>OY821754.1:24539055-25988779 GCA_963682095.1 Potentilla sterilis
ATTTGTTATATATTTTATTTTAATTATATAAATTGTTATATATTTGTTAATAAATTTAATTGTTATATATTTGTTATATTTTAGGTATAGAAATTGTTATATATTTAATTTTAATTATATAAATTGTTATATAATAAATTGTTATATATTTGTTATATATTTAATTTTAATTATATAAATTGTTATATATTTTTGTTAATATATAAATGGTTATTTGTATTTATATATATGTTAATATTGAAATATAGTTATATTTGTATATAAATAGTTATATTTAGGTTAATGGTTAGTATTATTTAAAATTAGTACAAATTTAAATATTAATTTGTTAGTATGTTTTGAAATATGTTAGTATTATTGGTTATTATATTAATTAGAATTTGTTATTTAATGTAATATAATTTAATATTAATTAATGTATTAATGTCTCAAGCTGCAGATGGCCGATGCATTCAGACAGTTCTTCGGAGGCCGTCGTTCCAGATCCAGGGGTTCTGGAAGTTCCGTCGGTTCCGCAGAGTCCGACAGGACCCTTAGCCAGCCTGAGAGGACCACCACCCAGCCGCGGAGGAGTGTGGATTCATCCCAGCCGCGGAGGCCTGTGGATTCATCCCAGCCGCGGAGGAGTGTGAGTTCTCAGCACCAGACCCTTCTCCAGGCGGGGCGGCCGTCGAGCAGTTCACGTCCCCCTGTCGGGCCAGATGCTCCGAGGTTCAGTAGGCAGCTATTTCAGGACGAGATAGCTGCAGACATTCCTCAGGTCCGTATGCCTGAGGTTCATCGGGAGCCGATGACGGGTCCGACGACGTCTGCTGCTGACTCGACTGAGGGGCCTACTCTCCCAAATCAGCTCTACCTCCCGTACAACATTCCTGCGATACCCGAGGTCGACTTTCGAGGTGTGCCCATATGGCCTGCTATGCCTCAGTACGTGAGTGCTACGGAGGCATACCAGCAGCAGCCATTTGAGAATCCGGACCTCCTGATTTCGGCGAGGAGAAAAGGAAAGTCGACAGACGAGTCATCCAGTTCAGGTAACATTTGATTTTATTAATTAAATGTTTTATTAAAATTAACGCACTAATATTTAATTTTATTAACCAATCGTCGTTTATGTGATAGGGATAGCCGCTAGCAGTTCAACGAGGAATACGAGAGGTGTCATATGTTTTGACACGCTCAGGAGAACTGTTGAGAGCAGCGGGAGGATCCGGATCAACGAACTTCCTAATCAGGAGGTTCAGGGGAAAAAAACGCCGCGACTACACGGGTTGCGTGGGGGCACTGATTAGGGACAGAGTCCCTATGTTGTGGACGCGGTGGGCTGATGTGCCCGAAGAGATCAAGAGGGAGGTGAACAACGCCGCGTCGGTGAGTAATTTAAAAAATTTAATTTATTTTACGTAATATTTAATAATTTTCGGTATTGTTATAATTGTAAAACTAATAAAATATTATCTTTCAGACATACTTCGAGATTGCAGAACATAAGCAGCATTGGGCGGACGCGATGCAGTCGTTGAGGTACGTTGGGAATTCCTTATCTTATAATTTGAAATATTTTATGATATTAATAATATTTCTAATGCACTTTTGTTTTTTCCGTAGGTTCAAAGAGTGGAAGAACGAGCTCCGTTCCCACTTTAACCAATACGACAACCGTGGTCGTATGGGTACTCCCAGAGAATTCATGTTCAGGGAGTACGAGTGGCGGTGGTTGAAAGCAGTAGACTTCAACAACCCACTTATGCAAGTAAATACTAAACTTAACTATAAATGTTTATTTTGTTAAAATTTTAATTATTAGTTTAATTATTTTATAATTATTACACTAATATTTTTTTATGCATTTTTCTAATATTTTATTATTTATTTGAAGGAACGGTCTCGGGTAAACTCTGCGAACCGCCGCCGTAACACAACCCCCCATCATGGTGGTTCTAGGCCTGATAGGAGCACAATGTGCGACGATATTACATGTTTATACCCTCGTTTATGCTTTGTTTAACCCTTATTTGTCTAAGATAGAGTCGTAATGTAGTTAGTGTCAATTTCGGTAGAGTTTTGTGAAAAATGGTTAAGAATCCGAAAAATGACTAAGTTTGAGAAATCTGGAAAATAGTGCAAAATATGTCTTTTTCGTGATTTTGAGATGAATGAAACTGTGATCTATCCTTTTCCAAATTCTATGAAATTTTATGTGCTTAATATTCATATGCTGAGGAATGTTGTGTTAAAATTTCAGATCAATCGGAGTTCGGGAAGTCACCCAAAAGTTGGCTGCAAAACGGCAGTCCGAGCATTCCAATCCAGGGACTTCCAGGAAATTCCTGGGACTGTGTCCCAACTTCGAAAAATCATTCCCGACGACTTACATGGAATTTGGCCGAGATATTTTATGAGGAGATGGCCCTATGTGTCTAGTTTACGTGAGACTTGGAATCGCATCAATCGGAGCTCCACGGAGGGAGATAAGCCGGAATTACTGCAACAAGGTCAAATCTGCCGATTCCAGGAACCTACTGCCCCCTTTTTGTGTTTTCTGTTTTTGATGGACCAAATGGTGTACGAATGCATATGTGAAGATGGTCCAAGCTTTATGAAGGGAAGAGGAAGACACTAGGCCATGGCATTGAAGAAAAGCATGAAGAAACAAGTTCTCCTAGTCACACTAGGAGAAGCTGCCGATTCTGGCAGATTGCTGCCTCTGTGTGCTGTCGGCTTTGTGGGGCATTTTCAATGGATCAAGACCTATCAATTGAAGTCCAAGATCATACAAGAAGTCCATGAAGATGTGCAGCCCAAGCCTTGAAGAAAAATCAGAAAAAGAAAAATCAAGAATGCAAATCTTTATTCAACAAGGAAACATAAACCTACAAGGAAACCTATTCTTTGTTTCCCCTTCTTGTGGCCGGCAGCCTCTCTCTCCCTTTTCCTCTATATATAGCCATCTCATACACAGAAAATAATGATCTCATCTCTTGCAAAGCACTAGCCAAAACTCTACCAAATTTTCCTACCAAAGTTCTAAGCCGAAACCCTAAAAATACCAA
The DNA here is from genome assembly GCA_963682095.1 of Potentilla sterilis. Taxonomy (NCBI): domain Eukaryota; kingdom Viridiplantae; phylum Streptophyta; class Magnoliopsida; order Rosales; family Rosaceae; genus Potentilla; species Potentilla sterilis. The sequence continues at coordinate 24,542,109 of OY821754.1, forward strand.
GTCACCGATTCCACCACCACCAATCACCGCCGATCCCAATCCCTAGCCTAGCTACTGCCGATCCTCTTCCACCACACCAAGACGAAGCTCTCCAAGGTTTCTAAAGTGTGATCCATCCCTATGACTTGTGTTTTTAATTTCGGTTTAGTCACATGTATTGTTATAAAAAATACTTTGTTTCGTTTGGTTTTGTATGATGAGCATGAATTGCAATTTTCATTGAAGTTTATGTGATGACTTGTGCGATTTTTAATACATGGTTTTTGTATGTTTAGATAATTAGAGCAGTGGTATTAGAAGCATGTTTAGGATTTAAATTGGTTAGTAATCTAAGGTGAGGGCATGAAAATCGATACTTGGTGTTGTCTTTGAACATAATCTCGGTATTAGGTTTAACTTGCTAGGGTAATTACAAACTAGATGGACCGAGAGGACTCTATGATTTGTGTTATTCACTAAGGGCTATTAATCTTAGAACTTGCATGCTAAATAAGATGATTGACAACCTTACTTGTTTACATGTTTTCGATTTTAGACTCTTGCGCTTAAATGGTAAAACGCGTAAAACCGGATTAGCATAAACTTTAGGATCGAAGGCGAATAGCATGATCTTAAAACATTAGATGTCTAACAATTGGTTAAAAGGCTAATCGCTCTAATTGTGGTCGAAACTAAGTTAAGTTTTGAGCATGCTAATACTTGTCTCTTACTTTCTTGCATATAAATCTTTGTGTTAAATTGTGTTTTGTGCTATGAGATGCGTGAGAGATGATGATCAAACTTGTAAATATTAGATCTAGGATTTTATTTTCTGTTTTTACATGTTGCCGAACTTAGTGTAAGGCAGCTTGCTGCCGAACCATTATATCCCCCAAACTTGTGACGTTTTCTTGTATATATGTGAATATGTTTGTGTCTAACAATTTCATATTTCAGGTACCCTTAATCCCCGGCTAGAACGATCCCTACTTGCTCATACTACTAACGATATTTTTGTAGGGTTATCATTGCATGCGAGCTTCGGCTCCCGTTCAATTTTTGGCGCCGTTGCCGGGGATTATAAAAGCTTGTTTTATGTTATTGTTGTGTATATAATGTTGCTGGAAATTTTTTTTTTTTTTTGTTGTGAATGTGTAAAGTATAAATTTTAAGTTTATTTTGGGATTTTGTAAAGTAGAAATATGCTTCGGCATGTAAAGTTTAAATTTCGAAAGTTGCATGATGTATATTGATGTATGTTGGTAATCACTTAGTTTAATTTCTAGGAAGTTGATAGTGTTGTGTATGTTTGAGTTTATTGTAGTTTCTAAAGTGTAACATGTAGGTGAAGCCTCTTTTGTTGATCATAACCAAAACCCTTCATACGAGTGATGCCATGTTAGGTATGTTTTTGTGTAGATTGGGAAACGGGCCCTGCAATGTTGGAATTAGTCCATCGTTGGCCCCCCACGCATAACGACGCTAACTTGGTATTATTTTTATGAGGTTGAGGGCGGTTTTAATCAACACTTGAGACCGCTAGGGATCCGTGTTTGTTTTACAAAGTATGGGGAAGTTATTTTCATAGATATGGTTCTCAGGTTTGTTTAACTGGATCTCAAGGCCCATAGACTGATGTTCATTCTCGGTGAGTGAGTCGATAGGGGGTTCGCCCTCCATGGTGTCCAACAACGAGTCCTGCCTGGTTCCTGTAGGGGGTTCGCCCTCCGTGATTGTAATGACCTTTGAAACGTAAAATCCGCACGACCTAGTCGACAGCTTGTGCCGAAGCATCACCTCACTTTAGACGCTAGAACATAACTTGACATATGTGGCCTATTTTCTTCAGAGATAAAACATGTTGTGTGGTTCAAACTCTTGAGGTATATCGGATTAAGCATGATACTACCGGGGGCTGTATCAGTCCATTGCACCGTTATCTCCTCTGCTCCACGTACTTCGAGAGTTAGAACAAATTTAAAAGAAATTAGACTTAGCGATTACATGCTCATGAACTTTCCGATTTTTCTACTCTTGTGGCCGAACCATATTAATTCTTTGCCGAAATTTTTGTTCTTTGCCGTGTGTTCTTATGTGTTGCCGATTGTGACTTTGTGTATCATTGTTTGAAATTTGTTGTGTAATCGCCAATGCCGTGGCTTGTAATGATGTATATTCTTGCTTTCTATTTCTTTATAAGGTTCTAACTTGTTTAAAATGTTGCAAATTTCAGAAATAATGCATGTCCGAATCTAGTATTTGGACAAGAGATCTTCAAGGCCGTTTGCAACGTTTAGAGCAAGAACTCGCTATTGCTCGTTTTGTGCCATTACCACCATCGTCACCAACCAGTTCATCAGTAGCATCATCCTTGCCGTCCTCCCCTATTGTGCCGTCAGTATCATCATCATCCGGGCCGAGTTCACCGTCAGTTGTGTCATCGTCGTGTGATCTTCAGAATCCTGAATTTGAAGCCTTTGCCGAATCATCAGAAGAAGAAGAGATCATGGCATCAATCAGATCACAGAATGGTCATGTTGCTGGAGCTGGTGTTGCTCCTTCTAATATCACTTATCCTCCCTTGGAAGCTGACAAGACTGGAGAGATTGAACTGAGGAGTGGATTCCTCCATAAGCTGAAATCATTTTATGGAATGCCGAGTGAGGACCCTAACAAGCATCTGCAGTGGTTTAACTTCACCACGGAGTCTATGTGTCCAAGAGGGACCGATTTGCAACACTTCAAGATGAAGGCATTTCCGTTTTCTCTAGAAGATCAAGCAAAGGAGTGGTTGTTTGAGGTGCCTAGTGGTCGCATTGTTTCGTGGAGTACTATGATGGATGAGTTTTTGCTCAAGTACTTTCCTGCTTCACGTATCACTGATCTGAGGAAGCAAATTACAAGTGTGAAGCAAGCCGGAGATGAGACTTTCTTCGACTACTACAAGAGGTTCAAGTCCCTAGTTTCTTTGTGTCCATCGCATGGCATTAGCGATGGACTCTTGCTACAATATTTCTATGAGGGATTGCGCGTCATGGAGAGAGAGTTTCTTGACTCGGCCGCGGGAGGTAGCTTTTTGGAGTTGAATGCCGGAGCGGCAAGAAGTTTGTTGGAAGTTCGTGCTTTGAACAACCAACAATTTGGCATGGCACGAGGCAATGTGCAAAGGAATGAGAGAGTGCATGAGACGTCTTCGAGCTCAAAGTTAGAAGATAAAGTGGACAAGCTTACCGACTTGGTGAGTAATTTGATGAAGAAGCGTGCAAGTGTATGTGGTATTTGCACCGAGGGCCATGAGACCGACCAATGCCCTCAATTTGGAGTTAATGAGGGAGTAGAGGAGTGCAATGCAATTGGTTTTCAAGGAGGCCAACGATTTGGCAATTTCAATCCAAGGTTCAATGATCATCCGAACTTTCGATGGGCGAACAATGACAACGTGCTTAGGGCACCTATGCAACCGAGAGAGGGAGTAGCGCCATTTGCACCGAGGCCACCATTTGTGCCTCGGCAGCCATATATGCCGAACCAAGGAGCCTATGGGGCAGTGCCAAACCAAAACCAAGCTCAAGCCGTGCCTATCCAAGGCCAAGCCGCGCCGAGCAACCCTAATTACGATGCATTACTTCAATCTTTGTCAAGTGCTACTCAAGCATTACTCGCGGGGCAACAAAATCATCAAAAGGACATTGGTGAGCTCAAGACTCAAATGGGGCAAGTTGTGGATTTTATGGGAAGATTCAATGAGCAAGGAAAGTTGCCAAGCAATACGATTCCAAATCCGAGGAACGAGCAAGCCAAAGTGATTCAAACTCGAAGCGGAAGAGAGTTTGTTCCTCCAACAAGTCCAAAGAAGAAGCGAGTGACTTTCAAGGGAATAAATGAGGATGAGATGGCCGCCGGACCTGTCATTGCCGGCAGCCATGATGGAGATGCCGAGGAGAGCCATGTTGCCGAGCAAGGAGGTGTTGCCGGCAATGTTGTTACCGAGAGGGGCAGAGTTGCTGCCGAGAAGGGGAATGCCACCGAGCAAGGGCATAGTGCCGGCCATAATGTGAGTGACAAGGGGCTGCGCAACGAGCTTGAGTACGATCCCGCCACATCCAAGAATGAGGTATTGCCGAGCCAAGCAAGCAAGGGAGGGGTGCCATCATCAAGCATACCATTCCCTTCACGCTTTGCTAGAACGAAGAAGGATAAATCCGATGAAGAGGTATTGGAGATTTTCCGGAAAGTGCAAGTCAACATCCCTTTGTTGGAGTGCATTAAGCAAGTACCAAAGTATGCTAAGTTTTTAAAGGAGCTTTGCACGGCAAGGAGGCATACTAGAGAGACTCGTGTGGTAACAATGAGTGAGACAGTGTCGGCCGTTATTCAAAGGAGGTTGCCACCAAAGATGAAGGATCCGGGAAGCTTCAATGTGCCTTGTGTGATAGGCAATACACGTTTTGATGACGTTATGTTGGATTTGGGAGCATCGATCAATGTCATGCCACTCAATGTGTACCAAACGTTGAGTATAGGGCCTCTCAAGAAGGATAATGTCATCATTCAACTTGCGGATCGCTCAAGCAAATATCCGGAGGGTTATGTAGAGGATGTGTTGGTGCAAGTCAACCAATTGATATTCCCCGCCGATTTTTATGTGGTTGAGATGGAGGATTCGCCGGTCAACAACACTCAATTGCTTCTAGGGCGACCATTCATGAGGACCGCGCGCACAAAGATAGACGTGGCCGAAGGAAACCTAACTATGGAATTTGATGGTGAGGTGATCAAGTTTAATGTGTTTGACGCCATGAAGTTCCCGAATGTTGATTTAAAGGAGGGTTGTGCCATTGATGTTTTGGAGGAGGTCGAGCAAGTTATGTCGACCTCGCTCGACGCATAGCAATTAGCGATCGAGAAAGGGGTCGGATTTGACAAGAGGGGAGAACGAGTGCACAATGATACCGAGCAAGGTGGTGCCGAGCCAAGCATATATGCCGAGCCTTATGCCATTATGCCGAGAGTTAGAGAGGCAGTTGCCGAGCTTGATGCCACGCCAACTTATCCAAGGAACTCGTTCTTGTCAATTCCAAGTGCCACAACAAAATTTCGACCAAGTGTGGAAGAGGCCCCGAAGTTAGAACTAAAAGAACTCCCTAGTCACTTGAAGTATGTTTATCTTGGAGAAGAAGATACACTACCGGTTATTGTGTCTTCAATACTTAGTAAGAAGCAAGAGAAAGATTTGATTTGTGTGCTTAAGAAGTACAAGACCGCCATAGGTTGGACCTTAGCGGATATCAAGGGAATAAGCCCTACTACTTGTGTTCATCGTATTTTGTTGGAAGAAGGAGCTAAACCGACAAAGGAAGCTCAACGTCGACTTCACCCTCCCATGATGAAGGTTGTGAAAGAAGAGATTATCAAGTTGCTTGATTGTGGGGTGATCTACCCAATTTCGGATAGTAAGTGGATATCTCCCGTGCAAGTAGTGCCAAAGAAGAGTGGTGTAACGGTTGTCAAGAATGAGAAAAATGAACTTGTGCCACAAAGACTTGTAACCGGTCATCGGATGTGCATCGATTATAGGAAGCTCAATGCTACAACGAGGAAGGATCACATGCCTTTGCCGTTTATGGATCAAATGCTAGAGAGGTTGGCCGGTCATTCTTACTATTGTTTTCTTGACGGATATAGTGGCTACAATCAAATCATGATACACCCGGATGATCAAGAGAAGACCACTTTCACTTGTCCATTTGGCACGTTTGCTTATCGGAGGATGCCATTCGGACTATGCAACGCACCCGGCACTTTTCAAAGATGTATGTATGCTATCTTCTCGGATTTTATTGAAGACATAATCGAAGTGTTTATGGATGATTTTAGTGTGTATGGAGACACCTTCGATGCATGTTTGGGGAACTTGGAGAAGATACTTGAGAGGTGTGTAGAGACAAATCTTGTGCTCAATTGGGAGAAGTGTCACTTCATGGTCACGCAAGGCATTGTTCTAGGGCACATAATTTCGGCAAGAGGCTTAGAGGTTGACAAAGCCAAGGTGGAGCTAATTCAAGCTTTGCCGAGCCCTAGGTGTGTAAAGGATGTGAGAAGTTTTCTTGGCCATGCGGGGTTTTATCGACGATTCATCAAGGACTTCTCTTCAATTGCCAAGCCATTGAGCAACTTGTTACAAAAGGAGGTGACGTTTGAGTGGACAAAGGCGTGTGAGGAAGCATTTTGCCGATTGAAAGCTTGCTTGTGTACAGCGCCAATACTTGTATCCCCTAATTGGGACGAGCCATTTGAGTTGATGTGTGATGCTAGTGATTATGCACTTGGAGCGGTACTTGGACAACGAATTGAGAAGAAGCCATGCGCCATTTACTATGCTTCAAGGACTCTCAACGATGCTCAACTCAATTACACAACAACGGAGAAGGAACTCTTAGCGGTAATTTTTGCTTTGGAAAAATTTCGATCATATCTTTTGAATTCCAAAGTCATTGTTTATAGTGATCATGCCGCTTTGCGATATCTTATGACGAAGAAGGATGCTAAGCCGAGGCTTATTCGATGGATTCTTTTACTTCAAGAGTTCGATATTGAGATTAAGGATAAGAAAGGAGTAGAGAATGTTGTGGCCGATCATTTGAGTCGCCTTGTTCATGAGGAGGATCGGCTGCCCCTATTAGAGACCTTTCCGGATGAGCAACTTTTTCGACTTGAAGTACATGAGCCTTGGTATGCCGACATTGCCAATTTTCTTGCCACACGCCGATTTCCCAAAGAAATGCCGAGCCACCACCAAAAGAGAATAAGGAAGCAAGCTCGCCACTTCTTGTGGGATGATCCGTACTTATGGAAGCAATGTGGTGATCAAGTTATTAGAAGATGTGTGCCGGAGAATGAGCATCGATCCATCCTTTCTTTTTGTCATAGCGAAGCTTGTGGTGGACATTTTGGACCAAAGAAAACGGCTTTGAAGGTACTTTCGTGTGGATTCTTTTGGCCTACAATTTTCAAGGATGCATTCATGTTTTGCAAAGCATGTGATAGATGCCAAAGAATGGGGAACATTGGAGCTAGGGATCAAATGCCGCTCACGCCTATCATTGAGGTAGAAATTTTCGATTTATGGGGTATTGATTTCATGGGACCGTTTCCTTCAAGTAAGGGTTTTCTCTACATATTGCTTGCGGTTGATTATGTGTCAAAGTGGATCGAAGCCAAGGCTACACGCACCAATGATGCCAAGGTGGTAGCCAAGTTTCTCAAGACCAATATCTTTTCACGTTTTGGAGTTCCAAGAGTCTTGATTAGCGATGGAGGATCCCATTTTTGTAACCGCACCATTGAAGCCTTATTGAAGAAGTATGGAGTCACACATAAGGTTTCTACACCTTATCACCCCCAAACAAGTGGCATGGCCGAGGTGAGTAATCGAGAGATCAAGCAAATTTTGGAGAAAACCGTTGGACCTTCAAGGAAGGATTGGAGTGATCGTCTCGATGATGCTTTATGGGCTTATAGGACCGCGTACAAAACACCGATAGGTATGTCTCCTTTTCGGTTAGTTTATGGCAAAGCATGTCACTTACCGGTTGAGCTTGAGCATAAGGCATGGTGGGCAATCACGGCATTCAACATGAGCATAGATGATGCCGGTCTTCATAGAAAGCTTCAACTCAATGAACTTGAAGAAATTCGCAATGAAGCTTATGATGCCGCTTGGATATACAAGGAGAAAACAAAGGCTTACCATGACAAGATGTTACGAGGAAAGAAATTCGAAGTAGGGCAAAAAGTTCTCTTATTCAACTCAAGACTTCGACTCTTTCCGGGTAAGCTACGCTCACGTTGGGTTGGTCCCTTCATCATCACTCAAGTTTTTCCTCATGGTGCAATAGAAATTTCAAGCCTCACCTCGAGCAATATTTTCAAAGTAAATGGTCAGCGTCTCAAGCCATATTATGATTCCTTTTCCAAACACACAATTGAGAAGTGCATTGTTGACGACTCACCACCTTCGGGACATCAAGATGACATTGCCGGCAGCTCACACATGCAAGAGACGGTCTCACACATGGATGCCGAGCAGCAGCCACCTGTTTCAGCCAAGCCACCACCCCCTGCCGGACCTGCCATTGCCGGCAGGGTTGACACCAGCACACATGAGGCCGAGCACAAGGATGACACGCCCTCGGATACGCCGGACACGGAAATTCAGGAGCCGGACACGCCGCCTCCACCGGATACGAAGAATGCAACCGAATCGGATACATTGTGCAATGAACTTCTTCTTGAACTTCTTCATGCCGACTTGAGTTGTTTTGGAACACGATGAACACATGAAACACGGTGAAAAGTCTAGGCTATGGACTATAAACACAAAGCGCTACTTGGGAGGCAACCCATGTCGATCAAAGAAAAGTGAAGGAGCCATCACCGAGAGTTTGAAATTTCTTAACCCTTCTCTTTTCCTTTGGTTTGTGATGATATGTTGGAATATGTTAGACAATTGCATGCTTAGGAAATTCGTTGATAATGTTTTGTGCTTACATTGAGGACAATGTAATTTTCTAAGTATGGGGTGGGATAACGTATTCCGTTTATGTTTTCGTGTGCTTAGTTTAGAAAAGAAAATTTCAGAAAATTGTTCCACAAAAATAGAGTGTTTAAATTTGTTTGTTTCGAGTCTTAGGATGCCCCTAATATGTCAATGATGTTTTTCTCCTCTTTGCATACATAGATGATGGTTGTGCATACTTATAAAATTGTAAGTTTCATGGATTATGTGCATTGGTAGGAGCATGTAGGACTTGTTGATTAATAAGCATGCATGTTTTAGCTAGTTTATTTCGAAAATAACCTATGTGAGCTTTTGTGCCAATTTGCTTTCTTCTTGAGCGATAAAAAAGATAAAATTCGATAGATTCGTAGGAAGCATGAAACCTCATAATTCTTTGACTATTCGATGACTATGTGCCATAGCTTTTTAATGAACTCTAGTATGCTAGAACTTACTCTTGTTGATTTTCGAAACGTTTTTATCATAAAATACCTTGATTTTGAATGTGATTGAATAAAGATCATTTAGGTTTACCACCAAAGCCAAATAAAGCATGAGCCCTATTGGAGCCCGTCGTGGGACACCTTAGTAAACCCCTTTGAGCCGATATTGAGCCTTTTCTTTCATCATCCTTAAACACTTTCCATGAGCTTAGTATAGTTGTGCCTTTACCCTTGATCAAAGTATTGGCAAAGCTTGATTTTTGAAGGCGTTTTTGCGTGTGTGATGAAGAAGAACAAGTGTGGGGTAGACCTAGCCATAAATTTATATGTAATATGTATGCATGCCGTGCCCTTAGAAATAGAAAAGAGAAGAAAAATGCTCGAATCAAAAGAGAGAAAAATGCCGAGAAAAAGAAAGAAAAATATGAAAAAAGAAGGGCACGGCATAGGGTTGAAAAATAAAAATGTTGTGCATGGCTATGGTCTAGATTATTGTTGTAATATTTTATGGGAAGAAAAAGAATGACGTATGGGTCCAACAAGATGGAATTTGACCCTTTTGGCGAGAAGACATAAGGAGATTTGAGCTTTGCCGAATGCCATGGTGACGTTTTGAGCCTCCTTATCCAAATATCGAATACCTCTTAGCCTAGCCCCATTACAACCCTTTTATTGATCTTTTTCATGATTCTTAAGATGGTTAAATTTGATTGTGGAAATTTTCTCAAGAGTAAGCTTATGGTTTTGGTTCATTGGTGCATATAGTTGTCATATGAGGTTTTTCCATCAAAATTCACAAAGTGCTTTCGTTTCTTTGATATATGCAAGTCACTCTTTGTAATTCATTATCTTTCGCTTGCATATACTTATGAGTGAATAACCATGCTTCGAGAGAAAAGAAGAGAGTATGCCTAGTGAGGTGATTTGAATTAGCTTTTAACATGTCTACATGCTTACTTTTGCTCCTATATGTTCATATTGATGTCGCATGTTCATGAAACTTGGAATTTTCGTGCTTAGCATTCTCATGCATTAACTTGAAAGCTATGTGTACATACGAGCCTGAGACAAATTGTTAGGGGCAATAGTGTGTTTAGAGTCTTAGTTTTATTTAGTTTGCTAAGGGACTAGCAAAGGATAAGTGTGGGGTAGTTGATAGGAGCACAATGTGCGACGATATTACATGTTTATACCCTCGTTTATGCTTTGTTTAACCCTTATTTGTCTAAGATAGAGTCGTAATGTAGTTAGTGTCAATTTCGGTAGAGTTTTGTGAAAAATGGTTAAGAATCCGAAAAATGACTAAGTTTGAGAAATCTGGAAAATAGTGCAAAATATGTCTTTTTCGTGATTTTGAGATGAATGAAACTGTGATCTATCCTTTTCCAAATTCTATGAAATTTTATGTGCTTAATATTCATATGCTGAGGAATGTTGTGTTAAAATTTCAGATCAATCGGAGTTCGGGAAGTCACCCAAAAGTTGGCTGCAAAACGGCAGTCCGAGCATTCCAATCCAGGGACTTCCAGGAAATTCCTGGGACTGTGTCCCAACTTCGAAAAATCATTCCCGACGACTTGCATGGAATTTGGCCGAGATATTTTATGAGGAGATGGCCCTATGTGTCTAGTTTACGTGAGACTTGGAATCGCATCAATCGGAGCTCCACGGAGGGAGATAAGCCGGAATTACTGCAACAAGGTCAAATCTGCCGATTCCAGGAACCTACTGCCCCCTTTTTGTGTTTTCTGTTTTTGATGGACCAAATGGTGTACGAATGCATATGTGAAGATGGTCCAAGCTTTATGAAGGGAAGAGGAAGACACTAGGCCATGGCATTGAAGAAAAGCATGAAGAAACAAGTTCTCCTAGTCACACTAGGAGAAGCTGCCGATTCTGGCAGATTGCTGCCTCTGTGTGCTGTCGGCTTTGTGGGGCATTTTCAATGGATCAAGACCTATCAATTGAAGTCCAAGATCATACAAGAAGTCCATGAAGATGTGCAGCCCAAGCCTTGAAGAAAAATCAGAAAAAGAAAAATCAAGAATGCAAATCTTTATTCAACAAGGAAACATAAACCTACAAGGAAACCTATTCTTTGTTTCCCCTTCTTGTGGCCGGCAGCCTCTCTCTCCCTTTTCCTCTATATATAGCCATCTCATACACAGAAAATAATGATCTCATCTCTTGCAAAGCACTAGCCAAAACTCTACCAAATTTTCCTACCAAAGTTCTAAGCCGAAACCCTAAAAATACCAAGTCACCGATTCCACCACCACCAATCACCGCCGATCCCAATCCCTAGCCTAGCTACTGCCGATCCTCTTCCACCACACCAAGACGAAGCTCTCCAAGGTTTCTAAAGTGTGATCCATCCCTATGACTTGTGTTTTTAATTTCGGTTTAGTCACATGTATTGTTATAAAAAATACTTTGTTTCGTTTGGTTTTGTATGATGAGCATGAATTGCAATTTTCATTGAAGTTTATGTGATGACTTGTGCGATTTTTAATACATGGTTTTTGTATGTTTAGATAATTAGAGCAGTGGTATTAGAAGCATGTTTAGGATTTAAATTGGTTAGTAATCTAAGGTGAGGGCATGAAAATCGATACTTGGTGTTGTCTTTGAACATAATCTCGGTATTAGGTTTAACTTGCTAGGGTAATTACAAACTAGATGGACCGAGAGGACTCTATGATTTGTGTTATTCACTAAGGGCTATTAATCTTAGAACTTGCATGCTAAATAAGATGATTGACAACCTTACTTGTTTACATGTTTTCGATTTTAGACTCTTGCGCTTAAATGTTAAAACGCGTAAAACCGGATTAGCATAAACTTTAGGATCGAAGGCGAATAGCATGATCTTAAAACATTAGATGTCTAACAATTGGTTAAAAGGCTAATCGCTCTAATTGTGGTCGAAACTAAGTTAAGTTTTGAGCATGCTAATACTTGTCTCTTACTTTCTTGCATATAAATCTTTGTGTTAAATTGTGTTTTGTGCTATGAGATGCGTGAGAGATGATGATCAAACTTGTAAATATTAGATCTAGGATTTTATTTTCTGTTTTTACATGTTGCCGAACTTAGTGTAAGGCAGCTTGCTGCCGAACCATTATATCCCCCAAACTTGTGACGTTTTCTTGTATATATGTGAATATGTTTGTGTCTAACAATTTCATATTTCAGGTACCCTTAATCCCCGGCTAGAACGATCCCTACTTGCTCATACTACTAACGATATTTTTGTAGGGTTATCATTGCATGCGAGCTTCGGCTCCCGTTCAAGGCCGTTTGTACAATATCAGGAGGAGGCGCTTAAAGATCAACCTGATAGCAACCCGTACGTGGAGACGTTCAAGATCGATTATCCACAAGTGACAGAACAGCTCGTAAGTCGTTGATTACGATTTTAAATTTTTAATTATTAATTTTACTTAATTATATATTTGTTAGAATATTAATTATTTTTTTTTCCCGTTCAATTAGGAGAGGGTGAACCGGGCCGAAGAAGAGGTGTTCCAGCAAGTAGTTCGGGAGACACAACCGAACATTTCAGAGGCAGATCTGGAAGAAGCCCTGCGCCAGGTCGACAGATCGAATGTCCAAACGGCAGCGAGGATGTTCGACGCAGCCTTCCCAGACCGGTCAAACCAATACTACTGCCGGGGTTTGGGAAGTTCTGGAATAGGGCTCCTGAAGACCACTAAGGGAGGTCAAAAGAAGGGAGGCGGGGACAGCCAACAGATGGGGGGGGAAGTGCAGAGATTGGCCGCAAGATTGGCGGCCGAGTCCCAGAGATCACAGGAGCTACGCCGCAGAACACAGCAGTATCATTTGGATCTGGCCAGTTGGCATGCTGAATGCGACAGAGTTCGGCAATACAACTACGCCGCCCAACAAAACTGGTGGTGTGATATGTTCGCGGCACAACAACAAGCCCTTGAACCCCCGCCCCTGTTTCAGCCGTTAGTTGAACCTCCAATGCCTCAACCTCCCGATGATGACGAGCATGATGGAGAGCAGGATGCTGGGGATGACGTGGTGGACTTTAGTGCTTTAGGTGATGATTAGGGTTATATTTTATGTATATTGGAACAAATTAAATAATAAATCATTTAGACGTGTTTCTTGTTGGTGCAAATGCATGGATTGTCTTTGTGATTTGCAGGTTGCTTGGAATGGTAATTTAGAAATTAATTTAATTTTTTTCCCCCAAATGTAAGAATAGCCGACGATATTGGCATTATTTCGTCGGCTATAAGCACTATAGCCGACGATTTTTACCAATTTTCGTCGGCTATAACTAATTAATGCCTATTAAAATATTAATATATTCTGACGAAATAACCGACGAAATAGATGAAATCGTCGGCTATATTTCAGAACAAATAGCCGACGAATTTCGTCGACTATAGTTTACGATATCGTCGGCCATGCTCGAGCATAGCCGACGAATTTCGTCGGATATTTTGCCCAGGTTTGGTCGACAAAATTAATTTTCGTCGGCACTGTCGTCGGCCATACCCGAGAATAGCCGACGATTTCGTTATTTTCGTCGGCCATTGGTATTACCGACGCCGTTTTTCCGACGACGTATAGTCGACGAAAATTTCATCGGCAGAAGGAATAGCCGACGAAAATTCGGCATAGTCGACGAAATTTTTTTCGTCGGCTATTCTGTCCGATCTGGTAGTGCGGGCCGATGATGATGCTGATGGGCAGCCGACAGAGGAGGAGCAGCCGGTAGGGGAAGGCGGACTTCAGTCATCTGAACCCATTAAGGGGGATGCGGTGGTTCCATTTGAGGAAGCCAGTGGACAGGCTAGGCCCGCTGGGGAGGAAGACGTGGCTCCTTAGGATTTTTTTTTGTCATCTCTTTCTTTTTTGTAAATCTGCTGGAACGGGTTTTTTTTTTTGTTGCCTGCCTTTGGACATATATTTTAGTACCGGTGGTTTGCCTTGGATTTCGTTTAAAATAGTTGGCGTACATATTTTGCAATGTTACATAGGCTGAACCATTGGAATGCCAGGCTAATTGTATTTGAAAATTTAGCACTTAACCCTTCACTGGGTCCGGGCGTGCTTACCAGCCCTGGTCCTGATCCCGGGCGGGATCTGCCCTTCTTTTTCCTAGGTACCGTTGAAGTTGACCGCTGTTAACTAATCCCTCCACCGCTGTCTTGAGGGCGATGCAATTGTTTGTCCTATGGGTAGCTTCGTCGTGGGAGGAGCAGTATTTGCCTGTTCGCGCCGGGGTGAGGTTCCCTTTTGGGTGCTTCCTCTTTAGCGGTGGGGGAATGATGTTCCCGTTCTCGTGCAGGATGTCCTCGTACGAAGAGGTTAGAGTGTTGAAGACTTCTTGACGTTCCGCTGGCATGATCACCAGGGGGTGTTTTTGTCGGTACTGCGCGGGCCTGTGCTCGCCCTGGGGTTTGTCAGGATATGGTTTTTGATGCGGTTGGTTCCCCCAATTTCTGTTGAGTCTGTTTGGTTGGGTGCCTCGGTTCTCGCACCGCTGGCTGGCCTTGTTTTCTCGGGGGGCCGGAAGGTACTCCTCCCGCTTCCTCTTCAGCAGGTGATGCCCATATGTTTCGTGGTCCGCCTGAGCGTGCCTGATGGCCATCGCCATTAGCTCATCATACCCCTGCGGGAGTTCTACCCGTACGGCATAGGAAAATTTCCCTGGCCGGAGTCTCTGTTTGAACGTCATCTCGGTGATGCCCTTGTCTAGGTTCCGAACCCCGGTCGTCGCCATTTGCCAGCGGTTAACGAAAGTCCTTAGCTCCTCGCCGTGTTCCTGTCTGCAATTGAAGAGGATCGTCGATGTCCGGGCTCCTTCGACCCGGAGGATGAAGCGGCCGACAAACCGATCGGCTAGTTGCTCAAATGCCTCAATGGAGTTTGCCGGGAGCTCATAGAATCAGCTAAGCGACTCTCCGGACAGGGTTTCCTGGAAGATGTTGCAACACACAGCATCGGAGTAGCTCTTGGCGCATGTTTGGGACCGGAAGCTATCCAAGTGTTGGTAGGGGCATCCGACTCCTGAGTATGTCAGCTTCAAAGAATTTTGGTTACCGGATCTCCCGGATTCCAGGACCCTGTGCGAAAAGGGGCCCGAGCGTTCGTTGAAGCGCGCGCCTTCCAACGGCCGCACTGCCCTTCTCTCGCTGGCCTCCATTTGGGCCTTTAGATCTGACACGGAGTCGGTGAGTACTTGTAGTGCCCGTGCGGTCGGGGTCATGACTTCATCCTCGAATGAAGCGTATGATTGCCGGGGTGCCGGCGTGCTCCTTGGTTGGGCCATGCCGCCCGGGGCTGAGACCGGCCTGATGGGGGTACATGTGCCCGTGCCAAAGCGGCGTTGCGCTGCTGTCCTCTTTCCAGGGCAGCTACCAGGGCGGCGTTTACTGTCTCCATTTTCTGATACCGGGCATTGGAATCTGCTCTATCCCGGTCGCTCTCCGCGCGCAGGCGATCGACTTCTGCTCTCATTACCTCTACCTCCTCCGCCATATCATGCCGGTTGGGGCTATATGCGGTGTCCCGGTCGCTGTCACCGATCAGACTCTCCTCTTCGTCACTCGGGTCGTCCGAGAATGTCAGCGAAGGGCCCTGGTGTGTTGGTTGGTCACCTTTCACCGGGCCTTTCCCGCGCGTGCTACCTTTGCATGCCCTCGGCGTGCTGCTTGGCCCCCGATAGCTGTCGTCGTTCTGGTTGTCTTGGCCGGGGTGCTACTCCCGTACAGCGACCGGGGTAGTGATGAGCACCTGCTCCTCTATGATCCGCTGATCTTCTTGTGCATTACTTTCCCGCCCCGCTTCCGAACTTTCTGCCATTTTTTTTTTCAGATAATGCCTACGTGACTTTTATCTCTTCCCACAGACGGCGCCAATTGTTTCTGCACAAACCCGTAGGCCTGGTAGAAACCGGTGGATCTTGATGTGATTTCCTCCTGCGAACCCTGCTAACTAAGGGGAATACCGGGCGGACCGGTCTTCTCCTCTCCGATGCCTAAGTTAGTACCGTTGGAGCAAATAGATAACTTAAGCGGGAATGATAAGTAGTGGGAGAGTTGAGTTACCTATTAATGAGGGTAGTTGAGGCCCTTATATAGGTGGTCGAGCGTGAGGTCTGGTCTTACTCTTCGAAGTGGGACTGGTTCCCTTCTGTTCGTACTCAAAGGGGCAGCTAAGGTGACCTGTTCAGCAGGCTGGTGTCCCCGGCTCCCGGGCCCCCAGTCATAAGTTAGACTGCTGGGCCTCGGGTCCGGGTGCTGGGGATCCTGCTTCGGGCCTCGGTCCGGCCCCGGGCATGCTAGCTGCGGGTCTGTGGGTCTGTGTAGCCCCTCTGTGGCTACTGTCAACAATCCTCAACTCTTAGAATTTGGGTGTGAGGACCTCACATGACCTGGTTAAATAAGCTAGCAGGTAGGTTGGTCACGCATGTGCAGAGTCAGTTTTCCATTTTGAGACGCGTTTTGGGTTGATACCTTAAGAATAAAATTGTGCGGACTAATGTAAACCAGACAATATCTCAAGTGTGTGGATTGGGCTGTTGTACAACTAGCTCTTATTTAGTATGTGATCAAATGAAAAAAAAAAAAAAAAAAAAACTACAGTTTTGTTTACAATCTACTCTTTATATAATATCTTTATTATAAAGCTTCTATAAGGCTAACTTTTGTCTAGTAATAGTAAGTTTATTATTATTGTTTTTATTATATCTTTCACTTTAATGACTCCACCAAGGAAAGTAGTATACGCAACTCATATAAGACAACAGGAGAAGCCAGTACTCATTAGTGAAAAGAAACTGATACATTATAGTGCTGAAAAATTCTATATTTTGTAATTGTATGATTGAACAACAGCAAGAATACATTTTACATCAATATGTTGGCTCCTATCTAGTCTATCATAGGAAGCTACAAACATTAAGACTAATACCTTCATTGTTAACACATACGCTAAGTACAGAGCCTAGCATTAATGACATTAATCAAAAATATATAACTCTTATCAGATGTAATACCCGTTGCCTAAGACCTCAATTGGTGCACAGCAAATAAAACCCATAATTAAACAATAATGAAATCAACTAAATGTCTATGTAAGAGCACCCGCACCGGCGAGCAACCGGGCGAGCAAGAGTTCGAGCAAGAGGTAGGGTCGGCCAAGGTGCTCGAGCAAGACGGAAAACAGCACGCACCGGGGTCGAAAACGGTCGGCAACTGCTCGAGCAGTCAACGAGTCAAAGTGCTCGAGCGAAGGCTCGAGCAAAACTTGCTCCGATGCTTGCTCGAGCAGCTGGTGGGGCCGGGCCGTTTCGATTTCGCTTTTCGGCTGCCACGTGAGATGCACCACATCGTGGAGGTGCTGCCGAGCTCTAGGACGGACCGGACCGATTTTCGCTTTTCGGCTGCCACGTTGCCGCACCTCCCATCGTCGAGCAACGCCGCCTGAGACCGGTGCCAAAGGAACGAGGGCGTCGAGCCCATTAGTTTGGTGGGTGGCAAGTCGGTTGGAGTCGCCGGACGGCGGAGAACGCAGCACGAGCAGGGAACGCAGCACGGCACGGGAAAAATAAGGAAGAAGATGAACAGTAGCTTTTTTTAAATGAGCCAATGTCAGGCTGCCACGTGGCAGTCTGACCGGTAAAAAAAAAACGGGCAACTCAATCTGGGCCTTCCATTTCAATCTGAAATTTTGATCCGACGGTCAGAATTCAAAGACAACGGCTACAATTTGATCAGAACGGAAATAAACCAAAAAAATCCCAAAAATTTCAAAACTCTCCCAAAAATTTGCTTATAAATACTACTTCAATTTTTAATCAACTCACACCAATTTGTTCGAGAAATAAAAAATTTATTTATTAAGATGAAATAGAAATACATATTAAAATTAACACACATACTTAAATTGAACACAAGCTTAATAATTAAACTCAAACGGATTCAAAAGTACATAATAACCCAAAAGGAAAACCTACCCCAACATAACAGATATCGTGGGCCTCGGGGGCGTTGCCCCCGAACCCCCAAAACCAGGGCGCGTCGCCCCTGGACCCCGACTCGCTGACCGGGCAGCGAGATCCCCGCCTCTGTCAGCGCCACCAGATGACTAGTTCAAGGCATATACTAACGTGTCAATTATCTATTAATCGAAAATCTTGGATAATATCGAGTCGATAATGATACGTGACACATTATTATTGGTGGTTAATCTATCCGGTAAAAAAAATTTAATCATTTCACAATAAGACAAAACTGAGTTGCTCAAGCAAATTGTTAATGGGTGTGTGAAAAAATCGATTTGGTGGAGCAAAATTTGATTTCCATTTGCTTGAAGTAAAATTTGCTCCTGGGCCCACCAGGTGCTTGAGCAAGATCAAAACATGGGTGCGGATGCTCTAAAATAACATGATGTCTATATTTCGTCCTTGCCCTTGGCAATAGGGCAAAAGCCACAAAACATCGCAGCCCCTCAACAGCAGTTCATCCTAGCCCAGCTCTAGAGGCCTGATCCCAAAGCCAAAACCAAGGTATAACTCAAACCCAAGCCTAAACCCAGATCCAAGCTGCCCGGATCCGGACCCGAACGATTTAGCCTGAATTTGATCAACCCAGACCAAGGAAGGTCTCGTCAACTCCGAGCACACTCCCCGGACGTCGCTACTTTGCGTGGCCCTTGTCGAAGCCATCACGACCAATGCCAAAGCCACCTTCTAGAACCCGACAAGCCAAAACCGGTTAATTCCATCTACCGCGATTATTGATGAGCTTGAAATAGCCGTGTCTCCATAACAGTTTGACGCTATAAACTCTGGCGCAATCTCAGAGACCTCCGACTCGAATCCACCACCCGGTCCACCAAGCTCAGCCAGAGCCAAAACACCAACACTACAACGACGTAGAGTCGCCGCTTCAGTTGCCAGCTACTTAATTCAAATGCGTCAACTAAGGACTAGGGTCGATCTTGACTCGTTGAAGACCAAAGGCGAACTATAGAATTGAGGGTTGTGGATGAAACTTTAATCAATAAAAACTTTAAATCTAAAAAAACAGATAAAATTGTGGAATATGCAAACACCTGAAAAATTAAGGTACGAAAGTATTCGAATTAGAAGTATAAATAATTAAAATCTAAAAATAAAAGATAAAAAGAGTAGAAAAGGCATTTGAATGGCCAAATAAAAGAGAAATAACTCTGGTAATATCATATCCATGTCAAACTACATACTACAATGACACAGATAATCACAATACTAGTAATTACTATAGGTTGATAAGAAGTATTATATTTAAGGACTAAATTATGCTTACTGTCCTGCATTTTTGGGGTTTAATCAATTCCGTCCTTAAACTTCTAATTTAATCAAAAAAGTCCTCGTACTTTCCAATCTCATCAAATCGATCTAATCTATTATCAATCCGTCAAGTGTCTCCGTCAACTTGCTAACCTGGCAAGTGCAGATCTGACAGATCAACTTGTGAGACAATCTCACAGAGAAACTTCCCAAAATACCCCATCAATTGTGTTTTGTAATGACAGATCAACTTGATGGATTGATAACAAAATGGATCGATTTGATGAGATTGGAAAGTATAAGGATTTTTTTTATTAAATTAGAAGTTCAAGGACTAAATTGATGAACCCAAAAAGTAAAAGGTAGTAATTATAAGCAGAATTTAGTCCTATATTTAAAGTCTATTTTTCACTAAAAAGTCAACATTACCAAGGACACCCATAACCGAGCACAATCGGAGAAGAAAAGCCCCCTCTCGTCAGTCGTCATCAAAACATGGGCATCGGCAGACAGCCCCAGTGCCGCCACGAATCTCTCCTCTACATTACGATCAACGTCCTCTCCAAAACGCCGCTGCGATACAGCCTTAGGGTTTGAAGCAATCGCTATCAACGTCCATCTATTTACTATCATATATTCGTACAAAGGTAACATTAGTAACAAGGACAATGCATTTGTACTAGGTTGTGCACAACTATTGAATTTAAATCTAATAATAGAGAATAATGAGCTTTACACGTCTTCATTTTTGGATTTTTTGGTCTTCATTTTTGTACTAGCTTACCACGACTAATTATGCAATCAAAAAGAGATTATACAATCAATTAATCACCTGAGGGGAACTGCCTAAATGGACGTCATCAGTATTGTTTAAGAATAAGCACCATAGATTGATTCAACCAATGCAAGCATTTTGTTCAAATTATTTCATAGATTCATTCAATCATAAA
Source organism: Potentilla sterilis (assembly GCA_963682095.1). Classification (NCBI taxonomy): domain Eukaryota; kingdom Viridiplantae; phylum Streptophyta; class Magnoliopsida; order Rosales; family Rosaceae; genus Potentilla; species Potentilla sterilis. The sequence continues at coordinate 24,562,359 of OY821754.1, forward strand.
CCTATTAACAAATCCAACATGACCCCAAACCCCAACATAAATAATTGCATACCCTATAGCTCGATCCCAACCAAACATTATCTAATCTCACTAGTAAACGAAAACCCTTGAAACCTTTCACAAGACCAGTAATTCTGGGTTGCCATCAGTTTATCCAATATCAGAATCTCAGCTTCATCGCCGACCACCAAGAGCAATGTCATCAAAAGTGGTACCACCACCGAATTTACACTGAAAGTTTAGGCGCTAAGCGAAAGACGATAGTTCAAGTATTATATGAGGATTTTTACCATACTCCTGGATACATCACACGCAGAAGCCTTGAATGTTGAACTACTATGATAAAACAATGTGTCAAAGGGCATTATATATATGATATATCTCCAATTTTACTAATGAATAAAATGGGGATACATCTAGTAATATATACTAGTATATCATCAACTTGAGTAGGCATCATCATGGGCCGGGCCGGACTAGGCCATGGGTTAAAATTTAGAACTTAGGATGGGACCGGGTAGGGCTTGACCAAAGTCAACAAAACTTAGGACCAAGTAAGACCGGGCCGGGACTCTAATATGTAAACCCTTACCTGCCCTAAAGGCCGTTCCATTAAGGCTAAAAGAGCGGGTCTGGCCGGCCCTGCCCTCAGAATATGGCTAAATAGAGACGAAAAAGGCCGAACATGGCCTTTTTTTTTGTTTAATAAAAATAAAAATAACATTTTGTTTTCTTTCTTAAAATTTAAGTAAGTAGTTATACCGTGTAATACAAGACACTTATTTTTATATATTATCATATTTTACATACATATATGCATTAGATTTAACTTAAGACATTGATAAATATAAGTCTAATAGGTTAAATTCATATATCATCTATCAAATCACTCAAAAATCATCGTTGTGAATATAAATAAAAGACATAAATCTTACAAAAAAATTGATAAATTGTATTGTATATAAAATAGAAGAAACATATTTTTTGAAAAAATAGATTATTATTAAGACCTAAAAGGGCCAAATAGGGAGGGTTTTTAGGGCCCGGTAGGGTTTTGTCCTAAAGAGCTCAATATGGCAGGGTCGTAGGGTAGGGTCATGTTTCATTTGCTTGACCCTTACTGCCCTATTTAAAAGAGGCTAGGGTTGGCCCGCCCTAATGGAGGGCTGGGTAGGGCTTCGGTCCTATAGGGTAGGGCTGGTTTTAGAGCGGGTTAGGGCCGGAGGGCCAAATAATGTGGCCTAAACTTGAGTTATAAAGCTCTCCTTGTCAACATTGGTGATCTACCTTATAATAATGTGGAATTCTACTGCAGAAACTGTACATTGTCAAGTTCCGGTTTGTAGCCAAATGCTTGGCTTCGTCTATTTGTCTGTGTTGGTAAGACTGAGACTTGTGCCTTAATTGTTATATAATGAAATTTGTACCAGTTGGGGAATTTGACCAAGATCCAGACTGTAACTGTAGCATATCTTTATTTGTTTGTCTTTCACACAAATGGTCCACAACTTGAAAATTGGTTTGGATTCCACATCATGATCAATACCTTACCTCAGCAATAATTTCTTGTTTTTTGACCAAAAATTTTAGATAAATTACTCATGTAGATCAAAGTTATGCACTTATTTTGTACACACAAAAATAAATAGACAATGGCACACGATGCGAGAAACACGCCGCTTTATTAGAACAAACATGGCATACGAAGTGCAGTTAGTGCACCTACCAAGATATTACCCAATTGTTTCTACCAAATAATGGTAGGAATTTAGTGAAAACCTAAACACAAAAACAACTAACCAACATATAAAAGTGAAGATTTGAACTAAAAAGACAACCTGACTAGGGCTGAACCCAAGTAGAGATTACATCCCACTAGCTAGTCCCAGCAACCATGCCATAGTTCCAACTTTGGGTCGCCACCACTTGCAAACCCGGTGTTTGCACAGCGCCGGACCACCGTCTACATCAAAACGTCACCAACACAATTAGAAGTTAAGTTGAGTAATTGACACTCTTTTTTTTATTATTATTAAACTCACCTCATTCTTCATACTTTCATGTACTTGTGCGTGTATTGAAATTTGACGTATAATTCTCAAAAGTATTGAAATTTCTATATGCACCTAAAGACATTTGCATCAACACGTATTAATCAATATATGCCATATCAACCATTTTTTCAAATAACAATATTTTTTTATGTCATATCGTTTCATATCGGTGGAAATACACGTCGGTGTTTTAAAGAAAACTAGAATGTTATAAAATACTTACCATCAAATTTGATAATAATTAAAAAAAAAAATTGACATGGTAAAAAGTGATTTTCTTTATGAGGATAGTAAAAAGTGTTTGAATTGAAAGAGTGAACGAATTTAAAGGATTAGATCAATGAGTAGTGGGTTTCACGTCGCCTATGTGACAGTGCTACCAGCATTCTGACAAGCGTTTGGCGACACGTCACTTTCTCCTACTAATGAGTCAAGGCCTCGAATATCTCTCCACCCGATAAAATGGAAAATAGCACGAGAAAACGAATCAATCACATCGGTTCCTTCGTCCATGAATGAATGAATGATCCTCTCTTGACGTAGTGGTCATTTGTCAGAGACACTTGGGTGGGGCCTCTCTTTCAATGACTTTTTCCCTCTCTCTCTTTTTTTTGTTTAATAGTATTTTTCTATTTATTGGATAATGACTAATCTGCATGGCCCATTCGCCCCATTGGCGCAGGGAGCCTAACACATTTTCGGCCGAAGCAGAAGAATATAGTACCCATCCCTTAATATATATATATAACACATGCTTTACCATGCATTAGGCATCTCAAGTCTCTTAAACCCTAAAGGCCAGGTGTCACCCACATGCCCACCTTCTTCCTTCAAGGACTTTCCTTTCTTTCCAATTCCAGTATTCTACCACACACACACAGGAAGAGTGTTATCTTACTCATGTTTACTTACTTTTAATGGGTAAGCAATGCATGTGTTACTAGTGAAAAAAGATGAAAGACAGAAAGAGTGTGAGAGTTTGGTGTATTTATGCTTTGTCAATTTTTTATATTATATTTTACCAAAGTTTAATATTTTAAATTTGTTTTATTAAAATTTAGTAAAAATTTCAATATAAAGTGACATCATTGCACAACGTGTAAATACACGACATTGTGGGCAGTTAAATCTTATAACTTTAATATAGATGCACGGTTGTCAAAGTATATAGATGGCTAAAATTACATCATGCACCTATATGACCGTACATACAAGAACTCTGTAGTTTTAATGTTAAACAACTTACTTTTCTAAGTGTTATAATAACAAAACAACTTACTTTTCTTAAGTAGTTTTTCTTAAATTGAGAATGAGTCTCGTTAGGGCGGCGGCTCGGTAAATTTGGCCGACGAAAGTGTCTTTCTTCCTCCTCCTTCACGCTTTATAGTGGACAACGCCTTGTGTTCTTGAGACGTTGACGGACAAATAAATTTCACGAAACTCACCTTGGGTCATGGTATGAATGTAGGATCCCAAAATAATAATTTAATAATGTGAGATATCAAAGTGTCGAACATTGTCTCCATTTATATCCCAAAAATTAATGGAAAGACAAATCTAACTAGGTTGAGTTCATATTTTTGACCTACAATAAAAGTTTTGTTGTAGGAGAAACAATATAGATGCAAAGCGTTACTTTATTGATAGATAAGGAGGCCTTTATATAGGCATTACATCAAGTATCCCAAGTAATCAGGGATTCCCTATCTACTAAGGTAACTACTATTCTAGTCTAATTAGGTCAAGACACACAACGGAAGTTACGGAATTAACCTTCCTTGAACACTCCCCCTTGTGTCGCGTACCTAATGTGACACGGTGCATAACATGTTGCCTCGCTAAAACCTTGCCAAGCAAAACAAAACCTCTTGGGTAAAAATAAAAAGCTTGGTCGAAGGGAAAAAGAGCACAACGCACCAACTACAATTGAAGATTACATGTGAGGTAGACTCCCCCTGATGTCTACAAGATAACTCCCCCTGATTGGTAACTCAATCTTGGAGTTCAGATTAATGGCGTATACAAACGCTCCTCACAAGCTTCAAAAGTAGGTGTGGCCAATGATCGAGTCATTGAATACAGCCACATTATCCTTGTATTAGACCAGCTACACTTAGCTTTACTTGGTCTTAAGGAAGAAGGTCGCTTAACAACTCAAAACTAGAGTTCGCGCTGAAAATCAGATTCACGCGCAGCATGACCTTCGTGTACTTAAACAGTCATAACTCTTTCGATACAGTAGGTATGAACAAACCGTAAAATGTTCTGGAAACTAGACACCCATATCTTTCCAGTGATATAAAGTACACAACGTGGTTCGTTCTGAGCTGATCACAAAGCTCTGTCGAAGGTGACTGATCTGCAAATTACTGGACAGATTCGTCCTACTTTGCTAAAACAGCCATAACTCACTCAATATGATAGCTATGATCAAATGGTTAGTGTCCCTGGAAAGTAGACACATAGAGCTTTCCAACGGTACTAAGTTTACCATTTTCCGATGAGTGAGTTGTCATGTAGGTCACGGGGAAGTTGACGTACAGAACTAGGCAGAATCTGGATTTGCCTATTGATATGTCTTTCATGATGGGATCGAATGAGCCTCAACCTTTCTCTCTTAAAAGAAAGTACCGCCATATACCATGGCATTGCGTGGGCGCGTCTAGCCATCACTTTGGCTTTATAAGTTTATAGCGAATGAGATGTCGAGTCGAGCATATTATGACAAGCACATGATTGCGCACATGATACTTAGATAGAGAGTTTCATCTCCCAAGACTTCTCGTCACATAGACGAAACGAGTCTTCTCAAGACATCGACTAATCATGGGATACATATAGGCTTTGGTTTAACGTCCATTAGTTTGCCATAAGCCGATAGATGAACAAGTTCATCACTAACGGTTCTCACATTTGAGACCAAGTATTCCCAAGATCTTTTCATTCTTAACGTCGGATTAGTGATATCTCAATCACAATTCATCCGTAATTTACACGCAAATAGGCATGATTCATTACATTTCATCTCCAATCAAGTAGTTGCTCAACCGCGTTATACAATATCCAACCAGAAGATTTGAACCCATATAGAGAACATCCTAATCTGATAGCATACGCACTTCGAGGTTTTTGCTTACTTGACTTGGGTGAAAACTGATCCGTTCATGATATTTATGTACATCTCTTTACTTAGTCCCAATAGAGATGATACAAGCTGCATGATCAGTTTTTCGGAACTACCTAACTGACAAGGTAGTGGAGTGTGATATGACTCCATTACGAGAGCATATGTCATCGTAGTCGATTCCAGGGCGTTTGTGAGAGACCTTGCGCCACAAGGTGAGTCTAGGCTCTTTTTCTCACTACGCTTTCAATCAAAGATTATCGATAGGGTTTACACTTGCGGTGTCGGCATCACCTGACCAAGGACCTATCTCTTTGTATAAACTGGATCGCATATCTTTCCGTGTAGGCCAATTCACAACGTTGGTATTTGCTTCAACGAAGTGAGTGTATTCGATATCTAACTCATAGACCACGTACTCATGTACACTAGTGTAATTCGCATTTGTAGAGATCTCTATATGGATTGGCTTCTCATTGAGGCGTCCCCCAATAATAACCTTAATCCAGAAAATCCATGAGACGAATGAGTTGTCATTGATCCGAGGATCAAGTTGTGCCATACTCGCATTCGGCGAGTGTATATCGAACAAAGTGCCCTCTCTACACTTCTTGTGAGAGTCACGGCCTAGTGACACCAGCTACCACTTTTGTGGAGTCACCATGTCACCATTTATGAATGACAATATGTCCATTGATTTGGACATCAATCCTTACAGGCATGTTGATACAAGAGTACTATTCCGATCTTTTCCTTGAAAGACCAATAGTTTGCTCTTTGCAGCATGTATATCAAATCTCGTCACTTTGATTTATGGGACTTTGGGAACATGATGAGGCACAGTGGGGACAAACCACGGCAATGCCAAGTCGTTCTACTTGAACAAACTTGTTCTTCTCTCCCCCTAACGACGGGGAGACTGGCTCATCAAAAAAATGACATAAACGAGATCGCCTGTTAAGGTTTATATATAGCGGACTATAGGTGGAAGCTGACGTCTTATTCAAAGACGTTATTCATAATCAAATAACCCATCATTGAGCGCTTGTGGTAGCGCAATATGGCACATAAAGTATGTGGACGGTATAGGGTATTGATCGTTAACACTTATACGTTAACAAGATGCATTCCGTTACAAAATGTAACATGCATGTATGCTTCCTGAAACGTTTCACTATGTTCCGGAACACCAAATGCCACCAAATTTTAATAGTAGGTAGGCACGTGTGTTAGGATTCCAACGCCGCCGGCCTCATTGCCGGAACCGGTCGGAAACATACCGAACCGGTCGGAATAGTCGCCGGAGGTCAGTGAACGTTTGTGTCGAGTGGTTCATCACCTTCCAGGTGTCCAATGGCTCTGAAATTTTATGAGCAGGTAGCCATGGATGTTAGGAATCGGTGGACCAAATTTCACCTCAAGAACCGGCCTAAAAGTAGGTAAACCGGTCCTCACAATGACGAGTCCGCGAGCTAAAAAACCAGAAATTTTAGGTTTTTGCTACTTTTCTATCATTGTGAAGGTGCTTCATAACATCTAAGTGTTATGGCTTGAGTTTAACCATGAGGTATATCACCATAGTATCATTGTATCTCAAATTGAACTATGAGAAGGCATCAAAGCCATCATCTTATGTATCATTGCCTTTAGCGTAGGAGGGCGTTACTCCAAAACTTTGCTAAAGATTAAGCTTCCATATGTTGAGCATAGCTAATGAAGGATCATAAAAGGGGGATCATATGCACGTTTAAATGCATAGATGGTGCTTCCATTGACTTGGAGGAAGACTTGGGTGACGTTAATGTCATCCTTGAGCCTTGAGCATTGCTCATGACGCTACCAAATTCTTTTGGTAATCTTTGATCCCAATAGCTTCTTTGCTCAAAAGAAACGATGTCCATAGCTTTCTTGCATATATGGATCATCAAAACATGTCCAAAATTCCGGACTATGTATGGAAGAGTCTACATGAGTCGTCGATTCAAAGAATCCGAATCATAGTATACGTGAAATACATTCACAATATTGACTCATAAGTTGTGCGCATTCATTAGAAGCGATACATAAGAAATCAATTCAATTTTCACAATGAGTTTCAAGGTGATAAACGTTGGCACCAATATCTTTAAGTGGTGAGCAAGGTTCGATGTAGATTAGCTACACACTCAATGTCTCTATGATACATTCATAAGAGTGTAGAGACAAGGGTTTTATGCCAAGACATATAAACCGGAATATATACTCAATTCCTATAGAGTGTGCAACATGGCGTGTAGTATCACAAGATAAAACATAGGCATGCTTAAAGGCGTACTAGATACATCCGTTAACGCTCAAAAATAGAGCCGGAAAACAACCAGAATGAGCCAACATCGATACTATAGAGACATAAATGTCTAAACCAAGTATCCAGGACCGAGGCCATGAGCTAGCTATCCGAGGCCGAAGCCAAGCTAGAATGGGAGCCAAGCCGAAACAAGGCAAGGAAGGGCCATGGTCAAGCATAGGCGCGTGCTAGGCTAGCCAAGGCCGAAGCCGAGGTGGTGCACGGGCAGGCCGAGGCCGAGCAAATGTCAAGGCATGCCAAGGCCGAAACCAAGGCGTGTCGAGGCAAAAGCAAAGGCTTTTGGGGCCGAGGCTTGATGTTGGAGTCAAGGTCATGCGAGTTGCCGATGGGTAGCCTAGGCCGAAGCGAAGGCTTACCGAGGCATAAAACAAGGACCTGACGAGGCCGATGCCATGCTAAAGAGCCAAAGGCATGCCGAGGCCGAAGCCAAGACGTGCCGGGGTGAGTGCATGGGCTTATAAGGCCGAGATGGCTGCTGGCCGGGCCGTGTTCAGGCCAACGCCGAGGCCGAGGCCGGGGCGCTGCTAGGCGGGCCGTGTGCGTGCCAAGGTCCGGAGACCGAGGGGCGGCAGCATGTGGTTGTGGCGGAGCTGTAGTCCAAGCAACGCGTAAGCTAAGCCAAGGCCGAAACCGAGGCTAGGCAAGGCGGGCTATGGTGGGCGCAAGAGTGCCGAGGCCGAGGCCGGGCAATGCGCATGCATCCGCTTATGTACGCAAGCATGTCAATTTGTTTCTTGACGAGTGAGGCCTGGCGGATCGCGACCAAGTTGGCGGATGGCCATGGCGAGCGAGGCCTGGCGGATCGCAGCCAAGTTGGCGGATGGCCATGGCGAGCGAGGCCTGGCGGATCGCGGCCAAGTTGGCGGATGGCCATGGCGAGCGAGGCCTGGCGGATCGCGGCCAAGTTGGCGGATGGCCATGGCGAGCGAGGCCTGGCGGATCGCGGCCAAGTTGGCGGATGGCCATGGCGAGCGAGGCCTGGCGGATCGCGGCCAAGTTGGCGGATGGCCATGGCGAGCGAGGCCTGGCGGATCGCGGCCAAGTTGGCGGATGGCCATGGCGAGCGAGGCCTGGCGGATCGCGGCCAAGTTGGCGGATGGCCATGGCGAGCGAGGCCTGGCGGATCGCGGCCAAGTTGGCGGATGGCCATGGCGAGCGAGGCCTGGCGGATCGCGGCCAAGTTGGCGGATGGCCATGGCGAGCGAGGCCTGGCGGATCGCGGCCAAGTTGGCGGATGGCCATGGCGAGCGATGCCTGGCGGATCGCGGCCAAGTTGGCGGATCGCAGAGTTGGCGGATCACGGCCAAGTTGGCGGATCGCAGAGTTGGCGGATCACGGCCAAGTTGGCGGATCGCAATTTCTCGCGAGTCACTCATTTTGTCTCTTGTGATTTTTCGAGTTAACATCACCAATTAGGTTGGTGAACTCAATCAACATGCCATGTAAATGTGTAATGCGATTCATTGCATTCACATATAGCTTTTTTTTTAGGGAATCGAACCATATATGCATCAAAATGCCAACGGTTATATCGAGATCTTGACCATAAAGAGTGTATCGACTAAGTAGCATTAGTCACACATGTGAGGTCTATGCCTGCACAAAATCAACGGATTTGTAGTCACTTTGACTATGAAATTGAAGTCATATGCTTCATATTTATTGCAAATTATCTTTTGCTGTTGAAATCCGTAATCATGAGGATATACTCTCATCTTCTTCCATGTATCTCTTGTGTACATTGACCATATGATTGCAATTTTGCAATTAGTGAACCGATAGAACCATATCCATGACATGATTCTCTCTTTTTTCAATGGCCATTCTCTAGGCGCATTTTATGGTCAATTGTTTCTTTATATCAAAAGAACAAGAGGGAAGGAATTGAATGGTCGAGACCAAGATTCTGGTTACTCAATTCAATTTGTTGTGACAATTTCCGTCACATATCGATGTTACAGTGACAATTTCCGTCACACATCATGAGTTTGTCCCCTTTGTGACTCCCTTAGGATCGTCACAAGCATCGACAATATTATGTCGGAATCGTGATTAAATATTCACGAAGAGTTGTGGTTCACAGTGACATCACAGCCACAAGCACAACTTTGGACGGTAACATCACAGTTACCCCATAAATACTGTGATACGCAGGGGTGGGTGGGGCCCCTTTGTATCGTCCTGAAAAACACACAAGTTCCAACACATATACACAAGTTCAAATAATTGAAATTGCGAAAAACGGGAACTTTTATTAAATCATACTTGCTAGTTCGCCAAATGAACTGCGTTTAAAAATTGCGCTTAAGGACTCGGTTATGATCCTTGTGCAATTTTGAGATGCTCTTCCATGTACGTGCAACGAAATAATCCTCGCAATTACATCGCGATGCGTCGTGCAATAAGTTTCATGGAAAAGAAAAACATATGGTTAGTCATATTCACCATATATGGAGCAGTAAAACTAATAAAAAAGAATTACTGCAGTAACTGTTTTTAACCTTTATGGTAAAAACTTTTTAACCGAGGTAAGTACAATTACCGTTTTGTCCCTTGCACAGTAGAATTCGTTTAACAGCCGAATCGGGTCGGGTTGGACTCGGGTCGGGTCAGGCCCAAGGGTCCGGGTCGAGATCTGGAGATCCGGATCTGACTGAAACGGTGACGAATCGGGGCAGCAGGACTGGGTCGGCGGCGCTAAGCTGCGTACAGGCGTGCAAATCCGGGCATCGACGTCGTTTGGGCTGCGTCGACAGAGGCGGCGACGTCAGAGGCTGCGACGACTAGGTTGGAGCGCGCTAGGGCTTCGTCGAAGCATCGAGGTGGGCCGCCGGATTGGAGCGGCTTCGGGCTGAGGCGTCGACCGAGCAGGCGTCGTCTCTGGATTGCATCGCGGCGGGGAGGCGATGAGAGAGGACGCCGTCGAACCATCGGAGGGTGCCCAGAGCAAATTACTGGGTGCCCTGAGCTTCTTCAGCCTCTGCCGACAAAGATGTCGTCGGCAGTTCAATAGTATATGATGTACCGACGAATTGGTTGTCGGCAAAAAGGTTCCTGGGGGCTTCTTAGCTTTTCCGACAAAGAGTTGTCGGTAGAACCTGGTGCCCTGGGATTGTTTTCTTTCTTCCGACGAAGGGGTTGCCGGCAGAAAGTGATTTCTGGGGAGGGCCTTCTTTGCCGACAAGCAGTTGCCGGCAGAAAAGCTAGGGTTGCTGAAAATTTTTTTTTTTCGGCAAAAAGCTAGGGTTTTTGCTATCAAGCACAGGGTTAGAAACTACGTGCTGATAACGTGTTGTAGGAGAAACAATATAGATGCAAAGCGTTACTTTATTGATAGATAAGGAGGCCTTTATATAGGCATTACATCAAGTATCCCAAGTAATCAGGGATTCCCTATCTACTAAGGTAACTACTATTCTAGTCTAATTAGGTCAAGACACACAACGGAAGTTACGGAATTAACCTTCCTTGAACAAGTTTTAAATTTTTATTGGACAATTAAGTATTTACATCAGACAAAGGACACAGTTGCTGCGAAAATATATATTTTCTGGAAATAATGAGTTTACGAGTTATGAATCAATATAAGATATCAATGGGTCCCATGGAAAAGAATTGTTCCTCCAATTGATGATTTAAAGTCCTAAATGGCTTGACTAATAGTTCTTTCTCTTTTAGTTGGTTGTACTAATAGTTGGTGGTAGTTGTTTGAGTAGATGAGGCAGAAAATACTAGAAAATTCTCTATTGCTTCACTACAACGTCTCATGAATTAGCTCTTTATCCACACTGCATCTGTTCGTCTTTCTCTACTTAGTAATGTCTTGCGAGCTAACCCAATTCAGACCACTATATATTGCATTCTTACCTTTTATTTCAAGGAAAATATAATTCATTTCTTTTATATCAAAACCCACATTTCACGTATTCATTTACCACTTGTCGGAGTAGATTGGGCTACCAGGTAATTTTAGACCTTATTTGGTCTGTCGAAATGAAAGTAGATAATTTGTTTTCTCAATAAGAAGGGAAAACAAATTAAAAATGAAAGTTTCCAAGAACCTACCATTCGGATGTTTGGTAATAGAAGAAAAATTATTCAGAAAATTGTTAATAAATATATCCAATAATACAATGTGTTATGAGTAGTAAATGTAAGAAAAGAATGTGAGAAAGTGGTTCATTTGGAGTCTTGTATCTTAAAGGAAGATTGTCCTTTCATGATTTTTCCGCAAACGAAACGAGACCTTATATTTCCAAGTTTTTCATGTTGTTGACTTTTTTTTATCAATCTTTATTTAACTAATTTAATTTCAACTACTTACTTTAGGTCTGATCTTGCTGCTAAGTATGTTTCTCCCACTTTTTCCATATTATTTATATGAGAAGCGAATTTCGTTGCAAATGTTATTATGTTAATTAGTCATAGGCTCTCTCACTCGAATATTTATTGAAAAATTGCTCTACGCACCGAGGTTGAAGTGAACTGACAGTTAATATGCAAGCTCAGCCATTTATTTAATCACAAATCATTAACATGACAATAATATTTGAGGGGTGAGTGAAGATGAAGCTGTAAAATACTATAATAATAATAAAAAAAGTAGATCAGAGAGGAACCACAATGTCAGCATGATCAGAAAAATAGAAATCACAAGATCACAAGGCTAAGAAAAACGGAGTCCGCAAGTGACAGGACCCAAACCAGATTTCACCCTGAAACCCGGATAAGGCCCTGCGGGGACTATCTTAAGATTAACTCTATCGATAAATCGATAAGCCAACCTTAAGATAGACAACCCTAAAACCTGTAAAATTTAAAAACACTTCTAATTCCAGTTCCAACCTCAACACCTGGAGCCATCTGCTCCCTAAACACAACCACCGCCATAGATAAACACAAAATCAAATTAATTTAATATTCAAAGGCTCACAGGTAATCAGAACAATCTAATACATTGAACTGGAATTTCGAATTATAAAGTAAAGGATCAACAGATCCCACCAAGCGGAAACAAAGACGACGATGACTATGCCTCGACTTCAAGTATTCTTGACCTCAAATAATCTAGTCTGTAAACTGGGCGATTTTAAAACAAAGGGCCCAGGGGAAAGTAAATTAAAAACGTTAGAGTGAGTGGATAAAAATAAAAAAATTTAATATAATACTTTAATTGAAAGTATCATATTACTTTCCCAATATTTTAGAAATAAAAACACATTGCATGTCTTTAATAAAACGTCCCACGTTTTAAGAAAATCGTATTTAAAAATCAGGTTCAAATAAACAAATAATGATTTTGTTTATATATGTATTTTAAAACGAAATATTTTTAAAAATCAATTAATAATATTTCACAACCAATCCCATTGGTCATATAAAAACCCAGCCCCGTTGGTTCGGGAATTTATTAAATTACAGAAAGTCTCATAGAGAAAATATTCCCAAAAACAAAATAATATAAAATCATGACCAATCTCATTGGTCATATACTAGAATAAGGGAACGTCATTACCACCATTTAATAGTAGCCTCCAAGACTCTCTATAGCGTCCCACGCTATGCTCGTACACGTCGACCACCGAGCGTGAATCTGACCTATGTGGTCAAGTCGTCACCTCGCATGGGCTCAGGCGACTAAGCTAGCTAGCATCAATATATATCTGGACCCTGATATGGTGAAAATCCGAAAATAAAACCGAAAGTACGCTTCCCCTTATATATCATAAATCCGTACGGTCCCCGACCGCACATCTGAGGCTTATAATAATCATTAGTATAATAGCCTCGAAATATACTCATATATATCCGACATATCCAACATGCCGTAAAATAATATAAAAAATTATATTTATAACGTCGACATGTCTCACATGTCGAAAATCATAAATAACGAAAATATAAAATCCCCGGAAATCTCATTTCCGGTCACTACCTTTAATTAAGACTTATTTAACATAATCAATTATAAATAATTAAAACATACCATTTCTGGAAACCTTGTTTCCGGATAAAATCACATACTACCAAATAATTAGTAAAAGCAAAACCCTAAAACCATATGTTGACAGTAGCCGCAGAGAGGCTACAGCAGGCCCACAGACCCGCAGCAAGCGCACCAGGGCCCGGCCCAAGGGTCGGGACCGGATCACCAGCACCCGGCCTCGGGGCCTAGCAATCTATCCTGCCTCCAGGGACCCAGGGGCCGGGGGCGCCAGCCTGCCTAAGAGGGCACCAGAAGGTATAAACAGAAGGGAACCAGTCCCACATCGAAGAGTAAGGTCAGCCCTTACCCCCAACCACCTATATATGGGCCCCAACTACCCTCTTTATTAGGTAACTTATCTCTCTCCCTGCTTACATATGTGCCTTGGTTATATATATTCCAACTATACTAACTTAGGCATCGGAGAGGAGAAGGCCGGCCCGCCCGGTATTCCCCTTTGTGAGCAGGATTGCAGGAGATCGAGTTGGATTCATCAAGTATCTACTAGACCCCCGGGTTTAGGCAGAAACAATTGGCGCCGTCTGTGGGAAACTTGAACGAAAAGCCGTGTAAGCAACACCATTGGGAAAGAGATCGGAGATGAGTCAAGAGAAAGAGACCACCGAGGGGGGACGCCTTGCAAGAGTGCAGACGCTCACCTCCACCCCAGCCGTCACGCGGGAGCCGCGCGGCGACCGGGGTAACGGTCAGGATGGAGAGAGCTGTGGGGGACCATCCGGCGTGCCGGATCCCCACCGCGATAGCTCGCGAGGTAAAGGCCCGGCAGAGGAGGAAGACAGCCCAGAGCGACGGGGCTTCGCCTTAACGTTCTCAGATGATTCAAGCGATCGATCTGAGAGCCCGGACCGGGACCCTACGTACAGCCCCGACCATAGCAGTATGGCGGGAGAGCTACGGATAATGGTCGCAGAGGTCAGTCGTCTAAGAGAAGAGAGCGACAGGGACAGAGCAAAGTCCAACGCTCGGTATGAAGAGATGGAGGCGGTGAATACTGCCCTCGTGGCCACCCTGGAAAGGGGACAGCAGCGCAGTGATGCCATGGCCGAGGCACAGGCGACACTCCCGCCGGTCCCACCTCAACACACCGAAGCAGGGCACTCTTCGGGCGGACGACCCGGTGACCTCGTACGGCAGAAGTCGCCAGCAGGCGCAGGCCCGCCGAAGAGCGCGACAACCCCCCGCCAGCCCGGCGCTTCGTCAGTGGATGAAGCTGAGACTCCGACCGCGCGAGCGCTGCAGATGCTGGCCAACACCGTGCCGAGCTTAAATGCCCAAATGGAGGCCAACGAGAGAAGAGCAGCGCGGCCGATGGAGGGCGCCCGGTTTAATGAGCGCATGGGTCCCTTTTCGCACCGGGTCATGGAGTCGGGAAGATCTGGCAACCAGAAGTCCCTCAAGCTCACCTACTCAGGATCCGGTTGCCCGTACCAGCATCTGGACAGCTTCCGGTCCCAAACCTGCGCCAAGGGCTACTCCGATGCAGTCTGCTGCAACATTTTTCAGGAGACTTTGTCCGGAGAAGCACTCAGCTGGTTCTACGAGCTTCCGGCAAACTCGATCGAGGCATTCGAGCAGTTAGCCGACCGGTTCGTAGGCCGCTTCATTCTCCGAGTCGAGGGAGCCCGAACGTCGACTATCCTCTTCAATTGCAGACAAGCCCCCGGAGAGGAGCTGAGAACCTTTGTCAACCGCTGGCAGACGGCTACGGCCGGAGTTCGGAACCTGGAAAAGGGCATCGCCGAGATGGCGTTCAAACAAGGGCTCCGAGCGGGCAAGTTTTCCTACGCCGTCCGGGTAGAACTCCCGCAGGGGTACGACGAGTTGATGGCTATGGCCATCCGGCATGCTCAGGCCGATCATGAGACCTACGGGCACCACTTACAGAAGAGGAAGCGGGATAAGCAGCAGGAAGACCATCCCCGGGAAGAGAACCCCCCGCCCACCCAGGAAGCCAAGCCCAATCAGCGGACCGATAACTGCACCGCTCGGCCCAGCCGGAACGCCAACAGCAGAAACTGGCCACAGCGGCAGCAGAGGTCCTATTCTGATAAGCCCCAGAACGAGCACAAGCCGACACCGTTCCGCCAAGAGCGCCCCCTAGCAATCATGCCAGCACCACCACCGGCCAATCAAGAAGTCTTTACCGCTCTCACCACTTCCTACGAGGATATCCTACTTGAGAACGGGAGCGTCATTCCCCCACCGCCCCAGAGAAGGTTCCCCAAGGGGAAACTTACAACGGCGCAGACGGGCAAGTACTGCTCTTACCATGATGAGGCTACTGATCGAACGAACCAGTGCTGCGCTCTCAAGACAGCGGTGCAGATTTTGATTGATAGCGGCCAGCTCCAGCGGTACGTGGGGAAAAGAAGAACAGACCCCGACCAGGAACGTGACCAGTCCTGGTAAAACCCGCTAGCACCGAGCGGTTAGTTTGGCATAGTTCGCGGTTCAACCGTTGTAAAAACAAATATATATGCAAACTACTTTTGAGAAAATTTCACCGGCTCTGCCAGTTCCAGTATATTCATATTCAAGCAAGTATACAAGCAGTAACCGATCCGGAAAGATTACAAAGAAAAGGGCAAGAAAATCCTAAGGAGCTACGATTCCGCCTTCAGCAGGCAATTCGCCAGCCTCTCCTGCGGTACGCTCGCCGTCGACATCAGTTCCGGTGTTGACTCCGGCTCGGGCAGACTCGGCACCGTTGGTAGAAGAATCCAAGTCCGAGCGAATCGCTTCACCTGGCTGCTCCTCCACCGCCTCCTGATGGATGTCCGACTGCTCATGGATATCTCCTTCAGCAGCAGTCGACATCAGGGAAGTGTCTAACCATCCCTTCCCCGCCCATTCCGTGTACGCATCCGAGATGCCCTCTTCCCTGGCCTTCACCAGAAACTCCAGGAACTGATCGCTCTCGCGGTATTTGAGAACGACCCGCTCGTGGAGTTCCGGGTCATCTTCCCCGGTCGGAGCAGCAGAGGCGGCGCGCAGAGCAGCAGCTCCCACTTCGAGCTCGTCCACCTTGGCCTCCAGGTCGGCCCTCTCCCTCTCCAGGCTCCGGTTCTGCTCCTCCAGCTTCTTGGCCCTCTCCTCCGATCTGGCCTTCTCCCGGTCCGAGCGAGACTTCTCCACCTCCAGGCGCTGCCGGATCTCTAATAGAGCAGTTATCTGTCTCTGCAGCTCCGACAGCTCCTCGCTCGCGTCCGGTTCGTACAGACTGTATAGCAACTGCGCAACACCAAAGAGTTAGTCAAGCAGCAAAAGAAACAAGCCACATGCAGTATAGTGGTGCCATGCAGTACTCACCCGAAGGGCGGATTCCTTGCATTTTGGACGATTTCCGCCCGCCAGGGCTCTAGCAACCCCGGGTCTGTCCAGGCCAAGGCTGGCCAAGTCTGCCGCCACTTGCCGGACGAGTGCACTATCCGGGTTTCCCCTCGGTGCCTCCGCAGGCGCTGGACTACTCTGCAGAGCAACAGCAGCAGCCTTCTCCCCAGCAGCGTTGGTCTGCGCACCGCTGGTTATTCTGAACCGTTTGGCCAGGTTCTCCCGTGCCGACCCACCGGTAAGCGTTACCAGTGCGGTGGAAGGAACGTCCCCGCCCTTCCGTTTCTCTCCCCGGCCTTCCGGAGAAGAAGATCGTGCGCTTTCCGGGGCGACGCGAGCCACGTGCGGCACAGACACCGGCCGGTTGGGGATCCTGTTCATCCCACCGGGAATCCTCACTGCCCCCCCGGTACTCTTGCCCTTTCCAGGCGCTAGGAGCCCTGCAGCATGATGGGTCTTCACCCGCTTCAGGACATAGGCATCGTCATCGACGTCCATGGCCCTCGGCTCCGCATGGGTCGTAAGCCGGCCAGACACGTCGTCCACCGACGTCCGCGAGACAATCTCGGCCTTCTCCTTCAGCTTGTTGAGGAGGTCTTCCCCGTCCATAGAGAGAGTGGTTTCGGGCTTGATAGTCGCCCGGGAAGATGCACCTGCAAGGAAAGCAAACGGTTAGTATTTTGCAAAAGACTAGCACAAAGTATCACCGCTCAAGGGCTTCCTACGCACCGGGACCCCGCCCAAGCTGGCAGTATTCCAGCACTTCGCGTCGGATGAAGTTGTAAGAACTCCGTTCCAGATCGTCCCAACATCCGGTTATGGTCGAGATCCTCTCACGCTCCAGATCGGATAGCTCGTACGACTGGTCGCCAATGGGTTGGAAGGTGCCAGGAACCCAGTACTCTCTACTCCTCGCCTGCCACTTCCCGCCCACCATCACCACCTTCTTCCTCCAGCTGTTGTCTACCCATGAAGGCATATTGGTGACGATCGGTGGAGGTTTCCGGGTATTGAAGGACAGGCAACCATGGGACCCCTGCTTCCTTGAGTACGACAACCTGTACAAGGCCCGGAACTCATTTACCGTGGGTATATTCATCCCAGAAAACTCGTACAAGCAGCCAAGGCTCAGTAGTCGTCTCCACTGGAGCCCAGGAAGCTGTGCGGGCGACACTTGCAGTGCACTCAGCATATACTGCACGAAATTTGGCAGCGAGAGCGAGAGTCCATGCCGGAACTGATCCTGATGCGCGGCAACCCAACCTTCTTCTGGGTTGCAGGCTGACTCTCTAGGATTCAAGGGCCGTAGCAGAACTCTATCCGGGATACCCCACGTTTCCCGGAACGCTGCAATCTCTCCAGGGGTCATGCTCTCCTCCGGTTCATCACACACCACAGCGTACTTCCCTCTGCCGATGGTGTAGCTCACGGCCGGAGCGCCTGCAAGGCGCACCCCGTGCGGTATTTCAGTCTCCGAGGATTCAGCCCCGGAAGACGAAGACGAGGACGGAGTCGAAACCCTGCTCCCGGAGCAGTCAGCGACTTCGGTCTCCGGAGATTCCGAACTGAGCCAGTTATCCAGCCTCTCCGCATCATCCACGAGGGGACCCCTGGCAGCCGATTCGGAAGCCCGGTCGGAACCTGAAGATGACATCTTAACCTAGGGGAAGAACACAAAACCCTAGCGCTCGTCAGCAACAGGCTACAACGGCACCTCCTACGGCCTCTCCCCAAGTCCGCCGCAGAAGCAGTTCCGTCAGCGGCAGAGATCCCTCCCCCCCGCCGCAAAACAACAAAGCCAAAAACAAGAACAACACCGGGGCAAAGAAATCAAACAAACTTACCAATTAGTATGCTCAACCGAGGACAATCGGCCCTGGGAAAGTAGCGCGCAATGGTAGGGAGCGTTCAAGAAACGGATCTCGTGGGGCAAGAAGGGCTCAGAGTGCTCGCCGGATTCCTCTCTTTCTCTTAGTTTCTCCAAAGCAAGAAGCAACAACAGAAAGAAGAGCAGAAGAGGCCTTTTTATAGAGGGGACCAGTGCCCTAGGCAATCGAAATCCCTCCAAAACAAGTAATCAGAGCAACTCAAACGCCTGTGAATCCAGGCCCTTCATCTCAAGACCACCCCCCGCTGGCACGTGTCCCAGCATTGGAAAACTGCCCATGCCATCATAACTGACGGGACTGATGGACTTCCTCCTTAAATGCATGTCAGCCACTTGTCCCACACGCTGGCGACAGGAAGGTAGGAGCGGGAACCAAGGAGTCAGGCCCTCCCACTTCCCCAGATTCCACGCTTGCACGACAATCTTCGCTGCATATCTCGAAGAGCTCTCTCGCGGTTATGATCATCCAACCGCTTGGAGAGCACCTATCCGGGTATGAAGCCTCGTCTCGATACGGCAGGACGCCCGGTCGAGGACCGCCTGGCACCATGACAGTTCGCGGTTATGATCATTCAACCGGCTGTACGGCTTCTTCGCTGCATATCTCGAAGACCTTTCTCGCGGTTATGATCATCCAACCGCTTGGAGAGCACCCATCCGGGTATGAAGCCTCGTCTCGATACGGTAGGACGCTCGGTCGAGGACCGCCCGGCACCATGGCAGTTCGCGGTTATGATCATTCAACCGGCTGCATGGCTTCTCCATGGCACATCACCGGAGGACTCGTCTCGATATGCATAATGTCCGGACAAGGGTTGAGATCCACCCGGTCCGTAGCAGCTCGCGGTTAGGTATCATTCAGCCGTCTGCACGCCATCCTACTGGAGACCTCGTCTCGATATGGCATGTCGCCCGGTCGAGGTCCGTCCAGTCGCATCTCTCTTGGGGGACTCGTCTCGATATGGCAGAACGCCCGGTCAAGATCCGCCCACCGGTTACGACGCATCCAACCGGCTCGAGAGCATATTCCGGGAATAGGATCCACCCGGTACCATGGCATTTCACTGGGGGACTCGTCTCGATATGGCAGGACGCCCGGTCGAGTTTGGTCCAGTACCATGGCTGACCCCGGTCATGAGAACATTCGACCGGCTTGGGCTTTATACACCCGGGTGAGTTTACATCTAACCCATGTACGCTTGTCCAGCAGGATAAAAACCCTGCATCGCACCAGCTGCGGCAAAAGGGGGCTGCACGGCGAGCTTTGTCACCTTAACGCCACCCCCCTACCGGGAACATAATGCACCTGGCCCCATGGCATCTCACTGGGGGGACTCGTTTCGATATGGCAGGACGCCCGGTCGAGTTCCGCCCAGCACCTTGGCTGACACCGGTCGAGAATATTCGACCGGCGGGCTTATAACCCCGGGTGAGTTTGCATCTAACCCATGCACGCTTGTCCAGCAGGATAAAAACCCTGCATCGCATTGAAAGGCGATCATACATGGGGCTACACGGCGAGCTTTGTCACCTCAATGCCACCCCCTTACCTCAGCGCTTATTCAACACAAGCTGAGAAGAACTAGCAAGTGTTCACCCACTGCTTCAAACAGCCCGCAACACCGGGGTAATCTCCCTGCAGCCTAGCAATGGGAAACTCGTCTCGATATGGCAGGACGCCCGGTCGAGTTCCCATACTCCTGGCCTCGTCTCGATATGGCATGTCGCCCGGTCGAGGTCCAGTACTGAAGTTCACCAGGGACCCATCTCGATATGGCAGAACGCCCGACCGAGGTCCCATGAACTTCACCCCGTTCCGTTTCGGCAGATCGCCCGGTAGAGGCTCAGTGAATTCCTTTTCGGCAGATCGCCCGGTAGAGGCTCAGTGAACTCCGCTCCGTTTCGATTCGGCAGATCTCCCAGTTGAGGCCCAGTGAAGCTCCGCTTCGTACCGAGAGGGCAGAGTGCCCGGCCGAAATTCCGTGCACATTTCTTGCATGGCGGATTTCAACGCCTCATTATCATCCCATGCACAAAATCTCCTGCATGGCGGATTTCAACGCCTCATTATCATTCCATGCACACATCTATTGCATGGCATCATAACATCATGGCATCATCCCATACACTCACCGGCTTCCACCCGGCTCCATGCTCATAACACCACAACACTTGAACACATTACTGCTTATATTATAAGTATACTTTTTCAACTATTGCTTCCTATCGGTAACAGGTACTCACCTCGGTCACGCCCAATCTTTAACGCGGACTTGGGGGACTGGGCACCGGTAGGTTGGTAGCCCTGCGGGTCTGCGGGACAAGAGCAAGACAGATTTAAGTCCCCATTCAAGATTGCACTTGACCGGGAACTTGGGGGACTTGTTGACAGTAGCCACAGAGAGGCTACAGCAGGCCCACAGACCCGCAGCAAGCGCACCAGGGCCCGGCCCAAGGGTCGGGACCGGATCACCAGCACCAGGCCTCGGGGCCTAGCACTCTATCCTGCCTCCAGGGACCCAGGGGCCGGGGGCGCCAGCCTGCCTAAGAGGGCACCAGAAGGTATAAACAGAAGGGAACCAGTCCCACATCGAAGAGTAAAGCCAGCCCTTACCCCCAACCACCTATATATGGGCCCCAACTACCCTCTTTATTAGGTAACTTATCTCTCTCCCTGCTTACATACGTGCCTTGGTTATATATATTCCAACTATACTAACTTAGGCATCGGAGAGGAGAAGGCCGGCCCGCCCGGTATTCCCCTTTGTGAGCAGGATTGCAGGAGATCAAGTTGGATTCATCAAGTATCTACTAGACCCCCGGGTTTAGGCAGAAACACCATATTTCTTTAAATATTAAATCAACAATTATAACAGAAGTATATGAATTATCGACTTTCGATAATTCATATCATGCTTACGAACTCATTTAATTAAATAAATTGCATTTATTTTAAAATAAAATCCACTCACAGTACGGCCTAGCGTGCCGCTATTCCTCGCTCTCATTACGTCGAGTAATTTCTCGACCGGTAACAGAGACGTAATTAAAAATTATCTCAGAACTCGAAATTTGATTATAAAGTGAAATTTACGACGTCCTCACTCGTCTGAATAACCCCATTTAAATTATCGTTATCGGTATTGGAGTTACGTCTCAAAATTACTCAGAACACCCATCCCGAGTCCGATCAATCCCTTTTCTGATTATTTCGTCGTAAAACCATTTTAATTAGCTTTTAACCTTTTTATGGTAAGTCAACAGTCGTATTTATCGGTCAAACAGTAATAGTCAAAGTCAAACAGAAAATTTGGAAAGTCAAACAGTAAATGGTCAAAGTCATAATTACTATTTACCATTTACTTTTACTATTTACCATTTACTGAATTACCGTTTACTGTTTTACCATTTACTATTCACTTTTTACCGTTTTACTGTTTTCACTGTTCATCTTCTTCCTCAGCCGCCGGCAGCCGCAGGAGGCCAGAAACGCCTCCAATCAACTCTAAAATCTCCCAACATCATCGCCACTCCCTCACGACCTCGTCCTGATGGGAACCTAAGCTCGCACGCACAATGATAACCCTACAAAACATCGTTAGTAGTATGAGCAAGTAGGGATCGTTCTAAGCCGGGGATTAAGGGTACCTGAAATATGAGATTGCTAGACAAATTATCCACACAAATATACATAAAACATCACAATGGGGGAAAAAGTATGCGTCGGCAGCTTGCTGCCCTAGAACTAAATAACATGAAATTTAAACCCTAATCTACTATATACAAGTGATCATCATCTCTCACACAAAACAGTTCACACAAAAGACTCTTTAACAAGTAGATTTGCATGCGAGAAAGTAAGAGACAAGTATTTAGCATGTTCAAAACTCAACTTAGTTTCGACCACAATTAGAGCGATTAGCCTTTTAACCAATTGTTAGACATCTAATGTTTTAAGATCATGCTATTTGCCTTCGATCCTAAAGTTTATGCTAATCCGGTTTTAAGCGTTTTAACATTTAAGCACAAGAGTCTAAAATCGAAAACATGTAAACAAGCAAGGTTGTCAATCATCTTATTTAACATGCAAGTTTTAGCTAAGGTATTACCCTAAGTGAGCACAATAGAATCAAAGCAACATACGTTTCAACTTTATTCATTCTACTCAGGTTAAATGAAACCTAACATCTAGATTTACATGCTTTAAACAATAAATGTTTTAAACACAACTAATGCTTCGATTTGTTAAGGAACACCCTTAAATTACTAACCAATTTAAATCCTAAACATGCTTCTAATACCACTGCCCTAATTATCCAACATACAAAAACCACAAGTTAAATTCACAAAACTCTAACATAAACAAGAATCATGCAATCGGTTTACACAAAAGTTCAATGAAAACCAAGAATCGAATTGCGTTTATACAATACAACCAAACTACAACAAATACAAAATCCATAGGGGGAGTGGATCACACTTTTAGAACCTTTGAAGACTCCTCAATCGTGTGCAAGATGCTTGGCTGCTGCTCCTTAGTGCTCGACCAAAACAAGAATCGGCAGAAGACAAGGTGAAAGGATTGGGAAGTTTGTAGTGGTGGTGATGGTGTTTTGGCTAAGTATTTGGGTATTTGGTGCTTAAGAAACTTGGTAGAGCTTTGGCTAGTATTTTATGCTTGAGATGAGATGATTTTCAGAATGATAAAGTGAGGCTATATATAGAGGAAAAGGTGTTGGCTGCCCTAGATGCATAAGGTAATCAGAAAACCAAGTGGATTAAGGATTTGAAACCTTCCTTTCATAGTTCAATTAGGTTTTCTTTTTCTGAATTTTTCTTTAAGGCTTGGGCTTCACATCTTCATGGACTTCTTGTATAATCTTTAGACTTCATTTGATAGGTCTTGATCCACCGAAAATTGCCCCAAACCCGCCGGCATACATTGCCGGCAGCATAGCAGTCCGATCGGCAACCTTCTCCTGGCTTGACTAGGAGAGCCACTTTTCTTTATCTTTTTCTTCATTGCTTTAGCTTGGTGTCATCCTCCTTCCTTCCTTAAGCTTGGACCATCTTCACATATGCATTTGTACACCATATGGTCCATCGAAAATAGAAATTGTGAAAAGGAGGCAGTAGTATCCTGGAATAGGCAGAAAAGACCTTGCTGTAATAACTCCAGCATATCTCCCTCCTCAGAGCTCCGATTGATGCGATTCTAAATCTCAGATAAACTAGACACACATAACTACTTCCTTATAAAACAGTTCGATCAAATGCCTTGTGAGTCGTCGGGAATGATGTTTCGAAGTTGGGACACTGTCCCAAGAAAATCCTGGAAGTCCCTGGTGATCTTTGCTCGGACTGCCAAGTTGCAGCCATCCTTTGGGTGACTTCCCGAACTCCGATTGATCTAAAATTTTAACACAACATTTCTCAGTATATGAATAATAAGCACACCAAATTTCATTAAATTCGGACAAGGATAGATCGCATTTTTACTCATCTCAAAATCACGAAAAAGACATATTTTGCACTATTTTTCAGATTTCTCAAACTTAGTCATTTTTCGGATTATTTAGCACATTTGATTATAACTCTACCAAATCGACACTAAACTAAATTATGACTCAATCTTAGATAAATAAGGGAAAAACGAAGCATAAACGAGGGCATAAACATATTAATATCGTCGCACATTGTGCTCCTATCACGTCCCCGCCGCCAAAAACAGCCTCAGCCGCCGCAGACGACGGCTGACACTGCGGCAGAAATCTCTAGACCTCCAATTTCTCAAAAAACCAACCAAATCAACCTCAAATTACACTCAATCGACTCATTTTAAAGCTTTGAACATAATTCCAACCTCCAAATCCCCCAAAACTTAAAAAGTTCTCAACCTCCAACAAAAACACAAAAACCCTAAAATTTTCAATTTCGAATTTCTCCTTACCTGAGCCGAACTGGGCCAATTCCTCCCATGGACTTGACGTGCAGGTCGAGGCGCCCATTTCCCCCCTTAGAAACTAGGCCGATCAGTGGCCGGAGAAGGGCAATTCGGGCTCGACACAGTCGAGCCTTCTTGAGCTACAATCGGTCGAATCGCGGCGAAAGCCACCGGTCACCACCACAGAACGGAAGAGGAGGGCGAGACGAAGCTATCGGCACCGATGGCTCGCCGTTTAGTGGCCGGACGGCGGAGATGGGAGGAGGGCGGCGCGGGTCGGTGGGCTCAGGCCGAGTCGGGGAGAGAGAAGGAGAAAAGGAGAAAGAAAAAGGAAAGAACGAAAAAAAAAAAAAAAAAACTTGCCATTTTTGGAAATTAACCCGGCTATTTATACTCGTCCAAAAACGGCAATTTAATGATTTTTACGTCGTAACTTTTTCACACGAACTCCAAATTGAACGTGCCTCATGTCCACGAGCTCGTTTCAACGTCTACTATCTAGTCAAGAAATAAAATTTTTGGTTGGGTCAACTTAATAAAAAGTCAACCTTTAGAAATTTTGAATAGTAAAAACAATTACCGAAATGTAAAAATAAAACATAAAACAGTCAAAAAGTAACTCGAGATTCGGGTCGTATCAGCAAGACTTAAACACTGAGGCGTCAAGGAACACTAACGGACTTGAACAACTAACGGCGTATGTGATTTGCACACTGTTGACAGTAGCCATAAGAGAGGCTACCCAGGCCCCCAGACCCGCAGCAAGGGCTCCTAGACCCGGCCCAAGGCCCGGAAGTTCAGCACCAGCACCTGGTTCGGCACCCGGGCGGACCTTAATGGTGAGCGGGACCCGGGGACAGGGGACAGCAGCTCCTCAAGTAAGGGCCGAAACAGTCCAGTAGTATATGCAGAAGGGGGCCAGTCCCACATTGAAGGGTGATGCCAACCCTCACGCCCGACAACCTATATATGAGTCCCAACTACCCTCGTTAACAGGTAATCAATACTTCAACTACTCATTCTCGCTTAAGTTATCAGTTTATCCCAACTATACTGACTTAGACATCGGAGCGGAATAGACCGGCCCCGTCCGGTATTCCCTTAGTTAGCAGGATTTACAGGAAGGAATCACACCAAAGTCCACCGGTCTCTGTGAGTCTACGTATTCAGACAAAAACAATTGGCGCCGTTTGTGGGAAGAATTCAAAAAGTTTGTGTTGTCCTACTAGCAGGAAGGGTATCTGTCAAGGGGTTATGAAGTAACTATGACTGGAAGTACATGAGACAGGAGGCGAATAAATCCAGAGGACCAGTAGGTTATAGAGTCGGTGCTAGTCCGAATCTCGGGGGCGAGGCAGGAGCAGCCCGCTGGGGGTGGCAGTCAGAACGCTGTTACCAACTGTGATCCGGAAGGTACGTCCGATGAACGCGATGGAGATCTACGCGAGAAGAGCCCGACAGACGATCGCTAAGTCTTGGGCCTGGAACCTGCACCGACGTCCCTCGCGGCCCCAAACAGAGGGGAAAATCTGCTGCCCAGCAGCGACAGCCCGGATGATGTCTCCAGTCCCGACCAGTGCGATATGGAGGGAGAGATAGAAGAGATGCGAGCAGAAGTAAACCGCTTGAGGGTAGAGAGCGACCGAGACAGGGCAAAAGCCACCACCAGGTATCAAGACATGGAAGCAGTTAATGCCGCACTGGTGGCTGTCTTGGAAAGAAGCCAGCAGCGCAATGCCGCTCTGGCTAAATCATTCGCGCCACACATAAAAGAGCATCCCCACTAGGAAGTGGGCCAGTCATCGGGAGGGGAGAGGGACACCGGCGTGGCTGGAGACGTGTTCCCGACTGACACAGTGCCACCAAAGATCGTCCCAGCACCTCGGAGGAATACCGGCTCGTTCGAGGAAGATACCATCAGCTCGACCGCACGGGCACTGCAGATACTATCTGACTCGGTGTCATATATGAAGGCCCAGATGGAGGCCAACGAGAGAAAGGCTGCGAGACCGCTGGAGAGCGCATGATTCAACGAGCGGGCCAGACCCTTCTCACTCCTGGTTCTGGAATCCGGAAGATCCGGCACCCAAAAGTTGCTAAAGCTGACATACTCCGGGGCCGGCTGCCCATACCAACACATGGACAGCTTCCGGTCCCAAACGTGTGCTAAGGGCTACTCCGACGCCGTTTGCTGCAACATATTCCAAGAGACCCTATCCGGAGAGGCGCTCAGCTGGTTTTACGAACTACCGGCGAACTCTATAGAGGCAATCGAGCAACTGGCCCATAGATTCGTGGGCCTGTTCATATTAAAGGTCGAAGGGGCTCGGACCTCGACGGTCCTCTTTAACTGCAGGCAGGCAGACGACGAAGGGCTGAGAGCTTTTGTTAACCAATGGCAAACGGCCACCGCCGGGATCAGGGACCTGGACAAAGGGATTGCCCAATCAGCTTTCACGCAAGGTCTCCGGCCCCGAAAGTTCTCTTACGCTCTGCGGGTGGAGATCCCGCAGGGTTACGACACACTAATGACGATGACTATCAGGCACGCCTAAACAGACCACGAAACTTATGGGAGTCGTCAACACAAGAGAAGGCAGGAAGAGCCCGAATCCGCTCGACAGGAAGCCAGAAACTAGCAGCAGGGCCGAGACCGAGCAGCCTCGACAGACAAAAGACCAAGAGGTTGGGGGAACCAGCAGCGCCGGAGGGACTATGTCGACATTTCCCAACGAGAAGGGAACCTCCCATCCTACCAGCAGCAAACCCGCCCCCTAGCGGTCATGCCAGCAGGACGACAAGAGATATTCTCTACTTTGTCCTCTTCCTACTAGGATATCCTGTACGAGAATGAGAACAACATCCCTCCGCCGCCAAAGAGAAAGCACTCGAAGGGGAACCTGACTAGGACCCAGACCGGTTGGAACTGCTCCTATCACAATGAAGCCACGCACCGGACAAATAATTGTCTTGCCCTAAGAACGACGATAGAGGGACTGCTCCGCCGCGACAAACTGCAACAGTATCAAGGATAACCCAGCACCAAAGGACTGCTCGAAACCGCGCCCTCTGCTCGGGAAAAACTCTTCTCGTGTAACCGGGCGTAATCTTAAACGGGTGTAATTTCACAAGTCTACTCAAACTTTGTTTCAACTAAGTACAAAGGTAAACCGTTGGCAACCAGGTCAAAAGAGCAAATTGAAACAGGCGTAACACAGGCTAAGGAAAAATCTCCATTCTTTCAAACTCAGGACAATGTTTACAGGGGCCTACGCCACCGGCTTGCAACCGGTGGGAGTGCAAAAAAAAAACAACAAAAAAACAACAAAAAAAAAAAAGAAAAAAAAAGGGGAGGGAATTGTACAAAGACGGGAGCCTGCTATGGCACTCCCGCCTGCTCCTCCACTTCAGCAGTTGCTCCTTCAGCATCCGCTCCTTCGGCAGGCGGGTTATCACCCGTTGCGTCCCCCTCGAGCCAGGCCGGATCTCACTCTCTCTCCAACTCCGGCTCCGATAGCTTTGAGGTGTCGAGATAGCCCTTAGTCTTCCAGTCGTCAAAGGCATCGGCTATCCCCGCCTCCCGGGCCCGTTCCAGCAGATCAAAAAGCTCATCGCTTTCCTGATACTTCTTGACTGCCCGCTGGTACAGCTCTGAGTCATTTTCATCGACCGCCCCGCCGGCAGATACGGATACCGTCGCCACCTCCCGTTGGAGCTCCTCGACCTTGGTCTCCAGCTCAGCCCTCTCCTCCTCCAGGCCCTTCTTCTTCTCTTCAAGAGCCTCGACCTGGGACTCCAGCTTGGCCACCTGTTTCCTGGCCCTCTCCTCTAACCGGGCCTTCTCTCATTGGAGCTTGGATTTCTCCAACTCCAAGAGGTCCCGGGCGCTTGTCAACGCCGCCACCTGCTTCTTCAGCTCCGGCAGCTCTTCACTTGCATCTGACTGATACAAGTGGTACAACAGCTACAGTTTAACAGGCACCAGTTAGAAACCAACAGAGCACGAAATAATGTTGAATGGATACCAGTGGCAAACTATCCTTACCTGGAGGGTCATCTCCTTGGTTTTCAGCCGGTGCTCCTCCGGTCGCCCTCCCGGAGCCCCAATCTTCTCCAGTTCTATTCCCTTCACATCCATGAGCAGGCTCCGGGCGAAAGAGTCGTCCGGGCAACTATGCTCCGGGCCCGGCCATGCAGCAGGAGTCTTCTCCACCCCCGATGCTTCTGTGCCGGTAGCAACAGAGCTAGTGGCCGCAGGAACATCGCCTTGGGCGGTAGTGGTGCCACCACGCGTCAGCTTCAGCCGCTTAGCCAAACTCTCACCAATCGACTGGTCGGTGAAGGTAACAAGCGCAGAGGCTAGCAGTTGCCGAGACCTCTTTCTCCTCTCACCCAGATCAACCTGTAAAGAAGAAGATTGAGCGGCAGACAGTGGGGACCTGGTGACAGTTGGCACCGGCCCCAACCGGTGTGGAATCCTTGCAGCACCACCCGGGGGCTTGGACGGCCCACCAACAGTCTTCCCTGATCCAGACGCCGCCTGGGGTCCCGAAGCGTGAGTCTTAACGCGCTTTAAGACGTAGTCCTCGTCCGCAACATCCCGCGAAATGGGTTTATCATGTACGGTCAACTCCCCAGTTCCCCGGTCAACAGTGGACCGCGCGGAGGTATCTTCCTTCTCCTTCAGCTTCGAGACAAGCTCTTGATTGCCCATCGACACCGTTTCGTGGGCTTTAATGGCCGTCCGGGAAGATACACCTGCAGAACACAAGGCAAAGATGTTAGACAACACCAATTCACTCAACAGAATCAGAGACAGTCAACCTACATTCTACCACCCACCGGGATTCCCCCCCAGGTTACACAGTTCTAGCACCTCCCGCCGGATGAAATTGTACGAACTCCGCTCCAGGTCCGACCAGCACCCAAATACCCGGGCGATCCTATCCCTCTCCAGGTCTGACAACTGATACGATTGATCGCCAATCGGCTGAAAGGCCCCGAGAAACCTGTAAGTCCTACTCCTCTTCTACCAGCTCCCCCCGCCATCACCACCTTCTTCCTCTAGTTATTGTTGAGCCAGGAGGGCAAGCGGGTTATCACCGACTTAAAGTCCCGAGCGGAAAAGCTGACACACCCCCGGGCCTTCCTCTTCTTCAAATACGTCAACCGGTACAAGGCCCGAAACTCGTTTACCGTTGGGCAACTCATATCACTCAGCCAATAGAGACAGCCTAGGCTCAGTAGCTGCCTCCACTGGTTCCCGGGAAGTTGTGCCGGTGATATCCTGATGGCATTAAGCAGGTATTGCACAAAGTCGGACAACGGGATCGATAAACCATGCCAGAATTGGTCCCCGTGCACAACAACCCAACCCTCCTCCGGGTTGCAGGCCGACTCTTCGGCATGCAGAGGCCGCAGATCTACCTCTCCAGGAATATTCCACCTCGCCCGAAAAGCAGCAATCTCCCCGGGAGATAAAGAGCCATCCGGCTCATCACAGCTTATGGTTCTATCCCCGTCAACAAGCATATGGCGCGTGGTGCCTGCTGGCTGAGCGGGGTTCAAGGACACTCCATAGGGTGCATCCTCCTGTCCTAGAAACCCGAACGTCAACGACTCACCTGTCGAACAAGCGATGACGTCTGTTTCTGCACAAACCCTGGGGCCTGGTACAGACAGATAAATCTTCGTACTATCTCCTGCAAACCTGCTTACTAAGGGGAATACCGGGCGGGCCGGTCTTCTCCTCTCCGATGCCTAAGTTAGTATAGTTGGAATAGATATAACTTAAGAACGTATATAAGCGGTAGGAAGGATCAGTTACCTATTAATGAGGGTAGTCGGGGCCCTTATATAGGCGGCCAGGAGTGAGGTCTGGCCTTACCCTTCGATGTGGGACTGGTTCCCTTCTATTTGCACACTAAAGGGCAGCTTTGGTGACCTCTTAGGCAGGCAGGAGCCCCCGGACCCCGGGCCCCTGGTAGCAGGATGGACTGCTGGACCCCGAGGCCGGGTTCTGGTGATCCTGTCCCGGGCCCTGGGCCGACCCCTGGTGCACTAGCTGCGGGTCTGCGGGCCTGCTGTAGCCCCTCTGTGGCTACTGTCAACAAGTCCCCCAAGTTCCCGGTCAAGTGCAATCTTGAATGGGGACTTAATCTGTCTTGCCCTTGCCCTGCAGACCCGCAGGGTTACCAACCCAACGGTGCCCAGTCCCCCAAGTCTGCGTTGAAGATTGGGCGTGACCGGGGTGAGTACCTGTTACCGATGGTGAGCAACAATTTATGAGTACGTTTGCAATATTAGTACTGTGCTCAAGTGTTGTGGTGCTATGAGCATGGAGTGGGGTGAAACCCGGAAAGTATATGAGATGATGCCATGCAATAGATGTGTGCATGGAATGATAATGGAGTGTTGAAATCCGCCGTGCAATAGATGTGTGCATGGACTGATAATGGGGCGTTGAAATCCGCCATGCAATAGATGTGTGCATGGAATTTCGACCGGGCGCTCTGCCATATCGGTACGAAGCGGAGTTCACTAGGCCTCTACCGGGCGTTCTGCCAAATCGGTACGAAGCGGAGAGCATGGGACCTCGATCGGGCGTTCTGCCATATCGAGACGAGTCCATATTGCTAGGCTGCGACCTCGACCGGGCGTTCTGCCAAATCGGTACGAGTCGGAGTATGGGACCTCGACCGGGCGTTCTGCCATATCGAGATGAGTCCATATTGCTAGGCTGCGACCTCGACCGGGCGTTCTGCCAAATCGGTACGAGTCGGAGTATGGGACCTAGACCGGGCGTTCTGCCATATCGAGACGAGTCCATATTGCTAGGCTGCGGGGAGGTGGCCCCGGTGTTGCGGTTTGTTGAGGCACCGGTTAACACTTGCTAGTTCTTCTCAGCTTGTGTTGGAATAAGCGTTGAGGAAATGGGGTGGCGTTGAGGTGACAAGGCTCGCCGTAGAGCCCCATATTGATCGCAGTTCAGTGCGATGCAGGGTTTTTATTCTGCTGGACAAGAGTACATGTGTTAGATGTAAACTCACCCGGGTGTATAAAGCCCATGCCGGTCGAATGTTCTCATAACCGGGGTCATGCCATGGAACCGGGCGGACCTCGACCGGGCGTTCTGCCAAATCGAGACGAGTCCCCCAGTGAGATGCCATGGGGCCGGGTGGATCTCGTTCCTAGAAGAATGCTCTCGAGCTGGTTGGATGATCATAACCAGTGAGATGGTCTCGGGGCGGTTGAATGTTACCTAACCGGTGAGATTCCATGCAGCCGGTTGAATGATACCTAACCGTGAACTGCCATGGAACCGGATGGATGGCTCATACCCGGAACAGTGCTCTCGAAGCGATTGAAAAACTCATAGCGGTGAGAGATGCCATGCAGCCGGTTGAATGATACCTAACAGTGAACTGCCATGGAACCGGATGGATGGCTCATACCCGGAAGAATGCTCTCGAAGCGGTTGAAAAACTCAGGTGAGAGATGCCATGCAGCCGTAGAGCCTGGGGAAGTGGGGGGGGGGGGGGGGGGGGGCTGAGGCCTCGGTTCCCGCTCCTAACTCCCTTACCTGTCGCCAGCGTGCGGGACAAGTGGTTGACATGCATTTAAGGAGGAAGTCCATCAGTCCCATCAGTTATGATGGTGTGGGCAGTTTACTGATGCTGGGACACGTGCTGGTAGGGAGCGGTCTGAGATGGAGGGTCTGGATTCGCGGGCGTTTGAGTTGCTCTGATTGCGTGTTTTGGGGGGATTACAAGCGCCTAGGGCACCGGACCTCTCTATAAAAGGGGCCTCCTCTGCCCTCTTCATTCTGTTTTGCTCCTTGCTTAGAGAGACTTCGAGAGAAAGAGAGAGATCCGGCGAAAACTCTGTGGAGGTGCCCCGCGACATCCGTTGCCTCAAGTGCTATTTTACTCCTCCTATCATTGCTCGCTGCTTTCGCAGGGCGGACTTTCCTCGGTTGAGCATACTAATCGGTAAGATCTTGCTTTCTTTGCCTGGTGTTGCTCTTGTTTTTCTTTTCGGTGTTTTTGCGGCTGGGGGGGGATCTCTGTCGCCGACTGAGTTGTTTTAAGCGGAGCGTCTGCGGTAAACTTGGGGAGGGGCCGCAGAGGGCGCTGTTCTAGCCTGTTGCTGACCAGTGCTAGGGTTTTATTTTTTCTTCCCCTTAGGTTAAAAAAATGTCTTCTACAAGTTCTGATGGGGCTTCCGAATCGGCCGTCAGGCGTCCCGTTATGGATGATGAGGAGAGACTGGAGGACTGGCTTGGTTCAGAATCCCCGGTGTCTGAAGCCGCTGACCGCTCCCGGAGCGGGGCTTCGTCTTCCGGGTCCTCAGGGTCTGAGGAAATACCGCATGGTGTGCGCCTTACTGGTGCTCCGCCCGTGAGCTACACCATCGGTAGAGGGAAGGGTGCCGTGGTGTGCGATGAGCCGGAGGGTAGCCTGAAACCTGGAGAGATTGTTGCGTTCCGGGAGACGTGGAGTATCCCGGATGAGGTGGCTCTACGACCACTGAATCCCGGAGAGTCAGCCTGTAACCTGGAGGCAGGTTGGGTTGCCGTACACCTAGACCAATTTCGCCACGGGTTCTCGCTCTTGCTGCCAAACTTCGTGCAGTACATGCTCAGTGCACTGCAAGTATCTCCCGCGCAGCTTCCAGGGCTCCAGTGGAGGCGACTGCTGAGCCTCGGCTGCCTGTACGAGTTTTCCGGGATGAGTATGCCAAAGGTAAACAAATTCCGGGCACTGTACAGGTTATCATACTCGAAGAAGCGAGGGTCCCGGGGTTGCCTGTCCTTCAACGCCCGGTGTTTTCAACCTATCATCACCAATATGCCCACTTGGGTGGATAACAACTGGAGGAAGAAGGTGGTGATGGCGGGCGGTAAGTGGCAGAAGAGGAGTAAGATGTACCGGGTTCCTGGTGCCTTCCAGCCCCTTGGGGATCAATCGTTCGAGCTGTCCGAGTTGGAGCAGGAGAGGATCACGACCATACTCGGATGTTGGGATGATCTCGAACGGAGCTCTTACAACTTCATCCGGCGAGAAGTGCTGGAGCATTGCTGTCTTGGGCGAGATCCCAGTGCGTAGCAAGTGCTAGCGGTGATACTTTTGCTAACTTTTAAATACTAACCTTTGCTCGTCCTACAGGTGCATCTTCCCGGGCGGTCATCACACCCGAAACCACCCTATCCATGGACGGTGAAGAACTTCTCGCGAAGCTGAAGGAGAAAGGCGAGGCCGTTTCACGGACCTCAGTGGACGAGGAGTCCGGTCGGCTTACGGTTCATCCCGAACCGCGGGCCATGGATGTCGAGGACGAGGGCTACGTCCTGGCGCGTGTGAAGAGCCATCCTGCTGCGCCCAAGGCGGGACCCGGTAAGGGCAAGACTACCGGGGGGCCCCTGAAGATTCCCGGTGGAGTGAGCCGGATTCCATACCGGCCGGGGTCAGTCCCACTCGTCACCCGGGTCACCCGTTTAGGCGCGCGATCTTCTTCGCCTGACGGCCAGGGTGAGAAGAGGCGGAGGATCATGGACGTTCCTCCCTCCACGCTGGTGACGCTGACCGGTGGGTCGTCCGGTGAGAATCTGGCCAAATGGCTCAAGGTAACCAGCGGTGCATCTAGTTCCGCTGGGGAGAAGGCTGCCGCTGCCCGGCAGAGTAGCCCCGCGCCTGCAGAGGCACGGAGGGGAAGCCCGGAGAGTGCACTCGCCCGGCAGCTGGCGGCAGATTTGGCCGGCCTTGGTCTGGACAGGGCTGAGGTCACCGGAGCCTTAGCGGGCGGGAAGCGCCAAAAGTTCAAGGAGTCGGTCCTGCAGGTAAGAATTGCCCGGTGCTATTGTACCGCTCGTAACTTATTTCCTTTGCTGCTTGCTTAATTGCCTCTGTTGTTATGCAGCTGCTGTACAATCTGTACCAGCCCGATCCGAGCGAGGAGCTGAAGAGGCAGGTGGTCGAGCTGACAGAAGCCCGAGAGCGACTGGAAGCAGAGAGGTCTCGGCTGGAGCGGGAGAAGGCCAGATTGGAGGAGAGGGCCAAGAAGCAGGTGGCCAAGCTGGAGGAGCAGGTCCAGAGCCTGGAGAAGGAGAAGGAGCTGGCTGAGGAGGAGAAGGCCGAACTGGAGGCCAGGGTGGACGAGCTCCAGGTGGGAGCTGCCGCTGTGCGCGCCGCCTCTGCCGCTGCGGCCGGGGAAGAGGACCCGGAACTATACGAGCGGGTTGTTCTCAGATATCATGAGAGCGATCAGTTTCTTCAGATCCTGGAGAAGGCCATGGAATCGGGCATCGCGGATGCGTACACGGAATGGGAGCAGAAAGGATACCTGGATACTTCCCGGATGTCGAAGGCTGCTGATGAAGATATTCATGAGCAGTCGGATATCCATGAGCAGTCGGCGGAAGAGCAACCGGAAGGGGAAGGTGGACCTCAGATTGCTGAAGGCGCGGCTGCTTCATCCGGAGAGGCTGGTGGATTGCCCGCTGAGGGTGGAGGCGTAGCTCCTTAGGATTTTGCCCTTGCTCTTTTTGTAAACTTGCCGGAACGGCCTCTGCTTGTATTGTCTCTTGAATATGAATATACTTGAATTGATGGAGCCGGTGGAATTTTTCTTGAAAGTAGTTTGTATATACATCTTGATGTTACAACGGTCGAACCAGTGATATGCCAAACTAACCGCTTGGAGGCTCGGCGAGTCTACCAGCCCCTGTCTTGCTCCCGGTCGGGGTCTGCTCTCTTGTCCCCTATATACCGTTGGAGCTGGCCGTTACTAATCAAACCCTCCACCGCTGTTTTGAGAGCACAGCACTGGCTCGTTCGATGAGTAGCCTCATCATGATAGGAGCAGTACTTGCCCGTTTGCGCTGTGGTAAGCTTCCCCTTTGGGTACTTTCTCCTGGGCGGTGGTGGAATGATGTTCCTGTTCTCGAGCAAAATGTCCTCATACGAAGAGGTGAGAGCGGTGAAGACCTCTTGACCGGCCGGTTGTGCTGGCATGATTGCCAGGGGCGTTCTTGCCGGTACTGCGCCGGCTTGTGCTCGTTCTGGGGTCGGTCATGATAGGGCTTCTGCTGCCGTTGCCCCCAATTTCTGTTGGGTCGGCCTGGCCGGGTGGCTCGGTTCTCGGTCCGCTCTTGTCTTCCTGTCGGTGTGGGGGGTGCTCTTCCCGGGGGTGGTCTTCTTGCTGCTCTTCCAGCTTCCTCTTTAGCAGGTGCTGCCCGTACGTCTCGTGATCGGCCTGGGCGTGCCGGATGGCCATTGCCATCAACTCGTCATACCCGTGCGGGAGTTCTACCCGCACGGCATATGAAAATTTTCCTGGCCAGAGCCCTTGCTTAAACGCCATCTCGGCGATACCTTTGTCAAGGTTCCGAACCCCGGCCGTCGCCGTCTGCCAACGGTTGACGAAAGTCCTCAATTCCTCGCCGGGCGCTTGCATGCAGTTGAAGAGGATGGTCGATGTGCGGGCTCCCTCAACCCTGAGGATGAAGCGGCCTACAAACCAGTCGGCCAACTGCTCGAAGGCCTCGATTGAATTTGCCGGAAGCTCATAAAATGTTGTAGCATACTGCATTGGAGTAGCCTTTGGCGCATGTCTGGGACCGGAAACTATCCAGGTGCTGGTACGGGCAGCCAGACCCCGAGTAGGTGAGCTTGAGGGACTTCTGGTTACCGGGCCTCCCCGATTCCATAACCCTGTGCGAGAAGGGGCCCATGCGCTCGTTGAACCGTGCGCCTTCCATCGGCCGTGCCGCTCTTCTCTCGTTGGCCTCCATTTGGGCCTTCAAATCCAACACAGTTTCGGCGAGCATCTGCAATGCCCGTGCAGTCGGAGTCACGACTTCATCCTCGAACGAAGTGTGGGGCTGGCGAGGCGTCGTCGTGCTCTTTGGCGGGGCGGTGCCGGCCGGTGAATCCGCTCGCCCGGGATCACTGGGCCTACCGCCCAATGACTGCCCCGCTTCAAACTGCTGAGATCGAACCGGCGGGGGTGCCTGTGCCTTGACCATAGCGTCGTTGCGCTGTTGTCCTCTCTCCAGGGCGGCTACCAGGGCAGCGTTCACCGCCTCCATTTCTTCATACCGGGCGTTAGACTTGGCTCTATCCCGGTTGCCCTCCTCACGCAGGCGACTGACCTCTGCGGCCATTGCCCGTATCTCTCCCGCCATACTGCTCTGGTCGGGGCTGTACGTGGTGTCTCGGTCACTGTTGCAGCGCGGGCTCTCCTCTCGGTCACTCGAATCATCCGAGAACGTCAGAGAAAAGCCCCGGTGCACAGGCCTGTCTTCAGTTGCCGGGCCTTTGCCGCGCGAGCTGTCGTGGTTTGGCCCCGGCGTGCCGGTCGGCCTCCCACAGCTCCCGCCTTCCTGATCGCCCTGGTCGCCGCGCTGCTCTCGCATAACGACCGGGGTGGAGACAAGCGTTTGCACTGGTGCAACACATTGCTCCTCGGTGGTATTTCTTTCCTGTCTTGCTTCCGAACTCTCTGCCATCGATAGTGCTTACGTGGTTTCTTGTCCAAATTTCCCACAGACTGCGCCAATTGTTTCTGCACAAACCCTGGGGCCTGGTAGAGACAGGTAAATCTTCGTACTATCTCCTGCAAACCTGCTTACTAAGGGGAATACCGGGCGGGCCGGTCTTCTCCTCTCCGATGCCTAAGTTAGTATAGTTGGAATAGATATAACTTAAGCACGTATATAAGCGGTAGGAAGGATCAGTTACCTATTAATGAGGGTAGTTGGGGCCCTTATATAGGTGGCCAGGAGTGAGGTCTGGCCTTACCCTTCGATGTGGGACTGGTTCCCTTCTGTTTGCACACCAAAGGGCAGCTTTGGTGACCTCTTAGGCAGGCAGGAGCCCCCGGACCCCGGGCTCCTGGTAGCATGATGGACTGCTGGACCCCGAGGCCGGGTTCTGGTGATCCTGTCCCGGGCCCTGGGCCGGCCCCTGGTGCACTAGCTGCGGGTCTGCGGGCCTGCTGTAGCCCCTCTGTGGCTACTGTCAACAACGTCTGGCCCCGAGGACGAGGAGGCAAGCCAGTCCTCCATCCTCTCTTGGTCGTCCTTCACCGGTCGCCTAGCGGCCGATTCGGAGGCCTCACGGGAACTTCCAGAATTCATGTGACCTAGGGGAAATAAAAAAAAAAACCTTATGACCAGGCAGCAATACAACCAAAACAACGATTGCGACGCAGCGCGAAGCATGTGACGCCTCGGCACAGCCTCGCAGCAACCACTGGGCTTGTCAGCCAAAAAATCCCAGGTCTTGTAGAGATTCTGTCCCAGCGGGGTCCCATCCAAAGGGCAAACAATAATACAACTAGGTGCCAATCGGATCCACCCACGGACAAGACAAAAGGAATTTTCAAAAAAAAAAAAATACAAATGCAGAACTCACTGATTAGTATGCACGACGACGACAACTCAAGAGGAAAACACCGAGCAATTGTGTTCAGTAGGCTAAGCAGGGGAATACTTCTTAAACCAAAGGCAAAATGTACGAAATAGCAGGGGATTATATACAGGTCCAGTATCCTGAATGCCCCTCGAGTTCCCCCCAAGCTACCCAGTAGGGCAAGTAAAACGCCCACGGATCCGGGCCATCCATCCCTCACCGTGTCCTGGCGACACGTGTCCCAGTATTGGTAACTGCCCAGGCCATAATAACTTACGCGACTAATGGAAAACCCCCATTCAATGCATGTTAGACACTTGCCTCACATGTAGAGGGTAGTTGAAAGAACAAGGAACATCACCGAACCATCCTGCCTACGAGCCTACGAGCCTACAACCCAAGAACCATATATTCCAACGGTACGGGGCATTCCACCATATATTCCAATGGTACGGGGCATTCCACCAGTCGAACCTATTCCACCATTACAGCCACACAACAACGGCTCGGTATAAAACCGGGAAAACTCTTCCTTCACACAGGAAAATTCTTCCCGCAGGCTAAAAACCCTACAACAATATTATGTACAGGCTACTATATTCCAACCGTAGTGCATGTTCCAGTTCAAGGCTATCGTAGCCGTCGGTCCATCCAGCTTCAACTATTGGATGCAGTTTCACACCGGCAATAATTGCACTTATCGCTATCCAACGGAATAACCGGTTGTCCGAACCGAGAGATTCCTGCGGACAGCCTCGTACGACCTAAGGGATCCATCTACCACCGGGCTTTATAAACCCGGAAGACTTGATCCTCTCATACATGACAACTCTTCCTGCAGGCTAAAAACCCTACACAATACCTCAG
Organism: Potentilla sterilis; assembly: GCA_963682095.1. Taxonomy (NCBI): domain Eukaryota; kingdom Viridiplantae; phylum Streptophyta; class Magnoliopsida; order Rosales; family Rosaceae; genus Potentilla; species Potentilla sterilis. Next base: position 24,601,332 of record OY821754.1, read on the forward strand.
GCCAGTAAGAACAAAGGCTGGGAAACCATCGGGAATGTTTACCGGTACCAACACAGGACCGCTTCTTCCCGAGAGACTTGATGCTCTCATACAGGACAACTCTTTCAGCAGGCTAAAAACCCTGCACATCCTATATGCCTGCAGGAACAAAGGCAGCATGACACGTAGGAACGGCGGCCGAGGCTCTCTTGGCCACGCCACCCCACCGGGAACTCCTCTAACACATGACACGTTTCCTGCAGATACAGTGTCACCTCGTTAACCACTGTTTAAATCAACCATTGCCCTCTGCGGCTACAGTTCTAAAACATGGGGGACTCGATCATCTCGTGCACAATATCCACCGGGCTTTCCTGGAACATAGCACGGTACGACGGATTTCAACGCCACATTATCATAACCATGCAATAATTCTCATGCTCGTATGCATCTGTCAACATGAACATCATAACCATGCACGCATCACATTACATATCATAATAACAGGTTCATCCGAATGCCCGTTCAAGCCCAATCTTAAACGCGGAATTAGGGGGCTAGGGCACAGTAGGGTAAGCATCCCTGCGGGTCTGTAGGCCTGTAAAGCAAGACATATTTAAGTCCCCATTCAAGATAACACTTGACCGGGAACTTGGGAGACTTGTTGACAGTAGCCATAAGAGAGGCTACCCAGGCCCCCAGACCCGCAACAAGGGCTCCTGGACCCGGCCCAAGGCCCGAAAGTTCAGCACCAGCACATGGTTCGGCACCCGGGCGGACCTTAATGGTGAGCGGGACCTGGGGACAGCAGCTCCTCAAGTAAGGGCCGAAACAGTCTAGTAGTACATGCAGAAGGGGGTCAATCCCATATCGAAAGGTGTGGCCAGCCCTCACACCCGACAGCCTATATATGAGTCTCAACTACCCTCGTTAATAGGTAATCAATACTTCAACTACTCATTCCCGCTTAAGTTATCAGTTTATCCCAACTATACTGACTTAGGCATCAGAGCGGAATAGACCGGCCCCGCTCGGTATTCCCTTAGTTAGTAGGATTTGCAGGAAGGAATCACACCAAAGTCCACCGGTCTCTGTGAGTCTACGGATTCAGACAGAAACACACACTATTGATACAAGTGCACCTTATTGTGTGGAATCCGCTCTCTTATTTATTTCAATTTTTCTTCGAAAGTGTTTCTCTCACTTTTGTTGCTCAAGGGGTGGGTTTTCTTTTACAAAAATACCTGCGCGAATAGGATACACTTGGGTTTGGTTTTGATATTTTGAATAATATCTTTAGTTGATCGTAATTTCTACATTTAAATTGTGTTCTTATATTACGATAACTTTAGATAAATGTACAGAGTTACCAAGGTTGTCAAGCTAGTAGAGTTTTGTCATGGCCGGATAGTAATTTAATAGAGTTCCTTACTAAGGATTTTAAGGTCTGGTCAAGAGCTTGGTTTGGTGATGAGAGTCGCAAGCAATGACTCGCAACTGACAAGATCAGAGTCCTTAAAACTCCCTCCATGTGGTCGTAATGGACTCGATTCCTCCTCTAAATCTCTAATGCTCACCTACAGTGGCCACCGGTGGCCAAACGGTCCAAGGTCACTCCGGTGGTGAGTGTGTGAGGACCCGTCCCAGAATTTCCCCTGGAAACCCGAAACAGGTCCGAATTAGAACCATTAACCAACTAAAATCTCTTTACTCCCATACCACAACCACCCACCCACTGGGAGCAAGGACTAACATTCCGTATAAACTAACGGAATTTCAAGCTAAAAAACTATCCACGGCGGTCAACGGCGGTCAACACTGCCACCGCCACCAAAATCACCAAAATTCATCAGAGGCTTCTTCTCAACATTTAGAACAACTTTCATAACTACAACATTCGCCAATTTCCAGCCTAAAGGGGTCAATTGACAAAAATCCTCAAATCGGCACTATTCACCAAGAACCCTAAAAATTTCAAATTTCAATTCCTCCTTACCTAATTCGAATCGACTCAATTCCTTCCATGGAATTGTTGTACGGGAGGAGACCTTCCTTTCCCCCCTAGAATCAGGCCAGCAGGTGGCCGGACGTGGGAGTTCTCGGTTCGACACAGTCGAACCCTCCTAAACTTAGCACGCCTAAACGGCGGCGATCCGCCTTGAATCACCACCGTAGACTGAAAGAGGGAGGAGAGACAAGCCGAAAGACACTAATGGTGCACCCAACGGTGGCCGGACGGGGGAGATGAGAGAGAGGAAGAAAAAAAAAACATAAATTTTCCCTTTTTCCGCCAGATTCCCCAATTGCCCGGCCTTGCAATTTCTTTTTAATACTCACGACTAAAAAGAAATTATTGTTTTTACGTCACAACTTTTACGTTCTGTCTCCGAAAAATATTTCTAAATTACCAATGAACTCGTATCGTCGAACTCTACAACATTGAAACCACAACAGATAATTTCTGAATATCGAGAAAGATTCCGATAATTACCCAACACAAATACGTTAGTCAATAACTAGTATAAAAACTCAATAATTCAGTAAAATTGGGTTCGGGATGTGACAGAGTGTGATGTAATGAAGGCGTAGAGAGTATACTTTATCGGGGAAACTTCGATCGAAAACTTGCTAAAACATCTTCGGCATCTTCAATACAATGAGAGGCACAGTGGGAATATCTACTTACCGTCAGCATATCAGCTAGGTATTTGCAGGCAAAAGGAACCCTTAGCTAGAGCGAAGAGGTAAAAATTAGGGCAAATGATAAAAAAGTGTCACTCATAGTAGGATATGATAATAAAGTCGACCTTTTTTAAACATGATAAAATGGTCACCTCTTTTTATATCAAAATGATAAAATGGTCACTTGTTTTCAATGAAAATGATAAAAATGTTAGTTTTCACATTTTTGTAGTGACGATTCTACCCTTTTCTTCATTTTACTTGTACTCAGCACTCACTCACTCTCTCTCTCTCTCTCTCTCTCTCTCTCTCTCTCTCTCTCTCTCTCTCTCTCTCAAGTTGATCAATTGTAGCCTCCACCGAGCTCCGACAATGATATCCTCTCATAGACCAAATGAAACCCACTACAGAGCTCTGGTGACGGCGTCCTCTGCGGTTTGCTCAGCTTCTCCTTGTTCATCGCTATCTACTTCACAAAGACCCACGTCGATGAGCCTGGAATCTCTCTCTCTCTCTCTCAAGTTGATCAATTGTAGCCTCCACCGAGCTCCGACAATGATATCCTCTCATAGACCAAATGAAACCCACTACAGAGCTCTGGTGACGGCGTCCTCTGCGGTTTGCTCAGCTTCTCCTTGTTCATCGCTATCTACTTCACAAAGACCCACGTCGATGAGCCTGATTCCAAAGCGTTCGTCCTCACTTTAAACAACTCCAACTTCCCTAGCACTATTAGCAAGCACGACTTCGTCGTCGTCAAGTTCTAATGCCCATGGTAATTTCTTAATTCCCAGCATAATTCTTTTGATTTCTTTGATTCCATTTAATCGATTTGAATTGGTGTTTGTTTGCTTCGGGACTATTTGCATAGCATATGTGATTTGAAATTTGATTGATATGTGATTTGGATCGTTGTTAGTGAGTAATTTGTACAATGATGAAGTTTTAGATTGTTTGTTAGTGTGGAAAATATTTACAAGGTATTTATTTGTAAATTGATTTTGAGTGTGCTAGACAAACATATGGAATTGAAACTGGAATTTGCCATTTGAGTATAACTGAAATGTAGTTTTCTTCACTTGGAACAAATTGGAGAATTATTCCTAGCCTATACTGAAATTAGTTACATAGTTCCATACCTAGTTTTCTTCACTCTGTTTTACCAGGTGCTTTTTTTTATCCTTGTTCATCTTGTCAGTATTAATTTTTTTTTTTTCGTAGTTACACCAGTAGTTACAAAATCAGTTACATTTTATAGGTACATTACTAGTTACATGAAATTAGGTGTTTATAGTCAGCAACAGGTACATCACTTGTTACACAGTTAATTTTTATAGGTACATTACTAATTACATTATTATCCATGTTTGCTTATAGTTACACTAGTAGTTACAAAAGTAGTTACATTTTATAGGTACATTACTAGTTACATTAAATTAGGTGTTTATAGTTAGCAACATGTACATCACTTGCTACACAGTTAGTTTTTATAGGTACATTACTAGTTACATTATTATTCATGTTTGCTTATAGTTACACCAGTAGTTACAAAAACAGTTACATTTTATAGGTACATTACTAGTTACATGAAATTAGGTGTTTATAGTCAGCAACAGGTACATCACTAGTTACACAATTACTTTTTATAGGTACATTACTAGTTACATTATTATTCATGTTTGCTTGTATGTTTCTGTCAGAATCTGTAGACTCACAGAGATCGGTGGACTTTGGTGTGATTCTTTCCTGCTAATCCTGCTAACTAAGGGAATACCGGGCGGGCCGGTCTATTCCGCTCCTATGCTTAAGTCAGTAAAGTTGGGATAATCTGATAACTTAAGCGGGAATGAGTAGTTGAAGTATTGATTACCTGTTAATGAGGGTAGTTGGGACTCATATATAGGCTGCCGGGCGTGAGGGCTGGCATCACCCTTCGATGTGGGACTGGCCCCCTTATGCATATACTACTGGACTGTTTCGGCCCTTTTTTGGGGAGCTGATGTCCCCTGTCCCTGGGTCCCGCTCACCAGTAAGGTCCGCCCGGGTGCCGGACCAGGTGCTGGTGCTGAACTTCCGGGCCTTGGGCAGGGTCCAAGAGTTCTTGCTGCGGGTCTGGGGGCCTGGGTAGCCTCTCTTATGGCTACTGTCAACATTGTAGTTAAGCTGTAGCTAATTATTCTCTTCTTTTTTACTTCAAGGTGGAGAAATACCGTCAAACATATTCTTACACAATCAATCATATTTCTTCTATTGTGAAGCGGTTGGAGCTTCTGAAGTCTAGTATTTTAGTACAACCACCATTGACAAGGAGAGCACCCGGAAGATAAAAAAACAAAGGTTCAGAAGTAAGGATAAAGTACTGAGAAAACAACCACATTTCTTTGTAATATAACCTTTGATTGAGTTTTATGGTTGTGATATGGCGATTGTTTCATGAGTTATTTTGATAGTTACAAATCTCTTCTAACAGTTACCCTGACAGCTCCACTATTCATTTCCAGTTACATCCTCAGTTACATTTCCATACGAATTTTTCTTCTATATATGCATTGTGCAGTGGAACGCTGCCATTGCGGTGCAGCGGCACGCAGCAAAGTTTGAAAGGAATATATGAAATATATAAAATCTAGCAATCTTGTACTGTTCATGTGGTGAATGGATTTCTCAATGGTCTTGTTCTCATGTATTGTAAATTATTATTCATGTTTGCTTGTAGTTACACCAGTAGTTACAGAAGCAGTTACATGCACAGTTACTTTTGATAGCTACATTACTAGTTACATGAAACATCTTTTTTTGTCACTTTAATCAGTTATATGATGAAACGATAATGCACATAATCAGTTGTATAACCATTTACTGGTGTAGTTACAGAAGCAGTTTCATCTTCACTTCAGTTACTATTATAGTTATTTGATACCAAGGATAGTTACATACACAGTTACCACTCTAGTTACAATGTTAGTTATATTTTATAGTTACTTGATTCGAAGGATAGTTACATGCACAGTTACCACACTAGTTACATTTATAGTTACTTGATACCCAGGATAGTTACATGCACAATTATCACTCTAGCTACAATGCTAGTTACATTTATAGTTACTTGATACCAAGGATACTACATGCACATCTACAACTCTAGTTACATGACAAGTTACTTGAATTGTTATAAGTCAACAATTTTAAATAACTCTAAATATAATATAGTTCCCTAAAAGCATATGAAAATCAATGAACAATCTCTATTTAAACGACACTTTTCTTTTCCTATCTTGTATCGATATCCAACTTTGCTGATGATTCAATAACGTCTTGATCAATTCGGATCGAAACTTCGTAATATCTGGCTTATCTTCAAAATCTCTCTCATCGGCAAGCCTGCTCATATAGTACATTACAAATGCGCTGCAATCTAATCTGTTTGCCAAAGAAAAAAATCTAGTTAGTTACATATGTAGCTACAAAACAACATTGCTTGTTACATACATAATTACACAGTTACCCTGTCAGTTACATTATTTATTTCCAGTTACATCTTCAGTTACTTTTATAGTTACAAATTTTTTCTAACAATAACCCTGACAATGTAATTGAAGATTTACCACATTAGTTACAATGCTAGTTATATGTATAGTTACTTGATACTAAGGATAGTTACATACACAGTTACCACACTAGTTACAATGCTAGTTACATCTATAGTTACTTGATACCAAAGATATATAGTTACATGTACAGTTACCACACTAGTTACAATGCTAGTTACTTGATACCTAAGATAGTTACATACACAGTTACGACACTAGTTACAATGCTAGTTACATTTATAGTCACTTAATACCAAGGATAGTTACGTACACAGTTACGACACTAGTTACAATGCTAGTTGCATTTATAGTTGCTTGATACCAAGGATAGTTACGTACACAGTTACCACACTTGTTACAATGCTAGCTAGTTACTTAATGCCCGACAAATTTACACATGCAAAATCCTAATTTTTGAGCCTATTGCTCCCATGAAATTTGCTAAAACAGTCAAGGCATAATGCACATTCATCTAAACACAATGCACCTTATATTTTACTCACAAAACTCACAGTACAGTACAAAACAATTTTACCATCGAGGTCTACATTTATGTTGATATGAGTTCAATTTTTTGTATCCCCTTTCTAACTTTTAAGTATGACATTTCAATGACCAATGTTCTAATTATGCTGAATATAAATCCATTCAAAAATCCAATGATCCAAAGTATGACTTCAATTTGACTAAAACATATTCAACAGTCTCTCTCGCTCTCCGGTTCTCCAAGACTATAAACCAATGACCCAAACTACATGCTAGATATGGATTCAACAACAGACCTTTGATGTAGGGATATAGCCACCCACCACATAAAATATTTACTAGTGTAAACACATGGTCTAGGAAATATTCTTGTCAACAATGGCATTCTCATACAATTTAGATACCTGGAAATTCAAACTAACTCATCCAATCATGGCAATTACGAGTGCATTGTTTCCTATACATGAATTTTCTTCCTAAACTTGTATCACTGTAATCATCAATCCATAGCACGAATCGAATTACATATCATGTTAGAGCCAGTTTTAGTGTTGATGGGTACGAATCAAATTTACATAAAGAATAAACGACAATCAGTTCTACAATGCAATATCAAGCAATAATGAAATGAACAAATATAAAAGATAGATAGATGAATCCCTAAAGAATGCAATCAAACTCACTCGCAGAGTAAGACGACGGCGCTAGACTTGAGGGCATCGACTGATAGGAGCACAAGGTGCGACGAAATTAATATGCTTATACCCTCATTTATGCTTCGTTTAACCCTTATTTATCTAAGATAGAGTCATAACTTAGTTTAGTGTTGTTTCGGTAGAGTTTTGGAAAAATGTGCTTAATAATCAGAAAAATGACTAAATATAAGAAATCTGGAAAATAATCTGAAATTTGTCTTTTTCGCGATTTTGAGGCTTGTGCTAAACTGACCTATCCTTTTCCAAATTTGATGAAATTTGGTATGCATATAGTTGGCAAGATAAAGTATATTATGTCAAAATTTTAGATCAATCGGAGTTCGGTAAGTCACCCAAAAGATGGCTGCAACTTGGCAATTTGAACAAAGATTACCAAGGACTACCAGGATTTTCCTGGGACTATGTCCTGACTTCCGGAATTTCTGTACGACGCATTACTTAGAACTAGAGAAAGTGCCATACACCGTTGGAAAGCTCTACATGTCTAATTTCTCTGAGATTTGGAATCGCATCAATTGGAGCACTGAGGAAAGAGTTATGCAAGTTGTAATGCGACAAGGTCACTGCCTGCCGATTCCACCAAGCTTCTGCCTCCCTTCTCTCTTTTCTGTTTTTGTTGGAAATTTTGGCATTGAAATGCATACTTGAAGATTTTCCAAGCTTAATGGTGGATAGAGGAAGGCATCAAGCTCAAGCAAGGAAGAAAATCAGCAAAAGAAGTTTCCTTGAAGAACCAAGAAAGGAAGGAACTAAAACCTTGTTGTACAAGGATTGCCTTTGCCGATTTAGACTAGGTTTTCTCCCTAGGGTTTCTGCCGAATTTGCCTCTATATAAATCCTTGTTTTCCTACAGAAAAATCATAACATCTCAAGCAAAAGTACTAGCCAAAAACTCTACCAAGTCTCACAAGCACCAAACACCAAATACCTAGCCAAAACCCATCATCACCATCATCCAAAAATCCGATCCCTTCACCTTGTGTTCCTGCCGAGCAGCAAGTGTTGACAGTAGCTACAGAAGGGCTACATAAGCCCGCAGACCCGCATCCGGGGCCGGCCTGAGGCCCGGAGCAGGATCACCAGCACCCGGACCCGAGGTCCAGCAGTCTACCTCGTGACCAGGGGCCCGGGGACCGGGGGCGCCAGCCTGCCAAAGAGGTCACCAAAGCTGCCCTTTTATGTACGAACAGAAGGATGCCAGTCCCACATCGAAGAGTGAGACCAGACCTCACGCCCGGCCACCTATATAAGGGCCTCAACTACTCTCTTTAATAGGTAACTGATCTCTCCAACTACTTATCATACGTGCTTTAAGTTATCTATTCATCCCAACTGTACTAACTTAGGCATCGGAGAGGAGAAGACCGGCCCGCCCGGTATTCCCCATAGTGAGCAGATTAACCAGGAGAAGATCACATCTAGATTCTACCAGGCCTACGGGTTTGTGCAGAAACAGCAAGCAAGCATCTATCACGTCTTGAAGAGCTTTTCAAGGTTCTAAAAGTGTGATCCATTCCCCCTATGGCTCTTGAATTTATTCATGTTTGGTTGTGTTGTAAGAACTTGTTCCAATTCTTGGTTTTTGCTAAACTATTGTATGAACCGACTTCATGTTTATTGATGTAGTTTTGTGATTTTAACTTGTGGATTTTGTATGTTGGATAATTAGGACAGTGGTATTAGATGCATGTTTTGGATTTAAATCGGTTAGTAATCTAAGGTGAGGGCATGAAAATCGATACTTGGTGTTGTCTCTGAACATGATCTAGGTATTAGGTTTAATCGACTAGAGTAATTACAAACTAGATGAACCTGACGGACTCTATGATTTGTGTTATTCACTTAGGGCTATTAATCTTAGAACTTGCATGCTAAATAAGATGACTGACAACCTTACTTGTTTACATGTTTTCGATTTAAGACTTTTGTGCTTCAATGTTAACTCTTGATGGATTAGCATAAATTTTAGGATCCATAACGGAAGTTCGGTCTTAAAAACAGTAGAAGTCTAATAACTAGGTACATAGTGGAAGCTCTAGTTATGGTCGAAACTTGTTTGAATTCAAACGTGCTAAATACTTGTTCCTTACTTTCTTGCATGCGTGTCTACATGTTAAAGAGTCTTTTGTGTGAACTACTTGGTGTGAGAGATGATGATCACTTGTATATAGTAGATTAAGTTTTAATTTTCGTGTCATTTAAGCTTTAGGGCAGCAAAGCTGCCGATCCCTTTATCCCCCATTCAATATGGCGTTGCAATGTTTATATGTATATATTTTTGTCGGCGTCGGGTTGGACGCAGCCACAAAGGACGATGAGTTTGGCGACGTCGGAGGGGTGCGTTTGATCGGAGTCGTCGATGATTAAGGAGCGGAGATCGGAGACCATTAGGGCTGGGCGTTTGGGCCCGAATGACCGAAAGCCTGGCCCGAAAACCCAAAAACATCTCGGTCCAAGCCTAGCCCAATTTTTGTAAGGACCGGCCCGATGAAGGACCGGCCCGAAAGTATAGATTACGGTCCGAGCTCGGGCCCTGTTTTTTTTTGGGACCAAAAGCCCGAACCCGGCCCGAAACCAAGTTCAGCCCCTTTTTGCGATATAAATCTCTGTCCAGATCTCGCCCGCACGCAGTAGCCCCCCAAGAATCTCTCCCCCCCGAAACAACACAAACACCCCCCCCATCCCTCCCCCAAACCCTGTCGCCCGCCCGCCCACACGTAGTAGCCTCCTTCGACGGCGACCCCATCGCCGATCCGTCCCTCGCCAATCGCCTCTGCTCCGGCGCCTTGGGTTGGAGTCGCCGTGAGATCTACACCAGTGACACCTCTGTGGAGAAGAAACTATGCCAAGGATCAGTCAGTTTCTAGAGGAATCCCCTCTCTGTTCCACTGCTATAACAAGTGGCGTATAGGTGACCACTTTCTGTTATTTTGTGCATCTCCTGGAAATAGTGCAATTTTTTGCGATTTAGTATCATTTTTGGGCCCGAAAGCCTGACTCGGGTCGACGAAGTCGGGCTCGGGTCGGTCCTCGTTTCCGAAATAGCTCGGCTCGGGTCGGACCGAGGGTGTTGGGCTTTGGGTCGGGCTTTGCAAATTTTGGGCTTGGCCCGGCCCGCGCCCAGCCCTAGAGACCATGACGGAGGGGGTTGGCGGATCTAGAGGAGTGCGGATGAGACGACGAAAGGACTAGAGGGCTCAAACGGCGGTGAAGAGAGAATGAATGAAATTAGGTAGTTCAAGAGAAACGGAACCGAGCTGTTATACAGCAGTGACACAAGTTGTAATTATTTACAACTTTGTGGGCAACGCTTTAAGAGTTTTAGTTAGGTGACTTAATTATTATTATCAAACAGTTACCAACCTTTTTATCATTAGGTAGAGTAAAACTGACATTTTTATCATTAGCCCAAAAAAAAAAAATAACGATGACGAGTGACAAAAATTTATGGAAAATGACAATTTAATACAAATTTGGTGTCTTAATTTCCCAAATCAATGACCACTCTAAGATTTTGCCCAATTGAACACAGGGTAACCACACTCATTGCTCAGTTGAACAAATTTTCACTAAAACCTAATGAATTAAGACAATTTTACCCTCATTCTTTGTTACATGCATAAAGAGACACTTCGCCGGTCGCCGGAGTCCGATCTTCGGTTACTGACCTCTAGTAACCACTGATAATATTTTAATGACTTTTAGTAACTAATGATAAATTACTTATCCACGGTAATCTCAATTACTAACCCCTAGTAACCCTCTATAATAAATTACTGACTCTCAGTGACAGCTAATATAGTAATGCACAATTACAATTTAATGACTCTCAGTAATCCCAATAATAAATTACTGACTTATAGCGATTTTAATTACTGGCTGTCAGTGACTCCGATAATAAATTACTAATCTACTGTAATCCGAATACAAACTTCTTGATCACGTGTTGAGAGATGAGTTCCACTATTCCCTTCTCAATACAGTCCATATCAACATGTAATTTTGATTCTTTTTCGTTTCATACAAATTTAGGGAAGAGTTTTCCCATAGGGAAAGGACCATCTCGACTCGTACCCTTGACTAACACGAACCTGGGTCGGTTGACCTCCACCGCGGCGGTGAGTCAGTGATGATGTCTCTTCCGTAGCTGAGGTGGCTCCGGCAAGTCCAACCTGGGCAACAATGGAGGATCTATGCCCTGGGCAACAATGGAGAGAGAGAGAGAGAGAGATTGTCGGCATCGGCGCCGGCGAAGATTTGTCGGCATTGAGGATGAGACAGAGATTCGGATGATTACGGCGTTGAGAGAGAGATATACTCTTATCTGAAATTAAAAGCAAGATTGTCTTTATCTCTAGAATTATTTGAGTGGGCAACAACAAACAATTGTTTTTCTTATTTTTAACTAAATGGTTATTTTTTTCAGAAATTTATGTAAAGTTGGACCACACAATTTAAATAGGAAAAGAAAAATAAAAAAGGAGGGGACAGAATATGAGGTCCACTGAGGATGTACTGATGTAGTATCTAAATTCTAGAAAAAGGCACCCTATCATTTATTGCAAACAGAGGGGAGGCTTTCCTTTATATGACGAGTGACGACATGGCGTTAAGCAAACCCATGTTCTATTTTCCCTCGAGACAAGCGAGAAATCGACTTTGATCGATCGGTTTACCGTGTAATGATATTCTCGAATTATCGTGATATCGTGATATTTCCTTTATGTGTAATGATATTCTCGATTTATCGTGATATTAATTTCTTCGGCCAATATTGACTGGACTCACTGGAGTCACTGGCCTACTACGGAAACTTTTACTATTATTGTTTTATCAAAACATTATTATTATTTTTCTCTTAATATTTGATACATTAAATAGTGACATGAATAAGACCCTCCTTGTGGCTTGTGGGGACCAATTGCATGAAAACGAATAGAAAAAAATAGGGATGAAAATGTTCATTTATTTTTAGAAAGTTTTTAGACCACGCTAGAGTGAAACCACGCTTAACAGCCCAGGTAACGGAGGGGCATTTTAGTCATGCCTGACTTCCGGGTATTGTTGAGGAAGTTCTATGTGCTACTGATCATTGATCGATCAATCTACTGACCCATCATGCTAAATATATAGCTACGGGCTATTATACATAAATATAAAACTAGGATGAAAAACCTGCTTAATTAGAAGGATGGAAGCACGTGTCAATGCACCAATATAACCCCACAACAAGTCATGTCAATGCACCAGTATAATACAAAGACCACCAACAACTTGGCCCTTTCACTCTCTCTCTCTCTCTCTCTTCCCTTCTCGCCTCTCGACCCTAACCTAACCAAACCCAAACCACCACCCCTAACCATTTCTCTCTCTCTCTCTCTCTCTCTCTCTCATGCCAACACCACCGGACACGTCAGCCTGGCACCCGACCAAGACGACGCCTTTCTCCCTGAGGGCGACCTCTCCTCCTCCTCCCAGGACGACGAAGAAGACGACGACGTCGTCGATGAGGACGGCGATGATCACATCATCAACTTCGCTTCCCCTTGCTCCTCCTCCAATTCCCTCCTCCCCGTCGCCATCGCCACCGCCGCTCCTCATCCCACCGTCACCGTCGCGCTCCCCGCACCTCCGCCGGCCAACGCCTCAACGACAGCGGTGATCGCCGAGGGTTTGGATCCGAAGCGGCCGCACACGATTCAGTACGACCCCATTCTATTGCCGGCGCTGGACGACTCGCGGTGGCTGTTCCAGAAACTTCCCAAGTTTCCTTTCAAAAACTAACCAGTTAAAAAAGTAAACCCCGTTCTGCTGCATAATGACGTTTGATGGGTCGATCATCACCCATCACTGTCCTTGGCTGCTGTGCACCTCAGACATTGTATGAGACCCATCATGTGAATGAGATTTGACATAATATGTGGACGATAACTGTTAATGGAAGTTAAATCAGAAGTTACTTATATGTCCCTCGAAATTAAAATATGTGGACGATGTAGTGCCACGTGTCCAACACGCACACAGGCGTAAAACTACGCTGGCGTATTCCAGCCCTCTTTTTTTTTAAGAGAAATAAATAATTAAATTCAATTCAATAACTAAATTTGCAGCTCAATATTTTGTTTAGTGACATGGTCTCTCCTCATTAAGTAGGAGGTTGTGAGTTTGACTCACATAAGACTTGTTGTAGCATTTCATTGTTTACCCGATTAAAAAGAAATTTCAAAATCTACAAAAACGCTAGACCAAAATGCTACTAATAATAAGAGCATGGGTCTCCAACTCGATAAAGTTAAAAAAAGTAAAAGGCGAACTACAACTCATTACACCGTGACCGAAAGCCTGGCAACCGAAAATAAAAATGTGTCGGACTGACATATCTACCACACCACCATCGAAGCTCACTAACATTGTCATCGCTACCGCCACAGTAGTTGTGACTAGTATTTTATCCTAAAACATTTCTACTAAAAAAATACAGACTAAAAGGTGAAGTTGTTGAGCTTGGTCTAATGAAAGCAATCAAAGCATATACATATATACGGGACATCCATGTATACGTATTTTTTTAATATGAATTTTCGTAATTAACTTACAAATTTAGTGAAGAAATTATTGCCTTCTAATCTTCTATTATGCACAAGTGAAGAATAAATATAGTTCTACACAATAGGTTCAAATTCTTCGTAAAAAACTATTGATGAGACGTTTTAAATCTTCTGCTATACACTACCAGAAAAAAGGCTTTTCCCGACGAAATAAAAAAAAAACGGCCGACGACATAAAATTTTCGTCGACTATTCCCAAGAATGGCCGACGATTTTTTTTTTCGTCGCTAAAAAACAAAAAATTCGTCGGCTATTCGCCTAGAATGGCCGACGATTTTTTTTTTTCGTTGGTAAAAAAAAAAATCGTCGGCTATATTCATATTTTAGTCGACGATTTGAATTTTCGTCGGCGTTTCTCTGAAACTTTAGCCGACGAAAACTTTTGAAAGTTTGGCCGACGAAATTGGCATTTTCGTCGGCTATAAGTCTATATATTTTCAGATCTTGACAGCAGCTGCTTATTTAAAAAAAAAAACGAAAAAAAAGGGAGAAAGAGTGAAAAATCTATGGGTATTTTATACGATTAGTTGCGTCTCATCGATTTAAAACTATTATCTGTTGAAGGTCAGGCCAAAAAACGTCATTTAGACAGGCCAATTACCATTTCTAAGCGTTTAAAGGGTTGACTCATCCGGTTGACCGTCCCGATCGAGCCTTTAACGTTGTCAGATGTAGTTGGATTTTTTTTCATACATGTATTTAATCTTAACGGTGATATCTGACGGTTGGAATAGATTTTCCAAACTTTTAGATTCAAAATCGGAACATATACACTAATGTTCCTTAACTTGTTTACTAAGTGTTTAAGTGAATGTATAGTTTTAAATAGTTACTATACCTACACTCTTCAAATGCAAATATGTCGTCAAATAAGATATGACCGAAATAATGAAATACGGTTACGGTTGAAAAATGACAAGATTCCGACAAAATCTGTGTGCCGAATGTTGCGGTTAACTGTTTTTTACTTTCGTTTTCTTATGGGTAGCCTGACGTTCGTTAAATCAATTTTGTAAAATTTTTATATGAGTAGTTGCGTCTCATTGATTTGAAACTATTATCTGTTGAAGGTGAGGCCAGAAACTGATGTAGGAAGGATGGCAGCAAACATTGAAGAGCAGATTGACCGTTGCAAGTCAAAACCCGGTTTACTGCAGATTTGGCGTCCGGCGTCCGAATGACGATTGTGATACCATTCCGGAAAGGGAACGACGCCAGGAATCAAACTCATTGCTTTGCCACGACGTGTGGGCCTTTTCGGGCTTTCGAGTTCGTTTAGGGCCTCAAAACGGCAGTTTAATATGTTTTCAAGATTTAAGTTTTCTAATTTATTTTAGATTCGTTTTGTTTTAATTCCTTGGGCTTTTAGGTTTCCTTGTTAGTTGCCCTAGTGTTTCTTTTCAGTATTTAAGCATCCCTTTGGGATCACATACAATTAATTAATTATATTTTATCAAAACTCTAAGAGTTTTCTCTTGATTCTTGGTGGATTCCAGACCTGTTCTTTAGAGTATGATGTTGATTGTACTCTCCATTCATTGAGGGTTCGACGTTGATCAACCCTTCCACACTTCTACTGCGTCAGAAACCGTCGTTTAACTAGACTAATTTCCGTTTTTAAGCGTTTAGAGGTTTGACTTAATGGTTTGACCTATAGTTTAGCCGATGAAAATTATATTTCGTCGGCTAAACTCTTGCGATCCGCGCCTTTTCATTGTCCGCCGTTGGATGACTCAGATCCGACGGCTGTTGATCTTCCAAAGTATAGCCGACGAAATATTGTAAATCGTCGGCTATTCTCTAAGTTTAGCTGACGAAAATTATATTTCGTCGGCTAAACTCTTGCGATCCGCGCCTTTTTATTGTCCGCCGTTGGATGGCTCAGATCCAACGGCTGTTGATCTTCCAAAGTATAGCCGACGAAATCTTTTAAATCGTCGGCTATACTCTCTGTTTTAAATCTTTCAGCCCGCCTTTTTTCTCTCCTCCTCCTCAAATCGGCGCCGGCGTCCTCCTCCTCCGGCCTCCTCCTCCTCCTTCTCCTCCTCCTCCGGCATGACTATGGAAGATTGCATATTCAGTTGAACCAAAGCATAATTTAATTTTTTTTCCCCAAAATTTAAGAATAGCCGACGAAATTGACCTTATTTCGTCGGCTATAACTGTTATTGCCGACGATTTTTACCAAATTTCGTCGGCTATAACTTTTATTACCGACGAAAATCACATTATTTCGTCGGCTATGCCTCTTAAAATATTAATATATTCTGAAAAAATAGCCGACGAATTTCGTCGGCTATAGTTTACGATATCGTCGGCCATACTCGAAAATACCCGACGAAATTCGTCGGATATTTCGCCCACGTTTGGCCGACAAAATAAATTTTCGTCGGTAAATTCGTCGGCCATACTCTACTATAGTCGACGATTTCGTTATTTTCGTCGGCCATTGGTATTACCGACGGCGTTTTTCCGATGAATTATAGCTGACGAAAATTTCGTCGGCAGAAGGAATAGCCGACGAAAATTTGGCATAGTCGACAAAATTTTTTTCGTCGGCTATTCACTCCGATCTGGTAGTGATACTTAAAGAGTTGTATATATTGATTTTTTGTTGTTGTTGTTGTTGTACATATTGATGTTGAACGTTGTGAAAAGTTGATTTCTTTATACCACAATGGAAGGCCAAGAAAGTATACATGCATGTATACCATATCCTATTTTGGTCAACATCGATCTATCTATATATATCAGAGGATGCATGTAAACGTGAAAGTATGAAATGTAACCATCTCTATTTTCATACTAAGCTATCTATCTAATACTACTACGCATTCTTCTACGTATGTTTTCAACATTGACATATTTCGTGGATATACATTTATATGATTGGATCTCAACGAGAAAGAGCTAGGGTTTTTCATCGGAAAAACTATTGCTGTGCGGCACTCTCTTCTCTATGTTGCCCAACTCGCATCGATGACGACACCTCTTGCTTCCAGGCTTTCTCTCCGCAACCATGACGAACTAGTCGATTTGGGGAATCTGTGCTGTCCTGACAAGGGTCTTGTTGCACCTCGATTCTATCTTGTTGGCCGGCTTAATTAATACTGCAAGAGTCGTGGCATTTGTATCATTCAGGAGCATTGTTAGCTCTATCCACTCCAGTCGACGTCCAAGCATGCACGACCGTTGCCTATTCACATTCAATGATGAACGTGATCTGATTCGAGTGTAAAAATGAGGCTCTTGGGGGGTTTCAGCGACCCATGATCTTACTTAACGACGACGATGGTTTCTCCGATATCATAACGGCGCGGTGTTTCTCGACCTTCGTTTTGGATCTGGGTGGAAATCAAAAACTTATCGGCTGCCCTTATGATAGCTAGTAGCGACGGCACGACTGGTCGGCGAGACCATTGAACTGTTTTGCAAGTTGATCATGCAGGAATGAATAGTGGTGTGGCTAGTATTAGGTTTACCCTTCCCTTGCATGAACCGAATCGATTGGATAGGCGATTACAATTTACAAGTTTCTCCTGTTGACGTCTTGCATGTGGAGTATCGGTATGCATGAGAGGTTGTTGGAACCCTGTTGTACGTGTTCAATGATTAATCACAGGATTTTACCTTGCCCTCGTAACTTCGGCAACAGAAAACGTCATAGTGGCGACTCCTTCACCTTTGATCTTCAGAGCTAACACTTCCACTGTGCTGATCGATCACGCCTAAGATGCCTTCTCTGCCTCTCTTTTTCCAAAAGAGGAGGATTGTGCTAATTAGGGCTGCGCCAGAGTTTCCTTCACCAGTGAATATCACAAGAGCTCGTCGTGCTATGAAAGATGAGGATTCGGAGAATGGAAAGCGGGTAAAGCATAGGTTAGATGTTGTTCTATTTGAACTAGAGGATTTAGAGTTCATGGTGGGTTCTGATGGAGCTCTAGGGTCGTGCGCAAGTCCCCTAAGAAGAGAGGCAGACCTAGAGGAAGCAAAAATAAGAAACTTTCTCTGGGCTCTGCCTCGGGTTTAAAAGCTGGAATGGGGTATGGTTAAACTCTATGGCTCCTTAATCAGATTAATTAGTGGACGCACAACCAACGTTTGAGGCTGGAGAGAGTTCGAAGATGAAGTTGGTTTCGAGGGAAGCAGGAACTGAAGGAGGGGAGTAGTCTAGATCAGTCCCGGACAATGATCCCTACACAGTTTTTCAGGAACCACTGTTTACTTGATTAGAAATTAAGGTACACCGTTGGGTGACTTGGGTCTTTATGCCCTATGATTTTGCAGAGATTTTGTTTAATTTGTCTAGGTTATTGCTTTTTTGGTTGGTGTCCGTTTCTTTACTTAGTTTTGTCTTTTCGTTTTCTTGTTTGCATGTACGTAGTGTAGTAGAATAAAGAGCTAGTAACTTGTAAATGAGATTGCTCCTGCCTGACTTAGTAATAGTTGGTCGATTGTCTTTAGATTATTGGAATATATCTTCCGCTTACTTCAACAACAAAAAAAGATCAATGTCCCTTTTTTTTTGTTTTTTTTTTTACTTTCCTCATTTAGGATTTACAGTCGGTTTTCAACTCTACGAAGTAGAGAATTAGTTGTAAAAATAATTATATTGTCCCAATAATTTTTTTTTTGTGGTCATTTTACATTTCAAAGTAAAGCCTCGCTCAAGCAATGGGATGTATTTCCATTACCACAACAAATGGAGGTCGAGTTGAAGATGCAATGCTTCAGTCATAATCCAACTGTGCATGTTAGTAACAATACGGAAAGAGGGTTGTAAGGTACTCTATCGATAACTTTGCCAACTTAGTCAGGCTGCTACAAAGGCTACGTTTGGCAACCAGGCATGCATTATGATAATAATAGGATTATATTAGAATAAGATTAGATTTATTTTAATATGCTCACATGTTTGGTATGAGAGAATTATAGTTTGAATAGATTTCCTTCTTCTTCAACTCAAATCAAATGGGAATTCCCTAAATTTTAAGAACCAAAATCTCTCAAGCTAATCAACAATGGCGGCAATTGACAACTTCTGCGACTTCCCCAAATACTCCATGGAGGCCAATTCAAAGTCCTTTGCGTCTCTACCAGCATCGTCTACAAGGCCATGACACTTTTATGGCTCGCCGTCACTGTTGTCACAGCCAACGAGCTTCTAGGTTTCCGTCATTCGTCATCTTCGTCATCCTGCATGGCTTACTTTTCTTCAATTTAATTTCGGGTTCGGACAGACGCAGAGAATGATTGCGTCCTTATTTTATGTTTTAATCTTGTAGGAGATGTCAATATCCCACCTATCTAACAAGATTTGTTATGTAGTTTTGGCAAGATTTGAATATCCAATCCTAGAGTAATCTATATCACCAAACACCAGCATAGATTTTTTATTGTCCTATCCAGCCACTAATCCGTGCTAACAAACACGGCCAAAAGCTCTTGTTTTATGGCATGGTCTGGAGTATGACAAAAAATTGCGAGTACATTGAGTTGACATTAGAGCTGATTCTCTTAAATGTGTTGAAGACGAACATTTGTATTTTGGCGACGAGTGACTTCCTAACCCTACAAAGCGACGCTTTCGTGTAACATGCTATGGTCTCAACGCCCTTATGAAGTAGTGATGAGTTTCATGCACTCTAAGTCCTGTCTGCGGCGGACTCACCAGTTAGGCACACTATATATGAGACGGACTATAGCAGTCTGAGAGGTTATAGTTCCCGTTTTCCTCAATTTTTTTGAGGGTCTTGGACTCGTTTTTTTATATATATGTAAAATTTATAATACAGATGGTTTGTTCTTATGTTTTGGAAGTACTATGTATATATATGGGGTGTTCTATTTGCACCTCTAAAAGTGCTGTGTAGACCTCCACTAGTTTTTTTTTATTTTATTTCGAGTTTATCAACTCATATGAATTGACAGATAAAGACAAATAGGTAAATAAATATTTTTTTTTATTATTTTTTGCTCTTTCTACTTCATTGTCCAAAAACCCAGAAAACCCAAAATCTTATCAAAATGCGAAATCGATGGTACTGGGTTGAAGATTATAGAGGGAGGAATCTTACCGTGTTAGGCTCGCAGTTGGAGGAGGATCGGGGTCGCCTGAAATCGGAGGTTGACGGAGTTCGAACTGCCCATAAGCCAGAATCATTGAGACTAGTTAAATAGGCATGTATAGCTAATGAGAGGAGAAATAATCACGCTACATGCATATCGAAAGAGAGAGAGAATGGTGATGAATCTCGTAGCCATTCTTAGAGAGAATGAGAGAATGAGAGAGTTTGGTCGTGTTGAGTCTACGAAACAAATACAGTATAGATAGAAGTAAGTGTAGGGGCATTATAGTAAAGAAAAATAGGTACACTTAGGTTTTCTTAGAGCATTAGTAGTGGGGACCTATATTTGGGTCCTTATTTGAAATTTGGGTCTAAAAAAGTGGATTAGGCCTTATAGTGGGTCAGAAAAAAAAAACTCAAATTAGTCGGAGAGCCAAATGTTGGATCAAATTTGACCCAAAGTGTGAGCAAATTTGCTTTGGACTCAAAACTGGGACCCACCAAATGAGGCTGTTTTGCTAAACCCTATTGAGACAACGGCTATATTTCTGACTATGCCTAATAATCTTTTGCATGTTCAATTGGTTATTATTGAAGTTGGATAATATCATTATATATTCAAATTCTATATTGAGTTGATATTCAAGTTTACTAACATATGTAATTCACGTTGATATTTGTTATATTGTAATGAATAAAAATTCTTGATTTTATGTTTCATGTCTGATGAATCAATTCTATTATTTTAAACTAAGTTTATTAATCTTTTTTTTTAACTTAATTGGAATGAATGTATACATACCTAAAAATTAAATCAAACATAAATAAAAGACTCAAGTATGAATATGAGTTAAAATAAAATTGTGTTATGAACCTACATATGAGTCTAAAAAATTGAATTAAAAATATAGGTCTAAAAATAAGTCATGTACCACTACAAAAAAAAAAAAAAAAAGTCTTGTTATACACTATTCAGATAGACTCAAATCACTATTTAGGCTTATTTGGACCTAAATTTGAGTCTAAAAAATAAGTTCCCACTGATGATCATGCTCTTAGAAGTTAAAAAGTGAAATAGAGTTATATTAAGTAATAGAGGTATACATAACATTTTTAGAGGTGCAAATAGAACATCCCATTTTTTTATAAGTTTATAGCATTCCTATTCCATTTTGTCTTTTTAAATGAATGAAAGGTTTTTCCCCAATCACCCATTCCCCCACCTCATCCATTTGGTGCCACCCCTTCCTATCTGTCCATATCCACCAAAGACGTAAAGAGCCAATGACTTTGATGTAAGTTTGTTGTCATCCAATTGATCTCTTTCTTCTTTTCCAGACAATTTCTCATGCATGAAATGAATTATCACGATATTGGGCATTTGATCATTTCATCATAGGTTGGAGAACAATAATGCGAAAAATAGGGAAAAGAAAAGGTCATTGTTGAAAGAGATTGGCCTATTGGGTGAATAATTTGGACCAGAAATGTATACAACAAAGGACAAAATGTGGTGTGTGATTAAGACTCTCTGCTCTCTCTCTCTCTCTCTCTCTCCTCATATGTGGAAATCTTGACATTGTATTTTGTACAAGATGAGAGCCCTAAGAGGCTAAGACCGATTGATTAAAGTCGCACTGAAATGGACAAGTGCTATATGCAAAATAAATAATGGAAACCAGTCAAAATAGAATGGGGATTGAAATTCTTAATGAATTGATTCGACTATGTTTTTAAAATACACTCCTCCTAAGAATATTCTATGTTTGTTGATACCAGTTCAGCAGCTCTTACGTGACAAATTTGACCGAAGTGATGAAGTTGAGCCCAAAATGTACAGAGAAAATGGGTTTGGGTTTTAGACTTGGGCTTGTATTCCTCTTGGATCCACCTAATAGAGTTGTACTTGAAGATGGTTTACTTCCGGTACAATATCACATGTGGGTGTGGAAAAACCTACTTAATTCAAGAGATTAATCATTCTAGACGAAATGAGATAGTTCAAGTGGTAATATTACAATTACTTAGTTAGGTTCGAGTCATGATAAGAAGATAGGTGTGAAATCCTTAGATCCTCAAATTTAAAAAAAAAGAAAAAAAGAGATTAATCCCTCCAATATACTATACTTAAAAGAAAAGAAAATCAAAACCTCATATATAAGTAATACCAGAGAGTCTTGCTTGCACGGTCGTACATGAACACTGTCATGTGCTTCACGCGTGATAAGGAAGGCGTTAGTCAAGTAGTTAACGTGAAGACTTAAAAAAAATTAATAACCCAGTAAATCAATATTTATTGTAAACCGCACTCTCCCACTTCTCAAGTTTCGTCTTTCTTCCTAAACTGAAAATTCGGTTTCTCGCCTCAATAGCAAAGTAATACGAATCCGCACTCGGGACACATCCAAAATCACCAAACTTGCTCAACACCTCCAAACCAGGCTTTCCTTAGCACCACTTGGCTTCCCGACTTCGATTCGTGGCAGCTTGGTCCTCCTCTCTCTTGTTGGTATCGACCATTTCGTTGGTGCAGGTTAAAACTTTAGAACCTTGAGAAACAGAACGCCGGAACCCAAATATTGATCACCTTCGACGAACTCGGTTTGGGCCTCGCTGCAACCCAAATCCACGGTATCTGTTTAAATGATATAGGAACCGACCACGATATATGAATTGGGGTCGATTGATTTGAAGATTCCATTTTTCACATTTTTTTAAAACCCACTAACTCAATTGACGTTGATTGTTGCAAAAGTAGGTTTAAATCGATGACTGAGACAAGTTCTTTAACAACCACTATATGGAAGACTCTGATGTTGACACGTGTCTTTAAAAAATGTCGTGCACCTAAACGGCCGTGTAGGGAAGAATTTTCGAAGTAATACTAATTTTTATGAACACATGCAATATATGTGATAAAACTGATAAGATGTGGGAAGTTATAGCATAAGTTTTTATTTTTTTGTTTATTTTTTTGTTTTTTTACGAAAGGATGTGAGATACATGTCAAATCGGGGACGAAATGTTGGTAGAAATTTGTTATATGTAATTCTTACTTATTATTTTTTGTTATTTACCGTAATCGTACGATGCTCCTCCTCCACTTGAGACAACTTACTTATATTTCACATTCTCGTCTAACTTTCAGCATGATAGAAAGTGACATTCCCCTATAACTCTATTAAAGTTCTTACGATGTACGCCTTAATTTACAGACACGCACCGCGTGGTTTGGATCAAACTATTAACTATCCAATTGAGTAGCCACCCAATGAAGAAGAAGAAGAAGTAAGTTGCACAAAAAGACTTGATCTTTCACAAAAACAAGAAACCAAAATCCACGGCGGGGAAGTCTACGTTTGAAAATCAGACCAATACACAAACCTTATTTACTTCCACCTCTTTCCTCTCCCAATTGGACACAACACCTACAACAAGGGGAAGACAAGAAGTTGTTGACCTTTGAGATCCAGACTACTTGTCACAAATTCAGACCCAGAAAAAACTCGTCAGGAAACTCAAATCTTTTTTGGGTTTCCCAGTTCCACAACTCCTGTAAGTTTCCCCCTTTTCTCAGATCTGATTCGTTCGCATCATATAATATGGATAGTAACTATTCAGCTATTCGCAAGAACTCTTATTTAGAATTGCAATCCCAATATGACACCAAATCCCCTGTGAATTTCAACGCTTTTCATGAGGATAACTTCATTATAGATGGTGGGGATGATTTTGAAGATCACCTTAATTATGATGGTGGGAATTATCCCCTTGTTGTTGATGGGTCTAAGCCTGATGGGTCTGGAATATCTGGGGCGGTGTTTAATCTCACCACTACCATCATTGGGGCTGGGATTATGGCTTTGCCTGCCACCATGAAGGTTCTTGGTGTTGTTTGGGGGTTTATTTTGATAATCTTGATGGGTCTTTTGTCTGAAGTTAGTGTCGAATTGTTGGTGAGGTTTTCGGTTTTGTCAAAGGCCTCATCGTATGGGGAGGTTGTGCAGTACGCATTGGGAAGACCCGCGAGGATAGTCTCAGAGATTTGCATCATTGTCAACAATGCAGGGGTGTTGGTGGTGTATTTGATCATTATGGGGGATGTTATGTCGGGTTCACTTCATCATATGGGGGTTTTCGATCAGTGGTTGGGGCATGGGGTTTGGGATCATAGAAGGCTACTGATTTTGTTTATGTTGGTGGTGTTCTTAGCGCCCCTTTGTGCCTTGGACAAGATTGATTCATTGAGCATCACTTCAGCTGCTTCTGTAGCTCTTGCAGTTGTGTTTGTTGTGGTTGCTTGTGCTATAGCTTTTATTAAGCTTGCTGAAGGGAAAACAGACTCTCCTAGGATGTCACCGGATTTTGGGTCGAAGAAGGCGATCCTAGATTTGCTTGTGGTGATTCCTATCATGACCAATGCTTATGTTTGCCATTTTAATGTTCAACCTATATATAATGAGCTTGAAGGACGGTCTATTCAGAAGATGAACCGGGTCGGAAGGATCACGACTGTTCTTTGCATTGTGGTCTATTCTTTCACAGCCATATCCGGCTATCTACTCTTTGGAAAGGATACAGAATCTGATGTGCTGACTAACTTTGACAAGGACCTTGGGATTCGTTACAGCTCTGCGCTGAATTATGTTGTCAGAGTTGGTTACATTTTTCATTTGCTTCTTGTATTCCCTGTTGTACATTTCTCGTTGAGACAAACTGTGGATGCCTTGGTGTTTGAGGGATCAGCTCCACTGTCAGAGAGTAGAAAGAGGTGTCTTATATTGACGATGATCCTGCTGGCACTTATATATCTTGGATCTACCATGATTCCCAACATTTGGACAGCTTTTAAATTTACAGGGGCAACAACAGCTGTGTCATTGGGATTTATATTCCCTTCTCTTATTGCAATCAAGCTAAGTCGGAAAGGGGAGGGTTTGAGCTTTGCTGAGAAGCTCGTGTCATGGTTCATGTTGGTAATGGCAATATCAGTCAGTGTTGTTGGAGTAGTTGGGAATATTTATAGCCTCAATAGCAAATCTGAATGATCCTTGTTTGTAGACATTTGAGGTTTGCTTCTGCTTCTAATTGTTGGTTATGCACAGATTGTCGAAGGGAGATATGGCTTTGCTGCCTTACTGATTCGTAACAGTCCAATGCAAGTCATTGTGAGTAGGCCCCTTGATCAGGAAGCTATAAGGTAGGAATTTAAGTCTTATAAAGGATGGAAGATGGATTATTGTTCTGGTTTCGTTGCTATATTATACTGTTAAGGAACTCAGATAAGTAGGTTAATTCAGTGCTAAAGGACTTGTTTGAGAGGAAACTACACAAATTAGTCATTCCTACCACTTGTAGGTTACATTCAATTGATTTCAAAACTATTCACAAAAGTGTTTCTTGGTCCCAAGTTCCTTCTTTCTCTTCCCTTCTCTTCTCCCACATGAGATGTTGTTGTAACTGTATGATCAGCAACATGCTGTTTTGTAAGTGATACTTTGTTTTCACGTTAGTTTATAAATTATGATCCTCTCCTTTTGGATGACACTGTTTAACATTTTGATTCAAAGAAGCTATCAATATCCCTTTTCTTCTGGCTATATTGTTATCTATTGATTTCTGGGGTTTTAAACTGTCGATCAGGACAATATATCTCCTTTTTCAGCAGGACCGGATTATGATAATTGTACAGAGAAATGGTGTAACCTCCCTCTCTCTATTCAACCATATTCATTATATACTTCCACATCGGTTATCATCTGATCCATAATATGGTAGCCTTGTTTCAATTAGTTAGATTAGTGTTCCCAATAATCAGCAGCAGAACAAAGACCATCCTGGAAAATGGTGGAATCTAAGAGCTCTCAGACTCGCATTTGATGCCTGCAAGATTTCCGAGTCAGCTGCAAACTTCTCACCGTGGTAGAGAAGGCCACCCTCTCGCAGCTCGGTTGCCGCATCATGAAGGACAAAATGATGAGCCTTATGCTTGAAACGAATCCAATTGATTCCAGTTTCTTTGGTCAGTCGCTTGTCTTTTATCATTTACCTTCCAGTATGCCTACATAAACACGATAAGTTCCAGATCTCTGTGTTCCAATCTGGAAGCCATTTAGCCACCCTTCAGACCAAGTTCAGTGAAGGATGTTGTGGGCACCAAGAAGTGCTTCTTGTATGATAGAATCTGGTTCCACCTACATAGTCAAATGCTTAGCACTATTCCCATTATCTAGGTCCATCCTTCGTCTTCTATACCATCACGCATGGCTTATGGCTACAATTTATTTTGGTCTTAAGGCATACAAGAGCATAAGAGTGCCAGAAAACTTGATCAAATGGTTCCAAATTTCTGAGTCTAACAGATTCATTTCCAAAGTAAATGTGAATTGTCACCCACTTCTTGTACTCCTCACTTTATAACATATAATCAATAGATACAATAGACGGATAATTAGATTGATGGGATCTTCAATCTCATTTAAATGGAATCGATCAGATATGTTCTCTCTTTTCTATCTGTTTGTTTCAGAAACTCCAATTGCTCTTAATCATCAACAAGAATACAAATCCTCCCCAGAACAGAATATTTCTCATTCACATGGAAATAGTGCTCCACTCTAATGCAATAGGCCCCGTGAACTACTAGTCCAAAATGTAATCGATAGGGGGCATGTGAATTATTCAGGCAATATTGTTTATTATGAGCACTAGTTTGTTGGAGCCAAATCTCATAAACTTTGTCCATGTTTTTAATAAATATTCAGATTAGAATTAGCGTCTTCTTTTTTCCTCTTCTTTTTCGTTTGTTTATCAATATCGGAGGATTGTTAAAGGAAGAATGTCTACAAAAGACAGCCGACCAAAGCTGCCGTGGGTAATTTTTTAGGGTCTTACACACTATGACTGACTTTATAACGCACTTTTATTTAGTATAGTCTATATATATAATTGCAGGACTAATATAAGTGATGGTCGACTGAATTGAAAGTAGAGCATGAAAGCTATACGATGAAAATATGAACTCTGTGAATCGAACTACTAGTAGGACTAAGTTAACATGATTTCGAGTCAAGATTATGTAGAATTCAATTACTGTTATACGAAATTAACCGATACGTTAAAATGCTTGCAAGTACACTATACTAGCCAATTCCCTATGTAATTCTTATTCCTTAGAGCATACATAATTTTGTCTCATCGTAGAAAATGGTTCAATATGACAATAGCTCAACGTGTGCCTGAAGTAAAGAGCCAAAGAATAATCTTATGTCTTTCGTGTTTTATTAATTTATTAAGGATTAATCTCATGTTTTTATCTGCAAATTCTAGCATATTATCAAGTGGTGTTGATCAGATAAAAACAAAGCCTGGCTAGCTACTCCAATAAAATTGTATCTACTGGTTCTTATACTTGAGTATATAGGATCACAGAGTAGATCCGTCAATTTGGGAAAAGTATTTTCTTTAGTATAGAGAAAAGGGCCTCTGCAGAATGCCATGATACATTTTGCTTGTACAAGATTTCATGATCACTAATCAAATGGCACAACTACCGCTTTAGTGAATTGAATACTCAACAACAGTCCTTAGTTTCATAGGAGATTATATAATTAAGTAAAATTGGTGACTTCAAAAGGTCCTTAATCATTTTTATTAGGTGCTTTGCACTCATGCAATTTAGGCCACAACGTTTTAAAAATTGCAGTCCATCATATGTAATTCATATATGTTAGGCAGCAATTTGAAGTTGATTAGCTTTCAGTTCAACCAAACTATGATCATGCAAGGGTGATGAATATATGATACAAATAAATTGATTGTACAATATATATGTTAATGGTTCTGAAAAAAGATATGTTTGGAGGACAATAAATGACATGTTTACTTAACTGAAACTAGTCAATCATACATGCTTTGCATGTAATCGTTTAATTTGAAAAGAAATTTAAATAAGACAGTTATTACAGAGAAATAGTGGAGACAGTTATTGCAGAGAGATAGTATGAGAGAAAGATGGAATGTGGGGATAATTATTTTAATTCTTTTTATGAAAATCTATTTTGTAATTGTCATATTTAACCTTGTGATTAAATTGTTTTCTAAAGTATTTTAATATTTTGAGGATTAAAACTGTAAAAAAATTCAGTTATGGTGAACAAGACCTCTTCTTTTAATAATAGTATAGATGAGTGTAAATGGTTAAGTTTTTTTTTTTTGAATAAGGCATGGCCAATATATTGATATCAAAAGCCAGAAAGAGCCATCACATATCCTCCCTCTACCGACATGGGGTAGATAAAGAGTTTGTGGTAGTAACAGAAACGATACATAGAAATAGGTTCAATCATCTGAAGGATTTCGCGCTCATGAGAGAGCCCATAGACTATTAACTACTACATAGTAGATAGGCCGAGACACTAGACTCGATGACTGTACACAAAGTGGTTTTGTTCCTAATACAAGGAATTATTAGTAATAGATAAACTAAAACATAAATATGGACTTAAAGTAGGACCCCAGCAGCCCCAAAAGGTGACTCAATCCAGGCCCAACAAGCCTCTTGACCAGGCCCAATAACATATCGAAGTGTTGCATCTCCACCTCGCCGCCGCTGCCGTGTCGGGTTGACGTCACTACAACCCATGCCCTACCAGACCATGACGTGCGCCACTACAACTTCACCTCCCTCCACCTAGTCATCATCTAGACACCGACGCTGCAACCCGCGCCTACCCAAGCCTTCGCGCCGCGCCACCATGACGACCCTTCGCGACCTATGCAGCCACCCTCAGTGCACATCTACTCTGATACGAATACCAAACCGCCGCCAAGAAACTTGCCAAAATCTAGATCACGCCATCCAAATTGAGGCAAAAACCTGGCAAACATTCACAATCCCGTCTGGCAGCGCAACTTAGATGGCATCGGCGAGTCCATAGAACTCATCTAGGCCGAGAAGCGCCGCCAGACAAGAAGATCTCGTACTTGGGTAGCCGCCGCCGCTGTAGGGTTTAGCCAAAGTGTGAATGGTTGAGTGGTAAACCAATTCATGCGTTTACTAACACGTAAATGAACCGAGAATGATTATGAGTAAAGTATTCTTGCGTTTATTAACACATGAAGGAATCGGGAACTAAAACAGATGTAAGTACTCCCACCTCCTTATCAGGAATTGATTCCTAAATAACCCCTAAACTGGATAACTATGGGGGGACATGAGTTTAGGAATCACATCGATTTCGATTCGTTCCTTCTCGTTCTCACGTCTTGTTAATAAGTTAATAACAAAACTGAAATCTACATTGAATGCCTCAGATCTCTAATATTTCACTTGGATTCATGGAGAGGATCTGCATCCTAGCTTGCAAAGCACGGTACTAGTCAATTGTCAAATTGGAGCAAATTTATGCCACTTCCTTTCCGCCATATCCATATGAATGCACAAACCCTAGTAATGGGAAAGACCCACGCACCCTTCTATGTTCCCATACCGTGATTTATGCCATTACCATTCCACATGGAATCCTTAGCTCTCACTCCATAAAAGTTTAATAACACACTAGCCCATTTTGGAGGATAATCGACATTGATACCCCACACCACATTTTCCTTTCTTCTTTAGTCACCCTCAAGTTTCAACTAACAACTAACCTACATTTTACAAGAAAATCAAAACGAAACCACCCCAAAACCTCTAAGTCACCCTCAACAACTTCACCACCCCCAGCCTATACTTTATATTTTACATTCCCTTAATCCCCTTCCCATCTCCCATTTCATATATTCCTTCCTCATTCTCTCTCTTTTCTCTCTCTCTCTCTCTCTCTCTCTCTCTCTCTCTCATTTCTCAAATCATCACACAGACATAAACTCAATAGCGCACTCACTCCACATCATCATGGATTGGTTCTCATGGCTATCCAAAACCGGCCTAGAGCCCTCGCTTGTGTACGAGTACGGTCTTTGCTTTGCTCACAACGAGCTCGAGGAAGAAGACATAGTCTACTTCAACCACGAGTTTCTCCAAAGCATGGGGATCTCCATAGCCAAACACAGGCTAGAGATCCTCAAGCTTGCCAGAAAAGAAAAGGGTAGACTAGCAAGTAGCACTCCAAGGCCCATGACCAGGCTTATAGTGGCGATCAAGAAGACCAAGAGGTGTTTTGCTGAGCTCGTACGGACGTGGACTCGCCGCAGTGAGGACTCTTCAGCTCTGGCACTCGTGCCGAGGCCAAGTAATTACAGGGCGAGGTTTAGAGGAGCCATGATGAAGAGGAACAAGAGCAAGAAGCTGGGGGTGTCGACCAAACAAGTACAAGGCACTAGGTTGTTGCTTACCAATGGTACAGCTGCTAGTAGTCCTATGGTGGTTTCCGGGCAGCCTCACGGCGACGGTTTCTCTAGTCCGGTGGTGTACGATCTTCGGAAGGAGGAGAAGATGGACGTAGATCATGACGACGGTTACTGGTCTACCGGAGTTGAAGAGATCAAGTGGGATACTATGTTCCAGGACTTGAAACCTACCTGATCGGTTTTGTTCTAGTGTATGTTTTGCTCAGTTTGTTCTTGGTTTCTTCACTATTGTCATCTGTCTATGATGGTAATTTTAATGGTGAGAGATTGGTTTTTGGGATCTTCCACCATGGGAGAGTTTTGGCTTTGTTCATCACAAGGGTTGTGAAGCTTTTCCAGTGTCGGTGGGTCATGCATTGGGCAAAAGTTTAAAATGAATGGTCTAGTCCTGTAATGACATTGTCTCCCCCTTTGTTTTTGTATGTGACTCGTCTTTATCTGTGATTCTAATTCAAAGCAGTAGTTTCTAGTGTGATTGTGAAGGTGAAGATATATAGCTAATCACTGTGTTAGATTCTGAAAACTATAGTAGTAACAAGAATTGTAGAGATATTTTCTGTATCAAAGATATCCGAGCTTTGGTCGAAGCTTCACAATGAACACCTCTTTCAGTTGTATCTTCAGAGAGGCAAACATGCTTACAGCTAAGTGTCAAAATATGCTACAGCAAAGTGTACTTGGTGTAATATATTTTGGTTTTACTTTGTGGAAATTTATTCCATATGTAATCTTTGACAAGTTTTATGTGTAAGATCCTAAGAAAGATTTTTTCTATATGATGTGTTTTGATTTTCAATAGATTATAAACAAGGGTATCAATTGGGATCACAGAATTTGGAGTGGCTGTTTATTAGGTGAGACAAATGAGATCAAGACTACTGAGTTTGACAGTTTGAACCGAACCCGTTGCATCATTGAAGCGTCACTCTTCATGATGGAGGTTCGCTACCGCGAATTTTGATTTTTAAAAGGCGTTTTAAATATAACTCACTAAATAATCATATATAATAAGTATCTAAAACTTGTCAACTCTACTACATATTATATCCTATTTTTTGTAAAATTTACACAAATTGACACCATTCAATTAACATTACCACAATAAATAACTTATTTGACTCTATATATTATATACCTTAATTATGAGTTTTTCTTCAATACTAACCATTCTGTTTTTCTATCAATTTCATAATTATTGCAAAAATCATGAAAATTTTCTACATCTTAAGAAATTCATTCTCTATACATAAGGTAGAATCACAAAATAGATACATAATTGGTTGTATGTATAAGATATCTAACTATTATAGTACTATTCTAGTGAACTTAAGCATCTAATATATAGGAAGTTTATTTCCGTATGACACCTCTATATTAGATTCAAATTTTAATTATACCTCTTTGTTAGGTTTCCTACTACATTATACCTATGATTGTGGAATACACACACACACATGATTATGGAATGCAAGAATATTATCCATACATGTCTTCTTCCCTTTTTTTGATGCAAGAAGAAAATTCATTCTCAAGATTCAAACCAAAGTTTCATTTCATCTCATGAAAGGAATTCTAAAATTTTATTTGAAAATACACCTATACATTAGGGAATAAAAATCTATTACAAATGGAAAACTTCTATAAAGAGCATATATACACTCAAGGTATGAAATTAAGAATGTAATTAATTATCATAAATTTAAATCGAGCTAAATTTTAGTCACTCAAGGTATGAAATTAAGAATATAATTAATTATGATAAATTTAAATCGAGCTAAATTTTAGTTTGGTATTTGAAATTCATATTCATGTTAAGATTGAGAATATACCAAATTTAGCTTTCTATAATCTAAAGGGTAAAAATGTGAAGACAGACAAAAAATGAAAAAAATAATAATATGGAAATATGCTGACAATTGGGTGTATATCTAAAGAAAAAAAGGGTGTGGGTTTATCTTAAAAGAGAGCTACTTATTTGAGTTTTTATCTAATTTTCTCTAGATTTTATTCTAGAATCCTCAAGAACATACATTAAACTAACTAATGTGACTGAAAAAAAAATTAATAAGAGAAGGGTCTCCTCTCAAAATGAATCACAATAAACTCAGCACACCTGAAACTAACTAATAGATTTCATGATGGAGGTTGGCAACCAATAGATTTCATAGAATCCTCAATACATACAGACTAACTAATATGACTGAAAAATAATACATCAATTTGCATATGATAACCCCCAAAACCTTGGTCTTTAACTTGTCCTCTTTCTGCCAGTAGCACACAACCAACATATGCCGCCGGCCTGCTTGGGGGGACATAGCATAACGCTAAATGCAGCTGATATGAGCTGCAGATATGTTCCTTACTTATCTGCATGCTTCAGTGGAACTTGGCTACATAGAACCTGTACGCCTTGATGTCACCACATGATAACATCCCCAATCATCAGTGGATTGCACTTGAAGGCAAACGGAAAGAACCTCCGGCATAAAGCATTTGGTAAACGGGACGTACTCTAACTGTCAAAATTATGCTCAAGATGGTGCCCAACCCGCAGACACCGGCTAAAACTAGAAATGTGATCCTGAAACAGTCTGCACCTACGCAGGTGGAGGATCCTTGTTTAGCAGCTTCAGCATCATATAAATTACCAGCAAGAAGAACTGAGAAAAGAACTGCACCGATAGGATTTCCTATTAACATGAAGCCGTAATTTATACCAAAATGTTTCAATCCAAAAAGTTCGGAGACAGTTGGAACCATCATAGAATACTGAACACCATAGCAGATACCAAGCAGAGTAGTTGCAACATACAGAGAACCACTGAGATTTGACGCATACAAAATGAACGATAGGATCATCAGTATATGTGCACATGTCATCCAAAATGTACGAGGAAGTGTATTTTTCCTGCAATGGACAAAATGTGATGTTAATATCATTCCCTTAAAGAGCAAGACAATCGTTCTCAGCAAGACAATGTGAATACCAGAAATTAAGTGGTGCCGGAAAACAAAAAAGCATAATCTCCAGAAAAGCCAACATCAAATCCAAATCTGCTAATCCATTCTTAAAAAACAATATAAAATTCCAAATCTGCTAATCCTATAATAGATGGAAGGCAAAAGAGGAAGAATACACACATCAAGGGACAAGCACCAATGAGCATGTCTGAATAATGCAAAGAACAAGTATATTCAATTAATCAAAAAAATGAAGGTATAAAGAACACAAGTAAATAATTGGATCAGGAAAACATAAAAGAACCCGAAATGCAACATCAAATATAGTTTAACAACTTCAGGAAACAAAAACAAGAATAATGGAATGAAGTCTAGATTTAATTGTTCAAATTAATAGAAGTCAATGAGTACTTACTTGACAAAGTGTTCAGAGACAACACCTGAACCCAAACGACCCACAAAGTTGCAAAAGCTGAAGAGAGACAACAATATTGTTGTATCATCACTGGATTCACTGCCTAATGCAACCCCAATCTGGCTTAAATTATTGAGCACTGTCACTCCTGAACCAACCCCAAGAAAATATACAAACCAAAGCAGCCAGAAATCAGCCTTTATAAAAGCTTCTTGGAACTCAAAATCCTCTCCCCTCTTAGGTCTCTTTTTCTTCTTCACTGCTCCTTCCCCAATAGCAAGAAGTGTCTCCACATCAGAATCATCAGCCTCATATAAACTCCCAATATTAGTAGCTGATGAGGATGGTGTCAGCAAAGGATCAGTTTGGGTTACATTACCTTCTGGTGGAGCAAGTTGGTCTGAAGAATCAATTCGGGCTCTTACAGGAAATAATGTCATTTTGACAGGAATTGCAAGGGGGGACAACAGAAGGATAACCACAATAGCAATCAAAATATAAGAAACTGCTTGACTAAGGGATACCATCTGGTATACTATGGTGATTACGAGAAGATAGATTGCAAGCACAACACTGACAACTTGAGTGAAGAGAAAATGGCCATGCTCTGAA
The DNA here is from genome assembly GCA_963682095.1 of Potentilla sterilis. NCBI lineage: Eukaryota > Viridiplantae > Streptophyta > Magnoliopsida > Rosales > Rosaceae > Potentilla > Potentilla sterilis. The sequence goes on from OY821754.1 coordinate 24,635,805, forward strand.
GACTCTTCTCCAGAAGCTGGAGTACATGGCCGAATAAAGTACATCAAGGCTAAACACAGAACAGGAAGCCCAAGCGCAAGGAAAAGCAACAGTTTTAAAGCAGACTCTTCAAGCACCAAACTGTATACCACTGTATAAACGGCAGCACTAATACCAACATAGCCCTTCAGAATGCCAGCAACAGTGCCTCTACTCAGAGGGAAGTTTCTCATGTTGGTAACAAGCACAGCTGTACCAAACCAAGCATTGCTATTCATGGCAATGAGAATTGTGATGAATAACTGTCATACCATCAAAAGACAAATGTTAGAGATCGAAATGAAAAATAAACCTAGATATCAAAATTATTACCCCAACTGTAAGCATGTCAAAATACAGATCTGACTAACTAAACTTTGCAACCTAGATAAAGCCATAAAGCCAAGAGCGGTAATTGCAAATAGCTCACGATATAAGAGAGGTGACATTAACATGAATGTTTATTCATACGTATATAACAAGTTGATGCATTTAAATAAATTCATTCCATGTGCAACAAAAAGAAAGCAGAAAAAAGAAATTGACATGTATATAACAAGTTGATGCATTTAAATAAATCCATTCCATGATACAAAATTCAAGCCATCTCTCATAAATTGGGGTATTAGTCCATGAAAAAAAAAACAGTGAAATAATGATGAACAGATTAACGTAATGACACAGATTAATGCATGGTTGTAGAGTAAAGTAGAAAAAACTCATTTTTTTTTCTTTCTGGTTACTAACCAGATGGACACTACTCAACCAAATAGATACAAGAAAATAACAACCGTACAAACACAATTTAGTGGAAAAGAACTTGAAAAATTATCCAGCTTTAATAGTCTAATCAATCCATACTTAACAAGAACATTTGCCTCTGCATATGTAGATGAAAGGGCATTGTGTTGCTAAAATGAACTACAGTAAAATTGGAATTACTGATTAACCATAGAAACTTTCACACAGGTACACTAAGAAGAATCATTTCTAGATTTTCTTCATCCTTATTTTCCTAATCTAAATGTCAAAATAGGCACTCCCTAGCTAACAATCAATGGCATAGCTTGTGGCTGGTTAAACCATTTAACTGATGGAACAAGTGCTATTGTGCATAATGTTCCATGATCCAAAACGAAATGAATAACCACTTTCAAAGAAAACGAAACATTTAGTTTAGCCAAATTTCAAACTCTTTTCACATCCAACAAGCTCTTTCTGATGAGACCGGTCCAATATTAACACTTAGAACCCAAATTTTGGAGAAAGCTGTGATAATTTTTGATAGCATGCAATTGTTTTCAGCAATAGATTTTTTTATTTTATTTACAATGATGTGAAATAGCTCCTTGAATAAATGAATTTGGAAAGTAGAACACTAGTTCCCTGACGACATTTTAAGAATTTCTTTCCAATCTTAGGCCACACTGTTAGCAGATCAATGTCGGTGGATTCCATTTGAAGATTGAAAAGCTATTTTTATTTCAGCAGAAAATGGAATATCAGCATGATATACCACATTGTCAAAATCATAATTAAAATCATATTGAAAGACAACCAAAACCATAGTAGTGGTTACATAATCCAATAAATACTTTTCATCTGCAATGACATGAACAACGTCTAAAATATACATTCCAATTCAAAAGTTTCAGATGATTATATCTTTCAAGGGGTTTTGCAAAAAAGAAAAGAAAACAAACACTGTTCCATTGCGCAGCAATATATGCCAAAACACTCCAATTCACAGCTTCATATGTAAAATTTCAATACTTAGAACAAACAAAATCAGCAGGAGGTGAAAACCCACCAACCAATTTGAAATGGTACTTGCCTAAACTCGAATAAAAGAAGAAGAAAAAAGAAAAAACAACTAGGAGAGACAAAAGAACAGGTGATTACTTACCAAAATATAAGGCATGTTGGCAACAGTCTCACTAACAGCAAGCCAGAGAACTCCATAGCCAAAGAAGCAAAGCACACAACCAACCAGAAGCACAGCCCAAGGTGGGAACTTGTTGCAGGCAATCCCAGGAAGCAAAGCCACACTCTCTCCAATATCACTGGCCACTCCAAGAATGGTCAGCTGCATCTGATTGTAACCCAGCACTGATTTCAGCAAAGGAGAATACAGTGGGAAGTTGTAGGCATTGCCAGCAGCAATTTGAACCCAAACAGCTGCTGCCAAACCCACCCACGGTGGTCTGCTCCCAGCTTTCAGAACTGGGCTTGGCATTTCTTGGTGCTACTACAATGGAACCTATGGTTTTCTAGTCGTTGAATCAAGTTGTGAGTTATATGGTACCAACTACCAAGTAGTCAGAAATAGAGGAAAGGCAGGAAAAGAAGGCTTGAAATATACACAAGGGTCGCTGGTCGTCTTTAGTCTGTTGGCTTTGTTGAATATTCAAAGTCCATCACGTCTAAGGTTCGACTGGCAGAGAAAGAGAGAGAAAAAGAGAGATTGTTTTCTTGTGAAACCAAAAAAAAAAAAATATACACAAGGGTCGTAAAGGAGATGATAGAGAATAGAAAGGGAAGGAAAAATGTGGGGAAATAACGATGTCAGAGGTTTTAGAGCTATTGGTACCAAGCCCACCTAACTCCCAAATCTGGCATCAGTTCGTTGGGGTGAGGTATACAGAAATTCCATGGAGAAGGTAGAGACGAGCTGAGAAGAAATGGCCACAGGCTAGGGGACAGATGTTGGGTTTAACTTTCATATACATACTGAAATCATATATATGTCTTGTACTTGTGCTAAAAAACCAAATCATGTTAGTAAAACCCTCTTAATCTACTACTACATTTATTTTTCCCTTATAATGAGGCGGTCTACTTGATATATCGATACATTAATATTCTTTAATTACAAGAACCGACTTGTCGATTGAACAAATTGACAAACTGGTCAGCTTGTGTTTACTTTGCTCAATCAGGTTGTTGCAGTCTAGTCTATAACTATATAGCAGTCCAGGCTCTAACTATATGTAATCTGTGCATCAATTCATTCAATTGTTGTAGATGGCAGTCCATTCAGTTTAGTTGTTGTACCCTAATCGCATTTGTTTTCTAATTTCAAAAAATGTGAACTAACTTTCAACTCGTGCTGTCGTGCAATATATGAATTTGAAAGGGGACCTGATTTGAAGGGAGCCAGTGACGTGGTTGTAGTGGAATATACTTCAAATCAATTCGAGAGAAGATGCACTGAAAGATACCTGTACAGTAGAGCATGTTTTTTTTTTTTTGGAGAGAGAAATACAGTAGAGTATGTTGGTTTCGAAGAGTATGAGAGGCATGCAGAGAGGGGACAATGAGACAAAGAAGTACTATATTTTAAGCTAAAATTTATGTTAGTCGTAGTGTTTTATGTCTATTTTCTTCTTGTACCTTCTTTACTTTTATCATATTAACAACTCAAAGACTAGCTACTTGTTGGATCATGTATATAGTCATGAGTTTTTTTTATAGAAAATTACCAAAAACTACAGTTTTCAACTAAATATTACCTACAACAGGCCGCGTTTCTAAAATTCCCGTGCGCAAGAGCTGTTCGTTTCTTCCGTCATTTTAAATGATTCCGTTATCATGAATTTTACGAAATTGCCCCTGAAACAGAATATCAGCCCTGAAACAAAATATCAGCCCGTTACTGTTGATCACTTTTATTGTTCCTTTTTGCTGAAGCTTCGATTGCTCTCTCCATTGGAACCTCACCTTGTTCTTATGGAGAACAAGAACCCTAGCACTAGCTATGGTTAGTATTCTCTATTCTTAGCTTCGATTTAATTCAATTTTGATTCAATTTTCGCTTCGTTTTGGCTCAATTACGATAAGGTTTGCTTTGATTTGGTTCAGTTATGGTTCGATTCTCTTTTTTGGCTTGGATTACTGGTAGATATACCAATCATTGAGTTTACTTTGATTTCATCTATGAATTTGATGATGTGCTTTATGATGATTTCATGAAATTGCTAATTGTTGCTCTCCGATGATTCTGATTAGGTTTTTCTTCGATTTATTGTATATATTTTTATGTACTAGAAGCTGTTTGTTTATGACTCGTATAAATTTTCCGAAGTAAAGGATGTGTTATTGAGGTTCAGTATCTTTATTTTCTGTCTCTTTTAGAATACAAGAATCATAAGTTCTTTTTGAGATTCTTATTGGTTAGACTGAATATCTGCCAGGTTCTATGTTTTCAGAGGTGATTGTGATGTGTACTTATGGGTCCGAAACTGTGGTGTTTAGTATTGATAATCTACAAGGTTCTTGGATTTTTCAAATGAGGTTGGCATGCGAGTATTCCCTTCCAGATTGTCCTTCATGTGCTCTTAGTTCTGAGGTTGTCCTTCATTAAAAGTGTGGACCAGAAATTTATAGGTGGGGCTAAAGAATATCGTGAAAAGCTATGTTTATTTGCAATTGAGTTTGGTTTTATGTTTATATATAGTAGAAATGATAGATGGAGGGTTGTTGCGCAGTGTTCCAACAAGGTTTTTGAGGGCTGTGAGTGGCATGTTAATGCCTCAAGTTGTCCTGCGAATCAGTTCTTTTATATCAGGAAGCTCAATAATGTGCATACATGTTCTAATGGATTGAGGAAGCAAAAGCATAAGCTCATGAGTTCAAGTCTTGTCAAAATGTTGATTATTGACGAGTTTCGTTCAAATCCATCTCTCAAGCCTCATTTTATTATTATTCTTTTTAATTTTTTTTTATTTTTAAAAGAGGATCTAAGGATTTCACACCTACCCCCTATCGTGACTCGAACCCAGGACCTAATAACTACTTCCTAGGTAGTGGTGCTCTTTACTACTTGAGCTATCCCACTTCGTCATCTCTCAAGCCTCATGATATTATGGATAGGTTAAGGAACACATATGGTATTGACATTACATATCGTGTTGCTTGGAATAGTAAAGAAAAGACATTGAAAGAGTTGCACGGTTCAGATGAGGAGTCGTATGGAATGTTAACTTGGTACCATGATGCTATTTTGGAGAATAATCCAGGGTCCCGTTTTGTGCTGGAGTGGGATGAATACACTGGTCGTTTTCAGAGACTTTTCATGTGTTTTGGTGGTGTAATTGAAGGGTTCAAGTCCTGCATTCCTCTTTTGTTTGTGGATGGTGCACACGTGAAAAGCAAGTATAAGGGCACTATGCTTTCTGCCACAGGAAAAGATGGTAATCAAGGTATGATGCTAATTTTCCTATCTTTCAATTTTTTGTGTGGAAATTATTGTAGATGAATTCTAATGTTTGGGTTGCTTAATGGGCAGCGGTGCAGCGGCACGCTGCAAAGTATTGAAAAATAATTTAAAAGGATCACCTAAGCTTTGTTACTGAGTTCCAGTATTCTTGTCTTCTGTTTATGCCTTCCTTTTTTTTTTTTGATTGTTTTGTATTCTTCTCCTTCAGGTTTTTTTCATTTTGCCGTTGCAATTGTAAATGGTGAAACTGATGTTAATTGGAACTGGTTTTTTGAGAACCTGAAATCAATTTTAGATTCGCAAGGAAGAATGATTACGTTTGTCACTGATCGTGAGAGGGGGCTGATAAATTTCTTGGGTAGAGTTTTTTCAGAGAATCCTCATTCATATAGCTTGTTTCACCTGAAGCTTAATCTCCAAGATATTTTAAAGGGTGATAACAACAAGGCACTCTGCAACACGCTTGCTGAAAAGTTTTATAGCATTGCATACTCATGTACTGAGCGTTAGTATCACTATGCTCTGAGGGAGTTTCTTGATGAGGGTCAGAATGTTGCGCAAAATTTCCTTAGAGACCTGCCTGTTGAGAAATGGTGTAATGCCTTCTTTAAATGTTGTAGATTTGGTGAGATGGCAAACAACACCGCAGAAGCTTTTAATAGCTGGACTCTTGATGCTCGGGGTCTCCCAGTTTTTCCTATGCTGGAAAAGGTCCGAAAGAAGATGATGGGAATGATGGCTGAGAGAAAGGTGTTGGTTCAGAAGTGGACTCTTCCTCTGTGTCCAGTGATGCAAAAAGAGCTCGTAAAAAATATGGATATAGGGAGGGATTAGACTGTTACCAGATCGGATATATATGTTTATGAGGTTCACTCACCCTACTCGTCATCAGTTGACCTGTGGGCCAATACTTGCACATGTCGACAGTGGCAGACTAAGTCATTTCCGTGCGCACACGCTCTTGTCGCCATGCAGAAAAGTGGATATGATGTATACTCGATCATTGCTCCATTCTATTTTAAATGTGAGTATTTCAAGAGCTATTCAGTTGGCATTAAGCCCATCCCAGATATGGAGATGAAGTATGTTGAATCTTCTAGTAGTGTGTCGGTTAAGCCTCCGTTAACTAGACGACCCCCTGGAAGGCCGAAGTCTAAGCGGATAAAGTCAAAAGGTGAGGTGGCTGTGAGGGCGATGACATGCAACCGTTGCGGCAAAGCGGAGAGGCATAACAGGACGTCTTGCATTGTTCCAATATGATGAACAGTTGTTGAGTGTATTGAACTATTATAAAATAACTTTAGCTCTCTTCTTTTTTCATTTTTACTTATGATATACAGTAGGATTTCATTGGCAAGCTTTTGATGTGTAGTAGCTTTGTGATTAAGGTTACAGATTCATTTTGAAAGGATGGTTGATATATGCAATTGTTGTTCAGTACTTTTGTTGTTGTTCAGTACTATTATCTCTGAAGCTTTTCTTTTCCTTTTCAATTTTTTACAAAATTGATTCTAGTGTAATCAAGTTTTTGAGTTGCTTTTTCCACAAAAGTTATACTTTTCGATGTCGATATATTATGTAATATATGTTACTGTAGTTCAGTAGGATTAACTGAGCTTTACTTTTTGGGCAGCGGTGCAAGCGGTACGCTGCAAAGTTTTTGAGAAAGAAGTTCAAATCTATGTTACTGTGGTTCAGTAGGATTAGTTAAGCTTCATTTATTGGGCAGCGGTGCAGCGACACGCTGCAAAGTTTTTGAGAAAGAAGTTCAAATCTATGTTACTGTGGTTCAGTAGGATTAGTTAAGCTTCATTTATTGGGCAGCGGTGCAGCGACACGTTGCAAAGTTTTGACAAAGAAGTTCAATGCTCTGTAATCTATGTTAATGTGGTTCAGTAGTATCATCTAATCCTGCAAATTTTTTGAAAATGTATATCAACCGCAAAGTAAATCCCAAAGCAAAGAACTACACTTTGTCACAAACAAGAGATCCTTCAACCTTTAACACAAATAAGAGATACATTCACATTTTCATATAAACAACTTACAACCCATCAACATCAAAAACTCAATTAATGTTATTGGGCATCAGTATCATCTGAGGGGTACATTTCTGTTTTTCACTTGTGAATATGTTTGAGTAGCTTTTTCATGTATCTAAATGTCACCTACTTGTGAATACAAGTTCTTTGCATGGTTAAGAAACCTTTCCAGCATTGTTCTTCTCATGTTCTTGAGGCTACTTTTGATGAGTTTCTCCACTTTTGACACATCCTCAACTGAAACAAGTCCATCTGCCTTGTTAATTTGTAACTTGTTTTTTACAATATTCTCAATGTAGTTGCAATGTATGGTCCACAATTCGTTCTACAAGATAAGAAAAGAAACTTTTAAAGAGGCATTTTTCTAATATAGTTAATAGTACTCATACTCACACTAGTACAAAAATGTCACTACACAACACATATCGACAACAATTTGGAAGTAATATGTTGTATGAGTGACTGAACTGTTTCACACAACCTAAAGTGATTAATTTGTGTTGTATGAGGGTGCACATTTTCTATACTCTGAAAATCTTTTTCCCATATTTTGTCACACAACTCTGACACACATTTTTTGTTGTATGTAGGATGAAAATCTTGGCGGCATAACTCTCTCCGACATTTAAACTCAAATTTGGGCAATGTCTAGATGGACAAACAACAAAGTTCTTGTTTTTCTTATTTTGTGTTGTATGATAATGTCACATCTTGCATTAGGTGCCACTAGTGCAAGATGAAAAATACTTGTACAATAAAATTTTGTAATTCTGTTGTATGACTTGTTATGCTTGTCCTTGTGCTACATTCATTTTGGCTCCAATTGCTCAAAATGGTGTTCATTCAGAGTGGGAAATTTGCCTCCATTCACTTTGGGTTTTCGAAACATATATGTGCAAGATGTTTGGACAACAAAGTTATTGTTTTTGTTGTATGACGATGTTAATATTTTCAGGTGGTAGCTAGTGTGTTGACAATAGCCATAGAGAGGCTACCCAGGCCCCCAGACCCGCAGCCAGGACTCCTGGACCCGACCCAGGGCCCGGGAGCAAAGCATGGACACCTGATCCCGCGCCCGGGCAGGTATTACTCGTGATCGGGGCCCGGGAACCGGGGATGATAGCTCCCCAAACAGGGGCCGAAACAGCCTAGCAATATGTGCAGGAGGGGGCCAGTCCCACATCGAAGGGTGAGGCAAGTCCTCATACCCGGCAGTCTATATATGAGTCCCGACTACCCTCATTAATAGGTAATCAATACTTCAACTACTCATTCTAGCTTAACTTATCAGTTTATCCCAACTATACGACTTAAGCATCGGAGCGAAATAGACCGGCCCGCCCGGTATTCCCATAGTTAGCAGGATTTGCAGGAAGGAATCACTCCAAGGTCCACCGGTCTGTGAGTCTATAGATTCAGACAAAAATAATTGGCGCCGTCTGTGGGAAGAGTCTAAAAAATTGTGTTGTCCTACCAGCGGGAAGGGAATCGATCAACCTACGGATCGCAAAAAAAAAAAAAAGGGTTACGTGGCAAGTATGTCTGGAAGTACAGAAGAAAGGAGGGAAAGAAATCTAGAGGAGGACCGATGGGTTCTGGGGCCGGTGCTTGCCAAATCGGCTCACACAAATAATAAACCCTACAATCGTTAGTAGTATAGACATAAGTAGAGATCGTTCTAAGCCGGGGATTAAGGGTACCTGAAACATGAGAATGTTAGACCAAAAATATATACATATATACAAGAAAACGTCACATTGATGGGGAAAGATTGGTTCGGCAGCCATGGGGCTGCCTCTAATATCCTAGGCACGAAATAAAAGCATGAAAATAAATTCTAAGACTACTATGTACAAGTTGATCATCATCTTTTACGCAATACATAACACAAAAACACACAAAAACATACAAGAAATCATGCAAGAATCGGTAGCTTTACTCAAGTTTTTTAGACTCTATTCAATTCCAATTTTTAATTAGGGCCTCAACGGTTATCTAATCGTTACTAGACTTCTCAAGTATTTAGGAAACACGCAACGTCGAATCCTAAAATTATACTAATCATGTTTGAAAACACTCAACGTCGAAGACAAACACAATGAGTAATTGAGCACATAATCTTTTAAATTGGAAACATATCTTTAGGCATGGCGTCACTCATCCTATTAACATGCAAGTTTCTATGAATTATGGTAACCCTTTTTAAACAACGTAGAATTAAGTTTGCTCAACGCCTAACTCGATCCTAAGTTATTATGGTGAATGAAATCGCAACCTACATAAGTGTCATGGCCATGGCATCATGTAAATATTGATTTTTGTGCACGAATTCATGAAACTAATTGAATAAAACCTAAAAACACAAGAATAAGCTACTGCCCTAATCTAATGCACGAATTCAAGCATGTAATTGTTTGTAAAATTCATCACATAAATTTCAATAAAAATCGCAACTTATGTTCATCATACAAAACCAAACGAAAACAAAGTATTTTTATAACAACTATTGTGACTAAACCAAAAATAAAGATACAAGCCATAAGGATGGATCACAATTTAGAAACCTTGGAGAGTTTCGTCTTGGTGTGGTGAATGAGGTACGGCAGAAGGTAGAGGTGAGGTTTGGATCGGAAATTTGAGGGAAGGTGGTGGTAGTGGGTAGGCTTATGTGTTTACTTTTGGCTTAGAACTTTAGAGAACCTTTGGTAGAGTTTAGGGATAGTGCTTTGCAAAAGATGAGATGATCTTTTCTGAAAAATTCGTTGGCTATATATAGAGAAGAGACTAGGGTTTGCCGGCCACACAAGGAAAGGGAATTCCTTGTTCTAGTTGGTTTAAGTTTCCTTGTGGGAAAAATATTGCATTCTTGGACTTCTTTTTCTGAATTTTCTTCATGGCATGGGCTGCATATCTTCATGGACTTCATATGTGGACTTGACAACTCTATTTGGTGAACTTTGATCCATGAAAAATGCACAATCCCCAAGAACACAAAACCGGCAGCAACTCGGCGGAAATGACCTTGCTCCAGTAATTCGGGCATAAATTTCTCCTCAGAGCTCCGATTGGTGCCATTCCAAATTCAGAGAAACTAGACTCGTAGAGCTTTCCAACGGCATATGGCATGTCCTCTGGTTCCAAGCGATGTGTCCCACAGAAATTCCGGAAGTCAGGACACAGTCCCAGGAAAATCCTGGTAGTCCCTGGTGATCTTTGTTCAAACTGCCAAGTTGCAGCCATCTTTTGGATGACTTCTCGAACTCCGATTGATCGAAAATTTTGACACAATATACTTTAGCTTGCCAACTATATGAATACCAAATTTCATCAAATTTAGAAAAGGATAGGTCAGTTTAGCACGAGTCTCAAAATCACGAAAAAGACATATTTTACTTTATTTCCAGATTTCTGTACTTAGTCATTTTTCTGATTATTAACCACATTTTTCCAAAACTCTTCCGAAATGACACTAAACTAAATTATGACTCTATCTTAGATAAATAAGGGTTAAACGAAGCATAAACGAGGGCATAAGCATATTAATATCGTCGCACATTGTGCTCCTATCAACTACCCCACACTTATCCTTTGCTAGTCCCTTAGCAAACTAAATTAAACCAGACTCAAACTACTATTGCCCCTAACAATTTGTCTCAGGCTCGTATGTATACATAGCTTTCAAGTTAATGCATGAGAATGCTAAGCATGAAAATTCCAAGCTTCATGAACTTGTAACATCAATACACTACCAGAAAAGGGGTCATAGCCGACGATATGAAAAAAAACGGCCGACGAAAGAGTACTTCGTCGGCTATAAGTCGTTATAGCCGACGAATTACTATTTCGTCGGCCACATCGTCGGCTATAATATTATAGCCGACGAGTCGTCGGCTATGCCTTGACGTCGTCGGCTATAACTATAGCCGACGAAAAGTTTTTGGTTATAGCCGACGAGGAGGGTCTTCGTCGGCTATAACCCTTATATCAGATCTATTCTGCAGCAGCGAGCTCATTCGTCGAAATTTTTTCGAAACATTTCGAAAACGCTCTGAAATCGTCCAAAACCTCGGCCATAAACTTGAAAGGTACGTATATTGCTGTGTGTGTTGATTTAGTTGGTTATATGCAGAGGTGTGTTAATTTAGAGTTTAATTAGAATAAATGTGTGATTAATTTGATATATATATATATATATATGTGTTGAGATGAGATTATTAATGGGTTGATATGTTGGTTAGATAGAATTGAAGTTTTGTTGAAGATTAGTGATTGATTGTTGATTTAGAGGTGATTTTAGATGAATTTGATGAAAAAATGTATATATATATATATATATATATATATTAATTAATTTAATTGTAATTAAAAATATATTGTTGGTAGATATAAAAAATATATTGTGTATAATTAATTAGGGAGATTGACGATGTTTTAATTAATTTAGGGATGTGTATATATATATATGTGTAATGATGAATTTTTTTAATTAATTAGTACGTACGTACGTAGTACGTGCATATATACATATCTATATGTAGTTATATTTATTTATTGAATTTACAGGATGAACAAGAGGTGGATTACCCTTGGAAGATGGGATCAGGCGTATCATGATGGAGTTAGGAGTTTCTTGGAATTTGTGATGGCTAACTGTGGAGACACTATACTTCATTATTGCCCGTGTAAAAAGTGCAAGTGTGCCAGCCCACGACAACGTTTTTCCATAGAGAAAGTGGAGCAACACCTGGCTAGATATGGATTTTGGGTCCTATACACTAATTGGATTTATCACGGTGAATCAGAGTTTGCGGGTCCTCATGATCATGGACAATTTGCCGAGAGAGGGAGTTCGTCCAATGATCCAACAACGAACTTGATCAACGATATGTTTCCTCGTGAGAGCGGTGTCTTTGATGAAGCACCCGATGTGCAACTCCCTCCTCCGGAGATGGAGTGTTTCCCTGATATTGAGCCACTCGAGCCATTACCCCGATCACCGGTCAACACAAGTGGTATGGAAAAGTACAACAACCTGATCGCATTGCAACATACTCCGTTGTACCCCGGATGCAGTAAGACTTTCCTCGAATCTGTCATGGGAGTGATGAAGATCAAAACGGAGAACAAATGCACTGTCAAATCGGTTGATGATTGGCTGAAGATATGGGGTGGGGCGATGCCCCCCGGACATCGGCTTCCTACCAGTCATCATAAGGTGCGACATATCCTTAAAGATCTCGGCCTTTCCTACATCAAGATTCATGCATGCAGATACGATTGCATTCTGTTTTACGGGGAAGGACTTGCAGATCTTGAATACTGCCCAGTATGCAATACAGAGCGGTATAAGTTCACTCCTAAAGGGAACAAGAAAGCTGTGAAGATACTTCGGTACTTCCCGCTGATTGATAGGCTTGAGCGGTTGTTCATGTGTGCTTTCACGGCCGAAGCTATGAGATGGTGGGCTGAGAGGAATGTGCCTGACGATGACACCCTTAGACATCCCGCCGACGGAGAGGCTTGGAAGAAGAATGTGTTGGAGTTTCCTGAATTTGCATCAGAGGTTCGAAATGTTTGGCTAGGGCTATCATCCGACGGTTTCAACCCTTTTGGCAAGAAAGAGCTTCAGTACAGTGTGTGGCCAGTTATTTTGATTCCGTACAACCTTCCACCGTGGATGTGCATGAAGAAGGAATATAACATGCTCACATTGTTGATTCCAGGCCCAGGTTATCCGGGAAAGTGTCTCGATGTGTATTTGAGACCCGTAATTGAGGAGCTTCAGTACTTGAGTCTGAAAGGCCACCTGGTCTACGACCGGTTCAAAAATGAGATGTTCCGGATGCGTGCCATGCTTGTTGGCACGATCAGTGACTTTCCTGGGAGGGGTATGTTGTCGGGCAGCGTCACCAGGGGTTACAGGGCTTGTTCAGAGTGCATGACTGTTGATTGCTCTAGTCCTCATTGCAACAAGATTGTTCAGATGCGTCACCGTTGTTGGCTTCCGCATGACCATCCATTTAGGGACGATGCACAGGCTTTTGATGGGACTGAAGAAAGGGGCTGGGCACCGGAGCGATGGACAGGGGAGGAAATATTGGCAGTGTTGAATGAGTATGACTTTGGTCCGCTTAGCAATCATCCCGATGTGTTGCGCACGATTCCAGAGAGGCCCGATCGGTATAGGTTCTGGTCACACAAGAGCATCTTCTGGGAACTTCCTTATTGGGCCAGGTTGGCTATCAGATACTACTTGGATGTCATGCATATAGAGAAGAACGTGTGTGAAGCCGTGGTTGGCACAGTTTTGAATTGGGAGAAGAAAACAAAAGACACCCCCAAGGCACGCGTTGATCTGAGAAATATGGGACTGCGGGACCATTTGTGGTTGAGAGAGGGCAGGAGCAAAATGCCCCAAGCTCCTTACACCGTCACCAGGGACCAGAAACATGAAATCTTTGGATGGATGAGTAATGTCAGGTAACTTTTTATTAGGCATGTATTCCCTAAAGAATCCATCTGTTGTTGGACGACTATATATGCATGAAATCTAATTGTTGTTAATGGCTATGCAGGTATCCTTATGGCTATGCGGGTAACATAAGCAAGTGTGTTAACTACCGAGACAACAAGATGTACGGATTGAAGAGTCACGACTGCCATGTACTGCTTCAACGCCTCTTCCCTATTTTCATTCGAGCGTACTTGGAGGATGAAGTGGTTGAGCTGTTGGTGGCGTTGTCAAGATTCTTCCAGAAGTTATGCGCTAGAGAAGTTAGAAAATCAGACCTCATGAGAATGCATGAGGAAATCGTTTTTATCTTGTGCAAGTTCGAGAGGATATTTCCCCCAAACTTCTTTGACATCATGCCTCACCTGATAATCCATCTTCCCCAACAATTGTTGCTTACCGGTCCCGTACACTACACTTGGATGTATCCCATCGGAAGGTACATGTTATTCCTAAATTTGATTTATACATGTTTTTAAATAAAAGTTGCATGCTCTTAACATGCACTTGTTAACCTTGCAGACAACTTGGAGACTACAAGAAATATGTGCACAATAAATCTGCGCCTGAGGGGTGTATTGCTGAAGCTTACATTGCGCATGAGTGTGTAACGTACGCCAAGTTGTACTTGGGAGCGATGGAGGACCCCCCACAACATCCAAGTCAAGATGACCCCGAGTTCAACCTATCTATCGTCGCCAACGATGTTGTACCATACGGAAGCTTCAAGAAGAAGGGTGTGGACAAGTTGCCTGACCATGAGGTAGGGATTGCCCACTGGTGGGTTCTAATAAACTGTCCGGAGGTACAATATTGGAAACGAACCCATCTTAACTGCAAGAAAGTTGGCGGTGATCTCGAGTACCACAACACGACGTTTGCAGACTATTTTCCACAATGGGTAAGTGTATAAATATATATATTAGATGGCTTTCTTTTACAGTTCCCTATTCTTTAATCCTGAACACACCAAGTGATTTGAGTTATATTTTTCAGCTGATGCAAGTGGCTGCGAAGGGTGGTCATAGAAATTACTCAGAGGAATTGAGGCTGTTGTCAATGAAGCCGATATCTTCCACAGTCCGCCCAATGTGTGATGTCAACGGCGTTAAGTATATATGTGAAGCTAGAGACGGGGAACGCAAAACACAGAATTGTGGGGTGATGGTCGATGGTGCAGAGGGGGGCGTGGATTATTACGGTGTCCTACAGTCAGTTGTTGAACTCATATATGGGAACCGCATGAAAGTCCACTTGTTCAAGTGTCGATGGTTTGATACTAGGCCGCACCGCATAAGGACCGATCAGTACGGCATACTTTCGGTGAATACCGCCACTAGTGTGTATGAAGATGACCCCTTTGTTTTCGCCACAGCGGCCAAAAAGGTCTTTTATCTTGATGTTCCATTGAACAAAGGCACGTGGAAGGTAGTTAACCATGTGTCTCAGCGAGACATATACAGTGCTACCACACTTGGTGTGAGCACAGAGTGTCAAGAAGCGACCGCATACCAAGAGCCGGACGCCGTCGACATTCCGGAATCCTCCACCATCCGCGATAATAATGTGACGCCGGGCAGAGTGGTTCGACTTCCTAGGGGTCAGGTGCCCATGTATGATGTTAATCCGAATCGTCTATCTCAGGCAGACGATGACTTAGACGACGACTTAGACGACGAGTACAAGCACCGGTTGCCAGATATTAACTACTATACTACGTCTGACTCAAGTGATGAGGATGATTCTGATTATCATCCTTAGTATACTATGTATGTATTTGTGTACGATGGTGCATGCATGTATGAATACATTTTTTGTCGTTAATTACCGTTTTCGGAGGTTATGGGAAATTGTATTGAATTGTTTGTGCGATGTTCATGAATTTATCAGGTGAAATAGGCAATTTTCAGGCCCTAAATAGCAAATTTTCAGAAAGATAAGCATTATAGCCGACGAAATGGACCATACTTCGTCGGCTATAATGCCCATTCTGGTAATTTAATATGCAAGTCGTCGGCTAACGACCAAACGTTGAAGGTCGTCGGCTAAAGTATAGCCGACGACTTGCAATTCGTCGGCTATAACCGGCCCGCCCCTCGCACAGCCCAAGGCCTGGCCCGTACCTCGGCCCGCAAAGCCCAACTTCGGCCCGGCCCGGATTTAGGGTCAGAGTATAGCCGACGAAATTCGTCGGCTATAGTATAGCCGACGAATTAAAATTGACATCGTCGGCTATAGTCCTTCGATTTAAATGTGTCGTGACCGAAACCATTGCTTCATCCTTCAAATGCAAATATGTCGTGAAATAAGATATGACCGAAATATTGAAATACGTCTACGGTTGAAAAATGAGAAGATTCCGACAAAATCTGTATGCCGAATGTTGCGGTTAGCTATTTTTTACTTCCGTTTTCCTATGGGTAGCCTGACGGTCGGTAAATATTTTGAGGGAAATGTTTTTACGATTAGTTGCGTCGCATCGATTTGAAACTATTCTCTGTTGAAGGTCAGGCCAAAAAACGTCATTTAGACGGGCCAATTGCCGTTTTAAATTAAGCGTTTAGAGGTTTGACTTTGCTGTTTGACCAAGGAATAGCCGACGAAATATTTAACTTCGTCGGCTAAACTCTTGCGATCCGCGCCTTTTTATTGTCCGCCGTTGGATGGGGGAGATCTGACGGCTGCTGAGCGCGTGAAGTATAGCCGACGATATTAAAGGTATAGCCGACGACATTCATACTATAGGCGACGAAATGGATAATTTCGTCGGCTATAACCGGCCCGCCCCACGTACCTCGGCCCGCAAAGCCCAACTTCGGCCCGGCCCGGATTTAGGGTCAGAGTATAGCCGATGAAATTCGTCGGCTATAGTATAGCCGACGAATTAAAATTGACATCGTCGGCTATAGTCCTTCGATTTAAAGCAGAACAGAGGGCGCCTCCCTCATTTTCTGCATTCTCCCCTAAATCCCTAATCGCCGCCCGCCCCTCCCCGACGCCGACCGACCACCACCGACCCTCCCCGACGCCGACCGACCCTCCCCGTCCCTACCCGACCCCTCCCCGCCCCCTCCCCGTCCTTCCCGACCCCTCCCCGACCCGAACTCGATCCGAACGCAGCCGCCCCTAGCCGCCGTCGCCGTCGCACCGCACCGCACCACCGGTCCTCGTCCCCGTCGCACCACCATGTCAGGTAGTCCCGGTCTCTCTCATTTAGGGTTTTTGTTAATTTTGTGGAATTTTGTGTTTTTGTGGAATTTTGTGGAATTTTTAGGAGGATATATATATATATATATTTCAGAATATATATATATAATTAGGTATAAATATATGTAAGTATATATATAATTAGGTATATATATATTTAATGAAGTTTTTTTATTTTTTTGTGGAATTTTTGTGAAATTTATGGAATTTTTTGGAATTTTTGTTAATTTTGTGGAATTTTTGTGAAATTTATGGAATTGTGTGGAATTTTTGTTAATTTTGTGGAATTTTTAGGAGGATATATATATATATATAATTAGGTATAAATATATGTAAGTATATATATAATTAGGTATATATATATATTTAATGAAGTTTTTTATTTTTTTTTGTGGAATTTTTGTGAAATTTATGGAATTTATATACTAATTGTGCAGAAAACCGCCGCGCTGTAGACCGATGGATTGCCAGACCGACCGAGAGCGACCCCGAAGCTCAGGCAGGACACAGCCGTGGGGGGGGCGGATCCAGTGGTCGTCGGGGCCTACGCCGGCCACTGAACAGGCGCGAGGAGACGTTGATGGGATTGACCCCGACCGATACACGTGGGGGCTCATCGTATGAGTCGACGGGAGCGGGCCCAATCTCGTGCGGCAGAGGAGGACGCACAGCCGCACCCTCCAGACCCCACTGCACTTCAGCGCTGTTCCAGGATCGGCAGCCGACCCCACCGCGTGCTGATCAGGACCCTCCAGAGATGCTCCCTGTCCCCCCACAGCGACAGGGCCCACCGTCAGGGGGATCAGGCCCCTCAGGGTCCACGCCCCGGATGTCTCCGCCATCGGGGATGTACATGGTCCACTTCCTCCCTGCCATCCCCGAGTACGACGCTAGGGGGAGGCAGATTTAGAGGCACGACCGGCCGCACGAGATTCCCTGGGAGGACGCCTACGTCCACATGCCATTCGACTCAGAGGACTGCCGCGGCCTGTGGTGTGTTCGTGAGAAGGACAAACAGTACAACGACACAGGTAATTAGTTAGTTTAATTAATTATTTAGATTGTTTAATTAATTATTTAACTACGTCGAAGCTTAGTTCATAATTAGTTAGTAAATTAAATTAGTTAGGTCGTTAGTTAGTTATTAAATTAAATTAGTTAGTTAGTTAGTAAATTAAATGTGTTAGTTAGTTAGTAATTTAAATTAGTTAGTAAATTAAAGAATTTAGCTAGTTAATCTAGTTACTGAATTAAATTATTTAGTAAATTAATTTAATTTAGCTAGTTAGTTATTAAATTAAATTATTTAGCAAATTATTTAGTTAGTTAATTACTAAATTAAATTAGTTAGTTAGTAAATTATGTACGTAGTTGGTTAGTCAATTAGTTAGTTAGTACAAAATTTTTATTAGGCATGTATTCATTTTAATTATGAAACAGGCGTCCTCGTAAATAAACCCGCGGGGACGAGACGGACCAGAGGGCCAGCGAACATGTCGACCCTGGAGAGAGAGCTCGCCGGTGGGATCAGGGAGATCCTGCCCGGTCCCGGTGAGGATGGACGCCCGATCGAGAGGAGAGACACCACGACCAAGTATATCAACGCGACGGGCATGATCGTGCGGGACAAGGTCCCAATGTTGTGGCCCGACTGGGGCTCTGTGCCCGATGACATCAAGGCGCGAGTGTACAATGCACTGTCGGTGAGTTAAATCGTATTTTTATTATAGAAAATAAACATTTATGAATTGAGTCCTTATAACTATATAAAAATATTTTCTAATTAATTTATAATATTGCAGCAATGGTTTAGAGTCCATCCTACCTTGGACTGGTGGAGAGACGAGCAGCTGAAGAACATGTTATGTGTTTCGCGTTATTTTACTATCATTCGAGTTAGATTGAAGACGATTAAAGATGTACGAATATATCTAACAGTTGTGTTTTGTTAATATAGGTACTCCGAGTGGAAGAACGAGCTGTCGACGCACTACAGGACGTACCATGTGGAGAAGGGCTTGGGGCGAGGTGCAACCCCCCACGAGTTCCGGTACAGGGAGTATGAGTGGCTATGGCTGGTAGCCTACTTCGGGAGCGACAGGGTCTCGGTAAGAAAATTTAGCCTAGTCTATAACTTTTTAATGTTATTTAGTAATTAAATTATGTAGTTACTAAATTAAATTAATTAGTTAGTTAGTTAGTTATTAAATTAAGTTAGTTAGTTAGTTACATAGTTAGTTAGTTCGTTATTAAATTAAATTAAATTAAATTAAATTAGGTAGTTAGTAAGTTAGTTAGTTACTATATTAAATTAGTTAGTTAGGTAGTTACTAATTAAATTAAATTAGTTAGTAACTAAATTAGTTAATAATTTTTTTTGGTTAGTTACTAATATTTTAAGTTAGTTACTAATTTATATTTGCGTTTATATGTTCGTTCTTATAATAAAGAAAATCTCGAAGACGAACATCGACAACCGCAAGATGAACGAGCACCCCCACCACTGCGGCGCCCGCTCCTGGAGGCAGTGGGCAGAGATTGTAAGGAGGGACCGACCGCTGAGGCCGTTGTCGTGGATTCATGCGCAGATGTATCCGGACCGTCCCGGCCAAGTGGTAAGTATTCGCCCATCTTCAATAAAAGTGTTTCATTAAATTAATTTATATATTTTTTTTTATTAATTTGTTTATTATATTTTCTTGTCAATTAGGCGGGAATAGATGCGGAGACCGACGCGATCACCTTGGGGATCGCGCGAGAGACGCTGGGGGAAGGGGCGTCCGACGAGGCGATTGCGGAGTTTGCCTCCACGATCGACACCCTTGAGCCGCGCTTGGCCTCTCAGATCATGCACGCGGCGGTAGGGACTGGCAACAACTAGTTCTACCAGAGAGGCCTAGGCGTGGCGGGAGATGGGGTTCTGAAGTACACGCCGGCCAATCCCAGCACGCAGCGTGCGGCTTCGACGAGCAGAGACTTGTAGACACAGCTGCAGAGGACGCAGGCGGAGTTGGCGAGGGCGGTGGAGGCGCTCCAGCAGCAGGCTTCGGTGCAGCTGGCCAGCAACGCGGCCGCGGCGGAGATGTACCGATGGATGCGACAATCTTGGGAGGCCCAGCGAGCTGGAGAGGAGCCCCCGCCTCTGCCACAGATGCCCGATTTCGTCGTCCCCACTCCCCCCCCGCATCGGAGTACGCCAGGCGATCAGGGTAGCGGTAGCCACCGGAACTCGAACGATCCCGTCGACGACGCTACGCGTTTAGGGGGTGATGAGTAGTTAGTAGTGTACGTAGATGGCTAGTTAGGGGGTTTGTACAGTAGGATATTACAGATGGATTGATGTGGATATTTGTTGGCTATTTGGATGTATATTTGTGGATTTTCTGCAGGCAAACCGAAGACGAAGTGGAATTGGGCCCGAGCAAAATTTATAATTTTTTTTTAAATATTTAGGGGTTATAGCCGACGAAATGGACCATATTTCGTCGGCTATAACCACTACAAAAACAAAGGGATTTACCGACGAAAAAAAAAAAAACGGCCGACGAAACTTTTTTTTCGTCGGCTATATCGAAGAAAAGCCGACGAATATTTTTTTCGTCGGGCAAAAAAAAATTTCGTCGGCTATTCCAATAGAATGGGCGACGAATTTTTTTTCCGTCGGTAAAAATTAAAAATCGTCGGCTATTCTTCGAGAATGGCCGACGATTTAAAGTTGTCGTCGGCTATACTCTGAATAGAATAGCCGACGAAAAATTTTGTGGCAAATCGTCGGCTATTCTACAAGAATGGCCGACGATTTAAAGTTTTCGTCGGCTATACTCTGAAAATGAGTATGGCCGACGAAGTTGGTAATTTCGTCGGCCATAAGTCTTTATATTTTCAGATCTGGGCAGAAGCTGCTCATTTAAAAAAAAACGGAAAAAAAACGGGAAAAAGAGTGAGAAATCTGTGGGTATTGTTGAAATCCGTCCTCTCTTACATTGTGGAGCTATATATAGGTACGTATATGTGTATATATGTTGATTTTGAGTTTTAGTTGAGTTGATTTTGAGTTTTAGTGATTTTGATATAGTAAGTGATTTTTTGTTTTGTTGTTGTTTTAGTGTTAGAATGTATGTATATATGTTGATTTTGAGTTGTAGTTGAGTTAATTTTCAGTTAGAGTTTAATTATGTGTTTTAATTTGATGTTATTTTAATTAGTGTTAAAATATATATAAATATGTTAATTAATGGTTGTTGATAGTGTAATGAACTTAAATAATGGTTGTTAATTAATGGTATATATATATATGAGTTGATGTTGATAATAATATATATTGTAATATATATGTGTTAATTAATTTATTATTAATTAAAGTTATACATATATATTATTATCAGGCTATATATGGATCGAGATAAGAGTTGGATTTCGCTTCCAAGGCATGACCGACGATACACTACAGGAGTTGTGGATTTTATGCAGTTCGTCGAAGAAAATGCAAAAGGACCGTACCATTATTGCCCGTGCAAGAAATGTAAGTGTCGCAGTGATATGTGTCGATTTCCGATTAGGACAGTATGGGAGCACCTAAAGAGCAATGGGTTTTGGCCGAAGTACACACGTTGGATATATCACGGTGAGCCATCATTAGATGGATCGCATGATCATGGGCAGTATTTTGAGGCGGGCAGTAGTAGTACATCCAACGATCCAACAATGACATTCGTCAACGACGTGTTTCCTTTTGAAAGCGGTGTACATGGGGAACAATATATGCAGGACCCGGTGCAGCCGTTCCCACAAGTTGTCAACACTGCTGCCTTTGACAAGTACAACAAACTGATTGCATTGCAACAGACCCCTGTGTGTTCAAGTTCTGAGAAGACAGTTCTTGAAAGTGTGATGGAGGTAATAGCCGACGAATTATGTAATTTCGTCGGCTATGCCATACCATGGCCGACGAAAATGATTTCGTCGGCTATGACATAGTATGCCCGACGAAATCACTGTATTCGTCGGCTATACTATATCATGGCCGACGAAATTGCTTTATTTCGTCGGCTATACTATATCATGGCCGACGAAATAAAGCGATTTCGTCGGCTATACTATCGGGTATAAGTAAAATGCAGCCGAACCCTAGCCTCCATTTGCCCGATTTTCCCTATCCTCCTCGAATCCGGCCCTCCTTCATCCGTCGATCCTCCTCCCTATTCCGGCAGCCCGGCGCCTCCTCCTCCTCCTCCTTGGTTCGGCAGCCCGGCGACTCCTCCTCCTCCTCCTTGGTTCGATCCGCCGCCCCTCCTCCTCCTCCTCCTCCCTGTTCCGGCAGCCCCGGCCGACCCTCCTCCTCCTCCTCTCTGTTCCGGCCGCCTCCCCCTCCTCCTCCTCCCCGATTCGGTACCGGCCGGCCCCCTTTTTTTTTTTTTTGTTATTTAATTATTAATAAATTAAATTATGGTTAATAAATTATATATAATTGTTAATTTAGATATAATTGTTAATTTAGGTATAATTTATGTATTTATATGTTAATTTGTGTATAATTTATGTATTTATGTTAATTTATGTATTTATGTTAATTTAGGTATAATTTATGTTTTTATATTAATTTAGATATAATTTATGTATTTATGTTAATTTAGTTATAATTTATGTATTTATGTTAATTTAGGTAGAATTTATGTATTTATGTTAATTTAGGTATAATTTATGTATTTATGTTAATTTAGTTATAATTTAGGTTTTTATGTTAATGTATGTAGTTTTTAGGTTTTTATGTTAATTTAGGTAATTTTTGTAAAATTTATTTTAATTGTATATAATTTAGGTGTAATTGTATAATTTATATGTATAAATTGGTTATTATATAAATCGGTAAATATTAAAATATGTTAGTATTATTGGGTATTATATTAATTAGAATTTGTTATTTAATATAATATAATTTAATATTAATTAATGTATTAATGCGTCTGGCTTTAGATGGCCGATGCATTTAGGCAGTTGTTCGGAGGTCGTCGTTCTAGATCTAGAGGTTCTGGAAATGCCGCCGGTTCTGGAAATGCCGCGGGTTCCCCAGACTCCGAGAGGACGGCTAGCCAGCCTGAGAGGACCACCAGCCAGCCGCGGAGGAGTGTGGATGCAGCCCAGCCGCGGCGGAGTGTGAGTGCTCGGCACCAGACCCTTCTCCAGGCGGGGCGGCCGTCGAGCACTTCACTTCCGAATGTCGGTCCCTCTGTGGCGCCGAGGTTTAGTCGGCAGCTGTTTCACGAGGAGATAGCTGCCGACGTTCCTCAGGTTCGTATGCCTGAGGTTCATCGGGAGCCGATGCCGATGCCGAGTCCGACTCAGTCTGCTGGTGACTCGACTGAGGGGCCTACTCTCCCAAACCAGCTCTTCCTCCCATACAACATTCCTGCGATACCCGAGGTCGACTATCAGGGTCGGCCCCAGTGGCCTGATATGCCTCAGTTCGTGAGTGCTGCGGAGGCATACCAGCAGCAGCCATGGGAGAGCCCTGACCTCCTGATTTCGGCGAGGAGAAAAGGAAAGTCGACGGCAACCGAATCATCGGGTTCAGGTAACATTCGATTTTATTAATTAAATATTTTATTAAAATTAACGCACTAATATTTAATTTTATTAACCAATCGTCGTTTATGTGATATGGACAGGCGCTAGCAGTTCAACCCAGAGGAATACCAGAGGTGTCATCAGTTTTGAGACGCTCAGGAGAACGGTTGAACGGAGCGGGAGGATCCAGATTGACGAAGCTCCTGATCAGGAGGTTGGGGCGAAAAAGAAACGCGACTACTCGGGTTGCGTGGGTGCACTCATTAGGGACAGAGTCCCTATGTTGTGGGCTCGGTGGGCTGATGTGCCCGAAGAAATCAAGATGGAGTTGAACAACGCCGCGTCGGTGAGTAAATAAAAAAATTTAATTTAGTTATCGTAATATTTAAAAATTTTCGGTATTTTTATAATTATAAAACTAATAAAATATTATCTTTCAGACATACTTTGTGGTTGCGGAACACAAGCGGGGTTGGGCGAACTCCCAACAGAGCTCGAGGTACGTTGGGAATGTCTTATTTGATAATTAGAAATATTTTATGATATTAATAATATTTCTAATGCACTTTTGTTTTCTTCGTAGGTTCAAAGAGTGGAAGAACGAGCTCCGTTCCCACTATAACGAGTACGGCAACCGTGGTCGTATGGGTACTCCCAGAGAGTTCATGTTCAGGGAGTACGAGTGGCGTTGGTTGAGGACCGTAGTCTTCGACAACCCGGCTATGATGGTAAATATTAAACTTCATTATAAATGTTTATTTTATTAAAATTTTAATTATTAGTTTAAATATTTTATAATTATTTCAGTTATATTTTTTGATGCATTTTTCTAATATTTTATTATTTGTTTGAAGGAACGGTCTCGGATAAACTCGGAGAACCGCCGCCGTAACACAATCCTCCATCACGGCGGTTCAAGGCCGTTTGCACAATATCAGGAGGAGGCGCTAAGAGATCATCCTGATTGCAACCCCTACGTGGAGACGTTCAAGATCGCTTATCCACAAGCGACAGACGATCTCGTAAGTCGTTCATTATGATTTTAAAATTTAAATTATTAATTTTACTTAACTATCCATTTGTTAGAATATTAATTTTTTTTCCCCGTCCAATTAGGAGCGGGTGACCCAGGCCGAACAAGAGGTGCTCAAGCAAATAGTTCGGGAGACACAACCGGACATCTCAGAGGCAGATTTGGAGGAAGCCGTGCGCCAGGTCGACCGCACCAATATCCAAACGGCGGCGAGGATGTTCAACGCAGCCTTCCCACACCAGTCCAACGAGTACTACTGCCGGGGTTTAGGAGGTTCTGGACAAGGGCTCCTGAAGACCACTAAGGGAGGTCAAAAGAAGGGAGGCGGCCAGACCCAACATATGAGGGGGGAAGTGCAGCGATTGGCCGCAGAATTGGCGACCTCGTCCCAGACAGTAGAGGAGCTGCGCCGCAGACAATATCAGTCCCAGCAGTATCAGTTGGATATGGTCCGTTGGAATGCTGAGTGCGCCAGAATTCGGCAATACAACAACCACGGCCAGCAACAGTGGATTTATGAGATGTTCGCGGCACAACAAGAAGGCCGTCCACCCCCGCTCCCGTTTCAGCAGTTAGTGGAGCCTCCAATGCCTCAACCTCCCGAGTTCGGTCAGCAGGATGATGCGCCTGATGCTGTAGATGATATCCTAGACTTTAGTAGTTTAGGAGATAATTAGGATTATATTTTATGTATATTGGAACGAATTTAATAAAAATGGTGTTTAGACGTGTTTCTTGTTGGTGCAAATGCATGAATTGTTTTTGTGATTTGCAGCTTGCTTGGAATGGTAATTTAGAAAATAATTTAATTTTTTTTTTTCCAAATGCAAGAATAGCCGACGATTTTTGCATTATTTCGTCGGCTATAACAAGTATAGCCGACGAATTTTACCAATTTTCGTCGGCTATAACTTGTATAGCCGACGAAAAGTGCCTTATTTCGTCGGCTATAACTAATTAATACCTATAAAATAGTAATATATTTCGAGGAAATAGCCGACGAAATTTTATTAAATCGTCGGCTATAGTTAAAATACCATAGCCGACGAACTTTTATTAATTCGTCGGCTATAGTTAAAACACCATAGCCGACGAAATTTTATTAAATCGTCGGCTATAGTTCAAACAGCATAGCCGACGAAATTTTATTAAATCGTCGGCTATAGTTAAAACATCATAGCCGACGAAATTTTGGTAAATCGTCGGCTATAGTTAAAACACCATAGCCGACGAAATTTTAGTAAATCGTCGGCCATACTTAATGGATTTCGTCGGCCATACTCAAAAATACCCGACGAAAGTCGTCGGCTATTTTACCGACCTTTGCCCGACGAATTTTTTGACTCGTCGGCCATACTTAACTATAGCCGACGAAATTTTTTTTTTCGTCGGCCATTGGTATTACCGACGGCGTATTACCGACGACTTATGGCCGACGAAATTTTCGTCGGCAGAGGGTATAGCCGACGAAAAAAAAAAAAGGCCGACGAAAATTTTTCGTCGGCTATTCGTCCGTATCTGGTAGTGAACCTCCCGGCTTCTGGCAAAAATTAAGCCGTTTCCGGTACCGGCGAAGTTTATAGCCGACGAATTAATTCGTCGGCTATGCCTGACTTATAGCCGACGATAGAGTCGTCGGCTTTTATGAGAACATTGCCGACGATAGAGTCGTCGGCTATACTTCAAGGGTTTAGGGGTAATTAGGGGAGAGTTATAGCCGACGACTCTATCGTCGGCAATGTTCTCATAATAGCCGACGACGCTTTGTTCGTCGGCTATACTTCGTGGTTTATAAGTCGACGACTTACCCTCAGTGTCGTCGGCTATACTATAGCCGACGGGGCATTCCCGACGAGGGAATTGCCGACGATACTTCGTCGGCTATGACTATAGCCGACGATTTAATGGAAACGGCCGACGAGATGGCGTCGTCGACTATAACCCCTTTTCTGGTAGTGATATGAACATATAAGAACAACATATAAGCATGTAAACATGTTAAGCTAATCCGATCCTCCTCACTAGGCATACTCTCTTCTTTTCTCTCGAAGCATGGTTATTCACACATTAGTATATGCAAGTGAAAGATAATGAATTACGAAGAGTGACTTGCATATGTCAAAGAAACGAAAGCACTTTGTGAATAGAGTTTAAAGGAAAAACCTCATATGATAACTATATGTACGAATGGACCAAAACCATATGCTCAACTCTTGAGAAAATCTTCACAAATCAAAGTGTGCCATCTTAAGAATCATGGAAACGTTATAGGAGGAATAAAATATGGGGTTCGGCTATAGGGAAGGAAATTTAGGATAAGTGGTACTTAAAAACGTCACCAAGACTTGGCAATTCTTGATCCTCCTTATGGCTTCACTCCAAGGGTTGAATATTATATTGTTGGACCCTTCGTTCATTCTTTACTTCCCAAAACATTATAATCATGGACAAAGGTCAAAATTTAATAATGCTAGACCTTCAAATACAAACTAAACTCCAAGCTCACAAGATTTATTCAAGGAATAAGACTTAGCGACTTTATTTTTGAAACCGCGCCTCCTTTTTTTTTCTTTCGGACTAAATTTTTTTTTTCTTTTCTTTTTCTATCCGATCACACTTTTCTTTTCTTTAAGGCACGGCTCACATACAATTTTTCGTACAATTTTCAAGCTAAGTCTACCCCACACTTGTTTCATACATCACTCTACATCAAAACTCCACGTTGATTTCACACTTTTGCCAAGTCTCACGGACAAGGGTTAAGATATAACTATTCTAAGCATAGGAATTGTAATAAGGGTGATGAAAGAAAAGGCTCAATGTAGGCTCAAAGGGGTTTTCTAAGGAGTCCCACGACGGGCACAAATAGGGCACATGCTTTATTTGGCAATGGTGGTGATCCTAATATAACGTTTTCAATCCTTTTCAAAATCAAGGCAATTTTCATGACCATCAAGTTTCAAAAATCACAAGATCGAGTTCTAGCACTTCTAGAGTCCATGAAAAGCTATTGCATATAGTCATCGAATAATCAAAGAATTATGAGGTTTCATGCTTCCTATGAATCTATCAAATTTTATGTTTTTATCACTCAAGAAGAAAGAAGATTGGCTCTAAAGCTCACATAAGTTATTATGGAAACAAAGTAGCTAGAACATGCATGCTTCGTTAATCAACAAGTCCTACATGCTCCTACCAATGCACATAATCCATGAAACTCACAATTTTAATTGTATGCACAACCATCATCTATGTATGCAAAGAGGAGAAAAACATCATTGACATATTAGGGGCATCCTAAGACTCAAAGCAACAATATTAAACACTCTATTTTTGTATTACAATTTTCTGAATTTTCTTTTCTAACTAAGCACACAAAAACATAAACGGAATACGTTATTCCACCCCACACTTAGAAAATTACATTGCCCTCAATGTATGCACAATTCTATATCAACGAATTTCCTAAGCATGTAATTGTCTAACATATTCCAACATATCATCACAAACTAAAGAAAAAGAGAAGGGTTAGAAATTTCAAACTCTCGGTGATGGCTCCTTCACTTTTCTTTGATCGAATTGGGTTGCCTCCCAATTAGCGCTTTGTGTTTATAGTCCATTGCTTAGACTTTTCACCATGGCTGTTGAATGTGTTCATCGTGGTCCAAAGTAGCTCATATCGGCAAAGAGTAGATCAACGAGGTGCACGTTGCACCATGTGTTAGTCTCGGCAGCAAGTTGTATCGGAATGGAAGTTGGAAAGATAGGTTGCTGCACGGAATTGCATTGGTTTGTGTCTGGTGGCTCTTTTTTATCCGTATCAGCAGGATACATGCTCGTATCGGCCGACAGCTCGACATGAAGTTGCTTTACGGCAGCTTTGTCATCTTGGCTCTGCAGCAAGTGGTGGCGATGCTACTCTTCTCTTGGCAGTAGCTGGGCTGGTGCCGTGGTAGAATGCTCAATGAGGTTATGCAACGGTTGTGAAGTAGGTGCGTCATCAAGGATTACCTCCTCATCCAAAGCCTCGAAAGATGCATGGTATTGCTTGAGTCGATGGCCATTGACTTTGAAAGTCTTGTGAGTTTTTAAGTCTTGAATTTCCACGGCTCCATGAGGGAATACTCGAGCAATGACAAAGGGTCCAATCCATCGAGAGCGTAACTTTCCGGGAAAAAGTTTAAGGCGAGAATGAAATAGAAGCACATGTTGTCCAATCTCAAACTTCTTACCACGGATCATCTTGTCATGATAGGCACACGTCTTTTCTTTGTATATCCATGCGGCATCATAGGCTTCATTACGAATTTCTTCAAGTTCATTGAGTTGAAGCTTTCTATGAAGGCCGGCATCATCGATGTCCATATTGAAAGCTTTAACGGCCCACCATGCTTTGTGCTCAAGCTCTACCGGTAAGTGACATGCTTTGCCATAAACTAACCGAAAAGGAGACATACCTATCGGTGTCTTGTATGCAGTACTATACGCCCACAAAGCATCATCGAGACGATCACTCCAATCTTTTATTGAAGGTCCAACGGTCTTCTCTAGTATTTGCTTGATCTCTTGATTGCTTACTTCGGCCATGCCACTTGTTTGAGGATGATAAGGTGTAGAAACTTTGTGCGTAACCCCAGATTTCTTGAATAAGGCTTCAATGGTGCGGTTGCAAAAGTGGAATCCTCCATCACTAATCAAGACTCTTGGAACTGTAAAACGTGAAAAGATGTTGGTCTTGAGGAATTCGGCAACCACCTTTGAATCGTTGGTGCGTGTAGCCTCTGCTTCTATCCACTTTGACACGTAATCTACCGCAAGCAAGATGTAGAGGAAGCCCTTACTTGAAGGAAACGGCCCCATGAAGTCAATGCCCCATAAATCAAAAATCTCTACCTCAATGATTGGCGTGAGCGGCATTTGGTCTCTAGCTCCAATGTTCCCCATTCTTTGGCATCTATCACATGCTTTACAAAACATGAATGAGTCTTTAAAAATCGTAGGCCAAAAGAAACCACAATTAAGAACCTTTAATGCCGTCTTCTTTGGACCAAAGTGCCCACCACAAGCTTCACTATGACAAAAGGTAAGGATGGATTGATGCTCATCTTCCGGAACACATCGTCGAATGACTTGGTCACCACATTGCCACTATAGGTACGGATCATCCCATAAGAAGTGTCGAGCTTGCTTCTTGATTTTCTTCTTTAGGTGGTTCGGCATAGCTTGGGGAAAATGGCGGTATGCAAGGTAATTGGCAATGTCGGCATACCAAGGTGCACTTGTTGCATCGATCCGAAAAAGTTGCTCATCTGGGAAATTCTCAAATAGGGGTAGCCGATCCTCTTCTTTGATGATTCTATTCAAATGATCGGCCACCACATTCTCTACTCCCTTCGTATCTTTAATCTCAATGTCAAACTCTTGAAGTAGAAGAATCCATCAAATAAGCCTTGGTTTAGCATCCTTCTTCGTCATAAGATATCGCAAGGCGGCATGATCACTATAAACAATGACTTTGGAATTCAAAAGATATGATCGAAACTTTTCCAAAGCAAAAATTACCGCCAAGAGTTCTTTCTTCGTTGTGGTGTAGCTGAGTTGAGCATCATTGAGAGTCCTTGAAGCATAGTAAATTGCATACGGCTTCTTGTCCACCCTTTGGACGAGCACGGCTCCCATGGCATAATCCGAGGCGTCACACATTAACTCAAATGACAACTCCCAATTTGGTGACACAAGTATAGGCGCCGTACATAGTCTCTCTTTTAGCCGATTAAAGGCTTGCTCGCATGCATCACTCCACACAAATGTCACATCCTTTTGTAGTGGCTCGCTCATAGGCTTAGCATCTTTTGAAAAATCTTTGATGAATCGTCGATAAAATCCGGCATGTCTAAGGAAGCTTCGCACATCACGCACACACTTAGGGTTTGGCAAGCTTTGTATCAATTCCACCTTAGCTTTGTCAACTTCAATGCCCTTCTCGGATATAATATGGCCAAGAACTATACCTTGATTCACCATGAAGTGACACTTTTCCCAATTAAGTGCAAGGTTGGTCTCTACACACCTCTCAAGTATTTCCTCTAAATTCTCCAAACATGAGTCGAAGTTGCGTCCATATACGCTAAAGTCATCCATGAAAACTTCGATCTTACTTTCAATAAAGTCGGAGAAGATGTTGTACATGCATCGTTGAAACGTACCGGGTGCGTTGCAAAGGCCGAATGACATCCTCCTATATGAAAAAGTGCCAAATGGGCAAGTGAAAGTAGTCTTCTCTTGATCATCCGGGTGTATGGCGATTTGGTTGTATCCACTATAGCCATCAAGAAAGCAATAAAACTTGTGGCCGGCTAGCCTCTCTAGCATTTGATCCATGAATGACAAAGGCATGTGATCCTTCCTCGTTGTTGCATTGAGCTTTCTATAGTCGATACACATGCGATGACCGGTCACTAGCCTTTGTGGTACAAGTTCATTCTTCTCATTTTTCACAACCGTTACACCACTCTTCTTGGGAACTACTTGTACGGGTGAGATCCACTTGCTATCCGAGATGGGGTATATGACGCCAAAATCAAGCAACTTGATAATTTCGTCTTTGACGACTTTCATCATTGGCGGGTGAAGCCGACGTTGCCCTTTCCTTGTTGGTTTCGCACCATCTTCAAGCAAGATACGATGAACACACATTGTAGGGCTTATTCCCTTGATATCCGCCAAGGTCCAACCTATAGCGGTCTTGTACTTTTTTAGCACATTTATTAAATCAACTTCTTGCTTCTCATTAAGCATTGAAGACACAATAACCGGTAGAGTGTCTTTTTTTCCAAGATACACATACTTTAAGTGACTAGGGAGCTCTTTTAGTTCAAACTTTGGGGCCTCTTCCACACTTGGACGAAATTTGGTTGTGGCACTTGGAATTGACAAGAACGAGCTATATTTGGAATAGGGCCGAGCCTCTAGCTCGGCACACACTTCTTGGAGGCTCGGTTCTATATTCTTCATGGCGTCTTCACTTGCTCGTTCTCCCTCCTTGTCAAATCCGACCCCTTGCTCGATCGCTAGGTTCTATGCATCAAGCGAGGTTGACATAACTTGCTCAACCTCCTCCAAAACGTCACTAGCTTGGCACTCCTTCAAATCGGCAATAGGGAACTTCATGGCATCAAAAACATTAAACTTGATCACTTCACCATCAAATTCCATTGTCAAGTTGCCCTCGGCCACATCAATCTTTGTTCGTGCCGTCCTCATAAATGGTCGGCCAAGTAGCAATTGAGTGCTATTTACCGGCGAGTCTTCCATCTCTACAACATAGAAATCAGTGGGAAATATGAGTTGGTTCACTTGCACAAGTACATCTTCAACATACCCCTCCGGATATTTGCTTGAGCGATCCGCAAGTTGAATAATGACATTATCCTTCTTGAGAGGCCCTATACTCAACGTTTGATACACGTTGACTGGCATGACATTGATCGATGCTCCCAAGTCCAACATCACATCCACAAATCGAGTGTTGCTAATCACACAAGGCACATTAAAGCTTCCCGGATCTTTCATCTTTGGTGGCAACTTCCTTTGAATAACGGCCGATACCGTCTCGCTCATAGTCACCACACGAGTCTCCCTCGTATGCCTCCTTGCCGTGCATAGCTCTTTAAGAAACTTAGCATACTTAGACACTTGCTTAATGCATTCCAACAAGGGGATGTTGACTTGCACCTTCCGGAAAATCTCCAATACCTCTTCATCGGACTTGTCCTTCTTTGATCTAGCAAAGCGCGAAGGGAATGGAATGCTTGAGTTTGGCACCCCATCCTTAGTCACTTGGCTCGGCAGCAACTCTTTTATTGATGTTGCGGGATCACGCACAAATTCGTTCCTTCGTGCATCGACAACAACCTTCTTCTCGGCTTCGTTCTTCCTCTTGGCAAGGCTGCCCTCGGCTGCTTCATGTGGCACGGTTGGTGGGCTGCCGGCAATGACAGGTCCTGATACGACCCGAACCTAGAATTACCATTTAACTGTTTTACTTTTATTATTTCTCCTCGGGAATTGTTTTTACGATTTGAAAGTTCTAAAGGTTGACTTTTAAATAAGTTGACTCGACCGAGGATTTTATTTCATGTCGAGATAGAAGACGTTGAAACGAGTTCGTGGACACGTAGCATGCTCAATTTGGAGTTCGTACGAAAAAGTTACGATGTAAATCGGAAATTTTCCGATTTTTGGACGAGTATAAATAGCCGGGAGGAAATTTCCCGAAACGGCAATTTTTCTTTTCTTTCTTTCTTTTCTTTTTCTTTTTCTTCTCTCTCTCCTTTCTCTCTCCTCTCCCCCGACTCGGCCCGACCTCCGGCCGAGTATACGCCGTCCGGCCGAACTGGGCCGACGCACCGGTCACGTTCGGACCGGCTCAACCTCATTTCTTCTTCTGTGGTGGCGGTGTGGCCTCAACCGCCGCCGTTCGGCTGAATTTAGCGGGAGAAGGGTCGACTGTGTCGACCTGGAATCGTCTTCTCCGGCCACCAATTGGCCTTTTTCAAGGAGGGGAAAGGGAGACCTCGCCATACTCAACAACTCCATGGAAGGAGTTAGCTCGAATCAACCTCGGTAAGTAGAAATTCAAATTCGAATTTCTAGGGTTTTCGGGTTGAATTTGGGGGAGGGTAATTTTTGGTGTTTTTGTTGTAATTGGAGGCTAGAATTGAGTTTAGAACATTGTTTGGAGTCGATTGAGTGTAATTTGGTGTTGAATTGGTTGATTTTTAGAGAAATTGGAATTTGGGATTTTTGGGCCGCTGTATGTGGCGGCTGCGCTGGTTTTTGGCGGCGGAGGCGACGGGAATGAGTTCCTGAGGTGGTGGCGATGGTGTTGGGTGAATTTGGTGCCGATTAGAGGTGTTTTTAGCCTCCGTGGCGGAGCTGCCGGCGGCGTGAGGAAGACGATGAATAGTGAAACCGGTAAAAAGTAAAACGATAAAAAGTGAATAGTAAACGGTAAAACAGTAAAAGAAAATAGTAAACCGTAAACAGTAAATGGTAAATAGTAATTGGATTTTAACTATTTACTGTTTGACTTTCAGAATTACTGTTTGACCTTGGATTATTACTGTTGACTTACCGTAAAAAGGTTAAAAGCTAATTAAAATGGTTTTACGACGAAATAATCAGAAAAGGGATTGATCGGACTCGGGATGGGTGTCCTGAGTAATTTTGAGACGTAAATGGTTTCGGTATTTGAGACGTAACTCCAATACCGATAACGATAATTTAAATGGGGTTATTCAGACGAGTGAGGACGTCGTAAATTTCACTTTATAATCAAATTTCGAGTTCTGAGATATCTTTTAATTACGTCTCTGTTATAGGTCGAGAAATTACTCGACGTAATGAGAGCGAGGAATAGCGGCACGCTCGGCCGTACTGTGAGTGGATTTTATTTTAAAATAAATGCATGCAATTACGTTTTATTGAAATGTAATTTATTTAATTAAATGAGTTCGTAAGCATGATATGAATTATCGAAAGTCGATAATTCATATACTTCTGTTATAATTGTTGATTTAATATTTAAAGTAAATTATGGATTTGGGTTATACTTTTACTACTATTTTAGTAGTACGTATTGTACCCGGAAATTAGATTTCCGGAAATAGTATGATTTGATAAATTATACTTAATCGTTGTTATTGTATTTTATATTTGAAAGTCCGGAAATGAGATTTCCGGGGAGTTTATGATTTCACGACATGTGAGACGTGTCGACATTATATATTCTTTTTGAAATTATTTTTATGACATTGAGGCTTGTCGGATATTTATATATGTTCCTTCGAGGCTATTATACTAATGATTATTATAAGCCTTAGATGTGCGGTCGGGGACCGTACGGATTTATGATATATAAGGGGAAGCGTACTTTCGGTTTTGTTTTCGGATTTTCACCATATCAGGGTCCAGATATGTTTATTGATGCTAGCTAGCTTAGTCGCCTGAACCCATGCGAGGTGACGACTTGACCACATAGGTCAGATTCACTATCGGTAGTCGACGTGTACGGGCATAGCGTCGCCTGAGCCCATGCGAGGTGACGACTTGACCACATAGGTCAGATTCACGCTCGGTGGTCGACGTGTACGGGCATAGCGTGGGACGCTATAGAGAGTCTTGGAGGCTCGACCCTTAGTCTTGGAGGCTACTATTAAATGGTGGTAATGACGTTCCCCTATTCTATTATATGACCAATGGGATTGGTCATGATTTATATTATTTGGTTTTAGGGAATATTTTCTCTATGAGACTTTCTGTAATTTAATAAATTCCCGAACCAGCGGGGCTGGGTTTTTATATGACCAATGGGATTGGTCGTGAAATATTATTAATTGATTTTCAAAAATATTTCGTTTTGAAATACAAATATAAACAAAAGTATTATTTGTTTATTTGATATATCAGCGGGTCGGGGCTGATTTTTAAATATGATTTTCTTAAAACGTGGGACGTTTTATTAAAAGCATGCAATGTGGTTTTATTTCTAAAATATTGGGAAAGTAATATGATACTTTCAATTAAAGTATTAAATTAAATTATTTTATTTTTATCCACTCACTCTAACGTTTTTAATTTACTTTCCCCTGGGCCCTTCGTTTTAAATTCGCCGAGTGTGCAGAGTAGTGATCAGAGGTCAAGAGTACTCGGAGTCGAGGCATAGTCATCATCATTGTCGCTTCCGCTAGGTGGGATCTGTGATCCCTTATTCTTTTATTTTCATATTACATTTCTTGTTATATTTCCATTTGTGATTCCAGTTCATTTTGTTAGATTGCTCTGATTACCTGTGAGCCAGTTGAATTAGATTTTGTATTTATTTGTGGCCGTTGTTGTGATTTGGGGAGTAGGTGACTCCAGGTGTTACAGATGGAACTGGAATTTAAAAGTGTTTTGGTTGTTGGAGGTTTTAGGGTTGTCCATCTTAAGATTGACTTATCAATTTATCGATAGAGTTAGTCTTAAGGTGGTCCCCGCAGGATCTTACCCGGGTTTCAGGGTGAAATCCGGGGCGGATCCTGTCAGGTCCGGCAGCCTCTCCTCCTTCCTCAATAGTGTCAAGAGGCTCTCCGTTCTTGTTAGGACTTTTTGGAGGTAACAACTCTCTTCCGCTACGAGTTTTGATCACCTTAGCATGCTCGTTCCTCGAATTAGGAATCATATTGCTAGGCAACTTCCCTTGCTCGGTGAATCTTCCCATGAAGTCCACAACTTGCCCCATTTGAGTCTTGAGCTCCCCAATGTCTTTAGTGTGGTTTTGTTTTCCCGCAAGCAACACTTGAGTAGCACTCGAAAGAGATTGGATCAAAGCATCATAGTTTGGATTACTCGATCCACTTTGCACTTGACTAGACACGGCTTAGTTCGACTGCATGGCTTGGTAGTGCCCTTGGTTTTGGTGAAAGTGAGGCCGAGGCACAAAGGGTGCCCTAGGTTGATAAGGTACGGCAGCCATTTGGTTCGGCTGCATTGGTGCTCTAAGTACGTTGTCATTATTCACCCATCGAAAGTTCGGATGATCATTGAACCTCGGATTAAAGTTTCCATACCTTTGGCCTCCTTGGAAACCAATAGCATTGCACTCTTCTACTTCCTCACTTGATCTAAATTGAGGGCATTGTTCGGTCTCATGGCTATCAGTGCAAATGCCACAAACAATGGCACGCTTTCCCTTCATCATACTACTTACCAAATCGGCAATCTTATCAACCTTCTCCTCCAACTTCGAGCTTGAAGTTGTCTCATGAACCTTCTCATTCCTTGGCACATTATTTCATGCCATGCCAAATTGTTGGTTGTTCAAAGATCGAACTTCCAACAAATTCCTTGCCGGTCCGGCATTCAACTCCAAGAAACTACCTCCCGCGACTGAGTCAAGAAACTCCCTCTCCATTACGCGCAATCCCTCATAGAAATATTGCAATAAGAGTCCATCGCTAATTCCATGCGACGGATACAAAGAGACAAGAGACTTGAACCTTTTGTAGTAGTCGAAGAAAGTCTCATCTCCGGCTTGCTTCACACTTGTAATTTATTTCCTCAAATCCGTGATACGTGAAGCAGGAAAGTACTTGAGCAAAAACTCATTCACCATAGTGCTCCATGAATTGATTCGACCACTAGGCACATCAAACAACCACTCCTTTGCTTGATCTTCTAGAGAAAACGGAAAAGCCTTCATCTTGAAGTGTTGCATATCCGTACCTCGTGGACACATACTCTCCGCAGTAAAATTAAACCATTGCAGATGCTTGTTGGGATCCTCACTTGGCATACCATAAAACGACTTCAACTTATGAAGGAAGCCACTCTTCAATTCAATCTCACCGGTCTTGCCGGTCTCCAATGGGGGGTAAGTGATGTTGGAAGGTGCAGCCCCTCCTCCTCCGGCCACATGACCGTTTTGTGCTCTTATCGAAGTCATTATCACTTGCTCAATAATAGGTTCGGCGAAGGCTTCAAATTCGGGTCCTTGAAGATCAATTGATGATGAAATGTCAGATGGAGAGCTCGGCAAAGTTGGTGCCGAACTAGGTGGTGACGTTGGTGGTGAAGAAACTGTGCTAGGGCTAGATGGCGCGGATGGGGGCAGCGGTACAAACAAAGCGATGGCGAGCTCTTAGTTCAAACGTTGCAATCGACCTCTATGATCTCGTGTCCAAATATTAGATTCGGACATGCACTATTTTGAAATTTACAATATTTAAACAAGTTAGAATATCGTAAAGAAATAAAAAGCAAGAATATACATTATTACAAGCCACGACATTGGCAATTACAATCAACTTTCAATCAATGACACACATATACATGAAATTGGCAAAGAAGAGATACAATCGGCAAAGAGAGAAAAATTCGAAACATTTTGTGTACATGTAATCTCTACGTCTAATTTCTTTTAAGATTTGTTCTAACTCTCA
Organism: Potentilla sterilis; assembly: GCA_963682095.1. Taxonomy (NCBI): domain Eukaryota; kingdom Viridiplantae; phylum Streptophyta; class Magnoliopsida; order Rosales; family Rosaceae; genus Potentilla; species Potentilla sterilis. The sequence continues at coordinate 24,673,381 of OY821754.1, forward strand.
AGGTACGTGGAGCAGAAGAGATAACGGTGCAATGGACTGATGCAGCCCCCGGTAGTATCAAGCTTTATCCGATATACCTCAAGAGTTGGAACCACACAATTGTTTTATTTTGAAGAAAATAGATCACATATGCCAAGTTATCTTCTAGTGTCTAAAGTAAGGTGATGCTTCGGCATAAGCTATTGTCTAGTTCGAGCGTGTTCTACTTTTTAAAGGCGGTGTCGTTAAGATTCACGGAGGGCGAACCCCCTACAGGAACTAGGCATGACTCGTTGTTGGTCACCACGGGGAGCGAACTCCCTATCGACTCACTCACCGAGAATGAACATCAGTCTGTGGGCCTTGAGATCCAGTTAAACAAACCTGAGAACCATATCAATGAAAATAACTTGCCCCATACTTTGTAGAGCGACTACCAGATCGGACAGAATAGCCGACGAAAAAAATTTCGTCTACTATGCCAAATTTTCGTCGGTTATTCCTTCTACCGACGAAACTTTCGTCGGCTATAATTCGTCGGTAAAAGGGCGTCGGTAAAACGAATGGCCGACAAAAATAACGAAATCGTCGGCCATTCCAAAATTATCACCGACGAAAATTCATTTTGTCGACCAAACCTTGGCAAAATATCCGACGAAATTCGTCGGATATTTTCGAGTATGGCCGACGATATCGTAAACTATAGCCGACGATTTCATCTATTTCGTCGGTTATTTTGTCGGAATATATTAATATTTTAATAGGCATTAATTAGTTATAGCCGACGAAATAATGTCATTTTCGTCGGTTATAACGGTTATAGCCGACGAAATTTGGTAAAAATCGTCGGCTATAGCACTTATAGCCGACGAAATAATGCCAATATCGTCGGCTATTCTTACATTTTGGGGAAAAAAATTAAATTAATTTCTACATTACGATTCCAAGCAACCTGCAATTCACAATGACAATCCATGCATTTACACCAACAAGAAACACGTCTAAATGACTTATTTAATTTATTCCAATATACATAAAATATAACCCTAATCATCACCTAAAGCACTAAAGTCCACCACGTCATCCCCAGCATCCTGCTGTCCATCATGCTCGTCATCCTGCTGAATGAACTCGGGAGGTTGAGGCATTGGAGGTTCATCTAACGGCTCAAACGGGGGCGGGGGTTCAAGGCCTTGTTGTTGTGCCGCGAACATAGCATACCACCAGTTTTGTTGGCCGGCGTAGTTCTGTCGCCGAATTCTCTCGCATTCAGCATGCCAATTGAACGGGAAAAAAATAATAATTAATATTCTAACAAATATATAATTAAGTAAAATTAATAATTAAAATTTTAAAATCGTAATCAACGACTTACAAGCTGTTCTGTCGCTAATGGATAAGCCTTCTTGAACGTCTCTACGTACGGGTTGCTATCAGGATGATCTCTAAGCGCCTCCTCCTGATATTGTGAAAATGGCCTAGAACCACCATGATGGGGGGTTGTGTTACGGCAGCGGTTTGCAGAGTTTATCTGAGACCGTTCCTTCAAACAAATAATAAAATATTAGAAAAATGCATAAAAAAATATTAGTGTAATAATTATAAAATAATTAAACTAATAATTAAAATATTAACAAAATAAACATTTATAGTTAAGTTTAGTATTTACCTGCATAACTGGGTTGTTGAAGTCTACTGTCTTCAACCAACGCCACTCGTACTCCTTGAACATGAACTCTCTTGGAGTACCCATACGACCATGTTTGTCGTTTTCGGTAAAGTGGGTACGGAGCTCGTTCTTCCACTCTTTGAACCTACGGAAAAAACAAAAGTGCATTAGAAATATTATTAATATCATAAAATATTTCAAATTATAAGATGAGGAATTCCCAACGTACCTCGAGTTTTGCATCGCGTACGTCCAAGCCTGCTTGTGTTCGACAATCTCGAAGTATGCCTGAAAGATAATATTTCATTAGTTTTAAAATTATAACAATACCGAAAATTATTAAATATTACGATAAAGAAAATAAGTTTTTTAAATTACTCACCGACGCCGCGTTGTTGACCTCCCTCTTGATCTCTTCCGGCACATCAGCCCACCGTGTCCACAACATAGGGACTCTATCCCTAATTAGTGCCCACACGCAACCCACGTAATCGCGGCGTTTTTTCCCCTGAACATCCTGATTAGGGGGTTCGTTGATCTGGATCCTCCCTCTGCTCTCAACAGTTTCCTTGAGCGTATCAAAACATATGACACCTCTCGTATTCCTACTTGAACTGCTAGCGGCTGTCCCTATCACATAAACGACGATTGGTTAATAAAATTAAATATTAGTGCGTTAATTTTAATAAAACATTTAATTAATAAAATCAAATGTTACCTGAACTCGATGACCCGTTTGTCGACTTTCCTTTTAATCTCGCCGAAATCAGGAGCTCAGGTCTCTCAAATGGCTCATGATGGTATGCCTCCGCAACACTCACGTACTGAGGCCTATCAAGCCATATGGGCACACCACGCTCGTCGACCTCGGGTATGGCAGGAATGTTGTATGGCAGGTACAGCTGATTAGGGAGAGTAGGCCCCTCAGTAGAGTCAGCAGCAGACGGTGCAGGACTCGTCATCGGCTCCCGATGAATCTCAGGCATACGGACCTGATGAACGTCTGGAGCTATGTCGTTCTGAAATAGCTGCGTACTACATCTCGGAGGATCTGGTCGGAGAGGGGGACGTGAACTGCTCGACGGCCGCCCCGCCGATAAAAGGGTCTGGTGCCGGCTGCTCACACTCCTCCGCGGCTGGGATGAATCGATCCTCTGAGGCTGGTTGGTGGTCCTCTCAGGCTGGCTAAGGGTCCTCTCGGAGTCTCCGGATCCGCCAGAACTACCAGAACCCCTAGATCTGGAACGACGGCCTCCGAATAACTGTCTAAATGCATCGGCCATCTGCAGCTTGAGACATTAATACATTAATTAATATTAAATTATATTACATTAAATAACAAATTCTAATTAATATAATAACCAATAATACTAACATATTTTAAAACATACTAACAAATTAATATTTAAATTTTAACTAATTTTAAATAATACTAACCATTAACATAAATATAACCATTTATATACAAATATAACTATATTTCATCATTAACATATATATATATATATACATACAAATAACCATTTATATATTAACATAAATATAACCATTTATATATTAACATAAATATAACCATTTATATAATTAGGCTACCAATTTATATATATAATTAATTTAATAATTTATATATAACAATTAAAATATACATTAACATATAACCAATATTAACAAATATATAACAATTTATATAATTAATCTACAAATTTATATATATAATTAATCTAACAATTTATACATATAACCAATATATATAACAATTTAACACACACTTAAATATCTAAATTATATACCTAAATTATAAAATTAAAATAAATTGAAAAAAAAAAAACAAAAAAAAACCTTCGGGATCTGTTTTGGCGGAGGAGGAGGAGGCCGGCCGGAGGAGGAGGGGAAGGAGGAGGGGAAGGAGGAGGAGGGGGCCGGAGGAGGAGGAGGAGGCCGGATGGAGGAGGAGGGGATCTGGCCGGCGCCGATTTGAGGAGGAGGAGGACGAGAGCGGCCGATTTGAGGAGCGGAGGAGTTTTTGCAGAGGAGGAGAGAAACAATTCGGAGAGAAAGTGACTTTTAGATTTATAGCAGAAAGAATAGCCGACGATTTAGAAGATTTCGTCGGCTATTCTTTGAGAATAGCCGACGATTTAGAATATGTCGTCGGCTATTCTATGAACATCGTCGGCTATACTTTGGAAGATCAACAGCCGTCTGATCTGAGCCATCCAACGACGGACAATAAAAAGGCGCGGATAGCAAGAGTTTAGCCGACGAAATATAATTTTCGTCCGCTAAACTTAGAGAATAGCCGACGATTTAAAAGATTTCGTCGGCTATTCTTTGAACATCGTTGGCTATACTTTGAAAAATCAACAGCCGTTGGATCTGAACCATCCAACGGCGGATAATAAAAAGGCGCGGATCGCAAGAGTTTAGCCGACGACATATAATTTTCGTCGGCTAAACTATAGGTCAAACCACTAAGTCAAACCTCTAAACGCTTAAAAACAGAAATTAGTCTAGTTAAACGACGGTTTCTGGCCTCACCTTCAACAGATAATAGTTTCAAATCAATGAGACGCAGCTAATCATATAAAAATTTTACAAAATTGATTTAACAAACGTCAGGCTACCCATAGGAAAATGAAAGTAAAAAACAGTTAACCGCAACATTCGGCACACAGATTTTATCGGAATCTTGTCATTTTTCAACCGTAGACGTATTTCATTATTTCGGTTATATCTTATTTCACAACATTTTTGTATTTGAAGAGTCTACGTATAGTAACTATTTGAAACTATACATTCACTTAAACACTTAGTAAACAAGTTAAGGAACATTAGTGCATATGTTCTGATTTTGAATCTAAAAGTTTAGAAAATCTATTCCAACCGTCAGATATCACCGTTAAGATTAAATACATGTATGGAAAAAAATCCAACTTCAGCTGACAACGTTAAAGGCTCGATCGGAACAGTCAACCGGGTGAGTCAAACCTCTAAACGCTTAGAAATGGTAATTGGACTGTCTAAATGACGTTTTTTTGCCTGACCTTCAATAGATAATAGTTTCAAATCACTGAGAAGCAACTAATCATATAAAAATTTTACAAAATTGATTTAACGAACGTCAGGCTACCCATAGAAAAACGAAAGTAAAAAACAGTTAACCGCAACATTCGGCACACAGATTTTATCGGAATCTTGTCATTTTTCAACCGTAGACGTATTTCATTATTTCGGTCATATCTTATTGCACAACATTTTTGTATTTGAAGAGTCTACGTGTAGTAACTATTTGAAACTATACATTCACTTAAACACTTAGTAACCAAGTTAAGGAACATTAGTGCATATGTTCTGATTTTGAATCTAAAAGTTTAGAAAATCTATTCCAACCGTTAGATATCACCGTTAAGATTAAATACATGTATGGAAAAAAATCCAACTTCAGCTGACAACGTTAAAGGCTCGATCGGAACGGTCAACCGGGTGAGTCAAACCTCTAAACGCTTAGTGTTTCTGCACAAACCCTAGGGCCTGGTAGAAACAGGTGAATCTTCGTGCTATCTCCTGCAAACCTGCTTACTAAGGGGAATACCGGGCGGGCCGGTTTTCTCCTCTCCGATGCCTAAGTTAGTATAGTTGGAATATATATAACTTAAGCACGTATATAAGCGGTAGGAAGGATCAGTTACCTCTTAATGAGGGTAGTTGTGGCCCTTATATAGGTGGCCAGGAGTGAGGTCTGACCTTACCCTTCGATGTGGGACTGGTTCCCTTCTGTTTGCACACTAAAGGGCAGCCTTGGTGACCTCTTAGGCAGGCAGGAGCCCCCGGACCCCGGGCCCCTGGTAGCAGGATGGACTGCTGGACCCCGAGGCCGGGTTCTGGTGATCCAGTCCCGGGCCCTAGGCCGGCCCCTGGTGCACTAGCTGCGGGTCTGCGGGCCTGCTGTAGCCCCTCTGTGGCTACTGTCAACAAGTCCCCCAAGTTCCAGGTCAAGTGCAATCTTGAATGGGGACTTAAAACTGTCTTGCCCTTGTCCCGCAGACCCGCAGGGTTACCAACCCAACGGTGCCCAGTCCCCCAAGTCCGCGTTGAAGATTGGGCGTGACCGGGGTGAGTACCTGTTACCGATGAAGTGCAACAGTTTATGAGTATGTTTGCAATATAAGTAGTACTGTGCTCAAGTGTTGTAGTGCTATGAGCATGGAGATGATAGTGGGGCGTTGAAATCCGCCATGCAATAGATGTGTGCATGGAGTGATTATGGGGCGTTGAAATCCGCCATGCAATAGATTTGTGCATGGAATCTGGACCCCGCGTTCTGCCGTATCGAGACGAGTCTCCCAAGTGAACTTGTGCACCAGACCTCGACCGGGCGTTCTGCCATATCGAGACGAGTCCATTTTGCTAGGCTGCGGGGAGGTGGCCCCGGTATTGCGGTTTGTTGAGGCACCGGTTAACACTTGCTAGTTCTTCTCAGCTTGTGTTGGAATAAGCGTTGAGGAAATAGGGTGGCGTTGAGGTGACAAGGCTCGCCGTAGATGCCCATATTGACCGCAGTTCAGTGGGATGCAAGGTTTTTATCCTGCTGGACAAGAGTACATGTGTTAGATGTAAACTCACCCGGGTGTATAAAGCCCATGCCGGTCGAATGTTCTCATAACCGGGGTCATGCCATGGAACCGGGCGGACCTCGACCGGGCGTTTTGCCATATCGAGACGAGTCCCCCAGTGAGATGCCATGGGGCCGGGTGGATCTCGTTCCCGGAAGAATGCTCTCGAGCCGGTTGAAAAACTTATAGCGGTGAGAGATGCCATGCAGCCGGTTGAATGATACCTAACCGTGAACTGCCATGGAACCGGATGGATGGCTCATACCCGGAACAATGCTCTCGAAGCGGTTTGAAAAACTCATAGCGGTGAGAGATGCCATACAGCCGGTTGAATGATACCTAACCGTGAACTGCCATGGTACCAGATGGATGGCTCATACCCGGAACAATGCTCTCGAAGCGGTTGAAAAACTCATAGCGGTGAGAGATGCCATGCAGCAGGTTGAATGATACCTAACCGTGAACTGCCAGGGTACCGGATGGATGGCTCATACCCGGAACAATGCTCTCGAAGCGGTTGAAAAACTCATAGCGGTGAGAGATGCCATGCAGCCGGTTGAATGATACCTAACCGTGAACTGCCATGGTACCGGATGGATGGCTTATACCCTGAACAATGCTCTCGAAGCGGTTGAAAAACTCATAGCGGTGAGAGATGCCATGCAGCCGATTGAATGATACCTAACCGTGAACTACCATGGTACCGGATGGATGGCTCATACCCGGAACAATGCTCTCGAAGCGGTTGAAAAACTCATAGCAGTGAGAGATGCCATGCAGCCGGTTGAATGATACCTAACCGTGATTGCCATGGAACCGTAGAGCCTGGGGAAGTGGGGGGGGGGTCTCTGTCGCCGACTGAATTGTTTTAAGCGGAGCGTCTGCGGTAAACTTGGGGAGGGGCCGCAGAGGGCGCTGTTCTAGCCTGTTGCTGACCAGCGCTAGGGTTTTGTTTTTTCTTCCCCTTAGGTTAAAAATGTCTTCTGCAAGTTCTGATGGGGCTTCCGAATCGACCGACAGGCGTTCCATTGTGGATGATGAGGGGAGACTGGAGGACTGGCTCGGTTCGGAAACCCCGGTGTCTGAAGCCGCTGACCGCTCCCGGAGCGGGGCTTCGTCTTCCGGGTCCTTAGGATCTGAGGAAATACCGCACGGGGTGCGCCTTGCTGGTGATCCGCCTGTGAGCTACACCATCGGTAGAGGGAAGGGTGCCGTGGTGTGCGATGAGCCGGAGGGAAGTATGAACCCCGGAGAGATTGCTGCGTTTCGGGAGACGTGGAGTATCCCGGATGAGGTGGCGCTACGGCCACTGAATCCCGGAGAGTCAGCCTGTAACCCGGAGGCAGGTTGGGTTGCCGTGCATCTAGACCAGTTTCGCCACGGGTTCTCACTCCCGCTGCCAGACTTCGTGCAGTACATGCTCAGTGCACTGCAAGTATCTCCCGCGCAGCTTCCAAGGCTCCAGTGGAGGCGAGTGCTGAGCCTCGGCTACCTGTACGAGTTTTCCGGGATGAGTATGCCAACGGTAAACGAATTCCGGGCACTGTACAGGTTGTCCTACTCGAAGAAGCGAGGGTCCCGGGGTTGTCTGTCCTTCAGCGCCCGGTGTTTTCAACCTATCATCACCAATATGCCTACTTGGGTGGATAACAACTGGAGGAAGAAGGTGGTGATGGCGGGCGGTAAGTGGCAGAAGAAGAGTAAGATGTACCGGGTTCCTGGTGCCTTCCAGCCCCCTGGGGATCAATCGTTCGAGCTGTCCGAGTTGGAGCAGGAGATGATCACGACCATACTCGGATGTTGGGATGATCTCGAACGGAGCTCTTACAACTTCATCCGGAGAGAAGTGTTGGAGTATTGCTGTCTCGGGCGAGATCCCGGTGCGTAGCGAGTGCGAGTGGTGACACTTTTTGATACGACCCGAATCTCGAATTAACTTTGACAGTTTTATCTTTCATTTTTACGATTCGAAAGTTCAAAATGTTGACTTTTAAATGAGTTGACTAGACCGAGGATTTTATTTCATGACGAGGTAGAAGACGTTGAAACGAGTTCGTGGACACGTAGCATGCTCAATTTGGAGTTCGTACGAAAAAGTTATGATCTAAAATCGGAAATTGTCCGATTTTTAGACGAGTATAAATAGCCGAGAGGAAATTTTCCCGAAACGGCAAGTTTTTCTTTTCTTTTTCTTTCTCTTTTCTCCTTCTCTCTCCCCGACTCGGCCCGAACTGCACAGAACGAGTCGCCGCCCCCGATTCTCGGCCGTCCGGCCACCAACCGGCGCGCCACCGGTGCCGATCGACTCGTCCCTTTCTCCTCTGCCAGTCCGAGGTGGTGGTTCGAGGCGGATCGCCGCGGTTCGACCGCTTGTAGCTCGAGAAGGCTCGACTGTGTCGAGCCTGATTTCTCTCCTCCGGTCACCAACTGGTGCGATTCTTGGGGGGAATCAAAGGTCTCGATCTGGGTAGCAATTCCACGAAAGGAATTGATACAATTCGAACCAGGTGAGGTGAAATTAGAATTCGAAATTTTTAGGGTTTTTGAATTCAAATTTGAGGGTTGTGATTTTGATGTTATTGGTGAATTTGGAGGTTGAATTCGTGTTTAGAATGTTGTAAGGAGTTGATTAAGTATAATTTGGTGTTGAATTGGTGGATTTCTGGAGAAATTGGACTTTGGGGGTTTCGGCCGCCGTGCCGGCCGCTGTGCTGGTTTTTGGCGGCGGGGACGAGTCCCCAAGGTGGGTGTCCTAAGCTATTTCGGACGTAGATTATCGGTATTAAAGCGTAACTCCTATACCGATAACTGAAAAGGAAAAATTAGGAGTTTTCGTACGAGTGAGGTCCTTCTTAGATTTGACGTCTATATTTGAATTTCGAGGTTCGTGATAATTATAATTACGTCCATATTTCAGGTCGAGAAGTTTCGACGGGACGAGAGTGCGGTATCGACACGTTCGACAGTACAGTGAGTGGATTTTTATTTTTAAACAAATGCATGCATGATTATTTTATTGAAATGAAATTTCTTTTAAAAATGAAATTTATTTTGATTAAATGATTTTGAAGTATGAAAGATTATATGAGAAAAAGAAAAAGATATGTTAAGGAATATATGGTTTCGTTTTATCGACAGTAATGATATTTATATTGGATTTTACTATTTCCTTGGGAAATGAGATTTCCATGTGGTTTTATATTTTCGAAATAATTTGAGTATGTTAATCAGTAGACCGGAATGAAATTCCGGGGATTTTTGTGATTTTATTATTTATGATTTTTCTAACATGCGAGGCATGTCGATGGGATTTACGTATATTTGATTTGATTTTACGGCATGGTGATTTGCCGGGTATTTCTGATTTTACGGCATGGTGATTGTCGGGTACTTATGTTACGGCATGTTGATTTGCCGGGGATTCATGGTTATATCTGGAGGCTAGAATATTGTTATATGATTATGAGCCCCAGATGGTTGATGATTTATCAGGGGAAATGTATTTCGAGATTTGTTTTCACCACACGAGGGTCCACGTTATTATTATATTGATGCTAGCTAGCGGAGCCTCATCCCACGCGAGGTGACGACTTGACCATATAGGTCAGATTCACGCTCGGTGGTCGACGTAGGGTTGTATATATTGAGGCGGTGACGTGTCTAGGTAGTAGACTTAGACACGGGGGGAGTCAATAGGACTCTCGGACCAGAGCCTGACGAGGCTCCAGTGGTGGGTAGACATTTCCCTGTTGCATGGCCAATGGAATTTGGTCATGTGGATGTTTTTTCACTGTGATTGCGGGAATATTTCCTCTGTGAAGCTTTCAGTTTTTAATAAATTCCCGCATCAGTCGATTGAGATTTTTATACGATTATATGATGTGGCTTCGGGAATATTTCATTTATGAGACTTTCAGCTTTTGATAGATTCCCGAAGCAGTGGATTAAGATTTCAATATTTTTATATTATCTCGTTTCGGGAATATTTCCTCTATGAGGCTTTCGGTATTTCATAGATTCCCGAACCAGTGGAACTGAGATTTTATATGACCAAAGAGATTGATCAAGATGTATTATAAGTTGATTTTCAAATGGTTATGATTTTATATATATATAAACAAAGGAGTTTTGTTTATTTGAGTTGTCAGCGAGGCTGAGTTGTTTTAATAGAGTTTTTCATAAAATGGGGTACGTTTATATATACATATGCATGCATTGTGATTTTCCGATTAATATGAAAATGTGGGAAAGTAATATAATGTCTTTAACTAAAAGTATTAGTTTTTAAATTATTTTATTTTTATCCACTCACTCTAACGTTTTTAATTTACTTTCCCCTGGGCCCTTCGTTTTAAATTGCCCAGTGTGCAGACTAGTAGTTGAGGTCAATGATACTCAGGTCGAGGCATAGTCAGCGTCGGTATTGCTTCCGCTTGGTAGGATCTTTTGATCTTTTATCTTTTTGATTTTATATCCTTAGTTACTTTATGTAGAATGCTCTGATAAATTGTAGATGTTTTAAAAGTGATTTTACTTTTGTGTTGAGAAGTTGTTGGAATCTTGGGGGAGCAGGTGGCTCCTAGAGTCAGGGTAGTTTTTATAAAAGTGTTTTGTGTGTTTGACAGGTGAGGGTTGTCCATTTTAAGAGAGGTCATGCCGATTTTTCGGTAAAATCTCTCTTAAGGTGGACCCCGCAGGATCTGATTCGGGTTTCGGGGTGAAATCTGGTTCGGGTCCTGTCACTTTTGCTAACTTTTAAATACTAACCTTTGCTCGTCCTGCAGGTGCATCTTCCCGGGCGGTCATCAAACCCGAAACAACCTTATCCATGGACGGTGAAGACCTTCTCGTGAGGCTGAAGGAGAAAGGCGAGGCCGTTTCACGGACCTCGGTGGATGAGGAGTCCGGTCGGCTTACGGTTCATCCCGAACCGCGGGCCATGGATGTTGAGGACGAGGGCTACGTCCTGGCGCGTGTGAAGAGCCATCCTGCTGCGCCCAAGGCGGGACCCGGTAAGGACAAGACTACCGGAGGGCCACTGAAGATTCCAGGTGGAGTGAGCCGGATTCCATACTGGCCGGGGTCAGTCCCGCTCGTCACCCGGGTAACCCGATTAGGCGCGCAATCTTCTTCGCCTGACGACCAGGGTGAGAAGAGGCGGAGGATCATGGACGTTCCTCCCTCCACGCTGGTGACGCTGACCGGTGGGTCGTCCGGTGAGAATCTGGCCAAACGGCTCAAGGTAACCAGCGGTGCATCGAGTTCCGTTGGGGAGAAGGCTGCCGCTGCCCGGCAGAGTAGCCCCGCGCCTGCGGAGGCACGGAGGGGAAGCCCGGAGAGTGCACTCGCCTGGCAGCTGGCGGCAGACTTGGCCGGCCTTGGTCTGGACAGGGCTGAGGTCACCGGAGCCTTAGCGGGTGGGAAGCGCCAAAAGTTCAAGGAGTCTGTCCTACAGGTAAGAATTGCCCGGTGCTATTGTACCGCTCGTAACTTATTTCCTTTGCTGCTTGCTTAATTGCCTTTGTTGTTATGCAGCTGCTGTACAATATGTACCAGCCCGATCCGAGCGAGGAGCTGAAGAGGCAGGTGGCCGAGCTGACAGAAGCCCGAGAGCGGCTGGAAGCAGAGAGGTCCCGGCTGGAGCGGGAGAAGGCCATATTGGAGGAGAGGGCCAAGAAGCAGGTGGCCAAGCTGGAGGAGCAGGTCCGGAGCCTGGAGAGGGAGAAGGAGCTGGCTGAGGAGGAGAAGGCCGAACTGGAGGCCAAGGTGGACGAGCTCCAGGTGGGAGCTGCCGCTGTGCGCGCCCCCTCTGCCGCTGCGGCCGGGGAAGAGGACCCGGAACTGTACGAGCGGGTTGTTCTCAAATACCATGAGAGCGATCAGTTCCTTCAGATCCTGGAGAAGGCCAGGGAATCGGGCATCGCGGATGCGTACACGGAATGGGAGCAGAAGGGGTACCTGGATACTTCCCGGATGTCGAAGGCTGCTGATGAAGATATTCATGAGCAGTCGGCGGAAGAGCAACCAGAAGGGGAGGGTGGACCTCAGATTGCTGAAGGCGCGGCTGCTTCATCCGGAGAAGCTGGTGGATTGCCCGCTGAGGGTGGAGGTGTAGCTCCTTAGGATTTTGCCCTTGCTCTTTTTTTGTAAACTTGTCGGAACGGCTTCTGCTTCTATTATCCCTTGACTATGAATGTACTTGAATTGGTGGAACCGGTGGAATTTTTCTTGAAAGTAGTTTGTATATACATCTTGATGTTACAACGGTCGAATCGGCGATATGCCAAACTAACCGCTTGGAGGCTCGGCGAGTCTACCAGCCCCGGTCTTGCTCCCGGTCGGGATCTTCTCTCCTTTCCCCTATATATCGTTGGAGCTGGCCGTTACTAATCAAACCCTCCACCGCTGTTTTGAGAGCACAGCACTGGCTCGTTTGATGAGTAGCCTCATCATGATAGGAGCAGTACTTGCCCGTTTGCGCCGTGGTAAACTTCCCCTTTGGGTACTTTCTCCTGGGCGGTGGTGGAATGATGTTCCCGTTCTCAAGCAAAATGTCCTCGTATGAAGAGGTGAGAGCGGTGAAGACCTCTTGACCGGCCGGTTGTGCTGGCATGATTGCCAGGGGGCGTTCTTGCCGGTACTGCGCCGGCTTGTGCTCGTTCTGGGGTCTGTCATGATAGGGCTTCTGCTGCCGTTGCCCCCAATTTCTGTTGGGCCGGCTTGGCCGGGCGGCTTGGTTCTCGTTCCGCTGGCTTGTCTTGTCTTCTTGTCGGTGTGGGGGGTGCTCTTCCCGAGGGTGGTCTTCTTGCTGCTCTTCCCGTTTCCTCTTCAGCAGGTGCTGCCCGTACGTCTCGTGATCGGCCTGCGCATGCCGGATGGCCATTGCTATCAACTCGTCATACCCGTACGGGAGTTCTACCCGCACGGCATATGAAAATTTTCCTGGCCGGCGCCCTTGCTTAAACGCCATCTCGGCAATACCTTTGTCAAGGTTCCGAACCCCGGCCGTCGCCGTCTGCCAACGGTTGACGAAAGTCTTCAATTCCTCACCGGGCGCTTGCATGCAATTGAAGAGGATGGTCGATGTGCGGGCTCCCTCGACCCTGAGGATGAAGCGGCCTATAAACCGGTCGGCCAACTGCTCGAAGGCCTCGATTGAATTTGCCGGAAGCTCATAAAACCAGCTGAGAGCCTCTCCAGACAGAGTTTCCTGGAAAATGTTGCAGCATACTGCATTAGAGTAGCCTTTGGCGCATGTCTGGGACCAGAAACTATCCAGGTGCTGGTACGGGCAACCGGACCCCGAGTAGGTGAGCTTGAGGGACTTCTAGTTACCGAACCTCCCCGATTCGATAACCCGGTGCGAGAAGGTGCCCATACGCTCGTTGAACCGTGCGCCTTCCATCGGCCATGCCGCTCTTCTCTCGTTGGCCTCCATTTGGGCCTTCAAATCCGACACAGTGTCGGCGAGCATCTGCAATGCCGTGCAGTCGGGGTCACGATTTCATTCTCGAACGAAGTGTGGGGCTGGCGAGGCGTCGGCGTGCTCTTTGGCGGGGCCGTGCCGGCCGGTGAATCTGCTCGCCCTGGATCACTGAGCCCACCGCCCGATGACTGCCCCGCTTCAAACTGCTGAGATCGAACTGGCGGAGGTGCCTGTGCCCTGACCATAGCGTCGTTGCGCTGTTGTCCTCTCTCCAGGGCGGCTACTAGGGCAGCGTTTACCGCCTCCATTTCTCTATACCGGGCGTTGGACTTGGCTCTATCTCGGTCGCCCTCCTCACGCAGGCGACTGACCTCTGCGGCCATTGCCCGTATCTCTCCCGCCATACTGCTCTGGTCGGGGCTGTACGTGGTGTCTCGGTCATTGTTGCAGCGCGGGCTCTCCTCTCGGTCACTCGGATCATCCGAGAACGTCAGAGAAAAGCCCCGGTGCACAGGCCTGTCTTCAGTTGCCGGGCCTTTGCCGCGCGACCTGTCGTGGTTTGGCCCCGGCGTGCCGGTCGGCCTCCCACAACTCCCGCCTTCCTGATCGCCCTGGTCTCGCATAACGACCGGGCCGGTCTTCTCCTCTCCGATGCCTAAGTTAGTATAGTTGGAATATATATAACTTAAGCACGTATATAAGCGGTAGGAAGGATCAGTTACCTATTAATGAGGGTAGTTGGGGCCCTTATATAGGTGGCCAGGAGTGAGGTCTGGCCTTACCCTTCGATGTGGGACTGGTTCCCTTCTGTTTGCACACCAAATGGCAGCCTTGGTGACCTCTTAGGCAGGCAGGAGCCCCCGGACCCCGGGCCCCTGGTAGCAGGATGGACTGCTGGACCCCGAGGCCGGGTTCTGGTGATCCGGTCCCGGGCCCTAGGCCGGCCCCTGGTGCACTAGCTGCGGGCCTGCTGTAGCCCCTCTGTGGCTACTGTCAACACATAGAAATGGTAATTGGACTGTCTAAATGACGTTTTTTGGCCTGACCTTCAACAGATAATAGTTTCAAATCGATGAGATGCAACTAATCGTATAAATAATTTTCCTCAAAATATTTACCGAAGGTAACGCTACCATTAGGGAAACGAAGGAATAAAACCTTTGACCGCATCTTTCGACACTCAGATTTTATCGGAATCTTGTCATTTTTCAACCGTAGATGTATTTCATTATTTCGGTCATATCTTATTTCACAACATTTTTACATTTGAAGGATGAAGCAATGGTTTATCGTTAGTGATAGAAAATGGAATATGGTCATTTTTTGTTTTTTTAAATCATAGCCGACGAGAGACTCGTACTCGTCGGTTATTCTTTTGTCGTTTTCTGTCTAAAATAAAATATGTATTTTTCAATATAGTTATAGCCGATGAAATAATGAATTTTTCGTTGGCTATCACTACCAGAAAAGGCCTTATAGCCGACGAGGCCATCTCGTCGGCCGTTACCATTAATTCGTCGGCTATAGTCATAGCCGACGAAGTATCGTCGGTTATAGTCTCGTCGGGATAGCTCCGTCGGCTATACTATAGCCGACGACACGAGGCGTAAGTCGTCGACTTATAAACCGCGGGGTATAGCCGACGAATAAAGCGTCGTCGGCTATACTTCCAACATTGCCGACGACAAGATCGTCGGCTTCAACAATTACGTAATTGCCCCTAAACCGAAGTATAGCCGACGACACTATCGTCGGCTATACGTCCAATATAGCCGATGTCACTATCGTCGGCCATAACAATCGCCGGTACCAGGAACGGCTTTTTTTTTGCCTGAAGCCGGGAGGGTATAGCCGACGACATATGGTAAACATCGTCGGCTATAGCCCTTATAGCCGACGAAATATTGCCAATATCGTCGGCTATAGCTGATAGGAGCATAATGTGCGACGATATTAATATGCTTATGCCCTCATTTATGCTTTGTTTAACCCTTATTTGTCTAAGATAGAGTCATAATATAGTTTAGTGTCATTTTGGTAGAGTTTGGTGAAAAATTGGTTAAGAATCCGAAAAATGACTAAATGTGAGAAATCTGGAAAATAGAGCAAAATATGTCTTTTTCGTGATTTTGAGATGAGTGAAACTGTGATCTATCCTTGTCCGAATTCTATGAAATTTGGCGTACTTAATATTCATATACTGAGGAATGTTGTGTTAAAATTTCAGATCAATCGGAGTTCGGGAAGTCACCCAAAAGATGGCTGTAAAACGGCAGTCCGAGCAAACCAATCCAGGGGCTTCCAGGATTTTCCTAGGACTTTGATCCAACTTCGAAAAATCATTACCGACGATTTACAAGGAATTTGATCGAGATATTTTATGGGGAGATGGCTATATGTGTCTAGTTTATCTGAGACTTGGAATCGCATCAATTGGATCTCCGAGAAGGGAGATATGTCGGATTTACTGGAGCAAGGTCATTCCAGCCGAGTTGCTGCCGGTCTTGTGTTCTTGCGGGTTTGAGGCATTTTTCCATGGACCAAGCTCACTAAATGGAGTTGTCAAGCCTACACAAGAAGTTCATGAAGATATGCAGCCCAATCCAAGGAAGAAAATCAGAAAAAGAAGTTTCCTAGAAGAACCAAGAAAGGAAGGAACCAAAACCTTGTTGCACAAGGATTGCCTTTGCCGATTTGGACTAGGTTTTCTACCTAGGGTTTCTACCGAATTTGCCTCTATATATAGCCACGTTTTACTACAGAAAAATCATCTCATCTCAAGCATAAACACAAGGCCTAAACTCTACCAAAATTCCCCAAAGATCCTAGACAAAAACCTAAACTGAAAACCACCTTCACCTCACCTCAACCAAGTTTCTGCTTTGCCGAATCTTGGAACTTCTCCTCCACAACCTACTGCCGACACAACCTACTGCCGTGCAGCCTCACCCCAGCCTCCATACTTCGCCGGATCCACACAACGTGAAGCTCTCAAGGTGTCTCAAAGTGTGATCAACTCCCCTCTTTCGGTTTAGTAATTTTTGTTTAGTTATGTTTAGTTTTGTCTATGAAACACTCATGTATGTTTGGTGTTGGTTTATATGTCTATGTATGAATCGATTTTGGTTTTGTAAATTGTATGTTAAAGATTTGTTTGAATCGATGCTTAGAGTTAAGTTTAGGTTTCGACAAGAACAATGAATTTTGCATGCTAATTTGTAATATGTAACTTGTAAATTCATGTGTTAGATAATTAGGGCAGTGGTATAGATGCATGTTTAGGTTTGAAATTGGTTAGAAATCTAAAAGAGTGGACCTTATAAACCGAAACATTAGTTGTGCTTAAGCATTTGTTGTTTGCATGTAAATCTAGGTGTTAGGTTTCATCAAACCCGAGTAATAACAAATATGGCTAGATACTCAAAAGGTTGCTTTGATTTGTTTTTGCTCACTTAGGGTATAGTACTTTGGATTTCTTACATGTTAAAATAAGATGATTGACAACCTTGCTTGTTTTGCATGTCTCCGATTTAGACTATTGTGATTAATTGTTAAGTCTCAAAAGGATTAACATAACTTTAGGGCCCATAACCAAAAGTTCGGTCTTAAAACTTGAGAAGTCTTACAACTAAGTTGTAGTCGGAACTAATTTTGAATTTAAACATGTTGATACTTGTTCCTTACTTTCTTGCATATGAGTTTATATGTTAAAGAGTCTTGGTGCTAAATGTTTTGTGAGAGATGATGATCACTTGTATATAGTAGTTTAGGTTTAATTTTCGTATCTTAATGTTAGTAGCAGCTTTGCTGCCGAACCATATCTTTCCCCCATTGTGACGTGTAAATTCGTATATATGTATATAAGTGTGACAATTGTGTGCATATATGTTTGTGAATATTTGTGTTAACATTCTCATATTTCAGGTACCCTTAATCCCCGGCTAGAACGATCCCTACTTATTCTATACTACTAACGATTGTAGGGTTATTATTGCTTGATGCTCGCTTCGGCGACTCGTCAATTTTTGGCGCTGTTGCCGGGGATTATAAAAACTTGTTATATTTGAATGTTATTTGTTTTGTAAATTTGTCGTGTGTTAATAGCTTGAAATTGTTTGAAAATTGTTTGTATTTCCTAATGCCATGGCTTGTATAGCTTTGTATATTCTTGCATTTATCTTTGTGTTTTGTTCGCTTTGATGTGTCTTGTGTGTGTGCAGATCGAATAGGGAAGAAACAGTGCAGGAAATACGGAAGTTCTGCCCAAACAGAAATCAGGCAGTGCAGTCAGTCGACTTTGGAAGGCTGCCGTTTTTAGCTCACAAAACCTGGGAAAGTGAGCCATACACCGTTGGAAAGGTCTCTGAGTCTACGTTCTGTAGGATTTTACAGAAGTGAATTTGGAGTTTCGAGCCGTTCCCAGTTTCAATTTGAAGGCAGCAAGGTCAATCTGGTGAAACAGAGAACTGGGCAGCACGATAGGTCCGATTAAAGACCCAACAAAGAGTACTTCTGCTGGTCCAATTGAGGCGAATTTTATACCGTCGGAAAGCTCTGTGTATCCACTACAATATTTATTCAGAACACTTTTGCATTAGGATAGTGGAACACACCCAAAATCAGGCCTCAAGAGAAGCAGACACGTCTGCCGAGAGAAGCTTGCCTGCCAAGAACCTGCTACTGCCGAGAGGGGCTGCTGCCCCAACTGCGGAGCTGCACATGGCATGATGAACACACAACACACATGGTGAGAAGTCTAGGCAATGGACTATAAACACAAAGCGCTAATTGGGAGGCAACCCAAGTCGATCAAAGAAAAGTGAAGGAGCCATCACCGAGAGTTTGAAATTTCTTAACCCTTCTCTTTTTCTTTGATTTGTGATGATATGTTGGTATATGTTAGACTATTGCATGCTTAGGAAATTCGTTGATATAGATTTGTGCTTACATTGAGGACAATGTAATTTTCTAAGTGTGAGGTGGGATAACGTATTCCGTTTATGTTTTGGTGTGCTTAGTTTAGAAAAGAAAATTCAGAAAATTGTTCTACAAAAATAGAGTGTTTAAATTTGTTTCGAGTCTTAGGATGCCCCTAAATTGTCAATGATGTTTTTCTCCTCTTTGCATACATAGATGATGGTTTTGCATACAATTAAAATTGTGAGTTTCATGGATTATGTGCATTGGTAGGAGCATGTAGGACTTGTTGATTAACGAAGCATGCATGTTTTAGCTAGTCTGTTTCCATAATAACCTATGTGAGCTTTAGAGCCAATTTGCTTTCTTCTTGAGCAATAAAAAGATAAAATTCGATAGATTCGTAGGAAGCATGAAACCTCATAATTCTTTGCATATTCGATGACTATGTGCCATAGCTTTTTAATGAACTCTAGTATGCTAGAACTTACTCTTGTTGATTTTCAAAACGTTTAATCATAAAATACTTTGATTTTGAATATGATTGAATAAAGATCATTTAGGTTTACCACCATTGCCAAATAAAGCATGAGCCCTATTGCAGCCCGTCGTGGGACACCTTAGTAAACCCCCTTTGAGCCTATGATTAGCCTTTTCTTTCATCACCCTTAAACACTTTCCATGAGCTTAGTATAGTGATGTCTTGACCATTGTGTGTCGGCAAAGCTTGATTTTCGAATGAGTTTTTGCGTGAAGTGATGAAGAAGAACAAGTGTGGGGTAGACTTAGCTAGAAAAGTATATGAAAAATTGTATGTGAGCCGTGCCTATGAGAAAACAAAAGAAGAAAAAAATTGAAATCGGACAGAAAAAAAGAAAAGAGAAAAATCAAGTCCGAAAGATGAGAAAAGAAAGAGGCACGGTTTCAAAAAAAAAAAAGAGAAAATTGCTAAGTCTAGTCTTGAAAAAGTTTTGTGAATTTGGAGTTTTGTTTGCATGTGAAGGTCTACTATTGTTATATTTTGACCTTTGTTCATATTCACTATGTTTTGGGAAGTAAAGAATGAAGTATGGGTCCAACAAGAAGAAATTCGACCCTTGGTGAGAAGACATAAGGAGATTTGAGCTTTGCTAAAGTACACGGTGACGTTTTTGAGCCTCCTTATCCAAATATCGAATACCTCTTAACCTAGCTCCATTACATCCCTTTTTATTGATCTTTTCATGATTCTTAAGATGGTTAAATTTGATTGTGGAGATTATCTCAAGAGTAAGCATATGGTTTTGGTTCATTGGTGCACATAGTTGTTACATGAGGTTTTTCCATAAAAATTCACAAAGTGCTTTCGTTTCTTTGATATATGCAAGTCACTCTTTGTAATTCATTATCTTTCGCTTGCATATACTTATGAGTGAATTACCATGCTTCGAGAGAAAAGAAGAGAGTATGCCTAGTGAGGAGGATTGAATTAGCTTAACATGTCTACATGCTTACTTTTTGTTCTTATATGCTTTTATTGATGTCACATGTTCATGAAGCTTGGAATTTTCATGCTTAGCATTCTCATGCATTAACTTGAAAGCTATTTGTACATACGAGCCTGAGACAAATTGTTAGGGGCAATAGTTTGTTTAGAGTCTAGTTTAATTTAGTTTGCTAAGGGACTAGCAAAGGATAAGTGTGGGGTAGTTGATAGGAGCATAATGTGCGACGATATTAATATGCTTATGCCCTCATTTATGCTTTGTTTAACCCTTATTTGTCTAAGATAGAGTCATAATATAGTTTAGTGTCATTTTGGTAGAGTTTGGTGAAAAATTGGTTAAGAATCCGAAAAATGACTAAATGTGAGAAATCTGGAAAATAGAGCAAAATAGAGCAAAATATAGCCCTTATAGCCGACGAAATAATGACAATATCGTCGGCTATAACCCCTAAATATTTAAAAAAATTTAAAAATTTAACTCGGGCCCAATTTCACTTCGTCTTCGGTTTGGCTGCAGAAAATGCACAAACAAACATCCAAATATCCAACAAATATCCACATCAATCCATCCCTAATATCCTACATACTGTACAAATTAACCCACTATCTACTCATCATCACCCCCTAAACGCGTAGCGTCGTCGACCGGATCGTTCGAGTTCCGGTGGCTATGGCTGTCCTGATCGGCTGGCGTACTCCGATGCGGGGGGGGGGGGAGTGGGGACGATGAACTGGGGCATCTGTGGCGGAGGCGGGGGCTGGAGTCCAGCCTGCTGGGCCTCCCAAGACTGCTGCATCCATCGGTACATCTCCGCCACAGATGCGTCTCTGGCCTGCTGCGCCGAAGCCTCCGCGGCCCTCGCCAACTCCGCCTGCTGGAGCGCCTCCACCGCCCTCGCCAACTCCGCCTGAGTCCTCTGCAGCTGCGTATGCAAGTCTCCTCTCGTCGAAGCCGCACGCTGCGTGCTGGGATTGGCCGGCGTGTACTTGAGAACCCCATCTCCCGCCGCGCCTAGGCCTCTCTGGTAGAAGTAGTTGTTCCCCGTCCCTACCGCCGCGTGCATGATCTGAGAGGCCAAGCGCGGCTCAAGGGTGTCGATCGTGGAGGCAAACTCCGCGATCGCCTCGTCGGACGCCCCGTCTCCCAGGGTGTCTAGCGCGATCCCGAAGGTGATCGCGTCGGTCTCCGCATCGATTTCCGCCTAATTGACAAGAAAATATAATAAACGAATTAAAAAATATATATATAAATTAATTTAATGAAACACTTTTATTGAAGATGGGCGAATACTTACCACTTGGTCGGGACGCCCCGGATACATCTGCGCATGAATCCACGACAACGGCCTCAGCGGTCGGTCCCTCCTCGCCATCTCTGCCCACTGCCTCCAGGAGCGGGCGCCGCCGTGGTGGGGGTGCTCGTTCCTCCTGCGGTTGTCGCTGTTCGTCCGCGAGATTTTCTGTATTATAAGAACGAACATATAAACGCAAATATAAATTAGTAACTAAATTAAAATATTACGAACTAACCAAAAAAAAATTATTAACTAATTTAGTTACTAACTAATTTAATTTAATTAGTAACTACTTAACTAACTAATTTAATTTAGTAACTAACTAACTTACTAACTACCTAATTTAATTTAATTTAATTTAATTTAGTAACGAACTAACTAACTACGTAACTAACCAACTAACTTAATTTAATAACTAATAACTAACTAACTAACTAATTAATTTAATTAAGTAACTACATAATTTAATTATTAAATAACATTAAAAAGTTATATACTAGCAGGCTAAATTTTCTTACCGAGACCCTGTCGCTCCCGAAGTAGGCTACCAGCCATAGCCACTCGTACTCCCTGTACCGGAACTCGTGGGGGGTTGCACCTCGCCCCAAGCGCTGCTCCACATGGTACGTCCTGTAGTGCGTGGACAGCTCGTTCTTCCACTCGGAGTACCTATATTAACAAAACACAACTGTTAGATATATTCGTACACTGCCAATAAATATATTTATACAAAAAAAAGCAAAACACATAACCTGTTCTTCAGCTGCTCGTCTCTCCACCAGTCCAAGGTAGGATGGACTCTAAACCATTGCTGCAATATTATAAATTAATTAGAAAATATTTTTATATAGTTATAAGGACTGAATTCATAAATATTTATTTTCTATAATAAAAATCATATTTAACTCACCGACAGTGCATTGTACACTCGCGCCTTGATCTCATCGGGCACAGAGCCCCAGTCGGGCCACAACAGTGGGACCCTGTCCCGCACGAGCATGCCCGTCGCGTTGATGTACTTGGTGGTGGTGTCTCTCCGCTCAATCGGGCGTCCATCCTCACCGGGACCGGGCAGGATCTCTCTGATCCCACCGGCCAGCTCCCTCTCCAGGGTCGACATATTCGCTGGCCCTCTAGTCCGTCTCGTCCCTGCGGGTTTATTGACGAGGACGCCTGTTTCATAATTAAAATGAATACATAGTTAAATAATTATTTAAACTAACTAATTAAATAATTAATTAAACAATCTAAATAATTAATTAAACTAACCAATTACCTGCGTCGTTGTACTGCTTGTCCTTCTCACGAACGGCCCACAGGCCGCGGCAGTCCTCTGAGTCGAAAGGACTGTAGAAGTAGGCCTCCTCCCAGGGAATCTCGTGGGGCCGGTCGTGCCTCCAAATCTGCCTCCCCCTGGCGTCGTACTCAGGGATGGCAGGGAGGAACTGGACCATGTACATCCCCGATGGCGGAGACATACGGGGCGTGGACCCTGAGGGGCCTGCTCCCTCTGACGGTGGGCCCCGTAGCTGTGGACGCTGTCGCTGTGGGGGGACAGGGAGCATCTCTGGAGGGTCCAGATCGGCGCGCGGTGGGGTCGGCTGCCGATCCTGGAACAGTGCTGAAGTGCACTGGGGTCTGGTGGCTCTGCGTCCTCGTCCGACACTCGAGTCAGGGCCCGCTGCCGTCGACTCATACGAGGAGCCCCCACGTGGATCGCTCGGAGTCAATCCCATCAACGTCTCCTCTCGTCGACTCATAGGCCGGCCTAGGCCCCGACGACCGCTGGATCCGCTCCCCCCACGGCTGGATCCTGCCTGAGCGTCGGGGTCGCTCTCGGTCCGTCTGCCAAGCCATCGGTCTACAAAGCGCCGGTTTCCTGCACAATTAGTATATAAATTCCATAAATTGCACAAAAATTCCACAAAAAAATTAAAAACTTCATTCAATGTATATATACCTAATTATATATATACGTACCTAAATATATTTATACCTAATTATATATATATACACCTAATTATATATATACATAACTATATTTATACCTAATTTTATATATATATATATATATATATATATTCCGAAAAATATATATATATATATATATATATATATATATCGTCCTACAAATTAAAAAAATATTTATACCTAATTATATATAAATTAGTATATAAATTAGTATACTAGTATATAAATTCAACAAAATTCCACAATTAGTATATAAAAACCGTAAATTTAACAAAAAATCCACAAAATTAGTATATAAATTCCACAAAATTAACAAATTTAACAAAAAATCCACACAATTCCATAAATTTCACAAAAACCCTAAATTCCACAAAAAATTCACAAAAACCCTAAAATTCACAAAATTCGACAAAATTAATAAAAACCCTAAATGAGGCTCGATCGGGACTACCTGACATGGTGGTGCAGTCTGGACGAGGACCGGTGGTGCGGTGCGGCGGCGACGGCGGCAGGGGCGGCGGCGGCAGCAGGTTTCGGGTCGGCTAGGGGCGGCTGCGGCTAGGGGCGGCTGCAGCAGGGGCGGCAGAGGCGGCTGCGGCAGGGGCGGGTAGGGGCGGCTGCGGCAGGGGCGGCTCGGGGCGGCGGCGGCAGGGGGTTTCGGGTCGGGGAGGGGTCGGGCAGGACGGGGAGGGGGCGGGGAGGGGGAGGGTAGGGAGGGGGAGGGTCGGTCGGCGTCGGGGAGGGGCGGTGGTGGTCGGTCGGCGTCGGGGAGGGGCGGGCGGCTGCAGCAGGTGGGGATTTAGGGATTTAGGGTTAGCAGAAAATGAGGGAGGCGCGCTCTGTTTCGGTTTAAATCGAAGGACTATAGCCGACGATGTAATTTTAATTCGTCGGCTATAGTCATAGCCGACGAAATTCGTCGGCTATACTCTTACGGGCCGGGCAAAAATCCGGGCCGGGCCGAAGTTGGGCTTCGCGGGCCGGTTATAGCCGACGAAGTTAGGCATATCGTCGGCTATAATATGCATATCGTCGGCTATAATATGAATCTCGTCGGCTATACTTTACGCTCTCAGCAGCCGTCAGATCTCGCCCATCCAACGGCGGACAATGAAACGGCGCGGATCGCAAGAGTTTAGCCGACGAGGTTAAGTATTTCGTCGGCTATTCCTTGGTCAACTTTTGGTCAAACCTCTAAACGCTTTAAAACGGCAATTGACCCATCTAAATGACGTTTTTTGGCCTGACCTTCAACAGAGAATAGTTTCAAATCGATGCGACGCAACTAACCGTATAAAAATTTTCCTCAGAATATTTACCGAACGTCAGGCTACCCATAGGAAAACGGAAGTAAAAAACAGCTAACCGCAACATTCGGGACACAGATTTTGTCGGAATCTTCCCATTTTTCAACCGTAGACGTATTTCAATATTTCGGTAATATCTTATTTCACAACACTTTTGCATTTGAAGCGTCTACGTATAGCAACTATTTGAAACTATACATTCACTTAAACACTTAGTAAACAAGTTAAGGAACATTAGTGCATATGTTCCGATTTCGAATCTAAAAGTTTGGAAAATCTATTCCAACCGTCAGATATCACCGTTAAGATGAAATACATGTATGAAAAAAAATCCAACTACAGCTGACAACGTTAAAGGCTCGATCGGTACGGTCAAACTGCAAAGTCAAACCTCTAAACGCTTTAAAACGGAAATTGGCCCGTCTAAATGACGTTTTTTGGCCTGACCTTCAACAGAGAATAGTTTCAGATCGATGAGACGCAACTAATCGTATAAAAATTTTCCTCAGAATATTTACCGAACGTCAGGCTACCCATAGGAAAACGGAAGTAAAAAACAGCTAACCGCAACATTCGGGACACAGATTTTGTCGGAATCTTCCCATTTTTCAACCGTAGACGTATTTCAATATTTCGGTAATATCTTATTTCACGACACTTTTGCATTTGAAGCGTCTACGTATAGCAACTATTTGAAACTATACATTCACTTAAACACTTAGTAAATAAGTTAAGGAACATTAGTGCATATGTTCCGATTTCGAATCTAAAACTTTGGAAAATCTATTCCAACCGTCAGATATCACCGTTAAGATGAAATACATGTATGAAAAAAAATCCAACTACAGCTGACAACGTTAAAGGCTCGATCGGTACGGTCAAACTGCAAAGTCAAACCTCTAAACGCTTTAAAACGGAAATTGGCCCGTCTAAATGACGTTTTTTGGCCTGACCTTCAACAGAGAATAGTTTCAGATCGATGAGACGCAACTAATCGTATAAAAATTTTCCTCAAAATATTTACCGCACGTCAGGCTACCCATAGGAAAACGGAAGTAAAAAACAGCTAACCGCAACATTCGGGACACAGATTTTGTCGGAATCTTCCCATTTTTCAACCGTAGACGTATTTCAATATTTCGGTCGTATCTTATTTCACGACACTTTTGCATTTGAACGGTCTACGTATGGTTTCGGTCAATATACTTTAGCCGACGACTTGCAAGTCGTCGGCTACAGTATAGCCGACGAATTGTAAGTCGTCGGCTACAGTATGGGCATTATAGCCGACGAATTATGGTCCATTTCGTCGGCTATAATGCTGATGTTTCTGCAAATTTGCCATTTAGGGCCTGAAAATTGCCTATTTCACCTGATAAAATCCTGAATATCGCACAAACAATTCAATATAATTTCCCAAAAATTCGGAAAACGGTAATTAAGGACAAAATTTTTTTTCATACATGCATGCACCTTTGTACACAAATACATACATAAATAGTATACTAAGGATGATAATCAGAATCATCCTCATCACTTGAGTCAGACGTAGTATAGTAGTTAATATCTGGCAACCGGTGCTCGTACTCGTCGTCTGAGTCATCGTCTGCCTGATATAGACGATTCGGATTAACATCATACATGGGCACCTGACCCCTAGGAAGTCGAACCACTCTGCCCGGCGTCACATTATTATCGCGGATGGTGGAGGATTCTGGAATGTCGCCGGCGTCCGGCTCTTGGTATGCGGTCGCTTCTTGACACTCTGTGCTCAGACCAAGTGTGGTAGCACTGTATATGTCTCGCTGAGACACATGGTTAACTACCTTCCACGTGCCTTTGTTCAAAGGATCGTCAACATAAAAGACCTTTTTGGCCGCTGTGGCGAAAACAAAGGGGTCGTCTTCATACACACTAGTGGCGGTATTCACCGAAAGTATGCCGTACTGATCGATCCGTATGCGGTGCGGCCTAGTATCAAACCATCGACACTTGAACAAGTGGACTTTCATGCGGTTCCCATAAATGAGTTCAACAACTGACTGTAGGACACCGTAAAAATCCACGCCCCCCTCTGCACCATCGACCATCACCCCACAATTCTGTGTTTTGCGTTCCCCGTCTCTAGCTTCACATATATACTTAACGCCGTTGACATCACACATTGGGCGGACTGTGGAAGATATCGGCTTCATCGACAACAGCCTCAATTCCTCTGAGTAATTTGTATGACCACCACTCGCAGCCACTTGCATCAGCTGAAAAATATAACTCAAATCACTCGGTGTGTTTATGATTAAAGAATAGGGAACTGTAAAAGAAAGCCATCTAATATATATATTTATACACTTACCCATTGTGGAAAATAGTCTGCAAAAGTCGTGTTGTGGTAGTCGACATCACCGCGAACTTCCTTGCAGTGAAGATGGTGACGTTTCCAATATTGTACCTCCGGACAGTTTATTAGAACCCACCAGTGGGCAATCCCTACCTCATGGTCAGGCAACTTGTCCACACCCTTTTTCTTGAAGCTTCCGTATGGTACAACAGAGTTGGCGACGATAGATAGGTTGAACTCGGGGTCATCTCGACTTGGATGTTGTGGGGGGTCCTCCATCGCTCCCAAGTACAACTTGGCGTACGTTACACACTCATGCGCAATGTAAGCTTCAGCAATACACCCCTCAGGCGCAGATTTATTGTGCACATATTTCTTGTAGTCTCCAAGTTGTCTGCAAGGTTAACAAGTGCATGTTAAGAGCATGCAACTTTTATTTAAAAACATGTATAAATCAAATTTATGAATAACATGTACCTTTCGATGGGATACATCCAAGTGTAGTGTACGGGACCGGTAAGCAACAATTGTTGGGGAAGATGGATCATCAGGTGAGGCATGATGTCAAAGAAGTTTGGGGGAAATATCCTCTCGAACTTGTACAAGATAAAAACGATTTCCTCATGCATTCTCATGAGGTCTGATTTTCTAACTTCTCTAGCGCATAACTTCTGGAAGAATCTTGACAACGCCACCAACGGCTCAACCACTTCATCCTCCAAGTACGCTCGAATGAAAATAGGGAAGAGGCGTTGAAGCAGTACATGGCAGTCGTGACTCTTCAATCCGTACATCTTGTTGTCTCGGTAGTTAACACACTTGCTTATGTTACCCGCATAGCCATAAGGATACCTGCATAGCCATTAACAACAATTAGATTTCATGCATATATAGTCGTCCAACAACAGATGGATTCTTTAGGGAATACATGCCTAATAAAAAGTTACCTGACATTACTCAGCCATCCAAAGATTTCATGTTTCTGGTCCCTGGTGACGGTGTAAGGAGCTTGGGGCATTTTGCTCCTGCCCTCTCTCAACCACAAATGGTCCCGCAGTCCCATATTTCTCAGATCAACGCGTGCCTTGGGGGTGTCTTTTGTTTTCTTCTCCCAATTCAAAACTGTGCCAACCACGGCTTCACCCACGTTCTTCTCTATATGCATGACATCCAGGTAGTATCTGGTAGCCAACCTGGCCCAATAAGGAAGTTCCCATAAGATGCTCTTGTGTGACCAGAACCTATACCGATCCGGCCTCTCTGGAATCGTGCGCAACACATCGGGATGATTGCTAAGCGGACCAAAGTCATACTCATTCAACACTGCCAATATTTCCTCCCCTGTCCATTGCTCGGGTGCCCAGCCCCTTTCTTCAGTCCCATCAAAAGCCTGTGCATCGTCCCTAAATGGATGGTCATGCGGAAGCCAACGACGGTGACGCATCTGGACAATCTTGCTGCAATGAGGACTGGAGCAATCAACAGTCATGCACTCTGAACAAGCCCTGTAACCCCTGGTGACGCTGCCCGACAACATACCCCTCCCAGGAAAGTGACTGATGGTGCCAACAAGCATGGCATGCATCCGGAACATCTCATTTTTGAACCGGTCGTAGACCAGGTGGCCGTTCAGACTCAAGTACCGAAGCTCCTCAATTACGGGTCTCAAATACACATCGAGACACTTTCCCGGATAACCTAGGCCTGGAATCAACAATGTGAGCATGTTATATTCCTTCTTCATGCACATCCACGGTGGAAAGTTGTACGGAATCAAAATAACTGGCCACACACTGTACTGAAGCTCTTTCTTGCCAAAAGGGTTGAAACCGTCGGATGATAGCCCTAGCCAAACATTTCGAACCTCTGATGCAAATTCAGGAAACTCCAACACGTTCTTCTTCCAAGCCTCTCCGTCGGCGGGATGTCTAAGGGTGTCATCGTCAGGCACATTCCTCTCAGCCCACCATCTCATAGCTTCGGCCGTGAAAGCACACATGAACAACCGCTCAAGCCTATCAATCAGCGGGAAGTACCGAAGTATCTTCACAGCTTTCTTGTTCCCTTTAGGAGTGAACTTATACCGCTCTGTATTGCATAATGGGCAGTATTCAAGATTTGCAAGTCCTTCCCCGTAAAACAGAACGCAATCGTATCTGCATGCATGAATCTTGATGTAGGAAAGGCCGAGATCTTTAAGGATATGTCGCACCTTATGATGACTGGTAGGAAGCCGATGTCCGGGGGGCATCGCCCCACCCCATAGCCGAAGCCAATCATCAACCGATTTGACAGTGCCTTTGTTCTCCGTTTTGATCTTCATCACTCCCATGACAGATTCAAGGACAGTCTTACTGCATCCGGGGTACAACGGAGTCTGTTGCAATGCGATCAGGTTGTTGTACTTTTCCATACCACTTGTGTTGACCGGAGATCGGGGTAATGGCTCGAGTGGCTCAATATCAGGGAAACACTCCATCTCCGGAGGTGGGAGTTGCACATCTGGTGCTTCCTCAAAGACACCGCTCTCACGAGGAAACATATCGTTGATCCAGTTCGTTGTCGGATCATTGGAGGAACTCCCTCTCTCGGCAAATGGTCCATGATCATGACGACCCGCAAACTCTGGTTCACCGTGATAAATCCAATTAGTGTATAGGACCCAAAATCCATATATAGCCAGGTGTTGCTCCACTGTCTCTATGGAAAACCGGTGTCGTGGGGTGGCACACTTGCACTTTTTACACGGACAATAATGAAGTGTAGTGTCTCCACAGTTAGCCATCACAAAATCCAGGAAACTCCTAACTCCATCATGATACGCCTCATCCCATCTTCCAAGGGTAATCCAACTCTTGTCCATCCTGTAAATTCAAGAAATAAATATAGCTATATATAGATATGTATATATGCACGTACTACGTACGTACGTACGCACGTACTAATTAATTAAAAAATTCATCATTACACACACACACATATATATATATATACACATGCATCCCTAAATTAATTAAAACATCGTCAATCTCCCTAATTAATTAAACACAATGTATTTTTTATATATACCAACAATATATTTTTAATTACAATTAAATTAATTAATATATATATACATTTTTTCATCAAATTCATCTAAAATCACCTATAAATCAACAATCAATCACTAATCTTCAACAAAACTTCAATTCTATCTAACCAATACAACATATATATATATCAACCCATTAATAATCTCATCTCAACACACATATATATATATATATATATATATCAAATTAATCACACATTTATTCTAATTAAACTCTAAATTAACACAGCTCTGCATATAACCAACTAAATCAACACACACAGCAATATACGTACCTTTCAAGCTTATGGCCGAGGTTTTGGACGATTTCAGAGCGTTTTGGACGATTTCATCGACGAATGAGCTCCCTGATGCAGAAGGTCGATCTGATATAAGAGTTATAGCCGACGAATACCCTCCTCGTCGGCTATAACCAAAAACTTTTCGTCGGCTATAACTATTATAGCCGACGAATACCATTCTCGTCGGCTATAACCAAAAACGTTTCGTCGGCTATAGTTATAGCCGACGAGTTGTCGGCAGTCGTCGGCTATAATATTATAGCCGACGATGTGGCCGACGAAGTAGTAATTCGTCGGCTATAAGGGGTTATAGCCGACGAGATACTATTTCGTCGGCCGTTTTTTCCCATATCGTCGGCTATAACCCCTTTTCTGGTAGTGTATTATGAGTATAGCCGACGAAATAACAAATTTTCGTCGGGTATTATATGAAAAAAAAAAAAACTGCCCATGATCATGCGATCCATCTAATGATGGCTCACTGTGATATATCCAACGTGTATACTTCGGCCAAAACCCATTACTCTTTAGGTGCTCTCATACTGTCCTAATCGGAAATCGACACATATCACTGCGACACCTACATTTATTGCTGACGTGTCGCCGAAGCGAGCATCAAGCAATAATAACCCTACAATCGTTAGTAGTATAGAATAAGTAGGGATCGTTCTAGCCGGGGATTAAGGGTACCTGAAACATGAGAATGTTAATAAAAATATTCACAAATACATATGCACACAATTGTCACACTTATATACATATATACATATTCACACGAAATCAAGGGGGATTGAGGTGAGGTTCGGCAGCAAGGGCTGCCCTAACGCTAGGCACGAAAATAAATTGCTGAAAATAAATCATAAATTACTATTTACAAGTTTGGTCGACATTCTTCTACAAAGTACTAACACGAAAGCAATCAAAATACTTAGCAAATTGACAAAACAAGACATATGGCAAGGGTACACAATATCATAGATCCAACTTAGTTCCAACCCAACTAGGGCCTTAGCAGTTATCTAAGTTGTTTAAGACTTCAAGAAGGTATTTAGAATTAGCTCAGCGCATAACCCTAATATTTAGCTAACCGATTATAGACACTCAGCGTAGAAGATAATCAATTAACCAATGAAGTACAAAATCTTTTTAATTAGAAACACATCAATCAAGCAAGGCGTCACCACTTCTTGTTAACATGCATAGTCATTTAAACCACTCTAATCCTATCATGTTGACAGATATAAGATCAATACTCAAAACATATCGCGACTATGCTAAATACCAATCTTTGAGGCACACGGATTTAAAGACTAAACCAAGAACGAACTACTAGAATCAAAGTGAACATGCTTGCCAAATCCTACCCTATCAATTTACATCATATTTTCCTTACTTTTTAACATGCAATTTGTATTCTTACATCCAAATACCACTTAAAGATAAAGAAAACAAATTGAACATACAAATCATAAAACCAAACTTCAATCCAAGTCATACATAGACATACAACTTGAAACCAAGAATTCATGCTAACTTCATAGACAAAGTTTAACATAGCTACAACAAAAAATTACAAAACCAAGAGAAGGGAGTTGATCACACATTAGAAACCTTAAAGACTTCGTCATGTATGGATCCGGCGGCTTGTGGTGATCGGATGGAGGCTGCTGCTCGGCAGTGGTAGTGTCGACAGCAAAAGAACCAAGGTTCGGCAAGAACTTTGGGTGTGGTGGAGGTGGTTTTGGCTAGGGTTTTTGTGTAGGACTCTTGGGAAATTTAGGTAGAGCTTTGGCTAGATTTTTACTTTGGAATGTGACAAGTTTTTTTCTGTGTAAAAGTTGGCTATTTATAGAGGAAAAGCTCGGTATTGCCGGCAGCCCTTGTTGCATAAGGCAATCACAAAACCTAGTAGAATAAGGTTTTGAAACCTTCCTTTCATAGTTTAATTAAGTTTTCTTTTTCTGATTTTTCTTCAAGGCTTGGGCTTCACATCTTCATGGACTTCATATGTGGTCTTGACATCTTCATTTGGTGAACTTGATCCATGGAATAATGCCCCCAGCCGGCCTATCACAAAACTGGCACAAATCTGCCTTTTCCGGCAGCTTTTCCTAGCTTGACTAGGAGAACTTCTTCTTCGTATTTTTCTTCAATGCCTTGGCTTGGTGTCATCCTCCTTCCTTCCTTAAGCTTGGACCATCTTCACATATGCATTTGTACACCATATGGTCCATTGAAAACAGTAATTGTGAAAAGGAGGCAGTAGCTTCTTGGAATCGGCTGGAAAAGACCTTGCTGTAGTAACTCTGGCATATCTCCCTCCTCGGAGCTCCGATTGATACGATTTCAAGTATCAGATAAACTAGACACACATAGCTACCTCCATATAAAACAGTTCGATCAAATTCCTTGTGAGTCGTTGGGAATGACTTTTCGAAGTTGGGACACAGTCCCAGGAAAATCCTGGAAGTCCCTGGATTGGTTTGCTCGAACTCCTGTTTTGCAGCCATCTTTTGGGTGACTTCCCGAACTCCGATTGATCTGAAATTTTAACACAACATTCCTCCGTATATGAATAATAAGCACGCCAAATTTCATTAAATTCGGACAAGGATAGATCACATTTTTACTCATCTCAGAATCACGAAAAAGACATATTTTGCATTATTTTCCAGATTTCTCAAACTTAGTCATTTTTCGAATTCTTAGCCAAATTAACACTAAACTAAATTATGACTCTATCTTAGACAAATAAAGGTTAAACAAAGCATAAACGAGGGCATAAGCATATAATATCGTCGCACATTGTGCTCCTATCAATTGCACGGGCAATAATGGTATTCATTCCCGTTTGCATTTTTCTCGACGAACTGCAAAAAATTCACAACTCCTGTAGTGTATCGTCGGTCATGCCTTGGAAGCGAAATTCAACTCTTATCCGGATCCATATATAGCCTGAAAATAATATATATATATATATAACTTTAATTAATAAGAAATTAATTAACACATACATATATATATATATATAAATCCTTAATAATTAATTACATTACAATATATATTATTATCAACATCAACTCATATATATATATATATATATATATATATATATACACCATTAACAACCATTATTTAAGTTATACTATATATCAACCATTATTTAAGTTAATTACACTATTAACAACCATTAGTTAACATATATATATATATATATATATATATAATTAAACTCCACACACACATGCACACACGTACACACACACACACACACACATATATATATATATATTAACACTAATTAAAATAACATCAAATTAAAACACATAATTAAACTCTAACTTAAAATCAACTCAACTACAACTCAAAATCAACATATATACATACATTCTAACACTAAAACAACAACAAAACAAAAAATCACTTACTAAATCAAAATCACTAAAATTCAAAATCAACTCAACTAAAACACAAAATCAACATATATACACATATACGTACCTATATATAGCTCCACAATGTAAGAGAGGACGGATTTCAATAATACCCATAAATTTTTCACTCTTTCTCCCGTTTTTTTTTCATTTTTTTTTTAAATGAGCAGCTGCTGTCTAGATCTGAAAATATATAGACTTATAGCCGACGAAAATGACAATTTCGTCGGCCAAAATTTCAAAAGTTTTCGTCGGCTAATGTTTCACAGAAAGGCCGACGAAAATCCAAATCGTCGATTGAAATCTGAATATAGCAGACGATTTTTGTTTATACCAACGAAAAAAAAAGGATCGTCGGCTATTCCCAAACTATGGCCGACGATTTTATTTTTCTACCGACGAAAAATAAAATCGTCGGCTATTCTATGGAATTACCGACGAAAATTTTTAGTCGTCAGCCGTTTTTTTTTATTTCGTCGGGAAAAGCCTTTTTTCTGGTAGTGAACAAACTCAGGTCACTAGCGGTCTACAAGTGTTGATCAAAACCGCCCTCAACCTCATAAAAATGGATCTGCCAAAGCATCGCTTGTATGAGTTGGGAGGGCACTACCCTGTTTCCTGGTTGTTCATAAAAGTGGATTTGCTAAGGCATCATTCATATGAGGGGTTAAGGCTTAAGACCAACAAAAGCGGCTTCACCTACATGTTACACTTTAGAAACTACAATAAACTCAAACATACATAACACTATCAACTTCCTAGAAATTAAACTAAGTTATTACACACATACATTCTTTATACATCATGCAATTTTCGAAATTTAAACTCTATATGCCGAAACATATTTCTACTCTACAAATCCCAAATAAAACCAAGAATTACAAACTTTACAACTTTACAACAAAAATTTATAGCAACTTTATATACAACACATTCACATTATTCAAGTTTTTATAATCCCCGGCAATTGCGCCAAAAATTGGTGTGAGCCGTGAGGCTCACACAAATAATAAACCCTACAATTATTAGTAGTATAGACATAAGTAGCGATCGTTCTAAGCCGGGGATTAAGGATACCTGAAACATGAGAATGTTAGATCAAAAATATATACATATATACAAGAAAACGTCACATTGATGGGGAAAGATTGGTTCGGCAGCCCCATCTAATGTCTTAGGCACGAAATAAAAGCATGAAAATAAATCCTAAGACTACTATGTACAAGTTGATCATCATCTTTTACACAACACATAGCACAAAAACACACAAAAACACACAAAAACATACAAGAAATCATGCAAGAATCGGCAGCTTTACTCAAGTTTCTTAGACTCTATTCAATTCCAATTTTTAATTAGGGCCTCAACGGTTATCTAATCGTTAGTAGGCTTCTCAAATATTTAGGAAACACGAAACGTCGAATCCTAAAATTATACTAATCATGTTTGAAAACACTCAACGTCGAAGACAAACACAATGAGTAATTGAGCACGAAATCTTTTAAATTGGAAACATATCTTTAGGCATGGCGTCACTCATCCTATTAACATGCAAGTTTCTATGAATTATGGTAACCCTTTTTAAACAACCTAGAATTAAGTTTGCTCAACGCCTAACTCGATCCTAAGTTATTATGGTGAATGAAATCGCAACCTACATAAGTGTCATGGCCATGGCATCATGTAAACATTGATTTTTGTGCACGAATTCATGAAACTAATCGAATAAAACGTAAAAACACAAGAATAAGCTACTGCCCTAATCTAATGCACGAATTCAAGCATGTAATTGTTTGTAAAATTCATCACATAAATTTCAATAAAAATCGCAACTCATGTTCATCATACAATACCAAACGAAAATAATGTATTTTTATAACAACTATTGTGACTAAACCAAAAATAAAGATACAATCCATAGGGATGGATCACACTTTAGAAACCTTGGAGGTACGGCAGAAGGTAGAGGTGAGGTTTGGATCGGAAATTTGAGGGAAGGTGGTGGTAGTGGGTAGGCTTATGTGTTTACTTTTGGCTTAGAACTTTAGAGAACCTTTGGTAGAGTTTAGGGCTAGTTCTTTGCAAAAGATGAGATGATCTTTTCTGAAAAATTCGTTGGCTATATATAGAGAAGAGACTAGGGTTTGCCGGCCACACAAGGAAAGGGAATTCCTTGTCCTAGTTGGTTTAAGCTTCCTTGTGGGAAAAACATCGCATTCTTGGACTTCTTTTTCTGAATTTTCTTCATGGCATGGGCTGTATATCTTCATGGACTTCAGATGTGGACTTGACAACACCATTTGGTGAACTTTGATCCATGAAAAATGCACAAATCGCCAAGAACAAAAAACCGGGAGCAACTCGGCTGGAATGACCTTGCTCTAGTAATTCGGGCATAAATTTCTCCTCAGAGCTCCGATTGGTGCGATTACAAATCCCAGAGAAACTAGACGCGTAGAGCTTTCCAACGGGATATGGCACGTCCTCTGGTTCCAGGCAATGTGTCCCACAGAAATTCCGGAAGTCAGGACACAGTCCTAGGAAAATCCTGGTAGTCCCTGGTGATCTTTGTTCAAACTGCCAAGTTGCAGCCATCTTTTGGGTGACTTCCCGAACTCCGATTGATCTGAAATTTTGAGACAATATACTTTAGCTTGCCAACTATATGCATACAAAATTTTATCAAATTTGGAAAAGGATAGGGCAGTTTAGCACGAGTCTCAAAATCACGAAAAAGACATATTTTACTTTATTTCCAGATTTCTATACTTGGTCATTTTTCTGATTATTAAGCACATTTTTCCAAAACTCTTCCGAAATGACACTAAACTAAATTATGATTCTATCTTAGATAAATAAGGGTTAAACGAAGCATAAATGAGGGCATAAGATTATTAATATGGTCGCACATTGTGCTCCTATCAGGGGGGGGGGGGGCAGGAGCAGCCCGCTGGTGGCAGCAGTCAGAACGCTGCCACCAACCGTGATCCGGGAGGCACGGTCGGTGAATACAACGGAGATGCGCGCGGGAAGGGCCCTGGAAGAAGCCCACCAAGTCTTGGGCCTAGAACCCGCACCAGCGTCCCCCGGTGCCCTGAGCGGAGCGGAAGATAGGATGGCCGGCAGCAACAACCAGGACGATGTTTCCAGTCCCGGCCAGTACGATATGGCGGGAGAGATAGAAGAGAAGAGAGCGGAAGTCAACCGCTTATGAGAAGAAAGCGATCGGGACAGGGCAGAAGCCAATACCCGGTATTAAGACATGGAAGCGGTGAATGTCGCACTGGTGGCTGCCTCGGAAAGAGGACATCAGCACAACGCCGCTCTGACAAAAGCATTCGCGCCGCCACCAAAAGGGTCCCCACACCAGGAGGTGGGACAGTCATCAGGGGAAGAGAGGGACACCGGCGTGGCGGGAGAGGAGTTCCCTATAGACACAGCGCCACCGGAGATCGTCCCGACCCCTCGGCGGGCAAGCGGTTCACTCGAGGATGATACCATAAACCCGACCGCACGGGCATTCCAAATACTATCTGACTCGGTGTCAGATATGAAGGCCTAGATGGAGGCCAATGAGAGGAAGGTTGCGAGACCGCCGGATAGCGCGCGGTTCAATGAGCGAGCCGGGCCCTTCTCACCCCGGGTTCTAGAATTCGGAAGATCAGGCACCCAAAAGTCACTAAAGCTGACGTACTCTGGAGCCGGTTGTCCATACCAGCACCTGGACAGCTTCTGATCCTAAACGTGTGCTAAGCCATCTGCTGTAACATATTATAAGAGACCTTGTCTGGGGAGGAACTAAGCTGGTTTTACGAATTACCGGTGAACTCTATAGAGGCATTCGAGCAGTTGGCCAACAGATTCGTAGGCCAGTTCATATTAAAGGTCGAAGGGGCCCGGACCTCGACAATTCTCTTTAACTGCAAGCAAGCAGACGACGAAGAGCTGAGAGATTTTGTTAACCATTGGCAAACGACCACTACCGGGGTCAAGAACCTGGATAAGGGGATTGCCGAATCGGCTTTCAAGCAAGGTTTCCGGCCCGAAAAGTTCTCGTACGCTGTGCGGGTGGAGATCCTGCAGGGTTATGATGAACTGATGACAATGGCTATCAGGCAGGCCCAGGTGGACCACGAAACTTATGGGAGTCGCCAGCACAAGAGAAGGCAGGAGGAGCCGGTGCCTGCCCGACATGAAGGAGGAAACTGGCAGTAGAGCCAAGACCGAGGAGCTTCATCTGACAAAAAGACTAGGAGTTGGGGGAACCAGCAGCGTCGGAGGGACAATTTTGACACCCCCCAACGAGGTGGAAAACCCTCGTCCTACCAGCAAACCCGCCCCATGGCAGTCATGCCAGCAGGACGATAAGAGGTATTCTCCACCTTAACCTCTTCCTACGAGGATATCCTGTATGAGAACAGGAACAACATCCCTCCGCCGCCAAAGAGAAAGCACTCAAAGGGGAACATGACCAGGGCGCAGACCGGTAAATACTGCTCCTACCACGATGAAGCCACACACGGGACAAACGACTGCCTTGCCTTGAAAACAGCGATAGAGGGACTAGTCCGCTGCGGCAACTTGCAGCAGTATCAAGGAGAACCCGACATGTAGGGACTGCGTGGGACATGGACTTCTATCCCACGACACCAAGGCTCGTATGACCGGTCGAAATCTTAACCGCCCGCTCAAACCCAGCGCCTCCCCTAGTTCAAACCCGTAGACAAGCTCAACGGTCCAACAACTTATCAGCCCGAGAATAAAATGCTATTTTTTCCCGAACACAATTAGGTAGGCATTCCAACCGGTTCGACCGGTGTAATTTCAGAAGTCGTCTATTCCAATTTTGTTTCCAAGTAAATACAAAGGGCATATTATGGATAGCCAAGTCGAGAGCAAATTGAAAAAGGCATAACACATGCTCAGGCAACATGTGACGAGTCGCCGAAGCGGCACTTCAATGATAAACCCTACAATCGTTAGTAGTATATAAATGAGTAGGGATCGTTCTAGCCGGGGATTAAGGGTACCTGACATGTAAAACGTTAGCAACACATTTATACATTTATACAGCCAAAATCAGAACAAAAGGGGGATTGAAAAGGGTAGGCAACAAGCTGCCCTAAAACTAAAGAACACGAATTTAAATCCTAAATTACTATGTACAAGTTGGTCGACATCTTTCGCACAAAGCTTAGCACACAAAGCAATCAAAGCACATAACAATCAAGCAAACAAGACTCACGGCAACAATATTAAAGTGTTCTAGACTCAACTTAGTTCCAACCTAATTAGCTCCCTATAGGTATTACTAATCGATTAAGACTTTCACAAGTACTTCAAAATCATCCTGTAGATTTAATTCTAAAATTATACTAGCCATACTTGAGAACTCCTATAGATGAAAACAATCATGAAAATCAATTAAACACAAGTCTTTTTAGTTGGAAACAAGTTAACATGTAAGGCGTCACTCTTCATATTAAACAAGTATGTTCTTTAAATTACTCTAGCCCTAAAGAAACAACATGAACCAAACCAATCAACTCGTTAATTTGACTTATGCATATTTCGGCTAAATGAGATCAATGTCCTACACATTGCAATTGCATAGAACACAAACCTTTAAGGCACACGAATTTAAAGAACAAACCAACACAAATTTAAAACTAAATTAACATGCTTGCCGATTACCTTTTTACTATGTTGTTACATATTTTATTTACAATTTTAACATGCAATTCGTATCTTATGTTTGAAAAACCAAGTAATCAACATGAACACGTACTTAAAATATAAATTATAAAACCAAAACTCAAATCGTTTTACACATAGACATGCAAACCGAAACCAAGAATTCATACAAGTTTCATAGACAAAACTAAGCATAACTACATAAGAATAATTTACTAAACCGAAAGTAGGGGGTGGATCGCACTTTGTAGACACCTTTGAGGCTTCAAACTTGTGTTGATCCGGCGAAGGTGGATTAGGTATAGATAAGGTATTTTTAGTGGTGATGGAGATGTGTTTCGGCTAGCTATTCTATGTAGGATTTTTGGCTGAATATTGGTAGAGCTTTTTGTACTTTTCTTGTGCTAAAATGTGACGACTTTTCATGTATGATGCCGGCCTCTATATATAGGAGAAAGAGCTGTGTAATTTGGGACTTTTCCTTGTTCAAAATGAGATATAAATCTTCTCTCAATATGGTTTCCCAATCCGATATGGGATAGATTTCTCTCTCCCTTTTTGAACTAGGAAATCCATGTCTTGACCGGCCTAGGACGGCTTCATACGTTTAGGACACGGTTTAAAGGCTTCTTGAAGGTCCTAGGATGTTTGAAGGAGATTTGGCATACTTGTAGCCACTTGGAAGCAGTACCGGCAGATTGCCAGGCTCTCGACAGTGTATCGGCAGTATGTGCACAGCAGCATCGGCAGAGCGTGGGCGGGGCTGGTGCAGGGCTGGCGCGCAAGGGCTTCGATAGGCTGGTGCTGCATTTGGACTTCGGCATGTGCGGCATGGCTGCTGCGTAGTTGCGCAACAGGTCTTGTGTAGCGAGGCTAACCTGTCGGAAGCTGGCGAGGCTAATTTCTCGGAAGCTGGTGAGACTATTTGGATGGATTTTGTTGAGGGCTGTCGACAGACTGTGGACAGCATGGGTGTCTGTATCGGACACGGGATGCCAGTATTGGACACGAGATGTCATAGGCCAAAACCTCGGCGGATACGCCTGGGATACGTCATGTTTGAAAACGTTTGGGCTTGTCTTGGATACGAGGTATCACGTGTCGGACACGACTCGGCAGCGCGAGTGTCAAAAGCTCTTTGTATATGCAAGAGAAAGAAAATGAATTACGATGAGTAACTTGCATAAATCATGAAAAACAAAAGCTCTTTGTGAATTTTTATGGAAAACCTCATTTAACAACTATGTGCACCAATGAACCAAAACCATATG
The DNA here is from genome assembly GCA_963682095.1 of Potentilla sterilis. Taxonomy (NCBI): domain Eukaryota; kingdom Viridiplantae; phylum Streptophyta; class Magnoliopsida; order Rosales; family Rosaceae; genus Potentilla; species Potentilla sterilis. The sequence continues at coordinate 24,714,153 of OY821754.1, forward strand.
CTTACTCTTGAGAAAGACTCCACAAATCAAAGTTAACCTATCTTAAGAATCATGAAAAAGATCAATAAAGGGCATGTAATGGGGCTAGGCTAAGAGGTATTCGATATTTTAGATAAGGAGACTCAAAACATCACCATGACCTTTAGCAAAGCTCGATTCTCCTTCTGTCTTCTCACCAAGGGCTGGATTTATTTTTGTTGGACCCTTCATTCATTCTTAACTCCCAAAACATTGCAAAATATTTTTCAAGACTTAAAACCATGCTTAAATCGGACTGTGCCTATGCAATTCTTTTCTTTTCTCTCAGATGCTTTCTTTTTCTCTTTTCTTTTCTTTTTCGAGCAAAAACTTTTGTTTTCTTTTTCTAAGGCATTCAGCACATACATTTTTCATACATATTCATGGCTAAGTCTAACCCACACTTGTTCTTCTTCATCACTTCACGCGAAAACTCCTTCAAAAATCAAGCTTTGCCAAATCTTTTAGAAAAGGTAAAGGCATAACTATACTAAGCTCATGGAAAGTGTTTAAGGGTGATGAAAGAAAAGGTTAAACGTTGGCTCAAGAGGGTTTACTAAGGTGTCCCACGACGGGCTCAAATAGGGCGCATGCTTTATTTGGCTATGGTGGTAAACCTAAAAGATCTTTTCAATCCTTTTCAAAATCAAGGTATTTTATGATAAAAACGTTTTGAAAATCAACAAGAGTAAGTTCTAGCATTCTAGAGTTCATTAAAAAGCTATGGCACATAGTCGTTGAATATACAAAGAATAATGAGGTTCTAAACTAAGCATGCTCGAAATTTTTTGAATTTATCACTCATAAAGAAAACAATTTGGCTCTAAAGCTCACATAGGTTATTTGAAACAAACTAGCTACAACATGCATGCTTTATTAATCAATAAGTCCTACATTCTCCTACCAATGCACATTATCCATGAAACTCACAATTTTTTTAAAGTATGCACAACTATAATCTATGTATGCAAAGAGGAGAAAAACATCATTGACTACTTTAGGGGCATCCTAAGACTCGAAATATTAAATAAACACTCTATTTTTGTAGAACATTTTTCTGAAATTTTCTTTGCACACTAAAACAAAAACGGAATACCTTATCCCACCCCATACTTAGAAAACTACATTGTCTTCAATGTAAGCATAAAACTATAGCATGTAATTCCTAGGATACGACAAGTTAACAAATTCCAACATATCATCAAAAACCAATGAAAAAGAGAAGGGTTAAGAAATTTCAAACTCGCGGTGATGGCTCCTTCGTTTTTCTTGGTCGTATGGGGTTGCCTCCCCATTAGCGCTTAAGTATTTAAAGTCCTTAGCCTAGAATTTTCACCATGTGTATTGTGTTCATCGTTGTCTAAAATAATGGAGCTCGAAGGCTAGAAGGTCGATGAGGAGAGTTTGAAACACATTCTCCGTTTCGGCAGCGTTTTCCATGCTACCGGCAGCATTAGTGTCAATGCACTTGACTTTGGCGGTAAGGTGTGCAAGCTGCTCGGCAGCGTTGCATGCTGCAGCGGCAGCGCTGCTATCGGCAGGGTTGCTATAGGCAGTGTCGACAGGCTCTGCGTATCGGCAACGTCGGTGCCAGGCTGCGAGTGGTCCTTGACAGCGCTCTCTGAAGATCTGTAAGACTGCAGCGCAGCGTTAGCAATATTGGCAACATTAGCTACGTGCGTGCAGGGCTGTGCTGCGGCAGGCGCTGCGGTATCGGCAGCGTGCGGCTCGGAAGTGTTGCGCTCGGCAGTGGCATTTTCTTCCTCTTGCGATGCATTTTTGATAAATATCTCCTCGTGTATTTCATCGAAAGGCTCATAGTAAGGTTTCAGTTGATGGCCATTTACTTTGAAGGTTCCACCCGTATCTTTATCATGAATCTCAATGGCTCCATGGGGAAAAACTTGAGTGACAATGAAGGGTCCAACCCATCGAGAGCGTAGCTTACCCGGAAAAAGTCGAAGTCGTGTATTGAATAAGAGCACCCTTGAATCATGTTGTCATGGTATGCTCGAGTCTTCTCCCTGTAGATCCATGCGGCATCATAAGCTTCATTGCGTATTTCTTCAACTTCGTTGACTTGAAGCTTCCTATGAAGGCCGGCCGAATCTAACTCCATGTTGAAGGCTTTGACGGCCCACCATGCTTTGTGCTCTAGCACCACCGGTAAGTGACAAGCTTTTCCATAGATTAGTCGAAAGGGTGACATGCCTATTGGCGTCTTATACGCGGTTTGATAGGCCCATAAAGCGTCATCAAGTCGATCACTACAATCCTTTCTTGTTGGACCTACGAATTTCTCCAATATTTTCTTTATCTTACGATTGGTTACCTCGGCCATGTCACTTGTTTGGGGATGATACGGTATTGATACCTTGTGTGTGACTCCATACTTCTTCAACAAAGCTTCAATAGTGCGGTTGCAAAAATGTGGGAACCTGTTGACATTAGCCACAGAGGGGCTACAGCAGGCCCACAGACCCGCCGCTAGCGTACCAGGGGCCGACCCAAGGCCCGGGACCGGATCACCATCACCCGGCCTCGGGGTCCAGCAGTCTATCCTGCCACCAAGGGCCCGGGGACCGGGGGCGCCTGCCTACCAAATAGGTCACCAAAGCTGCCATTTGGTGTGCAAACAGAAGGGAACCAGTCCCACATCGAAGGGTAAGGCCAGACCTCACTCCTGGCCACCTATATAAGGGCCCCAACTACTCTCATTAATAGGTAACTGATCCTTCGTACCGCTTATATACGTGCTTAAGTTATATCTATTCCAACTATACTAACTTAGGCATCGGAGAGGAGAAGACCGGTCCGCCCGGTATTCCCCTTAGTAAGCAGGTTTGCAGGAGATAGCACGAAGATTTACCTATCTCTACCAGGCCCCAGGGTTTATGAAGAAACAATTTGCAGGAGATAGCACGAAGATTTACCTGTCTCTACCAGGCCCCAGGGTTTGTGCAGAAACAATTGGCGTCGTCTGTGGGAACGGTTTTGATCCGCGAGAAAAGTAAGCGTTGCTCTACCAGAGAATAGAACCCGATCGATCCTTTGGAAAGCAGTTAGATCCGCAATCCGGAGGCCATGGAAGGAAGGAAGATAAAAACTGACGCGGGAAGGTTGAAAGAGCGAATTCAGATCCTCGACCGGGCCCAAAACATAAGGGCTGAGGTCGGTGCGAGGTTCGCCCTTTCTCCCGACCAAGACAGAACCCACGATCGCCAAGACTCCGAGAACCCCGACCGGTATGATGCGGGGGAGGTAATAAAAAAGATGAAGGCAGAAGTCGCGCGGTTGCGAGAAGAGGACGATCGGGACCGGCTAAGGGCGGATGCCCGGTGCCAAGAATTGGAAGCAGTGAACGTCGTCTTAGTGGCGGCCTTGGAGAAAGGGGGCCAGCAGGGCACTTCTCGGGTGGCATCGCGGTCCGCGAGTAATGCCAACGAATTCCCGCACCTAGAGGTGGGACAGCCTACGGGAAGGAGAATGACCGCGCATGTGCCCACACCTCTCTTTACGGAAGCTTTAAAAAACTCCGGCCCGGTTGAACCCCCGTACTGCACAAGCCTGGCATCGAGCGAGCAGGACAGCCCCACTGCAAGGACGCTCGAGGCGCTCTCCGCCTCAGTGTCGGACATGAAGGACTGCCTAGAGGTCAGCGAGAGAAAAGCGGGGCGGCCGCGGGACAGCGCACGATTCAGCGAACGCACTGGACCTTTTCCGTGCCGGATTAGGGAGTCGGGAAGATCTGGTAGCCAAAGGCCCCTGAAACTGACGTACTCAGGAACGAGCTGCCCGTACCAGCACCTGGACAGCTTTAAGTCGCAGACGGGCACAAGGGGCTATTCAGATGCCACGTATTGCAACATATTCCAAGAGACGCTCTCGGGGGAGGCGTTGAGTTGGTTTTACGAGCTGCCAGTGAACTTAGTAGAAACTTTCGAACAGCTGGCTGATAAGTTTGTCGGCCGGTTCGCCCTTAGAGCCAAGACGGCCCAAACATGAACGATCCTTTTCGATTGCATGCAGGCTGACCACGAACCGCTACGCGCTTTTGTTAACCGGTGGCATATCGCCACGGCCGGGGTCAGAAACTTGGATAAAAGGATAGCGGGGATGGCATTCAAGCAGGGGTTAAAACCTGGGGAACTCTCGTACAACTTACGAGTAAAGGAGCCATTAGGGTACGATGAGTTGATGGCCGTGGCCGTCAGGCACGCCCAGGCGGAGCACGAGACGTATGGGGACAAGATGCCCAAGCGGAGTCCGGATGACCCGCTACCGCCGTCTCCCCGTGAAAGCAAGACCGGGCGGCAAGATCGCAACCATACACCTGCGACTAGCAAGAAAGCCGAAGTACGGGAGGATTGGCCACCCCGACGGAGCAGTGACAACAGTTCACGGACAGCCAGAACACCCCCACTTGTGCAACCGGCACGACCCCTGGCAGCTGCGCCACAGGGGCGACCTCCGCGGGCTCTAGCCATTATGCCAGCAAAAAAGCCCGAAGATCCAGCCCTTCGGTGTAGCAGCCAAAGACCCCAGAGGACGGTGGTGGATGGCCGACTCCGTCCGGATGACCCGCAAAGGGACCGGCAGGCAGCTCGGCAAGTAGGGACCATAAGCACCCGAGTTCCCGGGGGGATAGAGGTGCACGGGAGCATAAACATGATACATGGTGGGGACCATATAGATCGACTCACCCGGAGTTCAAAGAAGTGGTGCTTAAGAGCGATCCGGGGAAAGGAGGTATATGCCTTTGGAGGAGGAAGTGGCCAGGCCGCTAAAACAGGATGGAACTCGGTTACTTTCTACGAGAAAGAAGAGCCGGAGGATCTGATTCAACCGCACAACGACCCCTTCCTCATTACGGTCCAAATAGACCACTGGATAACTAGCCGTATGCTGATCGATACCGGAGCTTCTGTCAACGTGATGTTCCGAGACGCATACACAAGGCTGTAGAGAGGAAAGAATAAGTTATCCTAGGATAACGAGCCGCTGATAAGCTTCTCCGGTGAGGTGGTCCAGCCTTTGGGATCGGATTACCTACCGCTAATCTTCGGCGAGGGAGACAGGACGAAGAAAGAGTACCTGAAGTTCATCGTCGTGGATTGCCTGTCATCGTACAATGGCATAATCGGTCGGCCAGGGTTATGGAAGCTGAAAACATTCATAGCCGGCCATATGCTGATGCTGAAGATGCCTTCACCGGCCGGTGTCATTACCATACGCGGGGACCAGAGGATCGCTCGCAGGTATTATGCGGAGGCCCTGACCCACGGGAGGAAGCGGACCGAGGTCTTCACGGCCACTCAACAAGCGCCGGTGTCGGATTTGAGTCTTGACCCCCGTGATGACACCGATTCTGACGACGAGAAGCTAAGCGACCCTCGGCCGTGGAAGAAACCGAAACAGTCTCCATTTCGGAGGACCACCTGGAGCGAAAAGTGGTGGTAGGGACGAGGCTCGCTCCGGCTGTCAGGAAAGAGCTCATCACCTTCCTCCGAGACAATAGTTCGGTCTTCGCATGGTCCTACGAGGACATGCTAGGCATATCCCCGGAGATAGCCGTCCACAAGCTAAATTCGTTGCCCAACGCTCCCCTGATGAGGCAAAAAAGGAGGTCCTTCAGTCCGGCGAAGTATGAAGCAATCAGAGAAGAAGTACAGAAGCTAAGGGGCATAGGTTTCATCCGGGAAGTCCAGTACCCCCGGTGGTTTGCTAACGTGGTTATGGTACCAAAGAAGGGAACCGACCGGTGGCACATGTGCGTGGATTTCACCAATTTAAACCGGGCGTGCCCAAAGGACAGCTTCCCGCTCCCCCGGATAGATCAGCTTATAGATTCCACGTCCGGCTTTAAGCTGCTCAGCTTCATAGACGCCTACGCCGGGTATGATCAGATAAGGATGAACCCGGACGACGAAGAGCACACATCATTCACAACTGACCGAGGTACCTACTGTTATAAGAGGATGCCGTACGGTCTAAAGAATGCCGGAGCCACCTACCAGCGGATGGTGAATCGCATGCTGGAGCAAGAAATGGGTAAAACGGTGGAAGTATACGTAGATGACATGCTGGTCAAGAGCTTGACTGCAGGGGCCCACGTCCGATATTTGGCGGTAGTCATCGGTAAGATGCTTAAGTTTGGAATGCGCTTGAACCCGAAGAAGTCCATTTTTGGGATTTCAGAGGGCTTGTTCCTTGGCCACATCATCAGCCAGCGAGGGATAGAAGCTAACCCACTGAAGGTCCAGGCAATCCTAGACATGGAAACACCAGGGGAAAGAAACCAGGTCCAAATGCTGACCGGCCGGCTGGCCGCCCTGGCCAGATTCATCTCCCGCCTGACCGATAAGTGCGCCCCATTCTTTAAACTGCTCAAAGCACAACAGTTCAAGAAAATCCACTGGGCGGCGGAGCATGAAGCGGCATTCCAGTCCATCAAGACGTATCTGTCTGCAGTACCTCTCCTATCCAAACCAGTGCCGGGCGAGATGCTATACCTCTACATAGCTGCATCCGAAGCAGCCGTCTCCGCGGCTCTCGTCAGGAAGGAGGGCACGCTCGATCTCCCGGTATATTATGCAGGGAAGGGACTTACCGGAGCCGAGGGCTGGTACCCCGACATTGAGAGGTTGGCTCTGGCCCTGATTGTTAGTGCCAGAAAGCTGAGGCACTATTTCCAGGCTCATTCCATCACCCTATATACCAATCACCCTTTGCGGTAGATCCTGCAAAAACCGGACACCAGCGGCAGGCTCGTACGGTGGGCAGTTGAATTGGGAGAGTTCGACATCACTTATGCTCCGCGAATGGCTATCAAGGGACAGGCAGCTGCGGATTTCATATGTGAACTCACCCCAAAGGTGGCAGAAGCGCACCCCGGCCGGTACGAGGGCAAGGAGGCAGTTCAGGCCGTAAAGATCGAACCAGGCCTCCCCAACGGTTGGAAGCTTTAAGTAGACGGCTCCGTAACGAGTAAGCGGAGCGGAGCCAGCGTCATGCTAACCTCGCCCGATGGCCAATCGTACGAGTATGCTCTACGGTTCCTCTTCAACACTTCCAATAACGCCGCTGAATATGAGGCCCTCATAGCCGGTTTACAACTAGCCAAGGAGATGGGAATCCCATCCCTGGACATATACAGCGACTCGAGCCTAGTGGTGAACCAGATGAATGGGCTGTTCGAAGTCAAGGAACCCCAGCTAGCCTCCTACCAAGCTTTGGCCAAGGCCCTGATCGAACCATTCCAGGGTGCCACGATCCAGCATATACCCCGAGAGGCAAATAGGCATGCAGACGCCCTCGCAAGACTGGCAACCGGAAACTACCCTCCGGAGTACTGAAGAGCTAAAATTGAAACCCTCTAGAAACCGAGTATAAGCAAGACCATCTCCGAGATATTTATGGTAGAAGAGGCACCACCGAGCTGGATGGATCCGATAGTTAGATACTTGGCTGACAAAACCGGCCCCCAAGATGCGGTGGAGACTAGGAGGCTACACCTCCGGTGCGCCAGGTACAGCCTTCTCAACGGCAAGTTGTACCGAAGAGGGCACAGCTTCCCCCAGCTGAAGTGTGTCACTAAGGAGACAGGAGAGGCTATCATGCGAGAAATCCACGAGGGAGTATGCGGTAATCACTCTGGCGCCCGGTCCTTGTCTCACAAGTCGCTCCGGGCGGGGTATTTTTGGCCAGACATGGCAGCAGCATCAAGAAGAATATCAGGTGGCTGCCACAAGTGCCACATGTACGCCTCTACACCCCATGCCCCGACAATCGCGTTATCAATCCTGTTAGCGCCATGGCCGTTCGCACAATGGGGACTAGACATCATTGGCCCTTTCCCAATAGCTGTGGGACAGTACAAATACGCCATTGTGGCCGTGGACTATCAGACTAAGTGGGTCGAGGCGGAACCCCTGGTAAAGATCACCGAGGAGCGGGTAAGAAAATTCCTGTGGAAGAACATCTACTGCAGGTTCGGGGTACCGCAGACTATAGTTACGGATAAAGGGACACAGTTCAACAATGCTGATCTTATCCAGTACACGGCCTCCATGGGGACCCGGATGTTGTTTGCCTCAGTGGCACACCCGCAGACCAACGGCCAGGTAGAAGCGGTGAACAAGATTATCAAAACCCTCCTCAAGAAAAAGCTGGACGCCAAGAAGGGATGTTGGGCCGAAGAACTCCCCGCGGTTCTATGGGACATCCGGACGACAGCAGCCGAAGCAACAGGGGAGACCCCGTTCTGCATGGCATTCGGGAGCGAAGTGGTACTCCCTGTAGAGACCAATATGCCCAGCGGCAGGGTCGAGAATTACGACGCCGAGACAAACGCCGAGGGCATACGGCTCAACCTGGATCTCATAGAAGAGCGGTGCGACCAGGCGCATATGCGAAACCAAACCTATAAGCAATGGGTCGCTCGGTACTATGATAGAAGGGTCCGGGAAAGGAAATTACAAGTGGGGGACTGGGTCATGAAGAAAGTTCAGAAAAAACCGCTGGCCTTGGAGCCAACGTGGGAAGGGCCCTACCAAATCACCGCAGCTGCGGGCCCGGCAACATTCCACATCATAGATGCCGAAGGCATCTATTCCACCCGCCCGTGGAATATCCAGCACCTGCGGTTCTATCCTAAATGAAATCGGTCGTAAAGGGACAATAGTGTATTTGGCACCAACATTGCAATACATAGTTACTGCATTTAGAATAAACTACAGCTGGTCGCAAGGTATATACAAAAAATTGTTAGCCAGCACCACCGGAGCCCCCAATCCCGGACCCACCACCTTTGAGAGACTGCTCTTGCTCCGCCATTTCAGCCAGGGCTACATCAGCCGCCATCCGCTCAGCATCAAGCCACCCTTTCTCCCTCCACCCCAGATATGCATCATTTATGCCCTTCGCACGGGCGTCATCCAACATCTCTTCAAGCTCCACCGACTCCCGGAAGTCGTCGACAGCTTTATCAGCCACTTCAGCAAGCCGGGATTCCACAAGCTTCTCCCCTCCTTTGAAGACTGCTGTCATTTGGGTCTGCAGTTCCAAAACCTTCGCCTCCAGATCCGCATTCTTTGCTTCCCGAGCGGTCGCCTGACGGTCGGCTTCCTCCCGCTCCTGCGCCAGCTTAGTGGTCAACCGACCGGCTTCCTCTTTCTCCTGCGCAAGCTCAGTTGTCAGCCGACCAACCTCCTCTCTCTCCCGCGCAAGCTTAGTTTCCGCCAAGGATAGCCGCACAGTAAGCTCCTCCACTTGCTTCTCCAAAACCGCAACCTCCCCTCTAGGCTCGGCGACGTAAAGACTATGAACCAGCTGACACAGATACACAAAAGGAACATTAGCTCGTACCACAAAGGGGAAAGGAAGCCCAGAAAACACACTTACCTGAAGAGCTAATTCCACGGGCTTCGTCCTGCTCTCGTCTGGCTGCCCAGTTCCAGGGCCGTCCCGATCAAGTCCCAAGGTTTCAATGGTAGATGCCACGAACCTACCAAAACCACCACCACCGGAACTACAATCGGCTTCCGGCCCCCGACTCCTTCGGCTGCCGGTCTCCCCGACCGGAACTAATGCTGACCCCCCACCAGCCGAGCTTGACGCCCCGGCATCAAACGTCCTCGCCCTCTTCGCTGGGGCTTCACCACGATCGCTTCTGCGGTGCCCAGGCATCTCCGCTGCCTCTTTCTCCCACGCGGTCTGTACCCCCATCGGCCGTGCTAGATGTTCCGAACCCGGTAGGCCCACCGACCTTACTTCCCGGATAACGAGTGGGGCATTATCCTCACCGCCCAGCCGCCTGCCGTAGTGGGAGTCCGGAAACACGAGCGGCACATGCCTGTCATGCACCGTGCACTCTAGGGTGAGCGGATCTACAACGGTTTTCGAAGCCATCTCCCCCATCTCCATCAACCTCGGGGCCACAAGCTCCTCATCCGGTTCGACGGTCTCCTCGCTCCGAACAGCCAGCCGGGGGCATTAGCTGCAAAGCGATAAACCGAGTGGTCAGAATAAAAGCGACCCTGCAAAACAAGTGCAAGGTACCTTACCAGGTTTTCTCCCCATCTCGCATATCTCCAGCACATTCCACCGGATGAAATTGTAGGAGCTCCGGCCCAGAACGTCCCAGCACAGAAAAAGTCGGGCTAGCCGTTGCCTCTCTAAGTCCACCAACCGGTACGACTGATCTCCGATCGATTGATAAGCCCCGGGCACCTGAAAGTTCCTTGAACTACGCTGCCACTTGCCCCCGGCCATCACAACCGACCTCCTCCATACATTCGAAACCGAAGACGGCAGGTGAGTGATGGCAGGATCGAAGTCACGCGCGGCAAAGTTAACACAACCGCAGGCCTGGGCCTTTTTGGAGTAGAGAACCTTGTACAGCGCCCGGAACTCATTCACCGTGGGCCAGTCTATATTGCTCAGGCTGAAAAGGCACCCGAGGCCAAGCAACTGCCTCCACTGGTTGTTAGGTAGCTGAGCTGGGGACATATTTATACTGCTCAGCATAAACTGGACAAACTTCGGCAGCGGCAGAGATAGTCCGTGCCGAAATTGATCATCAAAAACGGCAACCCAACCCGGCTCCGGGTTGCAAGCCAGTTCCCCGGGATACAGGCCTCGAAGCTTAATGGAGGAATCAATGTCCCACTTCACCCGAAAGTCCCTTATCTCTCTCTCTCGGACATGCTTCTGGTTGGCTCGTCGCAGAAAATCACCCTATCGCCATCCAGTAGCTCATACCTCAACTCACGGCCGGAACCGACAGGATTCGCCGATCTCCCAGATGCCATAAAGCCTGAATAATAGAAGCTAGTGCTATAGCAAAATAGCAACACAGACAAACGGCAGGCAAAGGGCAAGGTGCAGCAAGATACGGCAGAAGGAGAGCAGAAGAACCGATAAATAGGGCAACCAAAAAAGAGAGGCAACCCCAGCTGCAGATTCCCTTCATCTCAGACCGTTCCTTACCGACACGTGTCCCAGCATCGATAAAGGTTCCCATGCCATCATAATTGATGGGACTGATGGACTCTCCCCTTCATCGCATGTCCGCCACCTGTCCCACTTACAAGCGGCAGTTAGGGGAGATAGGACGTAGAACGAGGCGTCCACTCCCTTCACTTTCCCAAGAAGTCAACCTTGAGCCAAGGAGCAGCATCTCACCGGTTATGAAGCATCCAACCGGCTCCGCACCACCCCACCGGTTATGAAGTATCCAACCGGCTTGAAGACAAGTCACTGGTTATGATCTTTCAACCGGTTTGAACCGCCTCGAGAGCATTGTTCCGGGTATGAGCCATCCATCTGGTACCATGGCAGTTCACGATTAGGTATCATTCAACCGGCTGCATGGCATCTTCACTACAAGTCACCGGTTATGATCTTTCAACCGGTTTGAACCGCCTCGAGCGCATTGTTCCGGGTATGAGCCATCCATTCGGTACCATGGTAGTTCACCGGTTAGGTATCATTCAACCGGCTGCATGGCATCTCACTGGGGGACTCGTCTCGATATGGCAGAACGCCCGGGTGAGATCTACCCGGTCCCATGACATTCCACCGGGCATGTGACATTCAACCGACTCCAAAGCATTCCACCGGTTGTCACTTTCCTTCGCCTACGGGCAGGAACGAGCCAGCAACAACTCAAGGCTTCCAAACGCATGGGCTTTATAAAGCCGGGTGAGTTTACATCTAACACATGTACTCTTGTCCAGCAGGATAAAAACCCTGCATCACACTGAACTGTGATACATTTGGGGATACTTGGCGAGACTCGTTATCTCAACGCCACCCCACCGGGCAGATTGTTTCTCTAACACAGAACAAGTCTCCCCGCAAGCTAACAAACCTGCACATTTACCTCGCTTATTCCAACAAAAGCTGAGAGCTAGCAAGTGTTGATCGGTGCTTCGGAACGACCGCAACACCGGGGGCACCTGTTGGCTCATTCCACGCACCAACAGGCCTTCCCATAAGCTAGCACTCTCCGACTCGTACCGATATGGCAGAACGCCCGGTCGAGGTCCCATGCACTCTCCGACTCGTACCGATATGGCAGAACGCCCGGTCGAGGTCCCATGCACTCCGACTCGTACCGATATGGCAGAACGCCCGGTCGAGGTCCCATGCACTCCGACTCGTACCGATATGGCAGAACGCCCGGTTGAGGTCCCATGCTCTCCGACTCGTACCGATATGGCAGAACTCCCGGTCGAGGTCCCATGCACTCCGACTCGTACCGATATGGCAGAACGCCCGGTCGAGGTCCCATGCTCTCCGACTCGTACCGATATGGCAGAATGCCCGGTCGAGGTCCCATGCACTCCGACTCGTACCGATATGGCAGAACGCCCGGTCGAGGTCCCATGCACTCCGACTCGTACCGATATAGCACAACGCCCGGTCACGCCCAATCTTCAATACGGACTTGGGGGACTGGGCACTGTTGGGTTGGTAACCCTGCGGGTCTGCGGGACAAGAGCAAGACAGATTAAATCCCCATTCAAGATTGCACTTGACCGGGAACTTGGGGGATTTGTTGACAGTAGCCACAAAGGGGCTACAGAAGGCCCACAGACCCGCCGCTAGTGTACCAGGGGCCGACCCAAGGCCCCGGACCGGATCACCAGCACCCGGCCTCGGGGTCCAGCAGTCTATCCTACCACCAGGGGCCCGGGGGCGCCTGCCTACCAAAGAGGTCACCAAAGCTGCCCTTTGGTGTGCAAACAGAAGGGAACCAGTCCCACATCGAAGGGTAAGGCCAGACCTCACTCCTGACCACCTATATAAGGGCTCCAACTACTCTTATTAATAGGTAACTGATCCTTCCTACCGCTTATATACGTGCTTAAGTTATATCTATTCCAACTATACTAACTTAGGCATCGGAGAGGAGAAGACCGGCCCGCCCGGTATTCCCCTTAGTAAGCAGGTTTGCAGGAGATAGCACGAAGATTTACCTGTCTCTACCAGGCCCCAGGGTTTGTACAGAAACAAAACCTCCATCGCTCATTAAGACTCTTGGAACTCCAAAACGTGAGAAGATGTTTATCTTGAGAAATTCGGCAACTACTTTTGAATCATTGGTGCGTGTAGCATTTGCTTCTATCCACTTAGACACATAATCAACTGCTAGCAAGATGTAGAGGAAGCCTTTGCTTGAAGGGAACGGTCCCATAAAATCTATGCCCTAAACATCGAAAATTTCAACAACAACAATAGGAGTTAAATGCATTTGATCTCGATTACCTATGTTGCCCATTCTTTGGCACCGATCACATGTTATGCATGTTGTATATGCATCTTTGAATAGTGTAGGCCAATAGAATCCACAACTTAGTACCTTCAAAGCCGTCTTCTTTGGTCCAAAGTGTCCTCCACACGCTTCGCTATGACAAAAGGCAAGAATGGATTGATGCTCTTCTTCCGGTACGCACCGTCGAATAACTTGGTCACTACATTACTTCCATAAGTACGGCTCATCCCATAAGTAGTGCCGAGCTGGTTTTTTGATCTTGTTCTTAAGGTGGCTCGGCATCCCTTTTGGAAAGTGACGAACTGCAAGGTAATTGGCAATGTCGGCATACCAAGGTTCTTGTTTCGCGTCAAGCCGAAATAGTTGCTCATCCAGGAATGTCTCGAGAAGTTGTAGCTCGTCTTCTTCTTTCACAATTCGGTTCAAATGGTCGGCTATAACATTCTCACTTCCTTTCTTGTCTTTGATCTCTATGTCGAATTCTTGAAGTAAGAGAATCCCTCGAATGAGCCTTGGCTTTGCATCCTTCTTTGTCATAAGATATCTTAAAGCGGCATGATCACTATACACAATAACTTTAGAGTTTAGTAGATATGATCTAAACTTTTCTAAAGCAAAAATTACTGCTAAAAGTTCTTTCTCGGTTGTGGAGTAGTTGAGTTGAGCATCGTTGAGAGTCCTTGAGGCATAATAGATGGCATTCGGCTTCTTCTCTACCCTTTGGCTGAGCACGGCTCCGAATGCATAGTCCGAGGCGTCACACATGAGCTCAAATGGAAGCTCCCAATTAGGTGTAGACAAGATTGGTGCCGAACACAAGGCTTCCTTCAACCGATTGCAGGCTTTCTCGCATGCTTCACTCCACTCAAACGGCACATCCTTTTGCAATAAGTTACTCAATGGCTTTGCATCTTTGGAGAAGTCTTTGATAAATCGTCGATAGAATCCAGCATGGCCAAGGAAACTTCTCACGTCTCTCACATTCTTTGGCGAAGGCAAGTGTTGAATGAGCTCCACTTTGGTTTTGTCTACCTCAATGCCTTTTGCCGAAATTATGTGACCAAGCACAATGCCTTGCGTCACCATGAAGTGGCACTTCTCCCAATTAAGCACAAGGTTGGTCTCAACACACCTTTCTCGTATCTCCTCTAAGTTCTCCAAACATGAGTCGAAGTCGTGTCCATACACGCTAAAGTTATCCATGAAGACCTCGATCTTATTTTCAATAAAGTCGGAGAAGATGTTCTACATGCATCGTTGAAACGTGTCGGGTGTGTTGCATAGGCCGAACGACATCCTTCGATATGCAAAGGTGCCGAATGGACAAGTGAAAGTAGTCTTCTCTTGATCATCCGGGTGTATCATGATTTGGTTGTAGCCGCTATATCCATTAAGAAAACAATAAAACTCATGGCCGGCTAACTTTTCGAGCATTTGATCCATGAACGGCAAGGGCATGTGATCCTTCCTTGTAGTTGCGTTCAGCTTCCTATAGTCGATGCACATGCGATGGCTGGTCACAAGTCTTTGAGGCACAAGCTCAATTTTTTCATTCTTCACAACCGTTACACCACTCTTCTTTGGCACTACTTGCACCAGTGAGATCCACTTGCTATCCGAGATTGGATAAATCACCCCACAATCAAGTAGTTTGATGATTTCATCTTTCACTACCTTCATTATGGGGGGATGCAAACGTCTTCGTCCTTCACTTTTCGGCTTAGCTCCTTCTTTGAGTAATATACGATGAATACATGTTGTAGGGCTTATTCCCTTGATGTCCGCCAAGGTCCAACCTATAGCGGTTTTGTATTTCTTAAGCACATTCACTAACTCTTCTTCTTGCTTCTTGCTAAGCTTTGAAGACACAATAACTGGTAAAGTGTCTTCATCTCCAAGATATATTTCAAGTGACTAGGGAGCTCTTTTAATTCTAACTTCGGGGCCTCTTCCACACTTGGACGAAATTTTGTTGTGGCATTAGGGATTGACAAGAACGAACCTTTCTCAAACCGTGGGGCTGCATTGAATTCGGCAACCACTTTCCTTAAGCATGGCTTGAGGTTCTCTTCTTCTTCTTGCATGATTCGTTCGCCCCTCTTGTCAAATCCCACCCCTTGCTCTATGGTTCGTTGCTATGCGTCGAGCGAGGTCGACATGACTCGCTCGACCTCCTCAGTAACTTCAATATCCTGACATTCTTCTTCCTTGACAACCGGATACTTCATGGCGTCAAAAACATTGAACTTAATCACCTCACAATCAACTCCATCGTCAAGTTGCCTTCCGCAACATCAATCTTGGTGCGTGCCGTCCTCATGAAGGGCCGGCCAAGCAATAGTTGAGTGCTATTGACCGGCGAGTCTTCCATCTCCACAACATAGAAATCGGCCGGAAAGATTAGTTGGTTTACTTGCACAAGCACGTCCTCGACATAGCCCTCCAGATACTTGCTTGATCGATCAACAAGTTGAATGATGACATTGTCCTTCTTGAGAGGCCCTATACTCAATGTTTGATACACATTGAGTGGCATGACATTTATCGATGCTTTCAAGTCGAGCATGACATCATCGAAACGTGTGTTACCGATCACACATGGCACATTGAAGCTCCCCGGATCTTTCATCTTTGGTGGGAACTTCCTTTGAATAACGGCCGACACCGTCTCGCTCATAGTCACCACACGAGTCTCCCTTGTATGTCTCATTGTCGTGCAAAGCTCTTTGAGGAACTTTACATACTTAGGCACTTGCCTTATATACTCCAACAACGGGATATTCACCTCCACTTTTCGGAAAATATCCAACACTTCCTCGTCAGATTGTCCTTTTTGGACTTTGCAAATCGAGAAGGGAAGGGTATGCATGAGTTCGGCACCCCTCCCTTGTTGGTATTGATCTGTACGGCTTCCTTCTTCGAGGTTGCGGGATCTTTCTCGAGCTCATTCTTCAATCTCTCTCCTTCGGCAGCTCTCTCGGCTGCAGCCTTCTCGGCACGGCTGGCGCAACGTCGACAGCATTGCGTGCAGTAGGATCGGTATCGGTAGGCTGCAGCTCGGCAGTGGCAGGCTGCAGGCCAGCCTGCTCGGCAGCATCGGCAGGGAGGCTGCCGATAGCATCGGTAGCCTCTTCTTCGTCTAAAATTGTGCCGAAAGTCACCTTCTTTGGATTTCTAGCTCGTGGCTCATTCAACACTCTTCCACTACGTGTTGTGATAACTTTGGCATGCTCATGGCCCGTATTTTTAATAACTCCACCCGGAAGCTTTCCTTGCTCGGTGATCTTTCCCATAAAGTCCACGACTTGCCCCATTTGAGTCTTCAACTCGGCTATGTCTTTCGAGTGCGTTTGTTATCCCGCGAGCAATACTTGAGTTGCACTCGAAAGAGATTGAATCAATGCATCGTAGTTGGGGTTGCTTAGTGCGGCTTGAGCTTGGTTTGGCATAGGTTGAAACGACATAGCTTGATTGTTCGGTTGTATAGCTTGGCTCGGCCCTTGGTTCGGTTGAAAAGGCTGCCTCGGCACAAAGGGTGCTCTCGGTTGGTATGGAGCTGCATTCGGTGGCCTTTGGATGTTGTCATTGTTTGACCATCTAAAGTTTGGATGATCGTTGAACCTCGGATTGAAGTTGCCGAACCTTTGTCCTCCTTGAAATCCAACGACATTCACCTCTTCCTCACTTAATCCAAATTGAGGGCATTGCTCGGCTTCATGATTCTCAGCACAAACTCCACACACTTGTGCTCTCTTTCCTCGCATTAAACTTGCTACCATATCCGATAGCTTACCAACCTTGTTCTCCAACACCGAACTAGTAGTCTCATTCACTTTGTGCTTCAAGACATTGTCTCGCGACATGCCAAATTGTTGACTATTCAATGCTCGAATCTCCAACAAGTTCTTGGCCGGTGCAGGATCAAGTTCAAGGAAAGAACCTTGTGCCGCCGAATCTAGGAACTCCCTTTCCATGAGGCGCAAGCCCTCATAGAAATACTAAAGAAGTAGGCCCTCTCTAATGTCATGAGATGGACACGAAGCAACGAGGGTTTTATACCTCTTGTAATAGTCAGAAAACGTCTCATCTCCTCCTTGCCGAATGCTCGTGATTTGCTTCCTCAAATCAGTGATACGAGATGCCAGATAATACTTGAGTAGAAACTCATTCACCATCGTCTCCCACGATGTGACACGCCCGGTTGGCACCTCAAATAGCCACTCCTTGGCTTGATCCTCAAGTGAAAACGGAAAAGCCTTCATCTTGAAGTGTTGAATGTCGGCACTTGTAGGTCGGTGGTAAAGTTAAACCACTGAAGATGCTTATTTGGATCCTCTCCCGCCAAGCCGTGATATGGCCTCAATTGGTGGAGAAATCCACTCTTCAATTCAAACTCCCCACTCTTGCCAGTTGTACATGGAGGGAAAGTATTGTTCGCGGGTGCGGTTCCTCCTCCGGTG
Organism: Potentilla sterilis; assembly: GCA_963682095.1. Taxonomy (NCBI): domain Eukaryota; kingdom Viridiplantae; phylum Streptophyta; class Magnoliopsida; order Rosales; family Rosaceae; genus Potentilla; species Potentilla sterilis. The sequence goes on from OY821754.1 coordinate 24,731,910, forward strand.
ACATGACCATTTTGAGCACGGATCGAAGTTATGATTGGTGGCTCGGAAAAGTTGAAGACGAAATCGTGCAAGTCAGGCTCGGCAAAGGTCTCAAGTTCGGTTCCCTCTATAACAAGATCACACGATGAAGTAACTAGAGAGGCCGAACTAGGGCTAGAAGATGGTGATGATGTCGATGCCGAGCTAAAGGTGTCGGATGGGGGCAATGGCGTTATGATGAGAACCGCGAGGCTCACACAAATAATAACCCTACAAAATATCGTTATTAGTATAAGTAAGTAGGGATCGTTCTAAGCCGGGGATTAAGGGTACCTGAAATATGAGAATGTTAGACAAGAATATATATATATATATATATATATATATATATATATATATATATATATAGACACACACACACATAAAAACTTCACATTGGGGAAGAAATAGGGATCGGCAGCCATAGGGCTACCCTAAGCTAGGTACGAAAATCAAAATTCTAATTCTAATATGTACAAGTGATCATCATCTTTCACACCAAGCCATTCACACAAAAAGACTCTTTAACATATAGATTCGCATGTAAGAAAGTAAGGAACAAGTATCAACATGTTTAGGTTCAATTTTAGTTTCGACTACAACCTAGTTGTAAGACTTCTCAAGTTCTTAAGATCGACCTTTTGAGTATGGATCCTAGAATATATGTTAATCTTTTTGAGACTTAACAATTAATCACAATAGTCTAAATCGGAGACATGCAAAACAAGCAAGGTTGTCAATCATCTTATTTTAACATGCAAGTTATCTAAAGTATTATACCCTAGGTGAGCAAAACGAATCAAAGCAACCTTTTGAGTATTTAGCCATATTTGTTATTTCTCCGGTTTGATGAAACCTAACATCTAGATTTACATGCTTCAAGCCAATACTAATGTTTCGGTTTTGAAGTCCCAATCATTATATTTCTAACCAATTTCAAGCCTAAAACAGGCAAGATACCACTGCCCTAATTATCCATACGCACGAAATCCATAAATTAAAACTACAAAACTACTTTACATAAACTTCAACAAAATCGGTTCATACAAAAGTTTAACAAAAACTAAGAATTGAAACAAGTTCTTACAAATCACACAAACATGAATAAATACATAAGCCATAGGGGGAGTGGATCACACTTTTATAACCTTGAGAAGCTCTTCAAGACGTGGTGGAGTGGTGAGATGCTGCTCAGCAGAAGCTAAAACGATGTACGGGATTTGGCTGGTAGTGGTGATGGTTTTGGCTAAGTATTTAGGTGTTTGGTCCTTTATAGCCGATCCATGCTTCCAAAAATCCAAAGGAGAGCTTTCCTGTTGCAACCGGGAAACTTAAGTTTTCTCGGCAGAATTGACCTTGCTCCAGTAAATTCGGCATAACTCCCTCCTCACTGCTCCGATTGATGCGATTCTAAATCCTGGAGAAATTAGACTCGTAGGGCTTTTCATCCATATAAGGCACGTCCACTGGTTCCAAATGATGCGTCGTACAAAAATTCCGGGAGTCAGGACACTGTCCCAGGAAAATCCTGGTAGTCCCTGGTGATTTTTGTTCAAACTGCCAAGTTTCAGCCATCTTTTGGGTGACTTTCCGAACTCCGATTGATCTGATTTTTTGAAACAATACACTTTAGCTCGTCAAATATATGCATACCAAATTTCAGCAAATTTGGAAAAGGATAAGTCATTTTAACATAAGTCTCAAAATCACAAAAAGACATATTTTGTATTATTTTCTCAGATTTCTATATTTAGTCATTTTTCTGACAATTAAGCACGTTTTTCTAAAACTCTTCTGAAATGACACTAAACTATATTATGACTCTATCTTACTCTAAATAGACTAACAAAGCACAAATAAGGGATAATAACACATTAATATCGTCGCACATTGTGCTTCTATCACGTTATGATTGCAAGGGCGAGGTCTTCGTTGATTCGTTGCAAGCGTCCGCGGTGGTCTCTTGTCCAAAGATTAAAATCGGACATGCACTATTCTGAAATTTTTCAACACGAAGCAAGTTAGAATCATTGAAAACAAATAGAAAGCAAGAATATACAAGGTAATTACAAGCCACGGCCTTGGCAATTTCAAACAAATTTCAAACAATTTCATGCTATATACACACGGAAAAGAAGACATAAACACGGCAAGTAAACGAAATTTTATGGTGATGTCGAAATTTCTAAGTCTAATTGCTTTTAAGTTTGTTCAAACTCTCAAAGTACGTAGAGCAGAGGAGATAACGGTGCAATGGACTAGTGCAGCCCCCGGTAGTATCATGCTTTATCCGATATATCTCGAGAGTTCGAACCACAAAACGTTTTGTTTCAAGCCTCAAGGCTCACTCATGCCGAATTTATTCTAAGTTTTGAAGCTCGGTGGAAATGTGGCCTAGGTGCTATCGTCTAGACACAAAGTTCCGTGGTTTCAGAAGGCTAGGCGTGTCATCCGAAAATAGCTCAAGGCAAGACTCATTTTTTGGTAACCACGGAGGACAAGTCCCCTATTGCCCCTCTTCAAAAGAGAAGAGAAAACAAGCTGTGGGCCTCTGAGATCTAATTTGACAAACCTTTGAGTCTAAGTCGGGACAACACACACTAATAGGCGAACCTTTTGCCCCTTACTCAGTTAAGAACCTCGTGTTGGCAGTACCACAAGCGTCAATAAAAGCCGCCCTCAACCTCATGAGACCTCGCAAGATAACATGAAGGGTTAAGGTTAATATCAACAAAAGTGGCCTTACCTATTCCTCTTCCCCTCAAAACTCAAAGAAAACTCAACACAAATAAACCTCTAAGCCTCTTAGCAATTTAACTAAGTTATTACATCATAGCACATTCGGCATACATCATATAATTTTCAGAATTTAAACTCTACATGCCGAAGCATATTTCTACTTTACAACAAAATTTCCAACAAAATATTTACAACATACGAAATTTATACAAAACAATTAGCATTAAAACATATCAAGCTTTTATAATAAATTAACATGCTTGCCGATTACCTTGTTACTATGTAATGAAAGCCGTCCTTAACCTCATGGGATAGGTTTCTCTCTCCCTTTTTGAACTAGGAAATCCATGTCTTGACCGGCCTAGGACAGCTTCACACGTTTAGGACACGGTTTAGAAGCTTCTTGAAGGTTCTAGGATGTTTGAAGGAGATTTGGCATACTTGCAGCCACTTGGAAGCAGTACCAGCAGATTGCCAGGCTCTCGGCAGCGTATCGGCAGTGTGTGCACAGCAGCATCGGCAAAACGTGGGCGGGGCTGGTGCAGGGCTGGCGCGCGAGGGCTTCGACAGGCTGGCACTGCATTTGGACTTCGGCATGTGCGGCATGGCTGCTGCGTAGTTGCGCAACAGGTCTTGTGTAGCGAGGCTAACCTGTCGGAAGCCGGCGAGGCTAATTTCTCGGAAGCTGGTGAGGCTATCTGGATGGATTCTGTCGAGGGTTGTCGACATAATGTCGACAGCATGGGTGTTCGTATCGGATGAGCCATACTTATGGAAGCAATGTAGCAATCAAGTGGTGATGAGAACCGCGAGGCTCACACAAATGAGATCAAGGCATCATTGATTCCTTGGTTGTTCAAAATGTAGAGTCTTGCATTTTGTTTTTGCTGGGTCTGAGTTCCCTTGCATGTCCTTATTTTCTTTGAGTTTTCCTTGTGATTATAAACCTCAAAGCCGGACACAAAAACTCTTTTGTTAAACCCATGTCATTAGCATTTTCATTTGCATATCAAGAGATGTGTTGGTAGTGTAAACAACCCCGGAAGTGTTCACAACTGAATCAGTTGAGAAGTAGCTGAATTCAAGATTGAAACAAGTGAGACACGAGAGCTGAGTATTTAGACTATGCGAGTCTAGATAGGATAGTAACGAGGTTAGCTATCCCATCAGGAGTTGTAATCTTGTGAGAAGTGTTTAGCGCTCTTTGTGAACCAACTTAGAGATAGCTGGGTTTAGAAAACTTTCACATGTGAGCACTTAGAGGACAAGATAGGGTGAACGTTCAAGAGACTAGGAGAGTCTGGAATAGGATAGCAACTAGCTTGACTAATCCCAGGTTCTAAATCTTGTATAAGTGTACGAATTGCATAATGGAAAGTTTTGTCCTTCAGGAGTAAGGGGCACGCAGGTTTTCTCCCTGATTGCAGGGGTTTCTGCGAGTAAAAAATATCTTGGTGTTATTTGTTTATTTCTGTACCTTCATTATTTTCAGTCATCGTTTCCTGTTATACTGGATAACATCAACTGTTGCTATCCCTAAGAGTAAAATTGAACGAAAAAGTTTTCAAGACCTATTCACCACCATTTAGGACTTCAGATGTGGGCCGAATTGTGGAAGATTGTAAAAGGTATGTGAGTTCTTTTCATTCTTTCCAATTACGGCACATATATTGTGAAGCAAATGGGGTGGTCAATAGGCTTGCTTTCCTTGCTATTGGAATGATGTTGATGAATGTTGGTTAGAGAAGACCCCGGTTATTATTTGGGATGTTCTCTATGAGAATATATCAGATGTTTGCGGGGGTTTAGGCAATACGTCCCCCCTTTTGTATTTTTTCCATTCCAATAATAATATAAGAGGTGGTAACGAGGAACCCGACTAAGATCGGCGCCTCATGCTACTATGTTTTAAAAAATAAATAAATTAATAAGTTAGGGAGGAGCCAAAGAGTTTGGTTCACAGAATGGTTTGGTGGGCCTTAAGTGACAAATTAAACAGACCACAATGAACGACCCTACCGACCAATTTGAGCAAACTGCACCACAAGACAAACATGCTATGACTCATCACCATCGCAAAAGTGTTCTAGAACATACCTGTATTTCAATTGTTTGATCAACAGTGCGTCGCGTTGCTTTCTTCTCTAGAAATTACAGGAAACTAACTTGCCTAATTTCTGCTTCTTTTTGTGTATTTAGTGCTTGACAACACATCTATGATGACTAAGAGTAAGTCCAACAACTTTCCCAAAAATTTCTCTAAAATGGGGAAACAAAACTCATTTTCTCTATAATTTTTTATTCCAACTCCAACAGATTCCTTATTTTGCAGATTATGACATTTATAATACAATAATAAATATTCAATATTTATTGTAAATTTTAATTAATGATTACTTTTAAGTTATTTTATAATAATAAATTTATTTATTTTAAATAAAATTCAAACTATAGGGATGAATATATTTTCTCTTATTAATAATTACTTTTAGTTTTCTGTGTCAAATTGATTTGTTCATTAATTTTTCATTCTGCAAATTTTTCTTTCTCTCGTTACAAGTATAGGAATGAATATATTATCTCTCATCCAAATCCCCATTTTAGGGAATGAGATGGAGAATCTGTTGGAGCCCAAAATCCCCAAAATTAAGTAAAATCCCTATTATAGGGAATCTGTTGGACTTGCTCTAAGATGATATATGCTTTATGGTTTTTACTTCTGATACAGTTAGATTATTAGTTATCTATTATCATTTTTATTACAGTTATATCTTCTTTTTCCCCTTCTTCTTCTTCTTCGTCTTCCAGCCGCTTTAAGTCTTAATTAATAAAACTGAATAAAGAAAACTAATCACTTATAAAAACTATTAAAAAAAAATAACAAACTACATATAGATACATGACAGTAATTTATTTTACAAATACCTCACTTACATATTCAATTAAGAAAATTAGGCCAAAAATTTACAGATTAGTACAAGATGCTGTAAAGCTGCCACATGTCACTAACAATTTGACACTTTTACCCCTCTTTATATCCCAGAACTTTTACAGATCCCCTTCCCTAAAACAATCAGATCGTCACACGCTGCCTCTGTAATCTGTTCTTCGTCTTCATTGTAAGCCTCAGCTCGTCAGAGCTTAGTTCTAACCCTAATCTCGTCGGATATTCATAAATTTCGTCTGTTTTAGTGGGTGATTTAGACGTTGATTTCATCGGACATTCACAAGTTCGTCTTCTTCTTCTTCAGATAGTTCGTCAATTGATTTTCAGGTTAGTTTGAATCTTCTAACTCGATTTCGTTTGCGAAATTGTTTTAGATCTCTTTCGATTTCATGTTTCCTATCTAGATTCGTTTACACAGTAGCAGGATTCGTTTACGCAATAGCAGGTTTTTATTTTTGATTTTCAGGTTAGTTTGAATCTTCTAACTCAATTTTGTTTGCGAAATTGTTCTAGATCTCTTCCGATTTCATGTTTCCTATCTAGATTCGTTTACACAGTAGAAGGATTCGTTTACATAGTAGCAGCATCATTTTGTTTCAGTCGATTTCATGCTTCTTATCTAGATTTGTTTACGCAGTAGCATGTTATTGTTTTTATTGACATAATAGCAGTTTTATTTTTCTTTTTGTGTTTTAAATCGTTTCCTTAACGTAGTAGCAGTAGCAGTATCAGTTATTAATATGTAGTCCAAGTTTGTGTAGTGTACTATGGTTATTGGTTGGTTTTCGCGGTGTAGCGGCACGCTGCTTTTTGAATAACACAATTTGTTGACACAATAGCAGGGTTTTTTTCTTTTGTATTTGGTATCGTTGTCTTAACGTAGTAGCAGTAGCAGTAGCAGTAGCAGTAGCAGTAACCGTTGTTAATATATAGTCCAAGTTTGTGTAGTGTACTATGGTTATAGGTTTGAGTTCGCGGTGTAGCGGCACACTGTTTTTTGAATAACACATTTAATTGACACAGTAGCAGGTTTTTTTTTGTGTTTTGTATCGTTGCCTTAACGTAGTAACAGTAGCAGTATCAGTTTTTAATATGTAGTCCAGATTTGTGTAGTGTACTATGGTTATAGGTTTGAAGTTTGTGGTGCAGCGGCACACTGCTTTTTGAATAACACATTTTATTGACACAGTAGCAGGTTTTATTTTCTTTTGTGTTTTGAATCGTTGCCTTAACGTAGTAGCAATATCAGTAGCAGTAGCAGTATCAGTTGTTAATATGTAATCCAGATTTGTGTAGTGTACTATGGTTATAGGCCAGACCCATGAAAACCTCCTGGAATACCACAAACAAGGAGGATCAAGTCTTTTGGTGAAGAGGTCAGACCCATGCAATGCCAACGCTGTAAGAAAACTGGCCACCACAATAGTAGGTCTTGCAAATCTGTTATGTGAGCAGTAGGAGATTCAACCATGAACAGTAGCAGACTCAGCGAGTAGCAGTAGCAGACTCATCAGTAACAGATGAAATTGATTTGTTGTCGCAAATATTAAAGATTTATAAATTTTACTGGAACAACTTCATTTTCTTTCTAGATATTGATATGTAGTAGCACCTAGTACTGCTGTTTTTCATGATTTGGTAGCAGAGATTGTGCGCAAGGTTTATCACTTATGTTTAATCTTTTATTCAATTTTTAGCGTGTTTCATTATTACCATTCTTCCTTTTCCCTTTCTTGTTTTCGGATTTTGTATTTGGTTAATGAAGCTTGTGACATTGTAAGAACTCGGCTTAATAAAGGAAAAAAGCGAATAAAAGTGAATGAGTCAGTAGCATTATGCAAATACTACAACATTTATGCAAGCACAACTTGCTTTAAACACCACTAGTCATATCAAATTCAAATTAACATGTGCAATTTTTTCAAGTCCCAAACTGAAGTATTGAAACACAAAAATAACAGTTTAAAACAGGTGGTGCAATTTAGCCCCTCATATCGAATTACAAGATTAAGATCCAAAATGTAGTAGCACTCTACTCAATCTCTCAAGCTTATGTCCCAAACTGAAAACCTAACTGCAGTACTACTTTCAGTCACATTTTTTTCTTTGCTTTCTTCACTACTTTGTCGACCTCAAAGCCCTCCATCTCTTTCTCTTTTCGATCATTCATTTCTTTGATCCTCTTTATCACTTAGCGCGTCCTAGGAGCAGTGGCAGCTTCATCACGCTTATCGTTGCCAACGTCAATAGCAGTGGCAGCTTCATTCTCAGTAGTAGCTCCTTCAGCTGCATCAACATTCTCAATAGCAGCTCCTTCTGCTGCATCACCATTCTCAGTAGCAGCTCATTCAGCTGCATCAACATTCTCAATAGCAGCTCCTTCAGCTCCTTCAGCTGCATCAACAAATTATCAAATTCTGCTACTGCTTAAAAAACAACACTATAGCATTATCATAATCAACATAATAACACAGTATCATAATCAACAAAGTAGCTATCATAATCGCTACTGTTTCAAAACACAAGCATAATCATTTCTTTAAAACTTAAAGTTTTGAAACCAATTTTACAGTAACACATGAACGAAGGGTTATGACTTTACAATTTATAGTATGAATACCAAAGACAACATGAAGGAAGGTTTACGACTTACCCTATCACTATCCATTGATCTTCCTTAAACCGAATCGTTGGCTGCTACTGCTACTTCACATGAAAGAAAGCTGCTACAGCCTCCAACGTGCGACAAAACCTGTCAATTTAGTGAAGTCATTATCGAAATCGATTGATACAAGTCCAGGTTTGCTGTTGTGCTACTGTGCAGTTTTCCAACAAAAATAAAAATAAAAATTGAGCTACTGTGCTACTCACCGATTGAAGACGAAGAATAAAGATATTGATGCTACTGTGTCGATCGCTGCGTTGTGTAGACAAGAGATTTGGGGCTGGAGCTTTGCTGCATTAAAAGAATTACGATTTGAGAAATTAACGCAGTAGCATAATCAACACTATAATAACATAATACCATCAACGTTTTTGGAATTATAAAGACTAAATCAAAATCAAAATCAAAATCGATACAAGTCTAGTTTTAGATTTGCTTAAAAACAAAATCGGAATAAATATACAATTGAGCTACTGTATTACTCACGATTGAGTTTTCAGAGGTTGAAGACGAAGAAGAAGAGAGGATATTGATGCTACTGAATTGTTGTGGAGAGTGATTCGTTCTGCTACGGAGAGATGGCTGCTACTGAGAGAAAGCGATATGGAAAATTTAGGGCTCGACTGAGATTTGGGGATAGCTGCTACTGATTCGTTCTGAGTGGCTCGTTCTGATATCAGGGGCTTTTTGGTCATTTCATTTTCCAGGCTGGTCTCAGGCCTGCTTCATTTAACTGTTGGGCCTGGGTTGTTGTCCTGATTTGTATGAGAATATTAAAAGTGAGTTTTCTGTATTGATAAATTTGATGGGGTGCTACTGAGTAATTAACTAAAAAAAATTATCAGTTATTAAACTATATTAAATATGTGCAAACACGTTTGCATATATGCATTATTATATGCCGTTGCCAATATTGGGTTAGCTTAATAGCGAAGCAGTGATACACTTAATAAAGAACCATAGCTGACCAGGCACAAATACACAATAATGGCAAACCAAAGCTCTTCCTCTTCTTCTCCTTATCGTACATGTCTCTGCTCTCCCACTTCACATCCAGGCTCATTCCGATGCAGCTTTCACAGGGCCTCGGTTCGAAAAGCGAGTCGTATAGTCCGTGCCAATCAGTCCGTGAAGATGAAGGTGAAGATGACGATCAACTCGAGCTCCAAAACCGACCTTCTCAAGGCTTTCCTCATGCAGATCATCAGGCCCTCAAGCCAGAATCTTCAACGACGGAGGAATTTCAGGCCAAGACCCACAAGGTTTTGTTTATGAATCTATTGGATTTAGTTATTGTGATCGATGGGGCAGTGGCAGTTTCATGAAAAATAATTTTATATTCGATCTACTTTTGAAACGGAGATCGTGTGAGATCGTGTTTCCCATGAATGATAATGAACTTTCTTGTTTGTCTATTTACATGTTTGAGTTTTCGATTTGATCGTATTCTCTCTATTCCAAATTCATGGCAGTTTTACTACATTTTTTTTTTTCTCGAAATATTCAAAAGATCGATGTTCATCAAGGAGAATTATCTATACCTAGATTCTCTTAGAGTGGATTTACCTCTAACCCATATTCGTCTTGATGGGATCTCTCCTCACATAAAATTTAAAATTTCTCTTATGTACCGAAACCCACCTTGAGAGGTTTTTACATCGATCATTTAGACTCGCCTTGAGAGAATTTCAGCTCATTCATATTCGATTTGATCTCAGATATATAGACTCGCCTTGAGCAGATTTTATCTCAACCAATTCCACTTTGAAGAGATCCATCTTAGAAAAATTATGAAGGCGAAGAAATACAACAACTAGGTTATCCTAAATCTGGGCTTGGGTTTTAGTAAGGAAGTTTAAGATGTTATATAATCATGAGGAAAATTCACCAACAGTGCATCAACTCTTGTGACCCGATCAATTTGATACCTGACCTTTAAAATTGATCAAAATGATACATGAACTCTTATTTTGATATCAAAAAAGTACATACCGTTAAAAATACAGTATATTCTGTTAGAATATTCTGTCAACACTGTCAAAAGACCAGAATGCCCTTATTTTTTTGTTTTTTTAAGTTTTCTTTCAAAAAGAATTTTATTTTACATTTCTACGAAGCGTGGTGGGCACATGAATTTGTTAATTTAGCATATTACAAATATATAATATATCCTCTATACTCGAAGATAAAAAATTAATTTTAATCATTAATTATTTCCACTTAGAGATTAATTTATTTAGAAAATATTAGAGAAATTGAAAAAGAATTAGAAGAAAAAAGAGAAAAAAAATTTATTCATATGTTTATTTATAAAATTTCCAATTTCCCATCAAATTTTCTTCTAATTCTTTTTAAGTTTCTCTTTTTCTTCTACTCTAAATATATATATATATATATATATATATATATATATCTGAATAAAAATATTTTTCTCTTTTTTCTTTTAATTCTTTTTCAGTTTCTCTAATATTTTCTAAATAATTAATCTTTAGATCATTAATTATTTCCACTTAGAGATTAATTTATTTAGAAAATATTAGAGAAATTGAAAAAGAATTAGAAGAAAAAAGAGAAAAAAAAAATTATTCATATGTTTATTTAGAAAATTTCCAATTTCCCATCAAATTTTCTTCTAATTCTTTTTAAGTTTCTCTTTTTCTCTTTTTCTTCTACTCTAAATATATATATATATATATATATATATGAATAAAAATCTTTTTCTCTTTTTTCTTTTAATTTTTTTTTCAGTTTCTCTAATATTTTCTAAATAATTAATCTCTGGGTGGAAACAATTAATGATTAAAATTAACTGTTTATCTTCGAGAATAGATGATAGATTATATATTTGTAATATGCTAAATAAACAAATTCATGGGTCCACGACGCTCCGTCGAAATATAAAATAAAGAAAATTTTGAAAGAAAACAAAAAAAAAGATATTCTGGTCTTTTGACAGTGCTAAAAGATTATTCTAACGGAATATGTTGTATTCTTAACGGTAGGTACTTCTTTGATATCAAAACAAGAGTTCAGGTATCATTTTGATCAATTTTAAAGGTCAGGTATCAAATTGATCGGGTCACAAGAGTTGAGGCACTGTTGGTGAATTTTCCTCTATAATCATCAAGTCATAACTCAATAAAACCGCGATTGTTTTTTTTATTTTTTATTATTGGATAGGGAGTTTCTATTCATACCTCTTTAATTAGTACTTAGACCTCTCTTCTTTTTCAACTTTCATTTGACTTTGTCAACTCATGTGCAATTACCAATAAAGTCATATAAAGTTGATAAATTATTTTGGAATTGAATACAGAAATACTTAAATATACTCTTGCACAATTTATTTTCTAAACATTGAATTACATGCTATAATCATTGGCTTATTTCATGCCGCTCTTTTGGTTCGAAAATTTATCTTCTATGTACATTAGCCGATTATTATCAAAGAACAAGTGTATCAATTATATGTTCTGCAACAGTTTACATAAGACCTGTCACGAGGTTGTTCATAATAAATTCAGGGTTTGGTAATTAATTTTTTTTTATCAAATCAAATTGATGAGTTCCTGGTACCAATCAGGTCAACAACCTTACACGAAAACGAAGAACCCTTTGGGTCGGATACAGATCTGAGATCCGGGATTTTGGGTGATTCATGGACCTCAGGTCATTTTTTTTTTTGTTTTTTTTTTTGCAGAGGAGGTTGGCTATAACTGGGCGATCGCTCCAACAAATTGATTAGATGCCATATCGGTGCCCGGAATCGCAACGAGTTTTTACTGCTCATCGTGGTGGCATGGTGTAGGTATCTTGACGGACATGCTTGGTTCTTGCGTTTTCTGGCAAGTAGTGGCGGTGTGGTGGCGGCGCTTATCACACAAACTAGACTGGGTGTGGCCGACAACTAGGACAATCAATTTATGGTTTTATAGACGGTGGAAGTCACGTGGAAGATTTGGCCGTTTGGGTGCACATACAAGTTTTGGGTTCTCACAAGTGGGCATGTGTTGTAGTGGGCTTAAATGTGGTGGAGTGCGTTGTGGATATAAGACCTACTCATGTTTGGGCTCGGATTTGGGACCCAGGTGGGTGGTTGCTAATCTTGAATATGAGACACCGGTTTACATTGATCCGGTATTAGTTCTGATTCTTAGGAATTCATTTGTTAATTTTTGAGTTTTTGACACCCTCGGTCACTCTCGAATTCCTAAAGAGTGGATCATCTCTTCTAGGTTATGATTACATGTAAACTGTTCTTATGACGTATGCACTGCAGCGATGTCGCGCGACATCAAGTTACATGGTTAGTCTTCATTCTAGATGCGTCTGTGCATCTTGTTATCCTTTACTGTTTTCTAATTTTAAATGCTTGTGTGCATCTTGTTATGCTTTATTTTTTTGTTTTGATGTGGTCGATGTATTTACATTGCCCGCTGTACTTTTTAAATCCCATCTAATATAATTTTCTCGTCTTCTTCCTTCAAAAAATAAAGTCATGATCATACAAGATCGATGCCATTATATATGTTTAAACATTTTCATTACTTAGTCAAATGGTCAGTAAGTAATTATCTAATGAATTTCAACTTGAATTACAATAAAGCTAAACTTGATCGGTGGTTAGGTTACAGGAGAAATTATTCCCAGGTCCACTGTAATCGGTGGTAACCGTGGTATGATATTTAGTAGGAATGATCTCCCTTGATTTATAATTCTAAATTATTTATATAAAATATTTTTCCTTCTAAAAAAAAAATTAAAAAAAGAAAAAAGAAAAACTAAACTTGATAAAAGAGCCTTGAGAACTATAAAACCACTTATGCCCAAAACCGACTATATCATAATTTCAATCCAACAACAAGTGGAACACTTCTTAACCCTTGTATCCCATAGACACAACTTACCCTTCATAAAATCATGCCATAACACATAAACACAAGTACCAAAAGTACTCACACACTGAAAAGTGTATTTGCCAACATTCTCAACACAACCTTAATTTTAAGGAAATATGATAAATGTGTGCAACACAGAATTTCAATTTCTCCCCCTAAGAATATGCCTATGAAACACAATGCTTTTTGTTCAAGAACAAAAATACAAAGAAAACAAACAAGGAGAAAATTGACTCATCACACAACCTGGGATACAAATACTTTTGTTGATCCCTTAATTTTGTTGGCAGCCAAAGCATGGACTCACAAAGTGTGACACCTCACATCATCTTGTTTAGACCACCTTTCTAGAATGTACATGTAAAAGTGACTGGATAAGTAAGACATAGTCCAAAATTCAGAACAAAGTCTTCAAAAGTAAGTGTGTGAGATAAGTATCAACTTGAAAGGACTTATGCATATGAGCCAAATGAGATGAAAATTGGGTATGCATGGGATTAAGGAGATCACAGGTAAGTTCCATCATTATATCACCAATAGGGTTCACCCTTATATCTCCAAAGACCAGTTCTTAGGCATATTTGCCTACAATATTTCATTCTTTTTAGGCCTTTCTGGAAAATCGTCCTCATAGAGTTATATAACATGAAGGTCAATAAAGACATCTTCAACTCCATCGAAGGATAGAATAAATTTCAGGAATCCTCACTGATCTATGTAGCAAACCAATCCACTAATGACTCTCAAGTCAGTTGACTTTAGGCCATTAAGCATAACAAGGATGCTCCTGAGAGTGAATGGTTCAGAATCAAGTGAAGGAAACAGTAGATTCATTATACATTTTGCATTTAAGTACTTAAGTGAGATAACTTCCTCCGGGGAGACCAAACCATTCTCGTTTCTGCCCACCCAAGAATCGTTGAAGCGACCCAAGGAATGTTTACTTTGAGAATAGCTTGGCCTAAACAAAGTACAATAACCACCGTGGTGACCAAGCCATTCACATTTCTGCCCACCCATGTATCGTTGAAGCGACCAAGGAATGTGTACTCAGAATAGCCTGGCCAAATACAATCCCCACACTTCCATTTCAAATGAGCACAAGGCATTAAGTAACCCACAAAGATTGATCCTGTGGAAACATATATGTTCTTCAGACTTGTCATACCTAATTTGCTGTGGGATGGGATAATACCTAACATCAATATGCATAATTCTAGAATGCAACACAAGATTCAAGAGAGATATATATGGCAAATGTATTATCATAGAAAAAGGATGGAGTACCTTGTTGGAATCCTCAGTTAGCCAACATGTGATTGATCTAAGATAGTTGTGTGCATGAACTTGTCGTAGCAGTGTTCACGGCTTGTGCAGTAGATCAATGGACATGTATGATCTAATCAGAAGTCTCCCTCTCAGATTTATCCACAAACAATCTATGCATTGTGGCAAATGACAAATTGGTGCCGGGAGCGATATCCATGTGGACATTCTCACTATCAACAACTGACAACCGGGCTAGCATGAGTCTCAAGTATCCATTCTAAGAAGGTCTTCAAATCCTCATATTGGGCAGCAGTGAGTTCCTTGAACTCTATCACATCAGTAGTGATGACCTTGTCCATAATGCACTTATCCACAAACTCGGAAAGAGTCCGCTCAAAAGGAATCTGCATAGACGTTGCATTGAGCAAATGACTTGACAACGGTGATTTCATCGACAATGATGAGTCGCCGAAGCGAGCATCAAGCAATAATAACCCTACAATCGTTAGTAGTATATAATAAGTAGGGATCGTTCTAAGCCGGAGATTAAGGGTACCTGAAACATGAGATTGTTAGACAATTATATACAAAAATATCACACAAAATCGTCACAATGGGGAATGATATGGGATCGGCAGCTTTGCTGCCCTTAAACTAAAGAACACGAAAACAAAACAAAAAAGGGAAATAAGCATGGCGTCGGCAGCCCTAGAGCTGCCCTAGACTAGGCACGAAATAAAATTGCTGAAAATAAAACCTAAGTCTAATATTTACAAGTTTGGTCGACATCTTTCACACAAAGCACTCCACACTAGACTCTTTAACCAATAAGACTCGCACACAAGAAGGTAAGAGACAAGTATCAACATGTTTAAATTCAAAATTAGTTCCGACTACAGCTTAGTTGTATGACTTCTCAAGTTCTTAAGATCGACCTTTTGAGTATGGACCCTAGAATATATGTTAATCCTTTTGAGACTTAACAATTAATCGCAATAGTCTAAATCAGAGACATGCAAAACAAGTAAGGTTGTCAATCATCTTATTTTAAACATGCAAGTATCTAAAGTATTAAACCCTAAGTGAGCAACACAAATCAGAGCGACCTTTTGATTATGGCAACGTTCGTAATTACTCTAGCCGATTAAACCTAGCACCTAGATCAATGTTCAAGACAACACTAAGTACCGATTTTCATGCCCAATCCTTAGATACTAACCAATTTCGAATCTAAAACATGCATCTATACCACTGTCCTAATTATCTAAGTGCACAAATCTTACAAGTTTTTATATTACAAATTAGCATGCAAAGACTCAAAGAAAACGTGGCTTAAACCTAGACCTAAGCAACGAATCAAATATATCTTTAACATAAAAATTATAAAACAAATCTCCAATTTGATTCATACATAGACATATAAACCAAAACCAAAAATACAAAAGAGTTTCATAGACAAAACTATTCATAGCTACATAAACTTTACTAAACCAAAAGAGGGGAGTGGATCACACTTTTGTAGACACCTTGATGACTTCGACTCGTGTGGATCCAGCGGAGGATGGAGGAGATATGGAGGGGCTGCTCGGCAAAAAGGGTATGTCGGCAGAAAATTCAAGTTTCGGCAGAAACTTGGGTGGTGGTGAAGGGTGATTTTTGGCTAGGGTTTATGTAGGATCTTTGGGGAGAATTTGGTAGACCTTTAGTTTTGTATTTTGGCTTGAGATGTGACAAGTTTTTCTGTGGAAAAGATGGCTATATATAGAGGAAGAATACTAGGGTTGCCGGCCTCAACAAGGAAAGGAGAAATTCTTTTCCTAGTTGACTTATGTTTCCTTGTTGAATAATTATTGCATTCTTGGACTTCTTTTTCTAAATTTTCTTTATGGCATGGGCTTCATATCTTCATGGACTTCATATGTGGGCTTGATAACTCCATTTGGTGACCTTGGTCCATCGAAAAAAATGCCCGAAGCCCGCCAAGAACACAACCGGCAGCATCATGCTTGCCGATCGGTAATGCAATCCTAGTGAGGCTAGGAAATCTTATTTTCTTCATGCTTTCCTCCATTGTCTTGGCTCAATGTCTTCCTCCATCCTTCAATAAGCTTGGACAATCTTCAAATATGCAATGGTACGCAAAAATGTCCATCGAAAACAGAAACAAAGGAAACGAGGCAGAAACTTGCTGGAATCGGCTGGAATGACCTTACTCTGGTAAAACTGGCATAACTCCCTCTGTGGAGCTCCGATTGATGTGATTCCAAGTCTCAGAGAAACTATACATGTAGAGCTTCCTCCATATAAAAGGTCTTGATCAAATTCCTTGTGAAACTTTGGGAATAAATTTTTGAAGTTGGGACACAGTCTCAGGAAAAATTCCTGGAAGTCCCTGGATTTATTTGTTGCTCGAACTGCTGTTTTGCAGCCATCTTTTGGGTGAGTTCCCGAACTCCGATTAATCTAAATTTTTTACACAAGACCCATTAGCAAGCCAATAATATGCATACCAAATTTCAGTAAATTTGGAAAAAGATAAGTCACAGTGTTATTCATCTCAGAATCACGAAAAAGGCACATTTTGCACTATTTTCCAGAATTCTTATACTTGGTCATTTTTCGGATTCTAAAGCATATATTTCCAAAAACTCTAACAAATCGACACTAATTATATTATGAATCTATCTTAGATATATATATAAGGGATAAACAAAGCATAAACGAGGGCAAATATACATTAATATCGTCACACATTGTGCTCCTATCAGACAGGAGGAATCACTGAAGCGGAAACATCTCCACCCAGGCTTGGACTCCTGCCTCAAGTCATAACTGAATACCCAAAACGGAAGGACTAAAAAACAGCCCTTGGTCATATATTGAGGGATAACAGACCTTTTGATATCCAAAACATACAGTACCTGACTGGCAGGATAGGAAAGTCTTGGGTGCAGAAGCAATAAATGAGGACAGCCTATAGTAAGAAACCCTATGGTCTTGTTCCTCTCCTTCATGAACTTACTAGATAAGAGCTTATCAGTGAGTAATAAACCAGTATAGGCTCCGCAGACCTAAGCAACACCTCGACCAATTTTCATCCTGAAAGGTAGCATAACGTTCCTACAACATGGTAATATTTATCCTAAAGAAGGATGCTAGAGCCCTCACCAATCCCCAATAAGTGGCTGTTCTCAGCTATACTTCTATATGGGGTACAACGGGACCTTGGTAGCCTTTGCCGAAGGATATTTGGGCTTGAACAAGGAATAAGTAGCCTTCTTGAGAGAAAATGACTTCTTCACTAAACCATGGTTCCTGACATTTGTCTTGATAGATGATGCGTTGGCAGAAGCCGCAGATACCCCAATGTGACACTTGGTTTTATCTGAGGATGGGATATCATCATCCTCTCCCTTTTTCAGATATGGGATGAATCAAGGTTGCAGCAGCGGATGTAGTGAGTGCAATAGTTGTAAACTACAAAGCCGACAAGGACAATGTCGGTTTGTGATTGTTTTACACTTGGCATTTCAGATCTGCAGGGTGTCTGGATGGCAAGCGTCTCATCTCTCCTATCCTTCGAAGAGCCTTCATCATCATATGAGGATTCTTCTTTAGGATGACAACAACACGTGCTATCCCATATGTGGACATGTTGGTTCCTATTCATACAGACAATCAGATATATGAGAACACATAAGACCATCACTGATGACTACTAAGAAATACTCCCTCGTCACAGCTCATAAGGAGTCTTGTGGGTCCCGAGCTTAAATGTGACACGATTCACAACATAACAAATATTGTTAGCAGCCTTAGCCCAAAATGAATACAGATGGCACAACTCCAATCTATCCTTGAATTAGGGAGATCAGAATAAGTCTTAATGAATTCCTCATTAGACGTGAGAGTTCACTCAATAACAGGTGCAAGTAGGTCTTGTTCCTGTTCAGACACTGAAAGGAAACCATGAGAGCATAGAAGATAATCATTTACTGCACAATGTTTTTGTCTGAATCCGTAAACTCACAGAGACCGGTGGATCTTGGTGTGATTCCTTCCTGCAAATCCTGCTAACTAAGGGAATACCGGGTGGGCCGGTGTATTCCGCTCCGATGCTTAAGTCAGTATAGATGGGATAACTTAAGCGGGATTGAGTAGTTGAAGTATTAATTATCTATTAATGAGGGTAGTGGGGACTCATATATAGGCTGTCGGGTATGAGGACTAGCCTCACCCTTCGATGTGGGACTGGCCCCCTTCTGTAGATATTGCTGGACTGTTTCGGCCCCTGCTTGGGGAGCTGCCATCCTCGGTTCCCGAGCCCCGATCACATGTAAGACCTGCCCGAACGTGGGATTAGGTGCCCATGCTTTCCTCCCGGGCCCTGCGCCGGGTCCAGGAGTCCTGGCTGCTGGTTTGGGGGCTGGGTAGCCTCTCTATGGCTAATGTTAACAAGTCCCCCAAGTTCCCGGTCAAGTGCCATCTTGAATGGGGACTTAAATCTGTCTTGCTTTACAGGCCCGTAGACCCGCTGGGATACGAACCCAACGGTGCCCTAGCCCCCCAAGTTTTAAGATTGGGCTTGGCCGGGCGTTCGGATAAACATGTTATGATGATGCATAATGTGATGAGTGTATGGTTATGATGTTCATGGTGACAGTTACATATAGGTACAAGATGTAGTGCATGAGATGATGATAACGCGGCGTTGAAATCCGCCGTGCCATGCTATGTCCCAGGATGGAACAAGTCCCCCAAGTGAGAAAGGTAGCAGCAAAGGTCAGCGTTCAGTAGATGCCTTACATGGAGTTATCTTGATGAGGTAACATGGGACCAACGGGAAACGTGTCCTGTGTTAGAGGAGTTCCCGGTGGGATGTTGTAGGACTGTCTTTGTTTCTGCAGAAGTGAACTTTGCGCAAGGTTGTTAGTCTGCGGGAAGAGTTGTTCTGTATGAGAGGAGCAAGTCTGCCGGTGGGGTGAGGCGGCCCTGTGTTCGTATTGGCCGGCATCCCCGATCACTTCTCAGCCCGTGTGTTACAGGCATGAGGTATGTGCAGGGTTTTTAGCCTGCGGAAAGAGTTGTCCTGTATGAAAGGATCAAGTCTCCCGGGTTTATAAAGCCTGGTGGTACCTGGAGCCCGTAGGTCGTACAAGGCTGTCCGTAGGAATGTCTCGGTTCGTACAACAGGTTATTCCGTAGGAGTGAGCGTGAAGCAAGTGTGGACCTGGCCGGTGGAATGCCGCAGCCAATGGGTCAAGCTGGGTGTACAGGCAAATAGGATAGTGTTTAGTTAGAGCAGGTACTACAGTGGGAATAACGTAGCATCTACATAATATTCCTGCAGGGTTTTTAACCTGCTGGAAGAAGTCTCCTATGTTAGAGGAAGAATTCTCTCGGTGGGATACCTAACCGTTGTTTCTTGGCTGTAGTCAACCGCCCAGCGGCGAGATAAAATATGCGCAGGGTTTTTAGCTTGTTGGAAGAATCGTCTTGTACGAGAGGATCACACCTCTCCCGGTTTAAGCCTTGCCGCTGGCCGTAAGGGTTGAATAGGTTCAACAGGTGGAATGTCTCATACCGGTGGAATAAATGGTGGAATGCCCCATACTGTTTTAATATTCCAACCTTAGGTTGGAATAGGCTTCCGGCGGGACGGTTCGATTTTATCCCCTGCTCTTTCACCTACCCTCTGCATGCGAGGCAAGTGTCTGACATGCATTGAAGGGGGTATTCCATCAGTCTCATCAGTTATGATGGCCTGGGAAGTTACCAATACTGGGACACGTGCCGCTAGAGGACGGTCAGGGATGGATGACCCGGATCCACGGGCGTTTTACTCGCCCTACTCAATAGTTTCGGGGGAAATTCAAGGGACACTTAGGATGCTGGACTTGTATATAAACCCTGCCACTTCGTGTATTTTAAGTTTGGCTGAGAACTGTTTCACTGTTTAGCATGCAAACACACAATTGCTCGGTGTTTTCCAGCTGTTGAGTTTCCGTCGTCGTGCATATCAATCGGTGAGTTCTGCCCTGGTGATTCTGAAACTTCCTTTTATCTTGTCCGTGGGTGGATCTGATTGGCACCTGGTTGTATCTTGGTTTGCACGTTGGATGAGACCCCGCTGGTACCGAATCTCAGTGAGATCTGACGGTTTTCGGCTGATAAGCCCAGTGGTCGCTGTGGGGCTGCGTTGAGGCATTACATGCTTCTTGCTGCTCCGCCACCGTTGTTTAGGTTGTACTGCTGACCAGCCATAGGGTAATAATTTTTTTCATTCCCCTAGGTTACATGGATTCTAGGAGCTCCAGTGAAACCTCCGCACTGGCCGCCAGGCGTCCGTTGACGGACGACCAAGAGAGGATAGAGGACTGGCTTGCCTCCTCGTCCTCGGGGCCAGATGCCGCCGCCCGTTCAACTGGTGGGGCATCATCGTCTGGGTCTCTAGGACCGGAGGATGCTCCCTATGGGGTGTCCTTGGGCACAATCCACCCAGCAGGCGGCCTACGCTACACATTTATGGACGGGAATAGGACCATAGTCTGTGATGAGCCTGAGAGCTCTTTAAGCCATGGGGAGATTGCCGCGTTTCGGACAAGGTGGACTATTCCCTGAGTGGTAGATCTCTGACATCTGTATACCGGGGAGTCCGCCTGTAAACCGGAGGAAGAATGGGTTGCTATTCATGAGGACCTTCCGTCATGGGTTCTCTCTCCCGCTGCCAAACTTTGTGCAGTATGTGGTAAGTGCCATTCAGATGTAACCGGCGCAGCTCTCTGGTAACCAGTGGAGGCAACTACGAGTTCCGGGCCCTGTACAGGCTGACGTACTCGAAGAAAAGTAAAGCCCGGGGGTGTGTGAGTTTTTTCGCCCGGGACTATAAGCCGGTGATAACCCGCCTGCCCTCCTGGCTCAACAATAATTTGAGGAAGAAGGTGGTGATGGCGAGGGGGAATTGGCAGAAGAGGAGTAGGAATTACCGCGTTCTCGGGGCCTTTCAACCTATCAGAGATCAATCGTACGAGCTGTCTGACCTGGAAAAGGATAGAATCGCCCGGGTATTTGGGTGCTGGTCCGACCTGGAGCGGAGTTCCTACAATTTCATCCAACGAGAGGTGTTGGAACTGTGTTGCCTCGGGGGGAATCCCGGTGGGTGGTGGGATGTAGATTGATTGTGCCTGTTCCCATTGAGTAAGTTGGTGTTTTGTCTAACCCCTTTGGTTGGTGTTTTGCAGGTGTATCTTCCCGTACGGCCATTAAACCCCACGAGATTGAAGGAGAAAGGAGACGCCGAGACGCCGCAGCGCGGGCCAGGGTTAACCGGGAAACCGGCGAGTTAACCATACACAAAGAACTCGTGGCCATGGATGTTGCGGACGAGGATTACGCCTTACGACGCGTAAAGACTCCTGCTACGGGACGCCTAGCGGCGTCTGGATCGGGAAAGACTGCTGGTACACCGGGTGGTGCTGAAAAGATTCCCCAGCGACTGGAACCAGTCCCTATTGTCGCTAGGCCCCTTTTGTCTGCCGCCCGATCTTCTTCCTTACAGCTTGATCTGGGTGAAAAGAGGAAGGGGGTTCGAGAACTGCCGGCCTCAGCGCTTGTTATGTTTACCGGCCGATCGGTTGGTGAGAGCTTGGCCAAGCAGCTAAAGCTGACTAGTGGTGGCACCACTACCACCCAGAGCAAGCTTCCTGTGGCCTCTAGCTCTTCTGCTCCGGGCACAGGAGCGTCGGTGGTGGAGAAGACTCATGCTGTGGAGCTCGGACCGGAGGGCGGTTGTCTGGATGAACGGTGTGGAGCTGCTTATGGATATGAGGGGCATGGAGCTGGATAAGGTTGGGGCTCCGGAAGGCCGGTCGGAGGAGCACCGGCAGAAAAGCAAGTAAATGGCCATCCAGGTAAGGATAGTCTGCCACTGGTATTCGTCCAACATTACTTTGTACTTCGTTGCTTTCTAACCGTTGCGTATCGAACTATGGTTGCTATACAGCTTGTATCAGTCAGATGCAAGTGAAGAGTTGCCCGAGTTGAAGAAGCAGGTGGGGGGTTGACAAGCGCTCGGGACCTCCTGGAGGTGGAGAAGTCCAAGCTCCAACAGGAGAAAGAACGGTTGGAGGAGAGGGCCAAGAAGCAGGTGGGCAAGATGGAGGCCCAAGTCGAGGCTCTTGAAGAAGAGAAGAAGGGCCTGGAGGAGGAGAGGGCCGAGCTGGAGACCAAGGTCAAGGAGCTCCAGTAGCAGGTGGTGACGGCCTCCACTTCTGCGGGCGAGGCGGTCGATGAGAATGACCCGGAGCTATACCAGCGGGGTGTTAAGAAGTATCAGCAAAGTGATGAGCTTCTTGATCTGCTGGAACGGGCCCGGGAGGTGGGGATAGCTGACGCCTTTGACGACTGGAAGGCTAAGGGCTATCTCGACGTCTCGAAAATACCACCGCCGCAGACGGATGAGGAAGAGTGCTGAAACTGATCCGGCCGTGGATGATGCAGCGGGTGGAACGGCTGCTGAAGGAGCGGTTGTTGAAGAGGAGGAGCAGGCGGAAGTGTCATAGCAGACTACACAATCCACTTTTTTTTTTGTTTTTTTTTTCTACCGAGTTGCTTGCTGGTGGCACAGTCCCCTGTAAACATTGCCTTGAGTTTTAATGAAGGGACATTTTGCCTAAGCCTGTGTTATGCCTTTTTAAATTTGCTCGACTTGGCTACCAATGATTTGCCCTTTGCATTTACTTGGAAACAACGTTAGAATAGATGACTCCTGAAATTACAGCGGTCGAATCGATTGGAATGTCTAGCTAATTGTGTTGGAAAAAAAATTAGCATTTTATTCGCGGGCTGATAAGTTGTTGTACCGCTGAGCTTCTCTACGAGTTTGAGCAGGGGGGGGGGGTGTCGTCGAGTTTGAGCGGGCAGTTTAAGATTTCGACCTTGGTGTCGCTGAAATGAAGTCCCGCTCCCGCGCAGTCCCTACATGTCGGGTTCTCTTTGATACCGCTGCATGTTGCCGCTTCGGACTAGTCCCTCTTTTGCTGTTTTCAAGGTAAGGCAGTAGTTTGTGTGGTGTGTGGCTTCATTGTGGTAGGAGCAGTATTTACTGGTCTGCGCCTTGGTCAAGTTCTCTTTTTGGTGTTTTCTCGTACGAAGAGGTTAAGGTGGAGAATACCTCTTGTCATCCTGTTGGCATGATTGCCAGGGGGAGGGTTTGCTGCTAGGATGAGGGCTTTCCACCTCGTTGGGGGTGTCAAAATTGTCCCGCCGGCGCTGCTGGCTCCCCCAATTCCTAGGCTTTCTGTCGGACGAAGCTTCTCTGTCGTGGCCCTGCTGCCAGTGTCTGACTTCCTACCGGACAAGCATCGGCTCCTCCTGCCTTCTCTTGTGCTGGCGACTCCCATAGGTTTCGTGGTCATCCTGGGCGTGCCTGATAGCCATCGCCATCAATTCATCGTAACCCTACGAGAGCTCCACCCGCACAGCATACGAAAACTTCCTAGGCCAGAGACCCTGCTTGAAAGCCGATTCGACAATCCCCTTGTCCAGGTCCCTGACCCCGGCCGTGGCTGTTTGCCAACGGTTAACGAAAGCTCGCAGCTCTTCGCCGTCTGCTTGCCTGGAGTTAAAGAGGACTGTCGATGTCCGGGCCCCTTCGACCCTTAATATTAAACGACCTACGAATCTGTCGGCCAACTGCTCGAATGCCTCTATAGAGTTCACCGGTAACTTGAAAAACCAGTTGAGTGCCTCTCCGAACAGGGTCTCATGTAATATGTTACAGCAGACGGCATCGGAGTAACCCTTGGCACACGTTTGAGATCGAAAGCTGTCCAGGTGCTGGTGTGGACAACCGGCCCCAGAGTATGTCAGCTTTAGTGATTTTCGGGTGCCTGATTTTTCGGATTCCATAACCTTAGGTGAGAAGGGCCCGGCTCGCTCATTGAACCGGACGCTCTCCGGCAATCTCGCAACCTTTCTCTCGTTGGCCTCCATCTGGGCCTTCATCTCTGACACCGAGTCATATAGTATTCGGAAGGCCCGTGCGGTCGGGCTTAGGGTATTATACTCGAATGAACCGCTTGCCCGCCGGGGGGCCGTGACGATTTCTGGTGGTGCCGTGTCTGTTGGGAGCTCCTCGCCTGCCACGCCGGTGTCCCTTTTTCCCCTGATGACTTTCCCACCTCCTGGTGTGGGGACGCTTTTGGCGGCGGCGCGAATGCTTTTGTCAGAGTGGCATTGCGCTGCTGTCTGATGTGAGCCGCGAGGCTCACACAAATAATAACCCTACAAAATATCGTTAGTAGTATGAGCAAGTAGGGATCGTTCTAGCCGGGGATTAAGGGTACCTGACATGTAAGAATGTTAGCACAATTTATTCACAATTATATACATATTCACATCGAAACGTCATGGGGGATTAGAATGAGGTTCGGCAGCCCTAGGGCTGCCCCTAAACTAGAGAACACGAAATAAAACCTAAAAACTAATATGTACAAGTTTTGGTCGACATCTTTCACACAAAGCACTCGACACTTAACTCTTTTACAAATAAGACTCACACAAAAAGAAAGTAAGGAACAAGTAATTAGCATGCATTGGATTTAAACAAGTTTCGACCTACAACTAAAACGGAACCCGATCTTACCTAGTTGAGAGACTTTTCTAATGTTTTAAGACCTAGCGATCCGTATAGTGATCCTAAAAGTTATGCTACCGTTATACAACTCGTAACATTGAAGCACAAAAGTCTATAATCGAAGACATGTAAACAAGCAAGGTTGTCAATCATCTCATTTAACATGCAAGTTTTAGCTAAGGTAATACCCTAAGTGAGCACAATCGAATCAAAGCAACATATGTTTAATCTTCATTCATTCTACTCGGGTTAGATGAAACCTAACATTTAGATTCACATGCTTGTCAAACAAAACTAATGCTTCGGTTTTTAAGTCATGCCCTTAGATTACTAACCGATTTAAATCCTCAACATGCATCTATACCGCTGTCCTAATTATCTAAGTGTACGAATCTTACAAGTTTCATATTACAAATTAGCATGCAAAATTCATTGTTTGCCGAAACCTAAACTTAAATCTAAGCATCGATTCAAACAAGTCTTTAACATACAAATTATAAAACCAAATTCCAAATCGGTTCATACATAGACATACAAACCAAAACCAAAAATACATGAGAGTTTCATAGACAAAACTAAGCATAATTACATAAAAATTACAAAACCGAAAGAGGGGAGTGGATCACACTTTTGCAGACACTTTTGATGACTTCTACTCATGTTGATCCGGCGGAAGATGGCTTGGAGGCTGTACGGGCAGTAGGTATAACTTTCAGCAGAAACTTGGTGAGATGGTGGTGGATGATGTGTTTCGGCTAGGGTTTTTATGTAGGATCTTTGGGGAATTTTGGTAGAGTTTTGGCTTTGTGTTTTTGGCATGAGATGTGACCCTTTTTTCTGAGAATCGGTTGGCTTTATATAGAGGAAAAACCCTAGGGTTGCCGGCAACACAAAGGAATGAAAATTCATTTTCCTAGTTGGTTTATGTTTCCTTGCCGGCAAAGCTATGCATTCTTGGACTTCAATTCTGAACTTGGACTTCAATCAGCATCAATGACATAGCATGAAAATGTCCAACAAGTCTTTAGGTTCAATATATCTGATCCATGCTCCCAAAAATCCAATGGAGAGTTATCCTGATGCAACCGGGAAACTTCATTTTTCCCGGCAGAGTGACCTTGTTTCAGTAAATCCGGCATACTCTCTCCTCAGTGCTCTGATTGATGCGATGCCAAGTCCCAGAGAAACTAAACTCATAGGGCTTTCTAAGGTGTATGGCACAGTTTCTGGTTCCAAGTGATGCGTCATACAGAAATTCCGGAAGTCAGAACACAGTTCCAGGAAAATCCTGGAAGTCCCTAGTGATCTTTGTACAAACTGCCAAGTTGCAGCCATCTTTTAGGTGACTTCCCGAACTCCGATTGATCTGAAATTTGACACAATACACTTTAGCTTGCCAACTATATGCATACCAAATTTCATCAAATTTGGAAAAGGATACGTCAGTTTAGCACGAGTCTCAGAATCACGAAAAAGACATGTTTTACATTGTTTTCCAGATTTCTATACTTAGTCATTTTTCGGATTATTAAGCACATTTTTCCAAAACTCTTCCAAAACAACACAAAACTATAATACAACTTATCTTACTCTAAATAGACCTAACAAAGTACAAATAGGGGATAATAACACATTAATATCGTCACACATTGTGCTCCTATCACTGTCCTCTTTCCGAGGCAGCCACCAATGAGGCATTCACCGCTTTTTTGTCTTGATACTGGGTATCGGCTTCTGCCCTGTCCCGGTCGCTCTCTGCTCGCAAGCGGTTGACTTCCGCTCTCATCTCCTCTATCTCTCCTGTCATATCGTACTTGTCGGGACTAGAAACATCATCCTGGCTGTTACTGCCAGCCAGCCTATCTTCCTCTCTTCTGGGGGCACTGGTGGATGCCGGTGCGGGTTCCATGCGTAAGATTTGGTGGGTTTCCTCTGGGCCCTTCCCGCGCGCATCTCTGTTATACTCACCGACCGTACCGCCCAGATTATGGTTGGTGGCAATGTTCTGACTGCAACCGCCAGCGGGCTGCTCTTGGCTCGCCCTCGGATCTCAGCCAGCACTGGCTCCAGAACCCGTCGGTCCTCCTCTGGATTTGTTTCCCCCCCTCTCTTCTGTATTTCCACCTAACACCCTTTCTTTTTCTTTTTTTTTTTTTTTTTTTTTTTGCGATCTGCAGGCTAATCGATTCCCTTCCCGCTGGTAGGACAACACAATTTTTTTGACTCTTCCCACAGACGGCCCCAATTGTTTATGTCTGAATCCGTAGACTCACAGAGACCGGTGGATCTTGGTGTGATTCCTTCCTGCAAATCCTGGTAACTAAGGGAATACCGGGCAGGCCGGTCTATTCCGCTCCGATGCTTAAGTCAGTATAGATGGGATAACTGATAACTTAAGCGGGAATGAGTAGTTGAACTATTGATTACCTATTAATGAGGGTAGTTGGGACTCATATATAGGCTGTCGGGTGTGAGGAATGGCCTCACCCTTCGATGTGGGACTGGCCCCCTTCTGTACATATTGCTGGACTGTTTTGGCCCCTGCTTGGGGAGCTGCCATCCCCGGTTCCCGGGCCGCGATCACAAGTAAGACCTGCCCGGGCTCGGGATCAGGTGCCCATGCATTCCTCCCGAGTCCTGGGCCGGGTGCAGGAGTCCTGGTAATAAGTCGCGTAAGCGAGCATCAATAATAAACCCTAGAATCATTAGTAGTATAGAATAAGTAGAGATCGTTATAAGCCGGAGATTAAGGGTACCTGAAACATGAGAATGTTAACACAAATATTCACAAACACATATGCACACAATTGTCACACTTATATACATATATACAAATTGAATTATCATAGGGGATGAAGATGAGGATAGGCAGCAAGGGCTGCCCCTAACAACTAGACATGAAAATAAATCCTAAATTACTATTTACAAGTTTGGTCGACATCTTTCACACAAAGCACGCTGCACTTAACTCTTTAACACATAAGATTCACACAAAAGAAAGTAAGGAACAAGTATTTAGCATGCATTGGACTTAAACAAGTTTCGACCTACAACTAGAACGTTTCCGATTTTACCTAGTTGAGAGACTC
Organism: Potentilla sterilis; assembly: GCA_963682095.1. Lineage (NCBI taxonomy): Eukaryota > Viridiplantae > Streptophyta > Magnoliopsida > Rosales > Rosaceae > Potentilla > Potentilla sterilis. Next base: position 24,760,171 of record OY821754.1, read on the forward strand.
TCTAATGTTTTAAGATCAAGCTATTCGCAAAGTGACCGTAAAAGTTATGCTACCGTTATAGAACTCGTAACATTGAAGCACAAAAGTCTATAGTCGAAGACATGTAAACAAGCAAGGTTGTCAATCATCTCATTTAACATGCAAGTTTTAGCTAAGATTATACCCTAAGTGAGCACAATCGAATCAAAGCAACATATGTTTCATCTTTATTCATTCTACTCGGGTTAGATGAAACCTAACATCTAGATTTACTTGTTTGTTAAACAAAACTAATGTGTCGGTTTTTAAGTCACGCTCTTAGATTACTAACCAATTTAAATCCTCAACATGCATCAATACCACTGTCCTAATTATCTAAGTGTACAAATCTTACAAGTTTTATATTACAAATTAGCATGAAAATTCATTGTTGCCGAAACTTAAACATAAATCTAAGCATCGATTCAAACAAATCTTTAACATACAAATTATAAAACCAAGCTCCAATTCGGTTCATACATAGACATATAATCCAAAACCAAAAATACATGCAAGTTTCATAGACAAAACTAAGCATAACTACATAAAATTTACTAAACCGAAAGAGGGGAGTGGATCACACTTTTGTAGACAACTTGATGACTTCGACTCGTGTGGATCCAGCAGAAGATGGAGGGGTGGCTGCTAGGCAAAAGGATGTGTCGGCAGAAAAATCCAAGTTTCGGCAGAAACTTGGGTGAAGGTGAGGGTGGTTTTCGGCTAGGGTTTATGTAGGATCTTTGGGGAGGATTTGGTAGAGCTTTGGCTTTGTGTTTTGGCTTGAGATGTGACCAGTTTTTCTGTGTAAAAGATGGCTATATATAGAGGAAAAAGGCTAGGGTTGCCGGCCTCAACAAGGAAGGGAATTTCCTTTTCCTAGTTGGCTTATGTTTTCTTGTTGGATAAATATTGCATTCTTGGACTTCTTTTTCTAAATTTTCTTCATATCATGGGCTGCATATCTTCATGGACTTCATATGTGGACTTGACAACTCCATTTGGTGAACTTGATCCATGGAAAAATGCACAAACCCCCCAAGAACACAGATCGGCAGCTTTGCTTGCTAATCGGCAACCATTCCTAGCTCGACTAGGAAATCTTCTTTTCTACATGTTTTCCTCCATTGCCTTGGCTCAATGTCTTCCTCTATCCTTCAATAAGCTTAGACAATCTTCAAATATGCAATTGTACACCAAAATGTCCATCGAAAACAGAAACAAAGGAAAAGAGGCAGAAACTTGGTGGAATCGGCTGGAATGACCTTGCTTCAGTAAATCTGACATAACTCTCTCATCGGCGCTCCGATTGATGCGGTTCCAAGTCTCCAAGAAACTAGACACGTAGAGTTCCTCCATATAAAATGGCTTAATCAAATTCCTTGTGAAACGTCTGGAATGAATTTTTGAAGTTGGGACACAGTCCCAGGAAAAATCCTGGAAGTCCCTGGATTAGTTTGCTCGAACTGCTGATTTGCAGCTATCTTTTGGGTAACTTCCCGAACTCCGATTGATCTATATTTTTGACACAAAACCCTTTAGCAAGCCAATAAAATAGATACCAAATTTCATCAAATTTGGAAAAGTATAGGTCACAATTCCATTCATCTCAGAATCACGAAAAAGACACATTTTGTATTATTTTCCAGAATTCTCAGACTTAGTCATTTTTCGGATTCTAAAGCATATATTTTCAAAACTCCACCAAATCAACACTAAACTAAATTATGACTCAATCTTAAAAAAAATAAAGGTTAAACAAAGCATAAACGAAGGCATAAGCATATTAATATCATCGCACATTGTGCTCCTATCACCTGCCTGCGGGTCTGGGGGCCTGGGTAGCCTCTCTATAGCTATTGTCAACCTACAATTTACCATCTCCATCTTTTCACATGATCTCTTGTTGTATACAAGATATGCTCGGTTATCCAAGGCATAACCACCCTTATCACACTTGACAACTATCCCTTATGAAGCTCATAGGGTGTCTTGAGAAATTGACCTGCAAATCAATCTATTCAAAGTATAGCATGCTATAGAAACATCATCTCCCTAAAAGGAACGAGGGATGTCAGGGGCATTAAGCAACACCTTACTCATGCTAACAAGAGCACAACCGATCCGAATTTCTTGGGATGTAATAGGAGCAGAAAAATCATGATGCACACCAAATTCCACATAATAAACATGGAATAAGACATTCAAGAAATATTGAGCCATGATCATAACTAAGTATGCATGTCATTAGACAACTCCTCAATTGTGACTCATTTTGGTAAAACTGAAATGATTTTCAAAAGTATCAAACCTCTTAGAGCTTAAGAATTTAAACCCAAGTGAAACTCTGAAGAAAAGCACCAAACATGAACATATATTTCTTTCCAACCATGCTTTTCAGTTCCAACATGTCCTACTAAATCTATATGCAATAGATCAAACACATTACAAGTAGATTTATCGCTAAGTGGAGTATGAGGAAAATGATTCAGCTTACATGTTTTGCAATCATCAACCATACCTGTGGGATACCAGTGAGCATAGGTATCTATCTGACACCTTCTTTGGTGGATAACATCATATAGGCCTGAGGGTTTAGGTAACAAATACGCTTGTGCCAAGAATCAAGAGTGTCCTCAGATACCATTAATCGAATGCACAGTTGAGGCGTGAAAATCACATGAGAAAGAACACAATTCCATTAGACTTGGTTCTCTCACATCTCATAAAACTTTACCCTTACCATCAAGAGTCAAACATGTAGCACGATCAACAATGACAATCAAGTTCACCAACAATCTGACCCACACCAAGAAGATTGACTTCTAACTCTTCCACAAAGAGAACACTTTCCAGATTGGGGATATGAGGAGTGTTATCTGTCCTATGACCTATGATTTCAGGTTTGGCACCAATACCAAACACAACATGCTCAACAAGATAGTTCTCATCCGTGGATGTGAACCACTTTGGATTACTGGGCATATGTATGGAACAATCATTGTTCGCCTACCAGGAATCAGACCGTCTTACGGTCAAGTCAATAAGGACAACATTGCATAAGGCAAGCGTCTTATCCTCAAGTTTAGGTAGGAACCTAAGTCTAGTGTAGAAACACACATGCACAACCTCTTCTATACCTCCACCAAAGATGTCGAAGGATTTAATGTCACATAAGCTCTAGGCTAACGAGATTTAGAGTTCTTTTTCATGGTCCAATTAGGTCTCTTTAAGGGTTCACTAGATATAGGGACAGATAGACTCATCGATATCTTGTCAAGTTCATTCAGGGATTTCTATAAAGAGGCCTGAAATGAGTTATAAAACTCACTCTAGTGGATTAGTCTAGATCTAGGCTAATCTCTGGTCAACTTCCAACAAAAAGTCTGATGTAATCCACAACCCGAAAATGTGACAAGTGAGAACAAATGGTTTGGATAATCATTTAACAAAAACAGTCCTTTTACTGTTTTTCAGGGATTACAACTTCTTTTTGTATCCCTAATTTAGTCTATTCACTTTTGTTAATTCATTGAGAGAATTGCAATCTTAGTGGGCAGAGACTTTGAAGCAGAAAGCAACAGTATATTAGTCAAGTATACATTAAATAGAATCATTATCCCTAAGGGACTCATCTTATACGACCGAAACTACAAAAGTCATCAATTCCTCACTATGTCATAAGGAAGGTCCGGACTCACAATCACTCAAAATTGCTTTGAAAAAATTGTGGGGTGCATCATTTCTTTTCAGCACAGTCAAGAACTGTGTCACATACCACCACACTCAAAGCACTTTGCCGTTCTTTTGAAAAAGATTTTGACCTAGGATTCCTAACTGTCGAAGTATCACTATGTCAGAGATTCCTAACAACTGAGGGATCACATGTTCTAGGATACCTAGAGGTCGAACCCTTTGTAACAAAAACGACAAGAAGAGAAATAGTTTTGCTTCCTGAGATATTTTTCAAAATGTTTTGTTAATTAGGCAAACTTTCTGGAATCAAGAAACAAACTCTAAAGATGTTGAGCCTTTACCTTTGAATTACCTTTGTAAGGAATGACTAGGATGTCGATCTCAAGCTTGCTCAGTAATTGGGCAATGAATGATTCTTCGGCGCACTTCGTCAAAGGGAGCAAAGACCAAGCAGATTGAAGCTTTGGTGTTCATCTTAACCATATATATCACTCCATCAAGCTTTAGGTTTTTAGATAAGAATCTCATAACCTTTGGCATTGAGTTCCATGGGAGCATTACCTCCATCATTAACAAAAATCCACTATTTCCCATCATATTGGAAAAAGAGGAAGGCAGTCATCATAACCTTCCATTATAAATTAGTCCCAACAAAGTAAGACAAACATTAATGGAAGTTGGGCCTCTATCCCAAGCCATTCTCGGCTCACAGAGGATCTCACGAGCAAAGCTAGTGTTCGCTCTGATACCACTTGAAGGTCCTAGAGGGGGGTGAATAGGCCCTGAAAACATTTTCGTTCAGTTTTGCTCTTAGGGATAGCACAAGTTGATGCTATCCAGTGTAGCAGAAAACGATGACTGAAAATAATGAAACTACAGAAATAAACAAATAACACTAAGATGTTTTTTACTTGCAGAAACCCTGTAACCAGGGAGAAAAACTACGTGCCCCTTACTCCTGAAGGACAAAACTTTCCACTATGCAATTCGTACACTTATACAAGATTTAGAACCTGGGATTAGCCAAGCTAGTTGCTATCCTGTTTCAGACTCTCCTAGTCTCTAAAACGACAACCTAGTTGCTATCCTGTTCAGAATCTCCTAGTCTCTTGAACGTTCACCCTATCTTGTCCCCTAAGTGCTCACATGTGAAAGTTTTCTAAACCCAGCTATCTCTAAGCTGGTTCACAAAGAGCGCTAAACACTTCTCACAAGATTAAAACTCCTGAGGAGATAGCTAACCTCCTTACTATCCTATCTAGACTCGCCTAGTCTAAATACTCAGCTCTCGTGTCTCACTTGTCTCTAAGTGTTTTTCCAAGCACATATCAGAAGTTTAATTTCAATCTTGAATTCAGCTACTTCTCAACTGATTTAGTTGTGAACACTTCGGGTGTTGTTTACACTACCAACACATCTCTTGATATGCAAATGCAAATGCTAATGACATGGATTTAACAAAAGAGTTTTTGTGCCTGGCTTTGAGGTTTATAATCACAAGGAAGACTCAAAGCAAATAAGGACATGCAAGCGAACTCAGACCCAGCAAAAACAAAATGCAAGACTCTACATTTTGAACAACCAAGGAATCAATGATGCCTTGATCTCCTTATATAGGCTGAGTGGGTGCTGAGGATAGCAGGCACACCAACCAATGCAGAAAGGAAAGTTTTTGGACTTTTGTTCTTGGCCAAACTCAGCATGTGAGAAAGCATATAAAGCTGTCATAAGTCGAGCAAAAGAATACAAAAGACTTTCCTAACAATGTTTGATTTAAAAGTAAGAGATAAAAGATTTTGAAAGCTTTTTTCAAAAGAATAATAATACCATAGTTCAACAAAACATCTTTTTCTCTGAGATCAAACAAGGACCAGCTGATATATTGGTTTGTGTATCACAATCCTAGCTGGAGTCTATGAGAACCATAGCTATTAGGTATTGGGTTGGATATAAATCACAACAACCAAGACTAACTTTGGCTCCAAGACTAGATAACTAGCTTTGCTGACAATTTGAATTTGAAATACGAATTTCAAACACATGTGAACAATCTGCAGCTAAAGCATAGATAAGGAGACCAAACAACAAGACTCATAACGGTATCATAAGATACCCAGAAGAATTAGGACAGCAGACGTAGCTGATATCCTTTATGAAAAACCATGAAATGCAAATGCATGTTTTACCTGATTACCAAGAGATAATGTTGGTTCTTCACCTTGAGGTTTAACTTCAGACTTCACTTGATTGAACTTGATGATTCATATAGGCTGTGTTTTGTTCCATAGAGAATTGCCAATATCTTTATACTTACAACATCAGACAAGTCATCTCCCTCCCCCTTAAGGGCATTTACAAGCATAGCACAGTCAGTCTCAACCTCAATCTCATCCCATCCTTGCCTTACTGCCATCAACAAGCCAATTCTAAGGGCCTCGGCTTCAGTTTGGAAAGCAGAAGAAGCAGAAAAGATCGGTTTGGCTAAAGCTGCTATGCATGCACCTTGTTCATTACGGACAATCACACCAATACCTCCACAACCTTCACCTGGTCTGTAACCACCATCTATATTCACTTTAAGTGTCCCACTAGGCGGGCATGTCCATTTACACCTATCTCTTCGAACCTTATTCGGGCCGAGCCCAGCAGGGTTTTTCAGGGAGTGAGGACCAGTCTGAACCCGACCATAGCGGGCGGAGCCGGGTTTCGGGCTTTTTCGGGCCCAACAATAGCATGTTACAAACTATAACTTACAGCAAGTATTTTGCCATTTTCTGGTACCTATTGTATTCCCAAACACCAAATCGGTGAAGTAGTGATTTAGAGAAGAGAAGTAATCTGGGTTACAAACTTAGGAGTTGAAATCGGTGATGTCGTGATGGGGTGGCCAGTGACGCCGTTGGCGTTGAAGAGAGGTTTCAAGCCAGCGAAGACTGCGACGGAGGATTAGGGAATCAAGCCTTCGAGGGAGGAGGGCTGGAGCGGTTCTCAGAGACGGAGGATTGGGGAATCGCAGAGAGCCAGAGACGGAGGCCGGAGCTGTGATTGGCCGGTGGTGCCGTGGTGGCGATTCATAGAGATGGGCGGATTGAGGAATGAGGAATTGAGGATTGACTGAATGAGGACTAAATCGCAGAGGTTATTAGGTATTTAGGGTTTTTATATTTTATTTTTAATAAATATGTATGACCAATAAAAAGGTGATATGTGGTTATAAATAAAAACTTTGAGCCGAGTTGAGTTTTTGGTCCGAAAAAAAACAGAGCCCGAGTTCGGACCGACTTTTACAATTTTGAGCCGGTCCTTCATCTGGCTGGTCCTTCAAAATTTACGACTCGGCTCGTATCGGGTTTTTTTTTCTTCGAGTTTTCGGGCCGAACTTTCGGTCCTTTGAATCCAAACGCCCAGCCCTGGCAGAACCTCCTTGAGCACACGCTAAGCATGCATATGTACTTTTGGAGGGACTTTGGTCTTCCACAATTTTTCCAGAAACTCTGCTCCATACTGCCACTACTCGACGTCGAAGCCCTCTGACCCAAGCTCTCTATCAATTTAGAAACATAGTATCCATTTTTAACAATGTACACCCCTTTTTTTTATCAAAATGCCACACCATGCGATCCTCACCAATCATACTCTAAGGGATGCCAGCAATTCTTTGAGCCTCCTCCTCAGTAAAGAGCTCATGTGTAACAACCACACCTCCCAAGCCCTGGTATTAACATCGATAAGCTCAACTACAACCATGGATTCTGACCCCAACATCACCGGAGAGAAAGACTTGAAACTGTAGGGAACATAAATCCACGGATCGTTCCAAATAGAGACTCCCTCACCCCCTTCTATTTGGAATCGCAAACCTTTCAGAAGCAGCTCTTTGCCTTTCATAATACTACTCCACGTATAGGAATAATCCTTCTTTACTCCAGCCTTGAGGAAATCAGTAGTACGAAAATACTTAATTGTAATTAGATATTAAAAAAGAAATAAAAAATGTGATTTGACTGGAAATAGGCTCGCTCTTAAGGCCTGAATTGAATTACCTACTTAAGGTGGTATTTTATTTCCATTCCTATTGTCATAGACAAATTAAAGATTATTTTCTTTTTAAATTGTATTTTCTTTCCATATAAGTTGACGTTCTTAATTGATAAATGAGTTTTAATTTAATGAAAATAAAAATGCTCATTAGCCCAGATTTTGAGGAAATCTTTCCCACTAACAAAAAAATGTTTGAGAAATTATCACCCGCATAAAAGACTCTAGTGAGCGGGAAAACCACATTTGTTCTTTTTCCCATAACTTTTGTGTCCAAACTGCCTCTCTTTAATCTCTTATCCCATAACTCGAGTTCCAACGGCTCTGACGACGGCAAAATCATGTTGTCGGACCTTGAGATTCTGGTAACCGAATGAGATTCGATTGGTGGTATATTGGAAGCATTAGAGGTTTAGTAGCCGAAATCAAGGTTTTATTGAGGGCAATACCTGGTCTATTGTGGGGCAGTAGGGCTCCATTGGGGGATAATAGGGTTCTATTAGGGGGTATTAAAGTTCTATTGGGGGACAGTATGGTCCTATTAAGATTGGGGGACAGTGTGGACTTTTTGGGGTTCTATTGGAGAACAATAATGATTCTATTGGGGGGCAGTAGATGGTCTATTGAGGGACAATAAGGGGTCTTATTTAGAGAGGGGGGGGGGGGGGGGGGGGGGGGGGGGGGTAGGGGTCTATTGGGGGTATTATTGAGGTCAACGGTTAATAGTCAATGGTCACCAGTCAACGGTTAACTCCCTATTCCCTTAATACAAGTCTATTTTAGATTTTTTTTTTAATTAACTAAGGGTTTTTCTCATTTTTGGGCTTATGAGAATTTTTCTAATCTAATTTTGCTAATGAGAACAAAAGTTCTAAAATTTGGGCTAATGGTCATTAACCCTATCAATAGTCTTCCAAACAACCGCATGAAAATACAATATTCTATTCAATTCCAAATTAATTTCAAAATAAAAATATTTATTTCTATATCTTTACACTCCTATCAACCAAACGGGGCTTAACTGTCCTACACAACGGATACATAAAATGCTCTAAGCTCTGCTTATTTGTCATTTATACTTGGAATTTGGGTTCTCTATATGCTGGTTCCTAGCTTCTTATGCATTGTTTTGTTCTCATGTTGGTGATGCCTTTTTTCAATTGCAAATGCAGTTCACTTGCGATTAATCAAATCAAGGGTACACATGTGTACCAGCAAGGAGTACAGATTTCAAATTTGTCAATACTCAACTTACACCAAACTATCAGTACAATCCAAAGCAGCCTTGGCTAAAGTATATATGAAGAATATCTCATGCATGTATATCTGAACAACTTGTATTATATATAAAATTATCATATTCATTATATCTAAGCAGTGGGTAGAATATACTGATGTGCCCCATGTTCTTATCTTCTCAACTTAATTAGTCCATTAGATTTCTTGGAGTTTCAATGAAATTATTTAGTGAATTATTGATAAGTAGTTCTAGTTGTTAGAGAAACAATATATAAACTTGGGAACCAAAATTTGAAGTACTTTGACAGTTTGACATTGTTAAGTTCGAATTATCATAAACAAACACCAGCGAGGTACTCAAAGAAATATAATAGGGCAGAAAGTCAGTGAATCATAAACTACACGATATATCACTACTGGAAACAAGGACTGAAGCGACGAAGATTGAAACGGGAAAAACAAACTTTGTCGTCTCAACACATCGAAGCGACCAATATAGGATTTGTCGCTTCAAAAAACAAGAGCGACCACTTTTGATCAATAGTCGTCGCTCACAAATTATTGAAGCGACGAATACTGGTATGTTGTCGCCTCCGGACAATGTTTTGTAAACTGCAGCAACGAAAATTCAATCTTCGTCGCCGACTTAAAATTCAAGCGACGAATTTAATAACCTTCGTCAATATTCGTCGCTGACATATGAAACGAAACGAGTTTTGAGCAATAGTCGTCGCTTCATGTTTTAAAATCTCTTATAAAGCCCTGGATTGCAAAAGTTGAAATTTTAGAAAAAAAAAACTGTTCCGGAGCTGCGAAAAAGGGGGCAGATCGGCTGATTTCGTCAATTTCGAGGTCTAATTGTTTGGGTCTTCTCTTCCAATTGCTTTGTAGGTTAGTATAATCTCTCCTCTTCATTGTAATCACCATATGTGGGTTTAGTGTTTGATATCTTGAGTTGGATTTGGTTTATAATGTGTTTTTGTGTTGTTTTTAGTGTTAGGTGTTTGAATATATGATAGAGTTGGTGTTGATTTTGGTGAAATTGAGATTATTTAGGTTAGTTTGTGAAATTGTAAAATTTTAGTGAAATTGAATTTTAGTGTAATTTAGTGAAATTCTGAAATTTAGTGAAACTAAAATGGCTTGAAATAGTGCAATTTAGTGAAATTTTATGAATTTTATGGTAGATTAGGTTGAAATTATTAGTTAATAATGTAATTGGTTTGTGTTGTATGTGGATTGTGGTAGCTAGGGTTTCTGAAACATGCGAGTGGCTTAGTGAGGGAGTGTGGTGCCGTGTTTAAATTTATTGTTTCGTTTTTATATATAATTGTGGTGTTTATCAGCTTAGAACTCTCGTTTGAGAATCAACAACTCATCTAGTTGATCGAGATGAGTTGTTGATTCTCGAATTGTCCCATTTTTTGACACTTTAGGCGAACACGAGTTTATTGATCCTTTTGCTATTCATGTGGTTTTTATTGCAGTTTTGGGATAGAGTTTCGACAGTGTCTCTCTACAATGTTCCTCGAGTGCAAATTAGGTTGTATAGATTTTTGTGCACTTGAGGAACTGTAGGGAGATGCTGCCGAAATTTCCCAAAACTGTAGCAGAAACCACATGAATAGCAAAAGGATCAACAAAGTCGTATTCTCCTGAAGGGGATAGGACCCAACCTGGAGGCATAAGGAGAAGAAGTGTTGGGACAGGTTTTGATTGTATCATAAATGTTGTGTGCTAACCTTATGCATAATGTCTGTTTATGTTATGACAGGAAACATGGATGATGTCCCCGACAAATCTTGGATGAATCTTCATTTTACACACCCTGACTACCTAACAGACGTATGGCAGTTCATCAATTTTGTGAAGACTCACACTATTGGAACCAGTATCTCCCTTGCCCGTGCGTAATTTGCAGAAATGGTTCTTATTATAAGGATATCGTTGAGATTTATCATCACTGCATGCACCATGGTTTGGATCCGACTTACACAGTTTGGCACCTACACGGGGAAGTTTCTGGTCAACCGGCAATGATCACTCGACGGAGACAGTGGCTTCAAGACAAAGTCCAGGCTTCTAGTGTTGCCGGTCCTTCAGTGATCCTGCCTGTGGAGATTATACAAGATGTATTTCCATACTATCTTGGATACCATGGAGATGCACCGCATAATGTCGTTGAAGAAAATGCTGAAGTTCACTTCAATGACATGGTAGATGATGATTATGCTAAGTATGAAAGACTTCTAAGAGAGTCTCAAACCCCATTGTATGAAGGGAGTGAAGAAACTGTATTAAGTGCCATATTACATGCAATGGAAATTAAAGTTGAAAATGGATGGTCAGATACGAGTATTGATAAATTGTGTGGATGGTTGCATAAGTTTTTTAAAATGCATAATTTTCCTGTGAGTTATTCGAGAATTAAAAAAATCTTGAAGGATCTTTCCCTTGGATATGAAAAAATTCATGTTTGTGAGTTCAACTGTTACCTATTCAGGGGGGCTGCAAATAAAACTCGTAGGACTTGTCCAGTATGTGGTGCTCAAAGATATAAGCCAGATACGGATGACATTCCAAAAAAGATAATCTGGTATTTCCCTCACACTCCAAGGTTGAAACATCTATTTATGTCTCCACACACACCAAAGCATATGCGATGGCATAAGAAGAGACGACTAGATGAAAGTACCCTCCGACACCCATCTGATGGAGAATCATGACAACATTTCAACAGGACATTTCCAGGTTTCGACGACATTAAGGGAAGAAATGTGCGGCTTGGAGTGGCAACTGATGGTTTCAGTCCATTTGGAACAATGACAACCGAGCATAGTACATGGCCCGTGGTTGTGATGCCATATAATCTACCCCCTAATATGTGTATGAGGAAGGAATATAATATGCTGGCCGTGTTGAATTCTGGCCCTAAATCTCCAGGAAAGTGTCTTAGTGTCCTCATTCGTCCATTGATCGACGAGCTCAAAGATTTGTGGAAAAATTGAGTCTCTACTTTTGACAGAGTCGACAATGATGTATTCACGATGAAGGCAGCGGTGATGTGTACTATAAGTGACTTTCCTGGTTTAGGGATGCTTGCGGGGTCAACGGTGAAAGGGTACAAGGCATGTCCAATTTGTGTAGAGGAGCTGACGGGGGAACATATTTGTGGGAGAATTGTTTATGAAGGGCATCAGAAATGGCTCAACGAGAATTCACCAATGCGATCCAGTTTGGCATTTAACGGGAAGCCAGAGTGGGGAAAAAGACCAGCTCATAAGAACGGAGATGAAATTTTGGAGGAAATTAGGTCACACAGTTACGCCACTCTTAGCCAGCATCCGGATTTTCATGTCCCTTACTCAACACGCAACAGACAATGTTGGACCCACGAGAGCGTATTTTGGATACTTCCCTATTGGTCATCGTTGTTACACAGGTACTGTTTAGATGTCATGCACATTGAAAAAAACGTGGGTGATAATATCCTGGGCACCATTCTTGCAATTGAAGGGAAGACCAAGGATGGTCCAAGGGCTCGTGAAGCTTTGGAGAAGAGGAAAATCCGCAAAAGTCAGTGGTGTTCGGAAGCTGAAAAAAGGACGGGAAAGGTTCCGCATGCACCCTTTTTTGTTCAAGAGAATCGTCGTGAAGAAGTATTCGAATGGTTTCGCGATATTAGGTATCCACTTGGCTATGCGGGAAGTTTGAGAAATAAGGTGAAACTAACCGAGAAAATTAGGTCACACATTTTTGAGCTCTATAGCTTGGAGATCCCTCTTTGCTTATGCTATATGGCAAATACAGCTCTAACATATATACAGACAGTTGTATCTGCTCTAAACTACTCAAACTTAATACTTGAAAGATAATAAGTACCAAACTATGCAGGTTTAATTTCTTATCTTATTTCAACCACTTGCTGATTCTCCATATGCTGTGAAATAGTTGGTTGGTTGTCCATTTTAGTACTACTGTCTGCACAATTTGAATCCTTTTATTAATAACAGATATAGAAGGGTTAAAATAAGCAACAACCCAAAATGGTACAGAATCAGTAAATGATATCATCTGTCTGTTTTGTATAAGCTATAAGCAATACCTAGCTAGCTGCTGAATGATAGCCTGCATGCAGGGAGTTTCCTGTAGTTAATTCTCCTCAAAATTAATCTGATATATCTATTGCCAAATGATTTTGTTCTCTGAGAACTGTTGCTTCTGACTTCATCTTTCTGGCAGAGGTGGTTGATATGGCAACGGGGGAGAAGGTGAAGGGGCGGAACCCTAACAAGCTCGGCATCATCACAGGCGCAAAGACCCAGTATTTGAGGTCCCTAAACAACAACCAGCCTCTGAAGGTTGAGTATGCCGAAGAGTACAAGGGTCCGCGCCTCTTGAAGTGGAGGACTTTGATGTCCCAAGACATCGGGAGCGCCGTCCGGAGCAAGGTGTCGATGCTTGCGCCATCCTTTGCTTAGCTGGATGAGGAGCACCAGGATGCATTGACGCATTATATGGAGGTAATCTGTTATTTTACAATAATTTCGTAAAACAAATTAACATACCACATTATATTGAAATATGTTATTTCTTATGCCATTTTTTTTTTGAATTGTTTATTACTAGACGCTCTATGACCTCCCTTCCACCTAGACAGGCATGTGGAAATACATCGACCAGACCGCTGCCAAGATTTACAAGGATTGGAAGTACGACTGCCATACCCACTACGTTGAGGTATCAAAGGCGACGCCGGTAGAGTTCATCCACCGACCTGAGCAGTGGGAGTACCTCAAAGTTCACTTTGAGGACGGCGATTTCAAGGTAATGGAAATTAATTACAGGTTTTAACTTCATATAATTTCATAATTCTCATATGAAATATTTTAATATATATTCGTACGGTTCTTTTCAGAGGATGTGTACCCGGAATGCCGCTAACCGGAACAAGAGAAAGGAAATGGGGTATGCAATCAACCACCACTCCGGCACCACTCCTTACAGCTACCGTGTCGCTGCAAATGAGGCCAAACGACATCTAGCCCCTATACTGCAGACAGTCTGCGATGTTTATGAACCATCGCAGAATACGCAGGAGAAAGTGGTGAGCTCCTTTCCAATTCACCAATGTGATTTCAGTTTTTTTGAATTAAAATGTATAATAACCCTAATCTATTGGACTTGTTTTTATTTGCAAGTAGTAGTGAAGAGGAAGATGGCTGAGCTGTGTGCTAACCGAGTGAGTGATGAAGCCGACAGTCATGTGATGGGCCCCGTTACCGTCGAGGAGCAGATGGCTGTAGTCGAGAAGGAACTGGGTGGGAAGCCGGGGACGAGGGTCCGAGGTAATTTTTTTTTTTTGCACCTAAATCGTTTACAAGTTTTTGTTTTTAGATTTTAATTTGACTAATGTTTTTCTTTTACCAATTTTGCAGGGCTAGGGGGTGCATTAAGACGCCCCCCAAAACCAAGAGGCGGTGCACGCGTGTTCCGGGGTGATGAGGATTTGAGGAGCCAGCTAGCAGGCGTAAGCGAACAGTGCAGAGTCGCGCAAATCGAGAAAGAAGAGATGAGGCAATGTGTGGCAGCGCTGGATGCTACCGTCCAAACTTTCATGGCGGGCCAAGGCAATTTGGGTGACAATGCCGCCACAACAGCTCCAGTCGCTGATAAATCCTCATGTGCTTCATTACATACCCCCGGTGATAATGATGCCCTTCATTAGGACCTTATTTTTTCTTTGTACATATTATCGTAGGAAGTTGGATATTGTAGTACATTCTCCGATTATCTTACATTGTAATTATTGTACCTTTGAATGAAATTTACGTATTTATAAAATGAACTGTGTTTGTGTTATGTTGGATGTGTGAAATTGTGACTCAAAATGCAGGTTTTGCGACGAAGTGATCGATATTGAAATTGGGTCAAAACTCACCAGAAACCTGTTTTTCTAATCTGTAACTCTGAACGAAGCGACGAACATTGCCCAATATTCGTCGCATCACAACCCTAGCGGAGATCAAACTTGGTCGCTTAGATTACGTCCGACGACGAATTTTGACTCAAAAGTCGTCGCTTAGTTTTTAAAAGCGACGACTCAAAGTTGGTCGCTTTGATTTTCCAAGCGACCACTCAAAAGTGGTCGCTTCGGTTGTGAAATGACGAACTTAGAAGTCGTTGCTTGAAAAATCGAAGCACGACTTTTGGTTCAAAATTCGTCTTTTCGGTGCTGAAATGACGAAAATGAAGTGACGACCTCCAAGCGACGACTTTTTGTCTCTTCGGTGTCGAAGCGGCGAAAAAAATTCTGAACCGATGACATTTTTTCGTCGCTTCGAATCTGTTTTGGAGTAGTGTATTAACAATCAAGATTTTGATGCCCTTTGACATCATTACAATCACTTAGATGAAAAGTAAAAGAAAAGGAGATAAGAAACAAAGAAGAAATCAACTACAATCCCCCACTTTCCGAAAGAAAAAGAAAGTAATTAAGAAAGTAAACCAAACCATCCTCAAGCTTTTCGTTCCCCAGCACAATTTAGCAAGATGACAACTAAATTAATGAGGCTAATCAAATCACTAAGTAGTGGTGGTGTTGATATGAAATATGCGACTGCAGCTGTATACCGAGCAAAATGCTTGCAATGTCATTAAGAGCAGGAGCAAAATGGCAGCGAGCAATGCCAGAATTGGCCACGAACCAAACACATAAGTCTTCATAAACTTCCTCAACTTCACCTTCCATCTCCCATTGTAATACTTGTTGGCATCTTCGATTGCCTTATCCAAGAAGGGAACTTTAGTCAATCTAATAGACTTGCTCATGCCATTGTACAGGTTTGCCACTTCTTCATCACTCTTCATACGGTTCAAGATGATTCCCTTCTCTCTTAGCAACTTGGCGTCCTCCTCAGTGTCTATGATCCCGTTCATCAACTCGGTGTAGCGAGTGAAAATCAATGGCCCCGATGCAGTTGATGCTTCGTAGGCCACCAAGTTTCTCAAGATCACCTCTGTGTTTCCATCTAGGCTAGTACTCGGGAGGTAAAATGAGCAAGTTTTAGCATCAAAATAGATTCTTGAAATGCTACTTGCGGGCAAGAACTTGACACCAGATTTTGATAGATCAGAGACAGATGGGATGGTGATCTCCTCGATCAACGGTGGCTTACTAATGCCATTGCTTGAGCTTTCATCTTCGGGTTTGACTGCTTCTTTGTCCTCGGAGAAAAATAAAGACTCAAGAGGTTGTTTCAATATTGCAAATCCAGGAAGGTTGGATAGGATAGTCCAAGGCAGCTTGAATATCACTTTTACAGGTCCAGATATTAGAAATTTTTTCAGAAGCCGTATTGGTCCTTTATTCAACTTCGATAGCAGCTTCCATACCTCCTCTAGAAATTGTTTGACGACATTTGAGTTATCTGATGACGATTTTCCCTTGTGTGGTGTGGCCTTGCTATCTTTTTCTTCTGTGATTTCCGACGATGCAACCTCTAACTTGGGGGTGACCATTTGGTATAAAAAGTCCAGCAAGTGACAACAACTCGAGACTTGGATCTTTGGCATGTCTGCATCATTCATCTTGAATGGAGAGAGCTCTTTGCACAATCCCATCAGCATGGAAACAAGCATATCGTCGGCGCATTCCAACGTGGGGAACTGAAACTCCATCACTTTTCTCAACACAAACATTGGGATTTGATTCTCAAGCATCACTAAATCCCTAAGGATTGTATGATGCGCTGACTTCCTTCCGGTATGGTCAACTAAATGCGCCATTCTTGAAGAAGCTCTTTTCAAAGTCTTCCCTTCTTGCACCGCATAGACTTGGAGGATTTCCAGGAAAAACGAAGCATCAATGGCCATCATCCACCCCAAAGTCTCACCGTTGAACTCCAAGTACTTGTGGTAACAAGCACGAATCCTCGGCTGGAACCTCGTCAACTGGTCAACAAGGTGCTGGAACTTGAGGGTTTGGAGCTGCTTCTGGGTTCTTTTCGCCGCAGCCACTTTGTACCTCTCCATCTCATACAGCTCCGGGCGCCAATAATGGTAAGGACCGATCGCAACCAGTTGAGGGGTGTAGGATTCGGGGTCAGTAGCCAGGAGGATTTTGGGGACGTTGAAAATGGAGACAGGTATTTCACTATCATCCTCCAGCTCTTCCTCTAGGGTTTTTTGGATTTGGATCACCCATTGAAGCTCGTTGAAGTTGGAACTGGTTTTGGAAGAGAATGTTGGTTGAAGAGAAGACATGTTTAGACTTGGGATGAACTTTTTTGGATCGGTTGCTGATGAGCATTGAGGTGTGAGGACGTTTAATCGAGGAGAAAGTCCATAAATACTGTGATTAATGATTTTAATTGAGTGCAATACCTATTAAACAATTGGGAATGCGTTTTCCTCGTGGTTTAATTCTTTTTGGTGAAAACTGGCTCATTACCAACCCCGACATTTGTTTATCACCAAGTGCCAATTTGATGATGAGAATGCATGAGGGTTTTGTGCAACGTAAATAATTCATAGTAAAGTAATCTCATTGTTTGCATTATTAGAAGTAAGTTGGATGGAAGCACCATGCTACAATTTCTTCTCCATGGAAATGGATTCTGTTTGAGTCAACCTCAACCTGAGTCAAGTTCAAAAAAGACAGTTTAAGAAATCTGCCTAATTACTTTGGGTGGCCATTTACTTCATTTTTTTAAGGTTGCTCAATTTTCACGCATGATAAACAAAACAACTTTCTTACTTATTTTTATAAGTTTGCAGTTAACATGGCTACAGGAAATGGTAATCAATACTTTTGGAGTTGAGAGACATCATAGATGCGATCAACGTTTCGTCTTAATTTTTAATAATATCCTCAAAACCTTTATTCAAAAGATGACAATTGTGTTTTTAACGTTCATATATAAATGTCGACATTACTTTTTTCTCTAACACAAGATAAAATGAAATAATTTTATGAGTAAAGAATGATACAAACTAACAAATACAAAATGAAAAAGGAGATGCATGTGTGTGTTTGTATAAATGGTAGGGGAGGGCCAAGAGAGGACCTCGATTACTAAATCTTTTAAGAATTTGAGATGTTTTTTCTATTTTTACATTGTTGTTATGAGTTAAGATGGACGTAATGTTTTTTAGAAGCCTCTGTCAGTTTTATTTGATGAATGGGAGAATAATTTGTTAGACTCCTCATCATTAAGATTAAATGTGTTCGACTTTCGGAACTTAATGTTTTGAATTAATATTCATTGCAAACCTTCGACAATGGCATTTTTCTTCTTGAAAAAAAAAACACACTTAAATGAGCTGCTCAGAGATTATAATCCCATTAGTGCTCATTTTTATGAAAAAACAAAGGAGAGAAACAAAAAACCCAGATGAGCAATATAAAAACCAGGCTAACTAGCTACACATATAATTAAGAAGGGTGAGTTCATATATTTTCTCTTTATATTCCGATTTCTGTTGATTGTCCATAGCTCTAGGATATAAATATTACTAAGAAACAAGCTTTA
This sequence comes from Potentilla sterilis, assembly GCA_963682095.1. Classification (NCBI taxonomy): domain Eukaryota; kingdom Viridiplantae; phylum Streptophyta; class Magnoliopsida; order Rosales; family Rosaceae; genus Potentilla; species Potentilla sterilis. The sequence continues at coordinate 24,778,692 of OY821754.1, forward strand.
TGTATGAAATAACTTTTTGACGTTCAAAGCTAACCATTTTTTAGATGTCAAAAATTCATCCTTAAAGATCTTTTAATTAGTACCTGGATAACGATCATTTAACATCTCATGCTTAAACGAATGCTGCTAAACCTGGCCTCTCCCTGAAATTTATCATAGTCGTTGCCTGCTCGAATGATTGAAGTAACCCAAAATCTGGTCTTCACTTTGCCTCGATTGCACTTGTTAATTGACAAGATTGAATTACGAATGATGGACAAATTACATTGAGGAAAATAATAAAAGTTCGGTACAACCGTTCAAGTAGTCCAGAGGAAAAATGGATTCATGTTTACTAGGAACATTTTGTGAAAGTTGATGAGCATGACCTATTAGGTACTTATCGGATAATTATTGATTTAATGTGGATTATGATGTAGCTTGTTCTAGATAACGGGGAAAATAGCATGATTAGCATCAACGGAACTTCTGCCGAGGATGATGATGAGGAAGTATGAAGATATTATTTTTGGATTTGCCAAGTTGTTTTTGCTGCGACTTTTAAAAAAACCTTCATTGCTGTAAGATGAACGGATGAACCACCTTGCAGATGTATCACTTCGTTAAAATTTTCACTTCTGCAGGAGTAGTATACATGTGACTGCTGCTCGTGTGTCTAATGCAGTAATGCGTGTCTGTGATCATCACTCAGTCTTAGTGCTAACTGCTTGCTTATTTGAAATGTCACTTTCTTTGGTTTGATTTAGGGTTTACTGAGTGGTCACTCTCAAGACTCTTTAGACAGAGCATGAAATCTGACTGTCTAATGCCAATTGACATGTTCTTAAGGTTAAGGGCTAGTATAAGTTCTTTTCCTAAAAAATAAGGGCTAGTATAAGTTAAAGCAGTTCTTCCTGAGTTATTAAACCCCGAATAAATAAAAATGAAAATTAGTGAAAGAATTGATGTATTCTTCAACCATGGTAACAGAAAAGAGAAAGAAAAAAATCATAAAAAAAAAAACGAAATATGACCATCTCATCTTGTACTAGCCTTTTAACATCTTAAAAAATAAATAAATAAAAAGCTTGTCGCCAAACTACCATATATATATATATATATATATATATATATAGTGCTTCTCAGGTGCGGACGTCCGCAAGCACTGTTCACGGTGCGGATGCGGCGTTTCCGGCCACCGGCGAGGCGGCGACGGCGTATCCGGCCTGTGGGCTTTCCTCGCCCCACACCGGCGACCCCGTCTGTGCCGGCCCGAGCTCCATCGCCAGCCGGCAGCCGGCCGGAATCTGCAAAAATGCAGAAAAATGAACAGTACTTGTCATTTTTCTGCATTTTTGCAGATTCCGGCGGCTGCCGGCCGGCGATGGAGCTCGGGCCGGCAAAGACGGGGTCGCCGGCGTGGGGGGAGCAAAGCCCACCGGCCGGATACGCCGTCGCCGCCTCGCCGGTGGCCTGAAACGCCGCATCCGCACCGTGCGGACGTCCGCACCTGAAAAAAATTCTATATATATATAACATCTATTGCAAACAGCAATCATATATATATAGGATTTTTTTCAGGTGCGGACGTCCGCACCGTGCGGATGTCCCGTTTCCGGCCACCGGCGACGCCGTATCCGGCCGGTGGGCTTTGCTCGCCCCGGCCCGGCGACCCCGTCTGTGCCGGCCCGAGGTCCGTCGCCGGCCAGCAGCCGGCTGGAATCTGCATTTTTGCAGAAAAATGCAGAATACTATTCATTTTTCTGCAAAAATGCAAATTCCGACCGGCTGCCGGCCGGTGACGGACCTCGGGCCGGCACAGACGGGGTCGCCGGGCCGGGGCGAGCAAAGCCCACCGGCCGGATACGGCGTCGCCGCCTCGCCGATGGCCGGAAACGCCGCATCCGCACCGTGAACAGTGCGTGCTGACGTCCGTAGCCGAGAAGCTCTATATATATATATATATATATATATATATATATGATAGCTGTTTGCAATAGATGTTATATATATATATATATATATATATATATATATATATTTTTTCCCTAGATCAAAATGTGGTAAATGAATAAGGCAGACAATTTTTTTATGGCAGATTTAACAAACTGAAGACGAGTCTGTGAAATGATGTTGAGAACTTCAGATGGGTAAATTCTAATAAAGCAAACCCATCAAGCTGCTGAAAGATCCAAGTTGCAAAATCCTTATCATCAACGTTTTCCTATTTTACAAAAGTAATGTAGGTATCCAATTTCAATTTGTATCTTGTCCCAATGTCCCTCATACTTTCAGCTCTAGATGTCTAAACGTCCCCATGCATTATAGCTGTGCATTCACGCCTACTTAATGAAAACTACTTCAACTCTATCACAAGTATCCACATGTATGTTAGCATATTCAAAACAAAAGGAGCTTTTCATTTTACTACCAACATCTCATATATGTCTACCAAGTAGAGAGCTATCATAGTATCATTGCAAAGAGCTTTTCATGTTACTTAATCAAAATGCAGTATTTGACAAAGACCTTTTCATGTTACTTAATCAAAATGCAGTATTTGAAAAAGACCGACAGAGAGTAGTTGAGATCACAGATATAACAAATGGAAGCTTTGTACATGAATCCTGTGAGCTATTTTTACAGAAAGAGGTTGGTACCACACTACTACCACATATGAACAGCAGACCAGACATTGAAGAAATATCAGCTGTATATTATATATAAACTCATCCTGATTTTACATCAGGATACTGACAATATATCTCAAATTTAAACAGAGCGCCAAAAGGTTCATTACAGAAACATACAGATGAACCATGTCGGTTGAAGCTTTAGCAATGGCTGGCGTAGACTATAACAAGTGCGACATCAACCTTGAAGAGAAGGAAGGAAAAGACAAAGATCATACACCCCAGTATCTTCTGGCTGAGCAAAATTCCAACAGAAGTGAAAAGAATGAGAAGAACATGTTGGTGGTAGAAAATGTGCAAGTGAAGACAAACGCTGAAGCTTGGCCTGAGTTCCTCAATTGCATCCCACCTGAAATATCTGCCGTTCAACAAGGTTGCAGGGAAGTAATTTAATGAGCTTGAGCAAAAGCATTGATATGCTACACATATTCCTTGGTGTGTTTAACTGGAGATCAGTTTCAGATTAACATGTTATATTTACAGATGCTATTAGAGCCAAAGTGTTATGCTTCTACTTTTGCCATCTCAAGCCATAAGTACTATCCAGCAGCTTAATTACTGACAGGAACTCAAATGGTATAAAATTAGAGTTCTTAAGCAAAATTAGAAATGGTACAGTCTTATATTGTAAAAATAACATAACAACTTTGTAATTATACATATACATTATATATACACCATTTATGTACCTATCTTTTCACACTATAATGTAATCATAAGTTGCAATTCGAGTAAATCAAACTACTATACCAAAATGTTTTCCATGTTCATGGAGTAGGAGCAAATGATATCAATTGAATTCATTACCTCATCGTCCACCAGATAACTCAATAGCATCCTGGTTATAAACCGAGTCTTCTCCCCAATCAAATCTCCTTTGTAGTCTCTCGTACTCTTGCCTGCGAGTAACTTCAACATGCTGCCATTCTTCCCACCGCTCAGCCAGACCCTCTCCTTCCAGCATACGTACCACCTCCGACATTAATGGACGATCCTCAGGGGATCCTTGGGTACAAAGGAGCGCAACTTGGATCATCATTTCTACCTCTTGGATGTTGTAAGTACTATCCAGATTTCCATCTACAATAGCATCCAGTCTTTTTTCCCTTTCCAACTTCTTGACCTTCAGGAACCGAGAAGTAATAAAGTCAGCACAGTGAGTAAAATGAACTCCGGTATTATATATATATATATATATATATATATATATATGTTATGTATTATATGTATTCAGTGAAAAAGGCACCACATGTTGAAGGTGTAAAAGCTACAATTTGCCGTACCAAACAATTGGAAATAATTCACCATAGAGCTATATACCACTTTCAGAATAACTCTGAAACATATATTGATGCCAACCATCAGTCATCAAAAATTGTAATGCCATATATCATGTAACTAATCAGCACCTTCTCAAAAATTGTACTATATTTTCACAACAGGATGGTCATGTCTTACCACTGGAAGTCCATCAGCAGAAACACCAGAAGGCATCATTTTCATTTCCAAACTCAAAATTGTAATGCCACAAAGTTGGAAAACATAATTAAGTTAAGAATATCTGAAAATAGCACACAAAAGGAGACGTCCCTCCCCTGTTAAGTGTTCATTCTAATTGCTCCATTTGGAGGTATGGAATGTAGGCATGTTCAACTTATATCTTCAACTTAAACATTTTAGTCACATATGTGGTCACACTGACAGAGAAATTGAGAGAAACAGAAACAGATAGAGAAAAAAGTAACATACATGGTCGAGCAACAAAACATCATCTTCTTCTTCTAAGCGTGAGAAATCAATCGCTCGCTGTCCTGTTACAAGCTCCAAAAGCATAATCCCATAGCCAAAAACATCTGTCCTTTCCGATGACTTACCAGTAGACAAGTATTCAGGTGCTATGTGGCCCATTGTCCCACGAACTTGAGTTGTCACGTTAGTTTTTCTAACATCCACCAACTTTGCCAGGCCGAAATCACCAACAACTGCTTCAAAATCTTCATCAAGTAATACATTTGCCGCCTTAACATCTCGATGAATAATTTTAGGATTACAATGTTCATGTAGGTACTCTAAGCCACGGGCTGTGCCTAAAGCCACCCGCTTTCTAGTAGGCCAATCCAAAACAGGCTCCCCCGGTTTAATCTCTGTAATTTTTAAGCCAGATAAATATCAGTACAAAGGCCTGTAGACATAATGAATAAACTCCAACTTTCGCAAGAATTCTAACAAACGTGACGTCTAAAGATGACATCAACTGCTAACTACAATAGTACAACTGAGCCTAAAACTAAAGGAATAATACACTATTTCAAGATCATGGTATCCCATATATGGTCACAATGCCAAAAACCCCAATTACGTAAAAGGGTTATACCTCGTAAACGATAGGCAACACTTAAATTTTGCATGTAGGGATACACCAAGAGGCGTTCTGTTGGCGTTGTGCAAAATCCAATGAGTCGTAATAGATTCCGGTGAACAGCTACACTTATCATTTCAACTTCACGCTGAAAAGCTGCATCACCCCCAGGACTTTCATAATCAGTCAGTCGTTTAACAGCAATTTTTGTACCATCAGATAACACTCCTTTATAGACTTTTCCAAAACCCCCCTGTCCTAGAACATTTTTCTCGTTGAAGTTGTCTGCAGCTAGCTGCAATTCCCTCCATGAAAATCTTTTCAACTGACCAAATGCAATCCTTCGGTCAACTTCACCTGTGCCAAGTTAAAAATTGTTTCTTTAGAAAAAGAGCGTCACTAGTTCAACAAAATCAGATTTAAAGTATTACCACGCCAAAGTTCTAATTTAACTTCAATTAAAACTTACGACTATGATAAAACTATAATTTGTTTGATAAAAAGTAACATTATTAAGTCCTGAAAAAATAAGATGGAACAGTGTGAGTGTGTTGGTGTTTATCAAAATGCAACTGACGGTCCCATCCCAAAAAAAAATGCACAAAAAGAGATAAAATCTACAGCTATGCAATTCTGGGTTTGACCATAACTGGTTTGACAAAATGTAACATTATCAAGTCAACTGAAAGATGATAGAAAATATGTGTGCTATGTATATTAAAGCGCAACTGATAAATGCATGAGGTGATATAAAATTTAGAGCAATGCAGTTTTAGCTTTCCAGGATTAAAGAATAATAACAATAAAAAAAAATTAAAAAAAAATGCAACATCAACATTACACATAGAAAACCTATGAGAACTTATATCCGGGAGATATGGATATCAGAACAGCGCATTTTTGAATCTCGAAGAGAATTGAAAGAGAAGGATACAAGATAGCAGACGCAGAAGCAAGTTTTACTAGCCAATGGTAGTTCTTTCGCCTACCATGTAATGCAGGTTTTACCAGCTATGGAAAGATCGAGCATTAACCTCCATTTTAACAAGTTGTATAACTAGAAGGAAACACAAACCTGCAACATCTACAAAAACTTCACGCTTGTAGCCTCTGTGTCTACGCTTGCAGATAAAGTAAAGAAATCCACCAAAAAGTAAAATGATGAGCCCTCCAACAACTCCAACTATAATTCCAAACTTTGGCTTATTTGAAGATCCTGTCAAGAGTGGGAAAACCTAAGCAGGTAGCTATTTAAAAGTAAACTGAAGAATTCAAGTTCTTATGTGATCCCTTTACCAGAATCATCAGTATCGGATGCACAACGGTGGGGAAGATTTACACCACAGTTTAGGTTGTTTCCTGTAAAACTGCAACCAGCATCACAAATTAAATCAAGAATCCTGAGAAACGGAGATCTGAGTAGAGACAGAGGGGTGTCAGGAATTGAAATGATATCATTAACATGTATTTCTTACTTGTATTTTGGAATCTGAAATAAGTGCTCAGGTATCTGACCACTGAGAGCATTGGAGGCGAGCTGACTGCAAAGACAGTTAACAGTCCATCAAATACTATAGACATGATGCAAATAATACAACTTCAGAATTCCAAATGCTGGAAAACAAAACTTAGTCTCTTAGTATATCTTAAATGAGTAACTCGAAATTCTCATATCATACGTGACAAGATATGATAACATACACATTAATCAAACTTGAAAGATTTGAAAGTGAATCTGGGATGCTCCCGCTCAAATTGTTGTGACTTAGAGTCCTGTTTGCATAACCATGAATACACTGTCAAACACAAATAAAGGAAGATGCAGAGAGTAGATATTACTGAAAGTTTTTCTAAAAAAAAAAATTAAAAAAAAAAGGTGAATAACTACTTACAAGAATTGAAGCTTTTTCAGATTACCAAGGAAAGATGGTATTCCACCACTTAAATTATTATTTTCCAAATTCAAGGTGGCCAAACTTGTTAAATTTCCCAACTCTTTTGGAATCTCACCAGTTATGCCATTTCCTTGCAATGCACTGCAAGATACAGAAAACTTATAAGAATGTACACAATACTCTAAGTATATGGATTCAGTGTTTAAAAATTTCAGTTAACCTAACAATGGAAAAAGATATAGTTTTTCATTATGTCAACAATTGATTTGGTGAATATGAAGTCAACTTCAGATCGATTCATCTTAAGCTGATGCAGAATGCAGAACTTTATCAATATGTACAAAACACAAACGCAATCTTTATGATAATCCAAATTGACTTTGCTTCCACTGTTAATGACAATGATACTTCATAAAAACTAATGGAATTAATATGCCGTTTGGCAATTTGCATCATCTCTTTTTGTTGCCCTGTTATGTCCCGTACCACCAACGTAATCCAGAGGTTACTTTTCATTTAAATCCCGAATAGCTCATGCACAGGTTGAATTCAGTAAACCCTATTTTAGTCAATTGTTCATCATTTTCTACGAAACTAGAGAGAAATATGGAAATCAAGTTTGTGCTCTGATACTTTTTTGGTTTGGCTGAATAATATCTAATTAGAAGGAACAGAGAGACAGTAATATGACCAAAATTAAAAGTAGTGGGAATTGAAAAGACAAGTGGGAGGGAGACAAGTGTTTACTGTTTAGACCCCCTAGTAAATTATAAATTTAGTTCCTCTGGTATATGGTTTTCGCAACTCAGCTATTCTTGCTCAAAAACACACTTCAACACACAAGTTGCATGGCCAACTTTCAATGATGCAAAAGAGTGACTTAGTTTCAGTGGAATCTGAGGCTGAAATCAACATGTATATATAGAGACTACAGATTGTGGTCTTATTCTTTGGAAAAAAAATAAACAAATCATATGATCATCAATGTTGGCAAAGGATATATGCCTCAAGTAACCAAATTAGCTTGAAAAAGGATATATTTTTTTTTTTTAACTATTAAAATCTAAGAAGATTGTTTGTATTATAAACTTTAAAAAAGTTAATTTTCATAACGAAGGCCAACTGTACTCAGTTAAAAATTAAGACATAAGTATGACATTTGATTTAGAAAGGACGACTGAGAAAAAAATAAACACTATCGCAACTCAATCAAAGAACCCATGTCACTGATATATTATGTTACCAATGAGGCATTAACATTATTCTTCCCCTTCCGTTAAGTTGCATGAAGCATAATGGTAAAAGGAATAACAATAAAAGATTAAATTTCTTCAAAAGAAAATCATCAACTATATATATTTAGTTTCCACTGTCTCCGGTAAATGGTAGACAGTGAGAAATGGCTGGACTGGAAATTATGATGACATAAAAAGCACCCATAGTCTCCTTACTTACAGTGTTTGAAGAGTTTTCAGGTTTCCTACTTTAGGGGATAAGGTTCCATAAAATCCAATATTTGTCAATGTTCTGCAGGAAATGAAAAAAGTAAGCAAAGACCAATAGTGAGGTATTCGAGCAAGAATAAATTTTTATTACATGAACTACGTAGAAGTGACTTGTTGGCTACATGCATAATCACATTCGACAAATCACTTACACAGAAATGACATTATAGTTAGTATCACAATTCACATTGGACCAAGTGCATGGATTGACTTGGTTGGGATTCCAGTCCTTAAGCTGATTAGGTGAACTAATCAATGAACTCCTCAATGAATATAGTGCATCTCCTGAGACAGAAAAGATCAACACTCAACATCCAACCAAGAAATGCGAAGATGGAATTGTACCACTAGTTTACATAAACAATGAAAAAGAGAGATAAACAAAGAAAGTAAGAGATACTGCACATGATCCATCACACCAAACCCTCAAGCGAGCACTACCTCCTCATTCATCTCTCTAAATTTGACAACAGAGAGAGCAAGACCAATATATAATACTTGCATTCGGTATCACACTATTGTCATATAGAATGTACAATTCTAAGCTCAATAACCTTAGTCCAGTGTATGATCATGAGTTTATAAATACTCAAACAGAAAACAACATTATAATAGTGCAGAGAACAGCCAAGATACTGTCTGAATATCTATAATGCCACATAATCACCCAATTGTACCTTGTGCATCTGGCAATACGAAAGAATGCAAGCTAGCAAGTGCCAAAACTGCAAATAGTAGCTCCATCCTCAACAACATTACCATTCATCCATGCAAAGAAATGCTTGATCAGTAAAAGCATGCATCAATTTCATATCTGCATATTAAATCCATCATTTAGATGTTCAGATAAATAGGAGAAGCCAAAACTAGAATCACATCCAAGGCTTTATGGTTTACCAATTGGCAACCTGCCTACACAGTCAAACAGCGAAAGAAAATATGGGAAGGAACATTCTTAATGGAAAATCAGTATGTCAACGACTTTTTTGGGGAAGAATAGTAAGGAAGAGTTTTGAATCATGTTCTGTTATAACAAATGGAGGGAACAAAACTCGTGCCTAGTTAAATCTTGGGTCCTCTTTGTAATGATTTCAGGGTACAAGGCAGACAGTTTTCTCAAGGGTGAATAAAAATGACAATGAGTTTATTCTTGAGAAAAAGAAGTTAGAGTGACCTTCCCCTGACAGTTTCATATGTTGAGTCTTAATTGGTATATAATCGTTTCATTTACCATATCACGCTATAATTTTCCTTCCTTACTGGTTCTTTGACATAAACATTAGATGCTCATTAGCTTCTATCCCTATTCTTTCTGTAACTGAGACCAATCAAAACTGCTGGCAACCCAAAATCACTTCAACCCTCAAAATCAATTCATCACATCAAAAAGATTGAAAATTCAATACAAATCAAAGAAGCCCATTACTACCAACAACAACAAAAGAACTCTCCATTCCTCAAATTTCAAGTCCATAAAAACCTTTCTAATTCTATCCCCATTTCCCCTGATTTCATCTTTCCTCTCGAACCCAGAAACCAAACCAAAGCAAACAAAACATACAAGAAGAAGAAGAAGAAGAAAGCAAGTACCTTTGGAGAGAAATCGGATGAGATTGCAGTGGTATTAGAAAACTGAGTAAAGCTAAAAAGCTTCTTATGAGCTGTTTGCACAAGTTCCCAAGCTGAGTGAAATGCACTGCACTTCCAAAATCTACAAATATTCACAAGCTGAGTCAAACTGGCTTCTCTTCTGTCTTTTTTTCGCTTCTGGTTATGTTTCAATTTAATTAATTCACAACATTTTTCAAAAATTTTTTCTAATTTTGACACAGCGAAGAAAAAAGAAACTCACAATTTATTACTCAGTGGCTGCTTGTTGGGTTCGCTTCTGTGACTTCCAGTTTGGCCAGCTCGTGAAGATGGGAGGAAAATCTTATCACCGAGTGTTTCTCAGACAAATGTTCTCAATGAAGAAACTGATGAGACTATTTGGCAAGAGACGCCAGAGACTTTTTATATAGGAGGTAGATTTACTAGTGATTATTTCTTTACCGTTTTGTAAATTTTGTTGAGCATGCATCTTACTATTTTCGAGTTTCTGAAGAGTTGCGCAGAGTTTTGACCAGTCAATAATAATAACGTCACACAAATTGAGTCATGAGGTAGAGCTTATTTCCTTAGATTGTAGATTTTTGTTTTCAACAATTTTTAACCTACAGTCTTCATTTTTCCAAGTAAGTGGTCTTGAGTTTGATTTAAAACGAGTAATTATAATATATAAACAATTACAATTAGATACAATTTTCAACCTATAATTACCAATAGTAAAATTATTTTTTTAAATTACCACTATTAGGTTTTCATCCATTACTAACCGAATCCGTTAATCCATAAATTACGAAATTAATTTTTTTAACGACACTACTGCAGATCAGTAGCATTACGCATTTCTGATAGTTAGTAGAATTACACATTTCGACACTACTGCATGTCAGTAGCTTATGATGGTCAGTAGAATTACACATTTTTTAAGATCAGTAGTATTCCACCAACTTAATGCTATTGACCCTGATAATCGCGTAATGATACTGACTCTCAACAATGTCGTAAAATAAAGTAAAAGGGTAATTTTGTAATTACCATTTATCGGATCTGTTAGTTAAATTGATAGAAACCTGCTAGTGGTAATTTTAAAAAACATATTTGTTATTGATAATTATGAGCTCAAAAGTGTAGTTATTGGTAAAAAAAAACTCATAATATATTAAGGTAAAAACTTAAAATTGTATCTGAACTATTGTCAAAGGTACTTTTTGGTACCTACGAATTTTTTCTACCTGAAATGGTACCTCAACTATTGCATCGTTACCTAATATGATACATCCGTTAGTTTTTCCGTTAAAGTTGCCTACGTGGCATGAATTTGAATTTGGTAAATACCCAAAATATTACCTGAGCTGTTTCAAAAAAATATTTTGGTACCTATATTGACCCTGATAATCGCGTAATGATACTGACTCTCAACAATGTCGTAAAATAAAGTAAAAGGGTAATTTTATAATTACCATTTATCGGATCTGTTAGTTAAATTGATAGAAACCTGCTAGTGGTAATTTTAAAAAACATATTTGTTATTGATAATTATGAGCTCAAAAGTGTAGTTATTGGTAAAAAAAAACTCATAATATATTAAGGTAAAAACTTAAAATGGTATATGAACTATTGTCAAAGGTACTTTTTGGTACCTACGAATTTTTTCTACCTGAAATGGTACCTCAACTATTGCATCGTTACCTAATATGATACATCCGTTAGTTTTTCCGTTAAAGTTGCCTACGTGGCATGAATTTGAATTTGGTAAATACCCAAAATATTACCTGAGCTGTTTCAAAAAAATATTTTGGTACCTATATTTTTTTTTTAAACTAAAAATTTAGTTTATTTTTTTTTAACTCAAAATTTAGTTTATGATCAATGGTTAGAGATATATAATTTAAACACATACACACATATTATTTTATTATAACTCTTAAATATAATTTCTTTTATAAATATAATATATAGTTATATGTTGTATTGTATCCTTATGATAGAGATGTCTATAAATAACGTATATTATTCCATTACCAAATATTAGACTTCCTCAATAAACAGAACAAATTTGTAGATTTTTTTTACAAAGAAAATATTGATATATCATAATAATAATATTTTTTTTTATTACTATCAAAATAATAATAATAATAATTTGTTTATGAGTTTAACTAGTATATGTTTTGGTATCATAAACTAAATTCAGAGATTTTATTTAAAATATTAGAAAAAAATATATAGGTACCAAAAAATATTTTTGAAATAGCTTGTGTACCATTTTGGGTATTTATTCATGCCACGTAGGCGACTTTAACGGAAAAACTAACGGAGGTACCATATTAGGTAACAGTGCAATAATTGAGGTACCATTTCAGGTTGAAAAAATTCGTAAGTACCAAAAAACTCATTTCGCAATAGTCCAGATACCATTTTAGGTTTTTACCCAATATATTATCGGCAACAATTTGATAAACAAAAAAAAAACGTATGTATATTCAGGGTTTTGTTTGAAGTTGAATTTGGTATTCTAAATCGTCTCTTCCAATATAATGACAAGTTGCCAACAACATGCTTCGTTGTTTAAAAATTACGATTTGCAAGATCCGCGTGATTTGTGACGTTAAGTGGATGACTTCGTTAGGCAGACAAACATGAAGAGATTAAAGATGTCATGTTAGCAACTTATGGAATTCACATCACACGTACATTGCAGTATTTAACTACCACATCTCACATTTTTATTCGAGTTCACTATTCTTCTTACGATGTTTAGCTATTTCCTATTAATGATCCGTTAAATTATACATTACTTTGAACCTAAACTCGAAATGCCACTTGATTATGGTGGTGGTGGTCTGGACGTCATTGAAGGAGGTGCAATACTTTGGTAGGCAGCAATTTGTACTCTTTGCCATAAAAACTGGTTCCGACTTCCAAATATGTCTGGTTTATGCGCTAAAACTAACAACTTCTTGTACAAAGTTAGTGTCATTTTTTCAAAATTAATGTACATAGTTAGTGTTTACTAATCGAAACAAAGCTGCCCAAGTAATCTTAATGGTCCATCACTCCACTATAACTAATCTTTGCCTTAATTAAACGTGAAAGGAATTTTCAAGTAAAAAACCCCACAAGTCATTAACACATGACAGCGAGGGAAAAGATGATACCACATGATCATAGATTTTAAGAATGTGACAAAGATCTTGGTGCCAGTTTGATTTCTCATTTCTTATAATTAATAGCACTTCCCTATATCTAGAGTAACTAAAATGCTCAATAAACTATACCACTCAGTATTGTTTAGTCACTTTAGTGAATTCAGTCATATTGTTTTCAAAGTAGGAAAGAAAACTCTTCTGTCATTTGTATATGTGTCTATATTTAGATTTTCTTTACTGGAATGTTAGTTCTATATTTAGATTTTCTTTACTGAAATACCCAAACTAATGTATTTGATTCCTTCACAAACACAAACAAATCAGAGTTTAACGGTTTCAAATAAAAACCCTAAGCAGTTCTTCCGCTCTCTCTCTCTTCCTCCTCTCTCGTTCGCTGCTTCGATCTGTGCTGCTCTACAATCACCAGCGCGCGTACTCAACCTCAGACGTTGCCCAAGCCCAGCCTCAGACGCGCCCAAAAAAAAGCGAGCCCGGATCGACGTCTCTCTCTCCGACTTTTATCCCACCGCCAAAAGTGCCGCTGCCGTCCCTGCTCGGATTCGTCGACCCGACGGCTGTTGCTGCTTGTCGATTCAAGAGCCACCGACTTCGTCGACTCCCTCCTCTGACGTCGACCTCCGCTGGATCTTGAGGCTTGACGCCGCCGCCCAGCAGCCTAACGCCTGCAACCTGACGACGCCGCCCAACAGCCTACCGGCTTCGTCACCTCCCTCCTCTGGCGTTCTCTTCGTCGTATGAACCCAAAACCTCTCCCCGGAAGATGCGAACCGCCGACGACGAGTCGATCTACTTTATCTCCAACTCGTTCGAAAGGCGTCACCACCGGGCAGCGACTCCTCCAGGAAAGATATGTCGTTGTTAAACCATGGAGCCTCCCCCACCAGTTAGTCGTGTCGGTTCTAGATCTGTGAGTGAGAAAGAAGTTGAGGGATGTCCTCTGTGAGTGAGGAGAGGCTGAGATATAGGTTGTTCTATCAGATTAGATTCTAGCTTCTGGTTTGTGTTTTTTTTTTTTTTTGTGAATGAACTTTTGGTTTGAGTTTGTGCTAATGAAAGTTGAAAATTATATATGACTGGAAATTTGTCGACTGGTTTGAGTTTGAGAATGAACAATTTGGAAATCAGTAGTAATCAATTATTAGAGTACTTACTAAAGGTCAGTAATTGGAGTTACTGAAGGTCAGTAATTGGAGTTATTGATGGTCAATAATTTATTATTAGTGGTTATTGGGGGTCAGTAATCAGGTTACTGACCCCCAGTAATCATTAATAATCTGATTACTAGGAGTCAATAACCTGATTACTGGAGGTCAGTAACATGATTACTAGAAATCTGGAATCGGTATGTGCTTACTAGGGGTCAGTAATCTGATTACTGAGAGTCAGTAACATGCTTAAAGTCAGAGTCAGTAATTTAATATTGAAAAAAAAAAATCCGACGAAAAAAATTTGGTGACCGGAATACCGCGACCGGACTCCGGCTACTCCGGCAACCGGACTCCGGTGACTGGAATCCGGCGACCGGCCATTGGACCCCGGTGGAGTTTGGTGACATTCCGGCAAAGTCTTCTCTATCTTCCACTTTCTCTTCATATGAGTGTGTAAGGAGTGAGGACAAAAATGAAAGAAAAATATTAAAATTGTACTAGGGTTGAAAAGATTTGTTCAAATGGGCAATAAGAGTTGTTACCTTATATTTAATAGGGCAAGAAATTAGGGTGTTCATTGGAATGAGTAATGAGGGGCTAAAAAAAGTACTAAATTTACATTTTTCCTATATTTAAACTACTTTTTATTCATTTAATAAATTTTTTTTTAATTCAAATCAAGTTAAAATAGAGAGAATTGATGCAGACGTATTTCTAAAATGGCTAGCTAAAATGACTTTTTAGCTATTTTGGCTAAAATTTAACTAAAATATGACTAACATTACTGGAGATGCTCTTAGAGCAAACACAATTAGCTATAAGTCTAGCTATGATCAGATTTGTGTTATATACAAGCTAAACGATCATTTAGCCAGTACTAAATTTGACTCTCTATACACAAGTAAAAGGTCAAAAGCTAACATCCTCACAATTATTGGTCAACTATCTAGTGCGCATATGTAAAGACTGAACCAAGTGGCTGAGATACTACTGAAACCAAAAGCAGTCTGCACTCTAGCTTGAGCATGCATGCGAGCTTCGCACTGAATCTTTCTCATTTTAATCAAATTCTTTCATTGTTGTAGTCAATCGAAAATAAAACATGCTAGAACTCTATCACCAAGCAATTTGATTAAGATTAGTTGCAAGAGAGTGCATATTTATACCACTTTCCACCAAGCTTTGCTCTGAGTCAAGGCGACAACTTCAAGTGCATTCCCCATCTCACAATTATATATATTTTGAATCATAAAAACTTTTAATGCAATTTTCCCATTTTCCTAATTGCAGTAGGACCTACAATGTCTGTTTTCACTTGATTATTCAAAATGCAAGACCATAATTCAACATGTTAAATCAATTCGTTGGGAAATATTCAAAAAAATAGAGAGAAAAAAAGAAATAAAAAGATCTAGTTGGGAGTTCTATCAAGCAAATATTCATGAATAGCAAGCATATGCTAGCAGTTTGAAACGAAGAGAACAGAAAGCTCAACAAAAAAGATATAATGGAATGGATCAAGTACCATGGAAAGGAACGATGCCACGGTCAGCGAGTTCACTATAGTGCAGGTAAGCCATGAAGCCACAAGCAGAGGCAGTCCAAATCTGAACCTTAGGATCCCTAATTCCTTAGCAGCTTCCCTTCCAAACCCCATCACACCATCTGTAACTACACAACTGACTTGCGTCCCTTCGCTCGAAAAATTGAGCATAACGAGCAGCTCTTTGAATGGACCTAGGCCTGTTTTCCTAGTGGAAGTCGTACAATGCTGGAACATCTTGGGTTGCATCTTTGTCCGAAGGTGGCAACCCGTCCGGTATGATCTCGAACTGGAAATCTACTAGGCCATCAACAGATAAGTCGGAACCTTTGGATCGGATTAAGTGCCGGGCCGGTGGTTGAAGTCGGTGTTGACAAAGGTAATGTGGAATCCCCTCGAGTGCAGAAGCTTGTCTAATAGCATCATAGGTTTAACATTGCCTTGTACTGGGTAAGGGACACAAACTGCATGCAGTTTGTTCGATCCTGCTACATCTATTGAACCCATATTTCTTTACCTTGCTTTGCAAGAATGCTAAGATAGGGTTCAAATTTTTCTTCTTTTCTGGAAGTGTTCTAATGTAATTGATATCATTCTACTCGTGGCATTTTATTGAAAATCATGTCAACTTAGTGAGCTGAGCTTGGTTGTTATTTATTAATATGATATAAACTATATATGATTGAGTGTGCTGTGTGCATCATATCATGAGCTCTGTACTTATCATGGTTGAGGATGATTTGGGATTGGAGGAATCTCCCATATCATTGATATCTTTCTAAGACTATTGTCGAGAATGATTTGGGATTGGAGGAATCTCCCATATCATTGATATCTTTCTAAGACTATTGTCGAGAATGATTTGGGATTGGAGGAATCTCCCATATCATTGATATCTTTCTAAGACTATTGTCGAGAATGATTTGGGATTGGAGGAGCCTCTCATTGCTTTGAAGACGAAGAACAAAGGAGGCAGGCTTTTAGGAAGCAAAAATAAGACTCCCTCTAAGAAGAAGAAAGATGGGAAGAAAGGTGGCGTAAGGCATCTTACTCATCATGATGTTGCTGTGGTTGCTGATATGATTGGCCCTGGTGGCAAGGGCAAGGGCGCTGCGTAGACATCAGGTATTTTCGCCTGAGTATGGGAACGAGGCAGAGAGACTTGATTTTTTAGTTTACTAGTTGTACACCAACTGAGGTCTTAGACAACTAGTTTATTAATTTTTGTCCGGAGATTAGGTTGATTTGTTTTGTTTCTATGCTCGAGGCTATCCTCGAGCTAATTTGTAATAAGTGAAGGTGCCGATCATGATGTTTGAAACCTACATATATGGCTTACTTTGCATAATGACGACATCATAGCCGATCATGATGTTTGAAGCCTACATATATGACTTACTTTGCATGATGACGACATATGATGTAGCGTATCTTCTAACCATTGTTATATCAATATAATTATAACTAAGGATTATATATAAGAGTAGCCAAGAATTTTCATAATGTCATATGGTTATTTTTCAACAAAATTCAAAATCAAGGTTCAATATCAATTTAGGGACCAAAAAAAATTTCTCAAGAAGTTATTTATTATAATTTTTGTACCTGAGAATAAGATATTAACAATCAGCTCCAGCATTGAAGTGGTTTAATTGGAAGCAATATTTCCTTAACATATAATTTTTGTACCTGAGAATAAGATATTAACAATCGTGCTGATAACGTGTTGTAGAATAATCAGAATTGGTCTACTCATTTCATTGATAATCCCCTTTATATAGGGTGAGTATTACAACGGTAATAGGAAATACATTAATGACAATAATGACTACATAATTATCTATCGTCCGTTACATTGACGAAGGCACATAATACGTTTTTCCTTCAACAATATACAGATTTTCTGCCTTATTTGTATCCATCGCTCCCTGAAGCACTAACTTTGCTGAAAATGGTCTTCAACTTATTCACAGAAAAGATCTACACTCCGCCATCAATGAAGAACTAATTAATCATCCTGATGACCTGATGTAATATATATATATATTTAAGCAGTTGGTCAAGAGAATCACAACAAAAATAACAAAGGAATGAGTTTCAAAAACAAAATTAAAAAAGAAAACTTACCTTTTTCTGCATGACAAACTAAACGGGAAAGAAAATGAAATCAACATTAAAATTATTGATGTTTATTTCATTTGATTTGAAGGACACAAATAATATGTAATTCAATTCTTACGTACTTGTACTTCGATATTTCATTCGGAGAAACCAAAGGGTCCATCTTTCAGAAAAGTCACCAAATCGATCCTGTAAAGTGCACAAAGAACATCTCATGAATAAAAATGAAACATTTTTTCGAACCATGGCATCCCATGTCATTTCCTATCCAAATTATGAACTCAGCTAATTGAAGCCTACGAACCATGAACTTTTTGTGTGATTAACTTGTTCTTGTTCAAGGAGAAATTATAATAGGGAGAAATTATAATAGGGAGAACTTCTACTTTATTCATTGATAAGGAGACATTTATATAGGCATTACAATAAGTATCCCGATAAATCAGGGATTTCCTATCTATTACATAATCATCTAATCTAGTCTAATTAGGTCAAGACACATCCAGGAAGTTACGGAAATAACCTTCATACAACACTCTCCCTTGTGTCGAGCGCCTAATATCTTCATGGTGCTTACCATGTTGCCTCACTAAAATCTTGCCAGCAAAACAAAAACCTCTTGGGCAAAAATAAAATGCATGAACAAAGGGAAAAGAGCACAACGCACCAACTACTATACTTGTGATTGACATGTGATGTAGACTCCCCCTGATGTCTAACAAACTTAGAGCTTTGATAACTGGCGCATGCCAGTGCTCTTCACATGTTTCACAAACATAGATTTTCTCAAAGACTTGGTAAACAAATCTGCAACATTTGCATCTGAACTCACTTGATTAACTTGGATGTTCAGGAATTTCTGTTGTTGCACATTATAAAAGAACTATGCGGGTCAGAGAGATACCCAGCATCTACAAAACCAACTAACACATTGTTGGGAGTCTTTGGATAAGGGAGACGGCCATTGAAGGACAAAGAAGGGCCGAAATCATCACCTATGCCGGTCTCCACGTCGCCGGTGCTGGCGGTAGTTCCGCGGCCTACAGCGGCACTGCCGGGGCTGCCAGTGGCGTTGGTGTGATGATGACTGGTGGTGGAAACCTCTCTGGTGCTAAAGGGGTAGACAAACCCAAGTCAATGGAACCTTTCAGATGTTTAACACCATTCCAATGATGATGCGTAGGCGCTGAGCTAAATCTACCTAATAAGTTCACAACGAAAGCGATGTCTGGTCTAATATATGTGCTAAATACAATAGCGCCCCAATTGCACTAAGATACATGTATTTAGCTCCAAGCATCTCTTCATCATCCTCTTTAGGTCGGAATGGATTCTTGTGTCTAGACTTTGTCTTTCTTATGAACACGCATAGGCATAAATCATTGTTCTTGTATCCCTTCCAAATCAAGTATTACAACAGACGTTACAATCTAGTTGCACAATGACTTTGTGGTTTAAAGTCACTTGATCGAGGCATTAGAAGTCCTTCAAACACTTTCGTGTATATATCTGCATCTATATCCTCATATAGGTATACATTAACCACATTCATAAGCTACAAACTTCAGTTTTTGGGACACTACTAAACTGATTAAGTAGCTGAAAGTAATAATGTCCATTACGAGAGAATACATCTCATCGTAGTCAATACCAGGTCGTTGAGAGAAACATTGCGTCATGAGTCTTGCTTTATACCGCATGATCTCATTCTCTCATTACGCTTACGAACAAAGGCTCTCTTATGTCCAACAAGTTTAACGTCTTTCCGGATCAACTTAACAGATCCCAAGACTTGCCTTTTATTTAACGAGTCTAATTCTGCCTGTATTGCTTCTTTCCACTTCGGCCAATACATTCTTCGTTGACACTCTGCAACGGAATAAGAGATTACATCATCAACATACGTGGAATTTTATCCACAGAATACACGTGCGCACTTGTGTAATTGAGATTTATGTGTACTCTGACATCAACAAAGGTTCTGTGGCGTCCCACAGAAAACACATAGTTGATCATGGACATAATTATAGTCAGAGACAATCTCATTGATGATGAGCGGATTAATTTGTGTCATCGCAACTCGCTTCTTTCAAGGTTTTAAATCTCGAGAATTAAACGGTCTCCCCTTCTTCTTGGTGGGAGCCGAGGCCGAAGCTGCTGCTCCTTCAAAGTCCATCAGTGGCACCGTTGTGATCCTATTCAACAACAGCGACGACGTCCCGTTGGGCGGCGCCGCCGCCGGCGTTACCCTCTCCTGAGGATATGCCGACGGCACTAGGTCTTAGGGCAACCAAACCGATCCCATATGATCGGATTTTCAACCTTACCAGCACATTGGCAGTATGTATGTGCGATCTCGTCACTTTCTAACTCACTTTGAGTAGTGCGGGGATCATGATGAGACAAATCGTTGGGGGCACACCATGTCAATTCCTGACGTTCATTCGGAATGTGAGCATTCCTATCTCCTCCTAACGGCGGGAAGTGTGTCTCATCAAAGTGACAATCTGCGAAACGCGCAGTAAAGAGATCTACGGTGGTTGGTAGCGGATTATTGTTGAGGATTCACATCCAGCATATACCTAAACGTCTTTGTAGACCCATCTGTGTACGTAGAAGAGGCGTAATAGATAAATAGTACAACTGAAAGTACGTAAGTGCACAATATTGAGTTTATAACCAGTAACCAGCTGGTATGCACTACACGTCTGGTTGGCATTGTGTCTGAAACGAATAAGCATAGCTGCATGCAGTATTACATATCCCCATGCAGAAACTGGCAATTGGTTCCCATAACCAAAAGCCCTAGCTAATAGCCGGAGTTGTTGAAGAGTGGCTTCTGCAAGGCAGTTCTGAGAAAGAACATGAGAAACGGGATGTTCAACTTCAATCCCTATGGATATGTAATAATCATCGAATGTCTTGGAGTTAAACTCTCTAACATTATCCAACCTAATAGATTTAATAGGATGGTCATGGTGGTGATCTCTTAACTTAATGATTTAAGCTAAAAGCTTGGCAAATACAGCTTGTGGACAGTAAATCGACGTGACCAACGCGTCGATGCATCAACCAGCACCTTAGAATACACAAAGGGTCCGCATTCTGGTTGATAGGTCCACACATATCATCTTGGATTTGTTGTAAGAATGGTTTCTTTTGTGTCCATAACAAAGAAAAACAATGGATTCATCTTTGCTAGTGTACAAGCTTTGCAATAAGAGCATTATGCATCTTAAAATACAAATTCGCGCTGAAAATCAGATTCACGTGCAGCATGACCTTTGTGTACTAAAATGGTTATAACTTCTTCATTACAGAAGGTATCGATAAACCGTAAATGTTTTTGGAAACTAGACATCGGTAGCTTTCCATTAATATAAAGTACACAATGTAGTTCGAACCAAGCTGATCACAAAGCTCTGTCGAATTTGATGGATCTATAGATTTCCGGACAGATCCGTCCTACGTTGTCGAAACGGCCATAACTCACTCAATATGATAGCTATGATCAAACGGTCAGTGTCTTTGGAAATTAAACACATAGACCTTTCCATCGGTATAAAATATACTTTTTTGAATAAGTGAGCTATGATTTATAGGTCATGTAATATCAAAACTTGTATGAGTCATAGGATCAGATAACAAGAATTGGAATGAGGTATTCTCATTGAATCTGACTCAACTTCTTCTCTAGAATGATTCATTAGAGGAAATACATAAGTAATTGTTACCATTCTCATATATCCAAGTGATAACATATGGCAATTAGGTTTTGGAAAACACAGCAAGATTCGATTTTTTCTTGGTGCATAGAATACGTTCAATGACATCGATAAATGTACCATTAGGTAACGTAAAGTTAATGAATCCACGCTCTTTAACAACCGGCGAGGTTCTAATCGATATAGTCATTGATCATCTATGTTGCACATAATACTTAAACGACGTTCTCTCCCTTAGGATAGTGTGGGTTGTCCCACTATCAGCTAGACACTCAACTTTACCGCGAGACATCTAAATAGGTAAAAAACTATGGGTGGTTTTCTCGCGAGACACAGTCTAATCACTACCCCGTAGGATAGAGAAAGAAAAGAGGATGAAATCCCATCGAGTGTATCACATGACATTTGGACTTTATAACTTCGACTAAAGTCGGAAAGTGCAAGGTTGAATGTTACATAACCGAGCAATTATCATCAGAATCCAAAACGAAGCTGAGGCTTCGCACGTTGTGGTGTTGAACACCTTTGGTGACCGGAAGAATGGAGGCTCAGCCTCCTAGGATCGGTGCTAAGCACCTTATCGGGCGGCTATGGAATCGAGGCCGAGGCCTCCTTGAAAGCACGGTGCCGTGGCACCTTTGTGCTGCCGAAGCCGAGGTATCATCACCATGAGGCCGACGTCGGCCACTAGGCTTGTGACGTCGAGCCTAGCTCCAATTATTCTTTGATTTTGATTTTAATTTGAGCTGAGGTGGAATTATAAGTCCAATATACTAAGCCAATGTGACCCAATAGTGTTTCAGAAGAACCACGTGAGTTGTTAAAACACGAATCTGGATTGTTTAAAAACATAAAATTTCTCACAATATGGGAAAACAGAGAAATTTTATTAACTTGCCAACTTTTAATACATCAAAAGCAAGCTTCTAATTCTAAAGAAAACGACTAAGAGATCAAAGTCTATAAGATATGGCAAAACCATTATAATACTTGAAAAATTCTAAATGAAAAGTCAAACATAAAGACTAATCAAAATCCGGGACATCTAATGCTTGAGTAGGCTCTTGAGTCTTAACTTCAGGAATGAAGTGCTCAGCCACGAGATTAACGTGAGGTTGTCATCACTAGTTCTCACTCAGCATGATAATTCTCTTTACGAGAATTATCTCTTGTAGGCATTAATCATCTCTTTGCTAGAATTATACACGTGGTGCATATGCTTAGAGGAACTACACTTGTAACTAGGAGCAAAACTAGTGTTTTTGTTGTTGTTGTGAGATGAGGGAGGAGGTGGCGCGTGGCCACCTTGACGGGATCTATGGCCGAATCGGCCTCCCCCTGAAGGTGCGGCATTGCCACCATCTCGTCTCCAAGTGTTGGAGCGTCGTGTCACACGGTTTCTACCATTTTGAATTCCTCCAAGTATCGGTTTAGAAACTTGTTGATACGGGGCATTCTGATTCTTATTTCTTTAATTTTGAAGTCTTCCCATAGTGAGCCTGTGGTTCATGAATCTTTTTAATTCCAACAGGTCTCAAAATTGTTGTTATTTATTCAGCCTAATCAACCGAATTTCGGTATGGGTGTCATAAGTGATGGAGCTATTATCCAAGCACATTGTACCTGCAAAACAACTTCATACACATATTACCCTTCTTGTGTCATCGTTAGTATAGGACAAGTAGGGATCGTTCTATCCGAGGAAATCAAGGGCATTTAATTCACACAAAGCATTACATATAAATATGGGGGAGTTTGAGAATTGTATCTGAACATCTATATGTAACGAAAATTAAACCTAAACTATTATTTACATATGCTCATCTTCTCCACAAGAACACATAACACAAAAACACTTACACATGCATTAATCGAAAATAAGAGATTCAAGGCAGCAATATTTCACATAGTACTTAGACAAATTTAATTCCAATTCTAATTAGAGCTCTTAGCGGTTAATCTAATCGTTAAGACTTCTTAATTATCTAGAGTTAACTCAGCGTATAACCCCAAACATAGTATTAATCAGTTTAAAGACACTCAGCGTAGAAATTAAACACGATTAACACATAAGTACAATAAGTCGAATCAGAGACATGCAACAAGTATGGCGTCACGTCACCTTACTATAACATGTAAATTTTCATGGTTATAAACGCCCTAATAAACAATCTAAATCACAACAACTCAGCGTATGAAGCAATCTAAATTGTTTTAGTATATAAAATCGGTACACAAGGAGAAGCCACAAAGTCAGCCCTTCTGCACACAATTTGTGATGCAAGAACTCATGAAAATTAATCAAATATCATCAAGAACATATATAAAAACCTACTGCCCTAAACCAATTATTTACGAAATCAACATGCAAAATTATATACAATATATCATAAGAACCCAAAATCAAATTCAGCAATCACATATAAACCATGAATCAAATTCGAAAGCAATATATGAATCCTTAATAAAATTCGGAATTCTTTAACAAAGTATATAAACCAATAGTTATAATCCAACAAATCATACAACATGATATTGTAATTCATACAGAAAATTAAAGAAGCCATGAGTTTAGTCGAATCACACTTTAGAAGAACCTTGAAGATGCTTCAGCAGAGATGAATTTGAAGATGAAAGGATGATGCGAATTGGAGAAGTGGTGATGGTTCGGCACTTTGATTTCTGTAAGGGATTTGTGGTTACAATTTGGTAGAGTTTCGACTAGTATTTTGTGAGAGAAAAAGATAATTTTTTTCTGTGTAAGAGAGAGCAATATATAGAGGAAATAACCTAGAGAAGCCAGCCACAAACCAAAACCGAAATTGTTTAGATTTTCCTTGATTTTCTGAATTCGGCAGAATGACCTTCGTGCATTGATTACATCATAACTTTCTATAGAAAATAGCTATTGAGGTGATTCCAACTGATTTGGAAACTAGACTCCCGTAGCTTTCTATCCATATAAGACTCGAACTCTGATTTATTGTAAGCTGTCCGGGAGAGTCTGTGGAAGTTGAGAGACGTGCACAGGAATTTTCCCGAAATTAATCAGGATTTGTTGCGATTTTGCTTCCTCTATTTTCTACCGAAAATCATCAAGATAATGGCTGAATAATTGAACAATATCTCCTTAGGTTTTCTATGAATTAATTCAGCCAATTATCTTGCACAAAGAATGGAATTCAGTCCACATTCGTAAGCCAAATCCATGTAGAACTCGGTTTAGGTTTTCTTCTTTCGGCAGACTTGACCTTCGTGTATTCAAACCGGCATAACTTTTTTCTCATGAAAGCTTTTACTGCGATTCCAATTTCATATAAAACTAGACACATAGAGCTTTCCATCGATATGTGATTCGCCTCCTGCTTCCTTGTGGATCGTCTAGCATAAATTCTAGAAATCAGGACACAGTTCCAGGAAAATCCTGTTAGTCCCTGGTGATCTTTGTTCAAATTGTCAAGTTGCAGCCATCTTTTGGGTGAATTTTTGAACTCCAATTGATCTGAAATTTTGATACAATACACTCCAGCTTTCCAATTATGTGCCTGCCAAATTTCATCAAATTTGGAAAATAATAAGTCAGTCAAACACAGGCCTCAAAATCACGAAAACAATATATTTTTCACTTTTTCCTCAGATTTCTATACTTGGTCGTTTTTCTGACAATTAAGCACACTTTCTCCAAAATTCTACCAAATTGACACTAAACTAAATTATGACTCTATCTTAGGTAAATAAGGGTTAAACGAAGCATAAATGAGGGCATAAGTATATTAATATCGTCGCACATTGTGCTCCTATCAACTACCCCACACTTAGATTTTGCTAGTCCCTTAGCAAAACAAAATAAAAGACTCTACTTAAACAAACTGCTGCCCCTAAATAATTGTCTCAGGATCTTTTAAACACATAGCTTTCAAGTTAAGCATCCAAATGTAAGCGCAATAATCCCAAGCGTCATAGACATGTTTCATGGCATGAATAAGTAAGAAGTGAGAAAATAAGCATGTAAACATGTCAAGTTAATTCAATCCTCCTCACTAGGCATACTCTCTTGTTTTCACTCATGATCTGGCAATATTCACTCAAAGTATATGCAAGAGAATAGATTAAGAATTACAAAGAGTAACTTGCATATGTCATCAAATAAAGGCACTTTGTGAATAGTATTATCAAGATAAATTTCATATAACAATTATGTGCACAAATAAACCAAAACTATAAGCTCAACTCTTGAGATAATCTCCACATACAAAGTTCACCTATTTTAAGAATCATGAGAGATCTTTACAAGGGAATATAATGGGGCTTGGCATAAGGTATTCGCATTTAGGATAGTGGTGATAAAAATGTCACCAAGACTTAGCAAAACTGAATACTCCTTATGACTTCACTCCAAGGGCCAAGTTTCAACTAGTTGGGCCCATTCTTCATTATTTTCTTTCCAAACATAGTGAAATCGAACAAAGGTCATGTATACAATGATAGACCTTCAATTTTCAAACAAACTCCAATTTCACAATCAACTTAGCAAAAATCACATCGAAACCGTGCCTTCCTCTTTCTTTTGTTTCAGACTAATCTTTTTCTCTTTTTATTTTTCTGTCCGAATTGTTTTTCTTTTCTTTTCTTTTAGGCACGACATTTAATCAATTTATTTAACATTGCTAAGTTCACCCCACACTTGTTTCACAACATCACTCCAAGTTACAATTCCATGATAATAAGCTTTACCAAGTCTTGAGAACAAAGGTAAAAGTATAGCTATTCTAAGTATATGGAATGTGTATAAGGTGATGAAAGATAGGCTCAATGTAAGCTCAAAGGGGTTAAAACTAAGGAGTCCCACGACTGGCACAAATTAGGCACATGCTTTATTTGGCTTTGGTGGTAATCCTAACAAGATCATCTCAATCACTTTCGAAATTAAGGCATTTCATGAATAATAGTCTCAAAAATCATCAAAAGTGAGTTCTAGCATTCTAGAGTTCATTAAAATCCATGGCACATAGTCATTGAATAATCAAAGAATGATGAAGTTTAGACAAATTTCTGCCATGTATATTATCATTTACGCACAAGAAGAAAGTATTTAGGCACGAAAGCTCACATAAGATATTGTGGAAACAAATTAACTCAAACATGCATGCTTTATCATATGTCATTCATAATCTCACATGTTCATACCAATCACAATATCTATGAAACTCACAATTAATTCTTATGATCATGCAAAACAATCATCTATGCATTCAAAGATATAATCATCATCGACTCATTTACAGGCATCTAAGACTCGATCTTAAACTAGAAACAAACGAATTTTTTTAAATTTTTCTGTATTTTCTATTTTTTATTTTCTTTTTTTTTTTAAGACTCAAAACAAACAAACAAATATGTGAAACATGCAATTCCTACCTCACACTTAGAAAATTACATTGTCCTCAATGTAAAACAGAAATTATGTTGTAATTTCTAAGCATATGATAAATTCCACATTCATACAATTCAACCAAAAAGAGTTTAGGGATTTAGAAAATTCAAACTCTCGTTGATGGCTCCTTCACAATTTTGGTTGAAATGGGTTGTCTCCCATGCAGCACTTAATGTTTATAGTCTACTCAGCCTAAACTCTTCACTTCTTAATCAAGTTGTGGGCGACGCCTTTTGGAGTGCGCACTCCAAATTCGTGCCTCCTTACAATGGTTATCATAACTCGATACATGATTACTCCACTCTTCAACTGCATCGCATCAAGATAAAGAAATTTAGAAGAGTGGAGATGAGAATTCAAAGAATAAATTAGTAGTGAGTTAGTGAATTAGCTAAAGTTAGAAGTTAGTGTATAAATATACAATAATTAGCTAAGTAGAATTTAATTGCAAATTATGAACAAAAGTTTAGAGTGGTGGAACTCGTTTCTTGCAACACTTGTCGTCATTCCCAAGTCAATGAGAGCTCCAATCAACTGTTTACAATATAATTCTTCACCTCTTCTTTATGATCTGCAACTAACAATTAAATTCTACAAGAATCAACATGTATAGATTAGAAAGAATGAGTTAGAATAAGTTAGAGTATAGGTTAGAAATAAGTTAGAAGTAATATGTATAAAGAAGATTTTAAAAAAAATAAAAAAAATAAAGATTTTTACAACAAGTACTGTTCACGACACTATTACGATTTCACTGTTCACTGTTCACCGTCACTATTTATGATCACTGTTCACATAATTTTTTTTTTCAAGAGATCATACAATGGCACACGAAATTTACAAGGCAAAACACACAAACAAAATTCTCAAAACTTCACACAAATCGTCATTCACACAAATCATCGAAAATTTCACAAGTGTGGAAAAAATTCTCAAGCATCGATTTCAACATGTACAAAACACATGGCGTCACAACCTAGCTTCTTTCTAGTTGATTTTATTCAAAAACCTTAATTCTCAAGGTACGTGGAGCATAGGAGATAACAGTGCAAGGGACTGATACAGCCAAAGGTAGTATCATGCTTATTCCGATATACCTCAAAAATTAAAGACAAATTGGGTTGAAGAAAATAGATCACATATGTCAAGTTATTTTCTAGCGTCTAAAGTGAGGTGATGCTTCGGCCCAAGCTATCGACTAGTTCGAGCGTATTTCACTTTTCTAAGGCGGTGTCGTTAAGATTCATGGAGAGCGAACTCTCTTTAGGAACCAGGCATGTCTCGTTGTTGGTAACCACGGAGAGCGAACTCCCTATCGACTCACTCAACGAGAATGAACATCAGTCTGTGGGCCTTGAGATCCAGTTTTACAAACCTGAGAACCAATCAATGAAAATAACTTGCCTCATACTTCATAAAACAAACTCGGGTCACTAACAGTCTACAAATGTTGATCAAAGCTGCCCTCAACCTCATAAAAAATAGATCTGCCAGATTATCGCTCGTATGCGTGGGGGCCCAACGATGGACTATTTCCAACATTGAGCAGGGCCCGTTTCCCAATCTACATAAAAGACGGATTTAAAATGGCATCATTCGTATGAAGGGTTAAGGCTAAGACCAACAAATGCGGCTTCTCCCTACATGTTACACTTTAGAAACTACAATAAACTCAAACATACATAAACTATAAACTTCCTAGAAATTTATCTAAGTGTTACAAACAATCACACACACATGATATATCACATACTCGGCAAACTCATGAAAAACAAAAAACCAAAAACCGAAATTTCCTATTTACTATTACAAGTCCGAAAATCCTATTATACATATCCCAAAACTAAGGAAAAATTATACATATCCAGAAATTGATACAAAGTTACAAAGTAACACTTCATGAATCAAAACATTTTAATTTCCCCGGCAACGGCGCCAAAAATTGATGGAGCTATTATCCAAGCACATTGTACCTGCAAAACAACTTCATACACATATTACCCTTCTTGTGTCATCGTTAGTATAGGACAACTAGGGATCGTTCTATCCGGGGAAATCAAGGGCATTTAATTCACACAAAACATTACATATAAATATGGGGGAGTTTGAGAATTGTATCTGAACATCTATATGTAACGAAAATTAAACCTAAACTATTATTTACATATGATCATCTTCTCCACAAGAACACATAACACAAAAACACTTACACATGCATTAATCGAAAATAAGAGATTTAAGGCAGCAATATTTCACATAGCACTTAGACAAATTTAATTCCAATTCTAATTAGAGCTCCCAGCGGTTCATCTAATCGTTAAGACTTCTTAATTATCTAGAGTTAACTCAGCGTATAACCCCAAACATAGTATTAATCAGTTTAAAGACACTCAGCGTAGAAATTAAACACGATTAACACATAAGCACAATAAGTCGAATCAGAGACATGCAACAAGTATGGCGTCACCTCACCTTGCTATAACATGTAAATTTTCATGGTTATAAATGCCCTAATAAACAATCTAAATCACAGCAACTCAGCGTATGAAGCAATCTAAATTGTTTTAGTATATAAAATCGGTACACAAGGAGAAGCCACAAAGTCAGCCCTTCTGCACATAATTTGTGATGCACAAACTCATGAAAATTAATCAAATATCATCGAACATATATAAAAACCTACTGCCCTAAACCAATTATTTACGAAATCAACATGTAAAATTATATACAATATATCATAAGAATCCAAAATCAAATTCAGCAATCACATATAAACCATGAATCAAATTCGAAAGCAATATATGAATTCTTAATAAAATTCGGAATTCTTTAACAAAGTATATAAACCAATAGTTATAATCCAACAAATCATACAACATGATATTGTAATTCATACAGAAAATTAAAGAAGCCATGAGTTTAGTCGAATCACACTTTAGAAGAACCTTGAAGATGCTTCAACAGAGATGAATTCGAAGATGAAAGGATGATGCGAATTGGAGAAGTGGTGATGGTTCGGCACTTTGATTTCTGTATGGGATTTGTGGTTACAATTTGGTAGAGTTTTGTCTAGTATTTTGTGAGAGAAAAAGATGATTTTTTTTCTGTGTAAGAGAGAGCTATATATAGAGGAAATAACCTAGAGAAGCCAGCCACAAACCAAAACCGAAATTGTTTAGATTTTCCTTGATTTTCTGAATTCGGCAGAATGACCTCTATGTATTGATTACATCATAACTCTCTCTAGAAAATAGCTATTGAGGTGATTCCAACTGATTTGGAAACTAGACTCCCGTAGCTTTCTATCCATATAAAGCTCGAACTCTGCTTCATTGTGACCTGTCCGGGAGAATCCGTGGAATTTGAGAGACGTGCACAGGAATTTTCCCGAAATTAATCAGGATTTGTTGCGATTTTGCTTCCTCTATTTTCTGCCGAAAATCATCAAGATAATGGCTGAATAATTGAACAATATCTACTTAGGTTTTCCATGAATTAATTCAGCCAATTATCTTGCACAAAGAATGGAATTCAGTCCACATTCGTAAGCCAAATCCATGTAGAACTCGGTTTAGGTTTTCTTCTTTCGGCAGACTTGACCTTCGTGCATTCAAACCAGCATAACATTTTTCTCAGGAAAGCTTTTGCTGCGATTCCAATTTCATATAAAACTAGACACACAGGGCTTTCCATCTATATGTGATTTGCCTCCTGCTTCGAAAATCATCGTCTGGCATAAATTCCGAAAGTCAGGACACAGTTCCAAGAAAATCTTGTTAGTCCCTGGTGATCTTTGTTCAAACTGCCAAGTTGCAGCCATCTTTTGGGTGACTTTCCGAACTTCAATTGATTTAAACTTTTGACACAATACACTCCAGCTTGCCATTTATGTGTCTGCCAAATTTCATCAAATTTGGAAAATAATAAGTCAGTCAAACACAGGCCTCAAAATCACAAAAACAGCATATTTTTCACTTTTTCCTCAGATTTCTATACTTAGTCGTTTTTCTGACAATTAAGCACACTTTCTCCAAAATTCTACCAAATTGACACTAAACTAAATTATGACTCTATCTTAGGTAAATAAGGGTTAAACGAAGCATAAAGAGGGCATAAACATATTAATATCGTCGCACATTGTGCTCCTATTAATAAGACATCATTGGCTATGGGGAATTTATCAAGAGTCTTATTGATAAGATCTCTATCATTTTTGTTATGCCAACAGTGTCAAGGTCATAATCCAAAGAACCGAATGGTTTCCCATTTCAATGAAATCTTTGGGATAAGTATGTCATTGACATTATTTAATCACTACTGGAGCGTGTCCCTTAAATTTTTTCTTTAGGGATCTTTTATCGACAGATGTTGTCGCTTCAGAGTTGGATGAATATGGCGTTCTCAAAAATGAGTGCCTAGGCCTTGACATAATCCCCAAATGGGGTAGTGGCTACTGCTTCATTCAGAATGACTGAGAAACTTTTGCTTTGAAAAGCAAGCTACACATCGGAAACTCATCGATTGTATTGTTCGCCCTTGAGATTAAGAATCTCAAAATCGGGTCGTGACTATGACGACAACTACAAGAAAAGAGATATGTCGGATTGGTATGAATATGACATATACCATTAAAGTATGTAGAACAGAATTAGAAGGGCTATGACGTATATGGTCATAAATTTATCTTTTCGATGCATAAAACCGGCGACATCATATCGCACCTTCAAACAGTGGCGTACTCAGACATCCACATAAGCATCTTTTTTCTTTTAATTTCCCTTTCAAACGTGATTCCCCCAAGACCATCACTTAAAAACTTCGACCGTAGGGGTAATTACATCCCCATCTTAGGTCTCATCGGCGATATAAGAATGGCCGGGATCGGAGTAGAAGAAGCCTAATAGCGCCCGATATATATATATATATATATATATATATATATATATATATATATATATATATATATCGTATATGTTCAAAACCTGGAACTTTTATAAAATCTTACTTGCTAGTTCGCCAATGAACGTTTTGCCCCTTGCACAGCGAATTGGTTTAACAGCCGACTTGGGTCGGGTTAGTGGGAAACGAGTCGGGTCGGACCCAATGATCCGGGTCGAAATCTTCGAATCCGGGTGTGAGGACTGGTAAAGGGCGGCGCTCGTCTGCATTTCATATAGAGGGCGACAGGCCGGACGGCGCTGGCTTCTACGACGATGGGCTGGGGCGGCGCTGATCGCACTTTCGATCTTGGTTTCTTCGATCTGTGCAGTCGTCGTCGGAGTGGAGGGAAGGGTCGCCGGCTTTGGAGCCGCACGGGGCTAGCTGCGCTAGACGGGCTGGCGTCATCGAGCAGAGGCCGGAGAGGCTGAATCAGAGTGACGCTGGACTATGGGTGCGTCGACTTGGCTGGGCAGCTCCGCTGCTACGTGGAGGAGCGTCGACGATGAAAAGCAAACTCCCAGCATTTGCTTCTTCAACAGTTGAAAAAGGATGAGTTAAGTACTGCTTGAACTTGCTCAGGGCAGAAAACAGAATGATAAGAATCTAACAGAATGATTGGTGCATGGTGATGCACAGTGGGAACTAAAAACCAGAAAACGATAACCATGCACCAACATCAATAAATAGATGTTGAGGACTTAAGGCTGGGCAGCCTGTGCTTGATGGTGTGCTATGAACACTAGGCCAAAAACCTCAATAGACAATGGTTTTTTAACATTATCTGATGAGGTACCGTTACCATTGTCTACCCAGCGATTGTCTGATACACGCTTCAGACAATGGTAATAAACCATTGTCGAATGAAATACAAGACAATAGTGACTCATAAAAAAATCATTGTCTAAACACTAGAATAAACAATATACACTCTACCAAAACCATTGTCTCATCAATTTTTTCACAATTGCAAGTACGTTGGAATTATTGTGTTTTTACTCATCAGACAATAGTATTTATCTTAAATGAATTGTAGTTAAACCATTCAGACAATGGTTTTTTCATTTCAATTTCTGAAAATACCATTGTTTATACATTATTAGATAAAGGTTTCTATTTGCAATGAAATTGTGTAATAGAAAGTTGGAAGACATAAATTTAAATTCAAATAAAAGAATCTAATTATCATATAATATAAAAAAAAGGATTCAATATACATATAAAAAGTATTTTTCTTAAATGAATTGTAGTTAAACCATTTAGTACTAATTTTTCTTAAATGAATTGTAGTTAAATGACCATCTTATTTTTTTCGCCTATTCAACATAAGGTAACAACTCCTATTGCCCATTTGAACAAATCTTTTCAACCCTAGTACATTTTTAATTTTTTTCTTCCTTTTTTATCCTTCTGTCTTATCTAACAGATTTTTGAATTATAACGTGCTGAAAAAGTGGAAGATAGAGAAAGTCTGCTGAAAGGTCACCCAACTCAGCCTGGCGTCCCATGGCCGGTCGTCGAAGTTCGGCCGCCGGATTCCGGTTACCAAATTTTTTTCGTTGGATTTTTTTTTTCAATATTAAATTACTGATTCTGATTTTAATCAAATTTTTTTTTCGCCGAATTTCAATCACCGGACTCAAGTTACTGAACCCCAGTAACCAATTTACAGATTCCAGATTTCCAGTGATCAAGTTATTGACCCCCAATAATGTGGTTACTGACCCCTAGTAAGCAACTTATAGATTCCAGATTTCCAGTAATCAAGTTACTGACTCCCAGTAATCAGGTTACTGACCCCCATATGCCAAATCCCACCGTTAAAGGGAAAACATAAATGGAAAAAAGTTGGAAAAAATTACCAAATCTCACCGGTCAGAGAAACGCACATGATTATACAAGAATGGTGTCCCTTGATGTAATCATCAATCATATCTTCCTTCTTCATCAAATCTCTTTGATTTTTTGCCAAATTTTTTTTACAAAAAGTGTGTTTCATATCCCATCTCTCCCGCTCACTATGCGAGCTGTCACTGCAAACTTCAAGTTCGACTTGTGCTTTGCTCTAGTAGATCGGCTCCGACCTCAAGAAAGCTTCATGTGAGAAAGATATGGAGTGACATCGATTTGAGGGAGGAGATCAGTGCATCGTCGTTGAGGAGCCAACATCGGCGTCGTCATCGAGGCTTCGTCTGGGTCTTCCGTCGACGTTGTCGTTGAGGTCCTTTGTCGCCGTCTTCTTTGTTGGCAAATCACAGAGAGAGAGAGAGAGAGAGAGAGAGAGAGAGAGAGAGAGAGAGAGAAGTGGGGTGAGGTGAGGTTTGTTGGTTAGAAAGAAGGAGGAGGAGAATGAAGATATTAGAGTTTAGTATATGGTAGTTAGGTAGTTTTGTCAAGATTCATTGGAGTGGGTAGGTAACATTGGAATGAACAAGTTTTCCCCCATTTTTGTGTAAATGATCATTATCCCTAATTTTGATTGTCTTTGGTAATCAAATAAAAGCAGTTTTTTCCCAAAATTACAGGTCACTGGCAACAGATTTTAGAACCAGCCTCATGGTTGTTTTTAGAAGCTGCTGTCATGGGAAACATAGAAAAAATAATATTTTTAAAGTAAATATTTACTAGACACGAAAACACAAAACTGTTTTAATTCACAGTTGATTCAATTCATAACACAACAATAGTGATTTAAAAAAAAAAATTACAACAATACCAAACTAGCCCTTCATCTTTTGGTTAACATACAAAGATAGTAGAAAAGGACTCCCCCGTGCATATATAAAGCTCGTGCTTAATGTCCTCTGAACCAGGTTTTCATTTATGAACTTTCCTTTGCATTTTGAATTTTTTTTTTCTTTTTCGACAAGAAAGATAAAATTATAAGCTCCGAAAGTAATACTATAAATTGAGTTTCAAGTACCTTATGTTCTCGTCGAAAACATATCTCCCAAATAGTGGATGAAGATAAAGCTTCAATGAATCAGGCCAAATATTCTCTGGCCTTTCTGCAGTCGCTAGTCTGACAAGTTGTTCAAGATCTTGCAAATCCCTCCGTATTCCGGTTTCGAAATTATCTAGTGCCCCCAAAAATACAAACAAATTAATGTTAATCTTGCAATATATATATAAAATCTTGACAGTTTTCTTTTGTTTTTATTTTTTTATTTTAAGATACTCTTGATCGAAAGTTTATATAAACTCTGGCTTTTTGTTTACACAAATACTCGATTCACTTACCAGCAAAATTCCTATCTCCAATGAACTCTACTTCAAAGATTGGACGTTGAGGGTTATTTCCAACAATTTGTGAACGGATCCTCATAGATGCTCTAAGGTTGCCGTTGAATTGGCCTTTATGATGTAGCTTTTGTAAATGCTTGCTAATGGGTACGGTCTACATTAAAAAAAAAATAATCAATTTATATGATTGGAGAACATATATATATAGGGAGATATAATATATATCGTGGAAGATGTTATTGAAGAACAAAGTATTGGAGACCGGCTGGATTGGCATGTTCGAAAGAAAGTTGAATCTAGTTGTATATATTCAATTATATTAATTATGTATTAGGTGTTCTTTCCTTCCTACCTTATTGGAGACTACTTGTTGTACAAGGCTATTGTTGTTTATATATATACAGTATCAATAGAATTATTCATTCCGCTATACTATTATTTTCTATATGGCATCAGAGCAGGCATAACAACCTGTTTTTTTTTTACCTTTGCAATATTTGCAGCCTCAACTCTCTTTCGTCCATTTCTGCCGAATTTATCTAGCACACCCAAGTTTTTACTTTGGGCACCCAAGTTCTTACTTTGGGCACCCAAGACACGTTCATCTGCTTCCGCCTCCGGCTCGTCTCGTCGTTTTCACCTTTTCCGGCGTTTTTCTTCTTCCGGCACCATCTTCGTCTCGCCGTCGGTTCCGATCGATCCGACTTCCCAGTCTGGCGCCATCTTCAGCCCTGCCGATCCTTGTCTTGCCCGCCTAGCCCCTGCTTCCAGGCCGCCTCCGCTTCCAGGACGCCTCCGGTCGCCCCTGCGTCCAGATCGTCGTTGCGCCTCTCTCAAACCAATCCAGACCAGTTGAACCGGACCACTACTCCTCTTTCTGGCGCTTCAGTCCAACCGAGTCCGACCCGAATCTGTAATTATCCGACCCAGCTTCAACCCGAATCTGCCATAACCCGACGAGTCTTCAACCCGGATGCAACCCGATTTTGACCCGGACACGACCCAGCTTCAACCCAGATCCGACCCGACACCTTCTTTCAGATTCCCTATCAGTGCAACTCCACCGTCAGTACAATACACAACCATGGTTTGTGCGTCCAAATTTGCGTTGTCTCCGGTCACCCCTAATCAGTGGATTATTCATAGTGGAGCTAGCTACTCACCATATTGTCAATTCATCGAATTTGATTACTAATCGCAGCAAGATCAATTCATCTGTTACTTTACCCAGTGGCGCTAAAACACATATTTCTATGCAAGGATCAGTTACCATCAATAATACTGTTCTACGGAATGTTTTATGTGTTCCGACATTCCATGTCAATCTTATGTCTGTTGGGAGAACCATTGATGATTTACACTGTTCGGTAACTTTCTTTCCGTCTTGGAGTTTTTTGTACGACTTGACTACGAGGATGATGATC
Source organism: Potentilla sterilis (assembly GCA_963682095.1). Classification (NCBI taxonomy): domain Eukaryota; kingdom Viridiplantae; phylum Streptophyta; class Magnoliopsida; order Rosales; family Rosaceae; genus Potentilla; species Potentilla sterilis. The sequence goes on from OY821754.1 coordinate 24,815,474, forward strand.
GGTGTGGGAAAGCGCCGTGGAGACTTGTATTATTCAAACATCCATTTACCAGTCACATCACCCTCTCTTATGATCTCTGGCACCGTCGATTATGGCATCCTTCTTCTGTCTGTTTGCAGCATATAGTCAATGAGTCGCTTCATTGTTACTTTGATTCCACAAGTAAGTGTGAAATTTGTCTTTTGGCTAAACAAACTCGCAAATATTTTCCTTCTAGTTCAATATCCACATCTCGTTGTTTTTCTCTCATACATAGTGATATTTGGGAACGTTATAAGACGTCATCTCCTAATGGTGCTCATTATTTTTTGACTATTGTGGATGATTTCTCTCGTTTTACATGGGATTTTCTAATGCGTCACAAAAGTGAAGCGCAACTTTTGCTTCGTAAATTTTTCGCCTATGTCAAAACTCAATTTAATTCCCATGTCCAAACTTTTCGCTCTGACAACGGAGCTGAATTTCTCTCTCTGCGAGAGTTTTTTCTCGAGCAGGGGGTTGTTTTCCAAACTTCTTGTTATACACCTCAACAAAATGGTGTAGTTGAAAGCAAACATAGACATTTCCTAAATGTTGCTCGAGCTCTTCGTTTTCAATCACACTTACCACTTCATTTTTGGGGGGAATGTATTCTTACTGCTGCATACACAATTAATAGACTTCCTACACTTTTACTTAATAAAATGTCCCCTTCTGAGCTTCTTTATAATAAACCTCCTGACTATTCTCGCATGCGTATTTTTGGTTGTGTCACTTTTGCAACTTCTGTTAATCCTTCATCAAAATTTTCTCCACGAGCTCACAAATGCATTTTTCTTGGATATCCGATGGGTAAGAAAGCCTATAAGCTATACAATCTTGAAACCAAAAATATTTTTACCAATCGTGACGTTACGTTTTTGGAAGATACCTTCCATTTCATGTCTTCTTCTCTAGGAGTTTCACCATCTTCCTCTTCTTCTTTGCGTTGTCCTATTTTTGACGACATTGTACCTCATACTGTACCTATTTCTCATGGACCTCCACCATCCTCATCTTCAAGACCTCCATCGTCCCCACCAGTTTTAGAGTCATCAGACTTGGCCACAGTTGCCCCTCTAGTTGAGATTGATACCTCATCACAATCCCCGCCTGATACTGATCAGTCTATGCAGTCCTCTACCGAAAATGATCACTCCTTACCTACTGAACTCGATCATCCTGATTCTGATTCATCAGAACCTGCCTTACGCTGCTCCACACGAACTCGTGTTCCCAATGTACGTCTCCGTGGTTATAAGTGCTCGCAGGTGATTCTGCCACCACACCATCCATCATCTCCTCGGTCGAGTCCTCCACCAGGTACGCGTTACCCACTTTGTAATTTCATTTCATATCAGCGATATTCTCCATTGCACCTTGCCTATGTTGCAGCTCTTAGTAGGGATGACGAACCATCTTCCTATGATCAAGCCTCTTCTGATCCTAATTGGCAGACTGCTATGAATGAGGAACTTGCAGCCCTTACGGTCAATCATACTTTGTCATTAGTTCATCTTCCACCTAGTAAAAGGCAAATTGCTTGTAAATGGGTCTATCGGATTAAGCGCAAGGCCGATGGTTCTATTGAGCGTTACAAGGCTCGCCTTGTGGCCAAGGGTTTTGCACAGGCTGCAGGTATTGATTACCATGATACTTTTTCTCCTACTGCCAAGATGATTACAGTTCGCTATGTTCTTGCCATTGCAGCTTGTCAGAATTGGTCCCTTCATCAGCTTGACGTTAATAATGTTTTTCTTCATGGTGATTTACATGAAGAGATATATATGTCTCCTCCTCCAAGTCTTCAGCGACAGGGGAGAATTATGTGTGTCGCCTCCACAAATCACTATATGGTCTAAAGCAAGCTTCTCGGCAATGGTTCTCTACGTTCAGTGAAGCCATACTTGCTGTCGGTTTTGTTCAATCTAAAGCTGATTATTCTCTTTTCGTCCAAAAGGTTGGTGATTCCCTTACAATGTTATTGATTTATGTTGATGATATTCTCATTACTGGGAACAACCTAGATTCTATTCGTGCTACCAAGGAATTTCTACATTCTCGTTTTCGTATTAAGGATTTGGGGGATCTTAAGTTTTTCCTTGGTATTGAGATTGCACGTTCACAAAAAGGCATATTACTGTCTCAACGAAAGTATGCGTTGGAGATTATTAAGGACACCGGTCTCTTAGGTGTCAAACCTGTTGACTTTCCCATGGATGATTCAAAATTGTCAAATAAGGGGGAGTTGCTTAAGGATCTTGTTGTGTATCGGCGTTTGGTTGGACGACTCATTTATCTCACAATCACCAGACCTGACATCACTTATTCAATTCATATTCTTAGCAGGTTTATGCATGAGCCTCGCCTACACCATATGACAGCAGCTCTTCGAGTTGTCAGATACTTGAAGTCTTGTCCTGGTCAAGGTTTGCTTTTGAGTTCTAGCAATGACCTTAGTTTGAAAACATTTTGTGACTCTGATTGGGCAGGCTGTCCTATTACTCGTCGTTCTACGACTGGATATAGTGTCTTTTTAGGAAACTCCTTGATATCATGGCGCACTAAGAGGCAGAGGACAATTTCATTGTTAAGTGTAGAGGCAGAGTATAGAGCCATGGCTGGTACATGTTGTGAACTTACTTGGCTCCAGTATTTATTTGCTGATTTGCACATATCTATTCCTAGACCAAGTATTTTGCATTGTGATAATCAGGCAGCTCTTCACATAGCTGCGAATCCATTTTTCCATGAAAGAACTCGCCACTCTGAGATGGATTGTTACTTCATTCGAGATAAGATACTAGATGGCTCAGTGAGAACTCGATTTGTTGGTACTTTGCAACAACTTGCGGATGTGTTCACAAAAGCGCTAGGCAAAGACAAGTTCAGATCTTTATTAAGCAAGTTGGGAGTTCTTGACATACACTCTCCAACTTGAGGGGGAGTGTTGGAAATAAAGTCGAATCTAGTTGTATATATTCAATTATATTAATTATGTATTAGGTGTTATTTCCTTTATCGTTTCTTACCTTATTGGAGACTACTTGTTGTACAAGACTATTGCTGTATATATTTCTACAGTATCAATAGAATTATTCATTCCGCTATACTATTATTTTCTATATGGCAGACTTCGTTTCTTACAATATATGCTATATCCCCGATCAAATTAATTTCATCAATGATATAGTTTTTTCTCTAGATCAAAAATAAAAAATAAAAAAAATATAACAACAACAACTCAACAAGGTTAATAAAAATCTGCAAAGAACAGTACTTTATTACCTAAAAACCGCCCTAAAGTCGTCTCCCGGTCCAAGATAATATAGCACACCATTGCTGTGAGTGCAATCCCAGAGGCTTATGTAAGGTAAACCTAACCACTGATTGAAAGTCTGAAAATACAAGTTATAAGCTGTTGGATTTGGAAGAATTCTTGTAGCTCAACTAAACTGAATTGAAGGTGAAAACTTATCATCAAATCAAACACCTAGATAAATTAAGAACCTTACCAGTCGGCGATCTATATGTGCCCCGACTTCACCATTGACCCGGCCGTTCATTCTTGGTTTTCATTAGCTGCAAGGAAAGGATGATGATCGACCAATTAGTCGTTGACCATCCGTCCTGGATCATCCTCGAGCACCAGACACCATTCTGTTATCTTTTTGGTTGAAGGTATATAAGTAAGAGCTACTGTATATGCAGAAGAAATTGCTATTCCCTTTCTCTCTAGTTTCCTTGTTCTCTCTCTTGGAAGTCTTTTTTTTTTTTTTTTTTTTTGTAAGGGGGACTTCTACACTTGCTCAATCCATCTCCTAATAATTTAATATTTTTTTTCAAAATCCAGTTTTACCCTTATTTTTAAATCCAAACTCCAGCACACGCAATCGGATTAACGGGGAAATTAATCTCTCATTTTATTTATTTAATATATATATATATATATATATATATATATTTGTGAAGTAGAAGGTCCATATTATTAGATGACCAGCCAAACTAGACCTAATCATCACAAACCAGTGTGCTGACATTTAGCGAGCTTGACAAACTATGAAAATCTGACCTCCTAAAACAAAATCATAAACACCCAATATGTCAAAACATGCAATTGTGGCACAAGGCAGACATAGATCTTCTCAAAAGACATATAGAAGTTCTCACTGTACTATTAGTATTTGGATTTTCAGTGTAAACACCCGTTAAATAAATAAATAAATGTGCGTCGACATTCTTTCTTTTTATGAAAATCATTGTGTTCGCTTTTTCTCTTTGCTTCCACCGATATACTCCTCTAAACAAAATCATTAATCAATGTGCAAGTCTTAATAATATACACAATTATGCTATTATACACATGATTGATGCAAGGTGTGTATCACTGGAAACCAAGGATTAATTCATTAACGAAAGGCCAATATTCGATCGAGATGAGATTTCATAGATTTCTTTGTTATACATGTAGTTTTTCCATCACTTTGAAAAATTAATTTTTGGTTTGAAATGTTCTTATTTGAATTGCAAAAAGAATTGCATGATTAAAAAAAAAAAAGAATTGCATGATTACAAGCTTTTCTTTTCTCCCCTCGGACAAGTTTCCATGGGTGTAGCTAGCAAACACAGGGTGTAGCACACAGAGAGATTTTGACGCAGAAGAACACGCCAAATTCCTAATTTACTTATGAGTAAACGTAATTTACGTAACTTAATTTAAGTATTGTAATATGAGGGCTATTTAATTTGCGCATTGTAATCTATTATTATTGAGAGAGAGAGAGATGGGGATCGGTGTACCGAACACGGGCCTCTAACAGTCACTCAATAGACACCAGAAATAAGAAACAACCAACTCATAAAATAGGGCAAATTCATGCCACAAATAAACTGAATTTATTCATAAAACATAAGCTTTCTAAAAACTATTACAATACCCATATATATAGGGTTTACAAAACTTAGAGAATAAGTAGGCTTAATCTAATACGGAAAGCAATTATAGGTAAATCTTAAATAATTGTAAAAATATTCCCTAAAAGTACCTAAATAATGAAATATTAAATGACTAAAAAATAACTTGATGCTACATCATAAATGTTCCCGTATCAGACTATCCCCTGGTTGGAAAGAATTCGTCCTCGAATTCAAGCCTTTAATTGATAAAATTTCACACAAAACCTTCCATTGATGTAGATCTTCTTTTGACATACTAGCTTGCAATTGAATTCTTCCTTTCTAAATAAATAAATACTTGGAATACTTTCCTTGTCTTACCTTAAGAAATTGGCTCATCATAACTAATTTCCTCAACCCAAAATCGCTCTCACCTTTCTTGATACGATTCACAAAATCAATTAATATTTTTAGAATAATTGGTGATGTTGCTTCCATGACATCATCTAGCATGGCTTCAATAATGTTTTGTTGCACAGAAGAGTGGAACTTTTGCATGAGGAAGTCAACCTCCTCACTCTCCAAACATTTATCCGCACAATCTTCATAACAATTAAGTCTCGGCGGTTCATCCAAATCTATGACACTATTTTTTTCTTTTTCTGAAAATAATTCTTCAACAACTGGAAAATTAAAGATAGTGGACTTACAACCGGGGTAGTTAAAAGTACTATGTCCATCTTCATCGGACTCACACAACGAAGCGCACTTATGAACATGGTCAACGCATATCTCCTCGTCAGAACCATCACCTTCTTGGTAGAAAGTTTTGATGCGATCAATACGTTGATGATAGGTGGTAACGTTTCCATCCCCGTCGGAACTCTTACGACCCCATCGTCGACCTTCGATGCGATCGATACGTACCTCAAGTTGCTTAAGCATCTTTTTGATTTTAGCCATGTCATTGTTGATGTCACGACCCTCCATTCTGAAACCTCCCCTTCTTCGCCTGATCTGAGACATGGAATCCACCACGCTCTCCCAGAGCTCTGATACCAACTGATGGGGATCGGGGTACAGAACACGGGCTTCTAACAGTCACTCAACAGACACCAGAAATAAGGAGCAACCAACTCATAAAATAGGGCCAATCCATGCCACAAATAAACTGAATTTATTCATAAAACATAAGCTTCCTAACAACTATTACAATACCCATATATATAAGGTTTAGAAAACTTAGAGAATAAGTAGCCTTAATCTAATATGGAAAGTAATTATAGGTAAATTCTAAATAATTATAAAAATATTCACTAAAAGTACCTAAATAATGAAATATTAAAGATCGCAAATCTATAATTAAACGACTAAATAATAACTTGATGATGCATCATAAATGTTCCCGTATCAGATCTGATGCAGGAGCATATGGAAGCTAATCAAGTGATCTTAATATCAGTTGAAGTCAATGAGGAATTAACTCGGCATCATAATAATTATGATTCTTTACTTTTAATTGCATAGATTTAGGAGTATTTTTACTATTAATTAGGTATATTTAATATACAAAATTACCAATAACTACAATTTGGTGTTAATATTTACCAATAACAAAACCTAAATTTTTTTATACAATCAGCAGGGAATTAACAGTAATGGGCTGTTAATTCATCTACTATTTAATGACATAATTAACCCTGAAAATCTATAAATTACAACCCATGTCATCCATATAAATAAACACATCTTTCTCTCTTTCTCTTTCTCTCTCCTCTCTCTCTCTCTCTGCCAAAAGCATATTTCCCTCTTTCTCTTTCTCTCTCTTCTTTCTCTGCCAAGAGACAAATCTCTCTCTCTTCTCTTCTTCTTCTCCTCTCTCTCTCTCTCTTTCTCTCTCTCATACCAACACAACCAACCACACAAACCATTGCCTCCCTCAACCGACGACGACGACTTCCACCACCTCAACCATTGCCTCCCTCCGCTAGTGACGACCTCCACCACCTCAACCTCTCTCTCTCTCTCTCTCTCTCTCTCTCTCTCTCTCTCTCTCTCTCTCTCTCTCTCTCTCTCTCTCTTACCAACATCACCGGACTCCAAATCTGTGTGTTGGATTTGTGTGTTTATTGGAAGCGCCGCGGATTTGTGTGTTTATTGGAAGCGCTGCGGAGGTAAGTGTCTAAAGGTCAGTAACATTGGAATTACCGTGGAGGACGGCGGAGATAAAGTTTCTATGGGTCAGTAACATTGAAATCGCGGCGGCGGACGGCGGAGATAAAGTTTCTGAGGGTCAGTAACATTAGAATAGCGGCGGAGGACGGCGGCGCGCGGATTTGTGTGTTTATTGGAAGCGCCGCGGAGGTAAGTGTCTAAAGGTCAGTAACATTGGAATTACCGTGGAGGACGGCGGAGATAAAGTTTCTATGGGTCAGTAACATTGAAATCGCGGCGGCGGACGGCGGAGATAAAGTTTCTGAGGGTCAGTAACATTAGAATTGCGGCGAAGGACGGCGGAGGTAAGTTTCTGAGGGTCAGTAACATTGGAATCGCGGCGGAGGACGGCGGAGATAAAGTTTCTGAGGGTCAGTAACATTGAAATCGCGGCGGAGGACGGCAGAGATAAAGTTTTTGAGAGTCAGTAACATTAGAATCGCAGCGGAGGACGGCAAAGGTAAGTTTCTGAGGGTCAGTAACATTGGAATCACGGCGGAGGACGGCGAAAGACGGCGAAGGTAAAGTTTTTGAGGATCAGTAGCACTAGATGTACATATTTCTGAAGGGAGTGTTGTTGAAGGTAATTTTGTAATTTATGAGTTAACGGATTCTGTTAGTTTTAGATGGAAACTTGCTAGTGGTAATTTTAAAAAACAATCTTACTACTGGTAAATACTAACACAAAATTGTAGTTTTGGGTAAAAAACCCTATTTAATATTCTTTAGGTTGTTTTTCCATTTATTAATTTTCCATATTTTAATTAAACTCTTATGCTATTTAAGCAAGAGTTTGTCATCTTTGTAAATGAAGCTTGTTTGACATTATAATGAAAATATAGCCGTTTTTCAATCGCTTGTTATGAGTTGTGTTCTTCTTATTTCTGGTGACGTGTGCTATCACCTTTAGGCCTATGTTTTAGGACCCGTCCCCCATCAATTTGGTATCAGAGCTCTGGGGGAGAGCGTGGTGGATTTCATGGCTCGAAACAGGCTTGATCGGGGAGGTTCTTTAATGGAGGGTCGTTATAGCAACGACATGGAGGAAATCAAGATAATGATTCAACAACTTACAAAACGTATCAATCGCATCGAGACTCGGGGCCAAAGGGTTAAGAGTCAAGACGGAGAGAGAGACGTTCATCAACGTGTCACTCGCTTCGATACTTCATGTGAAGACATTGAGGTTTTTGACTGGGAGAGAAACGTTGGCCCTTTTCAACTCCGTACTCCGTTGTTTGAGTCGGAGGACAAGGGAGAACCAGTTAGTTTTGACTATGAAGGTTCGAAATCTATCTTTACTTTTTCAGTTTGAAATTACCGGATGGAAACAAAACAAATAGAAGATTAAGAACAGAATAAGAATAGAGAAACACAGCTTTTAACTATAGTGGAAATCTCATAAGAGATCAAAACCACTACGAGACTTTTAAGTAGTCTACACTAGAAACTGAATCCACTAAGATTGATCAATTGTTACAGATATCAAGTTGAGATGTTTATCGCAATCTCATTACAAGCATCAACATAGCTAACTTGATAATAAGCTCAAATAGACTAACTAGTGAAGACAGCAACTTGATTAGTACACCTTTGAAACCAAGCTTCCTACAATCACAAATCACACAAGTGAGAGATGACAGAGGGTGCAATTCAAAAGAAGAAATCAAGAAGGATAAGAGTTCACACAAACTGCTGATTAGATATAAAAATGTGCTCACAAAAGCTACAACCTGCATATGCACACAGCCTTCAATATATAGAGAAAACTCCCCCATAAGTTACGCCTTAATTGGCTAAGCTGATAAGGTTTAAGATTTCAAACATAAGAGTAAAACCTTATCAAGAGGTTAGCAAAATCAATCAAATATCACATAAGGAAACAATCAATATATTTCAAATAACTTCCTTATAGGATAAATAGAAAGAGCATAAACAAAGGAGAAAGAAAAAGAAATCAGTTTCACATTTACAGCAGCTTTGGAAATTACTCAGTACACCCATTGGTCTTTCCTAGTAAGACCAGGAAAGATGCCGGTTGTGTTGAGTATCAAACCAGCTGTACCAGCTGCTTACAAACTCCCCCTTTGATGCTCCACACAACCTGCAAAGACAAAGCTGCAGCAAAACAAGCAAAAATATATGCAGAAAATATCTTTGAAGGAGAATAAATCAGTTTCCATCATTTTTCTCTTCTCCTTCAAATCAATAAAAATAAACAATAAATTTCACAAAACCAGAAATTTAAGCAACAATAGAATCTGATGCTTAAGCATCTTACAACCAAAAAAGTGTTCAACAAAATTTAGAAATTGTTCAAAAACAAAAACAAAAACAAAAATAAGGACATGAGCAGTTTTTTTCTTTTACTCCCCCATTGTGTGAGCATCAAGCATTGTCCCATCCTTTTGTTGCTTTGGTCCCCCAGACTTGAGCAGTAGCAGCAGCCGCAGCCTCTTCCTTTTCCTGCCGACGCTTGATAGCTTCATCCCATAAATTTGGCTTTGGTGAAGAACAGGAAGGACCAGGACTGGGAGAGTGCATGGGACTTGGCACAGGAGAAGGAGAACTTCGAGAAGCAGATGCGAGCATGGACTGGAAATCCAGAACAGTGTCAACAAGGAGACCAATAGTGGAGTTCAACCGATCAAGACGACGTTCCACCTCCAGGAATTTTTGTTCCATTCGATTTCCAGTGAACTCTTGAGAATGATGGAGACGAGTCAGTGCAGCAAGAACATGATCAGGACCACGAAGTTGAGGATTTGCAGGGGGATTGAGAGCATGAAGAGCATCGAACCGAGGATCCTCCAAGTTGATAGTGTGAGCATTGAGGTTTGCTCGCCTCTCAGCATCACGTCGACGTTGAAGTTCACCAACACGAGTAGGATAGAATGATCGAACCATAATCAAGACTTGCACACTTAGAGATAAACGTGAGTTCTGAAAAAGAGAGAACGAAGGAATTGATGATGAGAAACAATGAACATAAGAGGAGAATTTATAGAGAAGGAAGACCTAGAGTCAGATCCTAGAAGGAAGAGAATACTAAGAGATTCATAATAAAGACACTCCTTAAACGAAACAACTTCTCAAAAAGGATAGAAAATCAAGTAAAATGCGGAAGCAATGAATATTAGAGAATACCAATCGATCTTCTAACCAAAACAAAACTTTATCTTAGACACAAACATAATTAGAGAGAAATTAGCAAGTATCAAAGCAGAAAAACAATATGAAATCTCAAGAAAAAACCTTAAACCTTGGCAGGAAAACTGAGATCAAATACGTCACTCCCCCTTATAGCATAACATATTAACAATCTTTTAGGAAGTCACAATTTTGCATCTTGATATAAAATCAAGATCAGACTTCAGAATCATCCAATAATAGAATCAGATACAGTTTCAGCTTTTCTCTTACCAAGTCGATTAGGTCATAACCAAAATAGTAATTACTTCCCTGAAAGAGATCTGAATAGAATTCTTCATCTTTATTTCTTTGCAGAACATACAAGCAGACATAGATCAAAAAAAATTATGTTCGACTACACCACTGCCACGGTTTAAACAACTTCTTGAGAAAAATATTGAAAGTCTGAAAAGATACACAATTAAAGAGTTAGATGTGACACAAGACTCAGTTAATTTACATTGGACAAACTTATCACACCAAGAGCATTTCGAAGAGTCAAAAACCTGTCAGCATCAAGAGCTTTTGTAAAGATATCAGCAAGCTGATTTTTAGTTTGAACAAAACTCAATTCCATAATATTTTTCTCAACTAAATCACGAATAAAATGATACCTTAATTCAATGTGTTTAGTTCGAGTGTGCTGAACGGGATTCTTTGAAATGTTGATAGCACTGGTATTATCACAAAACAAAGTGAGAGTACCTTGTTTCAAACCATAGTCCTCAATCATATGCTTCATCCAGAGCATTTGTGTACAACAGCTTCCAGCAGCTATGTACTCAGCTTCAGCAGTGGAAAGAGAGATGCAAAGCTGTTTTTTGCTATGCCAGGCAACTAGATTTTTGCCAACAAAAAAAAGCCTCCAGAAGTGCTGCGCCGATCCTTCATGTTACCTCCCCAATCAGCATCAGAGAAACCAGCAATTTCTGCATTTGTATCACGAGAATAAAACACACCACAAGTTAATGTGGTAGAGACATATCTGATAATTCTTTTTACAGCTTCGAGATGTGATTCCCTTGGATCAGCCTGAAACCTTGCACAGACACCAACACTAAAACAGATGTCAGGTCTGCTGGCAGTAAGATATAAAAGACTACCAATCATACTACAATAAAGTGTTTGATCGACATGTTTGCCATCTTTATCCTCAGTTAACTTTAAAGTAGTGCTCATTGGAGTGAAAACAGTTCTCTTTTGCTTCATATCAATGCCAAATTTCTTTACTAAGGTTTCTGCATATTTAGTTTGACAAAGAAACATACCAGTATCAAGTTGAGTAACTTGTAATCCAAGAAAATATGTCAGACCACCTACCATAGACATTTCAAACTCGGTTTCCATGACTGTCTGAAATTGTTTAGAGAGCTTTTCACAGGTTGATCCAAAAATGATATCATCTACATAAATCTGTGCAACCACAATATGTTTTTCAAGTTTTCTGATGAAAAGAGTTTTGTCAACAGAACCACGTGAATAACCTTTATCCATGAGATAGCTAGACAGTCTGTCATACCAAGCCCTAGGAGCTTGTTTGAGACCATATAAGGCTTTCTGCAATTTATACACATGGTTAGAAAAGTGAGGATCAATAAAGCCTTTAGGTTGTTCCACATAGACTTCCTTGTCAATTTTACCATTCAGAAAAGCAGTTTTTACATCCATTTGATGTAAATGAAATTTAAAATGACAAGCAAGGGAAAGAAGCAATCTGACAGACTCCAATCTGGCTACAGGAGCAAAGGTTTCATCATAGTCAAGTCCTTCAACCTGTGAGTAACCCTGGGCAACCAAACGAGCTTTATTCCTTATAATGTTGCCTTTTTCATCACTTTTGTTTCTGTAAACCCACTTGGTTCCAATTATATTGCAATTTTCAGGTCGAGGAACAAGATCCCAAACCTTATGTCTGACAAATTGATTTAATTCCTCTTGCATGACACAAATCCAATCATTATCAGTCAAAGCCTCAGAGATATTTTTAGGTTCAAGAGAGGACACAAAACCAATGTTACTGATAGCTTTAATCTTTACTTTGTTAGTAGTAACAAAACTCAAGAACACATTTGTATCAGTTTCAGCTTTATTTGCAACCTCAGATGATTTAGAAATAGAGGAAGATTTATTTCTGGTTAGAATACCTCTACTAGTACCTCCAATAATATCCTGAGTAGAATGATCTCGCTGTACTTGCTTGAAACCAGGCCTAATTTTAAGATCGTCTCCATAGACAGAATCATCATCAGATAGTTCATTTCCATTCTCAGTTTCTTCAGCAGAAGTTGTAGACTTGCATAAAGGAAAAACATCATCTGAGTCTGCAATCTGTCTAACATAGAAATCATCAATTGCAACATTAATACTTTCCACAATGTTTTTAGTTTTTCTGTTGTAGATACGATAAGCTCGACTATCTACAAAATAACCAAGAAAAATTCCAGGATCACTCCTAGAATCAAATTTTGCTAAGTGCTCTCTATCTTTGTAAATGAAGCAAGGGCTGCCAAAAACATGAAAGTGAGCAACATTTGGAGTTTTTCCTTTCGATAATTCATATGGAGTTTTATCTGTTCCAAATCGAAGAAAAACTCGGTTGCTTGTGTAGCAAGCAGTACTAATAGCTTCAGCCCAAATAATAGGTTTAATCCCTGCAAAATGAAGCATAGATCTTGCCATTTCAATTAACACTCTATTCTTCCTTTCAACATTACCATTTTGTTGAGGGGTTATGGGAGCAGAAAACTCATGTAAAATACCATGTTCATAGCAAAAATTTGAAAAGGCAGTGTTTTTAAATTCTGTACCATTATCAGATCTGATTCTGACAATCTTACAACCAGCATTTCTTTTCTCATTTGAAATTTGTAAGCTAAGACCAAGAAAAGAATCAAAAGTCTCACTTTTATCTTTACGAAAAGAAACCCAAGTAAACCGTGTAAAGTCATCAACAACCACAAGCACATAACTTTTACCTCCATAACTTACTGGTTCAGCTGGACCAACCAGATCCATATGCAATAATTCCAAGGCATGAGTTGAACTGATCGCATTCAAAACTTTATGAGGTGTTTTAGTAAGTTTACCTAACTTGCATCCACTGCACAGTTGATTTGTTTTACCTGACAACTTAAGTAAACCCGTTACACAGTAATTAGAAGACAATTTCACCAAGTTCTGAAAATTAACATGTCCCAAACGTCTGTGCCAAAGAGTAAGAGTTTCCTCAGCAGAAGCACTTAATAAACAAGGAATATCATTAGATGTTTTATCAACATAGATATGGTAACAGTTATCAGACGCCCTAGTTCCACTCATAACACATGTATTGTCAAAGTCAAGAACATTACAACGTTTATTATTGAACCAAACATTTTCATGATCATCAGTTAACTGACTGACACTAATTAGATTAGCAGTCAGTCCTTCAACATAATACACATTTTTTAACTCGGGAATATTTGGAGCTTTGACAGTACCTTTACCAAGAACTTGAGCTCTTTGGCCATCTCCAAAAGTAACCTTTCCAGTAGGGAACTCATCATCAAAACAGGTAAACCAACTGATATCACCAGTCATGTGCCTAGAGCAGCCACTGTCTATATACCAAAGAGTGGGATTTCTAGTAGTTAAAGCAGTGAGTGCAACAAGACAAGTAGCAACAGTATGATCATTATCCAGAATAAGTTCAAAAAGTAAACAGACATTATTAGATTGATTTGAATTACTCGAGCAAAGATTTTGAAATTTGCTAGTCAAATCTTGAATCATTTTCATCTGAGTTTCCATCTGTTTCTGCAAAGTAGCAAATTTATCAGACTTATGATTTCATAAAAGAGGGACAGTTAGGTCTAATATGGCCTGAAACTCCACAATGATGGCAAACTGGAAAAAACTTAGGTTTCTCAGAAGGAATACTTTTGACCAAGGGTGGTGCCACAGACTTATAGTCTTTACCAATTTCTGGACAAGGTTTGGTTGACTCTTTCACAAAACAAGTTTCCTTTGAGTTTTCTCCAGAGAAACCTAGACCAGTAGTTCTAAACTGAGACCCTGATTGAATTAACATCTTCACAGCTTCAGAACTACCTTCAAACTTAGAGAATTTTCTATGAGACTCATCTAACTTGACCTGCAAGCTATTCATATTATCAAAATAATTATCTCTGTCAGATTCACAAGACAACAGATTAATTTTTAAATCTGCAATTTCCTGCTTCAAGGAAATTTTTTCAGAACCCCAATCAGTTTGAATTAGTTCATCTTGTAAAACCTGCAGTGAATTTGTTAGCTTGCAATTTTCTTCATTCCACAGTTTCTTAGAGGATTCTAACAAAACTTCTGAATTCTCAATTTGAGCTTCAAGAGTTTTATTAGAAAGTTCTAGCTGTCTCATTTTTAAGTTCATGCCTTCTAAAACATCGCACAACTGAGAATACTTATCAAGCAAATCATCATAATCATTAGTTTGAAAATCACAGTCACAGTCTTCTGAGTCAGAAGATAAAGAAGCCATGAGAGCCACATTTTTCTCAGTAATGTCTTCTTCATCATCACTCCAGGAAGTTTTTAAAGCCCTTTTTTCGAGAGAATCCCTGTATTTCTTATTACCACAGTCAGCAGCTAAATGTCCAAAACCACCACAATCATAACATTTAGGTTTAGAAGAACTGACTTTAATTTCAGATCGATTACCTTTTTGATCAGAATGAGAAAAATTACCTTTTGACGAAGAACCATTTTGTTCCTTTTTAGAGTATGAGTCAGAAGAATTTCTTGAAGAAGAATTTTTCTTACTTAAGAATTTTCTGAATTCCTTTGTTAATAAGGCATATTCAGTAGCACCATAATCCTTTTCAGCTTTATCAGTTTTAATGACAGATTTAAACACAATATTTTTAGAAACCTTCTTTTCCCTAGAATCCTCCTCAATTAACTCTTGTTCAAAAGCTTTAAGGTTACCTATTAATTCTTGTAGAGAATAGGTATCAAGATCATGAGCTTCTGAAATGGCTGTCTTCTTTTCCCTGTAACGTCTAGGAAGAGATCGAAGAATTTTCATAACAATATCATCTTCAGCAATGGCCTTTCTTGGATTTACACTTTTAATAGAACTAGTGATAGAAATCACTCGTTTATAAAAATGATCAACACTTTCATCGTTTTTCATCTGTAAAGAGTCAAACTCGTGTAATAGCAATTGTAATTTGTGTTTTCGGATTTTAGCATTACCTTCATAAGAGGTTGCTAATGTATCCCAAACCTCTTTTGAAGTTTCACAGTGCTTAATCTGCACCCTTTCATCCTCTGAAAGAGAAATAAATAGAGCATTCATAGCTTTATTCTCAGCCTCACTGTAAGCAATTTCTTCTGGAGTCCATTTCGCAAAGGGTGTTTGAACAAAGACATTTTTTTCTTTTTCCACAGTTGGATGAGTCCAACCATGTAAAATACACTGCCAAGCCCTAGAGTCTTGTGCAGATATAAAGGCTTTCATCATGCCTTTCCAGTCCTCATAACCTTCACCTTTGAAGGCAGGAGGAGTATTTACTGAAGTACGTTCCATCTAATAAAAATCTAAAGATCTCACTTAAAGCAAAAAGTGACCTGCTCTGGTACTAAGTGAAATTACCGGATGGAAACAAAAAAAATAGAAGATTAAGAACAGAATAAGAATAGAGAAACACATCTTTTAACTATAGTGGAAATCTCATAAGAGATCAAAACCACTACGAGACTTTTAAGTAGTCTACACTAGAAACTGAATCCACTAAGATTGATCAATTGTTACAGATATCAAGTTGAGATGTTTATCGCAATCTCATTACAAGCATCAACACAGCTAACTTGATAATAAGCAGTAATCAAATAGACTAACTAGTGAAGACAGCAACTTGATTAGTACACCTTTGAAACCAAGCTTCCTACAATCACAAATCACACAAGTGAGAGATGACAGAGGGTGCAATTCAAAAGAAGAAATCAAGAAGGATAAGAGTTCACACGAACTGCTGATTAGATATAAAAATGTGCTCACAAAAGCTACAACCTGCATATGCACACAGCCTTCAATATATAGAGAAAACTCCCCCATAAGTTACGCCTTAATTGGCTAAGCTGATAAGGTTTAAGATTTCAAACATAAGAGTAAAACCTTATCAAGAGGTTAGCAAAATCAATCAAATATCACATAAGGAAACAATCAATATATTTCAAATAACTTCCTTATAGGATAAATAGAAAGAGCATAAACAAAGGAGAAAGAAAAAGAAATCAGTTTCACATTTACAGCAGCTTTGGAAATTACTCAGTACACCCATTGGTCTTTCCTAGTAAGACCAGGAAAGATGCCGGTTGTGTTGAGTATCAAACCAGCTGTACCAGCTGCTTACATAGTTAATGAAAATCTAGAAAACGAAAAAAAAAAGATGTTGTGGACTTTGATAGGCCACCAGTATACGATGATTGTTCTTGTGAGACATGTTGTTGCAATTGTGGTGTGGAGGAAGAAAAGGAGGAGGAAAACAAAATTGGAAGATAGACTGATGTTGAAAACAATATCCATTTAATTGTGGAAGTTGGCATCAAACGAGAATCTGAAGTTGAAGATGCAAGGAATATTTTTTTCACTAGTTTGGTTTCCTTGAATACTCTTGCCATGCCTATTGAATGTTTAGTTTATGGAAATAGCCGTATGGAAAAGGTAGGAGTGATATTACAAACGAGCCAACACCATGGTGCGCGGATGTGAATTCCTTATTCTTGGAGGTTGGCCATGATCTTGACTTTGTTGGGATTAATAGTTTTTTAGAAGGTATACTTTTATTAAATCTCGTCAATCCTATCAAGAATTGTGAGTAAAGATTTGGGCTAGCGGATTCAATTTCGGAGAGCAAATTTTTTAGGACAAGATATGGCAGGTACTCTAACTATTTATTTGTTTGGAATGGACGATTTCAATTGCAAGCTAAAGGATCTACCATGATTTTGATACAGTGGAACTTCTTGTTAGTATTCTCTCTAAATTCATGGTTTGAATTCGAGGACAAATTCTTTCTAACCAGGGGAGTTCGATGCAGGAGCATATGGAAGCTAATCAAGTGATCTTAATATCAGTTGAAGTCAATGAGGAATTAACTTGACACCATAATAACTATGATTGTTTACTTTTAATTGCATAGATTTAGGAGTAGTTTTACTATTAATTAGGTATATTTAATATTCTTTAGGTTGTTTTTCCATTTATTACTTTTCCATATTTTAATTAAACTCTTATGCTATTTAAGCAAGAGTTTGTCATCTTTGTAAATGGAGCTTGTTTGACATTATAATGAAAATATAGCCGCTTTTCAGCCGTTTGTTATGAGTTGTGTTCTTCTTATTTCTAATGACGTGTGCTATCACCTTTAGGCCTATGTTTTAGGACCTGTCCCCCATCACAGAGAGAGAGAGAGAGAGAGAGAGAGTGACATTTCGTATATTAAGCCAAATTAATAATAATAAAAAAAAAACAGAATTGAAATTGAACTTGCTGCAAGACTTCTTCTTTTAGTTCACTAGTTCTAACTTCTGGGTAAGGCTAAGGTGTGTTGATGCATAACATGTTTTAACTTTAACTTAAAGTTGTAAATGAGTTGTTAAAATAACAATATAAGTCTTCAAAGTTGTAACTGAGTTCATAAAATTATAAAATCCAATTACTACATGAGTGAAAAAGTTATAATATTAGTACTCAAAATTGTAATTAAATTCTCAAAGTCGTATTACTATTTTACAACTCAATTTGAGGAATAATTATAAAAACTGAGCTGTCATTGCTAGAATATAAGAAAACAACTTTGAACTCGTCAAAAAGGGGCTTCCAGTTGAGTCTGAAAGGGGTAATGTGCAAGAGTAATCACTTTCTTAGCAATTGCCTATACCTTGCCCCTCGAGACAGTTCAACAACTCATTTTGAAACTTGACTATATCAAAACTCCACCACACAGAGAAAGTGACATTTATTAATATTCAAAATGTTATACAAGGTATTTGCTTCCCAAGATAATATTTCACAAGTTCTTTGGTAGGAAAAGAGCACATATATAGCTAGACTATTAAAAAAAAAAGACATATATATAGTTTGATAATTTTTTAAACATTTTAATTATGCTTGAGTGGATTTTAGTTCACTAATTTTATAATTTTGTTTAATTTTGTTAAAACAAATAGAGTAGCCAGTGGAGCCGGATCTGCCAATAAAACAATCTTTGCTAACTGGTGATGTTACATCACTTATTATAATTTGGGCTCCCGTCTTATATTCTATAGTTTTATTAATCAAGACTTAGGGCAGCCGCACCGGCCCTTTTTTAAAATAAAATAAAAATTCAACAACAACAACAGCATCATCGGAATATTTCAAACGTCATTACGATAAGATTAGGATGTCAGGAACATTAGTATATAATTTTTGTCCGTTGGCTTTGAGAAAAGCTAAAAATTCAAAGATCAACAGTCCAAATTTCCAAATAATATTACCATAAAGTGTTTTGTTCTCTAGATTAATTTTGTTTACTTGGTTTCACACTCATATTTAGTGAAATTGTTAATTCTCAATCTATGGACAAAATTTCACATACAAAAGAACAGTTTTGCAAATGCCATCTCATGTGTGAGATCCAACTATCTTTTTTTTCTTTTTTCTTTTGAGGGGCAAGGAGAGTTTCCATTGACATAAGTCATGCATAAACGATTGCAAGGATCAAATCATATGAGATCACATGTCATCTTAAATGCAAGTTAAAGCTACTATTATGAAAATAAATGCGCACAAAAAATGCTTATTAAACCAAATTTAAAGCAAACAAAAACGGACAAAAACTACTGAAGAAAGTAAAGTAAAAAGTAAGTAACCTACCATTCCAAAACTAAAGAACTCACACTATGAATCAGGCGTAAGGACCTCAATTGGTGTACCTTTCATCAAAAAGTTATCTTTATGTTGGGAATGATCGAGCGGAGTCTTTCCTAGTGCAATTAGGATATTACTCATCAGGTGCCTCGTCTGCGAGGCTAGCTACATCACCGAAAGACCTCGGATCAGCTTCCATTACCTGTTCCACAGTCTCATTCCCCGACCCGGATCTGTTTTGCATAATCAGTTATGTCAGAGTCAGATGGAGCTTCGCCTCCGCTTCTAGATTAAGCTTTCTCTGTGCCGAGGGTTTGCCATTTAGGCTACCACGAGGTCTGCCATATTTGATCGGAGATTTACCTTTTTTTTATGCCTAGAAAACCAGTTGCTATAGCTTTCAGACCTAACATTGTTGGTATCAGATTCCCCAACTCTAGGTTCAAACAATGCTTGCTTTTCTTGCTAGAGACACCTTCACTTTCCTCACGCCGAAGACGTTCCCCTGAGATCCTAGGAGGAGAGGAAAAAATTGCATGCTCACGAACCTGAACTTGTCTTTTCTTCTTGTGAGGGGGAGATACCAACAATGGTGGAGGGACTAACATGGGTTGGCATTGGCCCAAAAGACCATAGCTGGCACCGTAAGTGGAGTAGTTTGAGTCTCTATCACCTGAACCTCTTCCCCAGCCTCCCTAGGGCATGGCAAACGACTGTGGTTAATCATCATGCAGGTACGGCAGCGGCCAAGGAGCCGCTCATGTTTATATTCCACGGTGATGATGTCTGTTGGTGAAATTTGAAGCCTCCGATCAAGATGAACCAGATCATGTAGGGGTAGGGTCAACTAAACCCTAACCACCCCTTTGTGAAAACCCGATGTATCAACACGCAAAACTGGACCGATTGTCTCACCAACTAGTTGAGCAGTAACGGCCGTCATTAACGCCGCTGGAAGCTTCTTTATCTCCATCCAAATTCAAACGAAGTCCAACAACACAACCATAATATCAGAGAAGCCATCGTAATTGTTGATCAAGAGCATAGCACGCTGGTATCCCCATAAACCTCCCCTCTTGACTCGAGCAACATCTCACTCGTTGGTGAAGGTAAACAGAAATCTATCACCTCTAGCTTGGATCTCCACCGGCTTATCGAGCCACCTGATGAGTGCCTAAGCACGTACAAATAATAACCCTACAAAATATTGTTAGTAGTATAAGCAAGTAGGGATCGTTCTAAGCCGGGGATTAAGGGTACCTGAAACATGAAATTGTTAGACAAAAACATATGTACATATACACAAAACGTCACATCTTGGGGATAAAAAGGGTTTGGCAGCCATAGAGCTGCCCTAAACTAATTACACGAAAATTTAAAGGAAAAGAAAAGAAAACCTAAATCTAATATGTACAAGTGATCATCATCTCTCATACCAAATAGTTCACCAAAAAGACTCTTTAACAAGTAGACTCGCATGCAAGAAAGTAAGGGACAAGTATTTAGCATGTTTTTAAGTTCAAATTAGTTTCGATCCCAATTAGAGACTACGAGGTCATCTAATCGTTTGATTACTAAAGTTCTTAAGATTAACTACGAGTGTAATCCTAAGGTTTTGCTAACCGGCTTTATACGTTTAACAATTAAGCACATGAATCACAAATCGAAGACATGTAAACAAGCAAGGTTGTCAATCATCTTATTTAGCATGCAAGTTCTAAGGGTTTTACTCTAGGCGAGAACACAAATCAAGACAACTACGAGTATGAATTATTCATGTTCTCTAGTTTGATGAAACCTAACACCTAGATTTACTTGTTTTAAACAACAAATGCTTTAAACAAAACTAATGTTTCGGTTTTTAAGTCACATCCCTTAGATTACTAACCAATTTAAATCCTAAATATGCATGTAATACCACTGCCCTAATTATCTAACACACAAAATCAACAAGTTAAAATTACAAAACTACTTTACATAAACTTCACAAAATCAGTTCATACAAAAGTTTAGCAAAAACCAAGAATCGAAACAAGTTCTTACAAGATAACCAAACAAAATTAAATACAAGAGCCATAGGGAGAATGGATCACACTTTTAGAACCTTAAAGACTCCTCGAGACGTGATAAATTGAGGCTTGTTGCTCGGCTGAACCAGAGATGAAGGAATCGGCAGAAACAAGGTGAGAGGTACGGGTTTTGGGTGGTGGCGATGATGGGTTTTGGCTAAGTATTTGGGTGTTGGTGCTTGAGAGACTTGGTAAAGCTTTAGGTTAGTATTTTATGCTTGAGATGAGATGATTTTCTTCTGAAAAATTCGTTGCTTTATATAGAGAAAGGCTAGGGTTTGCCAGCCACGCAAGGAAAGAGGTTTTCCTTTCCTGGTTGGTTTATGTTTCCTTGTGTGATAAATATTGTGCTCTTGGACTTCTTTTTCTGATTTTTCTTTACATCATGGGCTGCATAACTTCATGGACTTCTTGTGTAGACCTAAAAACTCCATTTGATGAACTTGATCCATGGAAAATACCCCAAAATGCCAAGAACACCGATCGGCAACAATCACTCTTTTCCGGCAGCTTTTCCTAGCTTGGCTAGGAAAACGTCTTTTCTTCATGATTTCCCTCCATGCCATAGCTCAATGTCTTCCTCTATCCTTCAATAAGCTTGGGCAATCTTCAAGTATGCAATTGTACACCAAAATGTCCATCGAAAATAGAAACAAAGGAAAAGAGGCAGAAACTTGGTGGAATCGGCTCTAATGACCTCGCTTCAGTAAATCCAGCATAACTCCCTCCTCGGAGCTCCGATTAATGTGATTCCAAGTCTCGGAGAAACTAGACACGTAAAGATATCTCCATATAAAAGGGATTTATCAAATTCCTTGTGAAACGTTGGGAATAAATTTTTGAAGTTAGGACACAGTCCCAGGAAAATTCCTGGAAGTCCCTGAATTGTTTTGCTCGAACTGCTGATTTGCAGCCATCTTTTGGGTGACTTTCCAAACTCCGATTGATCTGTATTTTTCACAAAAAAAACCCTTTAGCAAGCCAATAAAATGCATACCAAATTTCAGCAAATTTGGAAAAGGATAAGTCACAATTCCATTCATCTCAGAATCACGAAAAAGACACATTTTGCACTATTTTCCAGAATTTTCGGATTCTAAAGCATATTTTATCCAAACTCCACCAAATCGATACTAACTAAATTATGACTCGATCTTAAATAAATAAGAGTTAAACAAAGCATAAACAAGGGCATAAACATATTAATATCGTCGCACATTGTGCTCCTATCACCGCCACATCGCTCAGATAACACTACGGAAAGCATCAAAAGCCACAACCTTGGCTGTGTTGAGTTTGCCTGCGAGATTAAAGCTCACAACTATGAAACCGTTCTCCGGGCACTTGAGGTTTTCCAAATCCACCGGTTCATCGTGGTGTGAGAGAGACAATTTGGAAGTCAGTCTGGCAGTCATGGACGCCATGGATGAAGCCATAGAAGAGAGCTCACCACACAACCTAGAAAATTTTCTGAAACCCTAACCCTAGGAGTAGAGGCTCTAGAGAGGAGAGGGAGAGAAGAAATAGATTTAAAGTTGTAAAATGAGTCGTTAAAATAATTATATTAGTTATCAAAGTTGTAACTGAGTTGTTAAAGTTGTAAAATATACAATTACCACATGAGTTGTTAAAGTAGTAATATAATATTCATTATTCAGAGTTATAATTGAGTCCTCAAAATTGGAATTACGACTTTAAGGACTCAATTACCACTCTGAACACTAATATTACTACTTTAACAACTCATGTGGTAATTATATATTTTATAATTTCAACAACTCAGTTACAACTTTTATAACTAATATTATTACATTAACGACTCAGTTTACAATTTTAAAATAAAGTTAATGCATGTTATACATCAACGCACCCTAGCCTTACCCATTGGAAAATAAATTATCGATCAATTTCAATTTCAGAAAATCTATGCATTGTTAAGTATGTAGGTAATCTCAAACCCATCTAAATTAAGGGCTAAAAGGCTCTCATTTAACACTTTCCAAATCCAACCTCTTAAGTTAAGGGCTAAAAGGCATTAAGCGAGGGCTAAAAGACATTGTTAGAGCATCTCCAATGGAGTATGCAAATTTTTTTGTCAAATTTGAAATTTGACATGTGATATGGCAAATGTCAAATTTTGACTCATTTTAACAATTTTTTACTCCAATAGATATGTTATATTTAACTATTATTTTATACATCAAAAATAAAATCACTTTTAGTTTTCTTCTTTATCTTCTCTATCTCTTCTTAATTCTTTCTTTGTAGTCTTTCTTTCTCCTGTGTTTCCAATGGAAACATCCACCGTTATTCTATTACTCTAAAACTCTCCATCCCACAGAGTTCCAAACAAAAAAAAATTCATAATCAAATGAATACCCGTAACCGTCAAATTTCCTTTTTCAATCGATTCGGGTCTTTGGGGTCTCCTTCAAGTCGATTCGGGTATAGCTGAAGGCGGATGGAAGAGGAGTGGCCTAGACAGCATATGCCAAAGGTTTCAGATGTTGTAGAAATTCTGGGTTGAAGATGGAGTTCCTAGAACAATCAAAAGTGAAGGTAGGTTTATATGATTCTTGTTTTGTTGCATGAGAGGATGCAGTAGCAGCAGTGGATCTCCTCCAAATACTTCTATGAGAAGAGAGAGAGTGAGTGAGAGACGAAGAGAGATAGATAGGAGAGAGAGAAGCAAGGAAGAAAAATAATAAAAAAAATAAATGGCATGTTCAGTTGAATCTCAAATTTGACAGGAAGAGGGAGAACTATCAAATTTACAACTGCCACATAGGATCCATCTGTAATTGTCTCCTCGATTGGAGAGGAGTTTAAGCTGTCAAAAATTACCGTTTTGCTCATTTGACAAAAATAACATACCGGTTGGAGATGCTCTTAAGAGTTATTTTAGCCATTAACAATGCTTTTTCCCTTTTTAAGTGGCTGATTGTTTATTCAATGGGACCTATTATTTTATTAACTTCTACCTATTATTATGTGATAATTAACTTCTATCTCTTTAATTTTTTTTGATGATTTCTATAAATAAACAATAAATATCTTTGATCACAAATGACTAGTTTAGTTGGATGAGGGTGGCCGAGAAATCCCTCGAGGAGATATAGTGACTAGTATGTGAGGTGATGCGGATGAGGGTATCGACTGATATTCGGGTGAAAAGTATTATTCTCGAGAAATAACCAGATGAGGGATAATTTCCTCGAGAAGATATAATGACTAATACAGGAGGAGATGCAGATGAGGATGTCGACTGATATCCGATGAAATTCTTCTCAAGCAACATCCGGATGATGAGTAAATTTCTCAAAAGGCATCCCCATATAGGAGATGTATAAGTATGGGTAGAGCGATATACCTTAAAAACAAGGGTCAATGACCACTAACTCATATTTTGGAACTTTTGTTCCCACTAGTAAAATAAGATTAAAAAAATTCTCATCAATCCAAAAAGTAAAAAAGAGATGATTATACCTTTAATCAATTAAGTAAATCCAAAATATAAATCTATTAGGGTAATAGAGGGTTGACTGTTCACCGTTGACCAAATTCCGGCGACCGACGAGAGTTGACCGTTGACTGTTAACCATTGACCGTTGACCCCTACAAACCTCCTATTACCCCCGAATAGAACCATACTGTCTATATTGCCCCACAATAGACTCCTATTGCTCTCCAATTGACCCTTACTGCCCCTCAATAGACCCTTATTGCTCCTCCATAGACCCCTATTGCCCCTCAATAGAACCCCTACAATCCCCCCAACAAGACCTCTTATTGGCCCCCAATAGGCCGTCTACTACCCCAATATAATTGTCCCTCAATAGACCCTTATTGCCCCCAATAGACCCCTACTGCCCCCAATAGAACCCTACTGCGCCAATAGACCCCTACTGCCCCCCAATAGAAGCTTGATAACCCTGAATTCTAAATAAATCCAAATTAGACATCTATTAGAGTAATAGAGGTTTGAATGTTAACAGGCGAAAAGTGACTGGATTTAGGCGAAAAGTGACCGAATTCCGGCCACCGGCGAGAGTTGACCGTTGACTGTTGACCATTGACCGTTGATCTATTAGGGAGGGAAGAGAGATGAAAAATTGAGAGGGGTATTTTGGACACAAAAAATATGAAAAAAGTGAAAAAATGGGCAAGTGAGAATACTCTCTTACAATTTTTTGTGCAAGTAGGAATTTCTGAAACTTTTTGTTGCTAGTGGAAAAAAATTCCTTAAAAAATGGGTTTGTGGGCTTTTTCACTAAAAAGACAATTTAAAAGAGGGAAACTCTCATTGACCTTCTATGTTCCAACTACAATATCTAAAATAAAATATGCAATAATAATAAATTTAAATCAAAATAAATAATTAAAATTTTGGATAAAATCTTTTATCATAAAAATAACTACATAGAAATAAGAATTGAATACAAAAGCATAATACTTAAATATATATGACATATTGAAACTTTTAAAATATAATTTATGACTATAATTTAACTCTAACGGGTTGAAAACGGTTGATTTGCAGGCCCGAGGACTATTTTTAACCTTTTGGGTTGGAGATGGCCTAAGAGCATCCGCACCGGCGAGCAACCGAGGGATGTTTGCTCGAGCAAGAGGTGGGGCCGAAACGAGGCGCTCGAGCAAGACGTTTTGGAGCGCGCACCGGCGTCGAAAGAGGAGGCCAACTACTCGAGCAGTCAACCGGTCTTCGTGCTCGCCCGTTCGCTCGAGCAAAGTTTGCTCCGGCGTTTGCTCGAGCAGGAGGTGAGGCCGGGCCCTTTTTTTTTTTGCTTTTCGGTTGTTGGAAGAGGGTCGACGACGTGTGGAGGACGCTGCCTCGAGCTAGGAAGGACCAGAGATGACGCCGAGTGCCGCCCTCGAAGGTGGCGGTCGCTCCCGAGCGTTACTGCACCTCCCACATCGACTGGCTCCGCTTCCCTCTTGGTTCAAAAGAAAGAGAGCGTCGAGCCCGTCATTTTGGTGAGTGGCACGTCGGCTGGCGTCGCCGGACGGCGGAGAACGGAGGCCGAGAAGGGCCGGACATGGAGAATTCTAGAGGAAGAAGACGATGAACCCTTGAATTAATGTCAGGGCCAATTAGATGCTGCCACGTGGCAGTTTGACCGGTCCATTAAAAAGGCAACGGTCGAATCAATCTGGGCCTTCCATTTGAATCAGAAATTTTGATCCAACGGTCAGAATTCAAAGGCAACGGCTACTATTTGATCAGAACGGAAATAAACCCAAAAAATAGTAAAAAAATCCCAAAAATTTCAAAACTCTCCCAAAAATTTGCCTATAAATACTACTTCAATTTTTAATCAACTCACACCAATTTGTGCACAACAAATTTCACATCTTCCTCCATCTCCTCTCTCATTTCGTTTAGCATTTTTTTCCAAAACAATGGGTTCCCACTGGCTTCCTTCCGAAGATTTACAAATGTGTATCTCTTATGTCCGTCATAGAGTTGATGAATACGATGGTAACAAACAAAAGAGGGACAAATTTTGGGAGACAATTTTTGCCTATTATATGCAAAATTGGAAGTTAGCACCCGGTGAGAAACTTCCAAAGGAGCCGAGGACCCGAATCGCGGTCGCTTCGCACTACAACAAGTTCAAGCTACTCTTGCAAAAATGGGGAGAATGTTTGGCGGGGGCACATCAACGTATAGCTAGCGGCACTTCGTTAATGGACGAAATAAGTTTACATATATTCTTTTATGATATATTATAATTTTTATTCAATTATATATGTAATTAAATTATGTAATTTATGTATCTAATTTGTTTAAATATGTAGCATTGTTTACATTATTTGTTTTAATATATCTAATTTGGTTCAATTCAAATTGTATATAATTTATTTAAATTATGTAATTAAATATGAACCTAATATACGTTTTTATTAGGAACGACAAGCTCAATCATGTTACTATAATGCCAAGAAGAAAAAGTTTACACATTTTGAATGTTGGGAAGTGGTTAAGGATCATTCATTTTTCGCTCCGGTGCTACCCACTACTCCATCTCCATATGCAAGTACTTAAGATGCTACTCCTTCCGCAACCGAATCATCTCCAGCCATCAATTTGGATGATGACCAATGGAATGAGACACCTCAAAACAACACAGTAGCTTCCTCAAGTCCGCCTAGACCAATGGGAACCAAGGCGGCAAAGGAAGCTAGGCGCCAAAAGAAACATGGTAAGACTCCTATTGAGCAACGAGTTGAAGTTTTGCACACTATGGCAAGTGACCAAACATCATGGCATACCAAGAGGCTAGCGCAAAATGAAAGTGAGCTTAACTATTACGCGGAGTACATAGAGATTCAAAAGCGGAAGGAAGCAAGAGCGGAAGAAGAGTTACGATTGAAGAAACAAGAGAATGACACAAGGATCATGACAATGGATTTGGAGGCTATGACCCCAATCTCAAAAAGGTATTTTACTAAGAGGAAACTAGAAATCCTTAATGAAGGAGGAGCTAGTGAAGATCAACCTACCGATGAAACATATTCGGATTGTTATCACCCAAGTCACTCAAGTCGTGTGTTATTTCCATGATAGTTATAGTATTGTACTAAATTTAAACTTGATGTAATTTCAATTTCATGTAATTTCAATTTTCGAGAAATAAAAATGCAATTTATTTATTAAGATGAAATAGAAATACATATTAAAATTGAACACACATACTTAAATTGAACACAAGCTTAATAATTAAACACAAACGGATTCGAAAGCACATAATAACACATATTTAGAGTATTTCACCAGTTTCCACCCTCCAAAGGTGTTTCACCAAGTTTCTCTGGAGTTCTCTATGGATGTAAATAGATTCGAGATCGGCAACACGGTCGTGAAACCGTTGCATATTGGCTCCATCTCTACCGATTAGTTCAAAAGGGATTCAATTCCCTTGTACATCCACCGGCCCATCATAAACCCGGAAAGCCCTCGTTGGGTTTTGCAAGTCTTCTTCTTCTTCGTCATCCTCTTCTTCCTCATCCTCCACGTACTCTTCCTCAACAATCATGTTATGCAATATAATGCAAGCTAACATGATGGTAGTCATTACCGATTTGTGGTGCATTGTACAACTATGGCGTATAATTGCCCATCGAGATTGTAAAATGCCAAAGGCCCTCTCCACATCTTTCTGGTATGCCTCTTGTTTCTTTGCGAAGAGTTTATCTTGCGGCGTCTGAGGATTGAGAATTGTTTTGACAAATGTAGAGTACCTTGGATATATTCCGTCAGCCAGATAGTAAGGGGTCGAGTACCTCTGTCCGTGGATTTCGTAAACGGCAGTTGGGCCTCTTCCGGCAAGGATCTCTGAGAACACATTTGATAGGTGGAGCACGTTAATGTCATTTTTAGCTCCAGGACACCCAAAGAAACTGTGCCATATCCACGTATCATACGAGGCAACCGCCTCCAGGATAATAGTCGGGCGACCCTTTCGACCCGAATATGCCTCTTGATAGGTGGTTGGGCAGTTCTTCCACTCCCAGTGCATGCAGTCGATGCTTCCAATCATATCTGGAAAGCCTCGGCGTTCACCCATAGCTAGTAGGACTGCGGAGGTATCTTAGCCCATAGAGCTCAACCACTTGCCTGCAAAACTTCTTCATACATTTGAGGGTGGTCGATTCCCCCATCCTTGTAATTTCAGTACATTGATCCCCGGCTGATCCGTACGCCAACATTCGTAGAGCCCTGGTGATCTTTTGTTGGGGAAGTAGCCCTAGCAAACCAGTGACGTCTTCTCTTTAGTGCCAAGATTGGTTGTGGTTGCAGAGGTCCGTCATGATAATGTTGAATCGGTCTCTGCTCATCCTATACCTCCGGCGAAAGTCTTGGGCGTCGAAGATTGGACGATCGATGAAGTAATCTTCCATGAGATTGTGGCCCCTAGATATCCTCAGACACTCCTTATTCGGTTTTTTACCGTGACGTGAACCTCTTGATCGTGGTGGTTCGTCGTCATGTTGTGCTTCTGCCATGATCACCTGATTGGCGAATGATTGCTCCATATGGGCTCCGTTTGAAAAAATTGTTGAAGTTGAAAGGATTCAGTGATGCGGATGAACAAGGAAATGTTGTAAGTGTTTAGATTGATTGATGAAAGATGTGAGTATAAAATGAGTGATATTAGACGTTTTATAGCCAATTGGTCGAAAATCTTATAAAAAATCAGCCATCAATTATTTTGCCTACAATGACACGTGGCAGTGACACGTGTCAATTATCTATTAGTCGGAAATCTTATCGAAAATCTTGGATAATATCGAGTCGATAATGATACGTGGCACATTATTATTGGTGGTAAATCTATCCGGTAAAAAAATTTTAATCATTTCACAACAAGACAAAATTGAATTGCTCAAGCAAATTGTTAATGGGTGTGTGAAAAAATCGATTTAGTTGAGCTAAATTTGATTTTCATTTGCTTGAAACAAATTTTACTTCTGGGTCCACCAGTTGCTTGAGCAAGATTATTTCATGGGTGCGGATGCTCTAAATGGCTAGATCAGCTACCCTCAATTATTGAGAATGTTCTCGTAAGCGTGTGGTCTTTGTTTGGCTTTCCCCTCCTAGTACTGCAGTACATACTATTATCATGAATTAATACATCATACAGTATCATTTACAGAAAATCTAGAGCCATGCTCCAGTTCTCTCCCAAGATTGATAGTCGCGCTATTACTAATTGGATATTGAAACAATGAAACAATTATATATCATTGTATCAATACGCCAATTAATCCATATAATGATCTTTGGTCGTGGTATTTGTCTGGAAACCAATTGCTCCATAAGTTGACATAACACTAGTTTTATTAGTTAAACAGCTTGCAATAAACAAGGGGAAACTGAGACCGGAAAACAGGCCTGTGCTAGAATTGAAGTAATTATTGAGCAAAACTGCAATTCTGATCTGAATTCAAATTAAATCTACGATAGCTAAAGCACTTTACAATCCACAAGATTAATACCGTGGTCGATTCGACGAGTATGGCAAGACTTTATAGATATTGCCAGTCCTCCCCTGGCAAGGGGATCCATGACTTTTAGGGTATCTACCTCAAACTTCAGGCAATGAAGATGACACTGAACAGTACCCACAAAACTGATTTCAGTATCCGCCCAGATCAAGCAAAACAGATTCGATTCGACATGTACCAAACCAGGAGTGAAGCGATATGTTCCCAGTATTTCACTATCCCAACTCCCATCCACCATTCCTTGGTTCCACATCTTCTTAGTTAGATCGTAAGCCTTAAGATAGCCAAGCGTAGTGAACCAAAAATGAGTCCGATCAACAACCACAGCTTGACCAAAACAAGAAGGATCTAGATCATGGCCTTTCAGTATACTCCATGAATTACATGTATTTGGGTTATAGCTGTAGAGGACATTATCTTTGGCTGAACCGACGAGGATCACCTCGTCAACCTCTAGAACTGCACGTATAAAACCAGAACCATAACCCTCAGAAAGAGTGCTTGGGGGCTCCGGCAAGCCTTCCCAGGCCTGGCTCTTAGGGTTAAAGACCTCGGCCCACGGTTGTTTCTTTGTTACTACTGGTTTTCGGTTCATATAGTTCT
The DNA here is from genome assembly GCA_963682095.1 of Potentilla sterilis. Taxonomy (NCBI): domain Eukaryota; kingdom Viridiplantae; phylum Streptophyta; class Magnoliopsida; order Rosales; family Rosaceae; genus Potentilla; species Potentilla sterilis. The sequence goes on from OY821754.1 coordinate 24,846,389, forward strand.
CGTCCAGATGAATAGTATTCTCCCCGATAATCATCCACGATTCTTGCAGTAGTCCATCATCACCCACAGCAGACATAGCAGAAGCATCCCATGGATGTGCATCTGTTACCTCCATTGGTTCTGCTAGCGGCTTATCATCCTCATCAACTCTCTGGTCATGGCTGAAAGAAAACGAAGAAAGTGGCCCTGATGACATTAGTATCACCTTTTGATCGGCATCGTCATCAGCAGATCTAGCTTCATCTCCATCTTTTGATAAATGGAGCTTGGAAACCTCATGCCATGATTCTAACGTCTGCTCATCCTCATCAACAACGTCGCCATCAGTAGTAATTTTAGTGTCATCTTCATCATCATATATTGTCATTTTCATCATCAGCAACATAAACTCCGCCGACCACATATAGAAGTCCGCCAAGAACAAGGGTATGAGGTGCCTTCCTACCAGTCAACGTGTCCGGAAGAACATCCGAGTAAGGGAGACCACCACCAGGCGACGTCGCCTTCAAGTTGAAGAAGACAACTTTATTTTTAGCCTTTCCAGCATCATCATTGATGTGCAATTTATGACCGTTACCGGCAGAAGGACGCTCATAACAGCCCACACAGTATAAATGGGAATCCGGGAGTACCGCCCAGCTTGCAAATCTAGTCACTTGACATGAAACCACAGGGATGAGCTTCTCTTGATTATCGCTACTTCCGTGGTGGCAATACTGGTTACCGTGTAAGCAACTACCACAATAAACTCCTCTTCCTCTACTCTTTCTTCCTTCTTTCTTCTTTTTGCTGTAGATCCAATCAGAGCTGATGTCCATTCACTACAAGAAAAAAGGGTTTTGCCGACGAAAAAAAAAAAAAACGGCCGACGAAACACTTTTTTCGTCTGCTATTCCCAAGAATGGCCGACGAAAATTTTTGTCGTCGGCAAAAAAAAAATTTCGTCGGCCATTCCCATAGAATGGCCGACGATTTTTTTTTTCGTCGGTAAAAATGAAAAATCGTCGGCTATACTCCTATAATGGCCGACGATTTAAAGTTTTCGTCGGCTATAAACTTTTGGAAGAATGGCCGACGAAAATTAATTATTTCGTCGGCCATAAGTTTTTTTTAAAATAATTATTTTACAAACAATGGCCGACGAAAATTAATTATTTCGTCGGCCATACGTTTTTTTTTAAATAATTATTTTACGAACAATGGCCGACGAAAATTAATTATTTCGTCGGCCATACGTTTTTTAAAAATAATTATTTTACGAACAATGGCCGACGAAAATTAAGCATTTCGTCGGCCATAAGTTTTTAAAAAAATAATTATACGATTATTTTTGACAGAAAACGACAAAAGAATAGCCGACGAATACTAGGTTTGATTTCGTCGGCTATGATTAAAAAAAAAACAAAAAAAGAGCAGTTTCCATTTTCTATCACTATCGACAAACCATTGCTTCATCCTTCAAATGCAAATGTGTCGTGAAATAAGACATGACCAAAATATTGAAATACGGCTACGGTTGAAAAATGGGAAGATTCCGACAAAATCTGTGTGCCGAATGTTGCGGTTAACTGTTTTTTACTCCCGTTTTCCTATGGGTAGCCTTACGGTCGGTAAATATTTTGTGGAAAATTTTTATACGATTAGTCGCGTCTCATCAATCTGAAACTATTCTCTATTGAAGATCAGGCCAAAAAACGTCATTTAGACGGGCCAATTTCCGTTTTAAAGCGTTTAGAGGTTTGACTCACACGGTTGACCGTCCCGATCGAGCCTTTAACGTTGTCAGATGTAGTTGGATTTTTTTTCATACATGTATTTAATCTTAACGGTGATATCTGACGGTTGGAATAGATTTTCCAAACTTTTAGATTCAAAATCGGAACATATGTACTAATGTTCCTTAACTTGTTTACTAAGTGTTTAAGTGAATGTATAGTTTCAAATAGTTACTATACGTACACTCTTCAAATGCAAATATGTCGTCAAATAAGATATGACCGAAATAATGAAATACGTCTACGGTTGAAAAATGACAAGATTCCGATAAAATCCGTGTGCCGAAATAATGAAATCAGTCAAAACCCGGTTTACTGTAGATTTGGCGTCCGGCGTCCGAATGACGATTGTGACACCATTCCGGAAAGGGAACGACGCCAGGAATCAAACTCGTAGCTTTGCTACGACGTGTGGGCTTTTTCGGGCTTTCGAGTTCGTTTAGGGCTTCAAAACCGCAGTTTAGTATGTTTTCCTAGAATAGCCGACGAAACATTCAAATTTCGTCGGCTATTCTCTAAGTATAGCCGACGAAATTTGAATATTTCGTCGGCTAAACTCTTGATCCGCGCCTTTTTATTGTCCGCCGTTGGATGGCTCAGATCCAACGGCTGTTGATTTTCCAAAGTATAGCCGACGAAATATATTAATTTCGTCGGCTATTCTCTAAGTATAGCCGACGAAACATTGCATTTCGTCGGCTATTCTCCTTCTAAATCTTTTAAATCTTCCTCCCGCCTTTTTTCTCTCATCCTTCCCCCCCCTCCTCCTCCTCCTCCGGCCTCCTCCTCCTTCCCCTCCTCCTTCTCCTCCTCCTCCTCCTCCCCCTCCTCCGGCCTCCTCCTCCTCCTCCTCCTTCCCCTCCTCCTCCTCCCCCTCCTCCGGCCACCTCCTTCTCCTCCTCCGGCCACCTCCTTCTCCTCCTCCTCCGGCCTCCTCCTTCTCCTCCTCCTTCCCCTCCTCCTCCTCCTCCTTCCCCTCCTCCTCCTTCTCCGGCCACCTCCTCCTCCTCCTCCTCCTCCTCCTCCTTCTCCTCCTCCTCCTTCTCCGGCCACCTCCTTCTCCTCCTCCTCCGGCCTCCTCCTCCTCCTCCTTCCTCCTCCTCCTCCTCCTCCGGCCACCTCCTTCTCCTCCTCCTCCGGCCTCCTCCTTCTCCTCCTCCTCCTCCTCCTTCCCCTCCTCCTTCTCCTCCTCCTCCTCCTCCTTCTCCTCCTCCTCCTCCTCCTTCCTCCTCCTCCTCCTCCTTCCCCTCCTCCTCCTCCTTCCCCTCCTCCTCCGGCCTCCTCCTTCTCCTCCTCCTCCTCCTCCTTCCCCTCCTCCTCCTTCTCCTCCTCCTCCTCCTCCTCCTTCCCCTCCTCCTCCGGCCTCCTCCTCCTCCTCCTCCTTCCCCTCCTCCTCCTCCCCCTCCTCCGGCCACCTCCTTCTCCTCCTCCGGCCACCTCCTTCTCCTCCTCCTCCGGCCTCCTCCTTCTCCTCCTCCTCCTCCTCCTTCCCCTCCTCCTCCTTCTCCAGCCACCTCCTCCTCCTCCTCCTCCTTCTCCTCCTCCTCCTTCTCCGGCCACCTCCTTCTCCTCCTCCTCCGGCCTCCTCCTCCTCCTCCTCCTCCTTCCTCCTCCCCCTCCTCCTCCTTCTCCTCCTCCTCCTTCTCCTCCTCCTCCTCCTCCTCCTCCTCCGGCCACCTCCTTCTCCTCCTCCTCCGGCCTCCTCCTTCTCCTCCTCCTCCTCCTCCTCCTTCCCCTCCTCCTCCTTCCCCTCCTCCTCCTTCTCCTCCTCCTCCTTCCCCTCCTCCTCCTTCCCCTCCTCCTCCTCCTCCTCCTCCTCCTCCTCCGATCCGGTATTTTTTTTTGCCCAAAATACAGTTATAGCCGATTCCTCCTCCTTCTCCTCCTCCTCCTCCTCCTTCTCCTCCTCCGATCCGGTATTTTTTTTTGCCCAAAATACAGTTATAGCCGATGAAATTGACATTATTTCGTCGGCTATAACTTTAAAATATTAATATATTCCGACGAAATAGCCGACGAAATAGCCCAATTCGTCGGCTATACTTCAGAACAAATAGCCGACGAAACCAAATTTCGTCGGCCATACTCGAACAAATAGCCGACGAAATCATTTTCGTCGGCCATAATTCGTCGGCCAAGGTTGGAATGGCCGACGAAATTTTTTTTTTTCGTCGGCCATTGGTATTACCGACGGCGTATTACCGACGACTTATGGCCGACGAAATTTTCGTCGGCAGAGGGTATAGCCGACGAAAAAATGGAATGGCCGACGAAAAAATTTTCGTCGGCTATTCGGCCGTATCTGGTAGTGATTGCATCAAAGATAAACCACTCGGTGGAGCTCCCTCATTTGTAATTAAACACCCGAACGCACATAATCTTGGGACTAAGTTTTACCTTCTTTATCGTCGTCAATGATCTGAATGAATAATCCATGGCTTGGATCATGTAAAACTCACAGGCAGTATGCAAGATTTGAAATTACCTATATGATCGAGGTACTGGACAGTCATCCATAATATAAATATGGAAATACGTACACGAAATAATGCTTAGGACGGAGATTACAATATTACAAGGTGCAGGAAGCTATGAGTTTGTGACTTCAATATGAAAATTTTAAATTGAAAGAAAAAGAAAATGGTGGTGTACAGGTATGCTGCATTGGTCTGCCAACCCCTGGAAAGTTTTTTTTATCAAACAACAACAAAACTAGTTTAGTGTGAGATCGCGACTTTTCAAATTTTAAAAATCTTAGATTTTTATGAAGTTTGGTGTCAAATTTTAAATTATATGTTATTTGATAGTCATTTACTCGTGTGTTTGAATATATCCTGTTGTTACTTTTGCTAGGTGGTTTACTTTTCTGGGGGTTTGATATGTTAAAATTCATAGTCATGGTGAATAAAGCTTGAGAAATGAGCAAAAATGGCAGAAAAAATCCCTAACCTCATGCAGAAGAAGACGAATAAAGCAAAGAGAGAGTGAGAAGCAGTTGGTATTGATATTCTGGTAAGCATACAAAAAATGTTCATTAGCAGCTTAAAACAAATAAAATGGAAGATAACAAGGGTTTTGTGATCTGATTTGGGCCTGTTGGGCTGCACACCGGCGGACAAAGATTTTCAACTTCTTCGGCCTTCAGCTCAACATAGCAAAGAGCAAGAGACGGATCGACTCTAGCTTTGGCAACTTTGAAGTGCATGGTAGCAAAGACCAAAGACTACTGGCATTCGAAAATTCCCCAAGGCAGTGTTTGGATAGGGGATTTGAAGGTTCCAAAGGATTTCAAAGTGATGGGATTAGAAGGTGAAGGGATTATGAGGTAATGGGATCTTGAAATGAATGGAGTTAAGTTGTGGATTTCTCAAATGACTTGTTTGGATAGTGAAGGGATTTAATCATGGGATTTTGTATACATACTTTTTATTTACAAGATTAATCTTTTTTTATATATATATATTTCTCTATAACTATTATAATTACTTGTGATTTTTTTAGGCAGAATAGTGGTAAATCAAGAAAAATTTGTACTTCACCATTTAATTTCTAAGTTTCTATTAAAATGATAAAAGCCTTAAAAATACGAGAAATTGGAAAAATGCAACAATTAAATTATAGTTATGTACAAATTTAAGAATGGTTCTTCTATTAAACTGCATATCACCTTCATAAAAAATCACCATTTGAACACCGATCATCGAGTAAAAATTTAAAAACAGTTCTTCGATCACCATTATGAACTAAAACTCAAACAAGATGAAACAACACCGCTAAATACTCTACTTCAAGGCTTTTAATCACCTCATGACGTTGGAACTTAGAACAGCATACTGATCCAGATTGACAGCAACTTCAGTCCAAAACTTCAGGAACCCACATCGCCAAGAGACCACACATCCTCATACCCAACACCTTGTAGATACCAATACAAGACTAGCTAAGCAAACAGCTTAATACAAGACTAGCTAAGCAAACAGCTTAATACAATTTATTACAAAGGGTGCATACGAATCTCATATGCATTTTGGGATTGTTATAAACAGTAGGATGCAATAGATGGCCATGTTGTGTAACATGAGGATTCATTGTTAAATAAAACTTGCACAATGGAGTCCTAGAATACTGACTGACTAATGGCACTCTTAACCATTTACATTCTTAGCTCAATAGCCCCTCACAAAATTAAAGATATAGAACAGGGTCATAATAACTTGTATATGCCATTTCTTTCGATTTCACTGCAAAGTTTACCCAATTCCACGCAGCAAACAGTAATCAATGTACTACTATATCAATATACTTGAACCGACATTGAAATTGAAGATAAGACGAGTATAGCATGAATGATTGTACATTATAATCAAGAAATTTCCAGAGTACTGAAACTACTGATAGTGCCTTAGTGCCGTAACTGGGTGGTTATAATCATAATATAACTGGACGCTTATTATCAGAATGAAAGATACTGAGCACCAATTGACTTGTTGATGAGGTTTCTTAACAAAGTGCACGAAATTAGAAGCATCATGGAAGCATCCAAAACCACAAATATATCAAATGAAATAATTGAACCTCTCCTGCTTACATTTCTGCATAGGAGAATAGGTAACTCATGTCTATCTGTACTATATTGATACCAAATTTAAACACATCAGATATATCTATTTTCCTTAATTCAATGATAATGCGATTTAGTTGTAGGAAATATGCTGCATAGTTCAGACCAAGACAGCAGTTACAAATGCCAAGATGAAAATCATGATTTAAGATCTTCTTACTGATATTCTAACTAACGCAGATCAGAGTAGAGTTAGCTGATGCAAAAGATGATATGCTTACAAACCCAGAACACTAAAAACATCCATGAACTTTCACACGCCAAAAGAATCTCATTAGCCACAACCATATAGAGCCAGTGAAGCTAGACAAATGATTAAATAAAAAGCCTTTGAAAGACTCTTATTATATTAAAATGCATGGCTGTCTTCTTTCCTTAACATTGAAATAAGAAAAGCAGAAGAACTCAGCTAATACAGATGTATATTAAGAACTAGAAATGCCTACTAACATTAAGCTATGATAAATTTACATGAACTAATTACCAAGACACATACCATTTATCACTGAATTACTTTTTATCTTTACAAAAAGAACATATTCATTGATTGTAATGCACAAACTAACTGAACTTGCACTCAACCCTGCAAATTTATTAGTCCTATCAGTTAGTATTGCATTGTATCGAAATGCCTGTGTATGTTCAATTCAGTAGTAGTCTATTATACATTTACTACTATCCAACTTTGAAACACACACCAGTAGAAAGCTTTTTATATAACAAAATCACCGACGACCCACCATCTAAACACACCATTCAGCAAACCCACAACACACCCAGTAATCAGACAAATTCAAAAAGGAAAGCCAGACCAACAAAATTGAGTTGTATAATATTGAAACTAAGATGCTGGGCTTTATAAAATTGAAACATAAACACAAACATGTTTGAAACCAAAAACTCAAAACACCGGCAAACAATCAACAACCCACGAATGCAAGCCAGCAGTTCACATCAACTTTGACTAAGAAATCACAGAAGCAAATGAAGAAATATTAAGAATAATAATACATAACTGAATCCCCAAATTGGAAGTCGAAAAACCCAAAAACAAAGATCAAACCCTATAAATTACAATGAGAAACAAAAGCCCATAGAGTAGAGGAAACCTGGAGAAGAGCGATGGAGCTGGAAGAAATAGCGAGAGATGGACGTTTCTTTGGAATTTCAAGGTTACGCCTGAAGAGGTGTAACTTAGAGCAAGTTCACCGGTTGGGTCAATAGGTCAGGGTCGCTGGCTCACGAGGACAGCAAGTCAGTACATTGTTCACTGTCACTGGACAGTTGCTTCCACCCATTGGGTCACGGTCACTAGGTCAATTATTTTTCTCCCCTCTTGGCCTGAGTCTTCAAAATCTCTTACCTGGGTCAGAAACTTGACCCAAGAGGAGGCTTGGATCATTTACTGTACAATTGACCTAGTATTGGTGGAAGGTGTAAATTTGGCTTTTCTCTTACTTGGGTCAAAAATCTGACCTGGTGCCATGGCAAGAGGGTACCGGTGAACTTGCTCTTAGAGGAGGGATTCCGCTTAATACTTATTTCTCCTCATGTTCCGTGTCAAAGTCCCAGTTTTTTTGAACTCCTTCCTGTAATCCTGTTTTTTAGCCAAACAAGGGACATATTGCGAGGGATTTAAAAAACCCTCTTAATTGTCATCTCCCATTCTCCCCCCTCAAAGTACCTTACCTAAACACTGCCTAAGAGTGTGTTTGAATGAGAGGAAATCCGAAGGAATTTAATTAAAAGTATAGATTTCATAATTCCTATAAGCCAATTCCATCGTTTGACATTATTAAATAAGAAATTCTAAATTTCAGTGAAAAAGAAAACGAAAGAATTCATTGTTTAAATTACTCATTTGAAATCCTCTGATGGAGACATAATCCAAACACAAAGTACCTGCAAAACAACTTCATACACATAATACCCTTTTTTTGTCAATTGTAGTTAGGACAAGTAGGGATCGTTCTATCCGGAGAAATCAAGGGCTTTCAATCACACAAAGTGTTGCACATAAGGGGGTTTGTCGAATTTTAATGTCTAATTACCTACTGATTTTTACAAATTTAAATCCTAAATTATTATATACAATTGATCAACATCTTCCACACAATCACAAAACACAAAACTCATTACACATGCAACGAAATTAAAACAAGTAATAGGGGCAGCAAGCAAATATCGAATTCAAGATCAACTAAGTTCCAATTTAATTAGAGCCTTCGCGGTATATCTAATTATTCAAAACATCACAAGTATTTAGAATTAACTTCGCGTATAATCCTAAACATGGTACTAATCGGTTTAACAACACTTCGCGTAGAAATTAAACACAAATAGCACATAAGCACAATATGTCGAATTGGAACATGTTAGCAGGTATGGCGTCACTCATCCCACTTCGACATGTAAATTTCCAGAATTACTCTAGCCCTTAGATAAATACACATTAAAACCAACTTCGCGTATGATCCAACATGTATTAAATCGGCAAGTGAATTCAACATCTAGACAACACTCATGGCCTTTCGAATGCATCTAGACATCTCCTTCGGTTGCACACGAATTAAGGAAATAAACCTAATTAAATCAAGAAAACATGCAAAAACCTACTGCCCATCATACCATATTCAATTAAATCACAAGCATAATTCGGTAATTAAACACAAGAAAACCAAACAATATAACAAGAATTCGGAAATCCCATGAATAATTAACAAAACCAAAATCAGAACCAAGAATCCATACATAATTCATACACAAATTAATGTATAAATACAAAGAAACTAAAGCCATCGAAAATTACAATCCAAGTGACAACCTTGTTGAAGAATTCGGCAAGTGGATTGGTGTTGATGATTGGAATGATTTTATGAAAGGTGGTGAAAGATGGTTCGGCTATGTTCTTGGTGAGGATTTTTGGAGAGAATTCGGCAGATTTTCGGCAAGTTTAAGTGAGGAAGAGAAGATGATTATTCTGAAATTATGTTGTGGTATTTATAGAGGCAAGGGAGGCAGCTAGGGTTTACAAAACCTAGTTTTTCTCAAACTTATCCTGCTGGCAGATTTGACCTTCGAGTGAAGATTATAGAATATCTTTATCTAGAAAATAGATATTGAGGTGATTCCAGTTGGGTTGGAAACTAGACTCCCGTAGCTTTCTATCCATATAAGGCTCGAATTCTGATTCATTGTGAGCTGTCCGGGAGAGTCCGTGGAAGTTGAGAGACGTGCACAGGAATTTTCCCGAAATTAATCAGGATTCTTTTTCTTTCTCTTATTATCTGAATTCTTTTCTTCTAGACTCTTCTTGGCCTTATCTTGGACTTGAATCTTCTTATTAAGTTAGTATGGACATATCTTTAGGTCCATAATATCCGATCCATGCTTCAAAAGTCCAAAGGAAACCTTTCCTTGTGCAACCGGGATAGTTGTTGTTTTCCCGGCAGAATGACCTTACTCCAGTAAATCCGGCATAACTTCCTCCTCAGAGCTCCGATTGATGCGATTTCAAGTCCCAGAGAAACTAGACACACATAGCTACCTCCATATAAAACAGTTTGATCAAATTCCTTATGAGTCGTCGGAAATGATTTTTCAAAGTTGGGACACAGTCCCAGGAAAATCCTGGAAGTCCCTGGATTGGTTTGCTTGGACTGCCAAGTTGCAGCCATCTTTTGGGTGACTTTCCGAACTCCGATTGATCTGAAATTTCAACACAACATTCCTCAGTATATGAATAATAAGCATACCAAATTTCATTAAATTCGGACAAGGATAGATCGCATTTTTACTCATCTCAGAATCACGAAAAAGACAACTTGCATTATTTTCCAGATTTCTCAAACTTAGTCATTTTTCGGATTCTTAACCAACTTTTCGCCAAACTCTACCAAATTAATACCAAACTATATTATGACTCTATCTTAGACAAATAAGGGTTAAACAAAGCATAAATGAGGGTAAAAACATATAATATCGTCGCACATTGTGCTCCTATCATCCTCACAAAATAGGTGTTATTCACAGATTCCTTTACAGTGTTCAATTATCTTTCCAAAATAAGACCTTTTATAATTTATTTTTTTATTAATTTTTTAAAATTTTCTTAATCTATTACACACTTCAAATTATATATAAATATAACCAAACAATAGAATTTACAATTGATAGATTTCAAATTGATGGAGTTTAAAATGCCATCATTTATAAGTTCTCATGGTTTTCATAATTTTCTCATCCAAACACACCGTAAGCGTTAGATTGCGCTGCATGCGGTGGAAAAGACTTGAATTGCCCATAAACAAGCATGTGTCGGACAGCCAGAGCCAACAATCACGTCCGACAATGGTGGTTTTAGTAGGCAAACGAAATTAATGACCAAGTCGCTCTCACTGGACTCGGGAGCTCGCCGGAGTGGTTGTTGACTTGTTGTTGTTTATGGGACTATACTCGGAGCCGGAATCAGACCGTTTCGCAACCGGGTTCGGCCCATTTTGACCCGAGACCGATTCGGACGAGCTGAAGCTGCTGCTTGTGGCGGTGGCGACACCGTGAGCCCAGAGCAGCGAGACGGGCGAGCCAAGGTAGCCGAAGTAGATCGTTGGACTGGTTGTCAAGATGAGTACTATGTTAGGTTATGGTAGATTTTATCTCATGACTGATCACGCGTCATGCAGAATCATGACAGCTAATGACAACCCACCACATGTGGTAGAGTTGGTAAGAGCGTTAGTGTGAGAATTCCTCATACCCAGATTTGAATGTCGCTGACGCTAATTGGAGTTAAATTCCAAATTATTCTTGGTGGCAGGAGGAAAGTAGCATTCTGATAAGATCCCCGGCGCGTATTAGTAAAGTCTTTGAGGATACCGTCTTTGATTCTATATATAAAAAAAAATTACAGCTAATGATAATACTTTTATCTTAGTTTTACCTTAAGTGGATCTTTTGATTTATTTCACCAGTTATTGTTGGTCGGAGGTTATATGCTTGCATATTATAATCTCAAACCTAGGGAAATTTCCCAGACGTTTTTTTCTCTCTACTTTTTCTTCTCCTCTTGCTTGGGAGGTTGGGGTCGGCCGTGGTGGGAGGCTTCTCTTCATCTCTGGTCAGGCCTATATATAAATGCGGCGAGGGTGGTGCTTCCTCTTTATCGAGGCTGGAGGATTGGCGAAGGAGCTATTACTACCTTACTAATAAATACTTTGTTCACCCCAGCTACAAGTGTAAGTGTCATGATCTTATCAAAAAAATTAAAATATCCGAATGTAAAATTACAATAAAAGAATCATATGGAACACAAATTACTTTGAACTTCATTCTTAAATTTTTCTCTGAATGTAAACTTACAATAAAAGAAATCATATGGAATACAAATTACGTTGAACTTCATTCTTAAATTTTTCTCCATCGTTAAACCCCTCTCTCTCTCTCTCTCTCTCTCTCTCTCTCTTCTCATATTTCATTTATTGATCACTCCTTATACTTTTAGAGTCTCGACAGTTTAGTCCTCGTGCTTTCAATTTCAACTGGTCACTCCTCATAGTCTCAATTTTCGACCAATTGGTCCAATTTGCCCAAAATTGTTGTTAACTATTTTCTAATTTTCTCAAATACCCTTAGGTGTTGTTTTATTATTTTGCTTCTTGTTTTCTTTTCCTTTTTCTTCAAAACCAAAACCGAAGAAATATACAACCGACCATGAAAGGCTATGTAGCTCAATTAAGTTTGAGTCTTATTGGTAAAAAAAAAATTGAGCCTAGTGTAGTAGTGTTGTTTGTAAGCTTACTAATATGAAATGGTAGTTATTTATATAGCTTCATCCGTAGGAGCTTAAAGAGTGCTGTTAATGCTAAGGATGATAACGGAAATTTATTTTAATCTCATTTTGGTTTAAATTGATATGATGGAGATTTTATAGAATTTTATTTCATCGTGATTATGGTGATGTTATTTGATTTTGTTAGCAATATGTATCAAATCAATTTGTATTTTTTTTTTCCCGATTGCAATCAGTTTACAATTGTAAAATTCTTGGATTGAAGATCGACAATCATAAACTCGGATATTCTATAGCTTCTCTCAGTTTTTGTTTTGAAGAAGAGAAAGTAAAAAAATAAGAAAAATACCCTAAGGGCATTTGAGGAAGTTGAAAAATGGTAAACAATCATTTTGGATGAAATTGACGAATTGGTAGAAAATTAAAACCATAAGGAGTGATCAGTTGAAATTGAAAGTACAAGGACTAAACTGTCGAGACACAACAAATATAAGGAGTGATCAGTAATTTGTCCTATTAATTTATTACAAACAATGACTGATAATTTCTACTAATATATATATATATATATATATATATATATATATATATCAGTTCATATCCAGAGCAGAGCTCTGTTTTGAAATTAAAGTGCGGAGTTCTTTATTTGACACACTTTTCGGTCACATTTTTACATCTCGACCGTTTAGTATGCAAGTATATACATATAGATCACTTATGCAAAATTTCATCCAATTCGGTGATCATTTGGACCTCCGTAATCGTGATTTATACGAATGGTTCATATTGAAAATATTCCGTATGTTCACTGATTTTTTATAGTTTTGATACCTTAACGATCACCAAATTTGATGAAACTTTGCAGATTTGATCTATATGTATATATCTACATACTAAACGGTGGAGATGTAAAAATATGACCGAAAAATAGATAATTCTATGTAAAATTTCATTCAACTTGATAATCGTTTGGCCTTTCTTTATGGTGATTTACACGAACAGTTCAGGTTGAACAGATTTAGTTTGTTCATTGATTTAATATAGTTTGGATACCTTAACGGTAACCAAATTAGATGAAATTTTATAAGAATTATCTATACATTGAGTTCAAACATTTGAACGGTGAAGATGTGAAAATATGATCGAAAAGTGTGCCAAAAAAAGAACTTCACACGTTAATTTTAGAGCGAGGATTCGCTTTGGATAGGTATATATATACAGAGCCTATCCAGAGCGAAACTTTGCTATGGAATTAAAGTGCGAAGTTCTTATCTCAGCCTTTAGATAATTTCATTTAAATATAATGGACAAAAACTCATATCTCTTAATAACCAGGGTCAATACTCATAGCTAACAAATAAGAATTTTTTTTTAAAAAATAAGAAGATAATCACACAAAATCTCACAGATCCTTCGTGATATCAACATCTTCTCACACAAGAGAAGATCAAATAAATCACCTACCCATTCTGGGTTTTATTAAAAAATAAAAAATAAAAAAAATAAGAACAACCGCACAAGACAGGAAGGAGGACTTCTCTTCTTCTCCTCTCTGAACAAGACGAACAAGATCTTCACCTCTTTTTCATCAAATTTATAGCATAATTGTAAGGTTCTACAAGTGGGCACTTAATCTTTATTCAGATGATTATCTGGGAATGGGAGACATGATAATAATAATTATTTTTCTTCCCATATCCTAATTACAAGCATGTGTGAATACAACCCAAAAGCACCAAGAAACATAACAGAGATGCCCAAACGGTGAGACCAATGCTACTAAAGAACATTTATGGGTTAACAAATACATACCATCATGAGAAGAGGAAGAGATGATGTGCGCGAGAAACGAATATGGTCTTGTGCGTCTGTTCTTTTTTTTTTTTTTTTTTTTAATAAAACCCAGAATGGGTAGTTGATTTATTTGATCTTCTCTTGTGTGAGAAGATATGTTGATATCACGAAGATTTGGTGAGATTTTGTGTGATTATCTTCTTATTTTTTTAACTTTTTTTCTTATTTGTTAACCATGATCAAGTATTGATCTTGGTTATAAGAGATATGATCGAGTTTTGGTCAATTTGATTTAAATGAAATGATCTAAAATATGAGATAAAAACTTCGCACTTTAATTTCAAAGAATCTTCGTTCTGGACAGGCTCTGTATATATATATTGATTTACTATAACACCCACATTGTTGTTAATACCGAGATTAATCTATTACAAATAATGACTGATAATTTTTACTTGTTCAACCTTCGAGATATATGTGCCTGCAATGGATTCTTCATCACCCAGGCGGCCTCTTGCATCTCAGTCAAATCAACACCGACTCCATCCACAGCTTCCCACTCGTACTTCCAAATCAAATTTGCCACCAAATACTCCAGAAGAAGCATCGACAAACACCACCCTGGACATATCCTCCTCCCTGCCCCGAAGGGCATCATCTTAATCTCTTTACTCCCTGTTATATCACACTGTACATTATCTCCATCACTCATAAACCTCTCCGGCTTAAACTCCATGGTTTCATCCCAAACACTCGGGTCCCGACCCATTTCGGCAACCATGAAATTCACAGTATAGTTCTTTTGCAGCAATAACGTCCATCTAGAACAATATCCTCTGTAACCGAGTGTGGAAGAACAAAGTGGCCTGGTGGGTGAAGCCTTAGAGCCTCCATCACCACTGCTTTCAAATAGTGCATCTTCGGAAGGTCCTCCTCTTTCACCTCTTCGTTTCCAACCCCCACAACCTCTTTGATCTCTTCAACTAGCCTCTTCTGAACACATGGGTATTTCACTACGTTTGCCATCGTCCACTGCAATGTCACTGACATGGTGTTGGTGCCGGAGTTCACAATCTCCGAGCATTGATCCACTAGCTCTCCATCACTGAAGGCTCTGTTCTCGCGGGGGTTACCAAATCCATCAATGTATCAACATACGGTATCATGAAGCCATTGTTGTTCTTATCTACCCTTTCTTGTTTAACCTGTTAATAGGAAATGATTGTCGAGTTAACAGTAAAATTGATGTCATTGCACCTTGGTGTACGTACGTAGCTAGGTTTATAGATATACTTCGCCTTCTACCTAGTAAAATAAGTCCTTATTTTATGCATTTCATGCTTACTATAACTACAATATATGAACTTGAAATCAAATGAACGATTGACCCAAGTGAAAATGACGAATATGAAAAACAAAGGCGACGTAATTGACCCAAGTTAAAATGACAAATATGAAAAACAAAGGCGACGTACTAGCTAGCTAGCTAGCTTTGAAGTAGAATATATATTATCTGCAATGTTTGATTGCTATGTTTAACCTATTATCCCACTTGTATTAAACTTGGACTTTTTACTATTTTAAAGTTTGACCTGTTGTGCATATATAGTCGTTCTTTTTAAATTTTAGCGGCACTAGGGTTACGGTTAACCTACAAATTGACAGTTAGAACTAGAGTGGTCAATTTCAAAAATTATTAGCCTTAAAACTGAACAAGTAAAAAAAAAAGAGCAAGCTCATCCCAAATTTTCACCATCACCTTCTTTCGTTCTTGTATGGAAGGGATCAGGAGGTGCTTCTGTTGATTCCGAATTTCGTAGAACTTATTCAAACCCTTACGGAACAAAATCTTGTTCAACCATCTTGGTCCCAAGTTTAGGGTTTGGAAACCTCTTACCAAACCGAAGATATAGCGACGCTGAACATCGATGATGCCTTTCATCTTCGCCTCATCCTCCACCTTCACACCAAAGGCCATATACACCAACAAAGAAGTAAAGGAGATCCGGAAGTGCTCTAAAACTTCGACGACTGTGTTCGTGGCGGATTTAGCACCCGGCGAACAGTCAGCACGTGGCGTGGCGGACGTGAGGTCCTTTGCGTGTCTTCTGTGTGCTTTAGGCGTGCCAGCACCCTTGGAGCGGTGCAACTCGATCGCGTGCGACCCCTGGCGAGTCTTCTCGTCTGCTCCCAATTGACTCTGACTTCCTGGTCAAGCGACTGTTACGCGGGCGCTGACTAAGCCGGCGTACAGGACTCGAACAAGACCTGAATAGAACTCTCTAACAGGATTTTCTTCTCAACCCCCTGAGGATTGAGGATCTTACTCTGATCCGGAGAAGCAAAGCAGAGCTAATACCAAGACCACGGGTGTGTGCTACCGGAGTAGCGGACTGACTCGATTGCTACCTGAGTAGCGACAGACTCGATTGCTACCTGAGTAGCGGACTGACTCGATAGGCTCAGCAAATGCTCGGCACGAGTACGAGATAAGATCGATCGTAGTGGTGGAGGCGAGTTGCGTGAGTTGCTCCGTAGAGGCTTTGGCAAGTTAGCGGTGCGCTAGAACTTGGGGTTGTTTGTGTTTGGTTGAGAACCCCTTCCTAGTTACAGGCAGAGTTATATTTATATCACTCTCGAAACCCTAGGGCTGTGAGATCCAGCCCGGCGGATTCCGAGTTTCATTAGGACTGTCCTTCCTTATTCTGCTTCCAATCTCCTTAATTAAGAATCAATCGAGATCAGACTTCTTCTTTGTTTAGGCAACTTCCTCTCCGTTAAATATGTCCAGATCACCACTCACTAAAGTCGAGATTAGCCAAATCGAGTCCATTGCCGATCAATCACTGATTCGGCGAAGATATCCTTTTCGGATGGATTGCTACCTGTAAGTACTCTTAAAAGCTCTATTTTTCCCCATGCGTCTCTAAATATGAGTTCAAATAGATACCTACATAACGTAGATATCCCATCTTTATCCCTCCCTGCAGACACCTCGGAGGAAGCGCTCCTCGCCCGCTGCAGCAACCAGCCGAGGCCCCATTCCGATTGAGATCTCTTCCGGTGAGTCCTCTGGCCCTTCTGAGGAGACAAATTCTTCTAACTCTGATGAGGAATTTCTGAACTGCTACCAAATTGCTCTTGAAATTTGCGGCGATAGTCTCCCTCAACCTGTTCCTTTGCGCTGTCTTGATGCAGGTACCTCCTCCAACCTAGCCCTAGCAGTTGGTCAGAGTTCCATCCAACCACTCCTGACACTTCCTGCCACTGCAGAAACTGGACCGGAGGCGGAGGAGAACCCAAATGACACCATGGCGGAGGGCCCGGTAGGCGAGCCCCTACTATTGACCGCTGGTGCCCCCTTAATTTATTGAAATAAAATAAAAATTTGGACACAAGACAAGCGAAATAAATTGGGCACCCGCCGAGCGGCTGTCCCTGAAAATCTTGATTCGCTGAACAACAGGGCTTAACCCTAAGGGGAATTCAGAAAAATGTTAAAACTTTCAAAAATCCGCCACCAAAGATGATACGGTGATCGCGGGTATTGCCCTACTGCCCTCATGTTGCCCCCCTAGTTTACTGGGCTGTGCAGATATGCAATGATAAAGCAAAGCCGAGTAAACTAGATAACAAAACAAACGGCCTCTCCTTAAAACGGGTAGAAGCCCATCTGCCAGACACAGATCTGGCCTCCTAGCGCCAAAGAAAAAAGCCCAGCGTCAGGCGGCCCAATGGGTGCATGGGAAACGTAAACTGTGATTAATGGAGGATTTGACGGTCACCGAACCGTTGTGGAAACCCGAGAAGTCGTAAGTCAAATCCCCACCTTAATACGCACCGGTTCCCAATCGAACAGGCGCCTGGAACGGATGATTTCATAAATACGGGCAAACCAAAGCATTAAAGCCCCGGTAACCCCTAACTGTTGGGTTTCCCCCGAAAATCAGTATAAAAGGAAACCCCTGGCAGTAACGAAATCTCAATAGACTTGCCAACTTAGAGCCGACATGGCAACCCTAGTACGGTTCACATATAGCGCAACCCTCTGGTTGCCACAGGCCTTTCCACCAAAGAAACTGAAATTCCGGCTAGACACCCCAGTAACCTCAATCACCCAGCGTTAAACAAATCCTAACCCCTGTCACCTAGCGTTAGGCGCCCTGAACCTGCGCTTCGAGGTATGTAGCCCATACCCGGCCAGTCATGGCTGTTCCCCATGCGGACTAGCGCTAGGGATCTGGTTAGGTACCATCACCCGCGGAGGAAGGGTTGAAAGTGCCTGTCATCGCAGCCAACCCAACCACTAGTTTCGTCAGCGGAAAGTGGTGTTTTGGCTGAAGTGCGGTAGGCTCACTCTTTACCTCCGCTAGTTTTGCAAACTCCTCCCTCTGCCTTGTATAAATCTATCCCTTCCTGGAATTAGCAGAGGTCCGTTTTGCTGGTGATGGTGAAGATACAACTCTCGCAGTCTCCGCGGGCGGCTAACGAACGACCATGAGGAGTCCGCTAGGCTCAAGACTTAGAGAGAAGTAGGCATGGTTTCAGAGCTAGGTAGTAGCTCTTGTTGTGTATCTTTTTTCCTTGTAATGCCCTTGGCCGCAAAGCCTTTGTATATAGAAAGTAAGCTACAATTGCAATACCATTCTCAAAGATACGAACTTTATTGATGAGGAAAAGTATAAGGACACAGACACCCCAAGCGGATGTCGAAATAAACAAGGAAAAAACGCAAAACCCTAAAGATTTTGCAATGAAAAACCTGGAAAAACTCAAAACACGGCAGAAACACCCCTAGCGGATGTGCCGTTCTAACTTGTTGCCCCCCGAGCGCGCTGAATTAAGAAAGGTTCTGACCAGAATCTTCATCCGCCGGAGGAACCTCGAATTCCCAGACACTTGGAAAGTACTTCTTAAGATATCTCCCGTTGATGGGGTTTCTGTGTACTTCCCCGTCCAAGTCGCGGAGCTGGTAAGCTCCCTTGCCCACGATACGGTCAATGACACATGGACCCTCCCAACGAGCACTCCATTTACCACGACCCGGTTCGTCGAGGGGCAGAGCGACCTTCCAGACCAAGTCCCCTTCGCCATAAGACTTACCCTTGGTCCGCTTGTCATATGCCTTGGCGATCCGCTGCTTCTCAAGGATGATGCTTTCCAAAGCTTCAAGCCGCTTCTCGTCAAGGTCTTCATGCTCCTGGAACATGGCCTGCACGTAGTCGTCGCCAAGCAGCTGGTGTTGTTCACGAACCCTTAAAGAAGCTACATTGATCTCCAATGGCAGAACAGCATCATGGTCGTACATCAATGCATAAGGAGTAGTGCCCGTAGGAGTTTGTTTAGAAGTCCTATAGGCCTACAGTGTGTTATCAAGCTGAGTATGCCATGATCTTGGGTTATCCGCGAGCATCTTCTTCATGATGGATAGGATAACCTTGTTAGTAGCTTCTGCTTGACCGTTGGATTGAGCATAATAAGGAGAGGAATGTAGGAACTGGATACCGTAATCCGCTAGCCAGGCTTGGGTCTTCTCAGCCATAAAGGCTGCCCCCCGGTCCGCCACTATGCACTCTGGAATGCCATACCGGCAGATAATATTCTGAAACACAAAGCGGATGATGGTGTCTGCATCACAGTTCCTGGTCGGTATAGCCTCCACCCACTTCGTAAAGAAATCAGTCCCGAGCAAAAGAAACTTGTGCTGCGCAGACGAATGTGGGTGAATCTCTCCAACAAAATCCAATGCCCAACCCCTGGCGGGCCAAGGCTTGATGATAGGTTGTAAAGGGATATTTGGAATCCGCTGGACCGGCCCATGCTTTTGGCAATCCTGACAACCCTGGGCAAAAATATGACAGTCTTTCAACACAGATGGCCAATGATATCCGTATCTACGAATAAGCCACCTCATTTTGGGTCCGGACTGGTGTGAACCGCAGACCCCTAAGTGTACCTCTCTCATAATTCGCTTGGCTTCCACGCCGAAGATACACCTCAATAGAACTCCATCCTCCCCCCTCCGGAATAAGTCTTCTCCTTTGAGAAGGTAGTTAGTCGCAAGGTGCCTGATCTTTCTCTCAGACGGTGCGGATGGGTCCTTTAGATATGCTATGATTGGTATCCGCCAGTCAGCATCAATGGGCTCTACTGTAGCGACCAACCACTCTCCGCGGTCCTCCCGGCGGATAGCAAAAGATGGTAGAGTTCTGCGCTCTACCCGAAGGATTCTTTCCTTCACTCCTTGGGCTAAACTGATTCCTGTGGCCAATTGTGCCAACTCATTAGCTGCAGAGTTCAATTCCCTAGGAACATAGTCCAAGGAAACATCGATGAAACGATCCAGCAGCTCAATAGCCCGCTCGTAGTAGTGCACCAAATGGAAAGATAAACACTTGTAGACCCCCAGCAGTTGATTGATAACTAGCATTGAGTCTCCAAATACTTCAATTTCTTGTGCCCCCAGGTCGAGCAACAACTCCAACCCAATGAGTAGAGCCTCATACTCTGCCTGGTTGTTGGTGCACGTCCACTCCAGCTGAAACGAATAAAGATATTTAGTGCCAGCTAGGTTCTGAATGCAAATCCCAGCGCCAGCTAGCTTGCTGGTACTGCTACCATCAAAGTATAAAATCCAAGGCTGGTAGCGGATCATATGAACAAACTCCGGCGGCTCGGTAAATTCCTCCTCAATAGGATGGTGTAACAAGAAATCCGCGATGGCCTGACCCGTCATAGCCTTGAGTGGCGCGTATTGCAAAGAAAACTCTGAGAGGGCCAACACCCACTTGCCAATCCTACCCCTTAGGATAGGTCTCGTCAGCATATACTTCACCAAGTCCGTTTGTGCCACCACTATCGTTGTAAATGAAAGCATGTAATGGCAGAGCTTAATACCAGCGAAGTACAGGGCTAAACATAGCCTCTCGATTGGTGAATACCTGGTTTCTGCATCCAAAAGTGTCCGACTAATGTAGGATACTGCGTATTCGATTTTCTTTCCATCCGCCAGGGTTTCATCCTGGGCCAGCAGTCCTGCGATAGAAATATCAGATGCAGAAATATATAACTTGAGAGGAATACCGGGCGTAGGCGGCCGAAGGACGGGCGGGCTAGCCAAGTACTCCTTGATCCTGTCAAAAGCAGCCTGGTGCTCAGGATCCCACTTAAAGACTTCTCCTGGTTTGAGCTTGAGTAGAGGAGAGAAAGGCGCCACTTTGCCTGCTGAATTGGATATGAAGCGTCTGAGAAAATTAATTTTTCCCAACAAGCTCTGTAACTCCTTCTTGTTCCGCGGTGCTGGTGCATCTAACACAGCCTGGACCTTATCGCCAGCCACCTCGATGCCTCTCTCATGCACCACAAACCCTAGAAAGTCACCAGCACAAACCCCAAAAACACACTTGGCTGGATTCATTTTAAGCTGATGCTTTCGCATGATAGTGAACACCCTTCTGAGATGATCAATGTGGTCCTCCTTTTTCTTCGATTTTACCACCACATCGTCGATGTAGACCTCAAGGATGTCCCCTAATATCTTACTAAAAATTATGTTCATCGCACGTTGATATGTAGCCCCCGCGTTGGTCAAGCCGAACGACATACTGAGATATTCAAATGCACCGGTGAACCCTGGGCAGCGAAAGGCAGTTTTGGAGATGTCCGGCTCGTATATGGGAATCTGGTGATAACCTGCCGTTCCATCCATAAACGATAGTAACTCGTGCCCCGCTACTGCATCCACCAACATATCCGCTATCGGCATAGGGTAGACGTCCTTTGGTGAGGCAGCGTTCAAATCCCTGTAGTCCACACAGACTCGAATCTTGCCATTCTTCTTCCTGACAGGAACTATGTTGGATAACCATTCCGGATATAAAGTCGGTCTGATTATCCCAGCAACAACCATGCTTTGAACTTCTTGTTTGACCGCCATCGCAGTTTCCGCATTCATCCGCCGTTGTTCTTGTTTTACTGGCCTGCATCCCTCCTTGATGGGGATACGATGACAAGCCAACTCTTTTGATAATCCCGGCATATCCTGGTATCTCTCTGCAAAGCAGTCCTTAAACTCCTGCAGCAACCCTACCAGTTGCTGCTTCAAATCCGTTTCAAGGTACTGACTAATCCCCACGTCCATGGGCTCAGCTTCTGTCCCCAGGTTGACTCTTTCTACAGGATCACGTACCTTGGGTGGAGTATCATCCAACGCCGCGGGAGCAGGCTGAATCACTTCCACCCCTATCGAAGTTTCAAAATCTTCTTCCTCAACGCACTCGACCAGTGCTACTTCCTCCCAAGCCATTTGCTCAATTCGATAAATAGCTAATCGTTGCATAAAAAGAGCAAAGGCCTCTGACGCCTCTTGTGAGAGGACGTCACTCATTAGAAACATTTGGAAGAAGCTCAATGGAAACTGGCCGGCTGTAATCTATCATGGCCTGGGCAATTCCCCATTGAGACAATTCGTTCTGGGTCACCCCGATTGGATGCCCCTTATGATCAACCCCCTCAATTCTGAGAGGTCTCATAATGCTATTGTAATAGCTGGCCTCCAACTGGACGGCCGCTACAGAATAAGGACGCTCATCCGCTTTGATGAGCACTGGTAGATCCGCGACTGGATCCCACATGATCATCTCTTGATGAAGAGACGAGGAAACGGCCAATGCTTTGTGGATCCAGTCCCTCCCCAAGATCATATGATAGGGAGCGTTCGCCTCAGCCACGAAGAAGGCCTGATAAGCGTCGGATGGTCCTATCTTGACTCTGAGCATGACCACCCCAGCAGTAGGAGCAATAGTCCCCGAAAAACCCTTCACCTTGGAAACCGACTGAATAAACTTCTGCTTCGGAACCTTGAGCTGCTCTGCAGTAGTGGTGGTGATGACGTTCACTGCGGCCCCTGTGTCTATTAAGACCTTGCGGACCTTGACCCCCTCCACTTCAGCCGTGACATATAAAGGTTTCATATGTTGGGACATATCGAATGTGGGCTTGGCGAACATCACACACTGCTTCAAAAAATCCCCAACCCCTTCAGGATATTCGTGGCTGGAACGAAAAACCCCAGGCTCGGATTCTGCCTCACTCTCATCCTCGGGTTCCTGTACTGAGTACACAGGCTTGGGTGACTCTTCAACATCAATAAAATGAGCAGTGGGCACGGGCTCTGGCAGAGCATAAGCCGAAGAGAGTATGAACACCATGTTACAATCATGAACCATGGCCTCGTCCTCAGGCTGCTCCTCGTCCATCGGCACCTCTTCCTCATCCGCCGCCTCTGGCTCCTCCTCGTAGTCGACCATTTCGTCCTCCTTGTCGAGGTCCACGTCTCCTGTTTCAGAGTCAGCCCTTACGCTGGAGGCGACTGAGGATGGCCTAGTTGGCACATTCATCTGCAGCTTCTTAGCCGCGTACTCTAGAAAGTTAGAAGGCGCTTTCGGCTCCTTTGGCCTGGCCTGAGATGTGGTAGCGGACAGCCCGCCCGCATCTGCCAAAGCTACATTGGATTCCTTCAGAGCATTCTCCCTCACAGGAACCCCCACGCTACTCGTGTTTGCAGCCAACGTTCCGCTGCTCTCTTTAAGTACCCATCTCATAACGGTGGAACCCCGACTGGTGTCAATCACCATCATATCTTCTTGATCCTCCGACTCTTTCTGCTTTTCGGCAGCCTCTGGTTGTGTCCTCCTTGGGGGTGACTGCCTAGCTTTTGAACGCTCAGGAGAAAACTCCAGCTTGCGCCTCGGCCTGGACTGAGGCGCCCCACTGGATCTTGGTAGATCCGCCACCCGGTCGTGTGCGCTCCTTCGAGGTGCCGGTGGAACCGCAGTGGACCGTTGTCGTCTAGAGTCCACGTAGGACTTAGTTCTTACTCTGTAGCGCCTATGGATCTGCTCCACCTGCTCCACAGGTACCGACAACTCATCCTCTGTTACCTTTCCCGAAGCCAGATCCGCCAAGGTCCTCTTTGCTTTTCCAAAGCGTCTCCTCTCGTTCCGGGTGGTCACTGCAGCAAGCTCAATGGCCTTGCCATCTCGCTGGGTATACCACCTGTCCGCCTTCGGATCATTCCTAGAAGCCGGTGGAATATAAACCCCTACAGATGGCTCTGGATTCGAAGCCTTGTGCGAACCCCCAACCATAACTGACTTGACTCCGGATGGGCCTGGATCCTGCCTAGGCCTTGTTCTGCTAGCATAACTGTCCTCGGACCCATGATGGTACTTCATCCGCTTGGAACTCTCTCGGCCCGACTTCTCGGGCGGCGGATGCTCTAGCTTAGCCTTTTCAAGGGCTCTCTTCTCGGCCTTCTCCTCTGCCTCCTTCAAGGCTGCCTGAAACTCATCAAAAGTAATCGGTTGCCCTGTAGTCAACCTACAGGTGAGGCAGAGCTTGGAACGAGGGAACATCACCATATCCTCCTCTTCAATAGCCCCGACCCAAAACTCTGGGCAGGGACTAGGCTGGCCGCCGTCAAACTCCAGCTTGCCATCGTTTAGCCACTCCTACAACTAATCCTTAAGACCTACACATTCAGAAGTACAGTGGTCAAAAGTACGATGGAAAAAACATGTAAATCCGCCATCCCCAATGTTGGGATGGCATCGGTAAAACTCTTGAATCTCTGGTGCCTCCTGATGCACCATTGCTTCCCAGATCTCCTCCGCCTTGCCTGCGTCGTAAGTATACTCTTGAAACCTGGAAACCTGCTTCCCGCTCTGCTGTGTTGGACCTGGACCAACGCTGATCTCAATCGCATTCACCCGCGGAGCGACTTTAGCAGCTGTCCACTGAGGCACCTTAGGATTCTCCAACTGCAGGGTGTTGTCATTGATCCATATTTGCAGCTGGTCCTTTAGCTTCACACAATCCTTGGTGTTATGATTGTTCATATTGTGGAAGCTGCAGTACGTCTTTCCCGCCATGTAATCAGGCTTGGGGATGAATCCGTCGTGGTGCAGACGCCCCAAGTTGAATTGCTCCTGCAAAATCTCAGGAGCCCTATGGGCGTTGTAGGTATACTCCTGAAAAGCTGACTTAGTTGGCAGCGGTGCTATTAACGTCACGGTCTCCCTGACTGGCTTCGCTATATGGGACTGCAAAGGCTTCTTATCTGTCCGCTCAATAACCGCCACCTCGTGCTCCAACTCCTCATCAACCCAAGTTAGAATTGGCCTAGGAACAGCATCCGCCTGGATAGTTGCTACGGTTTTAGCCGCAATCGGCAGTGGAGTTTTGGGCTTCAAAGTTCCCGGATAATAGGACGTAGGAGTACCCTTCCGCCTCTCGTTTCTATCCCTGGACCGATCAACGTAGTGCTGCTCCTGACCCAGGCGATTAGTCAAATCCGCCATCGTGGTCACGTGCACCTGCCTGAACCCCTGGCGGATCTCATCTACCAGGCCATCAATCGCCATTCTTACTGCATGCTCCTCTGGAATTTCCATCTCGCAGCAGGTCAGTTCCAGCTTGAACCTTCGTAAATAATCAGTGGCCGACTCATCAGGCCGCTGTTCAGTCTCTGCCAGGTCTTTGACCCCGATCTTTGCTTCCACGATGCCAAACATCGTTCTGAACAGAACCTCCATGGTCTTCCAATCTGGAATGGACCCGGGTTTCAAACGCTTATACCAGATTGCTGCTTCCCCAGCCAAGGATGTAGGAAAGAGCTTCAACTTCATGATTGGGTCCTCCCCGTACTGACCCGATTCATTGGTGAAACGCATGATGTGCGTTTCAGCATCTTCTGACGTCTGGCCAGTGAATGGAGTAAACCGGATTGGCTTAAACCCAGCAGGGAATGGGATCGCATTCACTTCTTGAGTCAATGGATTCTCATACGTCCTGTCGACGTTGGGCAACCCCTGTAGTTCCCTGAGCCTGTCAGAGAAAATCCTGCCAATGTCATCCAACGTTATCTGGGCCACGACGTTTGCTGGTTGCTCCAGCGCATTGGTATTACCCGGCCTCGCAGGTGGAACCTGGTCCCCCGTCTGATGGTTAGCGGCCTCAGTGTTAGGCCCGCCATTTCCGCCATGACCATTTGTGCATCTCCGCTGATCCCTCTGCGGATTTGTAACTGCACGGCTGGGTCCTTCAGACTGGTCGACCCGATCAAATAACTGTCCCATCAAGACATTCAAGTTTGCAAGCGTGGCGTTAGTAGCTGCCACCTGCTCCTGTTGTTGTTGCCAATAGCTATCAGAATTCTTGATGTGGGCAGCCAAGTCATCCCCCAGCCGGCCTTGCTGTCCGGCGAGGTACTTGAAATTAGCAGTGAACCCACCCTTTGCTCAGTTGCCATCCGCTTAACGGATTCACTTAGACTAATGACCACAGTATTGGCCTTCTTCAGAGCTGTATCTGTCTCACAAGATTTTTCAATCAGCATTCTCAGAGTATCCGTCACCTTTGTGGGAGTTGCAGTCTCCCCAGTGAACGGTGCTATAGGTGACGTCGGCGGATCCGCGAACTCATCCGCGAACCCCTCCTCCAAGAAACCAGATGCAGCTGCCCGGTTGACAAAACCCAGAGCGGTGTTGTCAACCCGAGGAGCAACTGTCACCTCTAGTTCTTCCACCTCAATTTCCGTAACTGGTGTCGCGGAAACCGGGTTCAGACTCTTCCTGCTTCGCACGGCCTTGAGGGCTGTAGCAATAGCCGCTACATCTCCCAAGGTCCCGCCAAACACTTCAATGGCTTCAGCTTCGGTTAATCCCCTACACTCAGCTGTGTTATGTTTGATCAGCTCTATGTGAGAATTCTTCAAACAAAACATAGTTACCCTTTTGCAAGGATGACCCGTTGTAGATCCCGCGATCTTGACACTGTAGGTCCCACTGGGCGTGCCAAAATGTTCGTGGCGGATTTAGCACCCGGCGAACAGTCAGCACATGGCGTGGCGGACGTGAGGTCCTTTGCGTGTCTTCTGTGTGCTTTAGGCGTGCCAGCACCCTTGGAGCGGTGCAACTCGATCGCGTGCGACCCCTGGCGAGTCTTCTCGTCTGCTCCCAATTGACTCTGACTTCCTGGTCAAGCGACTGTTACGCGGGCGCTGACTAAGCCGGCGTACAGGACTCGAACAAGACCTGAATAGAACTCTCTAACAGGATTTTCTTCCCAACCCCCTGAGGATTGAGGATCTTACTCTGATCCGGAGAAGCAAAGCAGAGCTAATACCAAGACCACGGGTGTGTGCTACCGGAGTAGCGGACTGACTCGATTGCTACCTGAGTAGCGACAGACTCGATTGCTACCTGAGTAGCGGACTGACTCGATAGGCTCAGCAAACGCTCGGCACGAGTACGAGATAAGATCGATCGTAGTGGTGGAGGCGAGTTGCGTGAGTTGCTCCGTAGAGGCTTTGGCAAGTTAGCGGTGCGCTAGAACTTGGGGTTGTTTGTGTTTGGTTGAGAACCCCTTCCTAGTTACAGGCAGAGTTATATTTATATCACTCTCGAAACCCTAGGGCTGTGAGATCCAGCCCGGCGGATTCCGAGTTTCATTAGGACTGTCCTTCCTTATTCTGCTTCCAATCTCATTAATTAAGAATCAATCGAGATCAGACTTCTTCTTTGTTTAGGCAACTTCCTCTCCGTTAAATATGTCCAGATCACCACTCACTAAAGTCGAGATTAGCCAAATCGAGTCCATTGCCGATCAATCACTGATTCGGCGAAGATATCCTTTTCGGATGGATTGCTACCGAAACAATCCCTAATTATCCCAATCAGTATTTACACCTCATTATCCCTTAAAGAGAATCGTATATTGTATAATTGGATTACTATAAAATAACCCCGAACTGATTAGGTAATAAATCCACGTTTCCCCCCAAATAATCTTTCCTGCAAGAAGCGGGAAACCATGAATATCGGGTCTGATTTAAACCTAAACCCCTCTGGGCCTCAGGATAAAAGCCCAATTGGAGTGAATTCCAATTGTGGCCCAAACAGACTGGTCGGTTTGATGATATTAATTGATCGAGACGGTTGGTGAAGAGGTCTAAAGCCCATTTCCGGGAAGAAGCGGAGGCCTTGAGCCGAGAAGTGTTCAGAACCTCGGACATGAGGTTTCGACGGAGGAGACGCCATTTTGGGCCGTAGCCGCTGCTGAAGATGACACGGTTGTTGTTAGTGATGAGCTTGGTGATTGGTTTAGGTGGAGGGCGGTCCGCGCAGACGGCGCCATTTTGGACCAAGGCTTGGTGGGCGAGTGAGTGGTCGTTAATGAAAATGGTGGGGTGAGAGCTGAAGGGGATGGGGGCGGAGACGACAGGGCCATACTTAGCGTGGAGGTCAACGTGTGGGTTCGATTCCGGAAGCTAGTTTGTAGAGCCATATGAAGTTTCCGATTATCGGAATCGAGGGGGGTCCGGGGGGTAGAATAACGCCATGGAGTTTGGTGGAGGGTTTAGAGGGAGACAGAAGGGTTTTGAAAAGGAAAGTGATGAAGAGGGAGAGGATGAAGATGAGAAACCACATGATTTCCTTGGTTCTGTAAAACAAGTGCTTGGGGTTGGGTGTATATATAACCTAGAAACTATAATTAGTACACCAGCAATAGAACACAGAGACCAGATGCCATTTTTTTTCGTTCGGCAGATTATTAATCATGTGGTAATTGACTGATTATATAATTTGCCTGACGTCTCATACCAAGCTTCAAGTTTGCAGAGCACAGGGACTAGATGCCATTTCTGTTCGGCAAATCATTAATCATGTGGTAATAAACTAATTATATAATTTACATGACGTCTCATACCAATTAACACTACTGGAAACAAGGACCGAAGCGACGAAGATTGAAACGGGAAACACAAACTTTGTCACCTCAACAAATCGAAGCGACCAATATAGGATTTGTCGCTTCAAAAAACAAGAGCGACCACTATTGATCAATAGTCGTCGCTAAAAAATTAGTGAAGCGACGAATAGTGGTATGTTGTCGCCTCCGGACAATGTTTTGTAAAATTCAGCGACGAATATTCAATCTTCGTCGCCGACTTAAAAATCAAGCGACGAAGTTAATAACTTTCGTCAATATTTATCGCGGATATATGAAACGAAGCGACGAGTTTTGAGCAATAGTCGTCGCTTCATGTTTTAAAATCTGTTATAAAGCCCTCGACTTCAACATATTGCATAAGTTGAAATTTTAGAAAAAAAAAACTATTTCGGAGCTGCGAAAAAAGGGGCAGATCGGCTGATTTCGTCAATTTCGGGGTCTAATTGCTTGGGTCTTCTCTTCTAATTGCTTTGTAGGTTAGTATAATCTCTCATCTTCATTATAATCATCATATTTGGGTTTGATTAGTTGAATTTAGTGTTTGATATCTTGAGTTGGATTTGGTTTATAATGTGTTTTTTTGTTGTTTTTAGTGTTAGGTGTTTGAATATATGATAGAGTTGGTGTTGATTTTGGTGAAATTGAGATTATTTAGGTTAGTTTGTGAAGTTGTCAAATTTTAGTGAAATTGAATTTTAGTGTAATTTAGTGAAATTGTGAAATTTAGTTAAATCCAAATTTAGTGAAACTAAAATGGCTTGAAATAGTGCAATTTAGTGAAATTTTGTGAATTTTATGGTAGTTTAGGTTGAAATTATTAGTTAATGATATAATTGGTTTGTGTTGTGTGTGAATTGTGGTAGTTAGGGTTTCTGAAACATGCGAGTGGCTTAGTGAGGGAGTGTGGTGCCGTGTGTAAATTTATTGTTTCGTATTATATATAATTGTGATGTTTATCAGCTTAGAACTCCCGTTTGAGAATCAACAACTCATCTAATTGATCGAGATGAGTTGTTGATTCTCGAATTGTCCCATTTTTGGACATTTTAGGCGAACACAAGTTTGTTGATCCTTTTGTTATTCATGTGGTTTCCTTTGCAGTTTTGGGATAGAGTTTCGACAGTGTCTCTCTATAATGTTCATCGAGTGCAAATTAGGTTGTTTAGATTTTTGTGCACATGAGGAACTGTAGGGAGATGCTGCCGAAATTTCCCAAAACTGTAGCAGAAACCACATGAATAGCAAAAGGATCAACACAGTCGTGTTCTCCTGAAGGGGATAGGACCCAACGTGGAGGCATAAGAAGAAGAAGTGTTGGGACAGATTTTGATTGTATCATAAATGTTGTGTGTTAACCTTATGCATATTGTCTGTTTATGTTATGACAGGAAATATGGATGATGTCCCCGACAAATCTTGGACGAATCTTCATTTTACACACCCTGATTACAGCATAGGCTTAGTTAACTTCATCAATTTTGTTTCCGCTCGCACTGCTGGAATCGAATTTCTCCCTTGTCCGTGCGCAGCTTGTAGAAATGGTCCTTATTATAAGAAACTCATAGAGATTTATCATCACTGCTTGCACCATGGTTTGGATCGGACTTACACAGTTTGGCACCTACACGGGAAAGTTTCTGGTCAACCGGCAATGATCAATAAACCGAGACAGTGGCTTCAAGACAGAGTCTAGGCTTCTAGTGTTGCCGGTTCTTCAGTGATCCCGCCTGTGGAGATTATACAAGATGTATTTCCATACTATTCTGGATACCACTTAGATGCACCACATAATGTCATTGAAGAAAATGCTGAAGTTCACTTCAATGACATGGTAGATGATGATTATGCTAAGTATGAAAAGCTTCTAAGGGAGTCCCAAACCTCATTGTATGAAGGGAGTGAAAAAACTGTATTAAGTGCCATATTACATGCAATGGAAATTAAAGTTGAAAATGGATGGTCGGATACGAGTATTGATAAATTGTGTGGATGGTAAGTTTTTTAAAATGCATAATTTCCCTGTGAGTTATTCGAGAATTAAAAAAAATCCTGAAGGATCTTTCCCTTGGATATGAAAAAATTCATGTTTATGAGTTCAACTGTTACCTATTCAGGGGGGCTGCAAATAAAACTCGGAGGACTTGTCCAATATGTGGTGCTCAAAAATATAAGCCAGATACGGATGACATTCCAAAAAAGGTAATCTGGTATTTCCCTCTCACTCCAAGGTTGAAACGCCTATTTATGTCTCCACACACAGCAAAACATATGCGATGGCATAAAGAGAGACGACTAGATGAAAGTACCCTCTGGCACCCATCTGATGAAGAATCATGGCAACATTTTAACATGACATTTCCAGCTTTCGACGACATTAAAGGAAGAAATGTGCGGCTTGGAGTGGCAACTGATGGTTTCAGTCCATTTGGAACAATGACAACCCAGCATAGACATGGCACGTGGTTGTGATGCCATATAATCTACCCCCTAATATGTGTATGAGGAAGGAATATAATATGCTGACCGTGTTGATTCCTGGCCCTAAATCTCTAGGAAAGTGCCTTAGTGTCCCCATTCGTCCATTGATCGACGAGCTGAAAGATTTGTAAAAAAATGGAGTCTCTACTTTTGACATAGTCGACAATGATGTATTCACGATGAAGGCAGCGGTGATGTGTATTATAAGTGACTTTCCTGGTTTAGGGATGCTTGCGGCTCAACGGTGAAAGGGTACAAGGCATGTCCAATTTTTCTAGATGGCCTGACGGCGGAACATATTTGTGGGAGAATTATTTATGAAGGGCATCGAAAATGGCTCGACGAGAATTCACCAATGCGATCAAGTTTGACATTTAACGGGAAGCCAGAGTGGGGAAAAAGACCAGCTCATAAGAACGGAGATGAAATTTTGGAGGAAATTAGGTCACACAATTACGCCACTCTTAGCCAGCATCCAGATTTTCATGTCCCTTACTCAGCACACAACAGACAAGGTTGGAACCACGAGAGCGTATTCTGGATACTTCCCTATTGGTCATCGTTGTTACACAGGTACTGTTTAGATGTCATGCACATTGAAAAGAACATGGGTGACAATATCCTGGGAACCATTCTTCCAATTGAAGGGAAGACCAAGGATGGTCCAAGGGCTCATGAAGCTTTGGAGAAGAGGAAAATCCGCAAAAGTCAGTGGTGTTCGGAAACTGAAAGAGGACGGGAAAGGTTCCTCATGCACCCTTTTTTGTTCAAGAGGATCGTCGTGAAGAAGTATTCGAATGGTTTCGCGGTGTTAGGTATCCACTTGGCTATGCGGGAAGTTTAAGAAATAAGGTGGAACTAACTGAGAAAAAGTTCTATGGATTGAAGACGCATGATTACCATGTCCTGCTTCAACGTCTTCTTCCAGTGGTTATCCGAGGATTTTTGCCAAATAACGTCGTGAAGCCATTGATAGCATTGTCAAATTGGTTTCGGAAATTATGTGCTAGGGAGTTGAAGAAGGCAGATGTCCAACAGATGAAAGATGAGATAGTGATCATTCTCTGCAATTTGGAGTTGATTTTTCCTCCACATTTCTTCACCTCTATGGTTCACCTTCCCAAACAAGTTATGCTTACAGGCTCAGTACATTTTACATGGATGTATCAGACGGAAAGGTATATGTACTAACCAAAAATGTTTATTTTGTTCAAACTAAATTTACACTAACTCTATATATGCACTAATCATATTCATCATTTTATCAGGCAATTAGGTGATTATAAACAATCAATGAGTAATACACGTTACCCGAAGGGGAGTATTGCAGAAAGGTACTTATCATGGGAGTCGGTGACGTACTGTAAGTCGTATCTGCAATTGGAAGAACATGAAGAGCTCAATCCCCCAATATGGAATATTAGTTGTGTTTCTCAGTTAGTTCAGCCGTGTATTATGGATACCACCGGAAATATCAGGTTAACAGAGGAGCAAACGGCTGAGGCTCACTGGTAAATTTTGACGGATACAGAAAAGGCTCAAGAATACCTGGACACTCATTTGCAGATATACACAGCGAAACATGGTGACGATTACGACGAGTTTCTCATGAGGAGGAGTTTCCATCGATGGTTCTTAAGATATGTATGAAAATTGATTTTTTTTTTTTTTTTACAAAGATCTTATACCCTAATTAGTATAACAATAACACCATCTATTTTTCAGGCAACCCGTCGGCATGATGCTCAAGACCTTAATTTTAACAGGGCAATATGGTCATTGGCTCGAGGTCCGCAATTCACCTGGATTTATAAGGCGTGCTATGTGAACGGTATCAAGTATGTCTCATTCGATAGAGATGAAAGACTCAAGACTCAAAATAGCGGGGTGATGGCCATCTTGACTATGTAGTCGAGGTATGTTATCCAGACAATTTGTCGGTCGTGTTGTTCAAAGTTATATGGCACAACACCACTGACGATGAGAATGCCGAAGAAATTGACACCGTCAAAGTAGATCATGGTCTGATATCAGTGGATACAAACACTAGTTACTATGAGAATTCACCATTTTGTCTTGCTATCAAGACAAAACAAGTGTTCTATTTGGACGATCCTGCGGCGGGTGGTACTTGGAAGGTAGTGCAAGAAATGTCGCACCGAAATGTATACAGTGCCGAAGTACTGGCAACAGAAGATACCAGGCCTCCTTCAGGGAATCAAATCACAGAGCCATACCAAGAGGATACACTAAGTTCAATACAATTTTACCATATTGATGCATCTAATCTCCAACTCGATTTAGAAGTACACGAACAGAATGAAGAATCAAACGGTGAGGAAGATGACAGTGGCGATGAATTCGATGAGGAAGAAGAAGAGGAAGATGAAGATGATGATGGCGGAGATGACGAAGAGGAAGACTACTAGTTAATTATGGTACATGTTGTAATATGATAATGATGATATATATTTATTGTTGTAATTTTGAACAATATTTACAATATTCTAATTAAATAAAAATAAATGCATATAAGCATAATTGAAGCGACTTGGATTGAATATATAATTATTCAACTAATCTATTCAATTAAATTGAAGCGACAAATATTGGACAATATTTGTCGCTTAAAAAAGTGGAGCAACAATTTTTGTACAACTTCGTCGCTTTATGTCATTGAAGCGACGAAGTTTTAGCTCACTAGGTAACCTAGTGAGGTCCAACTTCGTCGCTTCATTTGATCGGAGGCGACGACGTTTTAACCCACTAGGTAATCTAGTGAGCTGAAACGGCGTCGCTTAAAATAACTGACGCGACGACTTTTAACTTTCGTCGCCAACTTAAAGGTAAAGCGACGAGTTTTGGACATGTGTCGTCGCTTCATATTTCTAGGAGATGATTTTTGTCTATGTTCGTCGCTTCGTATCTGATTAAATATACTGCATCGATCGGGGCTCTAATTTTGTTGGATTTAAGTGAAATTTTGACCATTACCGTATTTCATCATAACGATCAAATGCTATTTCACAGAGTTTTTCAAAATTTGACTTCTTTTATATAGTTGTTTCGAAAAGTTGTACACTTCAATATAATCTACTTATCAAGTTATACCGTATTGGTAAGCATGTTGTCATTATAATAGCAAAATTCAGAAAATGAAAATTTTGACTGTCTGGTGTGATCGTTATAGTTAAATATGAGTAGAGTAAAAAAATAAACTCGTTTCATGAACGTTCGATGCTCGATCGAAATGATCAACCATATTTTCATAAAACTTATCACAGAAAAACGCTATTACGTACCTTTATATGACCTTGTTTCGTCGACTCTTCCAAACATTAAACTCTCAAATACATGAGACGTAATCAGCCATGTAAAAATTTGGAAATGTTTACCTCCCGATACTATGGCTCCCCATAGAGAGAGATAAGTTTAAATAAGGTTGACCGCATCGATCGGGGCTCTAACTTTGTCGGATTTAAGTGAAATTTTGACCATTACCGTATTTCATTATAACGATCAAATGCTATTTAACATAATTTTTCAAAATTTGACTTCTTATATGGTTATAAGTTGAATATATGTTTTATTCAAAATATACGGATATTTTGAATAATTCCTACTCCTTATTATTCAAGGAATTGTCTCAAAGAGGCATAGTTCCTAGTTATATGCTTCGTATCTGATAATTGTATATGCTATATGATACTTACATGTTTATTCATCTCTTGACTTCATCTTTCTGGCAGAGTTGGTTGATATGACAACGGGAGAGAAGGTGAAGGGGCGGAACTCTAATAAGCTCGGCATCATCAGGGGCACAAAGACCCAGTATTTGAAGACCCTAAACAATAACCAGCCTCTGAAGGTTGAGTACTTGGAAGAGCACAGGGGTCTGAGCCTCTTGAAGTGGAGGACTTTGATGTCCCGAGACATCGGGAGCGCCATCAGGAGCAAAGTGCCCATGCTTGGGCCTTCATATGCTGAGGAGCACCGAGATGCACTGAGCACTTATATGGAGGTAAAACACAATTTCATAATAATTTCAAAAAACTATCTTTCAGTCATATATATTGAAATATGTTATTTCTAATGATTTCTTTGAATTGTTTTTTACTAGATGTTCTACGACCTCCCTCCCACCGAGATAGGCATGTTGACATACATCGACGAGACCGCTGCCAAGATCTACAAGGACTGGAAGTACGACTGCCACACCCATTACGTCGAAGTGTCAAAGGCGACGCCTGCAAAGTTCATCCACCGACTCGAGCAGTGGGAGTACCTCAAAGTTCACTTTGAGGACGACGATTATAAGGTAATTGAAAGTAATTAGAGGTTTTTGAATTTCATATAATAGATTCTTATTCTAATAGTTCGTGCATATTTTTACAGAGGATGTGTGCCCGGAACGCCACTAACCGGAACAAAGCAAAGGAGAAGGGGTGTGCAGTCAACCACCACTCCGGCACCATTCCCTATAGCTACCGGGTCGTTGCGAATAAGGCGAAAGGCAGTTTGGCGCCTATACTTCAGACAGTCTGCGATGTTTATGCACAATCTCAAAATGCGCAGGAGAAAGTGGTGAGTTTCCTGACGAGTTAGATGCAAGAGTTCCTAGTTTTTAGCTTATGATTTTAATTTTTTACAATTAAAAACTACACAAACACAAACTTATTGGATAATATTTTTTACAGGCAGCGGCGAAGAGGAAGATGGATGAGCTCTGTAGTCGCCCAGACAGTGATGTGGAGAGCGGCAGTCAAGTGACGGGCCCCCTTACCGTCGAAGAACAGATAGCGGTAGTGGACGCGTGTCTGGGTGGGAAGCCAGGGATGAGAGTCTGAGGTATGTACAAATCATAAAATAACAGTTTGTATTTTAGATACGAAAGAGAATTTAATTTGAATAATTTTTTGTATTTTACCATTTTTGCAGGGCTAGGAGGTGCATTAAGATGCCCGGCAAAACCAAGAGGCAGTGCATGCGTGTCCTGCAACGATTCGGAGGTTGAGAAGTTGAGGAGCGAACTAGCAGCCACCAATGAACGTAGCAGAATCAAGGAAGAACAAAGCAGAATCAAGGAAGAAGAGATGATGCAACGTATTGCAAGGTTGGAGGCTGCCCTCGGCATCGCGGCCAATCCGGATGCCAATGCCGCCGCCGCAAACCCTCTGACGATCGCCGATAAATCATCATGTGCTGAAGGTATAGGTATATCCGACGGCGACTTTGATTAGGACATTTCGTTAGTTTGTAATTGGAACATATGTGCATTATTGTTAGAACATATTGTAGTTTTGAATGAAATCTATGTATTTATAGTATGTGTGTTATGTTGGATATGTGATTTGAATGAAATGTATGTTGGATATGTGATTTGAATAAAATGCAGGTTTTAGAAATGAATGAAATCAGACCAGAATTTTGTTTTCCTGTCTTTGTAACAAACAATGAAGCGACGAACAATGATCAATGTTCGTCGCTTAGCTTTTAATGACGTGACGAAGATTAATCAAAATTCGTCGCTTAGATTTTAATAACGCGACGAAGATTAACCAAAATTCGTCACTTAGATTTTAATAACGCGACGAAGATTAACCAAAATTCGTCGCTTAGATTTTAATGACACGACGAAGATTCATAAAAAATTAGTCGCTCATCGTTATCGTATCATACATTCTCCTATTAAACATGAAATGAAGAGATGACTTTTGAACCAAAGTTTGTCTCCACAAGTACGAGGCGACAATCCAAAATTCGTCACATCGAGTTTGAAGAGACGACCCTAAAGTCATCGCAACAGAATGCAAGCGACGCGTATAAATTGGTCGCTAGGGATGGCTGGTGACGAGTCAAACGTCGTTGCTCGCTGGTGAGCGACGAGTTTCAGATCGTCGCTCTCTTGTGAGCGACGATTTTTGTTGTCGTCGCATGAAATATCCAAGCGACGACTTTTGACTCATCAGGCGTCGCTTAGAATCTACCTGACGAGTCTGAAGCGACGACCTCAAAGCGATGACTTTTTTGTCGGGACGGTTTCGAAGCGACGACTTCGGAGGCGAAGCGACGACAAAAAGTCGTCGGTTCGACTGTGACCCACAGTAGTGTAAGCTTCAAGTCTGCAGTTATATTATACACTGTACGTCTGTTCAAAATAATCAGGCTATGATGCTAAAGCTAAGAAGTATGAACAAAAACAAACAAAAGTGGCCAATAGTTCCTCTACTAATTTTCATTATTTAACATAATTGACGACTGTGAACTCTAAGCGCGGAAAAAATTGTACTACAAGGGTGAAGATGCCATGTTGGCAAAGGCCTGATATTGTGACAGTACTGACAATCAAGTTGCGCTCTAGAAATAGGCAAAGTCTAATATTAAGCATTTGGAAGTGGAGACTGATTTTGCTGTGTTCATTAACATCCTACATAGGCCTGATATTGAGCTTCATCCTCTTGGAACCTCGTAGAACAGTGTGAAAATTTTTGGCCCAGTCTTTTGATTCTACTGTATCAAGTAAATTTACCAATAGACGATTATAATCGCTGATATTTTAGCGAAAAGAAAGCTTGATCAAGATCTGGTAGCTAGCTTACAGCTTCAAAAATACCAATCAACTGAAGCTATCTTAGATGAGATTGATGCCCTAGTGAGGTCTCTTTCCTTTGTAATAGCTTTGGCTGTGTAATCCTTAGTATTTAGTTTTCTTTTGGTTGGACTTCAGGCACCTTGTAACTGAGAAAAACATATACAAGTTGTGAAGAGCAAATAGACATTTCAACTGACATCACAATCACAACATTGATGCCGCTCGCTGCCATGCATCTCTTTTTAAGTTTCCTTGGAAAGACCTCATCAGCTTGGCAGCTTGTTTGGTTGATGCACTTCTACGTTGCTGTATTATAAGTTCGATTCGGAAATAAGAAAAGTTCTCACAAACTAACCTAGAAAATCACACAAACTTCCATACATTAAATAGGAACAAAAATGTTGGACACAAAATTTGAGCTCTTCGATATTTTAAACACCAACTCCCTTCCTTAGCAATTTTGTAAGAAAAAAAAAAAAAACGAAAATCGGACAAGGAAGATTTTGAAAAGGGAGAATGGTCATATCAGAACTTGTAAACATAACATGTTATTTATGTTGCTGAAAATAATTAAATTATTGAAGCCTCATTCGTTTCTTTCAAAGTTTCAGCATTCTCTTACTTTCCTTTCTGTCAGCCAGTTTGCATGGCCTAATACACCTATAACGGGGCCTCAAATCGAAAAACTTTCTTCAGAAAAGTTGTTCTTCATCGTCTCAACTATATCATATCTAAAAATCAGCCTAAACGGATCTACATTGAGGTTAGTACGTCAGTTTGAGTAGAGGCTGCTGGAGCATTTGTAATCAGCAACTCTCATCTTCTTTTGCCTCTTAATTCGATAAGTTAGAAGTCAAATATTTGAGTATTTGAATTGCATTGCATGCTCGAGAAGTCTATTTCTTCTTAGACTTTGGTTGGGCTGCTATTAGAGCATGATTATGAACATGCATGTTAACTTGTCAGTCTGCACATCAAGTGTTCGATAAAAGTTCCCAACCAGTTTATGCTTAGTATTAGAGACTTGCTTGTGGTATGTTATTGCTGTGAAACTTAATTAGTCATCTCTCTTCTAGATGAGCAAGAGGAGATCGAACAACTTGGAGGGAAGCTGCTGAGGTTTGTGTCGATACGAAATGCACCTGATAAGTTTGAGGTAGGGGAAAACTGATTTTGAGTTGCTGGGGTTATGTTTCTCTTAAAGAAACGTGATTTTGTTGGTATGTTGAACTCAGCATTTTACTCATTGTGAACTTACTAATTCCTTTAACCAAATGTATGGTTGTTCATGTTACGATTTTGAGTATTAAAGGCTGTTTAAAATTGAGATTTCGTGTTGGCAAAATATCACTTTGGTCATTGAACTATGTTTGGCTCTCCACTTTGGTCACCCAACTATTAAAAACTCCACTTTGGTCATTCAAGTGATTCAACTATGCCACTTATATCATTTTGGTCAATCTGTTTATTTTTTTCCCATTTAAATGTGATATTTAAACGGTGAAAATAAACGGAGTGACCAAAGTGATATAGTGGCATAATTGAATGACCAAAGTGAAGTTTCTGAAAGTTGGGTGACCAAAGTGTCGAGCGAAACATAGTTCGATGACCAAAGTGATATTTCTGCCTTTTGTGTTGGCACAGCTTGAATTTTTTTGTTAAATGAAACTGCACGGATTGAATTTGAAAGTCCAGAGTGACTTGACTGATCTGTTTCTTGAGTTTCATATTTTGAAATCTTGTGAGTGTTGCTTTATGATATTGGAAGTGGAAATTAATGTAGATTACGATTGTGATTACGATTGTGAGAGCTTGGGCACAATGACCCATGAGCTCTGTAATGTGAAGGGCACAATGGCCCAAATTTCCCCGGGGAAGCCCCTTGTGAGGGCGTGAATGTGATGAGTAATTATAAGATGTAAAGGTATGCTACAATCCCTTCAAATGCTTGAGATTTGTTGATTTACGATTAATCTGCATTTGTGTTAAAAGCAAATTACTCAAACTCTTGTTTTACGGATTTATTAAGTTTGAGTTTGATCAGATTGGTTATGGTTAAAGTGTTTCTGTTAGGCGTATTTGTGTAGTTTTAAACCTCAATTTCTGGAAAGATTGATCATCTCTATATTTGATTTAAATTCTAATCGTTGTTTCTTTTCTTTCAATGGTCATTGAACCCTTGCCCTGGAATTTTATATGGCTGGAACTTTTCAAAGCTTGTATAAGTACCATTATCATTGATGTTGACACTGTGAACTGAACATGTACAGTATGCTTGTTTTCCCGTTCTTGTTCTTACACAAATCATCTATTAAATATATGTTTACCAAGTTTTAGAAAGGATTCCCACTCGAAGAGTGTCTTAAAGCAAATTTTCCTTTTGAACTTCCATTGGTAGCCATGTCTATTCTCTGGTTCTTTTTCCTATTGCAAGAATTATGATCGCAACAAAGAAGTTTTGTTTTACCTCAATCGAATGACATCTTCCGTATGCTTAATAAATGGAACTTGTTCGTTCCCTTCTTATTGTTTATCTACCAAGTCCTGCTCCCAGCAAAGAATTCTTGAGTTTCACATTTACCTCCTGTTCAAGGACCTAATGACCACTAATTCAGTTCTGTATTATGGTTTCTAACTAACTTGGCATGGCTACACTTGATTCTTATCTCATTAATCTTGCTGTTCATTACTGTTGTTAATCGTTTCGACAAAGATCTTCAACTCAGTACGTGCCTTTACTCATTCTAAATCGTACAGTTTACTGATGACTTAATATATTGAAAACAATAGCAGATTTT
The DNA here is from genome assembly GCA_963682095.1 of Potentilla sterilis. Classification (NCBI taxonomy): domain Eukaryota; kingdom Viridiplantae; phylum Streptophyta; class Magnoliopsida; order Rosales; family Rosaceae; genus Potentilla; species Potentilla sterilis. The sequence continues at coordinate 24,887,028 of OY821754.1, forward strand.
GTTATACTTCCTAGAATTTTGAAACCAAGCTTCTTATATTCTAAACTTTACTAGAAGTCAAACACAATCTCTCCTTATTTTACATTTGGAATCCAAGGGATTAGATATTTGGCTACAAATTATCCTTAAAAAAAAAAAAAAAAAAAAAAAAAAACCGGGTTTTGGTCTTGTTGTGAAGCTACCCTATCAATGGCAATTTATGAAACTCTTTCGATTGTGAACAAGAAACTTCATTGCCTAATTTACAGAGGCATATGATCTGTTATGGTATTGTTATATGTTCTATTCATCCTCATGTTCAGTTCCGCAAGACTTTGAATGCCCTAGCCTTTTTGCTATTTTCTTTCCAAGTGATGTCTCCACGAATTGATCAATGTACTGTTTTGGAAAGTAAGAAAGCTAGTTCTTAATGTTTGTTAGAGCTTATTGTTGGGTTAACTGTGGTATAAGAACTTGTTGAGTTTTCTTTGGAGTTGAGATTGATTCTCTATTCTGAGTTCTTTTGAAGAAAGGGTATTTTTTTTTTTTTTCAGATGTTCGACAACAACACTTTCACGTTTTAAAACCCCTCTACTGGGCATCGTTTATGCTCACCCTGTTTTCCCTCAAATTTCAGGTGGTGATTATTTGATTGTCTAGAGTTGGAATTGCTCTACCTACTACCAGACTTGGTTGATTGAGCAAGATGCTTTGGTGAGCGGTAGCCTAATTCAAATCAGGTGATCAGATGCATTTCGGTGAAGATATCGTAGCATGTTAGTTATTTTGATGTGTGACGCAATCTTGATTGCAACTGGATAAGTTTAGGTACTACCTGGGAGATGAAAAGCTGATAGGAGCACAATGTGCGACGACATTAATGTGTTTACGCCCTCGTTTATGCTTTGTTTAACCCTTATTTGTCTAAGATTGAGTCATAATGTAGTTAGTGTCAATTTTGGTAGAGTTTTGTGAAAAATGGTTAAGAATCCGAAAAATGACTAAGTTTGAGAAATCTGGAAAATAATGCAAAATATGTCTTTTTCGTGATTTTGAGATGAATGAAACTGTGATCTATCCTTGTCCAAATTCTATGAAATTTGGCGTGCTTAATATTCATATTCTGAGGAATGTTGTGTTAAAATTTCAGATCAATCGGAGTTCGGGAAGTCGCCCAAAAGTTGGCTGCAAAAAGGGCAGTCCGAACATTCCAATCCAGGGGCTTACAGGATTTTCCTGGGACTGTGTCCCAACTTCGAAAAATCATTCCCGACGACTCAAAAGGAGTTTGATCGAACTGTTTTATGGGGAGATGTCCCTATGTGTCTAGTTTACGTGAGACTTGGAATCGCATCAATCGGAGCTCCACGGAGGGAGATATGCCGGAATTACTGCAACAAGGTCAAATCTGCCGATTCCAGGAACCTACTGCCCCCTTTTTGTGTTTTCTGTTTTCGATGGACCAAATGGTGTACAAATGCATATGTGAAGATGGTCCAAGCTTTATGAAGGGAAGAGGAAGACACTAGGCCATGGCATTGAAGAAAAATTGAAGAAAGAAGTTCTCCTAGCCACACTAGGAGAAGCTGCCGAATAGAGGCAGATTGTGTGCCTTTGTGTTGCTGCCGGCAATGATGCATTTTTGGTGGATCAAAGCTTATCAATTGAAGTCCAAGACCATATAAGAAGTCCATGAAGATGTGAAGCCCAAGCCTTGAAGAAAAATCAGAAAAAGAAAACCTAATTAGACTTTGAAAAGGAAGGTTGCAAATCCTTATCCCACTTGGTTTTCTCTATTCCTTTTGCTATAGGGCAGCCGGCAGCCTCCTCTATATATAACCTCATCTTCTCATTCTGAAAATCATCTCATCTCAAGCTAAACACAAGGCCGAAACTCTACCAAAATTCACCAAAGATCCTAGACAAAAACCCTAAACCGAAATCCATCACCACCATCCAAGTTTCTGCCGAAACTTGGAAAAATACCCTGCCGACATACCTTACTGCCGTGCAGCCTCATTCCATCTTCCATACATCGCCGGATCCACACCAAGTGAAGCTCTCAAGGTGTCTCAAAGTGTGATCCACTCCCTTCTTCGGTTTAGTATTTTTGTTTAGTTATGTTTAAGTTTTGTCTATGAAACACTCATGAATTTTTGGTGATGATTTGTATGTCTATGTATGAATTGATTTTGGTTTTTTATAAATTGCATGTTTTGCATGTTGATTTGTGATATGTGACTTGTAGATTTTTATGTTTGATAACTAGGACAATAGGTATGCGATGTTGTTTGAGAACTTAATTCGATTAGTAATCTAAGGTTAGGGCAATAAATCGACACACTAGTTTTGTTTTAAGCATTGGTTGTTTGACATGTAATTCTAAGTGCTAGGTTTCATGTGATAGAGTTCATGGTTGAGTCATACTCGTAGTTTTCTTAAATCATGTGCTCACTAGGTCTAAATACCTTAGAACTTGCAAGATAATAAGAGGATTGACGACCCTACTTGTTCGCTTGTCTTCGATTTGTGATTCATGTGCTTAATTGTTGGCCCAGTAAAATCGGTTAACACATACCTTAGGATTATACTCGTAGTTAATCTTAAGACCCTAGTAATCAACGATTAGATGACCTCGTAGGCTCTAATTGGGATCGAAATTGGTTAAGTCGAAACAACATTCATACTTGTTCCTTACCTTCTTGCATATTAATCTACATGTTAAAGAGTCTCTTGGTGCTAAATGTTTTGTGAGAGATGATGATCACTTGTATATAGTAGTTTAGGTTTATTTTCGTGTCTTAGATATAGAGGCAGTCCTTGCTGCCGAACTTCATCTTTATCCCCCATGATAAATTCGTATATATGTATATAAGTGTGACAATTGTGTGCATATATGTTTGTGAATATTTGTGTTAACATTCTCATATTTCAGGTACCCTTAATCCCCGGCTAGAACGATCCCTACTTATTCTATACTACTAACGATTGTAGGGTTATTATTGCTTGATGCTCGCTTCGGCGACTCGTCAATTTTTGGCGCCGTTGCCGGGGATTATAAAAACTTGTTATATTTGAATGTTATTTGTTTTGTAAATTTGTCGTGTGTTAATAGCTTGAAATAGTTTGAAAATTGTTTGTATTTGCTAATGCCATGGCTTGTATAGCTTTGTATATTCTTGCATTTATCTTTGTGTTTTGTTCGCTTTGATGTGTTTTGTGTGTGTGCAGGTCGAACTTGAAAGAAAAGTGCAGGAAATACGGAAGTTCTGCCCAAACAGAAATCGGGCAGTGCAGTCCGTCGACTTTGGATGGCTGCCGTTTTCTTCTCACAGAACTTGGGAAAGTGAGCCATACGCCGTTGGAAAGGTCTCTGAGTCTATTTTCTGTAGGATTTTACAGAAGTGGATTTGGAGCATCGAGTCATTCCCAGTTTCAATTTGAGTGCACGAAGGTCAATCTGGCAGAACAGAGAACTGGGCAGATCATTCGGTCCGATACAAGGCCAAAGAAAGAGTACCTCCGCTGGTCCGATTGGGACAAACCTTATACCATTGAAAAGCTCTGTGTGTCCACTACAACATTGATTTACAACACTTTTGAATTAGGATAGTGGAACACACCCAAAATCAAGCCTCAAGAGAAGCAGACACGTCTGCCGAAAGCCCTGCCTCTGCCGAGAGCCATCCTTCTGAGAGGCTTGCAGCCTGCGAGCACCTGCCAATGACAAGCCTGCCAAGCAGCTCATGCCGATAGTGCCTGCCATGATTGCTAGCATGATGAGCATACCTGCCGCGAAATCTGCCGAGCGGTGGACGCACCCTCCCGCCGATATTGCGCACCCTGACAACCATGCTGCCCCTGCACACTGCTGCTGCCCCCAGCATGTTCCTACTGCTGCCAAGATGCTGCACGCTGCCCCTGCACATCACACACTGCCGATGCTGCAGCCTGCTCCTGCGATGCTACTGCCCATGCGCGCCATGACACCAATGCAGCCCCTGCTGCTGCCGCAAGGCTGCTGCCCCTAAGCTGCCGAGCATCAACAATGGATGAACACACACACAAAACAACGGTGAAAAGTCTAGGCTATGGACTATAAACACAAAGCGCTACTTGGGAGGCAACCCAATTCGATCAAAGAAAAGTGAAGGAGCCATCACCGAGAGTTTGCAATTTCCTAACCCTTCTCTTTTCCTTTGATTTGTGATGATATGTTGGTATATGTTAGACTATTGCATGCTTAGGAAATTCGTTGATATAGATTTGTGCTTACATTGAGGACAATGTACTTTTCTAAGTGTGGGGTGGGATAACGTATTCCGTTTATGTTTTCGTGTGCTTAGTTTAGAAAAGAAAATTCAGAAATTGTTCCACAAAAATAGAGTGTTTAATTTGTTTGTTTCGAGTCTTAGGGTGCCCCTAATATGTCAATGATGTTTTTCTCCTCTTTGCATACATAGATGATGGTTATGCATACAATTAAAATTGTGAGTTTCATGGATTATGTGCATTGGTAGGAGCATGTAGGACTTGTTGAATAATGAAGCATGCATGTTTTAGCTAGTTTGTTTCCATAATAACCTATGTGAGCTTTAGAGCCAATTTGTTTTCTTCTTGAGTGATAAAAGATAAAATTCAATAGATTCGTAGGAAGCATGAAACCTCATAATTCTTTGCATATTCGATGACTATGTGCCATAGCTTTTTAATGAACTCTAGTATGCTAGAACTTACTCTCGTTGATTTTCGAAACGTTTTTATCATAAAATACCTTGATTTTGAATGTGATTGAATAAAGATCATTTAGGTTTACCACCAAAGCCAAATAAAGCATGAGCCCTATTGGAGCCCGTCGTGGGACACCTTAGTTAACCCCTTTGAGCCTACGATTAGCCTTTTCTTTCATCACCCTTAAACACTTTCCATGAGCTTAGTATAGTGATGTCTTGACCATTGTGTGTCGGCAAAGCTTGATTTTTGAAGGAGTTTTTGCGGGAAGTGATGAAGAAGATCAAGTGTGGGGTAGACTTAGCTAGAAAATTATGTGAAAATTGTAATTGTGCCGTGCTTATGAGAAAACAAAAGAAGAAAAATTGAAATGGGACAAAAAGAAAAGAAAAAAAAAGAGAAAAATCAAGTCCGAAAGAAAAGAAAAGAAAGAGGCACGGTTTCAAAGTGTAATTTGCTAAGTCTAGTTTTGAAAAGTGTTGTGAATTTGGAGTTTTGTTTACATGTGAAGGTCTAGCATTGTTATATTTCGACCTTTGTTCATATTCACTATATTTTGGGGAAGAAAAGAATGAAGTAAGGGTCCAACAAGATGAAATTTGACCCTCGGCGAGAAGACATAAGGAGATTCGAGCTTTGCTAAAGCGCATGGCGACGTTTTGAGCCTCCTTATCCAAACATCGAATACCTTTTAGCCTAGCCCCATTACAACCCTTTTATTGATCTTATTCATGATTCTTAAGATGGTTAAATTTGATTGTGGAGATTATCTCAAGAGTAAGCTTATGGTTTTGGTTCATTGGTGCATATAGTTGTCATATGAGGTTTTTCCATCAAAATTCACAAAGTGCTTTCGTTTCTTTGATATATGCAAGTCACTCTTTGTAATTCATTATCTTTCGCTTGCATATACTTATGAGTGAATTACCATGTTTCGAGAGAAAAGAAGAGAGTATGCCTAGTGAGGAGGATTGGATTAGCTTTGACATGTTTACATGCTTACCTTTTGCTCTTATATGTTCATATTGATGTCGCATGTTCATGAAGCTTGGAATTTTCGTGCTTAGCATTCTCATGTATTAACTTGAAAGCTATGTGTACATACGAGCCTGAGACAAATTGTTAGGGGCAATAGTTTGTTTAGAGTCTTAGTATTATTTAGTTTGCTAAGGGACTAGCAAATGATAAGTGTGGGGTAGTTGATAGGAGCACAATGTGCGACGACATTAATGTGTTTACGCCCTCGTTTATGCTTTGTTTAACCCTTATTTGTCTAAGATTGAGTCATAATGTAGTTAGTGTCAATTTTGGTAGAGTTTTGTGAAAAATGGTTAAGAATCCGAAAAATGACTAAGTTTGAGAAATCTGGAAAATAATGCAAAATATGTCTTTTTCGTGATTTTGAGATGAATGAAACTGTGATCTATCCTTGTCCAAATTCTATGAAATTTGGCGTGCTTAATATTCATATTCTGAGGAATGTTGTGTTAAAATTTCAGATCAATCGGAGTTCGGGAAGTCGCCCAAAAGTTGGCTGCAAAAAGGGCAGTCCGAACATTCCAATCCAGGGGCTTACAGGATTTTCCTGGGACTGTGTCCCAACTTCGAAAAATCATTCCCGACGACTCAAAAGGAGTTTGATCGAACTGTTTTATGGGGAGATGTCCCTATGTGTCTAGTTTACGTGAGACTTGGAATCGCATCAATCGGAGCTCCACGGAGGGAGATATGCCGGAATTACTGCAACAAGGTCAAATCTGCCGATTCCAGGAACCTACTGCCCCCTTTTTGTGTTTTCTGTTTTCGATGGACCAAATGGTGTACAAATGCATATGTGAAGATGGTCCAAGCTTTATGAAGGGAAGAGGAAGACACTAGGCCATGGCATTGAAGAAAAATTGAAGAAAGAAGTTCTCCTAGCCACACTAGGAGAAGCTGCCGAATAGAGGCAGATTGTGTGCCTTTGTGTTGCTGCCGGCAATGATGCATTTTTGGTGGATCAAAGCTTATCAATTGAAGTCCAAGACCATATAAGAAGTCCATGAAGATGTGAAGCCCAAGCCTTGAAGAAAAATCAGAAAAAGAAAACCTAATTAGACTTTGAAAAGGAAGGTTGCAAATCCTTATCCCACTTGGTTTTCTCTATTCCTTTTGCTATAGGGCAGCCGGCAGCCTCCTCTATATATAACCTCATCTTCTCATTCTGAAAATCATCTCATCTCAAGCTAAACACAAGGCCGAAACTCTACCAAAATTCACCAAAGATCCTAGACAAAAACCCTAAACCGAAATCCATCACCACCATCCAAGTTTCTGCCGAAACTTGGAAAAATACCCTGCCGACATACCTTACTGCCGTGCAGCCTCATTCCATCTTCCATACATCGCCGGATCCACACCAAGTGAAGCTCTCAAGGTGTCTCAAAGTGTGATCCACTCCCTTCTTCGGTTTAGTATTTTTGTTTAGTTATGTTTAAGTTTTGTCTATGAAACACTCATGAATTTTTGGTGATGATTTGTATGTCTATGTATGAATTGATTTTGGTTTTTTATAAATTGCATGTTTTGCATGTTGATTTGTGATATGTGACTTGTAGATTTTTATGTTTGATAACTAGGACAATAGGTATGCGATGTTGTTTGAGAACTTAATTCGATTAGTAATCTAAGGTTAGGGCAATAAATCGACACACTAGTTTTGTTTTAAGCATTGGTTGTTTGACATGTAATTCTAAGTGCTAGGTTTCATGTGATAGAGTTCATGGTTGAGTCATACTCGTAGTTTTCTTAAATCATGTGCTCACTAGGTCTAAATACCTTAGAACTTGCAAGATAATAAGAGGATTGACGACCCTACTTGTTCGCTTGTCTTCGATTTGTGATTCATGTGCTTAATTGTTGGCCCAGTAAAATCGGTTAACACATACCTTAGGATTATACTCGTAGTTAATCTTAAGACCCTAGTAATCAACGATTAGATGACCTCGTAGGCTCTAATTGGGATCGAAATTGGTTAAGTCGAAACAACATTCATACTTGTTCCTTACCTTCTTGCATATTAATCTACATGTTAAAGAGTCTCTTGGTGCTAAATGTTTTGTGAGAGATGATGATCACTTGTATATAGTAGTTTAGGTTTATTTTCGTGTCTTAGATATAGAGGCAGTCCTTGCTGCCGAACTTCATCTTTATCCCCCATGATAAATTCGTATATATGTATATAAGTGTGACAATTGTGTGCATATATGTTTGTGAATATTTGTGTTAACATTCTCATATTTCAGGTACCCTTAATCCCCGGCTAGAACGATCCCTACTTATTCTATACTACTAACGATTGTAGGGTTATTATTGCTTGATGCTCGCTTCGGCGACTCGTCAAAAGCTAATTGGGGTTGTAAAGTTTCTTGTATCCTCTTTGTGTTCCCTTGTTCACTCTTAAATGCAATAACCAATCTTTATTTGTAAACATGCTCTTTATCATGTTCTTGTTGTAAGTTCATGTATACTCTCACTCTCTTTGCTATTCAGTTCCTAATCTACAGGCATGTAGGCCTGTTCCTTGTTGTGTTTTATTTAATAGTTCAAGTGCATATTACCTTTTCTTAGAGACTTTGTACTTGCTATTTGTTTTTCCCCTCTTGATGTTTGTGTCCTCTGTAAGGTTTATTTCGATCATTTGACATTGTTCTATCAAGTATACAAATCAAGGTTTCGCGCAAGCAAATGGTTCCCAAAAACTAAGCATTTTGAAGATGGAAACTCTGATTTAAAGTGAAGGGCAGTACATTGAATTTTCTGGAAAACTGCTGTTATGCTCACTTTGCCTTTTCGTTATCCTACTTCCAGACGTCCAATTGTCCTGAATTTTTAATATGTCTCTCTTCTATTAGTTAGATATTGATCTGGAAATTTTCAGCTGCTTTCGTTTGATATTGAATGCTCAGTGATTTTTTCAAAGTTTGGTCTGCAATTGGAAATGTCCCCAGATTTTTTGGTGAACCTCTGTGTTTTCTGCTTTGTTTTGAACCAGCATTTGTTCTATTGAACCTCTGTCCTTTTTATATCTCAAATTAGACTTCCGAATGGTTATTTTAGAACTGACTTCAAGTCATTTGGACTCATAATGATATTTTGGTGGATTTTCTAAGTTGACCTTGCGGCTGGCATATTCTGCTGAATCCGGACAGCAGAATATGGCAGCAGCAGTATGCTCCATACTAAAGTACAATAACATAATGCATAAATTTCCTGCATGATTGATTATAACATAAACCGATATGCTCTATAGTTCCAGTTCTAAGTTTATGAGATGTGAATGTTTAATTCACTGGTACTGTAGTTGTAAAGTCTCCAGTCATTTTGAGAATTTTGATTTTGAATTCTAACAAGTCCGTCTGTCTGTTTTTCGCAGGTATCAAAAACAGAAATGGTATAGGGTAGGTAACAGACAAAGTGATGTATCACTTAAATCTGGTGGATTCAAACTGCGTGCTAGGTATGAAATCAAAATTTCAAATCTGTTACTAATTCTCTCCCTTTCTTATAGTTAATTAATTCATGTGATTCTCTGTGTGTGTGAATGAAATGAATTATTATCATGTTTTAGTTTGAGCAATGGAAATGCATTGATATAGTTGATTAGAAAAAGTCTGTGAAATCATATGCAGGAAGAATTTCTTTTAAGGACAGAATCTGTTAATCTTCGCTTCTTATGTTTGCTGCTTTAGATAAAGAACCTCAGGTCTTCCATTGGTCTGTTGTTGGCGTGTATCACTCTTCATGATACAGGAAAAACTAAGCTCTGCCTGATATTGAAGAATTTATTGAAAAAGTTTATAATTTCATAGTTAGTCTGAGACTGTGGGGTATTTAAGTTAGTATGAAAATTTAAAGGAATGGGAAGTGTAAGCTTGATTACAAAATTATAGCTTTTCTTATTTATTATCAGTTTTATAAGCTTGGTAAATGTAAAACTGAATTCTCTGGTATCTGAAAGTAAAAAGTAAGATAGGAGTTGCTTCTTCATTTATACCAAACACGATTTTCACTGGAAGTGTGCCTGTGAACTCATTTCCTTCTAATTACACTAGCCGCTTGCTCTCATTACTTTTAGGTATACTCATGAGATTTCAATATGACCACAGATTATCACCCTACAGTGGTTCCCCTTTATCGAGTATATTAGCACCTTATGATCATATCGCTGTTCCTGGCTTTTGCAATCATCTTATGGGTTTGTCCACTATTTTGATCACGAGGTGTCGCTCTTGCTATATTGTCTCTGAAATGGAAGACAACTGTAAGCATCATAGTTTCATTAAAATGAGCCTTATTCGGTTTTCTTTGATTGAATTATTATTGAACTGTTGTTTTAATAGCTTTATGTTACTTTTTCTTTGGTACCTGCGGTCTTCGACTTTGAAGTACTTCATGCCTATAGTTTTTCCTTGTGGATTGGTGTACTAAACTTATATTTCATTTTTTAAGAGTTTCGCTTTTAAACTTATCATTCTCCACTGTTCTTTTTCTATGATTACCTTCAATTTTTAGTCCTTAAGAGTTTGTAATAGGGGTCTGACGATCTAAGTTGTTAGATTTTGCATTCCCAGATTCGCACTTACATTTTAAAGGAAATAATTTATTTCCACAATTGGTTTCCGTGTTTGCTGTATCATTTGTCTTACGTCTCCAACTATAATTTTTTTTTTTTTTTCATTTTGTTTGTTGTAGGTTATGGTAGCTGTGTACTCTAAACAGTCTGGTTGTGGGAGTGCAGTGAAGTTTAGTATTCAGAAGGTAATGTCTTATAAGATGCTAGTGTGCGTGATTGCAAATGATTGCCTTTGAAGTTCTGTATTAATCATAGTCTCCAGCAACTATTGATTGCCTTTCTAGATGCTAGTGTGCTGAGGGGAATCATAGATTTTATATTATGGACATGGATAGCATTCAAAACAATTTCTGCATTTTGTTTTATTTGACAGGGTTTCTGCAAGGTATTATTTTAATCATATTTATTTTCAATTTCAGCTCTTAACAGTTTGAGCAATTAGTTCTAGTGCTTCTTTGCCATGCACATTGACTTCCATACATCCATTTATTTTGGCTTTTGATATCTGCTTCCTTCTATTTCCATCAGATCTCATATTTTATTTGATGAGGATATCTGTTTATTCTACAAGACTGTGGTTAAATAATTTCTGCACTTACACTTTTACCTGGTTTTGATAATAATTATAGTGGTTTTTGCTCAGTGCCTCAGGCGTTTTATAATTTTGATAGTCATATGCATCAGTTCATGAAAAGTACTGCAAGGTAAACATCATTGTAATGTTTATTAGGTTTTTGTTCTTTTTAAGTGTTTCTCTCCAGTTCTGTATTTTGTAGTCAGTTTCTGTTCATCTATGGTGTTGTATTGTTTAGTTGTTTAGATCTCTAGCTAATCACTAAGAGTTGGAGGGATTTGAACTGTTCGTGGGTGCTTCGAACTTTCTTTCCATGCCTTAGTATTTACACAAAGAAGCTTTTCTAAACCAGCGTTTTCTTACAGAAATAAACAACACAGATCTAGCATCAGTGCTCGTATGTTACAATTGCAATAAAAAAGTGGCAAGTTAAAAGTTTTGTGATCTCAATATAGTGGATAAGCTTGATATAGCCTCCAATGTTTATGTAGCTGGCTTCATAGTACTAATTTAGCTGAGATGAAAAAGAAAAGAAAAAAAATACGTACTAAAAAACAAAGTGATACAATCACATATCCAAACGGAAATGTTCTTTTTTTGGGTGTTGATGTTTGGAGTTTCCATGGATAGCAGCTTTGTTATGACTCTTGTATTCATTTTCAAGGCCTGTATTCTCCTGTGGAGGACACTGATGAAACATATTCAGTTTTTTCTATTACTGGAAGGGCCCTCTGTATATATATGTATGCAAGTGTCCAATTAGACAACATCATAAGAATAAAACCAATTAGGCAACTACCTAGACTATACCCAAAATAGGCAAGGGATTTCAGGTGCATGTACTGTTATGGTGAGAAATACAATCATCAATACTGTATAGTTGTTATTTGCCATTAGTTTTATTAACTGAGGGTTATGAAATCCAGGGACTACAGATATTGGGTGCAGTTGTGCAAGGAGGATGGTTGTGATAGATTTAGGACATATTGACTGTGTACCCTTTCAGAGGGAATAAAGTATTTATCTAGCAGATACATATAAATGCTGAATTTCCAAGTCAATTGCCAGTCATTCAATTCCAAGCTAAGGACCACTATTATGAATCTTAGAAACTTATTACTCTCTGTGCGAAAACTAATAAGTTATATCCAATTTCAGTTCAATATTTGTTGGTTTCAAAGAAGTCTGCTTAAGTGCTTCGTTGTTCATTCTATCTTCCTTCTTTTTCTTGGAAGTAGAATACGATTGTTAGGGGTGGGCACTTCACACCGTAAATGCGGTACCACACCGTATCGCACCGGTTCAAACCGGATTGCAAACCGCACCGGTTAAAGTGGACTGGATTAGGATTGCGAAAACACCAATCCGCATGTAAACGGACTGGATTAGGATTACGCTTTTTCCAAACCGGATAAAACCAATCCGATTCGGTTTATTTAATTATTAAAATAAATTATTTTTTATAATACAATATATTGAATATGAGCCTATAAATTGACTAAATTCTAACCCTAATAGGAGTAATAGCCCAGTCGGCCCATTTTTTGGGGTCAAATATAGTTTACCCTAGCCCACATATTCTAAGGCGCCGCTAAACTGATCTCCTTCGTCTTTCTCCCTCTGCGACAGAGAGACGTCTCTCTCTACTTCTTCAGCCTTGAAGACCAGTTCGTCTCTCTGGTCTTCAACCTTCAAGTAAGTCGAACAATCTACACTACCTGACTACCTCTTATGTTCTTTAAGTAATAAAATGATTAAAATCTCGTCATACTCTGGTTTCTTCATTTATGGAAATAAGGTGTTTGTAATGGCTTCAATTTGTTTCGTAGATGTAATGGGTTGATTTAGATATGTTTGTTAATTGTTTACCGATTCATTGAAACTAAATTAATTCACTTATGGTTTTATGTTTTCAGATATGGAAGGGATGTCTAACAAGACCAACACTCCAGATCCGAGCTCTATACCAACAGTAGATTCAAGCATTGGAACTAGTCGAACAACTCGGTCAACTCCTACACCTACTGTACTTAATCAAGCTACAACACTAGCTTGACAACTTCCGTCACCTCCAGCTCCAGTACTTATTGAAGGACCTCGGGAAGGAACAACACGGACAAACAGAAACAAGAGGAAGAACGAATCTTTGGTATGGAAGCATTTCAAGAGGTTGAGGAACCCTGATGGCACTCCCATGAAGCCAGGCCGTTCAAGGTGCAACCATTGTCCTCAAATTTATGCAAGCGACCCTTCTAATGGTACAGCAACAATGAGACATCACCTGCTCCAGAACTGTCCCAACTCTCCACTCCGAATAAAAAATAACAGGCAACAGCAATTGGCCTTAGATTCGATGGAGAGTGGAGGTAACCCTGTTTCTGTTATATATGACCCTTTTGTTTCTAAACTAGCTTTATTGAAAATGGTGGTTCGTGATGAATTGCCATTTTCATTTGTGGAAAATGCTGGGTTTCAAGAGTTTGTGAGGGTGACTCAACCTGAGTTCCGTTTACCTTCGAGGAGAACATTAGCTAGAGATGTGGTTAAGTTATATGAGAAGGAGAGGGATAAACTGAGGGCGTTTTTGGCTGTTAGTCAACAAAGGGTGTCACTAACTACCGATACTTGGACAAGTATCCAGAACATCAACTATATGGTGTTGACAGCTCACTTTATTGATGCAAATTGGAAGCTTCACAAAAAAATTTTGAACTTTTGTGTCATTCCAAATCACAAAGGGAAAACCATAGGACAACTAGTTGAAGCTTGTTTGATTAAGTGGGGAATTGAAAAAGTTTTTACTATAGTTGTGGACAATGCAAGTCCAAATCAGGTTGCTTTAAACTATATGAAGGAGAAAATAGGAAATTGGAATGAATTGATCCTAGGAGGTTTATTGCTGCATTTGAGATGCAACTGCCATGTTCTAAACCTTATTACAAGGGATGGAATGCAGGAGGTGCACACTTCAATTGATGGCATTCGAAATGCTGTGAAGTACATTAGGTCTTTACCATCAAGGCTTGAGAAATTTAGGAAGTGTGCAGCTCAAGAAAAGATTGAGTTTAAGGGTGGAATTGTGCCTTTGGATGTCTGCACACGTTGGAATTCGACTTATTTTATGTTGGATATTGCTGTGAAATACATAAATGCATTTTCTAGGCTTGAGGATGGAGATCCGCAGTTTGATGCCTATTTCCAAGAGAAAGAAGGCCCTCCTAAAGCGGCTGATTGGGAAAAGGCAGCAAGACTTGTGAAATTCTTGAACATTTTCTCTGATGCCACCTTAAAATTTAGTGGGACAAAGTGTGTAACTGCCAATGAGCCTCTCCTCTGGATGTGCACTATAGTCAGTGAGTTGGACAGGTGCATTCAAAGTGATGATGCTTTAATGGTTGCCATTGGCACTGAAATGAAGAAAAAGTTTGACAAGTACTGGCTGCAATTAGAGGACATGAACCAAGTTCTAATAATTGTTGTGGTTCTTGATCCAAGATACAAGATGTTGTATCTTGAATTCTTCTTCCCAAAGCTGCAATCAAACCCAGCCAAAGTCACTTTGATGCTTGATGAAATAAGAAAAACATTGACTAGGCTGTTTGATCAATATGCAGGTAACTTTGTATACATTTTTATTTTCAGGTTTAATCGTTTTCATTCGAGTACTGGAACTGATACACTAATTGCACTTGTGATATATTTTTCTCTCTTCTAATTGCACTTGTTTAATCTAAATGGCAGATGATGATCCAGTGGCTGCAGCAGCTTCAAGGAATGTGACAATGCCAAGTACTGATACAAGTCTAGAGCAAGAGCAAGAAGATAGTCATGCAGCAAATCTGAGGCAGTTCAAGCAATTGAGACAAGAGAAAGAAGTTGTGGTGATCAAGAATGAATTGGACAAGTATCTTTTGGAAGCTCCGGAGGATGTTTCTAATTCAAATTTCCGGACATTGGAGTGGTGGAAAGAGAATGCAAAGAGATATCCAATTTTGTCCAAGATAGCCAAAGATGTGTTTGCCGTGCCCGCTTCAACAGTCGCATCAGAATCTGCTTTCAGCCTTGGAAAGAGGGTAATTGATCCTTTCAGAGCACAACTGACCCCTAAGATGGTTGAGGGGTTAGTGTGCTTGAGTGATTGGCTTAGAGGAGACAAATTTCAGCCATACAAGGAACCTACGAATGAAGAGTTGGACCTGTATACTGAGATGGAGAATCTAGAACTTGGTAAGTGTAGCATTTTTGACAAGTTTGAATACCTTTCTTCAATCTCTTAACTTTGTTTTATATTGCTGATTTGCTGTTACTTTTCTGAACTCTTATATACATAATAGATTGATTAGATTCAAATGAAGATGCTTCTGATGTGGAGTAAGGACTGGAGCTTGGTTTTGTGGTTCTATAGCAGCAAGGGTTGAACAGAATTGATTGAAGAGAGTCAAGAGACTGTGCGTTTGCTTTGTTTCATGATTTGTTTCTTTTCTATTATATTTCTAGACTTAAGAGACTTTGATGAATTTGACGGTTTGTGATAATTTATTATATTTGTCTATTTCAATTTGATAGTTTGTAATAATTTATTAATTTTAGGGTTTTTTACCCAAAACTACAATTTTGAGTACATAATTACCAATAGCAAGGTTCCCTTTTTAAATTACCATTAGCAAGGTTCCATCCAAAACTAACAGAATCAGTTAAGTATTAAATTACACAATTACCCTCATTAAGCCTAATGCTACTGATCTTCAGAACTCAACCTAATACTACTGACCCTCAGTGAGTCTAATGCTACTGATCCTCAGAACTCAACCTAATACTACTGACCCTCAGTAGCTCCGCCGTCTTAATACTACTGACCCTCAGTAGCTCCGCCGTCCTCCGCCGTCCTCCGCCGCACTTCAATAATATTGAGCCTCAGTATCTCCGCCGTCATCCGCCGTACTTCAATAATACTGAGCCTCAATATCTCCCACTCAAAACCCTAATTCTCCCAAAAAATTCCAGATCTCTCACTCATCAAAACAACAACAAACTGAGAGAGAGAAGACCAAGTCCATTAGGCTGCCGCACTCTCCTTGCGCCGCCCAAGTCCTCTATCTCCACTGCCACCGCCGTGAAGACCGCCACACCGAAAAGCAGAAGGCGAAGACACAAAGGCCAAGTCCTCGACCTCCTCGCGCCTCCGACCTCGCACATCCGGCCGCGCGCCTCCGGCCTCACCCAGGACCTCCTGCCTCGCTCGTCCAGCCTCGCGCGTCCGGCCTCGCACCTCCAGCCTCCAGATCGGACCTCCTGCCTCGCGCCTTCGGCCTCGTTCAGCCGTCGAGCCTCGCTCCGGCCTGGCCCTCGCACCTCGATCTGCTCCAGTTCCGGCCTCACCCTCGCGCGCTCGCTGCCTCGCGCCTCAGCCGGCCTCGCTCCTCCGCCCGCCTCCCAGCCTCGCACGCCTCCTCTGCCTCCTTCCACCTCGCGCCTCCCCTCGCGTCGTCGTCCACCTCCGCTCGCGCCGTCGTCCACCTCGCGCCTCCGTTGCTCGCTCCACTCTCGCTGGCTCCAGATCGGGAAGGAGAAGAGGTGGCTCCAGATCGAGAAGAGGAGAGAGCAGATTGATTGTTGTGGTTTTTTTTTTTTTTTTTTTTAATATATATAGATGGCATATGTTGTAATTTTTAAATTGTCAGGGTTAATTATGTCATTTAACATTAGACGGATTAAAAGTCTGTTAGTGTTAAATCCTGCTAGTGGTATAAAAAAATCAGACCTTGTAATTGGTAATTATGAGTACAAAATTGTAGTTATTGGTAATTATCTATTAATTTTATTAATTCGGGTAAAACCGAAACCGCACCGGAAATGTGGTTTATCGGATATACGGTTTGAATGATTTTGAAAGTGGATCTGGTTTGCGAAATTGCCAAACCGTTTAAAGTGAGTTGGCTTTGGTTTTGCCTCCAACCCGCACCGCACCGCACCCACCCCTAACGATTGTAATGTTAAAAGACATTTTATTTGGTTTTAGTAATATGCAAGGTGCAGTGAAATCCAAAGCCATTTTGTTAAAAGACATTTTGTTGTATTCTACACACAAAAGTTTATGACAATTTTTAACGGACAAAATACATATGGAATATTACTAACTGTTGTTGATGTCATTCTCTCTTCCAAGTTTCAATTAAGCATGAAATCCAAAGCCTCCATCCAGAAAATCAGAATCGTCCTTCTTCTTTTGTTCCTATATATCATGAAATCCAATCTCTCTGTCCAGAAAATCAAGCTCATTCTCCAGTTCAACCTGATTTATCATAACAGAATTACATACCTGGTCATCTAGTGACTCAACACCATTCTGAACCAAGCCATCATTGGGATCAATTGTTTTCTGCATGATAGAATTTCCAACATCAACATCATTGGGATCAATTGTATTTTCCCAATTGAACTGATCAAACGTAGATGAATTCATGCTTCTCCGGCTTAGTGGATCTACAACATCATTGCTAGAAACGATGGAAGAAAGGTCCCAGTTGTGTTTGTAACCTTGATTATCATCTTCCCACCATATATTTGGTGTGATCGGTACAACATGCCCTTTGCTTTTTATATGTACGTTTTCTCCAAGTTCCTCCACAGAAGACGAAAGTGCACATATAGAAGAGAAGTCATTCGGAGTGTTCCTGATCTGAGGTGTGCTTGGAGAAACACTCACGTTGTTAGCAGGCAATAGACCGAAATTGGCATCCTCACTCCTGAGCAAAGTAGTTGATGGAAGTTGGTATAACTGACCACAACCCTGCATACCGCCCTGCCAACTTTCACAATATTTATTGTTATCCTGAAAATTGGATGACCTACAAAGGACATTGTCAAACGATTCCGGATTCAATGAATAAACTCCGAGAGGATACTGATTTCGAGCTGAGCTACTAGGCAATCTTTTGTATGGATAAGTAGTTGTGGAACCATTATTATTGGGAGTCGACTGTCCGATATCTATGAAAACACCAGTGGGGGTGCTTGATCTAGATACCATTTGGGGAGGCATGTATGAGGATAAAGGAACAGCATTTAAGAGTCTCCCTCCAGATTCATCAATTAGATTCGTGCGCGGCATGTAATAAAAATCTTTTCTCCCCAGATCAACAACCATGCTAGCTCTCTGCTTGTGCTCATCAATGTTGCCTTTTTTAAGTTGTTCCCTAAATTTCTGCAAATACAAAGTGAGAGAGTAAGAATAGAGGACACAGTGGCCATTGTATCTGAAAAGAAGTCACTCTCACTGAAAATATATACACATGCTTGTTCAGAAAGTAAGGGAGAGGAAAAATAAGTACCTGTAGATGGCTGGCCACATTACCTCTTGAAAGACCTTCAACATTCATCAGCTCAAGAATTTTCTTAGGTACAGCCTCTGCATATAAGAGGAAGAGTTCATTTAATATAATTTCAATCTAAGAGGTAAAAGCATGATGCATTGACAATATTACTATGAAGCAAGATACTCACTCTCTGGTCCGAGATAATAAAAAATGTCATTAAACTTCTTTTTCAGCTCTTCGGTCCAAACAATTCGACGCTTCTTCGGGGTTGATGGTCCCTCATTCTCATCTTCATCATCATCTTCACATTCTTCATCATCTTCGTTTTGGTGCTTCCTCTTTATTTTTTGTTTTGACTGTTTTCCATTCGGTTCTGAACTACTTGATGTTGAAATCCCTTCTTCACATTCTTCTGTTCCATTGAAGACCTTGTGATCAGAAGACTTAAGTTGGTCTTTCGAGTTCAATTTTTTTCTCCGGAAGGCATGTTGCCAAATAGTCTTGAATACTTCAATAGTTACAGGTTTCACCAAATAGCAACAAGCACCATGGGAGATTCCCTTCTTAATAAACTCATTATCACCATTGCTTGAAACCACTGGAATACATAAAAGCGATCAGACTGACGTACAATACATAAATCATAGGAAACTCGGTAGTATTTTTCAGTCAAGTTGTTTAGGGGAAACGAGCAACTAAAGGTGAATATCAGAAAGTAAAAGGATAAATTTCCTGTTCTTTAAATTGATATGCAGTAAATAACTTATAATATACTAGCTACAGGCAACACATATAAAACACCTAAGGTAGTATCGTGAATATCGCAACGACAAACTAGGTACACAACAAAGAGTGATTGAAATAGATAAACAGGCAATTGATCAATGTATTCAACGCTAGTCGATCTTTCAGTGCTCCCTAAGATGAAAGCCTAAACAAATGTAGATCTATTACACAAAAATGTATTCACCGGTTAAGGTTTTGATCATTCTATTATTACCTTGAGATGAATGTTAAAATGTCTTGTCCTGAAGAAATCAAATAATATATATGCTTCAACCATTAAGGCATTAAGAATGGACTGATTATTTTTCAACCTTTAACTTTTTTCAGGTAAAATATTTCCGGCTAAACAAACACACTCTAAGAGCCCTTAAACAAGAAAATCGAGTATAAGTTGATGCGCGCTTACTGATTACAGGTAGGTCCATTTCTTGCCCTAAGTGTTGGAGGAGCTGAAAGCCATCCATGCCCGGCATCTGTACATCACTGATTACCAGGTCAAACTTGTTTATGTTTTTCCTTAGAATTTCGAGTGCTTCCTTTGCATCATTGGCGGTAGTCACTGCTAAGTCAAATTGTAGACTTAAATTAAACAAGGTCCTAAATATTTCAATCATAAGATCAAAAATACAAAGTTCATCACAATTCAAGCATCTCTTAGTTTTTTCATTCCAAACATATTCAAAGCAATTTATACCATAAGTCCATAACCATATCATGTAGTTATATTCTTCACTATATCTTGTAGTTATAAACAGTTTGAATAGTGAATCTTTCATGTTTTATGTTGCAGGAAAGCATACACCTTGAAGTGTAAATATTTGATAAGTAGGCAAACATACACATCATTTATTAACCTGAACCAATAGGCGGGAAAAATGGATAAATGATTCAAAGTAGTTATCCATATTGATTAATATTGACGATTAAAAATCAATAAAGGATCCAGTGTAATCTTCAAAAAAGAAGTTAGAACTACTCGATTAAAAATCATTAAGATCTGTTCAATTAGTTACTGATCGAGATATATAATTTTCAACTAGCCAACCTATTTGACCACTTGAGATTAAAACATGGTAGAACATGAGAACAGCCTTCGAGATTCCTTTTCTTTTTTCTAGGATTCCTTGAACACAATTGATTTGTAACCTGTCCACGATAGATTGGCACTGACCTTTCAAATCCGCTCATGGCCATCCCATAAAATCTATAAATGATCGATAAAATCTATAAACGAACCTTCACAATAGAGGAATTGATAAGAACTACAACCCTAAGCCTAATAACGACTTTGTTACACAAACCTCAGTAACAACTCAAGGTAACTATTTGCAAATTGAGGGTAATTAACAAAGAGAGAAGAGAAGAAACATACCCTCATAATTGCATTTACGCAACGAAACCTCCAAGATTTTGAGATAAGTTACGTCGTCATCAACAGCCAAAACACGCATTCCATCCGGAAACCGATCAATCTCCCGGTTCCGATCACCAACAAAACCTCCCAATTGGTCTCTCGCATCCATGATAGCTAAACCAAGTAGAATCACAATCACACGCGATATGTAGAAAAAAAAATAATAAAAAATAATAGGGAGAGTTTATTCTACATCTTCAGCCGTCTTAGCCTTTTAAGTACGTTCAAAAGAAAGAAAGCACAGAAGCCCTATAGGATGTAGGAAGAAGCAAAACTTGCCCTAAACCTATTAGGGCTTCATAATCGAGAGGGATCAACTAAGGAAAGAATAGATTAATCCTAGAAGGGAGAAGGAGAGATACACTGCTATGCAGAAATACTCCAATTACTTCTTTCCTTCCCTGAATATGTATAGGACTTTTCACCATGACCTCACTGCACAAATCTTCCATTTATATCTTTTCTACCCTAAATAAGTATATATGACTTTTCTCTATGAACTCACAGTTCTAGGATGATCGTTAGTATCATAATAAGTTTGGCGGACACTATTTATTAGTTTTGATTTCCTATCAGATAGAATTTATCTGTTTGAAAGTGCGTTGCACTATCCTTCATTTGAAAACTCCTAACCGAAATCTACTGCTTTTGTCGATTATCCTTTAATCTTTTCTTTCGTACTGATGAGTGGTACACTCTTACACGAAGTCTACTGCTATTACCCAAACAAAAACAAAAAAAACAAAAAAAGATAAGAGTCCTTTGTAAAATGGCTCAAATTCAGTTTGCATCTTGAGGCATTGTTAGATTTTCCTTGCAAATTTGCAATGTTCCTATTAATATCCTTCTAATATATAGTAATCAGTGACAGAATAATGAGAAATCTTGATTCCACCGGCGTTTGTATCATCAGAAAAACAAAAAAAAATCAGGGGAATGAGCCCAGCAGGAATGAAGGACCCATTTTTGCAGTATACGTTTCACCTGTAACACAGTAACACTTGCCATTTCCACACCTCAATCCCGTGTAACAAAGCAAATCAGAGACAGACTGAGAACCCATGAGAACTTACAGATCAAAGGTGTGAGTTCCACAAGGTTAGTTACCAACTGTAACTAAAATACAGGAAAGTTTAAACCTCGAGTGTATATGTACAATATCCAAATAACTACACATCAGCCAATAAGGTCCGTTTACATGTCCATAGTTCTGACAGGTTACTGTATGTATACCATGCGGAATATAAGCAAATCACATCAGTCGCCCTTGCGATAAAAACTTGGTGCAAAGCAACCTTGCATCCTTCAACCTTTCATCTGATTATGGATAGTGTCGCATTTTGTTTCATTTGACGTTTGATGGCTAGACGAGTTGATCGATCCTGGGAAGACTGTACCATCCTTTGTTTCGTTTGAAGACTCTACAGAATTCCCTGTCTCGAGGTACAGCATCAGATTCCTAAGCTGCATACAGGTGAAAATTTTGACAATCAAAGTCCTGTTAGCATAGAACTTAGCCTGTGCCAGTATAATGCTAACCACAGACCAAAGCTTGACCTCAGAGACTTGTCTACAAAACATTTCCCTCTTGAATTAATCAATAACAAATAGGAAAAGTATAGATGAAAATCTTATATTACCTGCTCCTCTAAGTTGCTTATTTTATCTTCCTTCAGTTTCGAAGCCTTTCTCTCTCTGAAAATACAAGCATATGTCCAATTAGACAACATGATAACACACCATTAACCAGCAATAATAGCATGAAGACATTTCAAAGCCTAATTGATTACCTGATACATTAACTGACTGAAATTTTGGTACTACGTTTAGAAAGAATAGATTAAGAACAAAAAAGAGGGAGAAACTAATACCTCTCTTCAACTTCAAGTATCTTTGCTTTCCAAACGTCTCGATTTTTCAAAAGATTATCATTAAGCTACATGGAGAAGCACACAAACAGTCACTCGATGGGTGTTTTTTGGTGCAAGTGGGAGCTAAATAGGTGTTATGTGATGCATGCAACAAAAATAATCTAATCACCAGCACATAGTGAATACTTACATCATCCAGAAATTTCTTCTCATTTACACATCTATCCAGCTTGTCCTGCATTTTCTTCACCGGCACAGCCTTTTCTACAGCTTTATAAATCTCTCTCTCAGTTCCTTCTTTAACTTCTTGAAGTAACGATTCAAAATACTGAAATCAGAATATGGGATATAAATGTAAAGATGCACAAATTATAAATTAAACCACAGCATCTACTAACTATTACAATGCACTGTGAACTAAATAAGTTTAAAGAGAAACCAGTTACTGTGATTACCATTTTTTGGTTCTCAAGTTGAGTAGCAAGCAATTCGTTGTACTTGTTAACTATCTGCAAATAACGAGATAAAATGATATAAAAATGCAGAGCCGACTAAAAATTATGATATAGTAGGTATCAATGGACATAAAGAATAAAATCATTACAGCGTCTACTCTACTGTTCAAAAGAGCCTCACTGAATCCAGAATCTACACACTCGCAACTTCCTTTGATATCATTTGCATTCCGGCAGTGTGAATTCATTTCAACCAATTTTCCATCAGTTTTAGATTGAATTAGGCGGTGAACATAATTGTCCCCAGCATAATCCCACACACGCTGTGTTTCCACTTCAAGGGAATAACAATGTTGAGTTTCTTTCCAATGTCTAATGGCATGGCCTTCTTTATACCTAAAACAAAATTGTCAGGAGTTTGGAACGGCATGATAGAGAGAGAGAGAGAGAGAGAGAGAGAGAGAGAAACACAAACTTTTCATGAAAAATCTTACCTCCCACAACCAACAAAGCCACAAATAATACACATCCAGAGATTTTCAGAAGTTTGACAAATGAAACAGTTGGACTTTTCAGGCTGCTGCTGACAATATCGACATACCTAACATAAAAAATGGTAGCCAAGTTATTACTTATTATGAAGCATCAACCTTTCAAAGTCAAATCACAAATTTATAAACTTGACTAAGCTGAAGCTAGCAGGAGCATGCAAAAATATTTTAGTAATAAAAGCTGCTGCCAAACTACAGACTGCAGCTTAACATTGGTGTTCCCCAATATGATCTGGTAATGTAGGTAGATCACCTTTTGAGCATCAAGAATTTTAATATTTACACCAAAATCAATTCTGTGAATTTGTAGATCTGCTCCTTTTACTACTTATGAATTACAACATTAATATTCTGTATACGTTAATGGAGTGTAAAGCAAATTAAAAAGAGAGTTGAACAAAAATTGTCATAGCATAAGAGAGTTCCTCAATGCGTATTTTTGGCTTTTAACTTCTCTGCCAGTGTAGGAAGACAAAAACTTCGACATTAGCATATCCCATATACCTACTATCGATGTGAAAGGAAAAGATGTATATTGTATATCTTTCAAAGGAGACGGTCTGCAAACATTTTATCTAAGAACAACATAAATAGATCAACAGACATAGCATTACATGTTTTTGCTGGATACTTATAATGAAGATTGATATACTAAACTTCAAACAATTACAGTCCTTTTAAGAGCCCACTAAACTAACCTAGCCGTCTGTTCCAAATATCCTGGAGGACGATCAGAATAGTAACAACCTTCAATATCGTTTGTCCATTTCCATTAACCAGACACAATGCTTGAACTAAACAGCACAAAATTTTTATAATGGTACCACAACAATGGTTGGAAACACTGGCTGCAACTTTACAGGACATGATCCCTCCTAGACTTCTTATCACTTATTCATGATGCAACAAAAAGATGATATGAAGTGGCAAGAACTTCGATGTTAAAGGAAAAAGATGATATGAAGCAGCAAGACTACCTACTTATCATCTAACCTGACAACGAAAATAAAGATACTATGACTTCGTAAGGTACTTCGATCTCACTATACTAAGCCTACTACTAACAAGCATGTGACATTGGTCTATGCTAGGGAGGAAGGGAAAAGAATTGTCCAATTTATTTTGTAGCATAACTTTGAACATGGCACCATATATACATATAACAAATATACATGAGTAAACACAAACACAGCCGCATAAATAAGTAGAAGCGACATCGAAAGTTACTTACAGGACAAGAAGTGTCGGTCCATTTTGAAATGCAAGAGCAATGGAAAGAATGATTGCAGATAGTTGTGAGAATTCCACTAACATCTTGGTCTAGTCTCTCTGTAAAACAAGGTTTGAGTAAGAAACCTCCACACACTAAAGAGAGAAAGAAAGTAACAAACTTGATTCATATCTTGACATAGATCTATTCTTATGTGTTCTGTGGTGCATACCAAGACAGACTGGACATGATGGCTGCTCGGTTGAGCTACATGGGGATGCCTGTGCATGTCCTATTGAACCAGTGTACTGAACATCTATCGTGAAAAGTATGCGACAGACCTCCACCTATATTAATTAAAAACGTTAGATTGGATGATGACAATAGAAATCTGTTCAAACAATCTCATAACTCAATACACTATGTATATATGTTGGCCAAGTAAGTGAGGAAAACCTCTAGTGATGAGAACCGGCTCCGATTAAAGTGCTTATAAAAATGATCTGTGGAGTCCTGACTATCAAACCTAATCAAAACGCTATAACGATCCTCCATTCCATCAGTCCTAAAACACACACAAGAAAAATAATATCAACACAACAAGCTTAAATTAACAACCAAAACTAACAACACTTTTCGAGGCCCGACCTGACAATCCGCATCTCCAATATATGCTGAATGAAAGAACCACAGAACCTACAGAAGTCGGCATAGGTCATGTGATTCGGCACTCCGAGTACACAAACAAGCGGCTTTCTTTCAACCTACACAATGCCGGCCTCTACATCAATATAAATCCTACTTAATCACACAACTAATCATAATAAAAACACTAAAGAACAGCCTAGCTATAAGTAATCAAAATTCCACTACAACCTTCAACAAAAATCAAATCAATTTAGACTTCAACAACTTAAAACCTTCATATATAACTCTCCCAGATTAGTAGCATCTGTAAGCCTTCACCGATCACGCAATTGTATAAAAGATAGAGTAAAGCAAAATTGAGCTTACAGGAAGATTAGAGGGAGAGAAGGAGACGACGTCGACGTCGTCGTCGTCGTCTCGGTAGAGGAGCATGATGCCACGTGTCTCTTCAATTCTAGGGTTTCCAGAAGAGAAAGGGAAGGCCTGCGTGATGTTTGAGATGGAGGATGAAGAGGAGGTATATGAGAAGTCGCTGAGCTCGCCGGGAGCTATGGAAGGAGGCGACCGGAAGGCCTCGACTGGCGAGGCTCCGGCGCGTGCTGTGCTCAAGCTCGGCAACATGATCGAAGGAATTTGAGTTTAGCGGGAGAGTTTGGGCTGTGGGTTTTTGCTGAAGGAAATTAATGGTGATGGAAGTTTTTAATACTATGTTTTCTATTGTTTTTGTTAAAAACTAAAAAGTGAGGAAAATTATGGGTAAAAACCTATGCAGCACGGACACTCTGAAGAGGTCGCGTGCGCGACACGAATCGGACACGGACACGCCTTAATTCGCCCAAATACACGTGGATACGCGAACTGAGATTTCGACACGGTTTGGACATGCTACATGGTGTTGGACACAGGGGTATCTTTGTCTTTTACTTTTCAGATTGGGGGTTTAGGGATCGAAATCCCTCCTGTTTTCATTCTTCATCTCGATCTTTCCCTCTCTCTCGTCTCGGTCTCCCTCCTCTCTCTCCTCCCGGTCGCTATCTCTGTCTTCTACTATCTCCGACAAATCTTTCGTCTCCGCTCCGGTCCTTCGTCTCTGCTCCACTCTCTCGTCTTTGTCTCCGCTCCGCTCCTCTCTCGTCTGAGTGTCCACTCCGCTCTCCAGTGGCTTCCTAGCTCTGAAGAACCAAACAATATTGGGTTTCCCAAATCTTTAGTCAAAGGTATGTCTTTTGTTCTTTGTAAGATCAAATTTTTTGCTAATCATATGAAATTACAAGCATGAAGGTTGTTATGTCCTTGTTTGGGCAGAATGATAGACAGTGGCTCTAAGCCAAAAGATGTGAGCATGCCACCATAGAGTTCGTCTTTGCCAGTAACTTAAAGAATATTGTCTTATTGTTTGGCTGTTTTGACATTTGATTCTTTCTTTCATAACTTGTGCGTCCTCTCTTTTCTCTGAGCCAATTTGATTTACACCTACTGTCCGTAATTGAATGATTCTCTATCTGATTCATTGGGTACTATTCTACTGTAAACATATTTTTGTTTTTTTAGTTCATTTCCATGGGACATGGAGAATGCTTTGTTGATTTCTGCTTTTAATCCTCGAAAGATATTGATCTCCTTTCCTTTGTAGGGTTCTTGCCGACGATGTTTAACAGGTCACAAAGGCTCAGTTACAGCCTTGTCTGATAAATTGTTAGGACATGGAGAAAATATTTTGTTTATGTTTTTTTTTTAATTATATATATAATATTATTTAATTAACGTATCCACCGCGTGTTCGTGTCCGACCAAAAATTGATTTTGACGTGTCCACGTATCGAATCGTGTCCATATTGGACACTCGAACTCGTGTCCGTGATGCATAGGTAAAAACCTAAAATGGTACCTGAACTATTGCGAAATGTACTTTTTGGTACCTACGAATTTTTTCTACCTGAAATGGTACCTCAAGTATTGCACCGTTACCTAATATGGTGCCTCCGTTGGTTTTTCCGTTAAAGTTACCTACGTGACATGAATTTGAATTTGGTAACTACCCAAAATAGTATCTGAGCTATTTAAAAAAAAAAAAATTGGTACCTGTTTAAGGAGAAAAGATAATAGGGAGAACTGTGTGTTTATTGATTAATAGAGAGGTCTTTATATAGGCATTACATCAAGTATC
Source organism: Potentilla sterilis (assembly GCA_963682095.1). Taxonomy (NCBI): domain Eukaryota; kingdom Viridiplantae; phylum Streptophyta; class Magnoliopsida; order Rosales; family Rosaceae; genus Potentilla; species Potentilla sterilis. The sequence goes on from OY821754.1 coordinate 24,914,344, forward strand.
CCAATAAATCAGGGATTCCTTATCTAATACAGAATCAACTATACTAGTCTAATTAGGTCAAGACACATCCAGGAAGTTACGGAAATAACATTCCTACAACACTCCCCCTTGTGTCGAGGCCTAATGTCTTCATGGTACTTACCATATTGCCTCACTAAAACCTTGCCAGCAAAACAAAAACCTCTTGGGTAAAAATAAAATGCATGGACGAAGGGAAAAGAGCACAACACACCAACACTACACTTGTGAATAACATGTGATGTAGACTCCCCCTGATGTCTAACAAACTTAGAGCTCTGTTATATGGCGCATGCCTAGGCTCTTCACATGTTTCACATGCATAGATTTTCCCAAAGACTTGGTAAACAAATCTGCAACATTTGCGTCTGAACTCACTTGATTAACTTGGATGTTCAGGAATTTCTGTTATTGCACATTGTAAAAGAACTTGGGCGATATATGCTTAGTGTTATCACCTTTGATAAAACCCAACTTCATCTGCTCAATGCAGGCAGCATTATCTTCATAGATACATGTAGGTTTATCGGTGGTAGACACTAGTCCACACGAATCACAAATGTGGTGAATAACTGACCTTAGCCAGACACATTCTCTAACAGCCTCATGGAGGGCAATGATCTCTGCGTGATTCGATGAAGTAGCAACCAAAGTTTGCTTGGTTGATCTCCAGGATATCGTTGTATTTCCCATGGTAAAAACATAACCAGTTTGGGAATGAGCACGATGTGGGTCAGAGAGATACCCAGCATCTGCAAAACCAACTAACACGTTGTTGGGAGTCTTTGAGTAAGGGACACGTCCAGAGAAGGGCATATTTGAATGGCCGGATGCGTCGCCATCATCATCCTCCACGCCGCCAGCGCCAGCAACAGTACCACGGCGTAAGATGGCACTGCCGAGGCGGCCGAAAACGTTGGTGTGAGGAGGGTGATTGGCGGGATTTTCTCTCTTTGTGCTGAAGGGATAGAACAGTCCCAAGTCAATGGAACCTTTCAAGTAACGAAACAAATGCTTGATACCGTTCCAATGACGATGCTTAGGCGCTGAGCTAAATCTAGCTAGTAAGTTCACAGCGAAAGCAATGTCTGGTCTAGTGCACTGTGCCAAATACAAAAGTGCCCCAATCGCACTTAAGTATGGGTACTCAGCACCAAGAATCCGTTCTTCATCCTCTTTGGGACGGAATGGATCCTTGTTTATGTCCAGACTACGAACCACCATGGGAGTAGACAACGGCGTACATGTATCCATGTTGAAACGCCTGAGCGTATAAGCAGATTGGTGAACCAGAATACCCTTGGTTCTATGCTCTAACTCAAGTCTTAAACAGAACTTAGTTTTCCCAAGATCCTTCATCTCGAACTCAGATTTCAAGAATGAAATTGTCTCTTCAATCTCACTTGAAGTACCGATGACCTTCATGTCATCAACATAGACAGCTACAATAGCAAATCCATAGTCGGTCTTTCTAATGAACACGCATGGGCATAACTCATCGTTCTTGTAACCCTTCCGAATCAAGTATTCACGTAGGCGATTGTACCACATCCTTTCGGATTGTTTAAGTCCATACAGTGAACGTTGCAGCTTAACTGCATAAGCACTCCGTGCTTTAGAGTCTTTTGATTCGGGCACATGAATTCCTTCAGGAACTCTCATGTAGATATCGGTATCTAGATCCCTATATAGATACGCTGTAACTACATCCATTAGTTGCATACTCAGTTTTTCGGACACTACTAAACTGATCAAGTAGCGGAAAGTAATGATGTCCATTACGGGAGAATATGTCTCCTCGTAGTCGATACCAGGACGCTGCGAGAAACCTTGCGCTACGAGTCTTGCCTTATATCACAAGATCTCATGCTTCTCATTGCGCTTACGAACAAAGACTCACTTATGTCCGACAGGTTTAACATCTTTAGGGATCAACTCAACAGATCCAAAGACTTGCCTTTTATCTAATGAGTCAAGTTCTGCCTGTATTACTTCTTTCCACTTCGGCCAATCTGCTCTTTGTTGACATTCAGTCACTGAGCATGGTTCAACTTCGTCGTCATGGATGATCTCTTGTGAGACGGAATAAGCATATATATCATCGACGTGTGTGGAGGCTCTATCCACTAAGAGACACGCGTTATTCAAACTGAGTGAGATTTCTTTGTTCTCTAGATTCAACATTGGTTCTGTGTCATCCCACAGAAAAGATTCAGTTGACTCATGGACATAACTATAGTCAGAGACAATCTCATGCGATGGATTCGCATCGTCAATGATGAGCGGATTTTGTGTCTTCGCTCGCTTCTTTCGAGGGTTTTTATCTCGAGAATTCTTCGGTCTCCCCCTCTTTCTGGTGGGAGTCGAGGCCGAAGCTGCTGCCCCTTCAAAGTCCATCAGGGCACCGTTGCGATCCGATTCAGCAACAGCGACGTCACGGCCTACGATGGCGCCGTCGCCGGCGTCACCCTCACCTGAGGATATGCCGACGGCACTAGGTCTTAGGGCAGCCGAACCGGTCCTGTAATTTGGGACATCCAACCTTGCCGGTACGCTTGCAACAGGTACGTGTGATCTTGTCACTTTCGCAATATCAGTGAAAGCGTCGGGCATCGATTCCGCGACTTTCTGAAGATCGATAATGCGTTGCACTTCAAGCTCACTTTGAGCAGTGCGAGGATCAGGAAGAGACAAATCGTTGGGGGCACACCATGTCAATTCCTGACGTTCATTTGGAATGAGTGCATTCCTATCTCCCCCTAATGGCGGGAAGTATGTCTCTTCAAAGTGACAATCTGCGAATCGCGCAGTAAAAAGATCACCGGTGGTTGGTTCTAAGTAGGGGATTATCGTTGGCGAATCATAGCCAACATAGATGCCTAAACGTCGTTGTGGACCCATTTTGATACGCAAATGAGGTGTAATTGGCACGTAAATTGCACAACCGAAAGTACGTAAGTGCGATAGATTTGGTTCAAAACCAGTTACCATCTGGTAGGCACTAAACGCATTGTTGGCAATGGATCGAAAACGAATAAGTATCGTTGCATGCAGTATTGCATATCCCCAAGCAGAAACTGCCTAATTGGTTCCCATAACCAATGCCCTAGCCACTAGCTGGAGTCGCTGAATGGTCTTCTGCAAGGCCGTTTTGAGAATGAACATGAGGAACAGGGTGTTCTACTTCAATCCCAATGGACATACAATAATCATCAAATGCTTTGGAGGTAAACTCGCCAGCATTATCCATCCTAATAGATTTGATAGGATGGTCAGGGTGGTTAGCCCTTAACTTGATTATTTGAGCTAAAAGCTTGGCGAATGCAGCATTTCTTGTGGACAACAACGCGACGTGTGACCAACGCGTCGACGCATCAACCAACACCATAAAATACTTAAATGGGCCGCATTCTGGTTTGATTGGTCCACAAATATCACCTTGGATTCGATGTAAGAATGATATATTATCAGTTCAAGCTCTGACCAATGAAGGACGAGCATCCAATTTAGCAAGCGAGCAAGCCTTACAGAATGAACGATGGGCATTGGAAATTGCCGTTGTGGCATAAGAGGACACATGTGGTAACGCCCAGGGTGGGACGGTACGACATGCGGCGTAAAGGCCGCTTCCTCATCCGCCAGGTGCGCGGCTCCGAAACCCTGTGAAAAGGGGGGGGGGGGGGGGGGGGGGGGCGGTGGCGAGTGTGGCGTTAAGGCCACGACCTTGCGGGGAGCTTGGCTCCTGCGTACATCGCGATGTTGAGTCACGGTAAGAGGTTCTTCCAATCGCTTTTTCGACTTGAAAAATGGATATCCATGGGAGTTCTTTAAAATCCGGATCATCATATCACGGCTAGGGTGGCCTAGTCGAGCATGCCAAAGCCTATAATCATTAGTGTCACAAAAATTATCAGTGACAGCATATGATTCGAAGACACGGGCTGTAGTGAGATATAAGTCATTGTCTTCAATGCACGGCAGCTTCTCTAAGATACGGCGGCGGCCGCGTTCTTGAGAAGTAATGCATAAGTATTCTTCACCATTCTCAGCATAAGTATCCAAGTGATAACCGTTGGCACGGATATCCTTAAAACTCAGCAGGTTCGATTTGTTCTCGGCGCATAGAGAGCATCAATGACATTGATAACAGTAACATTTGGTAACATAAATTCAGCGGTTCCTCGCCCTTTGACAACCGGCGAGGTACCTATCAATGTTGTCATAGATGAACGATACGGCATTAAATCCGTAAACAACTGCCTATTCCTTAGAATAGTGTGGGTAGTTCCACTATCAGCTAGACACTCAACTTCTCCACGAGACATCTACAAAGAGAAGAAAACTTGGGTTAGTTTTTCGGGAGAACAGTCTAATCACTACGCCGTAGAATAGAGAAAGAAAGGGGAATAAATCTCATTGAGTGTATCACATGGCATTTGGACATTATAACGTCGACTAAAGTCGGAAAATGCAAGGTTGAATGTTACATAACCAAGCAATCATCATCAGAAACCAAAACGAAACTGAGGTTGCGCACATTGTGGTGTTAAACACCTTTGGTAATTGGAATAAAACGAGGACAAGCCTCTTAGGATTGGTGTTAAAACACCTCTCGGGCTGCACACCAGCCGAAGCTGTGGATGTCAAAGACACATGGTGTCGTGGCACCAGAGTGTGGCGGATGCCGAGCCTACTTCACCTTAATGGGCCGATCGCGGCCCGTTTGCCTCTTTTTTTTTTTTATTTAGGGATTGAGCGTATGTGGGATTATAAGTCCAAAATATAGAGCCTATGTGACCCAAAGATGGCGTCACAAGAACCACGTGAGTTGTTAATACACGAACCTGAGTACATAAAAACATAAAATTTCTCACAATATGGGAAAACAGAGAAATTTTATTAAGTGCCAACTTGAATACATCAACTTCTAATTCCAAAATAAACAGACAAACAAGAGTCATAAAAACTGGCGAATGCCATTACAGTACTTGATAAACTAGAAAAGTCAAATACATAGACTAATCAAAATCCGGGACATCAAGAGTTTGTGGTTGCGCCTTTGGAGAATCCACATGATGAGCATAATTTGCGTCAATCATCTCGTCCTCAGCATAATTGCTTTCTTCAGACAGAAACCTCTTGTACTTCTTGTAGGCATTTAACATCTCCTTACTAGCTCGACAATCGTGATGGTAGTGTTTGGAGGAACCACACTTGTAGCACGGAGCAAATTGGGCATTCCGGTCATTGCTATGAGGTCTAGGAGGGTTTGGTACCGGGCCTAGACGCGGTCCGTGGCCGGTCCGGCCTCCCCCTGAAGGTGGTGCGGCTGCACCACCTTCTCGCCTCCAAGTGTTGGATCGTCGTGTCACTTTGTTTCCAGCATTCTGATGTCTTCCACGTATCGAATTGTACGGGGCATTTCGGCCTTTATTTTTCTGCTTTGAAGCCTTCCCATAATGAGCCTGTGGTGTTAGAATTGGTTTTGTACCAACATGTGTCTGGCTACTATTGAGCCTAATCTCAGAATGGCGCTCTTTTTTAGCCAATATTGCTATAAGGTCAGCGAATGTCCTGATTCTTCCTTCATCAACTGAGATTTTATATTGATGTCCAAGGACATCGTAGGCCATGGGGAATGTATTAAATGTCTTCTCCAGAAGATCTTTATCGGTTTTGATGACGCCAACCGTGCCAAGATCCGTCTGTAGACTAATCATATCCTAATTCTATTTGTCTACTTTGTTATAATCTGAGAAACGGATTTGTTCCCATTTAAGGGTGAGCTCTGGAAGAAGCATGTCATGAACATTGTTAAATCGTTGCTGGAGCGTGTCCCATAAAATTTTGGGATCTTTTACTGACAAATATTGTCGCTTTAGAGTCGGGTGGATATGGCGCCTCAAATACATGAGGGCCTGAGCCTTGGCATGGTCCCCAAAAGGGGTAGTGGCGGCTGCATCAGTTAGAAGCGCTGGAAAGCCTTTGCTTTGGAAAGCAATTTCAACATCGGAAACCCATCGATGGTAGTCTTTGCCTTGAAGCTCCAAGAACTCAAAATCAGAACGTGACGGTGACGATGACGACATCTACAAGAGAATAGAACGTCGGATTAGTATCACTTTAAACAGATACTATCAAGTATATATTGAAATTAGAAGGGATATATTCGGTCACATGAAAACTAGTTTCGATGCGAAAAATTGTTTTCTTTGGATGCATAAACCGGCGGTTTCATACTGCACCTTCAAACAGTGGCGTACTCAGACATCCACATAAGCATCTTTTTTTCTTTTAATTCCCTTTCAACGTGATTCTCCCAGGACCATCACTTAAAACTGCGACCGTAGGGGTGATGAAATCCCCATTCTAGGTCTCATCGGCGATATAAGAATGGCCGGAATCGGAGTAGAAGAAAGGCTAATAGCGCCCGATATAATATATCTATAGTTCAAAAGCAGGAACTTTTATAAAATTTTTACCTTTTGGAATTGATCAAAAGATCGAGTGCGTAAAGCTTGTTCTTCGACTCTTGTCTGGTTCTCGAGCCTCTTTTTACGCGAGTAATCTGGCGGAGCTATCTTGAAAAGTTGATGGCGAGCGAACATGCTGGCGAGTGAATAGGCCGGCGAACGAATTGGCTGGCGGGCGAGCGGGCTTGGCGAGCGAGCAGGCTGGCGGACGAGCGGGCTTGGCTAGCAAGCAGGCTGGCAGGCGAGCGGGCTTGGCGAGTGAGCAAGCTGGCGAGCGAACGAACGAACGAATTTGCAGGCGGCCGGGCAAGGGCTGCGGCCTAGGAGAGACCGAGAAGGGGGGGGGCACGGGTCCCGAGGAAGGAGGTGCGGCCGACGGAAGGGATGGAGGAGGAGGGAAAAAAAATTATTAGGGTTTTTCTAGGGCTCAGGGAGGTCACGTGCTGATAACATGTTTAAGGAGAAAAGATAATAGGGAGAACTGTGTGTTTATTGATTGATAGAGAGGTCTTTATATAGGCATTACATCAAGTATCCCGATAAATCAGGGATTCCTTATCTAATACAGAATCAACTATACTAGTCTAATTAGGTCAAGACACATCCAGGAAGTTACGGAAATAACCTTCCTACAACAGTACCTATATTTTTTTTCTTCAAAATTTAGTTTTTTTATGTTTTAAACTCAAAATTTAGTTTTTTTATGTTTTAAACTCAAAATTTAGTTTATGATTAATGGTTAGAGATATATAATTTAAACACATACACACATATTATTTTATTATAACTCTTAAATATACTTTCTTTTATAAGCACTAGAAACAAAACACACACTATGTGTGTGTAATTAATAAAAAAATAATAAAAATATTTATTAGAGAAAAACGTGGAATCTGAAGAAAATCTTGGGAGTGGAAAGTTGTACTTGAGAGATTTCAGGAACAAATTCATCAAAAAAAATTTTTTATATTATTTTGCTAATTGTTGTTTTGTCTTTTGTTTATTATTATTTTTTTAATATAATATATAGTGAAAGGGTTAAAATGTATTTTCACATGCCTTTTGGCTAACAAATAATAGTATAGATTAATCTAACTAGCTACAAACACACCCTACGTACGTGTGTGGAGAGAAAGTAGGAGTGGTGGGAAGAATTTTCATAAAAGATAGTTACTGCAAAGCGAGAGATTATCTGAAAGTGGGAGGTTACTGCAAATAAGGTAGTTACAGTTTGAAATTTTATTTAATTTTCTTATTTTCACATTTACCATATTACCTCTCAATTATTAAAATTTATTTAAAATTAATATAAGATCTCGGGGTGTTGTTGTAATTTCACAGGCCTTTTGGCTAACAAAACATGTTTCTTTAATAATAGTATAGATAATATATAGTTATATGTTGTATTTTATCATTATGATAGAGATGTCTATAAACACTATTATTATAAACGTATATTATGTCATTACCAAATATTAGACTTCCTTTATAAATAGAACAAATTTGTAGATTTATTTTACAAAGAAAATATTGATATATCAAAATAATAATATTTTTTTACTATCAAAATAATAATAATAATAATTTGTTTATGAGTTTAACTAGTATATGTTTTGGTATCATAAACTAAATTTAGATATTTTATTTGAAGTATTAGAAGAAGAAAAAGTAGGTACCAAAAAATGTTTTTGAAATAGCTTGGGTACCATTTTGGGTATTTATTCATGCCACGTAGGCAACTTTAACTGAAAAACTAACGGAGATACCATATTAGGTAACGGTGCAATACTTGAGGTACTATTTCAGGTAGAAAACATTCGTAAGTACCAAAAAGTACATTTCACAATAGTTCAGGTACCATTTTAGGTTTTTACCCGAAAATTATTCATGATTTTCACATTTTTATCCCTAATAATTAGATACATTCATAAAGTTATTTAATATTTCAAGAGTATAAAAGTAAAAAAAAAATTGTTTTAATTAGCAAGTCATGTTTTTTTAATTATAACTAAAAACTGCTCACACCCTATGGGTGTGGAGAAGTGGGTAGTTTTTTTTTTTTTTGCAAATGGAGCTAAACGCTGAACAAAAACAAAGAAGGAGAAGACTAGCAAGAGCTACTAGCTCTGAACTACCTATTTCTTGGCATTCCAGAGATATCATCAAGCAACGCTTCAGTCACCAGCGCAGGAGGATCATACATTACACAGATTCCCTTAGCATTGAGAGTGCTATGCTTAGCAAGAATATCGGCCACCATATTTCGCTCTCTATGGATATGTTTCACTCAAATGAGTTGAAAAGCATTCATCATACTCCTACAATTCATGATTAAAGTCTCTAGAGGATGTAAGATAATGTTGTCATTATGAATGAGATTGATAAGCACTGCAGAGTCAGACTCTACCTCCAACCTTGAGATTTGTAAATTTAAGGCTAATTGTAATCCATGATAAAGCCCCCAAGCTTCAGCCTGAAGCACCTCCCCAGCACCAATATTGACCATAAAACCACCATGCCAGCAGCCAAGCTCATCCCTAATGACTCCACCAGCACCAATGTTTCCACTTCTAACTCTAGACTCATCCACATTCAGCTTAAAATTACCAGCAGAAGGTTTGATCCAAGACAAATCTTCCACATGTCTAGTGGTATTAGAACAAGGCTTAGCCATAGCTTTAGAGCACTCACCATCATAGCTAAAGATAACTTCAGAAGTATTGTAGGGGTACTTGAAACTTAAATCAAAGATAGACTTGCATCTCCATTTCCAAATAAACCAGCAACAATATATAAAAAAGATATTCCAATTGAGATTATTCATTTTGTAGCCTTGCTTATGCAAATTAGCATAGATCCAACTCTCCCAGTTTAAGCAAAAGGTAGCAAGTAAATTGGGGTGAATATTAAAGGTCTGCCATACCTGTTTAGCTCTTGGATAATCTCGAAACAAGTGAAGCATCATTTCAGGAGAATTTGTGCAGAATTGGCAATAAGAATTAGGAGCAATCCTTCTTCTAAAGCGATGTTCATTAGTTAATAGTTTACCAGAGACAAAAGTCAACAGAAAAGTTTTAAGCTTGGGAGGGATAGGGAGAGACCAAATTATGAACCAAGGGTAAATCTGAAACCCATATTCATCACAAAGAACAAAGTATGCAGACTTAACAGAAAACATTCCAGAAGAAGTATGCCCCCAAATAATTTGATCAAGATAGTGACAGTCAGCAATAGGGATAGTTAAGATTTTATCAACAATTTCTTGAGACAGGTTTCCAACAAGTTTACGCACATTCCAAGTTATGTTAATCCAAAGCTCATGAACTAAGGAGTCAATGTTGACTGAATCATGGTTAATAGCATAGTTGATAAGAATACCACATGGTGACCAATTATCAGTCCAGAATCTAACCTGCAAGCCATCACCAATTGACAAGACCCGCCCCAGATTTCACCCTGAAATCCGGATAAGATCCTGTGGGGACCACCTTAAGACTAACTCTATCGATAAATCGATAAAGTCAATCTTAGGGTGGACAACCCTAAGACCTGCAACAACCAAAAACACTTCTAAATCCAGTTCCATCCTCAACACCTGGAGCCATCTGCTCCCCAAATCACAACAACCGCCACAAATAAATACAAAATCTAATTCAACTGGCTCACAGGTAATCAAAGCAATCTAATAAATGAATTGGAAACAGAACAAGAAATATAATATGAAAATAAAAGAATAAGGGATCACAGATCCCACCTAGCGGAAGTGACAACGATGACAGCTATGCCTCGACTCCGAGTACTCTTGACCTCTTACCACTACTCTGCACACTGGATAAACCGAAGGGCCCAGGGAAAAATAATTTTAAAACGTTAGAGTGAGTGGATAAAAATAATATCGAATACTACCTTATATAAAAAATATTATATTACTTTCCCAATATTTTATAATTGAAAACCACTATGCATGCATTTTTAATAAAACGTCTCACGTTTCAGAAAAATCATACTTATAAATCAGCCCCGCTGTTATATTAAATGAACAAATAATACTTTGTTTATACTTTCAAAAGAAATACTTTGAAAATCAAATAATAACATATCATGACCAATCCCATTGGTCATATAAAAACCCAGCCCCGTTGGTTCGGGAATTTATTAAATGAATGAAAGTCTTGTAAGAGAAAGTACTCCCGAAACCCAAATAACATAAAATCATGACCAATCCCATTGGTCATATAATAGAACAGGGAAACGTTACCACCATTTAATAGTAAGCCTCCCAGGCTAAGGGTCGAGCCTCCAAGACTCTGTAGCGTCTCACGCTAAACCTGTACACGTCGACCACCGAAGTGAATCTGACCTATGTGGTCAAGTCATCACCTCGCATGGGCTCAGATGACTAAGCTAGCTAGCATCAATATATCTGGACCTTAATATGGTGAAAACAAATCAGAAAACACGTTTCCCCATATAAAATAAATCAGTACGGTCCCCGATCGCACATCTGAGGCTTATAAATATAATTAATTAAAATAGTAGCCTCGAAGAAAATATATAACTGACATGTCTCACATGTCGTAAAATAATCTTGAAAGAAAATATGTATATAATATCGACATGTCTCGCATGTCGTGAAATCACAAATTAAGAAATCATAAAATCCCCGGAAATCTCATTTCCGGTCTTTTACATATAGTACATTCAAAATAATTAAATATGATTTATCAAATCATACTATTTCCAGAAATCTCATTTCCAGGTAAACTTATGTACTATTTAGAATAGTAGTAAACATATACCCCAAATCCATATTTTCTTTTAAATATTAAATGAACAGATATCATAATCATATACTTTCGATAATTCACATCAAACTCAAGAAATTATTTAATTATAATAAACACTACCAGAAAAAACAGTATAGCCGACGAAAAAAAAAAACGGCCGACGACATACTATTTTCGTCGGCTATTACCCAGAATGGCCGACGATTTTTTCTTTCGTCGGTAAAAATATATTCCCCAAGAATGGCCGACGATTTTTTCTTTCGTCACTAAAAAATATTTTTCGTCGGCTATACCCTAAGAATGGCCGACGATTTGTATTTTCGTCGGCCTTTCTTTTAAAAAGTTTGGCCGACGAAAACTTTAGAAAGTTTGGCCGACGAAAGTTGACATTTTCGTCGGCTATAAGTCTTTATTTTTTCAGATCTGGACAGAAGCTGCTCATTTAAAAAAAAGAAGGAAAAAAACGGGAGAAAGAGTGAAAAATCTGTGGGTATTGTTGAAATCCGTCCTCTCTTACATTGTGGAGCTATATATAGGTACGTATATGTGTATATATGTTGATTTTGAGTTTTAGTTTAGTTGATTTTGAGTTTTAGTGATTTTGATATAGTAAGTGATTTTTTGTTTTGTTGTTGTTTTAGTGTTAGAATGTATGTATATATGTTGAATTTGAGTTGTAGTTGAGTTGATTTTCAGTTAGAGTATAATTATGTGTTTTAATTTAATAATGTTATTTTAATTAGTGTTAAAATATATATAAATATGTTAATTAACGGTTGTTGATAGTGTAATGAACTTAAATAATGGTTGTTAATTAATGGTATATATATATATGAGTTGATGTTGATAATAATATATATTGTAATATATATATGTGTTAATTAATTTATTATTAATTAAAGTTATACATATATATTATTATCAGGCTATATATGGATCGAGATAAGAGTTGGATTTCGCTTCCAAGGCATGACCGACGATACACTACAGGAGTTGTGGATTTTTTGCAGTTCGTCGAGGAAAATGCAAACGGAAATTACCATTATTGCCCGTGCAAGAAATGTAAGTGTCGCAGTGATATGTGTCGATTTCCGATTAGGACAGTATGGGAGCACCTAAAGAGTAATGGGTTTTGGCCGAAGTACACACGTTGGATATATCACGGTGAGCCATCATTAGATGGATCGCATGATCATGGGCAGTATTTTGAGGCGGGCAGTAGTAGTACATCCAACGATCCAACAATGGCATTCGTCAACGACGTGTTTCCTTTTGAAAGCGGTGTACGTGGGGAACAATATATGCAGGACCCGGTGCAGCCGTTCCCACAAGTTGTCAACACTGCTGCCTTTGACAAGTACAACAAACTGATTGCATTGCAACAGACCCCTGTGTCTTCAAGTTCTGAGAAGACAGTTCTTCAAAGTGTGATGGAGGTAATGAGGATTAAAGTCGAGACAAAAGGGAGCATCAGGCAAGTGGATGAATATCTACAGTACACTTCTTCGTTGTTGGAGGAGGGTCATCGTAATCCTACCAATCACCGTCAGGTCCGAAGTATCCTCAAAGATCTAGGGCTTTCCTACATTAAGATCCATGCATGCGCATTTGACTGCGTTCTCTTCTGGGGTAAAGATGCAGAAGGGAATGACCTTGCTAGCCTTGACGCATGTCCGATATGTCAGTCTGACCGATATAAGTTGACGGGAGCAGGCAATAGGAAACCTGTGAAAGTGCTTCGGTATTTTCCGTTGAGAGATAGGCTTGAGCGGTTGTACATGCCAGAAACCACCGCAAAAGCTATGAGGTGGCACGGTGAGCGGGACGCGGGAGACGCAGATATCATGACACACATCTCTGACGGAGCGGCTTGGAAGCATATAAACAATGAGTTTCCTCATTTTGCGTGAGATGTCAGAAACGTCAGGCTCGGGCTCTCAACCGACGGGTTCAACCCTTTCGGCACCATGAGTCTTTCATACAGTATATGGCCGGTGGTTTTGGTACCTTACAACCTTCCTCCGTGGATGTGCATGAAGAAGGAATATAATATGTTGACGTTGTTGATTCCGGGGCCTGGTTACCCAGGGAAATGTCTCGATGTGTATATGAGACCATTGATTGAAGAGCTTAAGGTATTGTGAGACGTTGGTCATCCCACTTTTGACAAGTACAAGCAGGAGACGTTCCAGATGCATGCCATGGTTATTGGTACCATCAGTGATTTTCCTGCTTATGGGATGTTGTCGGGCAGCGTTGTTAGGGGATACAAGGCTTGTCCAGAGTGCCTCAGCGATTATGGGAGCACCCCTCATTGCAACAAGATATGCCGAATGGGTCATCGTGTGTTCCTTCCGGCGGATCACCACTGGCGTTACAAGTCCGCCGCATTTGATGGAACCGAAGAACACGGTGGTCCTCCCAGAAGATGGACGGGAAGAGAAATTTTAGCAGTGCTTAATGAGTATGATTTTGGGCCCCTCAGCAATCATCCCGATATTGTAGCGGAAATACCTGAAAGACCTGAGCAGTACAAATTCTGGACACATAAGAGCATATTGTGGGAACTCCCGTACTGGTGTGAGTTGTTGATCTGTCACTTCCTAGACGTTATGCACATAGAAAAAAATGTTTCTGAAAGTGTGGTGGGCACAACGCTGAACTTGGAGGGGAAGACCAAAAGACGGTCCTAAGGCTCGCACTGATCTGCAAAACATGAATATCAGAAAACAACTATGGTTGAAACAAGGAAAGAGAAAAATGCCTCAAGCTCCTTACACCGTCAAGCCTGAGCATAAACCAGAAATTTTCCATTGGATAAGTCGGGCCAAGTATCCTTCAGGCTTTGCTGGAAATATAGCCAAGTGTGTGAACAGACAATTCAACAATCTGTACGGGTTGAAAAGTCATGACAATCATATCCTGCTACAACGTCTCTTCCCTGTTTTCATTCGACCGTTCCTTCCCCGTCACGTTGTGGAGCCGTTAGTAGCGTTGGCAAGATTTTTCCAGAAGGTATGCACACGGGAAGTGAGAAAATCTGACCTCCGGGAAATGCAACAAGACATCGTTCATATCATGTGTAAATTTGAGATGATATTTCCTCCAAATTTTTTCGACATCATGCCTCACCTCATGATCCATCTTCCTCGGCAGTTGTTGCTTACCGGTCCTGTGCACTTCACTTGGATGTATCCGATGGAAAGGTACGTATTTTACACCTTATGTTAATTTCCTCATCAATATATGTGATATAGTGTTAATGTATTATCATAACACTTTAAAAACTTGATTTATAGGCAACTTGGACAATACGGTGGTTTTGTCCAAAACAGATCCGCACCTGAAGGATGTATAGCTGAAGCATATATTGCGCACGAGTGCGTCACCTACATGAAGCTGTATTTAGGAGCGTTACAGGAAAGCATACCGGAAGATGTATCGTCACAGTTCAATCTTTCCATACTCTCCGACGATGTTGTACTCGGTGGAAACATTCCAGTTTCCTACAAGTTGAAAGATTATGAGGTAGCCATTGCACATTGGTGGGTACTAATCAACTGTCCAGAAGTTCAGTTTTGGAAGAACATACATCTACACTGTGAACAAGTACGAGGTGATGTCGATTACCACAACCGGACATTCGCAGAGTATTTCGGCCGCTGGGTACGTAACTTTAACACTATTCTATACGTGTTCATATATTATTGTGTATATTTATTCATATTTATAGTTGATTCTGATGGTTGCAGATGGACCTTATTCAAAATGATAATCACCCAAATTGGTCGCACGAACTCAGACTTTTAGCGATGAGGCCGGTCTATTCAAAAGTTTATGCGACGTGCAAGGTGAATGGTGTGTTATTTCGATGTGAAGACAGAGACCTCAGACTGAAAACACAAAATTCAGGGGTTATGGCACATGGTGGGGATGATGGAGTTGACTATTACGGTGTTCTCCATTCAGTTGTGGAACTGCATTACGGGGAAGGCATGAAAGTGCACCTTTTCAAGTGTAGATGGTTTGACACACGGCCGCAGAGCATGAAAACCGATCAATACGGCATAACTTCTGTGAACACTAGTACATCATGGTATGAGGACGACCCGTTCGTTTTAGCCACATGGGTGAAACAAGTGTTTTATCTTGATGATCTCGCCAAGGGTGACCCGTGGAAAGTAGTCAACACTATCCACCATCGCAACATTTACCGGGCGTCTACACTTGGAGTGGCTGAAGAGAACGAGGAAGGGGGCACCGCGTATCAAGAGCCCAACTCAAACGGTATTCCTGACTCCTCTTTTATTCGCCTAGACACGCCGGTGCGAATTCGACGTGAAGAGCCACTGCTTGTTGATGTTGATCCAAATGAAGAAACTAACGAGGACTCTAGTGGTGAGGAAAGACATAGATTACCCCTATCGAGCAATTCAGAAACCGAAGAAGACTCATCCGATGATTCCGATTACAATCCGACGGATTAAGTAATTTAAATGATGTAATCCTTTCATTTGTAATCAACTCATTTCTAATAAACGGGCGTGGGGATGAGCCTCCCAGCTAGGCTGGGTTCCAAACCCCTTAAAAAAAATTTGAAATATGTTGACTGTTGGGTTTCTGGTATTTTATGTTCAATTTTGGTTATATGTGAACAGGACATCGGAATAGGAGAGATGTAAAACCACTGATTTTTTTGGTTTTTTTTTTTTTCAGAGAATAGCCGACGAAAAATGCATTATTTCGTCGGCCATTACAATAATGGCCGACGAAAAATTAAATTTTTCGTCGGCTATTCTCACAATGGCCGACGAAAAATGCATTATTTCGTCGGCCATTACAATAATGGCCGACGAAAAATTAAATTTTTCGTCGGCTATTCTCACAATGGCCGACGAAAAATTCATTATTTCGTCGGCCATAAGTTTTTTTAAAAATAAATATTTTATTTTTAACCGAAAACGACAAAAGAATAGCCGACGAGTACTAGGTTTGATTTCGTCGGCTATGATTAAAAAAAAAACAAAAAAAGAGCAGCTTCCATTTTCTATCACTATCGACAAACCATTGCTTCATCCTTCAAATGCAAATGTGTCGTGAAATAAGATATGACCGAAATATTGAAAAACGTCTACGGTTGAAAAATGAGAAGATTCCGACAAAATCTGTGTGCCGAATATTGAGGTTAACTGTTTTTTACTGCCGTTTTCCTATGGGTAGCCTGACGGTCGGTAAATATTTTGAGGAAAATTTTTATACGATTAGTTGCGTCTCATCGATCTGAAACTATTCTCTGTTGAAGATCAGGCCAAAAAACGTCATTTAGACGGGCCAATTTCCGTTTTAAAGCGTTTATAGGTTTGACTAACCCGGTTAACCGTCTCGATCGATCCGTTAACGTTGTCAGATGTAGTTGGATTTTTTTTCATACATGTATTTAATCTTAACGGTGATATCTGACGGTTGGAATAGATTTTCCAAACTTTTAGATTCAAAATCGGAACATATGCACTAATGTTCCTTAACTTGTTTACCAAGTGTTTAAGTGAATGTATAGTTTCAAATAGTTACTATACGTAGACCCTTCAAATGAAAATGTGTCGTGAAATAAGATATGACCGAAATATTGAAATACGTCTACGGTTGAAAAATGAGAAGATTCCGACAAAATCTGTATGCCGAATGTTTCGGTTAGCTGTTTTTTACTTCCGTTTTCCTATGGGTAGCCTGACGGTCGGTAAATATTTTGAGGAAAATTTTTCTACGATTAGTTGCGTCTCATCGATCTGAAACTATTCTCTGTTGAAGATCAGGCCAAAAAACGTCATTTAGACGGTCCAATTTCCGTTTTAAAGCGTTTAGAGGTTTGATTTCGCAGTTTGACCAAAAGTTTAGCCGACGAAAATTCTATTTCGTCGGCTAAACTCTAGTGATCCGCG
Source organism: Potentilla sterilis (assembly GCA_963682095.1). Classification (NCBI taxonomy): domain Eukaryota; kingdom Viridiplantae; phylum Streptophyta; class Magnoliopsida; order Rosales; family Rosaceae; genus Potentilla; species Potentilla sterilis. The sequence continues at coordinate 24,931,561 of OY821754.1, forward strand.
CCTTTTCATTGTCCGCCGTTGGATGGGGGAGATCGGACGGCTGCTGAGCGCCTAAACTATAGCCGACGAAATTCAAAGTATAGGCGACGAATTCATATATTTCATCGGCTATACTATCGGGTATAAGTTTGCAGCAGCCGAACCCTAGCCTCCATTTTCTGCATTTTTTCAAAACTCCGCCGCTCGCCTCCAACCCTCCCTCCGGTGCTCGCCTCGGCCTCCTCCTCCCTCTTCCTCCTCCAATCCGGCAGCCCCCTCCTCCCTCTTCCTCCTCCAATCAATCCGGCCGGCAGCCCGCTCCTCCCTCCTCTTCCTCCTCCAATCCGGCGTGTCCGTCCGGCCTCCTCCGGCGTGTCCCTCCTCCGGCCCAGCCTCCTCAAATCCGGCCGGCCTCCTCCTCCTCTGCATTTTCGTTGTAAGGGTTTTTTTTTTTTTTCATTTATGTTAATTAATGTTAATTTAGATATAATTTAGGTATTTATGTTAATTTAGGTATAATTTAGGTATTTATGTTAATTTAGGTATTTATGTTAATTTATGTAAATTTTAGGTATTTATGTTAATTTAGATAAATTTTGGATATTTATGTTAATTTAGGTAATTGTTTTCAAATTTATTTTAATTGTATAATTTAGGTGTAATTGTATAATTTATACGTATAAATTGGTTTTTTAATTATATAAATTGATAACTTAATTGTATAATTTAGCTTAATTATATATATAGCTTAATTATATTTAATTAGAATTTGTTATTTAATATAATATAATTTAATATGTTAGTATATAAATTGTTATATTAAAATATGTTAGTATTATTGGTTATTATATTTATTAGAATTTGTTATTTAATATAATATAATTTAATATCAATTAATGTATTAATGCCTCGGGCTTTAGATGGCCGATGCATTAAGAAACCTATTCGGAGGCCGTCGTGCCGGCAGATCTAGAGGTTCTAGAAATTCCGCCGGTTCCGCAGACTCCGAGAGGACCGCTAGCCAGCCTGAGAGGACCACCAGCCAGCCGCGGAGGAGTGTAGATTCATCACAGCCGCAGAGGACTGTGGATGCAGCCCAGCCGCGACGGAGTGTGAGTTCTCGGCACCAGACCCTTCTCCAGGCGGGGCGGCTGTCGAGCACTTCACTTCCGCATGTCGGTCCCTCTGTGGCTCCGAGGTTTAGTCGGCAGCTATTTCACGAGGACATAGCTGCCGACGTTCCTCAGGTTCGTATGCCTGACGTTCATCGGGAGCCGATGCCGAGTCCGACTCAGTCTGCTGCTAACTCGACTGAGGGGCCTACTCTCCCAAACCAGCTCTACCTCCCGTACAACATTCCGGCGATACCGGAGGTCGACTACCAGGGTGTGCCCATATAGCCTGATATGCCTCAGTACATGAGTGCTGCGGAGGCATACCAGCAGCAGCCATTTGAGAACCCTGACCACCTTATTTCGGCGAGGAGAAAAGGAAAGTCGACAGATGAGTCATCCAGTTCAGGTAACATTTGATTTTATTAATTAAATGTTTTATTAAAATTAACGCACTAATATTTAATTTTATTAACCAATCGTCGTTTTTGTGATAGGGACAGCCGCTAGCAGTTCACGGAGGAATACGAGAGGTGTCATATGTTTTGACACGCTCAGGAGAACTGTTGAGCGCAGCAGGAGGATTCAGATCAACGAACCTCCTAATCAGGAGGTTCAGGGGAAGAAAAAACGCGACTACTCGGGTTGCGTGGGGTCACTGATTAGGGACAGAGTCCCTATGTTGTGGACCCGGTGGGCTGATGTGCCCGAAGAGATAAAGAGGGAGGTGAACAAAGCCGCGTCGGTGAGTAATTTAAAAAATTTAATTTATTTATCGTAATATTTAATAATTTTTTTTATTTTTATTACAATTGTAAAACTAATAAAATATTATTTTTCAGACATTCTTCGAGATTGCCGAACACAGGAGGGATTGGGCGGACACCCGGCAGAACTCGAGGTACGTTTGTTTTTATGATATTATAATTATCTTATGATATTAATAATATTTCTAATGCACTTTTGTTTTTTTCGTAGGTTCAAAGAGTGGAAGAACGAGCTGCGTTCCCACTATAACGAATACGACAACCTTGGTCGTATGGGTACTCCCAGGGAGTTCATGTTCAGGGAGTACGAGTGGCGTTGGTTGAAGACAGTAGACTTCAACAACCCAGTTATGCAGGTAAATACTAAACTTCAGTAAAAATGTTTATTTTGTTAAAATTTTAATTATTAGTTTAATTATTTTATAATTATTACACTAATATTTTTTGATGCATTTTTCTAACATTTTATTATTTGTTTGAAGCAACGTTCTCGGATAAACTCTGAGAACCGCCGCCGGAACACAACCCCCCATCATGCTGGTTCACGGCCGTTTGCACAATATCAGGAGGAGGCGCTTAGAGATCATCCTGATAGCAACTCGTACGTGGAGACGTTCAAGATCGCTTATCCAGAAGCGACAGAACAGCTCGTAAGTCGTTCATTACAATTTTAAAATTTTAATTATTAATTTTACTTAATTATATATTTGTTATAATATTAATTTTTTTTTTCCCGTCCACTTAGGAGAGGGTCAACCGGGCCGAAGAAGAGGTGTTCCAGCAAGTAGTTCGGGAGACACAACCGAACATTTCAGAGGCAGATCTGGAAGAAGCCATGCGCCATGTCGACCGGTCCAGTGTCCAAACGGCAGCGAGGATGTTCGACGCAGCCTTCCCAAACCGGTCAAACAACTACTACTGCCGGGGTTTGGGAAGTTCTGGACTAGGGCTTCTGAAGACCACTAAGGGAGGTCAAAAGAAGGGAGGCGGGGAGAGCCAACATATGAGGGGGGAAGTGCAGCGATTGGCCGCAGAATTGGCGACCTCGTCCCAGACAGTACAGGAGCTGCGCCGCAGCATACAGCAGTATCATTTGGAGCTGCGCCGCAGAACACAGCAGTATCATTTGGATATGGCCGGTTGGCATGCCGAATGCGACAGAATTCGGCAACACAACTACGACGGCCAACAAACCTGGTGGTATGAGATGTTCGCGGCACAACAACAAGGCCTTCCACCCCCGCCCCCGTTTCAGTGGTTAGCGGAACCTCCAATGCCTCAACCTCCCGAGTTCGGTCAGCAGGATGACGAGCCTGATGGAGAGCAGGATGCTGGGGATGACCTGGTGGACTTTAGTAGTTTAGGTGATGATTAGGGTTTAGGGTTTATGTATATTAGAACGAATTTAATAAAAAGGGTATTTAGACGTGTTTCTTGTTAGTGCAAATGCATGGACTGTTTTTGTGATTTGCAGGTTGCTTGGAATGGTAATTTAGAAAATAATTAATTTTTTTTTTCCCAAATGTAAGAAAAGCTGACGATTTTGGCATTATTTCGTCGGCTATAATAACTATAGCCGACAAATTTTACCAATTTTCGTCGGCTATAAGTTGTATAGCCGACGAAAATTACATTATTTCGTCGGCTATAACTAATTAATTCCTATTAAATATTAATATATTTCGAGGAAATAGCCGACGAAAATTTATAAAATCGTCGGCTATTGTTAACACCCAATAGCCGACGAATTTCGTCGGCTATAATTAATGAATTTCGTCGGCCATACTCGAAAATATCCGACGAAATTCGTCGGCAATTTCTCCCAGGTTTGGCCGACAAAAAATATTTTCGTCGGTAAGTTCGTCGGCCATACTCTACTATAGCCGACGAATTTGTTTTTTTCGTCGGCCATTAGTATAGCCGACGGGGTTGTTCCGACGAAGTATAGCCGACGAAAATTTCGTCGGCAGATAGTATAGCCGACGAAAAATAGGCACAGCCGACGAAATTTTTTTCGTCGGCTATTCACTCAGATCTGGTAGTGAAACTTCATTTCAATAAAATATTTATGCATGCATTTATTTAAAATAAAATCCACTCACAGTACAGCCGAGCTTGCCGATATTCCGAACTCTCGTCATGTCGAGTAACCTCTCGACCTGTAACAGGGAGGTAATCATAAATATTACGAAATTCGGGATTTATTTAAAAACGTTAAATCTATGGACGTCCTCACTCGCACGAAACCTCTCAATTTTCCCTTTCTCAGTTATCGGTATAGGAATTACGCCTCAATACCGAACAATCTACGTCCGAAATAACTCAGGAGACCCACCCCATGTCCGATTAATTCTTTTACTAGTTATTTCATCGTAAAACCCTTTTAAAACAGCTTTTACCTTTTTACGGTAAGTCAACAGTAACATTTAATGATCAAACAGTAATTGTATAGTCAAACAGTAAATGGTCAAAGTCTAATTACTATTTACCATTTACTTTTACTTTTTACTGTTTACTTTTATTGTTTTACTGTTTACTTTTCACCTTTTACCGTTTTACTTTAACATTTTACTGTTTCACTATTCACCATTCTTCCTCCAGCCGCCGGCAGCAGCAGCTCCGCCACAAGAGGCCAAAAATGCCTCAATTCGACTCTAAATCAACCCAACACCATCGCCACGACCACAGCACCTCGTCCCCGTCGCCTCCGCCGCCAAAAACCCAAGTTGCCGCCGCATACGGCGGGCGACACGGCGGCAGGAACACCACCATCCAAAATTCAACCAATCAAACCTCAAATTACACTCAATCGACTCCAAACAACATCCTAAACCCGAATTAAACCTCCAAATCCACCAAAAACATCATCTCCACCTAATTCACCAAAAACCCTATAATTTCAAATCCAAAATTCTCCTTACCTGGTGCAAGTTGGTTCAATTCCTTTCGTGACGTGGTTGTGCGGGTCGAGACCTTTGATTCCCGACCGGAATCGGGCCGAACCATGGCCGGAGGAGGGAGCTCCGGTTCGACTGTGTCGAACCTTCTCGGGAGTCGCAGGGCCAAACGGCGACGTTTCACGCCATGCCGCTGCCACAGAACGGAAGAGGAGGCCGAGCCGGTTCAAACGTGACCGGTGAGGTGGTCCAGTTCGGCCGGACGGCGGCGCAGATCGGGGGAGAGGAGAGAGAAAGAAGAAAAAGAACAAAAAGAAAAAGAAAAAGAAATGAGGGAATTCCCTTTCGGGAAATTTTCCTCCCGACTATTTATACTCGTCCAAAATCAGAAAGTTACGTATTTTAAACGTGCTACGTGTTCACGAACTCGTTTCAACGTCTTCTATCTCGTCATGAAATAAAATCATCGGTCGGGTCAACTTATTTAAAAGTCAACCTTTAGAACTTTCGGATCGTAAAAACGATTCCCGGAACGTAAAAATAAAAGATAACACTGTCACGAGGTAATTTGAGGTTCGGGTCGTATCACCAATTCTCCAAACAAGCCCTTTTCTCAACAGATTAGCTCCATAAACAATGCCAGACCAAGTACTAGAACAGTTAGAAGGCTTTTTGTAATTATTATACAAGATTGAATCAGATGGAAGATACTTACTCAGATAAATCTTACTCCAAAGACCTTGGTCATGTTGGACCCTCCAACTCACTTTAGCAAGCATTGCCATATTCATATCATCTGATTTCTTTATACCCAAGCCACCATAACATTTAGGTTTGCAGACTGTATCGCAATTAAAAAGATGAATTTTCCTTTGTTGTTCAGTATCACCCCAAAGAAAGTCTATGTTGAGTTTGTCCAGTTTATCACAGATTGACATTGGAAACTTAGCAGTTTGCATAGCATAAACCGGGATAGAAGCATTATCAGACTGAATTAGATCGAGTTAACCTTCCATCTAGGCCTGTAAATCGTGTGGGCTCGTGCGGGTCCTTAACGGGCCGTGCCCTTAACGGGTCAGCACGTTAAGAACCCGTTTACGTTAACGGGTTTCGCGGGCTACCCGTTGGGACCCGTGAAACCCGTGAATTTTTTTTTTCTAAAGCCGTTAAAACCCGTAAAGTAATTTTTTTTTTTCAAAACCCGTTAGACCTGTGAATGATATTATTTATATTAATTATTTTATTTATATATTTGTTTAATTAAGAAATTACCAATAACTACAATTTGGTGTTAATATTTACTAATAGCAAAACCTATTTTTTTATACCATCAGCAGGGAATTAACAGTAATGGGCTGTTAACTCGTCTATTGTTTAATGACATAATTAACTCTGGAAATCCATAATTTATAACGCATGTCATCCATATATATATTAACATATTCTTCATCAGCCACGTTCTTGCTTGACCTAAACTAAGCCTCCAATTGCTCAACCTTTGCTGCACAGTATTGCTTGACCAACTCCATAGCCTTCATGTGCTCTTCTTCTTTACCGAGCCACTGTGCAAATCACAATCCAATGGCGCCGAGCAGTGACATGGAGACCAGGTTCGCGAAGCTCCAAGGCGAAGACTTCGAGTACTACATGCAGACCTACTCAATAATCCTCGGCCGCAACTCGAAGAAATCGACCGTCGACGTCGACCTCTACTCCCTCTGCGGCGGCGATGGCGGAAGGCGGAGGCTTCTAAGGCTGAGGCTGAGGCGGCTTGTTGTGAAAGGCTGAGGCTTCGAAGGTTGAGGCTGAGGCTGTGGCTTCGAAGACCGTCGATGTCGATGTCGTCGTTGCTGTCAGAATTATGCGGCGGCTTCAAAGGCTGAGGCTTCTCGGAGTAGGAAGCGAGGGAGAAGCGGTGGTTGCGCAAGGTGCGGGATCGGTGCGACGGTGGCGGCGAGGAGGAGTGGTTGAGGTGGTGGAGGTCGTCGTCGGTGGAGAGAGGCTCGGGCTCGGCGGAAGCAGTGGTTGGTGTTGACCTAAACAAATTGAAATTGGGAATCAGACGAAGCAATTGATCTGAGGCTCAGTGATTTTGGAAGCGCGGCGAAGTATGACAGATCTGGATTTTCTGAGGGTCAGTAACATTGGAATCGCGGCGGAAGGCGGTGGAGATAAAGTTTCTGAGGGTCAGTAACATTAGAATCGCGGCCGAGGATGGCGAAATGTAAATTTTCTGAGGGTCAGTAGCATTAGAATCGCGGAGGAGGACGGCAGAGGTGGATTTTCTGAGGGTCAGTAGCATTAGAGTTACATATTTCTGAAGGGGGTATTTTTTAGGGTAATTTTGTAATTTATGAGTTAACGTATTCTTTTAGTTTTGGATAGAAACCTGCTGGTAGTAATTTTAAAAAGCAATCTTGCTACTGGTAAATACTAACACAAAATTGTAGTGTTGGGTAATGTTGACAGTAGCCGCAGAGGGGCTACAGCAAGCCCACAGACCCGCGGCAAGTGCACCAGGGCCCGGCCCAGGACCCAGGATCGGATCACCAGCACCAGGCCTCGGGGCCCAGCGGTCTATCTTGCCTCCAAGGGTCCTGGGACCGGGGGCGCCTGCCTGCCAAAGAGGGCACCAGAATATCCAAACAGAAGGGAACCAGTCCCACATCGAAGGGTAAGGCCAGCCCTCACCCTCAACCACCTATATATGGGCCTCAACTACCACCATAAATAGGTAACTTGTCTCTCTCCCTGCTTACATACGTGCCCAGGTTATATATATTCCAACTATACTAACTTAGGCATCAGAGAGGTGAAGGCCGGCCCGCCCGGTATTCCCCTTAGTAAGCAGGATTGCAGGAGATCGAGTTGGATTCATCAAGTATCTACCAGACCCCCGGGTTTAGGCAGAAACAATTGGCGCCGTCTGTGGAAACTCTGAACAAGAAGCCGTGCAAGCAACACCGCTGGCTGAGATTGTGGGAATGAGTCAAGAGAAAGGAACTACTGAGGAGGGGCGTGTTGCAACTGTGCAAACGCTCGCCTCCACCCCTGTCGTCACGCGGGAGCTGCGTGGCGAGCAGGGCAGCGATTTGGGAAGGAGCCATGGAGGACCCTCCGGTGATCCGGAGCCCCGCCACGAGAGCTCGCACGGGAAAGACCCGATAGAGGACGAAGGCAGCCCGGTGCTTCGTGGCCTATCCCTGACGTTCTCGGATGATCCGAGTGATCAGTCTGAGAGCCAGGATCAAGACCCCACGTACAGCCCCGACCATGACGGCATGGCGGGAAAGGTACGGGCGATGGCCGCAGAAGTTAGTCGTCTCAGAGAGGAGAACGACCGGGACCGAGCCAAGTCCCAGGCCCGATACGAAGAGATGGAGGCAGTAAACGCCACCCTGGTAGCCGCCCTAGAGAGGGGGCAGCAGCGCAGTGCCGCCATGGCCGAGGCACAAGCCGCACCACTGCTAGTTCAACCCCGGCAGCTAGAGGCAGGGCAATCTTCAGGCGCCCGGCCCAGCGAGCCTGTGCGAGAGAAGTTACGAGCCGGCGAGGACCTGCCGAAGAGCACGCCCGCCTCCCACCAGCCGCACGCTTCGTCCATGGGTGAAGTGGATACTCCAACCGCCCGGGCGCTGCAACTGCTAGCCAACACCGTGTCGGATCTGAAGGCCCAGATGGAGGCAAACGAGAGGAGAGCAGCCCGGCCATTGGAAGGCGCCCGGTTCAACGAGCGCATGGGCCCCTTTTCACACCGAGTCATAGAGTCGGGGAGATCTGGCAACCAGAAGTCACTCAAGCTCACCTATTCCGGGTCCGGTTGCCCGTATCAGCATCTGGACAGCTTCCGATCCCAGACCTGCGCCAAGGGTTACTCTGATGCAATCTGCTGCAACATCTTCCAGGAGACCCTGTCCGGAGAAGCGCTCAGTTGGTTCTACGAGCTTCCTGCGAATTCAATCGAGGCATTCGAACAGCTGGCTGACCGGTTCGTAGGCCGCTTCATCCTCCGAGTCGAGGGAGCACGGACGTCCACCGTCCTCTTCAACTGCATCCAAGCCCCCGGGGAAGAGTTGAGAACCTTTGTCAACCGGTGGCAGACGGCCACGGCCGGGGTTCGGAACTTGGACAAGGGCATCGCCGAGATGGCATTCAAGCAGGGGCTTCGGGCAGGAAAGTTTTCCTACGCCGTCAGGGTAGAACTCCCTCAGGGCTACGACGAGTTGATGGCTATGGCCATCCGGCATGCCCAGGCTGATCATGAGACCTACGGGAACCACCTGCTGAAGAGGAAGCGGGATGAGCAGTCTTTGGACCATCCCCGGGGGGAGGATCCCCCGCGCAGTCAAGAGAGCAAACCCGGCCAGCGAGCCGAGCACGGGAGTCGCCGACCCAGCCGGAACAACAACAACAACGGCAAGACCTGGCCGCAGCGACAACAGAGGCCCTTCTCTGACAGGCCCCAGTCTCGGGCCGAGAACAAACCTGCACCGTACCACCAAGAGCGCCCCCTGGCAATTATGCCAGCACCCCCGGCTAATCAAGAAGTCTTCTCCACCCTCACCGCATCCTATGAGGACATCCTGCTGGAGAATGCGAACGTCATTGCCCCACCGCCCCAGAGAAGGTACCCCAAGGGGAAGCTTACGACGGCGCAGACAGGCAAGTACTGCTCGTACCACGATGAGGCAACTCATCGGACGAACCAGTGCTTCGCCCTCAAGACTGCAGTGCAGGGCTTGATTGATAGCGGCCAGCTCCAGAGATATGTAGGGGAGAGAAGAGCAGACCCCGACCGGGAGAGTAACCCGGCTTGGTAAACCCGCTGGGTCCAGGCGGTTAGTTTGGCATATCGCCGGTTCAACCGTTTGTAAAGATCAAATATATGCAAACTACTTTTGAAAACTCTGGCCCCGCAAGCTCAGATATATATTCATAATTAATTAAAGTATTCAAGCAGTAACCGCTCCGGAGAGTTTCTTTTACAAGCAAGAGCAAGAAAAACATCCTAAGGAGCCGCATCTCCAGCGATAGCTTCGTCGTCGACCTCAGCTCCGGCAGGTTCGGCACTGTTGGTAAAAGAATCCAAGTGCGAGCGACGCTCTGCTCCTGGTTGTTCCTCCACCGCCAGCTGCTGGACGACCGGCTCCACAGGAGCATTTCCTTCAGCAGAGGCACCTGGCATCAGGGAAGTATTTAACCACCCCTTCGCCGCCCATTCCGTGTAGGCATCCGAGATGCCTTCTTCCCGGGCCTTCTCTAGGCAGTCCAGGAACCGATCGCTCTCCTCATATTGAAGAACGAACCGGTCGAACTGTCCCGGGTCATCTCCACCAGCAGCAGCAGCGGTGGCACGTGCCTGGAGCTCGTCTATCTTGGCTTCCAGCTCGGCCCTCTCAGCGTCAGCCCGCTCCCGCTCCCTCTCCATGCTCCGGTTCTGCTCCTCTAGCTCCCGGGCCTTCTCCTCCATCTTCCTGGCCTTTTCCTCCATCTTCTTGGCCCTCTCCTCCGCCCTGGCCTTCTCCCGATCCGAGCGGGACTTCTCCACCCCCAGAAGCTTCTGAGACTTGGATAGCGCAGTTATCTGCCTCCTCAGCTCCGGGAGCTCCTTGCTCGCATCCGGCTGGTACAGGTGGTAGAGCAGCTGCAGGGCAACAAAGGCAGTCAAGAGGCAAAGAAAGCAGGATATAAGCAATACGGTGGTACCATGCGGTACTTACCCGGAAGATGGATTCCTTGCATTTTGGCCGGTTGCCACCCGCCAGCACGCCATCAACCCCGGGCTTGTCCAGGCCGAAGCTGGCCAGGTCCGCCATCATCTGCCGAACGAGAGCATTGTCCGGACTTCCCCTCGCCGCCTCCACAGGCACAGGACTGCTCTGCCGGTCAGCTCCGGCTCCCTCCCCAGCATTAGATGTTACGCTGCTGGTTGTCCTGACCCGCTTCGCCAGGACCTCCCGGGATGACCCGCCGGTTAACGTCACCAGCAAAGGGGACGGACCGTCCGGCCCTTTCCGCTTCTCTCCCCGCCCTTCGAGAGCAGCGGCACGTGCGTTTGCACGAGGAACAAAAGCAGCGATACTCAGGCTCGCCGCACGGTTGGGGACCCTGTTTTCTCCCCCAGGAACCCGCACTGGTCCCCCGGCGCTCTTGCCCTTCCCAGGCACCGCTGCTGCCGCAGAGTGATGGGTCTTCACCCGCTCCGGCAGGTAGGACGATTCGTCCATATCCCGGGCCTGGGGCTCCGCATGCAACGTAACCCGCCCGTCCGCTTCCACCGAGGACCGGGCGACGCTCGCACCCTTCTCCGTAAGATGCCTCAGGAGATCTTCCCCGTCCATCGAAAGAGTGTTTTCGGGCTTGATCACCGCCCGGGTTGACGCACCTGCAGGGCAAGGAAAACGTTAAATTGTTAAGCAAAACCTTGCACAAGTCCCCCCGCTAGGGTTTGTTACCCACCGGGATCCCGCCCAAGCCCACAGTGTTCCAGCACTTCTCGCCGGATGAAATTGTACGAACTTCGCTCCAGGTGGTCCCAGCAGCCGAGAATAGTCAAGACCCTCTCCTGCTCCAACTCGGACAGCTGGAACGACTGGTCGCCTATGGGCTGGAAGGCGCCAGGCACCCGGTACATCCTCCTCTTCACCTGCCAAGCCCCGCCAGCCATCACCACCTTCTTTCTCCAGCTGTTGTCTACCCATGAAGGCATAGTGGTGATAACCGCTTGATTGTTGCGGGAGTTGAAGGATAAGCAGCCTTTGGACCCCGCCTTCCTCGAGTAGGACAACCTATACAGCGCCCGGAATTCATTGATCGTAGGCATACTCATTCCGGACAAGTCGTATAGGCAGCCTAGGCTTAGTAGCCGCCTCCATTGGAGACCGGGCAGCTGCGCGGGCGACGCTGGCAGGGCACTCAGTATATACTGCACAAAGTCAGGCAGCGGTAGCGACATCCCGTGCCGGAATTGGTCCGGATGCACGGCAACCCAACCCTCCTCCGGGTTACAGGCCGACTCTCCAGGGTTCAATGGACGCAAAAAGATATCGTCCGGGATACCCCACGTTTCCCGGAACGCGGCAATCTCCGCGGGAGTCATGCTCTCCTCCGGTTCGTCACACACCACGGCAGTTCTTCCCCTATCAAGCGTGTAGCTTTCAGCGCGCGCACCGGCCATGCGCACCCCGTGCGGTATCTCAGCTTCCGAGGAATCTGACCCGGAATCTGAGGACGTGGATGAGGCACCGCTCCCGGAGCGGTCCGCGGCTTCTTGCTCCGGGGCTTCAGAATCGAGCCAGTCCTGCATCCTCTCCACATCATCCACCACAAGACCTCTTGCGGCAGATTCAGAAGCCTCCTCCGAGCTCGAAGTGTACATCTTAATCTAGGGGCAGAAAAGCAAAACCCTAGCGCTCGTCAGCAACAGACTACAACACCACCTTCAACGGCCTCTCCCCAAAAGTTTGCCGCTGAGCAACCCAGTCAGCGACACAGATCCCTCCCCCCCGCCGCAAAACAACAAATCAAAAAGCAAGAAACACCGGGGCAAAGAACACAACTTACCGATTAGTATGCTCAGCCGAGGACAATCCGCCCTGCGAAAGCAACGAGCAATGGTAAAAGGAGGCTTGGGAGCGCTTCAAACAACGGATCTCTTGGGGCAAGGAACTTAGGGTTTTTTCGCCGGACCACCTCCTTTTTCTCTCAGTCTCTCTTAAAAGTGCAAGAAGCAAAAGTGGAAAGAAGAGCAGAAGAGACCTATTTATAGAGGGGACCGGTGCCCTAGGCATTTAGAAATCCCTCCAAAAAACGCAATCAGAGCAACTCAAACGCCTGTGAATCCAGGCCCTCCATCACAAAACCGTTCCCTGATGGCACGTGTCCCAGCATTGGTAAAACTGCCCACGCCATCATAACTGACGGGACTGATGGACTCCCTCCTTAAATGCATGTCAGCCACCTGTCCCACACGCTGGCGACAGGAAGGTAGGAGCAGGAACCAGGGAGTCACGCTCCCCTACGCTTCCCCAGATTCCACGGTTGCACGCCATCATCATTGCAATTCAAACCGCTTGAAAGACCTCTCACCGGTTATGCTGATCCAACCGCTTCGAGAGCATCTATCCGGGTTTGAACAGGACCTCGTTTCGATATGGCATGTCGCCCGTGCGAGTCCCGCCCGGTTCCATGGCAGTTCGCGGTTGTGATCTTCCAACCGGCCGCATGGCTTCTTCGCTGCAAAGCTTGACGACCTCTCACCGGTTATGCTGATCCAACCGCTTCGAGAGCATCTATCCGGGTTTGAGCAGGACCTCGTTTCGATATGGCAGGACGCCCGATCGAGGTCCGGTCTGCAAGTTCATCCGGGACTCTTTTCGATTTGGCAGAACGCCCGTCGAGCCCCCACGAACTCCACCTCGCACCGATATGGCAGAACGCCCGGGCGAGGTCCACCCCATCGGTTCCGTCATGTCCAACCAGCTTGAGAGTACTTTCCGGAAACATAATCACCCGGACCCATGGCTTTTTCACAGGGGGACTCGTTTCGATAGGCATGTCGCCCGTCGAGTCCGCCCGCCTCCATGGCAAACGCATGGGCTTTACAAACCGGGCGAGTTTACATCTAACACATGTACTCTTGTCCAGCAGGATAAAAACCCTGCGTCGCATTGAACCGCGATACTGTCCAGCAGGATAAAAACCCTGCGTCGCATTGAACCGCGATACTGTCCAGCAGGATAAAAACCCTGCATCGCACTAAACTGCGATACCTTTGGGAACACATGGGGGAGACTCGTTATCTCTACACCATCCCACCGGGCAGATTGTATCTCTAACACAGAACAAATCTCCCCGCAGGCTAACAAACCTGCACATTTACCTCATCGCTTATTCAAACACAAGCTGAGAAGAACTAGCAAATGTTTGCACCGCTCCGTTCTGATTTGGCAGAACAACCGGTTCTGGCCCAGTTTGCACCGCTCCGTTCTGATTTGGCAGAACGCCCGGTTCTGGCCCAGTTGGCACCGCTCCGTTCTGATTTGGCAGGATGCCCAGTTCGGGATCAGTGAGCTCCGCCTTATTCCGAAAGGGCAGCAGGCCCAATCAGAATTCCGTGCATTAATCTCTTGCATGGCGGATTTCAACGCCTCATCATCATTCCATGCACCATCTCTTGCATGACGGATTTCAACGCCTCATCATCATTCCATGCACCATCTATCGCATGGCATCATCTCATGCACTCTTCGGGTTTTCACCCCGCTCCATGCTCTAAACACTCGAGCACAATCCTGTTTTACATTACCAAACATGCTTATAAATTATTTCTTGCCATCGGTAACAGGTACTCACCTCGGTCACGCCCAATCTTTAACGCGGACTTGGGGGACTGGGGACCTGTAGGTTGGTAACCCCGCGGGTCTGCGGGACAAGAGCAAGACAGATAAGTCCCCATTCAAGATTGCACTTGACCGGGAACTTGGGGGACTTGTTGACAGTAGCCGCAGAGGGGCTACAGCAAGCCCACAGACCCGCGGCAAGTGCACCAGGGCCCGGCCCAGGACCCAGGATCGGATCACCAGCACCAGGCCTCGGGGCCCAGCGGTCTATCCTGCCTCCAAGGGTCCTGGGACCGGGGGCGCCTGCCTGCCAAAGAGGGCACCAGAATATCCAAACAGAAGGGAACCAGTCCCACATCGAAGGGTAAGGCCAGCCCTCACCCTCAACCACCTATATATGGGCCTCAACTACCACCATAAATAGGTAACTTGTCTCTCTCCCTGCTTACATACGTGCCCAGGTTATATATATTCCAACTATACTAACTTAGGCATCGGAGAGGTGAAGGCCGGCCCGCCCGGTATTCCCCTTAGTAAGCAGGATTGCAGGAGATCGAGTTGGATTCATCAAGTATCTACCAGACCCCCGGGTTTAGGCAGAAACAGGTAAAAACCCTTGTTTAATTTCCTTCGTTCCTAATTCAGGATCAAGATATGGATGTTCAATTTACGGGTACTTTTTATGTAAAGAATCTCAATTATTAATATGATTACCTGAAGATTTTACTAAAAAATCAACATCAACAATGATCAGATTACCTGAATCTGCATCATCTATATAGAGAATCTATAAGGTTCTTGCTAATACCAATTACAAGCTCTATATAATCATAATCCAACAATTACAATGTAGCATATTACAAAACATAAGTAGCTAGATCTGCAAAACACAGCATCACAATCTGAGTGCTGAAGCAACAAGTAGATGTCCAAACCACTGATTTCCTTGCCCTCTTCTTCTGAACTACCACACCTCTCACCCGATTACTACCTCCTTCTCGTCCTTCCTCCATAGATAAACTCTGAGATTCATCATTCACACTCATCTACAAAACAAAAGAACATACAAGACATATTATAAACAATTAACAAAAAAAGGATTTATCTGAGATGCATGTAACAATAGATGAAATCATAGTTACTTTCTGTATTTCCACAAAAGAATGAAACTTATCCAATCTTATGGAGTCTACTCCTCCGATAACAATCATAAAGCATATACAAAGCATTTATCACTGGACATGAGTATGAGCATGTAAAGGGAATGGTTCTGACTATATGTATATACTGTAGACCAAAGTATCTATAGGCTAAAAAAAGGAAATTGAGCAGCTAGTCAGCAGGGTCTTGCATCAGTGGGAATAATCATATGAACTTCCAGATATAATTACCACACATATATAGTCTCAATATTTTGAAGAGTATTCAGACAAAGATGATAAAATGTGACACCATATATACATCAAGTCAGAAACTTTGTTGGTGTTCTGGAAATATGAAATTTGACTTGGTTTGAAATCAACATTAGTATAATCAACTACTTTATACATACTATTTTCAATACAAACAAATCAGCATTGCGAGTTATACTAAAGAAAAACGAAGACTAAATCATCATTTTTATACATAGTATAATCTCATACAAGCTTGAAAGTCTACCACACCAGTAATAAAATCCAAATACATATAGCCCCCTCGAAACTAATACTAATCGGCAAAACTCACCATCATCAAATTCGTAATGATCTCAAGCTAAACAACATTTAAATACCTCAAAAACAAAAGCAATCAAACTAATCATATCTAACCTGCATCTTAATTTCTAATCGCAAAACTTAGGATATAGCAACTACACAGCAGAGCCCAATATCCCGAACAAGAAACTTGAGTCGTACCTTTTGTCCGGTGAGCGATGACAGAAAGAGAGAGAATGATTTTTGACTTGGAATCGAAAATCTATGAGGGAATGGATTTCTTTACAATGGAATTAGAAATTGGGTTTTATATTCTCTGCAAGAGAAAACCATGTAGCAAGAGCCCCCTTCTCTCTTCTTCTTCTTCTTCTCTCCCCGACCCCGACCCCTTCCTTTTTACTCTTTTCTTTCTTCTTCTTCTTTCTTCTGGTCTCTCGGTCTCTCCCCTCTAATCCTATATCTTCCCTTCTGTTCTCCTCTTTCAGGTTTTACAAAGTTTTTTTTTTGTTTTTTAACGGGTCCCAACGGGTTCCAACGTGCAAGCACGACCCCGCCCGTTAGTACCTGTGCTTTTTGCGTGCCTGGTTTTGATAGGCACGTTTAGCAGACGTGCGGGCTTGTACGAGTTTTTCTCTTGCGGGTTTCGTGCGAATTTTGGGCTCGCGGCTTTAATTGTCAGGCCTACTTCCATCCATATTTAGAGTCTTGTTTTTCCAGCTAGCTAATCTGGCTTGAACCTTGTCCACAATTCCTGCATAAGTAGCTTTGTTGACTCTAGAATGGAGAAGAGACATTCCAAGATAGACTCCAACATCATTAGTAAGAGGGGATCCACATATGTGACTAATAGCCTTAGCATAACTAGAGGACACATTAGGAGACACATACACCATTGACTTTAGAAGTGGGTAGTTAAGTGAGAGTTAATTTCTGAAAAATAAGAGAAAAATTATTCTTGACTTTTACGTTCTTATTCCTAACAATTAGATACATTCATAAAGTTATTTAATATTTTAAGGGTATAAAAGTAAAAATAATTTTGTTTTGGCTAGCAAGTCTTATTTTTTAAATAATAGTATAGATATAGATAAATAAATAAAATATTAAAATAAACAAACAAACAACTACGGAATACAAGCATTCTAAAAAAAACCTTCTCATGAAGAATTTCACTTCTATTACTCTACAACATATTCATCGTGAGGCGAATTTCGTGGTTGATGGTTTAACTCGTTTAGCTCATGTTTCCTACAAATCTTATTTTCCGACCGTTTGGTTTATTACCTTTTCTTGTCTATATCTTTAGCGTTCAATTTGGATCAGTTGGGAATGGGAGTTGATCGTTGGTTTCTGTTTTAGTTTTTCTGTTGTTTTTGTTGTATAAAAAAAAAAATTAATAACAAACGAAATAGAAGAAAGACTCTAGCGGAAGCAAATACAGGGAATTTGGATCAAAGGGTTCAGCTTGACCCACGTTTCTGTAGTTGTGTTGTCGCAGACTACAGGGGATTTCGATCGTTAAACAAAAACCCAATAATTCAATGGGATTTGTATATCCATCTTTGTCAATAAGTGCACCGTCTCTCTTCCTTCACCGCCAGATATCTTATGCTTTGATGTTTCCAGTTGCAGCACTCTTGGTCTTCTCATCTTTCTTACCAGGTTAGCCACTATTTAGATCATTATTATTATTATGTTCACATCACAGGTTGACCTGTCTGTTGTTTTAATCTGGTTCGCTTTTCTGGGTAGGATAATGATTACCGGGTTTTGTCCAATTTGATACATATACTTTAAATTTGTGGAAATTGTTTGTGTTTTTGCTCAACTCTGATTGGAAATGGTATTTGTTGGTTTTGATTGAATCAAGTAGTGGAATTTGGAATTAAAGTTTTATTCTTTGTGTTTATGGTTGATTGTTTAAGGATAGAATGCCTTTTATATCTCAGGTTTAGAATTCATTTCATAATATCTTTAGTTTCATGTTGTTCTGGGCACACCGCAGAAATTTTCTAAGAAGCTATAGTTCTTTTGTTAATGTCAAGGTTTTTGTTTTGGGTTTGCTTGATAATTAGGGTGTTTTGAATGAACATCTTCATATAATGTTCTCTGCATTATCTAATCTTTTGTATCTGAAGTCTTGTGTGGATTTTACTTATTAGACTAAACTTTCTGGTACTGCTTGTTGTTGTAATACAGGTTGATTCTAATTATGCATTACCAAAGACGTTACTGATTTTGATGGATTATTTACCGGAGCAGTTAGTTTGGGAGATCTTGAGCAGGATCAAGAAAACCACTGATAGAAACTCTGTGTCTTTGACATGTAAACGCCTGTACGGATTGGATAATGAACAGAGGAAATCTCTTCGAGTTGGTTGTGGATTAGACCCTGCTAATGAAGCGTTGACTGATCTCTGCAGTAGGTTTGTGAACTTGACAAAGGTAGAGATAACTTACGCTGGTTGGATGTCCAAATTAGGAAAGCAGTTGGATGATCAAGGGCTTCTTATTCTTTCCAGTTACTGCCCTACTGTGATTGATCTCTCATTAAGCTACTGCACATTCATCACTGATGTCGGCCTTGGTTACTTGTCTTCTTGCTCAAAGCTTTCAGCTTTGAAGTTGAATTTCACCCCAAGAATAACTGGCTGTGGCATATTATCTTTAGTTGTGGGCTGCAAACATCTCACTGTTCTCCACCTCATCCGATGTTTAAATGTTAACAGCGTCGAGTGGCTTGAGTATCTTGGCAGGCTTGAAACACTTGAAGATCTCACAATCAAGAATTGTAGAGCTATCGGGGAGGGTGATTTGATTAAGCTAGGCGCTAGTTGGAAAACCCTGAAACGCTTGCAATTTGAGGTGGATGCTAATTACAGATATATGAAAGTTTATGATCGTTTAGCTGTTGATCGATGGCAAAAGCAGTGGGTTCCTTGTGAGAATATGGTGGAACTTAGCTTGATAAATTGCATAATCAGCCCAGGGAGGGGGCTTGCTTGTGTGATGGATAAGTGCAAGAGATTGGAGAAAATTCACTTGGACATGTGTGTTGGGGTACGGGACTGTGACATAATAGGCTTAGCCAAAAATTCAAGTAATCTTCGCTCCATTTACCTTCGAGTCCCATCAGATTTCTCACTTCCTCTTCTGATGAATAACCCTTTGAGATTAACCGATGAATGCCTAAATGCCTTGTCTAGCAACTGTTCAATGCTAGAATCTGTCAGGATATCTTACTCTGATGGGGAATTCCCTTCCTTTTCCTCATTTACATTAAATGGAATCATCACTTTGATTCAGAAGTGTCCTGTGCGCGAACTTGCTTTTGACCAAGTATATTCCTTCAACGATTCTGGGATGGAAGCTCTTTGCTTTGCTCAGCATCTTGAAACATTGGAGCTTGTCAGGTGCCAAGAGATAAGTGATGAAGGGCTGCAACTTGCGGTCCAGTTTCCGCGATTGTCTGTTTTGCGTTTAATCAAATGTTTGGGTGTTTCTGATGAGGGCTTAAGGCCACTGGTTGGTTCATACAAACTGGAAACGTTGGCTGTGGAAGATTGTCCCCAAGTTTCTGAAAGAGGAGTATTCGGAGCTGCAAGATCTGTTTCTTTCAGACAAGACTTGTCATGGATGTACTGAACTGGTTACTGGACTAGGTAAATAGTATCGAAGCGTCTTTGGTTTCTGCAGCATTCAGTAATCCACTGGTTGTAATTAATATAAATGGCTTAATATGTGAAGAGTTGTGCTGGTGAATGTTATCTTATGCTTGTTTGTAATTAAGCCTCATGATTTGTTCAAATAAAGTAAGGTGTTCATGATTCATCTGCTGTCATGGATAGCTGCTTTATGAGTTGTGACTTGTGAAATTTCTGGTTTGAGATTTATGCTCGTCCTGCAAACTTGGTGATGGTTGGAGTTCTGCAACCATTCATTAGTAGAGTCAGGTACTTAAAATTATAACTACTGCACAGGCGGGCAGCACTATAGAGGCATTTTGAAGTCATCGGTTCTGCACATGTCATGGCAATCGAATTCATGAAGTTTTGTTATTTTGAAAGGAGAGTGAGTGTCTATTATAAGATAAAAAGCTTACATATGAAAATATCTCATCTTAAAGAGGGCTATGACGAAAGTGAGACATCCTTGGAACACCATACTTGGTTCTACAATCACATTGCAATCTAAACAAGACAAGATGAAGAAGAAGGAAACCTAGTGGCAGTTTCCTGACCTTATCATGAAAGAATGGGAATGGAACCAAAGTCATGAATTGGGTTTGATTATTTTAATGTTACACTTCACTTCGAAGATAAAATAGAATCGTACTACATTTAGTTTCACCTTAATACTAGACGTCGGCGACCATTTAACGAAAATAGAGCTTGCCGTCTACTACTTACTGACGCTTTAAACAACGAACCCGACTTGCCTTACTAACAAAAGTAGAGGCTAATTACTCGCAGAAAGTGGAACTTAACTAAATAGCATAAAATAAAACTTAATAGACCTAGATATGCGCAAATTAACTAAACAACAAATGGTTCTGGAAGCGTACACGTATGAAAGAACTCAACCATCTCAATGAGTCGATGACACATAGAACTGTACCCCGAATGTGACTTGTTCTTTTCAGTTGTTCTATCTAATCTCAATCCCACAACCCCATTTCCGTTCTCTCTTTGCATCATTTCAGCACAAAAATCCCGATACAGATGCTTGCAACTTCAGACCTCAAACATTCCTACTGCTTAAACCCTACGCTCTCATATTCGACCCCTTCTTTTCCCACAATCCATCAAATAGATTTCGTTCCTCACTCACCATTTCCTCGATCACAACCCCATCTCACCCAAATTTCCATATAAAACCAACCAGAAACTCAAAGCCCTACGATGAATTCTCTCCAGCTCCTAAAACCCATAATTTTCGCGGGAAAACGAGGCGCCCGCGTATGCGCCAATGGGGCGCCGCCACGTGCGTGCCTCAAAGTGGACGTGCGCACATTCGATCAAAGGATGCCGCCGCCGGCGGTGCGGAGTCAGGAGGTGATGGAGGCGGAGAAGAGGGTTATGGTGGGGACGTACAAGAGACCACCGCTGGTGATCGCTAGTGGCAAAGGGTGTAAATTATACGATCCTGAAGGGCGGGAATATTTGGACTTGATGTCTGGGATTGCTGTCAATGCTCTTGGACACGGGGATCCGGATTGGATACGGGCCGTTACAGAGCAAGCGCATGTTCTCACCCATGTCAGCAATATCTACTATTCCATCCCTCAGGTTTATATATAGCTTCTTTTTCCCATTCCAATTTATTTGATTATCATTGATTTTTTTTAGACACTTATCAGTACAATAGCATATCTTTAGCATGTTAATATGTAGTGAATAGTAATAGTATTACTGAGCAATGGTTGGGGTTTAGCTATTGGATTATGTAGCTTATTGACTATTTAGTGGCTGCACAAATTTCACATTGCCTGCAGAGTATAGTGAATCAGGTGGTGATAATGTTGGCTTAGATATATTATTAGAAGTAAAGTTAGAGCATTCCAAATGTTTGATCTTCTATACTATCTGATTTTATTATGTAATAGGGTAACCAACAAAAATTGTCACAATTTTGGGCATAAAGGGCTCTGTTTATGAGTGAAGAACATTTGTAATGGGATGTGTAGTGAAATGTGGTAATGTGTAAAGCACATATGCCTCATTTTCTTATATATGCTTGATTGTTCTTATTATTATTATTTGGTCCAAAAACTGGCTGAGGACAATGGAGGTTGTTGCTGCAGGTGGAGCTGGCAAAACGGCTGGTGGCGTGCTCCTTTGCTGATCGTGTCTTTTTCTCAAACTCTGGAACTGAAGCAAATGAAGCTGCCATCAAATTTTCAAGGAAGTTTCAAAGATTTTCATATCCTGAGAAGAAAAACCCTGCAACAGAATTTATTTCTTTCACTAACAGCTTTCATGGGAGGACGATGGGGGCTGTGGCTTTGACGAGTAAAGAGCATTACCGATCACCATTTGAGCCTCTCATGCCTGGAGTCACGTTCTTGGAGTATGGAGATGTACAGACTGCAACAAAGCTAATTAAATCGGGGAAAATCGCTGCTGTATTTGTTGAACCTATCCAGGGTGAAGGTGGGATAAACAGTGCAACTAAAGAATTTTTGCAAGCTTTGCGTGGTGCTTGTGATGATTCGGGTTCTCTTCTGGTCTTTGATGAGGTAAATAACTCTTTCAGATAGATATTTGTCTGTCTATATATTGGTTTTTGGTTAAATTTGGCGCATGGCGCATGGCATATTGCATATAGAAGAGTTATGTTTTGGTATGCCTTTTCTTGTTGTAAGAAAGAAGGAAGGGGGTATAAGTTTAAAAAATATCTGCTTGTTAACAAAAGGTTATCAATAAAGTTGTTCCGACTAAATAACCAATGGTTCGTATGGATATCCAAATCCTTAGGAACACATATACCTACAAGTAAAATGCATGGGGAAAATGGCTACCTTTTGAATGTTACTGGCCAGTATCATCATTATCCATTTAATTTGGGAGATCAGAAGTTCTGAATATATTTTTAAACTGGTTTATGATGAGATTCTGTTTTTCAATTCTGAAGATTGTTTTGGAAATAGACTATGGCTTTAAAGGGATCAAATGTAGTAACTTATGACTGCCTAGCTCGAGATAATTATTTGTCGAAATTTTTGTTCAAGTTTATATGATGAGTTTGTGAAGGGTTCTGTACAAACATCTGGACTGCAAGTGGTCACATTTTCATTTTCAATTCAGATCTCATAAGTAGTTTTGCCCAAGTCAGCATATAGTTTTAGTTGGTCGATTATGGAATTGTCTAACCAAGGTAGAATTAGGAACTAGGATTTGTAAATCTTTTCATGGCAGAAACATTATTTTATACTCCTCTCGAGTATTCTGATGTATCATGTATGTACTTGGGGGAATATTCACAATTGCAATTCTTACATGACTAAATAATATTTTTTGTATTCCTAGGTTCAATGTGGCTTGGGTCGAACTGGTTATCTATGGGCACATGAAGCTTATGATGTATTCCCAGATATAATGACTCTGGCCAAGCCTCTAGCAGGAGGACTTCCCATAGGAGCTGTTTTAGTGACTGAAAAGGTTGCTGCTTCAATGAACTATGGAGAGCATGGAAGCACTTTCGCTGGGGGACCCCTTATTTGCAATGCCGCCCTTGCCGTCTTGGACAAAATTTCCAAGCCTGAGTTTCTCAGAAGCGTCTCGGAGAAAGGTAAGTACTTCAAAGAAGTGCTGACAAAAAAGCTGGGCACCAATTCGCATGTGAGAGAAGTACGTGGTTTGGGGCTCATTGTTGGGGTAGAGCTGGATGCATCTGCTTCACCGCTTGTGGATGCCTGTCGGGATTCTGGTCTTCTAATAATATCAGCCGGGAAAGGAAATGTTCTCAGGCTTGTGCCGCCATTGATCATCTCTAAGCGAGAATTGGAGGATGCAGCTGAGATTATGTCTAAATGTTTGCCTGCCCTTGATTGATAGCTTTACTTGAATTAGTTGTTGAAGTAGTGTAAGTGTAAGTTTGTTGACTTTTATCTGAACCGATGTATTATACTGCAAGGTAGCTTAAGTATGATGCTTTCTGTTAAATTTTTCATTGTATGAGGAGAAGATTAGGTCCTAGAAGTAAATAACAATTATGCTACCAGACGAAATTGTACACTTCACTCATTCTTGTAAACGCTGCATTCATTCTTCCTAAGGGTGATAATTTGCTTGATAGAAACTTCTACTGTACATATACGTTTTCATATACAGAAACATGGGCTAGATCAGTACGAGCTAGCACAGCAGTTCCAAGCAAAGTCGACTATTTGTTTCCGGCTAATAATTTCCAAATCCTTTTAATCACTTCAAACGCGACCCTCAGCATATAGGGTGAAAACATTGCAAGATACACGTAGCGTGTCTTAATATTTCCCGGTGGGCTTACAGATGAAATTGAAACACAATAAGTGAATGACATACAAGCCATGGCCAACCAAATCTCCAGATAGAAGGGAAAATCATATACAAGATAGCCTATTACCAGGTTAGACGAAGAAAAAGCTGCTGA
Source organism: Potentilla sterilis (assembly GCA_963682095.1). Lineage (NCBI taxonomy): Eukaryota > Viridiplantae > Streptophyta > Magnoliopsida > Rosales > Rosaceae > Potentilla > Potentilla sterilis. The sequence continues at coordinate 24,955,481 of OY821754.1, forward strand.
ATTCGAGAAAAGAAACATTGTGAATGAATCTTTGCTGTAAGAAGCTAAAACCGACTTACCGGCAACATTATTGCCGTCATTTTCTTGCCAAACCCCTCCCGGAGGATTCACCCCAACTGCAAAAGTTGCTGCACTGATCAGGGCGGAGACGACTAGTAGAGAATTCCGTATGTCTCCCACTGAGTCTCGGTCTGGCACGTACTTACAAATATCACGCTTTCTAAGACGAGATGTTTTCTTAGCAGATGGCTCTGCAGCATTAGTAGTGGCTGTAGTCATTTCCATATCAGCCATTCTTAATCAAACACAGGCCGGTAGCTCCGCACTGGTACTGACAACGATGAAGTTAAAAGAACTCAAAAGGATGAAAAACACTCTCTACCTTTCTGTTCTTTAAATAGAGATCCTGGTGGAAACAGTTAAAAGAACTCACTGATGATCTCTTTGAGAATATGATACGTACGTATGCATCAATCTGGAAAGCATTACCTCATATTGTGTGGCTTTAGTTGCTTATCGTGTGGATGATCTTATTATAACATACAGCCAAAGAGACTTGTGGTTAATTACAACAAGTTTAGTTAATCAAGAAAAATAATCATAGTTGATATGATTTTTCTCATGCCTCATTGAGGCCCTGAATCATTTTCTCAAATTAAATATGTCGTCTTTAGTATTTTGATGTATACCATACCTTAATTTACAACTAACAGAACAAAATTTACCATTTTTCTACACTAAATTTATAACATTAACAATAAATTTACAACATATGTTAATATATTTATCTATACTATTATTAAAGAAACAGGCTTTGTTAGCCAAAATCATCATGAAGTTACATATCTATCCTTGTATCGTCATATGTTAAAATAATATTAGTTTTAATAATTAAGGGACAAAACAGTAAATAACAAAATCGAAACAGAAAATTAAAATAAGAAAAGGAACCCAAAACTCTGCAGTAACTTCCCACTATGTGCACCCACTTCCTACTATGTGCACCCACTATCTGTAATAACCTTCTATTTTTTTAATAAATTTTCCCACATAAAAATAAAAATCACATTTATATTTACAGATGCATAGCATATATGGATAGACTAGTATATAATTAAACCAATTTACCACATTGACAACTATTTGTTCATAAACTTATAAATATGTCGTTGGTGAAGTAATTACAACTAACAGAACTACAATTATCCAAACAATCACTCTGTTTTTGTCAGAATCCTTAAACTCTAGCATAAGCACAATAAAGATAGATATTAACACATGGGTTTATAGTGGTTCGCCATGCCACCGGAGGGCATGACTACTTCCACTTAAAATATACTATAGCCGGCTAATAAGCCCGGTGGTGTTACAAGTGTGGAATGCCAAAGGGTCCAAGATCCTCATATCTAAGGGGGAAGCCTTCTATTTATAAGCAAGGAAGGCTTGCTCCTTTACAATGTTTCCAATGTGGGACACAAACCCACTTTTCCTACTCACGAAGCTACTTCCGGAGCCTGGGGGCACACCTTTCGGATGCAGCACCGGTGATCTTCCACCGTGGAGATGTAGCCGAGGTGTCGGTCTACCAGATGCATGCCAGAAGTAGGACCTATCGCGCAGGTTGAACGGTCTACGAGGTCGTCGGATATGCTTGGCGGTGCACCATATATACTGTCAACACACTCTATTTAACATAATGACAATAAAAAATTTCGTCAAATTTGTAAACAAGGCGTATCATATACATGAGGGGGTACTAAGAAAATTCTCATTTTCTTTTCAGGTCTAGACATACTAAATCTTTGCTCGATTGGTTCTCGGCCATACTATGTTTTTTGCCAACATATTCATGTCCAACTCTCTCCCTCTAGATCTCTCTACTCTCTCTCTCATCAATTAGTAATTTAAATTGACACAATTTAAGTTCAATATGCCTCAAAGAGAAGACTGCTCGTTTTTGGCCAAGAATTTCAAAACTGTCAATATAGGTTAACTTTTATAGCGTTTCTTAATCGCCGATTTATGAAGTTAATTTCATCATGTCACTATTCTTCGGTGCAAATTGCATGGCAATACATACCTACCTCATATTTTTTGTGGCTTTAATTGTTTATCATGTAATCTCTGGAGCATACATATTACAACAAAGAGATATGTGTTCATGAAATTTGTGGTCACCATAACCAGTAGATAAAAGGAAATAAAATAATAATAATTATTATTATTTATTATGTAAGGTCCAAACCAGCACATCGATATTTTATAAATCAAAAATATATGCAATGCCAAGGTCTCGGTAACAATGACAGAAACATGTCAAACTTCACATGAAATTCTTAACAAAAAATAAAACCGAGTGTACAAAAAGCACACTCCTATTCTCCAATTCACTTTGTAATCTCGACTCTGCTCAATTATGCATCAGTAGGCTTGACAATTAAAGCTGCGAACCCGAAACCCACACGAGAAAAACCCGTACGAGCTCGCACGTCTGCTAAACGTGTCTAGCAAAACCCGGCATGCGAAAAGCACGGGTACTAACCGGCCGGGTCGTGCTTGCACGTTAAAACCCGTTGGGACCTGTTAAAAAAAAAAAAAAAAAAACTTTGTAAAACCTAAAAGAGGAGAACAGAAGGGAAGTTAGAGGATTAGAGGGGAGAGACCGAGAGACCAGAAGAAAGAAGAAGAATAAAGAAAAGAGTAAAAAGGAAGGGGTCGGGGAGAGAAGAAGAAGAAGAAGAAAGAAGAAGAAAAGAGAAGGGGCTCTTGCTACATGGTATTCTCTTGCAAAGAATATAAAACCCAATTCCTAACTCCATTGTAAAGAAATCCTTTCCCTCGTAGATCTTCGATTCCGAGCCAAAACTCATTCTCTCTTGTTGACAGTAGCCGCAGAGAGGCTACAGCAGGCCCACAGACCCGCAGCAAGTGCACCAGCACCCGGCCCGAGGCCCAGGACCGAACCACCAGCACCCGGCCTCGGGGTCCAGCAGTCTATCCGGCTGCCAGGGACCCTGGGACCGGGGGCGCCAGCCTCCCAAAGAGGTCACCAGAACTACCCTTCGAAGGGAACTAGTCCCACATCGAAGGGTGAGGCCAGCCCTCACCCCCAGCCACCTATATAAGGGCCCCAACTACCCTAATTAATAGGTAACTTATCTCTCTCACTGCTTACATACGTGCTCAAGTTATATATTCCAACTATACTGACTTAGGCATCGGAGAGGAGAAGACCGGCCCGCCCGGTATTCCCCTTAGTAAGCAGGTTTGCAGGAGATCAAGTTGGATTCATCTGTATCTACCAGGCCCCCGGGTTTAGGCAGAAACATCTCTCTTTCAGCCATCGCTCACTGGACAAAAGGTACGACTCAAGTTTCTTGTTCGGGATATTGGGCTCTGCTGTGTAGTTGTTGTATCCTAAGGTTTGCGATTAGAAATTAAGATGAAGGTTGGATATAATTAGTTTGATTGCTTTTGTTTTTGAGGTATTTAAATGCTGTTTAGCTTGAGATCATTACGAATTTGATGATGGTGAGTTCTGCCGATTAGTACTAGTTTCGAGGGGGCTATATGTATTTTGATTTTCTTAATGGTGTGGTAAGACTTTCAAGCTTGTATGAGATTATACTATGTATAAAAATGATGATTTAGTTCTTCGTTTTTCTTTAATATAACTCTCAATGCTGATTTGTTTGTATTGAAAATGTATAAAGTAGTTGATTATACTAATGTTGATTTCAAACCAAGTCAAATTTCATATTTCCAGAACACCAAAAAAGTTTCTAACTTGTTGTATATATGGTGTCACATTTTATCATCTTTGTCTGAATACTCTTCAAAATATTGAGACTATATATGTGTGGTAATTATCTAGAAGTTCATATGATTATTCCCACTGATGCAAGATCATGCTGACTAGCTGCTCAATTTTCTTTTCTAGCCTATAGATACTTTGGTCTACAGTATATACATATAGTCAGAAGCATTCCCTTTACATGCTCATACTCATGTCTAGTGATAAATGCTTTGTATATGCTTTATGATTGTTATCGAAGGAGTAGACTCCATAAGATTGGATAAGTTTCATTCTTTTGTGGAAAAACAGAAAGTAACTATGATTTCGTCTATTGTTACATGCATCTCAGATAAATCCTTATTTTGTTAACTGTTTATGATATGTCTTGTATGTTCTTTTGTTTTGTAGATGAGTGTGAATGATGAGTCTCAGAGTTTATCTTTGAAGGAAGGACGAGAATGAGGTAATAATCGGGTGAGAGGTGTGGTAGTTCAGAAGAAGAGGGCAAGGAAATCAGTGGTTTGGACATCTATTTGTTGCTTCAGTACTAAGATTATGATGTTGTGTTTTGCAGATCTAGCTACTTGTGTTTTGTAATATGCTACATTGTAATTGTTGGATTATGATTATATAGAGCTTGTAATTAGTATTAGCAAGAATCTTATAGATTCTCCATGTAGATGATGCAGATTCAGGTAATCTGATCATTGTTGATGTTGATTTTTTAGTAAGATCTTCAGGTAATCATATTAATAATTGAGATTATTTACATAAAAAATATTTATAAATTGAACATCTATATCTTAATCATGAACCAGGAATGAAGGAAATTAAACAAATATATAAACAAAATAATTAATATAAATAATATCATTCGCGGGTCTAACGGATTTTGAAAAAAAAAAAATTACTTTACTGGTTTTAACGGGTTTAGAAAAAAAAAATTCACGAGTTTCACGAGTAGCCCGTAAACCCATCGGGCTGAGTCCGTGAAACCCGTTAACGTAAACGGGTTTTTAACGTGCCGACCCGTTAAGGGCGCGGCCTGTTAAGGACCCGCACTATTGCCAGGGCTATGCATCAGAAATCTCAACAGTATAGCTACAGCAGTGTCACATTGCTCCACCATCTGCATCCCACCATCTGCATCACATCTACAAGACTCCCATCATAAACCCATCATCATCCTCCCATTTAGCATAGACCTCTGTATCTGCTTTATTGCATCTTCCGAAAAAGAAAATGTCAATTACAAACGCGCATGCAGCTTTATTGCTACGTACTACCGGCTGGGAAGCTGCTACTATCGATTGGAAAATTCATTTGTTAGTATGAACCAAGTCAACCAACATTTGGCTACAATTCTTCTGAAAATATTGAATCACTTATTGGGAGAGTCGACAGAGTTAGGGCGCTCCGACTCTCACGGAGCGTTCGAAACTTTGTTAGGGTTTGGGTGGCGGCGGCAAACTTTCTCCCGACAACGTGCGAGGAAGGTTGTATCGATCGTGGTGTTTCTGGCGATGACGTGAGACAGGAGAGTTGGACTCATGTGGTCTGCGTTTGATCGTGAAGGCGGCGAGGGCAGTCGTAGTACTCTGTGAGGTGCAGCGGCTTTGGCAGCGGTTCTGAAGCGGTGAACAAGACTGATCTTCTGATCGTGTTTGTTTGTTGTCCTTCGATTCGGCGGATCTTGATTGTGGTCCGACCCCTGTGGATCGTCGGCCAACTCGGGTCTTTGCCAATTTTTTGGTCCAAGCTCGCTGGTCAAGGCGGCGACTAAAAGCGACGGCGGCTTAGGTTGCTACTGCTCTTGTCGGCGGGCGGTGGATGATGGTGCTACGGTGGAGGCTTGGTCGGCCGCCGGAGGCAGTGGTGGTAGGGGTGAGTTTTGGAGCTTGTCCAGCTTTGGGTAGCCAAAGTACGTGGACCTGGGTTCTTTTTGGACTTGGGTTTAAAACTTGAGGTGTCTGCCTCAAGGCCTGGGTGTTGATATGGAGGGTGTTTTGTCACCCTGATTTATCACTAAGTGTTTTGAGCAGATTTGCTCAAGAGTTGGGCTTTCTGCAACAATGTGGTCGAGTTTTTGGTCCATGACCGTTTTAGGTCATGGCTTCTATCCCTTAACTCTTGATTGATAGTTTCATGTTTAATTTTGGGTTTTACTTTGTTGTACACCAATTGAGGTCCTTAGGCGACGGGTATTATCTGCCAAAAGAGTTAAATAAGTTTGCATAATGTTATAAGTCATAGGTTTAAGTGCGTAATTTTTAATGAGGGCTTCTGGTTATATAGCATTAATTGGGCGTTTGTGCCTTACTTACTTATCTGGTATCAAACCTGATGTAAAGTTGTCCTGTGGGCTTTATTTAGTCAATGAAATTCCCTATTCCTAAAAAAAAAACAAAAAACATTTGGCTACATTTTGCAACTTATCCAGTCCTACGTACTACTGCACTCATAGTCGCCAGGCATGTTCTGTTATTGTTGTCGCTGAAGCTTCACCCTAGCTACTACTGTTGTCGCTGAAACTTCACCCTACCACTGTTGATGTTGAAACTTCACCTTGCTATTGTTGTCGCCAAATGTTCACCCAGCTACTGTCGCCGCTGAAACTTCACTCTGCTACTGTTGGCGTTGAAGGTTCACCCTGCTACTGTCGCCGTTGAGTGCTGTTGAAGGAAAGTTGAGCACTGGATCGATGATAAACACGCTCGTTCGTTTTTTTTTTTAATCAGCTTAGATATAGTGTCTAGCGATGACAAAAATCTAGCTTAGATATTAGTTTTTCTTTTGATAATTTGATATGTAATTCACACAAAAAAATTTAAAAAATAAAAATTATTAAAGAGAGGGAAAAAAATACATGAACAAGCAAAGATGTACTACTTAGTTTTGGTGATAAACTTCCGCATCCATTTTAGCACTTCAACGGTATATATCCCTCAAGATATAGGGTAAAGCAATTGCAATGTACATGTAGCGTTTATTAATATTTCGATTCCTTTGGGGCATACCGAAGAAATTGAAACCCCGTAGGTAAATGTCATACCAGCCATGGCGATCCATATCTCCAGATAAAATGGGAAGTTACAGACAAGAAGGATAATCACCATTATAGACGAAGAAAACGCAGCTGAGTTCGCGAACAGGAACATTGTGAATGAAGCTTCACTGTAAGATGCTAAGACTGACTTGCCGGCAACATGATTATTACCATTATCTTGCCAAACCCCTCCGGGAGGGTTCACTCCTGCTGCAAAGGTTGCAGCGGCGATCAGGGCGGAGACAACTAACATAGCATTTCTTATGTCATTTGCCGAGTCTCGTTCTGGCTTAAGCTGGACAATATCGCGTTTCTTAACATGAGGGTTATCAGGTTGCTGTGCAGGCATTTCAATATCAGCCATACTTATGTGATAAGGAGGTAGCAAGCAATAGGAGAGATGTAAACACAACTCAAGAATAAGCTAGGGAGGAGAATCCTTCTTGTGTTTTAAAGTTTAAATAGAGCTCGATCATGATTTAGTCGATCATTTCTTTTGACCCTTCCTGGATAGATGGCATTTCTTATTAGTCCTTGGAGTTTCTTTCGATCTCTACAATTCTATCACGCAAGTTTTAGAGTGCATGTTCATAAAAATTTAGAAACTTCATAGTTTTCGGAAGGAAGAAGCTTGAATACTAGGTAACGGTTAATAGTTTTGAAATAGTCAATTTTGGCGACTTTCTGTACGTAGTTCTCAGTCGTGATTGACCTCGTGCAAACAATTACACATCGATGATCAAACATATATAGCTTAGTCATTACTTCTCAAAAAAAGTATATATATATATATATATATATATATATATATATATATATATATATAGCTTAGTCATTACGTATAAATATGGGAATTGTAGTTGTCACTGCTGTTTTGATGTTTTGAGTTTGGACACGGCTCGCATTCTTTTAACATTTGCTGCATGGATGTAGTCGATCATGTACGAAAATTCCACCTGCATGTTCGCCCTCTATATAACCAAGCCCGACTCATTACCCACTATCAGATATGGGAGAATAGCCGACGAAAAAAATTTCGTCGGCTATGCCAATTTTTCGTCGACTATACCCTCTACCGACGAAATTTTCGTCGGCTATAAGTCGTCGGGAAAACCCCGTCGGTAATACAATGGCCGACGAAAAAATCAAATTCGTCGGCTATAGTAGAGTATGGCCGACGAATTTACCGACGAAAAAATCAAATTCGTCGGCTATAGTAGAGTATGGCCGACGAATTTACCGACGAAAATATTTTTCGTCGGCCAAATCTGGGAGAAATTGCCGACGAATTTCGTCGGGTATTTTCGAGTATGGCCGACGAAATTCAGTAACTATAGCCGACGAAATTCGTCGGCTATTGTGTTTTAACTATAGCCGACGATTTATTAAACTTTCGTCGGCTATTTTCTCGAAATATATTAATATTTTAATAGGCATTAATTAGTTATAGCCGACGAAATACTAGAATTTTCGTCGGCTATACAACTTATAGCCGACGAAAATTGGTAAAATTCGTCGTCTATTCTTAAATTTTAGGGAAAAAATAAATAAATTATGCTTTGGATGGAGGAGGGGAAGGAGGAGGGGAAGGAGGAGGAGGCCGGAGGAGGGGAAGGAGGAGGGGAAGGAGGAGGAGGAGGAGGAGGAGGAGGAGGGGAAGGAGGAGGCCGGAGGAGGAGGAGAAGGAGGAGGAGGAGGAGGAGGAGGAGGAGGGGAAGGAGGAGGCCGGAGGAGGAGGAGAAGGAGGAGGAGGGGAAGGAGGAGGAGGAGGAGGAGGGGGAGGGGAAGGAGGAGGAGGAGGAGGCCGGAGGAGGGGAAGGAGGAGGCCGGAGGAGGCCGAGGAGGAGGAGGAGGAGGCCGGAGGAGGGGGGGGAAGGAGGAGAGAAAAAAGGCGGGAGGAAGCGATTTAAAAGATTTAGAAGGAGAATAGCCGACGAAAATAAAAAATTTCGTCGGCTATACTTAGAGAATAGCCGACGATTTAAAAGATTTCGTCGGCTATACTTTGAAAGATCAACAGCAGTCAGATCTGAGCCATTCAACGGCGGACAATAAAAAGGCGCGGATCAAGAGTTTAGCCGACGAAATACAATGTTTCGTCGGCTATTCTATGAAAACATACTAAACTGCCGTTTTGAGGCCCTAAACGAACTCCAAAGCCCGAAAAAGCCCACACGAGTTTGATTCCTGGCGTCGTTCCCTTTCCGGAATGGTATCACAATCATCATTCGGACGCCGGACGCCAAATCTACAGTAAACCGGGTTTTGACTTATTTCATTATTTCAGCACACGGATTTTGTCGGAATCTTGTCATTTTTCAACCGTAGACGTATTTCATTATTTCGGTCATATCTTATTTGACGACATATTTACATTTGAAGAGTGTACGTATAGTAACTATTTGAAACTATACATTCACTTAAACACTTAGTAAACAAGTTAAGGAACATTAGTGCATATGTTCCGATTTTGAATCTAAAAGTTTGGAAAATCTATTCCAACCGTCAAGATTAAATACATGTATGAAAAAAAATCCAACTACATCTGACAACGTTAAAGGCTCGATCGGGACGGTCAACCGGGTGAGTCAACCTTTTAAACGCTTAGAAATGGTAATTGGCCTGTCTAAATGACGTTTTTTTGGCCTGACCTTCAACAGATAATAGTTTCAAATCGATGAGACGCAACTAACCGTATAAAAATTTTCCTCAAAATATTTACCGACCGTCAGGCTACCCATAGGAAAACGGAAGTAAAAAACAGTTAACCGCAACATTCGGCACACAGATTTTGTCGGAATCTTGTCATTTTTCAACCGTAGACGTATTTCATTATTTCGGTCATATCTTATTTCACGACACATTTGCATTTGAAGGACGAAGCAATGGTTTGTCGATAGTGATAGAAAATGGAAGCTGTTTTTTTTTTTTTTTTTTTTTTTTTAATCATAGCCGACGAAATCAAACCTAGTACTCGTCGGCCATACTTCCAAAAATTTTCGTCGGCTAAAGTTTCAGAGAAAGGCCGACGAAAATTCAAATCATCGGCCATTCTAGGGGAATAGCCGACGATTTTTTTTTTAGCGACGAAAAAAAAATTCGTCGGCCATTCTTGGGAATAGCCGACGAAAATTTTATTTCGTCGGCCGTTTTTTTTTATTTCGTCGGGAAAAGCCTTTTTTCTGGTAGTGACCCTTCTGAAAATGACAAAAGCTGTTCATTTTCATGCACAGGACACGTATCTGTGTACATTGCATTACGAAGAAACAAGGTTAGACTACCGCGCGCACAACCCAAATCATACTACTACAAAACCAGAATGAGTACCATTCATCTAATCCTCTCATTACTATTTCATGCATGCATATAAAGAAAGGATATTCAGTAGTGCCTCTGCAAAGTCACCCGAAGGAGAAACTTGCACAAGTTCATGAGCCATGAAACTTTGCGAATTGAACATAAAAAATACTGCACACAAGTTTACATAATAATCCAAACTAGAAAACTCGTAAAAAGATGTCATGATAGCATACTTTCTTTGTCTTGACTCTTGTTTCTTCTTGGGATTTCTCTTTCTCGAAACCCAAGTGAGAAAATGAAGGGTAAAATCTCTCAGTCCAAAGACTGTAAAACCCGAAAACCGTCGCGTGCTTCTCGCTCTCCCATCCTCTAGGGAAAACAATCCTCACCCTTTCTTTTACAAAAACAAGTTAGATTGCTTAGGGGCCTTGCTTAGGGTCAAACAGACAGACATTCTCTTTTGTTCCCAAAATGTTTCTCCATATATCAAAACATGTGTAGCTCCATTGCGCTATGACCTTGGGTATCGCTCAAAATAAGCCAACAAAATAATATTCAATAGTGTAACACATTATTTGTCTCTATATGTCAGAAGGAGAAGATTGGTTTCAAGATTGACTTCAAACTTCAAAGCATAGTTTGCCGATAAATAAATGGGTTTTGTTTTTCATAAGGGATTTAAGAAATGGTGGGAGACTAGTCCACCTTATGAACCACTCATCGGTTTATTTGTGTCCGCGGTTTTCTACATAGCCTCTGCATCTTTATTAATTCGGAGCAGTGCAGTAGCTCATTGGGTTTGCTTAGCTTTGGTCTTTGGATTTCCAAAGCTTATTTTCTGGGTTCCTCGCGTCATATTAACGTGTCCATTGTGCTATACATGTTCGACAAGAAAAGATTGGAAAAGCTGTAGTTCTTTTATGGCTGAATAGTCTTGGTGGCATTGTGATACGCTCAGGCCTCAACATATGAAAGTCTTCATCATATATACGATTTTAGACGTAGCTAGTCTAGTCGATCGTCCAAATGTTTCTGAATATATCAAAGCATTGGCGACTCCAAACTGCAGATCATCATAATTCTATGACCACTTTTGTTCATGAACACTAGCAGCTACCTCAAGAGCACATCTTTAATTCCAACGTATGGATCGGAACGATGAACAAGGAGATCGAAGCTACCTCGTTTAGAATAGAATAACTATGAGTTTGAGAAAACCGAAGAATATCACTGACTTTGAATGCACTGGCGTAACCAGCATAGGGCGAGGAGAGTCAATTGACCCTTCTCAATTTTTGGTAAAGTCAGTAATAAATTTTCATAATAAATTGTGATGAAATACAAATTGATCCTTCTCAAATTAATACAAATTTACCTTAATCAATGAGTTTTAATGAAATGAAATAAAAGTTTTCACATCAACACACTAAAATCTAATAGATTCTTTCAAGGTTTGGTTACCATGTTGAATATTGACATATGCCTATTATCAAGCGAATTTTACTTAATATTCGCCCTAAATCGAGGTATCAACTCTTGTTTATGTTTTAGCGTTAAATCGCGCTAAAATCTAATGGATTCTTTCAAGGTTTGGTTACCATGTTGAATATTGATATATGCCTATTATCAAGGGAATTTTACTTAATATTCGCGCTAAATCGAGGTATCAACTCTTGTTTATGTTTTTTCTTTATCGTATATCCTAAATTTCAATATTTAGCCAACATGGTTTTATAACTTTTATTATGGTCCTTTCATTTCGGACCGAGATCCTCTGTTTATATTTGTCTCCTCATATTGTCTCATGAATGAATCTTGTCAATCCAATTGTAATCATGTGGACAGACTTTTCCATGCATTTAAACCATGTAATGTGGAGCCCACACCAATGCAAGGAAATCTGACCATAAAATTAAGATTGGATGGTCTAGATGCAGCATGAGGCAATATGAAGAGACAAATTTGAGCAGAGGATCTGAATCCTTTCATTTCTCATGATTTTCTTATACTTACATGGTTTGTAAGATGTGTTATTCCTTCTTTATCAATCACTTTTTTATTTCTGAAAGGCGAATGAAATTTGACCCTCCTAAATTGAATTTTTGACTACGCCACTATTTGTATGAATAACTTGTGATCGATTTCAACAAACATATATGCTCGACGGCATTGGAGCCCTGCGTTACATGGTACATACGTTGGCTGTACATCTCATCTCACTTGAGAACAAAAGTGGTTTATATTTTGGATTTTCCAACTGGCCTCTAAATTGGTTTTCTTTCTCACTTAATGTTTCTTTATTTGTTGGCATATAGTACATTTGTTGTGTCCCTTGTTTGTTGAGATCTCATATCCTCTCACTTAGGATATCCAGAGGTTTGATGTTTGATTGCGGTGTGGTTTTTACACTAGTTTTTAAAAATAAGCCAAATATGACACAACTCGAATTCGCGCTAGTGACTGCAACAACCTCAAAGTTACGTTAAAAAGGTGGACACAATCCAAACTAGAAAGCATAAAAAATAATAGAAACTTAACAAACACAAGATTATATTTCAACTTAGAAGTCTCAGACCCATTTATGTACCTTTCATCGAAAAAAGAAAACAAATTTGATTGCAGATTGATAAGAAACTTTAAATAGGCCCAACCTATTGAAGTGAGAGATAAAAACAAAGCCAAAGGCCTAGTTCTCTTGGCCACACTACTGCACCCCAAAGACTAGGGCTTACAGGCCCACATCCCTCCTCACGCTCAACAGACCCGACCAGCGAGGAACCATCTGATGGAAGCCTGATGCCACCGTGCGGCCGTCTGGATTGGGGACCCACAACGTCGACTCGGCAAAAGAACCTCAGAAATGCTTGGAAACTAATTCCCTTGCCATGCAAGTACTAGAAGTGGATGGAAAGAATAAATAAGCAAGCAAAGAAGACAACAAGATTTAACGAGATTCGGCCCCATGTCTACGTCTTCGGAGAGCTTTCATCTTCACTGTAAGAGAATTACACAAGTACAAGATACATCACTCAAGTTTATACCCAACCCGAGCCCTTGTACCCAAAAGGATACCCCTTGTACACCCTCTCTCAACCCTAGAAGATCACTCTACCCCAAGAGCTATACACACCCTTGAACACAGCTCCCCCTATCTTCTACATCTTGAAGACCCTTAGAGTTGCTCCTAGCTCTCTCCCCTTTTTGTTGTGATTATTTTTTCACTTATTGCTTGCTTCCTCACAAGTTTCACCTATTTATAGTATTTGATAGAAGTCTCTAGACTTACTCCGTCAATGCCCATTTATGAATCTACTTTACATCTCTCTCATTAACTCTCTAGGAAGGCTAAGAGGCATTTCATGAATTTACCCATACATTTATGCCAATTACATGCACTTAAGTATGCACCAATTACCAAACATAAGTTGTCACAATCAATTAACAAACCAATAATACCATGCATTCATGTCATGCCAAATATCTTCACCATTGAAGATTGTATATAGTTGACCCCTATGCTTTCCTAGTTGCAACCTTAGTTGCCCCTTCGAACTATGTTGAGCTGCTGCCTGTTCTGACTTCTAAGGTGTCCTGCAGCAGCTGTTCTAGAGCTCGGCACCTCTCTGTGGTGCCTCCTCTACATGCTCTAGCTCTAGTTTACTTTAGTTGTACCATGTATAGTTATTTTACTCTCACTTGTATGTTTACTGTAGCTAACTCTCTTAGCATAGCTGGATATATATTTGTAATCTCTTACTGTTTCTATTATCAAGAAATCAAGAGAAAATTTTCACAACTTCATTGTGTTCCTCTTGAACTCATTCCTTGTTCTTAAATTCATTATGGTATCAGAGCAGGAATATTAATTTCCTGTCTCTTTTACTCCTATTCTCTATTCCTATTGAACATCTGATTTAGTGTTATCATGGCTGAATCCGAAGTTTCATCTCGGGATACCTTCTCAAACTCCGCTGCTACTTCTACTGACTCTGAGAGTAACACAAGTCATCGTCTCAGCTCAACCTTGTTAAATGAGTTCAATTATCTCTCATGGTCAAGAACAGTTACTCTTGCTCTTGGAGGGAAGTCCAAGTTGGATTTTTCAATGGACTCACTCAGATTCCAGCTCCATTATTAGAAGGATATGAAGCTTGGCTTTGCAAAGATAGGCTGGTTATGACATGGCTCCTCAACTCTATGGAGCCTTAGCTTGCAGAGATCTCCAGCTACTCTGACTCCTCTAAGGATCTATGGACAAGTCTAAAGGAGATGTAACATCAAAACAATGTTGCAAGAGTATTTCAGCTAAAGAAAGAAATCACTGAGCTTCAACAAGAGGAAAAGTCTTTTGTTAAGCACCTTGGAGCTCTTACCAACAAGTGGAATGAGTTTAACCTTTACAGGCCTCACACCACTGATGCTGCTATTCTTCTTCAACGTGCAGAAGAGGACAAGATTTTTCAACTGCTAGCTAGTTTGAGTTCTAAATATGAAGACCTAAGAAGCATCATTCTAATGAATTCAACAATGCCCTCCTTCACTGTTGTATGTGCTACCATTCAAATAGAGAAGGTTAGGAAGAAAGTGATGAATTTGGAGGTTAAAGGCAACATTCCTGAAGTTTGAGCATGTGCACCGAGTTGCAAACAATCAGAAGGGAGTAGAAGGCTGGTGTGAGGTGTGATCATTGCAACTCCACTACTCACATTATTGACACTTGCTGGATTCTTCATCCAGAGCTTAAGGCCAAGTTTAAAAGAGATAGGGAGTAGAGAAACAGCTTAAGAAGGCCTACAAGTGACAGTTTCAAGGTAAACGTGTCAACTTCTTCTTCACCCACAGTGTTGGACTTCACTGCAAATCCTACAGTCTTAATCAATGAGTTTGTTATGTATCTACATCAAAGGCAGATGAACAATGAAGGTTGCAGCTCCAACAATTCAGATAATCACACTGCTCTTCTGGGACAATTTGCTGGATTCCTAGCTGAGTCTCCTTATACCAAGCCTGTTGACATTCAAGGTATCATTCAAGCCCTCTCCACAGCCGTACACTTAACTAGCAATCATGACTGTTGGATAATAGACTCAGGTGTTACAGATCACATGACAAACAATTTGACTTGTCTCCATGATTTTAAAAGCATGTCCTCAAGAGTTTCAATTGTAATTGGGAAAGGAGCTACTGTCTATGGGAAAGGCAAACTTAAGATTTTGTCAAAAACTGTCATGTCTGATGTTTTGTTTGTGCCCTCATTTCCTTTTCAACTCTCATCTGTTGGTCAGATTACAAATTTGTTAAAATGTTTTGTGATTTTCACACTTCAGAATGTGTTCTTTCAAGATATTCTCACCAAGAAGATGATTGGTGAAGGATTTTTTTAAGATGGACTCTATTATCTTTCAAGAGAGTCTTCTGCGTCAAAAGCTTTTCTTACTAGTTCATCTCAAGATCTTCAACTTTGGTATATAAGACTTTCTCATTCATCAGACAAAGTTTTATCCATTTTGTTTCCAAACCTGTGTAATGATAACACAGTATGTGATGTATGCCATTTGTCTAAATCCTCCAGACTGCCTTTTCCTTCTTCTGCTTCTAGAGCTAGTTATCCTTTAGAAATCATCAATTCTGACATTTGGGGACCTGTCAAGGAATCACTTGATGGTTTCAAGTATTTAACTTTTATTGATGATTTTACAAGGATTACTTGGATTTATGTTTTAAAGTTTAAGAGTGAATTATTCACAATGTGTCAAGATTTTCAAAAAATGGTCACAACTCAATACTCTTCACAAATCTCAATTTTAAGATCAGATAATGGCAGTGAGTACTTATCCAACAAAATGTCACAATATTTGATCTCTTGTGGAATAGTGCATCAGACCAGTTGTGTAGAAACTCCCAAAAAAAATGGCCTAGCTGAAAGAAAAAATAGAGATATTCTTGAAAAGACCAGAGCTCTTATGTTTCATATGAACATCCCTAAGAAATTCTGGTCTCATGCTATCCTTGTTGCTGCTTACTTGATTAACAGACTTCCTAGCAGAGTTATTGAGTTCAAGTCTCCCCTTGAAAAATTGAAAGGCATGAGGATTGAGTTGTCTCACATTAAGACTTTTGGTTGTGTGTGTTATGTTCACATTCAGTCTAATCACAGAGACAATCTTGATCCCAGAGCTGCTAAGTGTGTATTTTTAGGCTACTCCTCTACACAGAAATGATACAAGTGTTACAATCCTATCACCAAGAAGATCATTGTGTCTCGAGATGTAAGGTTTGAAGAGTCTACACGTTTCTTTGAAACTAATGAATAAGGGGAGTCTTATTCAGACCTCACACCTATGCCTGTCACAACAGATGGCTTAGGACTTGATCATGACAATCCTGCAAGTCAATCATCAACTGATGCAAATGTCAACTCTGATTTTTCACATGAGGGACCAGATAATGAAAGTCAAAATGTTGCAGGTCAAGATGTTGAAGACCTCAATCCTGCAGAACAAGCAAATGACCCTGAAGTGGCTGTTGATTTCATTCCTAGAAGGAATCCTAGTCGCACTAGGAATAGACCTGCAAGGTTCAAAGACTATGTTTTGATGACTTCAAGACGTCACATTTCAGATTCCTACTCTTTCAAAAGATTGTCTGAGTTTCACTGAGCCTTCTTGAGTAGTCTAGACAATGTTATTGAGCCACAGACGTTTGAAGAGGCTAATGAGCATGAAGACTGGAGACAAGCCATGTCAAATGAACTCAATGCTCTCCATACTAATAGAACTTGATCAATCAAGTTGCCTCCAAGGAAGAAAGTTGTAGGAAGCAGATGGATCTTCAAAACAAAGTTTCACTCTGATGGAAGAATTGAGAGAAAGAAAGCTAGACTGGTTGCTCGTGGATTCACTCAAACATATGGAGTGGACTACAAGGAGACATTTGCTCCTGTAGCAAAAATGAATACAGTAAGGGTTTTACTCTCAGTTGCAGTTAATAAGGCTTGGAATCTTCATTATATGGATGTGAAGAATGTCTTCTTACATGGAGACTTATAATAAGAAGTATACACGCGCCCCCTCCAGGACATGAACAGTAACACAACCCTAAAATGGTCTGCAAACTCCATAAGGCCA
This sequence comes from Potentilla sterilis, assembly GCA_963682095.1. Taxonomy (NCBI): domain Eukaryota; kingdom Viridiplantae; phylum Streptophyta; class Magnoliopsida; order Rosales; family Rosaceae; genus Potentilla; species Potentilla sterilis. Next base: position 24,972,750 of record OY821754.1, read on the forward strand.
TATATGGCTTGAAGCAATCTCTTAGAGCATATATGCAAAGTTGAGCCCAGTACTTGAAGAAGCTGGTTTCAAAAGCAGCAATGCATATTCTTCATTGTTTGTTAGAAATGTATCATCAAGTAAGTTGGTGGCTCTTATCTATTTTGATGATCTAATTGTTACTGGTGACAACATAGATGAAATTGAGTCTCTAAAACAAGCTCTTCACAAGAAGTTTGCTATCAAGGATCTTGGCAAGCTCAAATATTTCCTAGGCATTGAGATGGCATCATCTCATAAAGTTATGTTCGTGAATCAAAGGAAATATATTCTAGATCTCCTCAAGGAAGCAGAGATGCTAGACTGCAAACCAGCTAAATCTCCTCTTTCAAGTAAGTTCAAATTGGAAACAGAAAGTGAATCTCTTCAAAATATCAGTCACTATCAAAGGTTAGTGGGAAAGTTAATCTATCTCACCATTACCAGACCGAACATATCTTATAGTGTGATATAGTTAGTCAATTCATGCATGCTCCCACTATATATCACCTAGGTATTGTGAAGAGACTCTTTCGATATCTGAAGGGATCAGTTGATAGAGGAATCCTACTCAAGAACAATGGAGCCATTGATATTGTTGGCTATGTGGATGCTGATTGGGCAGGAAATGCTCTAAACATGAAGAGCACCACTGGTTTATGCACTTTAGTTGGAGGAAACATGGCCACTTGGAAGAGCAAGAAGCAGACTGTTGTTGCTAGATCTAGTGCTGAAGCTGAATATAGAGATATGGCTTCTGCAGCCTGTGAATTGATCTGGCTCAAAGGGCTTCTTCATGAATTGGATTTCCTGTCACTAAATCCATGATGCTTCATTGTGACAATCAAGCTGCCATGCACATTGCCTCCAACCTTGTGTTTCATGAAAGAACAAAGCACATTGAGGTTGATTGTCATTACATCCGCTCTCAAGTTCAAAGCAAAGTGATCGAGACTAGGTACACTCGCAGTTAAGATCAGCTAGCTGATATATTCATGAAATCATTGCCTACTGCTCAGTTTCTTCTTCTCTTATCCAAGCTTAGCTCCATCAATCTTTTGGATCAGCTTGAAGGGGAGTGTTGAAGATTGTATATAGTTGACCCCTATGTTTTTCTAGTTACAGCCTTAGTTGTCCCTTCGAACTATGTTGAGCTGCTGCTTGTTCTGACTTCTGAGGTGTCCTAGAGGTCGGCACCTCTCTGTGGTGCCTCATCTACATGTTCTAGCTCTAGTTTACTTTAGTTGTACCATGTATAGTTATTTTACTCCCACTTGTATGTTTATTGTAGCTAACTCTCTTAGCATAGTTGGATATATACTTGTAATCTCTTACTGTTTTCATTATCAAGAAATCAAGAGAAAATATTCACAACTTCATTGTGTTCCTCTTGAACTCATTTCTTGTTCTTAAATTCATTAACACCCATAAGAGATCCAGACTGGAATCCGAAGTCTGAGCTGCCTAATCCTGAGTCGTTGCTCCTAAAACTCTGGAGTACTGCGGAAAACCCAGCTGCCCAACTCTTGATCACCCCAAAAATCATTGCCGTTCTGGAGAACACAATTACCGCTGACCCTAAGAAGCCTGAGGAGCCTTGAAATCACCACATGCCGCACAACACCTTCAGTGTTGTGCCTTCTCATATCGACTAACGAAGAAACACCAACAAGACACCCATGAGTGGTTGCTGCGCGTGAACCTCATCCTTGACCGACGCCAGATACTTCCTAAGGCAGGCAATGACCCTCCAGTCCGCCGCCGTCCTAGTCGCCAAACTTAGGTTTCGGTGTGCACCACTTCGATTTTTCAAGAGGGATGGGAGGCCTGAGCTATCTTTCTTTTGATACGGCCTGATCTATCTTTTCTACGGTAACTATCCCATTGCTCAACATCGTTGTAGCTACTTTTAACTTGTTTATTAAGCAACTCTTTAACAAAATTTAATCACTTTTGCTGGTCTTATTGAATTGCAATCTTAATATTACCTACATACTGGTTCTTCGGGTGGTTCCTTAAGATAAGCAATCAAATTAAAGCCAGAAATGAGACTTGTCTTTCGTGGACGAAACCCCTCTCATCCATTGATATCAAACCCACAGCCTCATCGAAAAAGAAAAATCGATCCCACGGTCCTAAACCCCTTCAAAATTCTCGAGAGTCGAGAAAAGCACTCTTGATTAAAACCCATCAAATCATTGTGTACTCTGATCGATTGCCCATTTCCATCCATGTGCCCCCATCGATTCAATTTGACAAAAATTTCAACTTTTGATCTCTCTGTAAAAGTTCTAAAGATCTTTTGCAGTTTACGCAACTCATTAATTGAACTGTATGTATATGATCGATTCAACCTGCAACTTACATGTTGCAAAAGAAATTTGGAGGATATACTAGATTTCTCGATATAAAATGTGTCAATGTGGTATTATGTCCATAGTTAGCCTATATATAATAAGTTATTTAAGTTTCTATAACAAATGAAAATTTATTTGCACTGATCCTACTCGCATTTAATCGTAATGTGAAGCATGCATTTGCTTTCAAAAGGATCTATACACTTTCATTTTTTTATAGACTGATTCACTATCGTCTTAACACATAATTCAATACTTCCATGAATCCAACAGTTCTATAAGAGGGGCAAGTCTATTGTTCGTACATGCTAGAGGTACTCATAACAATCTAAAAGTTAACCCTCCTGCCAAGATACACAGTGACGTAAACATGAGTGATTACCATCCCGTCGAATTTGACAGCAATATCTTAACAAAATCTTGAAGAAAAATAAATGTTGAAAATGGTTAATCAACTCTATTATAATCATTTTACTCCGATATATAAAAGCAATAGCGTCTAGGTGAACCCTCATTAACGTCTCTCACACACTGTGAATTTCAAGCCACCAGCATGAGCTTCAAAGCTACAGAGACCGTTCCGTTCTTCCGGCAGCCCGTTTCGTTTCGTTCACCCAACACGTTTCGGTTACTAACCGAAGCTGCTTCCTTCTACGAGTCTTACGTAAATGGCCAGTTCTCCGTTCCTCCGATTTCGGTCCCTAACCAGTTGAAGCTCTTAAACAAACCAAGTCATCATTCCCATGTTTCCTCCGATACTTCACCATTTCCAGTTAATGCAAATGTTTTCGAGTCCAAAACGGAACCGCCTCCGGTTCTTGACGGAATCGCCGCCGTGGTAGGCGAGCACGTTCTATTCGGAGGCAAAAGGGCTGCCACCAATAACGTAGCCAACCCTGAAAATACCCAAGATGCGGACTTCGTCAACCTTTCGCTACGTTTTGGCAGTAACGAAACTTCGAAAGAAGCCGCCGATAAGAAGGGTGTGGGAAGCATTTCGGTGCAGAAGAGCTACAGGGGAGTGAGGAAGAGGCCGTGGGGAAGATTTTCGGCGGAGATAAGGGACCGTATAGGGCGTTGCAGACACTGGCTGGGGACTTTCGACACGGCCGAGGACGCGGCGCGTGCTTACGACTCGGCGGCGAGGAGGCTGAGAGGGGCAAAAGCTCAGACCAACTTTCAAATCCCATCGGTGTTTCCACTCTCGTATGACTCGGCCTCTTCTTCAGCTTCTGTTAATAATAATGCTGCTGAGAAAAAGAAAGGGAGTAGAAGTCGTGGGGCTAAATCCAAATCCACGAGGGAGACAAGTTCGGTGGTGGTGACTTCAGTGGCTCAACTGTTTAGTCAGACTCCAGTTCCCAGAACTTGTGTCATGGGGAATCGGAATCAGAATCAGAATCTGGAGCTTGATTTAAAGCTGGGCATGAACTTTGGTTGCAGAGGAAGCTAATACTGTTCCCCATTATTGGGAAGGAGTTGAGGTGCAGCTCTTCCAGTTAAGGCTAGTAACGTAAGAAGTTAGTTTCTCATCTGGGTTTTTTAACTTCTTTTGCTTTTCGGGTTTCTCAGTGAATCTTGCATGGGTAGGTTTGGAATTCAGTGTTTTTGTTGAGAATTGTATCCCGTGCTGTAGAAATCTCTAGTAACCCTACTATATATTCAGTTGGATATAGAAACTTAAAGAGTACTAATGCAACTCTCTCTCTCTCTCTCTCTCTCTCTCTCTGAATACATCTGTGTTTGGTTCATCCATCTTGGGTAAAGTTAATGAAGCAAGTACTAGTTGTTGGTCTGGGGGAGTTCTGATATATAATGCAGAGATGGAAACTGAAACTGGGTACTGTTACATACATACTTTCTGGGTTTGATCTGCGGCAAGCAGAGACGCAGATCTGTTGTACAATTCAAGCTTTCAAGCAGTAGAGTCTAACTTGTAAAAGTTATAGCTGAACCCTTTTCTTCTCTGCACTCGAGTATATTGTGGCAGAAGCACTGACATCTCAGGATCCTGTCATCAGAAAATTAATGACTTACTGACACCAAGTACAAACAGTCATAGAAAGTACCGGAACATCTTACAAAGCACTTTAAAACCAACCTACACATATTTATATTTTCTAATTTCTAAATATATAAATTTAAATTTTTGCAAAAAAAAATTACTCTAGATATGAATTACTATCAAATTATTGAAAGAAAGTTAATTCTGTAATTTCCGATGTGTGTCTTGTCCTAATAAAGCTAGTTATCTAGATTCTTTATTAGATAGGGAATCTCTGATTACCAGGGATACTTGATGTAATGCCTATATAAAGGCCTCCTTATCAATCAATAAAGACACAGTTTTCCTATCATTATTTTATTTTAGAACACTTTATCAGCACGTTACTCTAGCTTCCCAACTAGTAGCCCTAAAGATCCTGATTCTGATTTTTCTTTTTCGAAACCCTAAATCCCTACCGTCGCCGGCCGCCGTCGATTTCTTCTCGGCAGTACCTGCACTGCCGGCCTGCCCCCTGCCGCGCCGCACCCTCAGGCGCTGCTCTAACGCTGCCTATCGGCAGCCCTAGCACCCTACTCTGCAGCCCTCTGCCGACAGCCTCTTCGGCAGCTCCCTTGCTGATCGGTCAAGATAGCCCGCAAGCCAAGCAAGCGGCCTTCAAAGCCTTCTTCGTTGCTTAGAAGAAATCAAGAAAAGTCGAAGAAAACAAGCTTCCCCCAAAGTCCAGTTTCTTTCGATCAAGCTTCACTTGAAGAGGTAAATATTTTATAAACGTTCCCGCTTCTGAATTTTCAATAGTTGGATTTTATTTTCTTCCGGGACCTTTTCGTGTTCTTGCTACCTCATCCCGATTCTATCGCTTCACGGGACGGCATCCGGGGATTTCATCACCCCGGTGCCAACGTTTTTGGGGTAACTGTGATGTTACCGGCCACCGTTATGCTTGTAACTGTGATGTCACTGTGAACCATAACGTCTCTTTTTTAAAAGAAAATAAAGGGAAGATATCTATTGTAACATATAGTCACTCTTTGCATCGATTTATGTGACCAAAATATATCTTGCCACTGTTCTAAAAGATAAAACAATCAAACTTGATTAGTATTCAAAATACTAACGTCTCCCTATTTGTGTTTTGTAGATGGCTGACACTCAGCGTCCAGAATTCGACATCTTGGATGTCCAAGGCAAGGAATACAAGAGGTGGGTCTCAAATGTAGAGAACACTTTCATTGGTAAAAGATTTACGACCACCATTGTCCCTCCTGAGGATGAAAACTTGCAAGCTTCTCTTGAACAAAAAACTCATGTTTCTCAGGCGCCATATCCATCCAACGCTCAAGAAGCAGTATATGAGGAAAGCCGATCCCAAAGTGCTATGGGACATCCTCAAGGATCGTTTCGACAACGTTCATGACGCACAACTCCCTGACCTCATGTCCGATTGGGAGCAAATCCTCCTTTTGGATTTTGATTCGGTCCAGGAATATCATTAGACTATGCTTAACCTACAATCTAATCTGAGCTTTTGTGGGGTCGACAAGATTGACGATGATATGATGGAGAAGACTTTCACGACGTTCCCAGAATCTGTGTCCATGTTGTCGCATTAGTACCGTGATCTCCGTGAGAAGGGCACCATCAAAACCTTCAGTGACTTGATTAATGTGCTTCAAAGAAAGGAGAGGTATCATGAGTTGATTCTTACTACCAACAAAAGGCCTAGAGGTCCGAAATTCATTGCAGAATCTCACCAAGCCCGTGGTAGAGCTCCTAAGCAAAAGAATCAACTTCATGAACGTCAAGCACCACCACCACGTGCGCCAAGAGCAACACGTGGAGGAAGAGGAGGAAGATGAGGCGTCGGCCCTAGCCGGAATCTCCCTTGGAAACAGGACAGCAGCGGTGGCGCCGCTCCTAGAGGGGCCGGGGGAACTGATTTGGTTCCAGCCCTAAGCGTGGTGGCCACGCCTCGAGCTCAGCTTCGGCTCCTTGCTTCAAATGCGGCTCTAAGAATCATCTTCAACGCGATTGCAAAGCGAGTAGAGATGTCCAAGCTGCTTACAAGAAACACAAACAATACATGGAACAATAAACAAACTATGTAGGAGACTTTGAGGAAGAAGAGTACGATGAAGAAGATACCGACTTCACTGTCGATGAATTCCAACCTACTAAGAAGCGTAGGACTAAGGAGTATGATACTCGGGATTATGAATAAGTATTTGACTTAGGTCATGAGATACATGTTCAAGTTTGATTTTGATTGTTATTTTTGTCTTTCTTTAGTCATAATTCACGACTTTGTTCGATAAGTCGTTTGATTTAGAACATCCTTGATGTACTTTTGAGTTGTCATCAATAAAATTTCTCTTATTTTATGAATGATTCGAGATCTTCACATCCCTATGAAAGCAAAAAATTGGTTCAATACGTCCAATTCCCAATGGCATAATTCTTTTGAGTTCACCATAATTTTGGTGATGTTAACTCATATCCGAAAAAAAAAAAAAGAGAGAAAATCACAAAGACAAAACGAAGGAATCGCGAGAAATCGCGTTGCACATTCGGCCAAGCCCTCGGCAGCGCCTAGGCAGCATCAGCAGCACCAAAGCAGCCTCTTGGCAACCTCGGCAGGCTACCGGCAGCACCTAGGCAGCTCGGCAGCCTATCGGCAGCTTGGCTGCGTCTCGGCAGCGTACCTCGGCAGCTAGGCAACGCACCTCGGCAGCCCCTTAGCAGCTTGGCAGCGTGCTTTGGCAGCCTTTCGGCAGCCCTGCAGCATGCCGGCTCGACACCGAATCCGGTTTTTAATTTTTCGCCTTGGACAAGTCTCAACTTTTGTCCCGACACGTCCTCGGCCATAAACCAGGCTTTGAAACCAACAACGATAGCCTATCAAAACATGCAATACCTGCAAGATCAGCTTGGCAACGACTTATTTTCGGACTTGATATACTTCAGATTTAGCTCAACCGTCGCATCGCATTGCCTAAATACCTGACCGGCTCTCACCTCTAGCCTTGCTTCGACTCGGCCCCAGGGTGGCTCCGGCCTTGCCATGGCATAGGCCTTGGTTTGGCCCCGGCATTTGCCTTGGCTCGGCCACGCTACCAATGATGGCCCCCGGTCTCTATCTCTCTCCATGTTGGTATTCGGTGATTAAATACGGCTTGCCCAATTATCTAAAGTTATATGGATGTCATGGCTATATTATCTGCCTTAATGCACTTTGTTTTGTGATTATATAAATTGATTCAATACACTTCTATTATACTGTTCGCCAAAATCTAAATATAGACAATTGATTCAATTTACATTATTTTTGTAGATGTTTCAAGGCGAGATCGAGTGTCTGTTGGATTGTGCAACGACTCACACGATTCTGAGGAATCGGCAATTATTTTCGGAGTTTACGCCATGTGGATCGTCATTATCTACGATGACAGGATCGAGACCTATTATTAAAGGTCGCGGAGTTGCTCCATTCTTATTGCCAAATGGCACTGAAATCAGAGTAGCTGATGCATTGTATGCGCCTAAAGCGCCCAGAACCCTCCTAGCTTTCAAGGATGTGTGTGACAACGACTATCACCTCAGTCTTTATGTTGAAGATGGAACTGAATATTTGTTGATCACCTCCACTCAGTCTCTGCGTACTCGCATTGTGGAGAAGTGTAAGCGCGTTCGAAACGGCGTGTATTTCACAACCATTCGAGCCAATGAATCTCATGTTGTTATCTTATGTGATTCTGATGCTTACAAGCTTTGGCATGACAGACTCGGTCATCCGGGTCGTGATCTGATAATTCGTATTTTGAAATGCTCCCACGGTCATCCGTTTTTCAGATCACAAAAGCAAAAAGGAAACCAGAAAACTGGACAAAACCAAGCCGACGCCGTACCTAGGCGTTTCGGCCTTGGTTCGGCCTCAATGTCGTCACCGGCAGCCTCTCGGCTCCAAGGAGAGGTTCGGCCTCCTCCTGCTGCTCATGCCTCTGTAGCGATGTCCAATGCTCATCGTTCGTTTTACAAAGCTTGTTCACTAGCAAAACTTCAAGCAAGACCAACTTTTGCTATTGATAAGAAACATAATATTCCGTTCCTACAACGAATTCAAGGTGATATATGTGGACCTATAACACTAGAATGCGGACAATTTAGATATTTTATAGTTCTGGTTGATGCGTCGACGCGTTGGTTACACGTCACGTTGTTGTCCACGAGGAATGCTGCATTCGCTAAACTCCTAGCTCAGATCATTATACTTCGGGCTCACCACCCCGAAAATCCGATTAAGTCAATCAGACTGGATAACGCTGGAGAGTTTACGTCAAAGTGTTTTGATGACTATTGCATGTCAGTTGGGATTGAAGCTGAACATCATGTACCCCACGTTCATTCTCAGAACGGTCTTGCTGAAGCAGCCATTAAGAGACTACAGCTTGTTGCTCGGTCCATTGTCATGGCCACTAACTTGCCGGTATCGGCATGGGGATATGCAATATTACATGCAGCTATGCTTATTCCTCTACGACCCACAGATAGCCAACCATTTAGTGCGTACCAGTTGGTAACTGGTTACGAGCCTGACATTTCGCATCTGCGTACTTTTGGTTGTGCCGTATATATGCCTATCACGCCTCCACTGCGTACCAAGATGGGTCCATAACGACGATTAGCTATTTATGTTGGATATGAAGCACCAACAATTGTCCGCTACATAGAGCATACGACAGATGATCTGTTTACTGCAAGATTTGCAGATTGTCACTTTGATGAGACATCCTTCCCGCCGTTAGGGGGAGATGGGGCCGCATCCGTCCCTAGTGAACGTCAGGAATTGACGTGATTCTCTCACACTATGTCTCATTATGATCCCCGCACGTCTCAGTGTGAGACTGAAATACAACGCATATTGGAACTACAAAAGATTGCGGATTCGATGCCCGACTCCTTTACTGATATTGTGAAAGTGACAAGATCAACCATACCTGCTGTGAATGTACCTGCAAGGCTCAACATACCTCGTCAAGCACGAGCACGCGCCGCCGGTCTCGGACCCGCAGCCCTAGGTGCCGTCGGCGGCCTAGGCTCGGCACCTCCTAGTGGAGAGCCGGTGTCGACTTCAGATCCTCCTAGAAAGAGGGGGAGACCAATTGGTTCCAAGGACAGTGTACCTAGAAAGAGGGCATGTGTCCAGGTACAAAGAGATCCGTTCATCATCGATACTGTGACGCCGTCACACGAGATTGTCTCCGACTATACCTATGTCCAAGAATCAACTCTGATACTTAATCAGTTTGGTAGTCTCAGAGAGACTCAATATGCAGCTTATGAATGTTGTAATAACGTATCTTTATGGGGATCTAGATACGGAGATGTACATGAAAGTGACAGAAGGACTTTCGTTACCGAAGTCAAGTGAGTAAAAACCACGAAGTTCATTTGTTATCAGGTTGAGACGATCTCTATATGGACTCCGACAATCTGGTAGGAAGTGGTACACACGGTTGAGTGATTACTTGGTTGGGAAAGGATACAAGAATGATGAGTTGTGCCCTTGTGTGTTCATAAAGAAAACAAGTTCAGGATTTGCCATTGTAGCCGTCTATGTTGACGATATGAACATCATTGGAACTCTGAATGAGATCAATGAGACCGCAAACTACTTGAAATCCGAATTCGAGATGAAAGATCTGGGAATGACTCGGTTTTGCCTAGGCTTAGAACTAGAGCACTGAAGTGGTGGAATCTTTGTACACCAATCTGCATATGTCCGAAAGATGCTCAGGCAATTTAACATGGATAAAGTTATGCATCCTACATGCACTCCCATGGTCGTTAGAAGTCTGGATATCAACAAAGAACCCTTTCGTCCGAAAGAAGATGACGAAGAGGTCTTGGGAGCTGAATATCCATATCTCAGTGCAATTGGAGCTTTGTTATACCTAGCTCAGTGTACTAGACCAGATACTGCTTTCTCGGTGAACTTGTTAGCTAGATTTAGCTCGGCGCCAACACAACGTCATTGGGTTGGAATCAAGAACATCTTCTGATACCTGAAAGGGACCCTTGACATGGGCTTGTACTATAGGTATACTCATCATGGCTCGGCTCCAAGCCACCGCTTGTGTCCAAGCAGCCCGGCCTCGGCTCGGCTACACGCCACACAGCCGCTGCACCTGCTTCCGGTCTCGCACCGCACCGCACCGCAGCCACTCCCGACCTCGGTCCAGCTGCATGCCGTGCTGCCGCCGATCCTGCCACTGTACCTGAACCCTAGGATGCCAAGGCGTGGTCTCTGTACGGCTTCGGCACTACTCATCTTACTCAGATACACCAAATGATGTGATGGTAGAATTCGCTGATGCTGGATACTTGTCAGATCCACACAAAGGACGTTCCCAAACAGGTTATGTTTTTACCATTGGGAATACGACAATATTTTGGAGATCAACCAAGCAAACCCTTGTTGTTACCTCCTCGAACCATGCTGAGATCATTGCACTACATGAAGCAGTCAAAGAGTGTGTTTGGCTTCGCTCAGTTATATCTCACATTCGAGGGTCTAGTGGACTAGAGTCTACTACGATGGGACCAACTTGCATATTTGAAGATAATGCAGCATGCATTGAGCAGATGAAGTTGGGATACATCAAGGGTGATAACACTAAACATATTTCGCCTAAGTTCTTCTACAATCAGCAGCAGTAAGAAACTTTGAATATCCAAGTGAAGCAAGTCAGCTCACAAGATAATGCAGCTGATCTGTTCACCAAGTCTCTACCCAAATCTACATTTGTGAAGCATGTAAAGCGTATTGGTATGTATCGCTTATCCGAACTCAAAGAATGATTGACCATCAGGGGGAGTTCTCGTCTAGACTTCAGGGGGAGTCTAGTTATGCATGTCTCACTTACTTGTAGTTGGTGCGTTGTACTCTATTTTCTTAGACCATACTTTTATTTTTGACCAAGAGGTTTTTGTTTGCTGGCAAAGGTTTTAACGAGGCAACAGTTTATGCACCATTACGGACGCGACACAAGAGAGAGTGTTCAAGGAAGGTTAATTCCGTAACTTCCGTAGTGTGTCTTGTCCTAATAAGGCTAGTTATCTAGATTCTTTATTAGATAGAGAATCTCTGATTACTAGGGATACTTAATGTAATATCTATATAAAGGTCTCCTTATCAATCAATAAAGACACAGTTTTCCTATCATTCTTTTATTCTAGAACACAAATTAATTTTTTATTTACTTTCATACTATAGCTCACTTCAAGAAAGAGAGTAAGCTTCCAAGAGACCCCCCATGTAAAGCCGGTGGATGACTGAAAAAAAAGGATGTTCATTGTTGCTTGATCTACTGAACAAAGAAACACAGACTTGAACTCGTACTCTTGTTAACTCTTTGAGGAATGCCTCAGAGAGAACTAGAGAGAAAACTCCAAATACGCACCATACGTACAATTGCTTTGGCATTTCTGCCAATATAAGATGCTGGATACGTCACTCACCCACCTCGATCATCAACAATCGTATTGGAACTCTAAACATGTTCATTTCTTTATTGTGATACTTATCAGATTTATGTTGCAGCAAGCCAGCAAGCTTGGATTGATGGAATGCCATCAATGGCCATTTCTCCTATCAACTAAGACTGAATAATACGTATTGGCAGTAATTTTGCTTCTGCTAAAATAATACTTTCATAAACAAGGAGAAAAACGCAGGAAGAACATATACAACTATGGCGTGCCATACAACTATACAAGCCAACTGCGAATTGATAGTGATGGTATTTACTATTTAGTTTGACTGACACGGACGATAGCTCACTATTACTGTCTGTAAAATACAGAGCGACCATATGATCTGTTAGAAAATATATTGTCATTGATTAGGAAGATATGTTAGAATATTTCATTGTATCAATTACAATAGGTTTCCTTCCCTTTTTGGTCTCCTATCTTGATGGAGAATCTTAATTGTAAAGGATGTAAACTGTATGTATTTCCCTCATACGCTAATAGATGTATTCATTCAGCCATAACATACTTTTCTATATGGCATCAGAGCAGGCATAAACGACATGTCATTTACCTTACCTCTGCAAATAACCTGTCAGATTACTTTGCGCACCCTAATTTTTACTTTGGGCACCCAAAGCAGGTTCTCTTCCTCTTCCTGCGTTTTTTTCCTCTTCCGGTCCAGGCCACTCTTCTACACCGATTTGATCAGTGCACCCAAAGCACGTTCTCGCCATCTTTCCGCCTCCGGCTATTCTTCTTCCGGTCCAGGCCACTCTTCAGGCACCCAATTTGATCAGTGCCCCCAAGTCAGTTTCGATCGATCCCATCTCCTCTGTCAGGCGTCGTCTGTCTCTTCCGTCCGGCTTCCCAGTCCGGCGCCGTCTTCAGTCCTGCCGGTCCTTGTCCAGACCGCCGGTGCAGCCGAGCTCGATTTTTTGCTTCCAGTCAGACAGCAGAATTCCTGCCCAACCTCTACCAGAATTCGACCCAGACCCGACCGGGACCCAACCCGGATCCGACCCGTCTCACAGATTTGTTTTTTTTTTTTTCTGATTGCTATATCTCTTCATGGCTTGTGTTTCTATATTTGCCATGTCCCCGGTCCCTCATAATCAGTGGATCATCGATAGTGGAGCAACCCATCATATTGTTAATTCACCAGACATGATTACTAATCGCAGCAAGTGCAATTCGTCAGTTGCTTTACCCAGTGGTGTTAAAACACATATTTCCATGCAAGGATCTGTTACAATTAATAATGCTGTTCTACAGAATGTTTTATGCGTTCCCTCTTTTCATGTCAATCTTATGTCTGTTGGGAGAACCATAGATGATTTACACTGTTCGGTAACTTTCTTTCCGTCTTGGTGTTTTTTGCAGGACTTGACTACGAGGATGATGATTGGTGTGGGAAAGCGATGTGCAGACTTGTATTATTTAGTGGCGTTATCCTCTATTATTCCCAACAAACACCCATTTATCAGTCACATCACCATTTCTTCAGATCTTTGGCACCGTCGATTAGGCCATTCTTCTTCTGTCTGTTTGCAGCATATAGTCAATGAGTCGCTTCATTGTCCTTTTTCCACAAGTAAGTGTGAAATTTGTCCTTTGGCTAAACAAACTCGCAAATCTTTTCCTTCTAATTCAATATTCACATCTCGTTGTTTTTCTCTCATACATTGTGATATTTGGGGACGTTATAAGACTCCTTCTCTTAATGGTGCTCATTATTTTTTGACTATTGTGGATGATTTCTCTCGTTTTACATGAGTTTTTCTAACGCGTCACAAAAGTGAGGCCCAACATTTGCTTCGTAAATTTTTCGCCTATGTCAAAACTCAATTTAATTCACATTTCCAAACTTTTCGCTCTGTCAACGGAGCTGAATTTCTCTCTCTGCGAGATTTTTTCCTCGAGCAAGGGGTTGCTTTCCAAACTTCTTGCGTTTATACACCTCAACAAAATGGTGTAGTTGAGCGCAAACATAGACATCTCTTAAATGTTGCTCGAGCTCTTCGTTTTCAATCACACTTACCACTTCATTTTTGGGGAGAATGCATTCTTACTGCTGCATACACAATTAATAGACTTCCTACACTTTTACTTAATAAAAGGTCCCCTTTTGAGATTCTTTACAATAAACCTCCTGACTATTCTCTCATGCGTGTTTTCGGTTGTGTCGCTTTTGCAACTTCTGTTAATCCTTCATCAAAATTTTCTCCACGAGCTCACAAATGCATTTTCCTTGGATATCCAATGGGTCAGAAAGCTTATAAGCTATACAATCTTGAAACCAAAAAGATTTTTACCAATCGTGACGTTACTTTTTTCGAAGATACATTCCATTTCACGTCTTCTTCTCCAGGAGTTTCACCATCTTCCTCTTCTTCTTTGCCTTGCCCTATTTTTGACAACATTGTGTCTCATATTGTACCTGTTTCTCATGGACCTTTATCATCCTCATCTTCTGGACCTCCATCGTCCCCACCAGTTTTAGAGTCATCAGGTTCGACCACAGTTGCCCCTCCAGCTGCAATTGATACCTCATCCCAATCCCCACCTGATACTGATCAGTCTCTGCAGTCCTCTCCTAAAATTGATAACTCCTTACCTACTGAAATCGATCACACTGATTCTGATTCATCAGCTTCTATCTTACGCCGCTCCACAAGAACTCGTATTCCTAATATACGTCTCCGTGATTATAAGTGTTCGCAGGTGATTCTGCCTCCACACCGTCCATCATCTCCTCGGTCGAGTCCTCCACCAGGTACGCGTTACCCACTTTGTAATTTCATTTCATATCATCGATATTCTCCATTACACCTTGCCTATGTTGCAGCTCTTAGTAGGGATGAAGAAACATCTTCCTATGATCAAGTCTCTTCTGATCCTAATTGGCAGACTGCTATGCATGAGGAACTTGCAGCCCTTACAGCCAATCATACTTGGTCATTAGTTCATCTTCCTCCTGGTAAACGGCCAATTGCTTGTAAATGGGTATATCGGATTAAGCGCAAGGCCAATGGTTCTATTGAGCGTTACAAGGCTCGCCTTGTGGCCAAAGGTTTTACACAGGCTGCAGGTATTGATTACCATGATACTTTTTCTTCTACTGCCAAGATGATTACAGTTCGCTGTGTTCTTGCCATTGCCGCTTGTCAGAATAGGTCCATTCATCAGCTTGACGTTAATAATGCTTTTCTTCATGGTGATTTACATGAAGAGATATATATGTCCCCTCCTCCAGATCTTCAGCGACAGGGGGAGAATTATGTGTGTCGCCTCCACAAATCATTATATGGTCTGAAGCAAGCTTCTCGGCAATGGTTCTCTAAGTTCACTGAAGCCATACTTGCTACCGGTTTTGTTCAATCTAAAGCTAATTATTCTCTTTTCGTCCAAAAGGTTGGTGATTCCCTTACAGTGTTATTGATTTATGTTGATGATATTCTCATTACTGGGAACAACCTAGACTCTATTCGTGCTACCAAGGAATTTCTGCATTCTCGTTTTCGTATTAAGGATTTGGGTGACCTTAAGTTTTTCCTTGGCATTGAGATTGCACGTTCCCAAAAGGGCATATTACTGTCTCAACGAAAGTATGCGTTGGAGATTATTAAGGACACCGGTCTCTTAGGTGTCAAACCTGTTGATTTTCCCATGGATGATTCAAAATTGTCAAATAAGGGGAGTTGCTTAAGGATCCTGCTGTGTATCGGCGTTTAGTTGGACGACTCATTTATCTCACAATCACCAGACCTGACATCACTTATTCAGTTCATGTTCTTAGCAGGTTTATGCATGAACCTCGCCTACATCATATGACAGCAGCTCTTCGAGTTGTCAGATATTTGAAATCTTGTCCTGGTCAAGGTTTGCTTTTGAGTTCTAATAATGCCCTTGGTTTGAAAGTATTCTGTGATTCTGATTGGGCAGGCTGTCCTATTACTCGTCGTTCTACGACTGGATATTGTGTCTTTTTAAGAAATTCCTTGATATCGTGGCGCACTAAGAGGCAAATGACAGTTTCATTGTCAAGTGCAGAGGCGAAGTATAGAGCTATGGCTAGTACATGTTGTGAACTTACTTGGCTCCCGTATTTATTTGCTAATTTGTATATATCTATTCCTAGACCAGGTATTTTACATTGTGATAATCAGGCAGCTTTTCACATAGCTGCAAATCCAGTTTTCCATGAAAGAACTCGCCACATTGAGATGGATTGTCACTTCATTCGAGATAAGATACTAGATGACTCTATCAGAACTCGATTTGTTGGTACTTTGCAACAACTTGCGGATGTGTTCACAAAAGCATTAGGCAAAGACAAGTTTAGATTTCTATTGAGCAAGTTGGGAGTTCTTGGCATACACTCTCCAAATTGAGGGGGAGTGTTAGAAAATATATTGTCATTGATTAGGAAGATATGTTAGAATATTTCATTGTATCAATTGTATCAATTACAATAAGTTTCCTTCCCTTCTTGGTCTCCTATCTTGATGGAGAATCTTGATTGTAAAATATATAAACTGTATATATTTCCCTCATACGCTAATAGATGTATTCATTCAGCCATAACATACTTTTCTATATGATCAAATTGATCTATGTAATCTACCACGTACGATTACAAATATGAGGGAGTAATTACTTAGGCAGCGCGGTGTAGGTTTTAATAATATGTAATGTATCTATTGGAAAAAAGAATAAATAAAACAATAAACAACTTCGTTTCCGTCTCGAAAGTCCTGTAGTGCTTTAGAGTTATCATATGTCAAAGTTCAAAGTTCAAAGTTCAAAGTTGCTAGATTGCAAACTGTCTGTGGTAGATCTCACCAAACAAGGTATAATTAATATGATTGTTGAGGAACAATGATATGTATATATGTGTTCTTCAAATATATCAAAAATATTAATAAAGAGCGTAAGAAACAGGCCGGGATTGAAAGTAATGGTTCAACCATATACGAGTGTAGTTGTGTTCGATCCCTATAAAAACAGTATAAGGAAAAGAAAGAATTGACTTAATTTTCCAATTGAGCTAGGCATGCAAAGTGCACTTGACGACAGAGTGTGCGTGTAGTTTGGTGAGTATCTATATCTTTGCAGAATATAACAATCGTGATGCAAAATAGAATTGCGCAACAATTTCTAGATTTGGCTTTGTGGTCTAGGGATTCTATGGGTTGTGGAGATGTCGTATGGGTGGTGGCGGTGCAGAGGCGTGATTTGGTCAACGTGGTTGCAGTGGCGGAATCCAGACGACGGCAGCGTGAAGGAGGAGAGGAAGAGATGCCAGTGTTACAGTCGGACTCCGGCTGTAATATTGGGCCGGGGCCAAGGTGTTGGGCCTGGGTGAGTCCGAGAGTTTATTAGGCATTATTCATTTCTAGCCCTTCAAGAAATCTAGTGCTCTATCGGTAAAAGGATAGCTTGATACCTCTGCTCCAATCACGACTATTGATTGATAACTCTCTTGGGTATTATTTAGTTATACGCCAATTGAGGTTCTTGGCGACCGGTAATATAACTCTCATAGGGATTTGATAGGATGTTTTGGTCATAAGTTAGTAGTTTGTAGGTCTTATTTTGCTCATTTATAATGAAGGTTAAATGTCATACGTTGGCGACTTGTGTCTGGCGATATATAATGTACATGCCTTTTGGCCTTGATAATGAAGTTATCTACATCTTATCAAATAATTTAAATAAATTGCACAACAATTTGGAGTCCAATGAACAAAAAATTGTACTTTGTACTCTTTTGAGAAGAAATGAGAAAGAAATCATTTTTTTATGAATTGATTCGTTGATCTATCTTGTTCTTTTTGTCTTGATTAACCTGATCTATGAGGAGATAGAAAATTATGGGCTTATATGGAACCCCAAGTAAAGTAGCATATCCGTTCATTTATCTCCTTGAGTGAAGACAAATTCCTAATGACATCTATTAGAAATAAGACATGTATTAAATTTAAAATGGTTAATTTTATTTTCATTCATATTTATCGGATATTATAACATATTTCCAACAATGACTACTCTTTGAACTCTAGACATAACTGAGGAGTAACTTTTTCTTTCTGTTTTTGTTTTTGTTTTTGTTTTAGTGAATGGCATTTCTAGCTATAGATCCAAGGGGCATTTAGAAACTCTTAATAAAACTCAGATTATTAGAGGTCCTTCAATAACCTTAAAACACCTCTTGGAAGTCTTTTGTGTCTGCCTCATTATTTTACTGATGTAGAATTAGAGTGATTTCAAAAGCATTTTGATTCATATTTTTGAAAAGTTCTACAATACACTGTAGTCTGTAGTCATGTCACTTTCTTATCACAAAAAAAAAAAAAAGATAAATTACAGATAACATCATTATATGGATTGGGTTCATGCAGAAGGTCTCTGCACAAGGTATCACACTGATAACATCATTTTAAGACAATGTTCAACTATTTAACAGAATCGTAACTGAAAGTTAACTGGAAGTATGTTGTTGATAGCAAAATAAGAATTTAGGCATCACAATGACAGTTTTGTAAGTTCGAGTATCAAACTGATCGGGAGGGACATAAGAGTCGAGACACTAGTGGTGAATTTTTCCTTTATTATTATTAACAACTGTGTAAGTAGCTCTCATTTGATATATGGTCTTAAACACACGGTCAATCCCCCTTGCAATGGGTTCATGCAGCAGGTCTCTGCATTTTGTTGAATAGAAACCTCCAATTTAATGGAGCTCGAACCAAATGAAGTTATGTAACCCACCCAATAGAATATTGCAAGCAAAAAGAAGAAAAAGGTGTATGAGCCTTGAATAAGTGATCTGCATTGTTTTGAAACGGAAGGTTGATAGTTCATACTAAGCAACTGAACTTTCATTGATAATTAAGCAGTATGATTTCATAAAAAATGTATTCAGGTGGACGATTAAACCAAACATCATGCTGCAAGTCTATATGCTACTGTATTACAAGTTCTTGAAGCATGTTGAACTTGCTCATAGAATCTGTTGTACTGCTCCAAGAAAGTCACTCTCCATGGTGACATTTTGCAGTCGCACATAAACTTAGCCAAATCCAATCCCTCTTGGTTAGCACATAACTCTACTTGCTTGGCTGATCCAATATGTTGCACTAATGCACTATATGTGCAAACGCAGCAGTGAACTACCCTTGTGAGTTCGACAACACACCTCCTACAACTCCCCGGCCTTGTCATCAATTGAGGAAGAAAAGCCCCGTCAACATTCAACTTGGATCTGTTCTCCAACTCTGGTTTCCAGCGCTGCTAGTAGTGCTCCTGTGCGGTCCTAGCTAATTGGTATTCTTCCAACCAGGTTAGCGGTTGTAACACAAGACTTGGAGCAGTCTGAGACACATTATCCCAAAGAACCATCTACTTTTCAAAACCTCAATCTTAAGATGCAACGTACACTCAAGAAGCCACTCTTTTAAACTCATAGAAGGCGATAAAGTGTGCCGAAGGTGAAGAGGAGAAACAGATGACAGTTCAGCAGCACGACTGCAATTACTAAATATATGTGATGTATTTTCTAACCTGTGAGTGCAGATCAAGCCCTCCAAGCAGCATGGTCAACACTGTACCCTTTAGTAAGCAAGCACTCTCTAATAGGGAGTACGTTGTTTGCAGCCTTCCCCTTGTACTTGTTGATTCCAAATACGCTTCCATAAAGCTGTAAATTGGTCACCATTAGAAGTGGAAGCTAGCTAACACATTATCGAGAACTGATTGTCGTCTACAGACAGTCTTTCACGGTGGAGTTACCTCTCTGTAGGGGTCACAATGAAGAAAGATTGATAAAAATCTATCAAAACCTTTAACTGTAAACCCTCCAACGTACAGCATCTAACATGTCCAAACTCACATCAGTTACTTGTAAAGAACCTGAGTACAACCACAAAGAACCGAGTCTCCATTGTAGACCTTCACGCATTCTGTTGTCATTGCCCTTAAACATTTACCGTATAGTTTCTCATTGCAACCGCACCAGTTAGAGGCGTAAGAGCCTTTGAAAGCACTCTTCGTCACAAGATACTATCACTTCGAATGGAAGGGAGGGCAGTTAAGGAAATAGGAAAGAAGGAAAGGACTAGGAGATTATGGATGGTCACTATCTTGCACAAGAGCACAACACTCCTTGCAACTACAGTAATCAGAATTGATAATATAAATCTAGCCATTAATTACTAGTTATTATTAAAATTCTTAATCATTGATGTGATGGAAAAAAAAAATCAACAATGTTTTATCATCATTCTAAAACTCCACTGGGGAATTTGGGAACGAGTAGACAGTGTCTAAAGTAAGCAGACAGAAAGATAACAATAGCACCGATCACCAATTAACTATGGAGTCACTACCGAAAAAAAAAAACTACGTAGTACAATCATAATTTCAAAAAGAAAAAAAATAATGAAAATAAGAAAGGAATGAGACTGTTCCCAGAAAACTAGACATAGACTTTATAACAAAAATATTGAAAGAGAAAGAACGTATTGTAAACTACCGGGTTAGGATCTCTAAACTATCCTCAGTGCCGCTTTTACTTCAATAAGCAGTCAAGGTAAACTGATTTTTATACTTACACTTTAGTTTGTCAACCTAAAAACACAATTAAGATGGATGAACTTTATCTTATTAAGCTAAATGCTCTGCTGAACTTGATGCCGCATAATTAGAAAAAAACCGAATATTAGTGTACTTTTTAATTTTCTCAACTGATACCATATAAAGCCTCAGAGTTGTGATTGTCTTCAAATGGAAGATTCAGATCGGGTAGTGGAAAGGCAGCTTCTCGGCAGTTCCCAACTTCATGTACTATGTTAGACATGTTGGATGGACATGAACTCTTTGAAGCACCAAGATCAATAACTTTAGTAAGCTCATTAACCGCATTTACTTGTGCGGCTTGATACCAAATGGCTTCACCCGATGCAGATGATGACGCAACTTCCATCATTGTTTGCTCCAGCTGTTAAAAACCATGCGCAGGTAACACATACGAAGTTACTAATCGTGTCACAAGTGTTCAAACAACCAAATTTACAGTATATCATTTTAGAAATAAAGAATGAATCCGGTATTGGCTTTAAATTCCAGGTTCTAACGCTTATAATGAATTTGTAGGTTCAGTCATTTTCCCAAGACAACTAGTTCAATGCAAATGAAGCACTAAGTCATGCAGGCTGATGCAACACAGACACACAGACACACACACACACACACACACACACACACAAAGTCCACCAACAATTACGACCTAAGAACTTGTTACTTAGATGCAATTTAAGCAAGTGCTAATGAGAGAAAGTAAAGTTTGATACTTCATTTGTATCAATATAACATCTCTAAGCAGAGTCAACCAGAAGTCTACCTAACAATTTCAACACTAACATCTTTGACCTTAAAAGTTACAACAAAGGCCTAAAGAATCATAAGTGCTAAACTACTTTTTCTGAGATGATTTTAAAACACAGCAATCATATAAACAGTTAAATCTACCAAGAGAGAAGAGAATTAGCATATTTGAGACATAACATAACTGATAATCAGAATAAGAATTAGCATATTTGAGACATCCTGGTTTCATTTGCATAAAGTTTCTAGTCTCAGAATAAGAATGCAAACTCATGAGTCCAAACATTCAGCAACTCAGGTCAGCTGATATAGTTCTGACTAGATTTCAATAATAAGTCAATAAATGAGCATTTGATGAAAGATGCAGCTATGAGTAATATGCCATGTCCACTATATCAGATGTCACCTTGATACAATGGTAAAACCATTTCAGAATAACAGACAAATTTGCACACCAAAATGAATCAGTTGTGAGATCTTTAACTATAACTTCCATTGAAATTTAAAAAGAAATAATTGTCCAGGGGTTTTAGTAGCCTGTTTACCTTTATTCTTTTTAAGCTTTCGTTTGTGGCCCTCTGCTTCTCGACATTGAGGCGTAGCGTTATTAGTTCCTGCAGAGTGATAAATTAAAT
Organism: Potentilla sterilis; assembly: GCA_963682095.1. Lineage (NCBI taxonomy): Eukaryota > Viridiplantae > Streptophyta > Magnoliopsida > Rosales > Rosaceae > Potentilla > Potentilla sterilis. The sequence goes on from OY821754.1 coordinate 24,994,682, forward strand.
AAATCATTATTCAGGCATATCCAAGCAGACATAATAAAATAACAAAGAAAAAAATAGATAGGCAAGTAGGTATAAATCTCAGGATGGTACCTTTTTCAGATTGCGTCTCTCCTTCAACAGAAGACTCTCCTCCTCTTTAAGTTGAGCTAATGTCTGCGAACAACCAGGAGAACAAGTTACTACGGTATGAAATCAAAATCTTAATTTTAGTCAACTCACCACTACAATCAACAAAATAAAGAGCAGGGGATGAAAAGGGGAATGCATATCCTTCAACCAAATTATTCCTCAAAAGATGGCAATATGATGTCTGTACACTTTCCATATTGTGGAGCAGAAATGCACAGAACTAAATTTACAATTTTTTCACTCCATTCAAACAATGTATAACCAAGACAAGTAGTCATCTAGCTATGCTAGCGATTTCTCACTCCATGCTGAAAATTTTCTATAGGAATTACTGATTGTATAAGGAGCAAAAATTTTAAACTGGACTCAGTGTAAAGTGCACTTATTGTATCAAGCAAAACTGAACCAACCATAGGACGTCAGGAACTACTGAAGTGACGTGGCGAAAAAAGTAACTGCAACAACTAAGTCATCAATTTTTTATTTTTTGAAAACGCAACTAAGTCATTTATATTTACCAAAGGTATTTGTTCTAACTTGTTACATGCAGGAAATGAAACAATCTTAGAAACAGAATGTGTTATATATGCAATGTTCATCCTACATATCACCCTTGGGTTTAATCGAGAATCTCAGGGTTAATGTGACCATTCAGAGTTGTTAGCGTTAATGCTTTCATGCAACTCATGCAAGGATACTTCAGTTTAACCACAACATATTAGTTAACTAATCTACTGTATTAGATTTCTTTCAATTAACCAAATAATTCATGCATATCTTGTTATATTTACCTTCCTCTTTCTTGGCCTCTTGGAGATGGTTGTGCAACTTGTAACAGCAACCTACACAAACCCAGCATAAAACCACTGAATCAGTCTGCAAAGGGCACTTCCAGCAAGTTGTACTGTAAGAAAAACAAAGTACAAGAAAAGCAAAGCAAAGCCCTCATATATCCACCAAGTACATATATGAGTGTAGAATATGTGGAAATCACTCCAATGGTCCCACCCCCTCAACTCAAACCATAAATTCTCACCGCTACAAGTGCTCTCTCCTAGACTCTCATCACTTTCTCGTGACAATTGGCGCTTCAATCATGTTATATGCACATTCACATTGTGACCACTTCCTGTTGGCTGCCCAGACATAATGGCAGTGTGCAACTCCATTCTCCTTTTGCTCTGTTGGCCCAACTTGGCTCTCTTATTCCCCAACCACAACGCCCCCAAAATTGAATTCCTTAAATAAAGAAAAAAAAACAACACTTTGGAGAAACCCTAATGTTTTTTTTTTTTGGTGAAGGGAAAAACCCTAGTGTTGGTTGACACGTTCTGCATTTGGTGGAAACCAAGGAACAAGTAGACCATTTAACAATTTGTGTGACAATGCTAGTCTTCCCACCTAAAGCACCACTGCTACCATTTTGATGCCACCAAAAATCCAAAAACAAAAGCAATTTCTCCCATTTTTAAATTAGACCCAAAATTCTATCTATCATTCTATGATTTCTTTCTATCCCTCCCCTATCGACCCCACAAACAAAAATTAGTAAAAGCTAACATGACAGGCTGTCACTTAAGATAAAACAACAGCCTAATCAGACACACTTTAAGATTTTTACTGGTTTGACTCTTTCCCATTGGATCCAAGCTTGACCTCGTCTTTCTATAAAAAGAAGCCAACAAGCCAAGTTTTTCTTTGTCTTATTTTAATCTCTCCCCACCTCTGACCTCTTTCCTCTGTGGTCTCTCGCGTGCAAACGACGCCGTTTGCTCCACACGCCTACAGCATACGCTACAGTGGAGCCGACCTCACCCAATCATTTTCCTCAATGCCCAACCACACGTAAGACCTATTTTGCCACGAAAACACGCCACCGAGAAAGCAGGTGACGATGTCTTTCCCATTTTACCAAAACGCCCTTATACATTCTCGAGTACGGTTTGACTTTAAAGGGGAGTGTTACGTCATTTCGAGGAAATTTTTACCTGCCAGATGCCGATGGCAGGTACTGTGTTGACTCCGACACTAGGAGTTGGGAGACTGTTGGGCAATTTTCTGTGGGTTGGCTGGGACTTTGGAGAAAGGGTGGTTTGGTCTTTTTGGGTAAGGATGTGTGACAGGAGCGGAAATAAAACGTGAAAGTGTAATCGAGTCTATATGGCTTTGAATGGAAGTCACCGATTTTTTCTGTGAGAATAAAATCTTTTATAAATGGAAAGTGGAAGGTCATTTATTTGAAATGACGAGGGCGTTTTGGTCCGGGGAAATATGTTGACAAATCGTAAAACGACAACGGCCAGTCCAGACGACCGGCGAGTATGGACCGGTCCGGTCGAGGAAATGACCCAATTGGCCTCGTCGGCCACGAGAAAGCCTCATGGATTCGGGGCTAAAAAAGAGAAAGCAGTTCAACAGATCGCCAAAGAGGTAAGAAAATCTGAGAGCTTTCAACATCCCCCCACCGTTACATGTAAATATTAGACCTTTACGAGGGGCACTTTGGTCCATTAAAAATACGAAACTCAAAAAAGAAAGAGAGGCAACGAATCTAAACCCGACCCGCCTGAGTGAGTCAGACGCAAAAAGAAAGCGGAGATGAAAAACCAAAGTAGGACAAAGACAGACCTTAGATCTCGCGGCGTCGGCCGGCTTAGGCGGCTTGCTATATTCTTCGGATGCGCCGCCGCCGCCGCTGACGGAAGTGGCGCCGCTAAAGGAGAGCGGCGTGGTGGGGCTGGCTCTGGTCGACTGCTCCACCTCCACCTTCTTCTTCTTCTTCTTCTTCTTCTTCTTCTTTCTGACGTCAACGACGTCGTTTTGCAGGCGTGGCACGTGCTTGGAGCGTCTCTGCCGCACGCTCCACTTGAGCTTCAAAGCCGAAGAGGAGACACGGTGTAGCGGCAGCGGTGGCGGCTCGGAGTGTCTGATGTCGAGGAGGACGCCGACGACCGCCACGTCGTATTTCATGGCATGTTTGACCCAATCGTCGGAGTCCTCGGTGGATGGCGCAGCAGCCATCATAGTGTCTGTGGTTTTGAGAGAGAGAGAGAGAGTGGGGGTTCGTGTAGAAGAAGAAAGAGAAGGAGGAGGAGGAAGAAGAAAGAATATAAGAGTGTAATGACTAATGAGGGGGTTGCTTTTATATGTGGCTGCTGCTTCTTTTCTTGTGTTTCTCACACAACAAACACAACACAACCATTCCACTTCTTCCTCTTTCTCTGGATTTTTTTCAAGTGGGCCACCATACGCTGTAAACGTGGCAGTGTTGGACCGAGCTCGCGTGGCTTTTCTCGGCGTTTTTATTATAATCGATGGATAATAGGTTTTTTTCTTTATAAATATTTTTTTGTAGGCGTAAGTAAAAGAAAGGTTTGTAGGTTTGGATTGGTTGGGGAGAGTGCGGTGGACGCGCTGGAGAGGGGAGAGTGCGGTGGACGCGCTGGAGAGGGGAGGTGGGTGAGGGTAATGAAGGTGGGGGAATTGGGGGCAGATAGGGAAGATGGTGATGTTTGTTTGTTAGTAAATGAGGCGGCACGTTTCGCTTAGGATGTGGGGATTAAACCAGAACCCTCCTTCATGCCATTGACGCCGACCTGCTCCTTTTTCGCTATAGATCTTTTGTTACGATCAGTAGCACATAATCAAGTTACATACTAAATTTAACATTTTTTCCTCGTTACCTAATCTATAATGCCTAGATTTTAAATTACAATAAATAAGGACAGAATTTTTTGAATGTGAAAATTTAAAATAAATAAGCATAACAGATAATAATAATAATAATAATAATAATAATATATAAGTATAAACAATATATTTATACTCTTTTAGCTATGTCGAGGTGAGCTACCACTCCAGAGTCGAGAGTAATTTAAGTATGGTCCCTCCTCAATGAATGTTTTTCAGAACCTGGGGTTCGTACCAAGGACCTCTTATTATCAGAAAAATTATTACAGCGTCTACTCCACTTGCAGCGTAACATGCTTCCACTATGAACCAAGTCAGAATAATAAAATCTCAAAGTTTTAACAATAGAGTTAAGGTGGGTTTATATAGCTGTCTATTTGTTATACCATATGAAGCACAGACACGCCAGATTAATCGTGTATCCTGTTTCAGACACAGACACGCTTGAATACGTCTGGACACACGTATTTTATTTTGAACACGGGTTGGACACGTATGATGGCCAGATTAGTCACGTATCCTATTTCAGACACAGACACGCCTGAATATGTCTGGACACGCGTATTTTATTTTGAACACGGATTGGACACGTATGATGGACACGCGGGATTCTTCTCGTGGAATTGAATTGTGTTATAGAAATTGATTGAGTTCTGGGTTGCCTATGCCCTACAAGTTTACAGAAGGCAAAATTACTGCTTTGGTCACTGATCTATGTCAATAACGACAGTTTGGTCACTATCGAATGTGAAATATCAAAATGGTCACTGAAGTTAATGTTTCGTTATCAAATTGATCATTAAAAGTCAAACGGCTGTTAAATATAGAATATTCTTCGAATATTCCGTTTCTTACCAGGGTATTATGGTCACTGAGGTATATTGGCGCCATTTCACAAATTACCTGCGAAGTATACAGTAACTTCTCCCTCTCTCTGAAAATCCTATCTTCTCTTCAACATTAAGTTGTTGCAATTCTAATCAAATCTATATATTGATGCAGATTGCGGACAAGTACATGAGGGATGCCAGAAGCCTGATTGCCAACCATGAGCACAGCGAGATTGCTTCCGCCGTGGGACTACTAGACGCCGCCCTTGAAATCTCACCGCGACTCGAACAAGCCCTGGAACTCAAAGCCAGGTCTCTGCTCTTTCTCGGCCGATTCAAAGACGTCGCCGATATGCTCCAGGACTACATTCCCAGCCTCAAAATCGCAATCGACGACTCCACAGGCTCATCCGACTCTTCGTCTCAGAATCTGTCGAGGGAGCGAGTCAAGCTTCTCTCGTCCAACAGCAGCAACTCCTCCTCCGACTCGTTGTGTCAGGATCCCTCCTTCAAGTGCTTCTCCATCTCCGATTTGAAGAAGAAGGTCATGGCAGGACTCTGCAAAAGGAGGTTGGTAAGTAATGAGGAGGTTGGTGTTCTACACCCTCCTCTCTACCTTTGGAGTAAATGCACTGCCACCTATTCAATTATGTCATTTTCTTACAAACCAAAAATCAGAAAGATTGGGGAATTTGCCTGTTTTGATTCTCACTGATTTTGGTTGCTTATTTGGACTCGGAAAGCATTGGATCCCATTTGTTATAATAATAAATCTCATAACAACTTTGACTTCCAATTTGTCAAGTTTGAAATTGCTATATAATCGGATTAGCATTCAAATGTTATAAAAAATATGTTCACACTTTACCCTGATCTGCTTGCGTTGTCCGCTAGCTTGCTCTAGTTCGCTTACTGATTTCCATCGAAACAGAAATACTAATGGTGATTTTGCAAACTGCACATGCAGAGACAGATTGATTGAGTTGCTTGGGAATGAATTAGTTACCTTTCTAGTGGTAAGCCACCAGTGCTTCTTGTCATTAGAAGAGAGACAAGGGGAAGTAGTAGAAGCAGACATTGGTCTTGATCTAGCTGGGTTTGATGTTGTGGTGCTGTAGTTGAAAAGGAGGAGGAGGAGTTAACCATTCACAATGAAGAAGCTTCTGTGTTCTGCTTGTGGATGGATCATTTCCTCCCTTTCAAAGCATACAACATATTTCCTGTGCTGCTCTTCTTCTTTCTCTCCCTCTCTGAAATAATGGGATATTAAGGAATGAGGGGAATTATATATACATATATATATATATATATATATATGGGAGGAAGAAAAATAGAGGGAGAGTGGGAGGGAATGGAGAGAGAAGAATTAATGGAAGATTGTATTTAAAATGTAAGGTCAAGCACGGAGGTTATCTTTCAGCTTTTGACAATTCTTCAAAAGCCCGCTAGTTTAAGCTCTCATCAATTAGTTCTATGTCTCTGAGTGCTTAAAGATTTTGCTACTGAACATATACTCATCAGTGTAGATTGCAAATGGTGAGAAAATCTTTCTTTTTATTCTTTTGTTGGCCAGTAGGAGTACTCTTTGTCTGTGTAATTCGGGTCCTTAACTATCATTACTTGTCAATTAGATATGCAGTGATGTACATATTTAGCTATTGTAATGTAATTGACAACCAGGGATCAGCTTTTCAGCTGGGAAGAGCAAGTTCTTGGAAACCAGGCAGTTGGGGTCGTTCTCCAAGTGATGCCCGGCAGGATAAGGAAGGCAGTTATTTTTCTACTGTATTAAAATCTGCCAAACAGAAGGCCAGCAATTTGAAGTGGCCGCAACATGATCCTAAAGAACTAACAGAGGTGGCCTCCTACTCTAACCCACCAGTATCAGTTGCTACTGCAAGCGCTAGTTCATCTCTGCCAGATACAGAAGCTGATGAGCTGCCTGTGTCGAGTCATATTACAGATGAACCGCAAGAACAACAAGTCGATGAGAGCTTGTCAACTCACAATTTGTCTTCATTGTCAGAAAACTTCGATGAATTCAAGGCTGATAAAGAAGCTAAACTACGAGAGTGGTTGGAAGGGACGGACAATCTGGATAATCCCAGAGAAGCAAGTGATGATGCAGAAAGATCTTAGCCTGTATATAAAATGGGGATTTTGAATTAAGAGTGAATAAAACAAGGAAATGGAAAGAAAAGGGGGGACTTAATGTTCTAGAAAGGTAACTAATTCAATCCCAATTTTAAATCGATCAAGGCTTAAAATGACATATATACCCTCAATACTTTGGCACATGTAGTGAATATTGACGGCACGTGACATATTTTAACGTCTCAGTTCACGGAGTGACCATTTTGATATACTTTTGCATAACTTGAGTGACCATTTTGATATTTCACATTCGATAGTGACCAAACTGTCGTTATTGACATATATCAGTGACCAAAACAGTAATTTTGCCTTTACAGAATTACAATTTAATCAAAGTTGCTGGTTTGCTGGGTTTTTAAGGACTTGAGTTCAAAGGCTTTGTGGTCCTGGGTTTGCCTTTTGGTTTAATTACTTGTGAGGATTGTGTGTATTTTGAAGTTGAATGCTTCTGATGTATTGATTGTGGGTTTGTGTGTGTATTTTGATTAGATATGAGCGTAGGGTGAGAACTGAGGAAGCATTAAAGTTTCGGGTTTAGTATAAAATGGATTTATTTATTTATTTATATAGAATCAATGATGATATTTTCAGAGACTAATCCACACTGGAGAATCTTGTTAGAAGTTAGAACGCTTTCTTCTCTTAGTCATCAAGAATAAATTGAGATTTAACTCCAATTAGATTGTTTTGTTTGACGACATTGTAATTTATTTTAATTAATTACATCACGTGTCCATGTTCAAAAAAATGTACATTTGATATATTTACGTATCATATTGTTATATCCCGTATCGTATTATGTCAAATACGAACACTATACTTCTTGGGTTGTACCCTAGATAGCATTTGTAAATAACCTGACCTAAGTTCATATTATAGAGTTCAAGTGGATTAATAGCTCATTTGAAAATGACAGTATCCCATGACAACAAGAAATTATAGATGATGATTTTTTTTAAAAATTTTTTTTTTCGCAAAGAAGATGATTTTTAACGGGAGTAAGTTGCTACGAGATACAGCAAAATAGTACAGGAAGTCTTTAGAATAAAACTGTAAGACTCGATCATGGAAACCAAGTGAATGAAAATGAGGTTGGTTTCATTGTAATCCATCACTCACAACATCATTTTCAGCTCAACAAGGCATCTGGCATTAAGAATTAAAATCAGCAGCTTGATCTTGGATCAACAAAAGGAAACTTTGAATGTCCTTATTCAAAAAGTCACTGAAACTTTGACATAGATATGTTGATTGATATGGGCCCGACCCAAACGGCCCAGTCAAAACCCCCGCTCTCTGCTCTCCTCCTCCCCATTTCACAACCTACACCTTGTTCATGGCTCTCCGTCTAAGACCCATCCTCCGCGGCCTAACCAACCCGCCACCTCTCACCCACCTCTTCTCCTCCTCCTCAGACCCAAACGAACCCAACCCCGACTCCTCCTCCTCCCTCTCCAATTACTTCAACGATGTCAAAGCTAGCCTCCGCCACCAACCCACCAACTCTCCTCCTCCTTCTCCGTCCTCCCGCCCCACCAAGTCCGCATCCCTCGCCGAAATCCGCAAGAACCTCGCCGGGTTTCGCGTCCGATCCACAGAAACGAAACCAACCTCCTCCTCACCTCCTCCCCCAACACCAGGCCACATCTCCTTCCAGGAGCTTTACAACAAGAACGTCAGCAGCGGCAAGATCGTCGAGTTCAAGTATATTCGCGACAGTTTGAAACTGAAGAAGCCCAATGCGGGCGGTGGGGAGAGTGAGATGAAGGGGAATGCATTGTCGATTTCGAGGCTGAGGAACATTGTGGGGTCCAAGGATGTTGGGAAGGAAGGGCTGCCGAGGTTGTTTGATAGGGAGAGGGAGGGGGGAAGAGGGGAGAAGAGGGAGGAGGGGCTGAAGACGGAGTTTGTCAAGAATTATAGCTATCAGGAGTTAGGGGATAAGCTGAGGAACTTGCGGCACGACGAGGTGGGGAAGGAGGAGTTTTCGCTTGGGGAGCTGAGTGAGAGGCTGGTGAAGTTGAGGCAGTTGGAGGAGATTGAGACTCAGAATCGGGGTCGCGGGTTGGGTTATGAGGACTTGAGGCTGGGCTTGTTGAACATGAAGATGTCTGAAGATCTGAAGGCAAAGAAAGATACGTGTGAGTATGCCATTTTTGTGCTGAATTGTTTGTTTTTGTAGGATTAGAAATGTTTGTTTTGTAAGCTATGATCAAATTATAGGGGAGTTTCTTGTTTTTACTTTTAATTTACAACTAGACCTCAAACAAGTATTTCGATGTTGTTTTTTATTGATTTTAGTTTGGGGTCCTCAGCAATCATTGATTAATGTTTTTGTTACAGTGCACAGGATTTCTTTGATGGAAATGGGTCAAACACCTGAATATATGATGAAACCCCCGAAGGAAGGCTTAGTTGAGAAGGCAAGTATAGTTCTTTTAACTTTTACATGTGAGTTGTGACTTTTCACAGTTCTTAAATTCAATTTATTTTGGGGAAAATGCGTTACAACTTAAATGTTCTCACATGAGGTAATATTGTCAATGATGATCTATATTCAGCAGTTTGGTGCCTAAGTGTTAAATCATATGTTGAATGCAGTATTTCCATCCAGATAACATGTCTTCAGCAGAAAAGCTGAAAATTCAGCTTGGCAAAGTTAGAGATGAATTTAAAATGTCAGAGTCAGATTGTGGTTCTGCACGAGTACAAGGTATAGGTTTTGATATTGTTTTTGCTTTTCTTTTCTTTCAAGTTATACAAGAATGCATATTTTGTAATCACGACAAGTTCATATATGGTAATACATTTAGAGAAGGAAAGACAAGGTAAAAGGTTATTCTATGAAGATGTCTTAAACCTAATATGTGGTAGAAGGTCTGGCTGGTTTCTTTGAATGGTGTATCCTGATATAGGAAACTGTTATGATAGTTACACACCAAGAGCTAACAAACTATCTGTTAGGTAGCCTTTATAAAGATGTTCTTTATCAATGGAATAAATTCGGGGGGAAAACTATTAATTTGAGGAATTCGTAAAAATATGAGAAATGCCTGAACTTTTGACTTAATAAGATGAAGTGTCTACAAAGATGTTAAGGGCTCACCCCAGTCCTTTTCGTGGAGGGTTGTTTGGTGTGCTAAAGTACTGCTTAAGGTGACTTTCTTTGCTTGGGTAGAACCTCAATTTCTATCATTGGAGGAGTAGTGGCATCATCTTAGTTAGCAGTTGTTCTTTGTGCAAAAATACCAGGGAATTCTACCTTTTGTAATACTGCAGGTGGCGAGTTCTGGTGTTCTTTCCTCCTTTATTTTTCTCTCTTTTTTGAGGTTTAGTTGGTTACATCTGGTGCAGTTTTCTTTAAGATATATGAGAGGTTTCCTTTGGGCCCAAAGGGTAAATAGATAGAGTTGTGACAGAGTCTCATTAATCATGGTGAAGGGCTTCTTTGATTATATACAGTGGGAAGTAAACAATCTATGCTTTGAGATTATGGTCCCTGTAGACTCTGTAAGTGCTACACACTAACACAGATTCTTTTTTATTGTTTTTGATTACAAAAACCTCCATCCATTCACAACACCCTTAGACTGTAGTTTTAGGACTTAGTGTTGTGTCTCCTTTGAGTTTGTTCTCTTTCTCTGGTTGTGAATAAGATTCTGTTGCTTATCAGAAAGGGGACAGAGAGAACAAGGTGGAAAAAAAAAAAATTGGTTTAATGTTGGAAACTGGTTAGAATTTTACATATTCTTATTTTTTTTGGACAACTGCTACAATATGGATTTGTTATTAGCATGTAGGAATTACTGGCAGGGAAAGGGCATTGCATTTGCTGCTCTTGTTCATGTAACTAATGAGAGATTTTATGAGTGCAGTTCAGAAAGGAATGCATAGGATGTGTGTGTGTGTGTGCGTGTGTTTGTGGGGGTGAGGGATTCATCCGAATTGAACTGCAACTGAGGCAATGTTGAAGGGGTTGCACTGAGCATCAGACCTTTGATACGACACTTTAGTGTTCATAGTCTTGTGGGTTACTGCTACAGTATTGAGTATTCATTGGGATGGCTACTGTCTTAGTTCTTGTATTTATATTTTGGATGTAAAATATGAACTTTGGTTATAAAATTGCTGGGGAGGTCTATAACTCTTGAGGTCCCATGGTGTTTTTTTTTTTTTTTTAACAGATAGGAGATTTTTTTTTCTTTTCCTGGCTGGGATAAACAAAATATTTAAACTTTTGTTGTAAATTAGTACGTAAGTGGTGTGTTTTTTATTTGTGATGCTTTTGTATGTTTGCTAACTTTTTTTCATCACTCTACAGTGGCACAACTCACAACTAAGATTAAACATCTTTCTTCAGTTTTGCATAAAAAGGTAACAATCATTTATTTGCTTAACATATAATTCAGTTGCAATTTTCTGTCTCCAAGTAACGACTCTTGTTTCTTTTGTAGGATAAGCATTCACTCAAGGGTCTTCAAGCAATGGTGCAGAGGAGGAAGAAGCTATTGAAGTACCTCCGAAGAACTGACTGGGACTCTTACTACCTTGTTCTCTCCAAACTTGGTCTTCGGGACACTCCAGATGTCAAACAAGAGTACAAGAAACATTACAAGAATTAGTTTTATACGTTTTCTCTATTCAGTAATGTACCTGTGTCTGGTTAACCATACATTCATAATTTTGTATGGATAGAATGAAATAGATGATAGTTCATGTTGTTTTCTTCTTTTCTTTCACTCTTGAGTGTTGCAAGGCATAAATTGTATTTCACATTTCTTATCCGATAGACTGATCAGTTCACTTCTTATATTAGCATCCTATCTATTCACATAATCTGGTTTTTCAGTTCTGCTTTCTGGTTCAATTCCTTTTCGCTGGTCAGTAATGCCCAATTGTTGCCAAAATTTGCATGTGGCTTGTCCGGTTCAGATAGAAACTGAGCATATATGTTTCATACTTTCATGTGGCCTAACCTTCCAAACATCACACTGACCAAGAAGCCAAGAATTAAAATGAACTTCGCCATGAATCAGACATATACAAAGAAAAAAGAAAAAAGAAAAAAGAGGAAATGCAGCTCACATCAAAGAATTCTCTTGTGGACTTTCTTTTATTTCGAGACAATGAACTTCAGATCTTTTGAGATCTTTCAAGCGAGGTTATAATTGCAAAATCCGCCCCAATTTATCAGAACGCTTAGTGAAGATATTGGTTCATATGTTGCTAAGTTTACATCCATATCTTATGTATATAATTGGCTCAATATGGAGGCTTTCCTTGTAGGACAAGTAACCCGCCTGCGACTACTGAGCAAAATTTGCTTCTTGTAACTGAACAAAATTCATGTGTGAAGATCCGAACTTAAAATTATGTACAAATTACCATAGCCAGTAAGTTGTGGTCAAAACAAATTGAGCTTATAGTATAAGTCTATAAGATGAACGAAATCATATCTTCAATCTCAATACACCTGAAATATATAAAAATTGTTGAAAAGAATACTGCAGACTCTAACCATGACGCAAGAAATGGTTTCTCTGGCTCTCAGTAGGAGCAGAACCACCACAAGGTTGCATTATCGTCTTGAGTGACGGCCTTGAAAGCACCATCCAAGGAATGATATCAACACTGACATTATAGCACGACGTCAAACTTATTTCCCTGATTTCTTTGCAGTTCACCACCACTTCCTTCACCCCCTTGGCTGTCACTCTTAGGCAGCCTGACAGGTCCAATTTCTGTAGCCTGGAACATCTTTTTCCAATTATAGCCAATCCATCATCATTGATTGTCAATCCTCCTGCACACAATACCTCAAGCTTGGGAAGTTCAAAGTCTATCGAAAGATTCTCCAGCAACCCACATGCTCTTATGTCCAAATGCCTAATCCTAGAGCACCTCTTCAGAACTTCTATAATGCCGTCTTCTGTGATGTTTTTACAAACGCTCAAATCTAGCATTTCCAAATTGGGGCAAATGGATACATAGTTTGCAATAAATTCATTTCCCATCGAAGAATCACAAAAATTTAGAATTTTGACTTCAAGGTTTGGCACGACATTGGTCACCAAAGCTTCATCCCCAACATTCGTTCCTACCATTTTGATTTCATTCAAAACCCGACAGTTTCTTGCGAGGGTGTACAAAGTGACACTGGTGATTCTAGTGCAATAACTAAGGTTTATATAAGTGACACAACCAAGGGACAGGGATAGCTCAAACATTTCATTATCTGTCAGAAAATATGCTCCTTCAAGATCCAAGTACTCAAGCAACGGGTAATACCTCACCAAAAATGAAACTCCAGCAAAAGTATAACCTGTACAATTCGAAAGAGAGAGCTTCTTCATAGGAAAACATGCTTCTGTAACTGAACAAAGCAATTCATCCGAAACCACCAAGTCCGAAAAATCAACAACATATAAAGCCTTGGAGCTTTTCCACGCACATCCTAATGATACAAAGCTTAACAAGGAAATATCAGACCCCCCAACTCCACAAACCGAAACACAATTCAAGTGAACACATGCACGGATCAGTTTAGCCACACCATTATGCGATATGAAATCACAGTCATGAATAACAACTTGGGTCAGCATCAAACAGTGCTTTGCTAAATGATCAAGGGACACATCAGTTATGAAGTGATTACCAGAAAGGTTGATCCTCCTCAGACTTTTGAGATTCACTGTCAGCGAAAATATACCCGAATCGGATATGGGCACCCAATCGGATGACCCAGTTGAGGAAGTGGTGGGTCCAAATTCTGGGTAGCTAATATCAAGCTCTTGGAGCAGAGGAAACGACTCTGCAATCAAGTTCAGGAGACTTTCATGTAAGAACCTGACTCTGGAACAATCCAGAGACTTGAGGTTGTTCATTTTGGAGGAAAACACTCTTAATCCATTGACTGGCAAAGTTAATTGGTTGGAGATGTTGAGTGATTCGAGGTTTAACCCAGAGATGGCAATTTGGTAAAGAAGAGGGGTGATGTCGCCGTTGAAGGCAGTGAGGTCTAGTTGTTTGAGGCATTGGAATCTGTGGAGAAGGCGAGGGAGAATGGAGGCGGGTGTTGTTGGGTTGGAGAGTTTGAGAGTGTGTTTGAGGCGATTGGTGATGTGGAGGAATTGCTTGGAGACGAGGGAGAGGGGGGACAAGTGAGAGGGATGGTCGAGAAGGTTCAAGATGTGTTCCCAGCATTCTCGTGGCAAATCTGATGAGTTTTGCGTCATAGGTTGTAGTCTGGATTGAGATTTGAGAGAGAGCGAGAGAGAGATGGGAGAGAAGGTGGATGAGGTGTGGAAACATGTATGATGATGAGTCTCCGGAAAGGGAGAGGCAACTTGGCCGAGGACGTCCCACTTTGTGGGGTGGCTTTTGTTACGAGTTTTGCGTTGGATTATTCCACACTGTACACGCAACATTTCTTTCGACTCTTTATATCTTCTTTTTGTTTTTTTTTTTCTTTTTCTTTGACGTTGTTTGTGTATTTTAGAAAGGGATAAGATAGCCGGCACCTAAACCAGAAACTTCTAAACATAATAAAACTCTGGAAAAATCTATGATGAGCTCGCTTTAGACATTGACTTAGAAATAAAGAAATTTCGGGGTCTTTTAGGAAAAAAATATAAATGATGAGCACCCACATTTCATTATTTACCAACATAACAAAATAATAAGTTGACACTCTGCACTAATCCTTATTAGTTTTAATTGAGAAACAATTGACAAGTTACTACACACAATCATTAATAATCTCATTTCAAAGACATTGCCACAATTAAAAAGGTAACACATTAAACACCTGTTGGTGATATTGAGATATCATTTCTGTTTTTGTTTTCCCTTTATTTTTCTTAAAAAAAGATCTAAGAATTTCACACCTACCCTGTCGTGACTCGAATCCAAGACTTAATAACTACTTCCTAGATATCATTTCTGGTGTTACACAGATAAGGAGGAAACTTCAGCAATTAATTGCAAGTACTGTACATGTATAATTTGGACTGCATCTGTATAATTTGTGAGTACTGCATATTAATAAGAGGAGTCTAGTAAAAAGTCAAACCCTAAAACTCTCTCCCGAGTTCCCAAGGCGGCGCACCCCCAAGTCCAAATAGCTCCTGTCCGGTGGCGTCTTAAACGTCTTTCTGTCGTCATTAGGATGCTGCCGGACAGGCGATTAAACAAACTCTAGCCTCTACACTCTGGTATGCTTACATATGGCTCTGTAAGGGTGGTTTTATGCTTGTTCATATCACGGCAGTCCGTGGCTGGGATTCCAGATGCTCAATTCTAAGAAGGCGAAGATGGTCAGCTGGATTGCGGAGGCACCGTCAAAGGATCATGGAGATCTTCATGTCTTCTCTTGATGGCTGCATGCGTGGAGCTTTCTTGGAACGAGATGACCAATCGTTGCGGCAACGGCGGTCACAACGGTGATCTGAGCGTAGGGTATACCGTCAAGGGCTGTGGGCTTGGATGAGGTTGGGCCTAACTTGCTGGGCTTTGGTGGGCTGTTCCGTGTGGCTTAGTTTTTTAGTTTATTTAGTTTTTTTACTTTCTAGTTTTATTTAGGTTGTGATGGTTGGGCTTATCACGACAGTAAGTTGGGCTTCATCCTAACCATATGTAGGGCTTATCTCGACTCTATCTTTTAACTTTTGTCTATTTATAGCTCATTTCTTAGTTATAGGAATTAAGCACCTGGAGGTGTGCATATGTCATGTTTCTTAATGGGCGGTAGTTTCAAACATAGTTGGTCTATCTTATGTATCACTATGGTGTATACTCGAAGCTTTGTTCTATCATGAAAATAGGTGATAGCGGGTGGATATGTAATGACCATCTTGGCATGAGTATATTAAATTATTAATAAAGTATTTTTTATTTTTTTTTTAAAAAAAGAGAGGAAATTTTAGGATATACGTGTATATGCACGTATGCCATACAAATTTATAGGTATGGCAACAAATTTATTATTGATGTGATATCGTGAATGTTTCCCATGTAATCATTAAATTTACTTATCATCTTGTTAGAAGTTTGCAAAAAAATTTGTTTTCAATGTTGTAAAAACTGTAATTTGGTTCAATCATATGTAATTAGCTATGAAGCACGGACACACGATACTGCTCGCGTATCGCGTGTTGGACACGGACACGCCAGAATACGCCTCAATAAGCGTGGACACGCGAACTGGAATTTCGACACGGCTTGGACACGAGCGCAAAATGGGGTTGGACACGGGGCGACTGCTGCTGTGGTTGATATGCCACCGCCGCGAACACAAGAACCCTAGCCAGCCCTAGATCCTCCGCTTTCGCCGCCGCCGAGTCCACCGTTGTCCTCAGAGGCCTGATCAAGCCCGCCGCCGCCCCCGTAAACGAAGCCAAAGAGATGGACTCTGATGACGAGTCACGATTAGGGCTGGGCGCGGGCCGGGCCAAGTCCAAAATTCTCAAAGCCCGACCCCTCGGTCCGAGCCGAGCCGGGTTTTTTCCAAGTTCAGGACCGGCCCAAGCCCGAGCCGGGCTTTTGGGCTTTTTCAGTCCCAAAAGAGCCCTGTCTCGGAAGATGCATTGCCACTGCCAGAATTTGAGTTTGAGTTATCTGAAACCATGAAAATTTGCAAGTAATTGAAGCAAATATATAGTTACACAATTAGCAGAACATCATGTTTAATCAATTACACAATACATAGTATAGAACTACATATGATGAATATCCCAAAACCTTGCTTAAGTCCTAACATTCAACAAAAATGAAAGTGTGAAACCAATAGGTATCTACCCAAGGTCCCAAGCTTACCTCCTTCCTCAATCAAAAGTTCACACAATTGTGCTTTTCCAATTTCCAGTACCAGCTGCTCGATGCAATGGAGTGGCACCAACCTGAACACAATGAATCCCACATAATTAACGAATTGCAAGAGCATTTGAACATGTCATGAAAACGACTACACAAGTACAAAGTTACAAACCTTCGCCCCGTGCGAGATCAAATTTTCAGCAATCTCCATCCATCTCTTGCTGGCAGCATAATGAAGTGCAACACGACCACCATCATTCTTCAGATGGATTGGGCTGAACTGAGTAAGAGTTAGGAAAGTATGTTCCCTTTCTCTGAATCCCAATTCAAATAAAAAAGCCCCAATTTTCCCAATCCCTAAAGCCCCGATTTGAGGAGGTGGAGATTTAAGTCCGAGAAGGAGAAGGAGAAAGAGGGTGATTGAGGACCTGAGGTCCGGAGGAGACGAGGAGTGGAGGCCTGGAGGGACTGATTCGGTCTGAATCTGTCTAATTAGGGACTTAGGGTAATTGGGATTGTGGGAATTGGGAACAGGCCTGGGCCTGGCTAATTGGGAAGAACTGAGAATCGGTCCGGGCCGAGCTTTCGGTCTAAAAAAAAACCAGACCCAGACCGAATATCTTATTTTTGGGCCGGTCTTTGAAAAAAATGGGCTCGGCCCGTGTCGGTCTTTTTTCAGGTTTTCGGGCCGAAACGCCCACCTCTAGTCACGATTGGCTTCGATGGAGATTGATAACAGGTCGGAGTATCCTGATCAGGCCGCCATTGAAGCCATTCGGAAGAAGCGGGAGCGGCTCCGGAAGTCCGAGCCAGCCGCGTCGGACTTCATTGGTTTGGATTCAGGGGCGGCGGAGGGACTGAGTGATGAGGAGCCGAAGTTTCGCAGCCGAATCGCAATGTATGGGGAGAAGATGTAGAAAGGTGTGTTTGAGGATGTTGTTGATGGTGATAGGGAAAAGAATGGTGGGTTGAGGAAGGAGAGTGTGGTAGTCGAAGACGATGAGGATGAGGAAGAGAAGAAATGGGAGGAGGAGCAGTTTCGAAAAGGGTTGGGGAAGAGGGTGGATACTGGATACTTGGATAGTGATGAGGTTAGTGCTAGTGTGGATAGGGTGGGTAATGATGGGTTCGTGTTCTAACAAAAATTGATTTTGACGTGTCCACGTATCGAATCGTGTCCGTGCTTCATAGGTAATTAGGTACGTATAAGACGAATGTGGTAAATGTGTATTCGATTTATTAAATTTATTTCTTAGAGAATTATAATATTCCTCATGTAATTAGCTAGATATAATAAAAGTGTACGATAAATATCGTGATAAACATATACAATCCAGATGAATCGTCCAATCCAATAGAATAGTTTGCCAAAGTAATAGTTAGATACTATCATGGATGAATGTGTGGCCGTGTGGGTGTGTATCGTGAGGAAGAAGGCAGGTTACTGAATTGAAACGGTCAATCTAATTTCCGCAAGGACAATTTCATATATTACAGAACAAAATGCAACTCGTTACTCATATGGTAGCAGTTATTGCTTCAAGTACTAGATGATCGAGCATAATTAGAGACAGACAATGAGATAGTAAGTTCTTACAAGATTTGTAGCAAGAAAAAGAAAAAGAAAAACCAAAGAAACAAAAGGGGATCGTATAAGATGGAGGCAGAAAACTAAGGGAGTGTGGGCTCCAATGGCTGCTGCTGTGGCTCATTCAAAGGTATATCTGGTGCTGTTGGACTAGTCTCAAATGGAAGTACTGGTGGTTCCTGTAGATTTTGGGGAATTTCAGGAATTGGAGGTGGCAGAAAGACTGGTGTTTGTGGAAGTGGATCAAAAGATGGTGGTTGATCAACCACACCACCACCACCACCATTACCGGTGTCTGGCGTTGTTGGAAATGGCAAAACAGGTGGTGTGTTAAACGAAAATGGATCTTGAGGTGGTAGTAATATTGGAGCAGGCTCATCAACAGGTACTGGTGGTGGAAATGTAGATATTGGAGAAGGCTCATCAGGTATAGGTATTGGTGGTGGTAGTGCAAATGTGGGCGGTAGGGTTGGAGTAGGCTCATCTATTATTGGAACCAGTGGTGTTGCTGGAGTACTAGACTGATCTCCAGATGGTGGTGTGTCTGGCAATGCAGGTGGAGTAAGGTCAATATCTGGTACTAGTGGTGGAGCTGGAATAGTTGGTGGTGTGTCAGGTGGTGAGAGCCATGGAATTGTGGGTGGTTGTATTTCTTCAGCTGGTGGTGGTGGATAGTCGATGATTGGTATTGGTGGCGGTAGGAACTCTGGAGGTGGTGATGGAACCAAAGGCGGTGGCGGTGAGGGTGAAGGTGGTGGCGATGATGGAGGTGGTGCTGATGGTGGAGGTGCAGATGGTGGTGGTGCTGAGGGTGGAGGTGCTGAAGGAGGTGGAGGAATTGGTGGCGGTGGCAAAGGTGGTGGAGGCGGAGATGGGATTACGGGAGGGAAGGGGCGTAAAGGAGTAGGTGGAACTCGCGGCAGCCGAGGAGAAGGTCTTGGCGTTGGGGCAAACGGGTTGTTTGGGGAAGGGGTGGTAGGGAAAGGCCACTGGCCACAGGTTCCGAATAGGAACTGGAATAATGGATCACAGTTTGATCTTGGTCTCGACCTTGATCCACCACCACTGCTTCCTCTTCCTCTGCTTCTGCTTCCGCTACTTCTACTGTTTCTGCTTCTGCTTTTTTCTTCGGCTACAATTCCTTCTTCCGCATTCTGCAGGTGTTTAGCTTCTGTGAATGTTTGGGTGATCAGTAGCAGATCGAGCCAAGAGAACAGAAATATTGAATACTCTGCATGCTTTCATTTCTGCTGTAGGTTTCTGTTTGATGATTCTCTAGGGTTCAATTATATAAAAACCTCGATCATTAACTGCGTGAACAATTTGAGAGCAGTCAAATGAAGTAGGTTTGTGTCAAACACTCAACCATGTCCGCATTGGGGGCTCTATGAGGTGATCAGCTGCAAAAACTGCGATGCATTTATGTGCTAGCTACGATCACTATGCATGGAGATAAGCCTTTGGATGGAGGCCAGCTAAATTAGGTTTCGAATTTCAACATACAGATTGGTATGGACTGGGTGAATTAAGAGACTGCATTGTTTGAAGTGCCAATGTTGACAACATGCATGTAGAACTAATAAATAATGTTCTCGTTGAAATTGTAATAAATAACGTTGTTGATTCATCAGAATCGCCTATGTGAAGAGAATCGAATGCAGATATGTATTAACGTCTATTGCATGCTTGCTGGTTTGGAAATTGTCATCTTGCTGTCAGTAAGTATATTGGTACCGGTGTTGCTTCTGTCTCGAAGCTACTGCTTTACGTGAGGTTTAGCTACTTTGGCCGCTCAGGGTTTTCATGATGTTGTTATTGAAGGTGATTCTAAAGTTCTCATAGATGCTGTGAATGAGAAGGCTGTTGTTCCTTGGTGTATCAAGAACCTGGTTCAAGATATTTTTCTCATTATGCAAAACTTTTCCTTTGTTATCGTCCGACATGTTCATCGGGAGGCTAATTTCGTTATAGACGGGGACGGAAGATAGTACAAGCTTCTATGGGCTACAGCCCAGAGACTTTTTTTGGTTTTTTTTTTTTCAAATATAATAGGTTATGTACTTATATATATATATATATATATATATATATATATATATATATATATATATATATATGAAATAAGTAGGTTTTTTGAGTTATACTTATACCCCATATAAAAAATGGGGTAAAAAATGGTAGCTTGATTATACTTAAAAAAAAGGCCAAACAATGGCTAAAAAATGGTAGCTTAAGGCTCTCACACGCAACATTAATTAAAGTTTTTAGAATCTTTAAGTTTACCCTAGTACCATTATCCTCCGGAGACCATGACATTTATCAATTTCCTGAAACAATCCAACATTTGCTACATTGGTCACATAAACCTATGATTAGTTATCTCATAATTTTTTACAAAAATATAATTCTCCTGTTAATTAGTATCTTACCCAGGAGTGAGTGAGCAAAATTTCTATTTTTGGTGCAACTGGATCGTTGATGTCCTTCATTTCGCTATATAACAAAGATGCAAATGCATCAATCATGTTGTTTGCGTCTTCAATTCCAAACACGACTTGTTCAATTTCATGCTTTGAAATTTCTGTTCCCACCTCATTTCCTTCCCAGAAGAACACTCTGCACATATGATAGTAAATCATATGATAGTTACTAAGACAGTTACAGTCAGATTATACATACTGAGATAGTTACTAAAATAGTCACACATGTAGTTAGTCAGATAGTTACTCAGAATGATAGTTACTGAGGTAGATAGTTAGAAAGATAGATACTAAGATGATAGTTACTGAGATAGTTACTTAAGAAATTATCCAGACAGATACCAGGACAGATTATAGGACAGACAGTTAATAAGATATATACCAAGACAGATAGCAGGACAGATTGTAGGATAAATGAATATTATGCTTACCCGCTTGGCGCCTTGTTCCAGTATTCTCGAAACCTTTGCTTCGTGTTTTCGTCCATATGACCTTTGTAAACTGTGTGGTCATCCCAGTCCATCACCTCTCGTTGGCTTGGTTGATAAGGTTTCTCTGAATCACCAACAAGGTATATTGGTTCACCTTCCTCTGTCACCCCAGTCACATCGTCAAATGACGTCTGAACAACAGTTACTGATTCAACATTGTTGACAGTAGCCACAGAGGGGCTACAACAGGCCCACAGACCCGCAGCCAGTGTCCCCGGGGCCGGCCCAGGACCCGGGACCGGACCGTCAGTACCCGGACCCGGGGTCCAGCAGTCTACCTTACGACCAGAGGCCCGGGGACCGGGGGCATCAGCCTGCCAAAGAGGTGACCAGAGCTGCCCTTTGGTGTGCAAACAGAAGGAAACCAGTCCCACATCGAAGAGTGAGGCCAGACCTCACGCCCGGCCACCTATATAAGGGCCTCAACTACCCTCATTAATAGGTAACTAATCTCACCACCCGCTTATCATACGTGCTTAAGTTATCTATTCATCCCAACTGTACTAACTTAGGCATCGAAGAGGAGAAGACCGGCCCGCCCGGTATTCCCCTTAGTAAGCAGGTTTACAGGAGATCACGCTTGGATTCATCTGTCTCTATCAGGCCTACGAGTTTGTGCAGAAACAATTGGCGCCGTCTGTGGGAACTTGGATAAAAACCACGTAAGCATTACCAATGGCAGAAAGCTCAGAGACAGGCCAGGAAAGAAATGCCACCGAGGAGCAGCGTGTTGCACCAGGGCAAGCGCTCATCTCCACCCCGGTCGTCGCGCGAGAGCAGTGCAGCGACCAGGGCAACTAGGAAGACGGGAGCTGTGGGAGGCCGACCGGCATGCTGGGGCCATACCATGATAGCTCGTGCGGGAAAGGCCCGGCGAAGGACAACCAGCCAGCGCACCGGGGCTTTTCGCTGACGTTCTCGGATGATCCGAGCGACAGGGAGGAGAGCCCGCTCGGTGGCAGTGACCGGGACACCATGTATAGCCCCGACCGGCACGATATGGCGGGGGAGATACGGGCGATGGCAGTGGAAGTCGGTCGCCTGCGCGAGGAGGGCGACCGGGATAGAGCAAAATCCAATGCCCGGTATGAGGAAATGGAGGCGGTGAACGTTGCCTTGGTAGCCGCCCTGGAGAGAGGACAGCAGCGCAACGACGCTATGTCCAGGGCACATGCACCCACGCCAGGCCGATCTCAGCGGTTTGAAGCGGGACAGTCATCGGGCGGAAGGCCCAGCGACCCCGAGCGAGCAGAGTCCCCGGCCGGCATGGTCCCACCAAAGAACACACCGACACCCCGGCAACCACACGCGTCATTCGAGGATGAAGTCATGACCCCAACTGCACGGGCATTGCAGATACTCACCGACACTGTGTCGGATCTGAAGGCCCAAATGGAGGCCAGCGAGAGAAGGGCGGCGCGGCCGATGGAAGGCGCGCGATTCAACGAGCGCATGGGCCCTTTCTCGCACCGGGTTCTGGAATCAGGGAGGTCTAGTAACCAGAAATCCCTGAAGCTCACGTACTCAGGATCCGGCTGCCCGTACCAGTATCTGGATAGTTTACGGTCCCAGACGTGCGCCAAGGGCTATTCCGATGCAGTATGCTGCAACATTTTCCAGGAAACCCTGTCTGGAGAGGCGCTCAGCTGGTTCTATGAGATTCCGGCAAACTCTGTCGAGGCATTCGAGCAGCTGGTCGATCGGTTCGTAGGTCGCTTCATCCTCCGGGTCGAGGGAGCCCGAACATCGACCATCCTCTTCAACTGCATGCAGACACCTGGCGAGGAGCTGAGGACTTTTGTCAACCGCTGGCAGATGGCGACGGCCGGGGTTCGGAACCTCGACAAGGGTATCGCCGAGATAGCGTTCAAACAAGGGCTCCGGCCAGGAAAATTTTCCTACGCCGTACGGGTGGAACTCCCGCAGGGGTATGACGAGCTAATGGCGATGGCCATCAGGCACGCTCAGGCCGACCATGAAACGTACGGGCATCACCTGCTGAAAAGAAAGCAGGACGAGCAGCAGGAGGACCACCCCCGGGAGGAGCACCCCCCTCCCGGCCAAGAAGACAAGGCCAGCCAGCGGAGCGAGAACCGGGGTACTCGACCGAGCCGACCCAGCAGAAATTGGGGGCAACGGCAGCAGAGGCCCTATCATGACAAACCCCAGAGCGAGCACAAGCCGGCGCAGTACCGGCAAGAACGCCCCCTGGCAATCATGCCAGCAGAACGTCAAGAGGTCTTCACCACCCTAACCTCTTCATACGAGGACATCTTGCACGAGAACAGGAACACCATTCCCCCACCGCCCAGGAGAAAGTACCCAAAGGGGAAGCTTACCCCGGAGCAAACGGGCAAGTACTGCTCCTATCACGATGAAGCTACTCATCGGACGAACAAGTGCTTCGCTCTCAAGACAGCGGTGGAGGGTCTGATTAGCAACGGCCAGCTCTAGCGGTATAAAGAAAAAAAGCAGAGCAGATCCCGACCGGGAGCAGGGCCATGGCTGGTAGGCACGCCCAAACCTCCAAGCGGTTAGTTTGGCATATCATCGGTTCAACCGCTGTAACATCATGAGATGTATGCCAACTATTTTGAGAAAATCTCCACCGGTTCCACCAGTGCAAATGTATTTATATCCAAGGAGTAATACAAACAAAAACCGTTCCAGCGGGTTTACAAAAAAAGAAGATCAAAGCAAAAATCTTAAGGAGCCGCGCTTCCCCCCTCAGCGGGCATTCCACCGGCTTCTCCAGATGAAGCCGCAGCACCTTCTCCAGCAGTTTGAGGCCCGCCTTCACCTTCCGGTTGCTCCTCGCCTACCGACTGCTCATGGATATCCGACTGCTCATGGATATTATCATCAGCTCCGGCCTTCGGCATTCGGGAGGTATCCAGGTACCCCTTCTCTTCCCACTCCACGTAGGCGTCTGCGATGCCCGATTCCCTGGCTTTCTCAAGGAACTTAAGGAACTGATCGCTCTCATGATACCTGAGGACAACCCGCTGGTAAAGCTCCGGGTCCTCTTCTCCAGCCGCAGCAGCAGCGGCGGCGCGCACAGCGGCAGCTCCCACCTGGAGCTCATCCACTTTGGCCTCCAGCTCGGCCCTCTCCTCTTCAGCCAGCTCCTTCTCCTCCTCGAGGCTCCGGACCTGCTTTTCCAGCTTGGCCACCTGCTTCTTGGCCCTCTCCTCCAGTCTGACCTTCTCCCGCTCCAGCCTGGACTTCTCTGCTTCCAGACGCTCTCGGGCTTCTGTCAGAACGGCCACCTGCCTCTTCAGCTCCGGCAGCTCCTCGCTCGGATCCGGCTGGTACAGATTGTACAACAACAGGGAGCCAATTAGGCGAGCAACACAGGTAACGAGTTATGAGCGGTGCAATGGCACCAAGCAATTCTTACCCGGAGGACCGACTCCTTGCACTTTTAACGGTTCTCCCCCGCCAAGGCTCCGGTGACCTCAGGCCTGTCCAGACCAAGGCCAGCCACATCTGCCGCCAGCTTCCGGACGAAGGGACTCTCCAGACTCCCCCTCTGTCCCTCCGCAGGAGCGGGGCTACTCTGCTGACCGGCAGAGTTTGCAGCAGCAGCAGCCTTGTCCCCAGTGGAACTCGACGCACCGTTGGCCACCTTGAGCCGCTTCGCCAAGTTCTCACCTGACGACCGGCCGGTCAGCGTCACCAGCGCGGAGGGAGGAACGTCCATGACCCTCCGCCTCTTCTCACCCTGGCCGTCCGGTGAAGAAGATTGTGCGCCTGGCCGGGTGACCCTGGTGATGAGCAGGACTGATCCCGGCCGGTACGGAATCCGGTTCACCCCACCAGGAATCTTTGGTGGCCCCCCAGTGGTCTTGCCCTTCCCAGGCCCCGCCTTAGGCGCAGCAGGGTGACTCTTCACACGCCTCAGAATATAGGAGTCGTCCTCAACGTCCATGGCCCTCGGTTCGGCATGAACGGTAAGCCGACCGGACTCCTCATCCACCGAGGTCCGCGAAACGGCCTCCCCTTTCTCCTTCAGCTTTAAGAGAAGGTCTTCACCATCCATGGATAAGGTATTGTCAGGTTTGATGACCGCCCGGGAAGATGCACCTGCAGGACAAGCAAAAAGTTAGTGTTTAAAAATCGGTCAGCAGAAATACCACCGCTAAACCTTGCTACGCACCAGGATCTCGCCCGAGACAGCAGTACTCCAACACTTCCTGCCGAATGAAGTTGTAGGAGCTTCGTTCAAGGTCGTCCCAGCATCCGAGTATAGTCGTAATCCTTTCCCGCTCCAACTCGGATGGTTCGAACGACTGATCGCTAATAGGCTGGAAGGCACCAGGAACCCGGTACATCTTCCTCCTCTTCTGCCACTTCCCACCCGCCATCACCACCTTTTTCCTCCAGCTATTATCCAACCAAGAAGGCAGATGGGTGATGATAGGCTGGAAACACCGGGTGCTAAAGGTCAGACAACCTCAGGACCCTCGCTTCTTCGAGGATATCCTGTACAGTGCCCGGAACTCGTTCACCGTTGGCATGCTCATACCGGACAACTCGTACAGGCAACCGAGGCTCAGCAGCCGCCTCCACTGGTTCCCGGGAAGCTGCGCGGGAGACACTTGCAGGGCACTAAGCGTGTACTGCACAAAATCTGACAGCGGGAGGGAAAACCCGTGGCGAAATTGGTCCAAGTGCACGGCAACCCAACCCGCCTCCGGGTTATAGGCCGATTCTCCGGGATTCAGCGGCCGTAACGCCACCTCATCGGGGATACTCCACGTCTCCCGGAAGGCGGCAATCTCTTCGAGGTTCATACTACCCTCCGGCTCATCGCACTCCACGGCCTTTTCCCCACTCCCGATGGTATAGCCCACGGGCGGAGTGCCAGAAAAGCGCACACCATGCGGGATTTCCTCAGATCCCGAGGACCCGGAAGACGAAACCTCGCCCCGGGAGCGATCAGCGGCTTCGGCCTCCGGGGATTCCGAACCAAGCCAATCCTCCAGTCTCTCCTCATCGTCCACGATGGGACGCCTGTCGGCTGATTCGGAAGCCCCATCAGAGCTTACAGAAGCCATTTAAACCTAAGGGGAAGAAAGCAAAACCCCACCGCTGGTCAGCAACAGGCTAGAACAGCGCCCTCTGCGGCTCCTCCCCAAGATTACCGCAGCCGCCCCCTGTAAAAACAACTCACTGTCGGCGACAGAGCCCCCCCACCCCGCCGCAAAACGCTAAAAAGAACAAGAAAAACACCAGGCAAAGAAAGCAAGACTTACCGATTACTATGCACAACCGAGGAAAGTCTGTCCTACGAAAACACCGAGCAATGGTAGGCAAAGAACAAGAACGCTTGAGGCAACGGATGTCGCGGGGCACCTCCACAAAGCTTTCGCCAGATTCCTCTCTAACCTTCTCTTCTTCTCTCTGAGCCAAAGAACAAAACAGAACTTATGAAGGAAGAGGAGGCCTTTTTATAGAGGGGTCCGATGCCCTAGGCTCTTGTAACCCTCCCAAATACGCAATCAGGACAACTCAAACGCTTGCGAATCCAGGCCCTCCATCTAAGATCGCTCCCTATTGGCACATGTCCCAGCATTGGTAAACTTCTCACGCCATCATAACTGACGGGACTAATGGGCTTCCTCCTTAAATGCATGTCAGCCACTTGTCCTGCTTACGAGCGACAGGTCAGGGAGATAGGAGCGGGAACCGAGGCGTCAAGCCCCCCCACTTCCCCAGGAGCCACGACAGCTCACCGGTTATGATTTTCCAACAGGCTCGAAGGCTCCTCACCGGTTATGATCTTCCAACCGGCGCCATGGCAGTTCACCGGTTAGGTATAATTCAACCGGCTGCATGGCATCTCCACGACAGCTCACCGGTTATGATTTTCCAACCGGCTCGAAGGCTCCTCACCGGTTATGATCTTCCAACCGGCTCCATGGTAGTTCACCGGTTAGGTATCATTCAACTGGCTGCATGGCTCCATGGCAGTTCACCGGTTAGGTATCATTCAACCGGCTGCATGGCTCCATGGCAGTTCACCGGTTAGGTATAATTCAACCGGCTGCATGGCATCTCATCGGTTAGGTAACATTCAACCGGCTCGAGAGCATTTCACCGGTTACGAGACATCCAACCGGCTCCATGGCACCTCACCGGTTAGGTATCATTCAACCGGCTCCATGGCATGACACCGGTTATGAGAACATTCAACCGGCATGGGCTTTATACACCCGGGTGAGTTTACATCTAACACATGTACTCTTGTCCAGCAGGATAAAAACCCTGCATCGCACTGAACTGTGATCAATGTGGGGCTCCACAGCGAGACTTGTCACCTCAACGCCACCCCACCGGGCAGATTGTTTCTCTAACACAGAAAAAATCTCCCTGCAGGCTAACAAACCTGCACATTACCTCAACGCTTATTCCAACACAAGCTGAGAAGAACTAGCCAGTGTTAAACGGTGCTTCAACATGGCCGCAACACCCACCGGGGCACCTGTTGGCTTATTCCACGCTCCAACAGGCCTCCCCGCCGGCTAGCAGTCTTACCCCATGCTTATCCCAACACAAGCTGGGCCGAACTTGGGGGACTCGTTCCGATGGCAGAACGCCCGGACGAGATCCCATGCACTCTGACTCGTTCTGATGGCAGAATGCCCGGACGAGATCCCATGCTCTCACTCGTTCCAATGGCAGAACGCCCGGACGAGATCCCATGCACTCTCCGGGTTTCGCCCCGCTCCATATCTATTGCATGGTGGATTTCAACGCCCCATTATCATCCCATGCACTCTCCGGGTTTCGCCCCGCTCCATATCTATTGCATGGCGGATTTCAACGCCCCATTATCATCCCATGCACTCTCCAGGTTTTACCCCGCTCCATGCTCATGGCACGACAATACTTGAGCACAATACCATTTGTATTGCAAGCATACTCATAACTGTCGCACATCATCATTAACAGGTACTCACCACGCCTCCTCTGACCGAACGCCCGGTCACGCCCAATCTTCAATACGGACTTGGGGGACTGGGCACCGTTGGGTTGGTAACCCTGCGGGTCTGCGGGACAGGAGCAAGACATATTAAGTCCCCATTCAAGATTGCACTTGACCGGGAACTTGGGGGACTTGTTGACAGTAGCCACAGAGGGGCTACAACAGGCCCACAGACCCGCAGCCAGTGTCCCCGGGGCCGGCCCAGGGCCCGGGGCCGGCCCAGGGCCCGGGACCGGACAGTCAGTACCCGGACCCGGGGTCCAGCAGTCTATCTTATGACCAGGGGTCTGGGGACCGGGGGCGCCAGCCTGCCAAAGAGGTGACCAGAGCTGCCCTTTGGTGTGCAAACAGAAGGAAACCAGTCCCACATCGAAGAGTGAGGCCAGACCTCACGTCCGGCCACTTATATAAGGGCCTCAACTACCCTCATTAATAGGTAACTGATCTCTCCACCCGCTTATCATACGTGCTTAAGTTATCTATTCATCCCAACTGTACTAACTTAGGCATCAGAGAGGAGAAGACCAGCCCTCCCGGTATTCCCCTTAGTAAGCAGGTTTACAGGAGATCACGCTTGGATTCATCTGTCTCTACCAGGCCTACGGGTTTGTGCAGAAACAAACCTGTTCTGGTTGCACCACCTTTCTCAAACTTTCCTCCTCTCTTCTTCGAACTTTTTTCTGTTCTCTTCCTGTCTCTTTCTTTTGATTTCCCGTTCAGCTTTGACTTCACCCCACCAGTATATGTTGTCCTTTGTTATCCTTTCTTGACGCCCTCTTTCTGTTTTTTATGCGCACAACATATGAATATATTCCCAGCGATTCTGCTGAACTCAGCTCCCGGAGTGCATTTCGTCAAGCAAAAAATTCGTCACATTTTGGTTTGATCTGAAATGCACTTTTTTCTTTGTTTTTGCCTCAGATTGGTTGAAAACAGGCATGGGAACCGGTGACTCTATGATCTGGAACTTGTGAGGTTCAACTATCATGTCACCCAGAGTTAGTTTTCTGGCTTGTGGAGTAGGTGGAGTCCTCAGATTTGCTGTTGAGATTTCTTTTGGTTGCTGCGGTGATTGAGTAGGAGTGCCGTAAGCTCCCCAATGAGATATAATCCCCGACAAGATGTTGAAAGAAGACATTTCCGTCACCGGTGTCTTGGGTGACCATCTTGCTTCCTTTGGGATTTTTCTACGATATGTTCTTGTTTCTTCCTCATCACCTGCGCGATAGGAAATCAGATGATAATTATAGTTACAGTTATAGTTACTAATACAGATACTCAGATGATAGTTACTAAGTTATGTTGATAGTTACTAAGATAGTTGCTAAGGTAGTTAAACAGATAGTTTTCTCAGATGATAGTTACTAAGGTAGTTGCACAAAATAGGTACAAAGATGATAGTTATTAAGATAGTTACTAACATAGTTACACATAATAGTTTTCAAAATCAGATAGTTACTAAGATAGTTACTAACATAGTTACACAGATAGTTTTCAAAATTGATAGTTACTAAGACAGTTATTCAAAATTGATAGTTACTAAGATAGTTACTAACATTGTTGCACAAATAGTTTTCAAAATTGATAGTTAATAACAAATTTTTATTACCTTTGCTTTTTTCTTCCTCTCTTCTTTTTTCAGCCTCTTCTTTTTTCTTCCTTTCTATTTCTTCCTCCACTTTTCTCAAAGCGTCTAGCTGATCTGCTACAAGCTGTTCTTCTTCTTCTTCTTTTGCATTTTTTTGACTGCTTTCCTTCACTTCAGTTGCATGCCCTTCTTTTTCAGTTTCAGTCGCCAGTTTTTCCAAGCCATCTGATTGAGATTGTGGTGGTGTCATCTCCATTGGGTCGGAGAATTGAGTCGGTGCGGCCACAATTTTCTTTTACCTCTCCAACTCAACCTTTAATTTTAAATTTTCCAGCTTTTGTGCCGTTGCACTCTCTTTCATCACCACAATTTCTAGTATGGCGTCTTCCAAATCTTGTGACATCTGTGCTAGATTTTTCTCCTTTTCTTGCAATTTTTTTTTCCAAATGCTCAATCTGCATTTGCTTTTGCCTGAGCTATTCTGAATTTTCTTTGTTGATGATTCCAGGTTGCATTTGTTCAATTTCAGTCTGCTCAGCTGCTTCAGGTTCATCCTCATCCTCACTTGTGCCTTCTAGGTCTTCCCTGCTTTTTGCGAAATGTTTTTGAAAAAAATAAAATAACAATTACTCACACAGTTACTGACATAGTTACCAAAATGATAGTTACCAAAATAGTTACTAACATAGTTAGTCAGACATAGTTACAAAGACGATAGTTAATCATTTTTGATAGTTACTATGATAGTTACTAGTTACTAACATAGTTAGTCAGACATAGTTACAAAGATAATAGTTAGTCAGATAGTTACTAACATACTTACACAGATTGTTTACAAAATTTATAGTTACTGAGATAGTTACTAAGATAGTTACTAAGATAACTACACAAATAGTTTTCAAAATTGATAGTTACTAAGGTAGTTACTAACACAGTTAACAGAGATGGCTATTCACAAATGATAGTTACTAAGATAGTTACTAAGATGATACTTACTAAGATGATACTTACTGACAAGTCTTTGAGTTGATACTTCCACATCTTTTTCTTCAACTTTTCCAGGTCCCATTTTCTGATCTGGTGTTGTTCATTGTCCCTCCCTGGAATTGGCTCCACCAAGTTTGTCTTCATGCACAACCAATACTGGTTGCAAAAGGAATGTTAGTTTATAAGAAGCAAAATTATATAACATAAAAGAATAAAGGAAGATAAAACTCGCACGCTTACCAAAATGACATGAACACATCCTCCTGTATTCTTTGATGCACGGTTCGATTTCTTGTACTTTGTGAGACATCTTTTCAAGAAGATTTTGACTTCTTTTGCCCAGGCATAGTTAGATGTCTCATCTAAATCCTCCACAGCTCTGACCATATCTATATGGAGGGTTCCCTTTGCATTTGGGAAGAGAAGCTTGATGAGAATGTTGACAATTATCAGCCTTGTTATATTTGCATCTCTGCTTCCTCTTTCCTCATCAGATTGAGGATTCTTGTTTAATTCGGTTGTTATGGCTGTATTCACCATCTTTTTATTAACTTCCTTTGGTTGTCCGAAAAATCTGATCACAAAATTAGAAATGGGCGTCTCTTTTCTCTGAATGTACACTCCTGTACGGTTCAGCCCTAGAATTTGTGAAACATCTGATGATTTTATTCGGAACTTCTTCCCAGCAAACTGAAACACATCTGTTACATGATCGTAAGCTTCTAGCACCATCCCTAATTGGTTGTTTGACTTTGAACCATAAATTAGGTTCAGGTGGAGTGCTTGAAACAACTTGGCAAAGGGAGTCCTCTCGATCAGCTGTAGTACTGCCTCTGGTATTTGGCCCCCATATTCATTGAAATTTGGTAGGGTGCTTTGGAACTGTAGGGTCTGCCCCTTTTTCTTCTGCTAATTTGAAAACACAATTAAAACAAAATTAGTATGACAGTTGATAATTACTAGTTACTTTGATAGTTACAATGATAGTTACTAGTTACTTTCATAGATACTATGATAGTTACCTTGATAGTTACTAGTTACTTTCATAGTTACTATGATAGTTACTAGTTACTATGATAGTTAGTAGATACTGTGATAGTTACTAGTTATTTTGATAGTTACAATGATAGTTACCAGTTACTTTCATAGATACTATGATAGTTACTTTTATAGTTACTAGTTACTTTCATAGTTACTATGATAGTTACTAGTTACTGTGATAGTTACTATGATAGTTAGTAGATACTATGATAGTTACTATGATAGTTAGTAGATATTGTGATAGTTACTTTGATAGTTACAATGATAGTTACTAGTTATTTTCAGAGATACTATGATAGTTACCTTGATAGTTACTAGTTACTTTCATAGTTACTATGATAGTTAGTAGATAATGTGATAGTTATTATGATAGTTAGTAGATACTGTGATAGTTACTTACAGGATTTTGAAGTTGATGTTCTTCTTGTTTTTCTATCAGGATGATCGTCTTTGCACCTTTATCATCATCTTCATCAATTTGATAATCAGATCCACTACCACTACTAGATGTATCATATTCAGTTTCATCACCATCATCCTCTTGTTGCCATTTTTTTTTTATCTCTAGCTCCCCTTTCTTCCGTTATCTGCACATTTGATAAGCAAAGTTAGTATGACAGTTTTTTCAATTATAACACAGTTAGTAAGATAGTTACTCAAAAGAAAAACAGTTACTATGACAGTTACTTACTGATTTTCGTGCTTGCCTTCCTTTTTTAACATCAGCACCATCATCGCTTTCATCATCTTGTTTTCTTTTTCTTTTGGCAGCTGCCGCTACCCTATCTTCGCTTATCTGCACATTTGATAAACACAGTTGCTAAGACACTTTTTCCATTGTAACATAGTTACTGAGATAGTTACTTATAAGAAATACTGTTACTACTATAGTTACTAACTAATTGTGTTGTTTTCCTTTCCAGTTTCCTTTTTTTTTCTTTCCCTTCTATCTCTTCTGCTTTTTTATTCTATGCTCCCATCAATTCATAGTTAGATGATTTATACGCTAACATTTGCATTACCAACTGCTTAATAGTTACACTAATAGTTACAGAAAAAAAAAATTTCGATTACCAAGATAGATAGTTACCTTTCGCTGTTTTTGTTTTGCAGTATTCTTTTATGGATTGTCCTCATTCCTTTTCTTTGTTAGTAGCTCGTGTTGTATATCATCGCCACTTGTAGTAACCTCTTTTGCCGGACTAGTTTTCAGTTTTGGTGCCATTTTCTGTATATGTGAGGGAAAAAAGTTATTATAACCCGATACAACCATAAACTCAAACAGTTCACATATATTTGCATCACCAAATGTCACAGTTACTAATACAGTTATGCAACACTGAAACAATATAATTTCATTCACATAAACTCAAACAAGATAGTTACTAGAATAGTTTCTGTTATAGTTCCTTGCACATAACACAGTTTCATCCATTCACACACACAGAAACACTCAGAATTTTTAGCGCCTTAGGAAAATTTTAAAAAATAGCAGTTACTTTGATAGTTCCAACCATTTATTCTTGAACAAAATGTTCTATAACATCTATAAACACTGTATATATGTATTAAACCTAAAATCATCTTCCAATTTATCATCCAATCCCCCCCAAACCTAAAATCATCTTCCAATTTATCATCTAATCCCCCCAAACCTAAAATCATCTTCCAATTTATCATCTAATCCCCCCAAACCTAAAATCATCTTCCAATTTATCATCTAATCCCCCCAAACCTAAAATCATCATCCATCTTCCACCTTCTTCCCCTTCACTCTCTGGAACCCAGTCTAAACATCTCAGATTTCTCATCCTCTTCTTCAGCAAATATGGAATCATCATCATCTCATGTCATGCATCATCAAAACTCTATTTGAATCTGTAAAAGAAGGTGAAATATCTGTTATCTGAGCAGCTGAGATCTACTTGTACTGCGAGTTGTCGAGACTCGACGTCGGAGAAGGAGAGGAGAACGGTGGAGACTCGTCGGCGGAGAAGAAGAGGAGAACGGTGGAGATTCGGCGTCGGAGAATGAGAGGAGAGAAGTAGAGAATGAGAGAATGAGGGAAGGAATAGAAGTTGAGTCTGGTTAGGAGAGAGGGAATAGTAGTCACTACCAGATCGGAGAGAATAGCCGACGAAAAAAATTTCGTCAACTATGCCAAATTTTCGTCGGCTATTCCTTCTGCCGACGACATTTTCGTCGGCTATACGTCGTCGGAAAAACGGCGTCGGTAATACCAATGGGCGACGAAAATAACGAAATCGTCGGCTATTCTCGAGTATGGCCGACGATAGTGCCGACGAAAATAAATTTTGTCGACCAAACCTGGGCAAAATATCCGACGAAATTCGTCGGCTATGCTCGAGCATGGCCGACGATATCGTAAACTATAGCCGACGAAATTCATCGGCTATTTGTTCTGAAATATAGCCGACGATTCCATCTATTTCATCGGTTATTTCGTCAGAATATATTAATATTTTAATAGGCATTAATTAGTTATAGCCGACGAAATAATGTCATTTTCGTCGGCTATAAAAGTTATAGCCGACGAAATTTGGTAAAAATCGTCGGCTATAGCACTTATAGCTGACGAAATAATGCCAATATCGTCGGCTATCTTACATTTGGGGGAAAAAAATTAAATTAATTTCTAAATTACCATTCCAAGCAACCTGCAAATCACAAAGACAATCCATGCATTTGCACCAACAAGAAACACGTCTAAATGATTTATTATTTAATTTGTTCCAATATACATAAAATATAACCCTAATCATCACCTAAAGCACTAAAGTCCACCACGTCATCCCCAACATCCTGCTCTCCATCATGCTCGTCATCCTGCTGAACGAACTCGAGAGGTTGAGGCATTAGAGGTTCAACTAACGGCTGAAACGGGGGCTGGGGTTCAAGGGCTTGTTGTTGTGCCGCGAACATATCACACCACCAGTTTTGTTGGGCGGCGTAGTTGTGTTGCCGAACTCTGTCGCATTCAACATGCCAACTGGCCATATCCAAATGATACTGCTGTGTTATGCGGCGTAGCTCCTGTGATCTCTGGGCCTTGGCCGCCAATCTTGCGGCCAATCTCTGCACTTCCCCCCTCATTTGTTGGTTGTCCCCGCCTCCCTTCTTTTGACCTCCCTTAGTGGTCTTCAGGAGCCCTATTCCAGAACTTCCCAAACCCCGGCAGTAGTATTGGTTTGACCGGTCTGGGAAGGCTGCGTCGAACATCCTCGCTGCCGTTTGGACATTCGATCGGTCGACCTGGCGCAGGGCTTCTTCCAGATCTGCCTCTGAAATGTTCGGTTGTGTCTCCCGAACTACTTGCTGGAACACCTCTTCTTCGGCCCGGTTCACCCTCTCCTAATTGAACGGGAAAAAAAAAATTAATATTCTAACAAATATATAATTAAGTAAAATTAATAATTAAAATTTTAAAATCGTAATCAACGACTTACGAGCTGTTCTGTCGCTTGTGGATAAGCGATCTTGAACGTCTCCACGTACGGGTTGCTATTAGTATGATCTCTAAGCGCCTCCTCCTAATATTGTGCAAACGGCCTAGAACCACCATGATGGGGGGTTGTGTTACGGCGGCGGTTCGCAGAGTTTACCCGAGACCGTTCCTTCAAACAAATAATAAAATATTAGAAAAATGCATAAAAAAATATTAGTGTAATAATTATAAAATAATTAAACTAATAATTAAAATTTTAACAAAATAAACATTTATAGTTAAGTTTAGTATTTATCTGCATAAGTGGGTTGTTGAAGTCTACTGTCTTCAACCAACGCCACTCGTACTCCCTGAACATGAACTCTCCGGGAGTACCCATACGACCACGGTTGTCGTATTGGTTAAAGTGGGAACGGAGCTCGTTCTTCCACTTTTTGAACCTACGGAAAAAACAAAAGTGCATTAGAAATATTATTAATATCATAAAATATTTCAAATTATAAGATAAGGAATTCCCAACGTACCTCAAGTTCTGCATCGCGTCCGCCCAATACTGCTTGTGTTCTGCAATCTCGAAGTATGTCTGAAAGAT
Organism: Potentilla sterilis; assembly: GCA_963682095.1. NCBI lineage: Eukaryota > Viridiplantae > Streptophyta > Magnoliopsida > Rosales > Rosaceae > Potentilla > Potentilla sterilis. Next base: position 25,030,522 of record OY821754.1, read on the forward strand.
AATATTTTATTAGTTTTACAATTATAACAATACCGAAAATTATTAAATATTACGTAAAATAAATTAAATTTTTTAAATTACTCACCGACGCGGCGTTGTTCACCTCCCTCTTGATCTCTTCGGGCACATCAGCCCACCGTGTCCACAACATAGGGACTCTGTCCTTAATCAGTGCCCCTACACAACCCGTGTAGTCGCGGCGTTTTTTCCCCTGAACCTCCTGATTAGGAGGTTCGTTGATCTGAATCCTCCCCCGGAGCGCAACAGTTCTCCTGAGCGTGTCAAAACATATGACACCTCTCGTATTCCTCGTTGAACTGCTAGCGGCTGTCCCTATCACATAAACGACGATTGGTTAATAAAATTAAATATTAGTGCGTTAATTTTAATAAAACATTTAATTAATAAAATCAAATGTTACCTGAACTGGATGACTCGTCTGTCGACTTTCCTTTTCTCCTCGCCGAAATCAGGAGGTCAGGGTTCTCAAATGGCTGCTGCTGGTATGCCTCTGCAGCACTCACGTACTGAGGCATAGCAGGCCATATGGGCACACCTCGAAAGTCGACCTCGGGTATCGCAGGAATGTTGTATGGGAGGTAGAGCTGATTTGGGAGAGTAAGCCCCTCAGTCGAGTCAGCAGCAGACGTCGTCGGACTCGTCATCGGCTCCCGATGAACCTCAGGCATACGGAGCTGAGGAACGTCTGCAGCTATCTCGTCCTGAAATAGCTGCCTACTGAACCTCGGAGCATCTGGCCCAAGGACTAAAATATCCTCGATAACCTCGATATTTCCTCGAAATTTCCGTTTTTTTTCAAACATCGATATTAATACTCATATCTTTCCGATATTTTACTTTTAGTCTATTTTTATCTAAATATACAATTTTTACATAAATTTTTGATAAAATTTCCATCGATATTCGATATTTTCTCGAAATTTCCATCGAAATTTCTTTTTTTCAAACCATCGGTATTTCCGTAATCGTCGATATTTAATTCCTTGATCTGGCCCGACAGGGGGACGTGAACTGCTCGACGGCCGCCCCTCTTGGAAAAGGGTCTGGTGCCGAGAACTCACACTCCTCCGCGGCTGGGATGAATCCACACTTCTCCGCGGCTGCCTGGTGGTCCTCTCAGGCTGGATAAGGGTCCTGTCGGAGTCTGCGGAACCGGCGGAACTTCCAGAACCCCTAGATCTGGAACGACGGCCTCCGAACAAATTTCTCAATGCATCGGCCATCTGCAGCTTGAGGCATTAATACATTAATTAATATTAAATTATATTACATTAAATAAAAAAATTTAATTAATATAATAACCAATAATACTAACATATTTCAAAACATACTAACAAATTAATATTTAAATTTTAACTAATTTTAAATAATACTAACCATTAACCTAAATATAACTATTTATATACAAATATAACTATATTTCATTATTAACATATATATAAATACAAATAACCATTTATATATTAACAAAAATATATAACAATTTATATAATTAAAATTAAATATATAACAAATATATAACAATTTATATAATTAAAATTAAATATATAACAATTTCTATACCTAAATTATAACAAATATATAACAATTAAATTTATTAAAAAATATATAACAATTTATATAATTAAAATTAAATATATAACAAATATATAACAATTTATTATATAACAATTTATATAATTAAAATAAAATATATTAACAAATATATAACAATTTATATAATTAAAATTAAATATATAACAATTTATAAAATTAAACTAAATTGAAAAAAAAAAAAATTTAACCGGATTGGAGGAGGAGGCCGGAGGAGGAGGGGAAGGAGGTCGGACGAGGAAGGGAAGGCGGAGGGGAAGGAGGAGGAGGAGGAGGCCGGCGCGGCTTGGAGGAGGATTTGAGGAAGCTAGAGTTTGGATCAGAGGAGGAGCCGCCGATTTGAGGAGGAGGAGGAGGAGGAGCAGCGCGGCGGAATCTTGTGGGAGAGCGTAATCGCGTTCGGCAGCAGCAGCAGGAGGAGGAGGAGGAAGAGAGGAAAAAGTCGGCTAGGGTTCGACAGTTTCTGATTTATACCCGAAAGAATAGCCGATGATTAAAAAAGATTTCGTCGGCTATTTTGAAGAATAGTCGACGACATGTTTGAACTCGTCGGTTGTACTTTGAATGTCGTCGGCTATACTTTAGGCGCTCAGCAGCCGTCTGATCTCCGCCATCCAACGGCGGACAATAAAAAGGCGCGGATCGCAAGAGTTTAGCCGACGAATTCAAATATTTCGTCGGCTATGCTTTGGACAATCAGCAGCCGTTGGATCTGAGCCATCCAACGGCGGACAATAAGCGGATCGCAAGAGTTTAGCCGACGACATAGAATTTTCGTCGGCTAAACTTTTGGTCAAACAACGAAGTCAAACCTCTAAACGCTTTAAAACAGAAATTAGTCTAGTTAGACGACGGTTTCTGGCCTGACCTTCAACAGATAATAGTTTCAAATGGATGAGACGCAACTAATCGTATAAAAATTTTACTCAAAATATTTACCGAACGTCAGGCTACCCATAGGAAAACGGAAGTAAAAAACAGTTAACCGCAACATTTGGCACACAGATTTTGTCGGAATCTTGTCATTTTTCAACCGTAGACGTATTTCATTATTTCGGTCATATCTTATTTGACGACATATTTGCATTTGAAGAGTGTACGTATAGTAACTATTTGAAACTATACATTCACTTAAACACTTAGTAAACAAGTTAAGGAACATTAGTGCATATGTTCCGATTTTGAATGTAAAAGTTTGGAAAATCTTTTCCAACCGTCAGATATCACCGTTAAGATTAAATACATGTATGAAAAAAAATCCAACTACATCTGACAACGTTAAAGGCTCGATCGGGAGGGTCAACCGGGTGAGTCAACCGTTTAAACGCTTAGAAATGGTAATTGGCCTGTCTAAATGATGTTTTTTTGCCTGACCTTCAACAGATAATAGTTTCAAATCGATGAGACGCAACTAATCGTAAAAAAAATTTCCTCAAAATATTTACCGAATGTCAGGCTACCCATAGGAAAACGGAAGTAAAACACAGTTAACCGCAACATTCGGCACACAGATTTTGTCGGAATCTTATCATTTTTCAACCGTAGACGTATTTCATTATTTCGGTCATATCTTATTTGACGACATATTTGCATTTGAAGGATGAAGCAATGGTTTGTCGATAGTGATAGAAAATGGAAGGTGGTCTTTTTGTTTTTTTGTTTTAAATCATAGCCGACGAAATCAAACATAGTATTCGTCGGCTATTCTTTTGTCGTTTTCTGTCTAAAATAAAATATGCATTTTTCAATATAGTTTTGGCCGACGAAATCACGCATTTTTCGTCGGCTATAATTAGTATAGCCGACGAAATAATGCATTTTTGTCGGCCATTCTTTGAAAAAAATAAAAAAATCAGTGGTGTTACACCTCTCATATTCTTATGTCCTGTCCATATATAACCAAAATTGAACATAAAAAAAAAACAGAAACCCAGCAGTCAACATATTTTAAATTTTTTTTAAAGCCTTTGGAACCCAGCCTATGCTGGGAGGCTCATCCCCACGCCCGTTCATTATAAAAGAGTGGATTACAAATGAAAGGATTACATCATCTAAATTACTTAATCCGTCGGATTGTAATCGGAATCATCGGATGAGTCTTCTTCGGTTTCTGAATTGCTCGATAGGGGTAATCTATGTCGTTCCTCACCACTAGAGTCCTCGTTAGTTTCTTCATTTGGATCAACATCAACAAGCAGTGGCTCTTCACGTCGAATTCGCACCGACGTGTCTAGGCGAATAAAAGAGGAGTCAGGAATACCGTTTGAGTTGGGCTCTTGATACGCGGTGCCCCCTTCCTCGTTCTCTTCAGCCACTCTAAGTGTAGACGCCCGGTAAATGTTGCGATGGTGGATAGTGTTGACTACTTTCCACGGGTCACCCTTGGCGAGATCATCAAGATAAAACACTTGTTTCACCCATGTGGCTAAAACGAACGGGTCGTCCTCATACCATGATGTACTAGTGTTCACAGAAGTTATGCCGTATTGATCGGTTTTCATACTCTGCGGCCGTGTGTCAAACCATCTACACTTGAAAAGGTGCACTTTCATGCCTTCCCCATAATGCAGTTCCACAACTGAATGGAGAACACCGTAATAGTCAACTCCATCATCCCCACCATGTGCCATAACCCCTGAATTTTGTGTTTTCAGTCTGAGGTTTCTCTCTTCACATCGAAATAACACACCATTCACCTTGCACGTCGCATAAATTTGGGTGATTATCATTTTTAATAAGGTCGATCTGCAACCATCAGAATCAACTATAAATATGAATAATTATACACAATAATATATAAATACGTATAGAATAGTGTTAAAGTTACGTACCCAGCGGCCGAAATACTCTGTGAATGTCCGGTTGTGGTAATCGAGATCACCTCCTACTTGGTCACAGTTTAGATGCATGTTCTTCCAAAATTGAACTTCTGGACAGTTAATTAGTACCCACCAATGTGCAATGGCTACCTTATAATCTTTCAACTTGTAGGAAACTGGCATGTTTCCACCGAGTACAACATCGTCGGAGAGTATGGAAAGATTGAACTGTGAAGGTACATCTTCCGAGATGTTTTCCTGTAACGCTCCTAAATACAGCTTCATGTAGGTGACGCACTCGTGCGCAATATATGCTTCAGCTATACATCCTTCAGGTGCGGATCTGTTTTGGACAAAATCACCGTATTGTCCAAGTTGCCTATAAATCAAGTTTTTAAAGTGTTATGATAATACATTAATACTATATCACATATATTGATGAGGAAATTAACATAAGGTGTAAAATACGTACCTTTCCATCGGATACATCAAAGTGAAGTGCACAGGACCGGTAAGCAACAACTGCCGAGGAAGATGGATCATGAGGTGAGGCATGATGTCGAAAAAATTTGGAGGAAATATCATCTCAAATTTACACATGATATGAACGATGTCTTGTTGCATTTCCCGGAGGTCAGATTTTCTCACTTCCCGTGTGCATACCTTCTGGAAAAATCTTGCCAACGCAACTAACGGCTCCACAACGTGACGGGGAAGGAACGGTCGAATGAAAACAGGGAAGAGACGTTGTAGCAGGATATGATTGTCATGACTTTTCAACCTGTAAAGATTGTTGAATTGTCTGTTCACACACTTGGCTATATTTCCAGCAAAGCCTGAAGGATACTTGGCCCGACTTATCCAATGGAAAATTTCTGATTTATGCTCAGGCTTGACTGTGTAAGGAGCTTGAGGCATTTTTCTCTTCCCTTGTTTCAACCATAGTTGTTTTCTGATATTCATGTTTTGCAGATCAGTGCGAGCCTTAGGACCGTCTTTCGTCTTTCCCTCCAAGTTCAGCGTTGTGCCCACTATACTTTCAGAAACATTTTTTTCTATGTGCATAACGTCTAGGAAGTGACGGATTAGCAACTCACACCAGTACGAGAGTTCCCACAATATGCTCTTATGTGTCCAGAATTTGTACTCCTCAGGCCTTTCAGGTATTTCCGCTACAATATCGGGATGATTGCTGAGGGGTCCAAAATCGTACTCATTAAGCACTGCTAAAATTTCTCTTCCCGTCCATCTTCTGGGGGGGACCACCGTGTTCTTCGGTTCCATCAAATGCGGCGGACTCGTAACACCAGTGGTGATCCGCCAGAAGGAACACACGATGACCCATTCTACATATCTTGTTGCAATGAGGGGTGCTCCCATAATCGCTGAGGCACTCTGGACAAGCCTTGTATCCCCTAACAACGCTGCCCGACAACATCCCATAAGCAGGAAAATCACTGATGGTACCAATAACCATGACATGCATCTGGAACGTCTCCTCCTTGTACTTGTCAAAAGTGGGATGACCAACGTCCCACAATACCTTAAGCTCTTCAATCAATGGTCTCATATACACATCGAGACATTTTCCTAGGTAACCAGGCCCCGGAATCAACAACGTCAACATATTATATTCCTTCTTCATGCACATCCACGGAGGAAGGTTGTAAGGTACCAAAACCACTGGCCATATATTGTATGAAAGACTCATGGTGCCGAAAGGGTTGAACCCGTCGGTTGAGAGCCCGAGCCTGACGTTTCTGACATCTTACGCAAAATGAGGAAACTCATTGTTTATATGCTTCCAAGCCGCTCCGTCAGAGATGTGTGTCATGATATATGCGTCTCCCGCGTCCCGCTCACCATGCCATCTCATAGCTTTTGCGGTGGTTTCTGACATGTACAACCGCTCAAGCCTATTTCTCAACGGAAAATACCTAAGCACTTTCACAGGTTTCCTATTGCCTGCTCCCGTCAACTTATATCGGTCAGACTGACATATCGGACATGCGTCAAGGCTAGCAATGTCATTCCCTTCTGCATCTTTACCCCAGAAGAGAACGCAGTCAAATGCGCATGCATGGATCTTAATGTAGGAAAGCCCTAGATATTTGAGGATACTTCGGACCTTACTGTGATTGGTAGGATTACGATGACCCTCCTCCAACAACGAAGAAGTGTACTGTAGATATTCATCCACTTGCCTGATAGTCGATTTTGTCTCGACTTTAATCCTCATTACCTCCATCATACTTTGAAGAACTGTCTTCTCAGAACTTGAAGACACAGGGGTCTGTTGCAATGCAATCAGTTTGTTGTACTTGTCAAAGACAGCAGTGTTGACAACTTGTGGGAAGGGCAGCACCGGGTCATGCATATATTGTTCCCCACGTACACCGCTTTCAAAAGGAAACACGTCGTTGACGAATGTTATTGTTGGATCGTTGGATGTACTACTACTGCCCGCCTCAAAAAACTGCCCATGATCATGCGATCCATCTAATGATGGCTCACCGTGATATATCCAACGTTTGTACTTCGGCCAAAACCCATTACTCTTTAGGTGTTCCCATACTGTCCTAATCGGAAATCGACACATATCACTGCGACACTTACATTTCTTGCACGGGCAATAATGGTAATCATTCCCGTTTGTATTTTCCTCGACGAACTGTAAAAAATTCACAACTCCTGTAGTGTATCGTTGGTCATGCCTTGGAAGCGAAATCCAACTCTTATCCAGATCTATATATAGCCTGATAATAATATATATGTATAACTTTAATTAATAAGAAATTAATTAACACATACATATATATATATATATAATTAATTATATTACAATATATATTATTATCAACATCAACTCATATATATATATACCATTAATTAACAACCATTATTTAAGTTACACTATATATCAACCATTATTTAAGTTAATTAATTACACTATATATCAACAACTATTAATTAACATATATATATATATATATATATATATATATATATTTTAACACTAATTAAAATAACATCAAATTAAAACACATAATTAAACTAAAACTCAAAATCAACTCAACTAAAACTCAAAATCAACATATATACATACATTCTAACACTAAAACAACAACAAATTAAACAAAAAATCACTTAATAAATCAAAATCACTAAAACTCAAAATCAACATATATACATACATTCTAACACTAAAACAACAACAAAACAAAAAATCACTTACTAAATCAAAATCACTAAAACTCAAAATCAACTCAACTAAAACTCAAAATCAACATATATACACACATGTACGTACCTATATATAGCTCCACAATGTAAGAGAGGACGAATTTCAACAATACCCATAGATTTTTCACTCTTTCTCCCGTTTTTCCCCTTTTTTTTGAAATGAGCAGCTGCTGCCCAGATATGAAAATATATAGACTTATAGCTGACGAAAATGTCAACTTCGTCGGCCATACTTCTAAAAATTTTCGTCGGCTAATGTTTCGGAGAAAGGCCGACGAAAATACAAATCGTCGACTGAAATATGAATATAGCCGACGATTTTTTGAAAATACCAACGAAAAAACGGTTTCGTCGACTATGGTTAAACTATGGCCGACGATTTTTTTTTTTCACCGACGAAAAATAAAATCGTCGGCTATTCCTTAGAATTACTGACGAAAATTTTAATTCGTCGGCCGTTTTTTTTTTTCGTCGGGAAAACCCTTTTTTCTGGTAGTGAGTGGAAGTTAATGAAGCAGATCGTGGTGTAGTAACCACCCAACGACAAATTGTCACACTCCGTTTTCTGTAACGGGTCCATTTCAATTCCATTACATTGTTATAGTGACATTTTGTAATTATGTGATGTTTTATGGTTATTTGTTAAACAATGTCCTTTTTTATGAACAATCCAAAGTTCATACATTTTTTCTAATTTTGGGCTTTCAAAGCCCTAAATTATAAAAACCCCTAATTTTAATATGTTCTTTTTTTTTGGGGAATGAATAACTTCATTGGCATAAGCCATACGACCGATTGTGCCTGGTCAAGCAGGAGCCGAAACTCCACTATAAACTAAAGAGTTCTGAAATAAAGCTACGAAATGAAATAAACGAAACTAAACTTCGAATAAAGCAACATACGTCCAAAACAAGCGGAAAATAAACTAAGAAAATGAGTAACCATCAAGATAGAAGAGAGGACTCCACCAAAACCTTCAGGCCCAAGACCACACGGTGTACCTTTCAGGAAGAGGTAGAGTAGCCCTCCCTCCTCTCATGATGGGATCCTGGTGCAAGGTTGCACACCTCACACCACGTCGGCCCCGTTGCCAACCTCCGAGGCTGACCCCGAATACATCAGACCTCCACCTGCCGAATCACCTTCTGGGCTGTCCATCCTCCCTGCAGTCCCGGATAGAGACGTCATCGAATCGAAGTTCATATGTGATGCCATCTTCTTGTTCTTGCTCCCCCTAGGGCGTCCACGTTTCTTTGGGGATTTGCGAGCAAGGCCAATAACTCCACCATTACCCACCATAAAGCCTAGGTCACCCGGTCCAAGCTCCAAAGGTATGATCTCCAAGCAGTGCTTGGTACGCTTGTCCTGACTTGAGTCCTCGTCATCCTGAACCCGGCGAACTCCGGTCACCTTCGATGGAGATAAGAATTCTGATACTGCTCGGAGCTGTACCTGACGTTTCTCCTTCGGAAATAACCCCAAGAGGGATGAGAGCGAAGGAGAAGAAGAGATAGTCATACCTTGGGCTGAGTTTGCCCTGAAGATCATCCCCGGTTGCGCAGCCCTTTGAGAAGGCAGCGCTGCTTCCTCTTGCGTACCCTCACTAGGGCACGTCTGCCCTCCATGGTCAATCCGGCAACAAGTGCGGCAGCGACCTAGAAGCCTCTAGTACTTGTACTCCACCGTGATCACATAAGATGGAGAAACCATAAGCCGACGTTCAAGCTTCACCGGGGCATTGATCGGGAGGATTAAGCGAACCCTAGCAGTACCACGACCCAGGGCAGAGTGATCGATCTGGAGAACCGGGCCGATCGTCTCCTCGACAAGTCGGACGGTGGCCACCGTAAGGAGCGCCGGCGGAAGCCCTGAAATTGCCACCCAAATTCAAATGACTTCCAGCGGCACCTTTATGATGTCGGAAAAACCATCATAGTCGTTGAGAATCACCATCGCCCTCTGGACGCACCACGGACCACTCTTCTTGATCCTCGACAGATCACATTCATTGTTGAACGTGAAAAGGTACCTATCTCCCCGTGCCGTGACCTCCACCGGGACCGAGGTCTTCCACATGGACTGCACAGCGCCGCGGAAAAAGTCAAAAGCCACAGCCTTGCTGGTGTTAAGACAACCAACCAGGTAGAAACGGGAAGCAACGAACTCGTTTTCTAGGCTCTGAAGATCCCCTAGGTCCACCGGCTCCTTCTCTGAACCGAGAGAGAGCTTGGATGCCAGACGTGCAGTCATGGAGGCTACCGACGCCGTCATTGCCGCCATATGAGTCGCACCGAGCAGCTGTCTCAAAACCCTAACTCTAGGTCGAGAGAGGGTGAAAAAGAAGATTGCGGTATAAAATAATTACATAATTTTAATATGTTTATTATAAAAGAGTCTATTCTATTTCATTAAATAATAAAAGGCTGTTTTTAGTTTTGTTTATGACCGTAATACCTTTTTTTTCTTTTTATTTTCTTAACATGATCCGATCATAATAATACTATTTCTCACTTTATCAAAACTCTTTCTCTCAAAGGTTCAAAACTCTCTCTCTCTCACATTAATATCGGCGACGTTCTAGCTCCACCAGATATATCAACCACCAGTACTACAGCACTACTAAATGGACCGGAGTCGACGGACCGCTAGCCCGGTCTACACTCGCCAATGGACCAGTGGCGACTCCCCCACCGCCACATCTCCAACAATGTCTCCGGTGCGCGCTCCTCCTCCGCCAGCGGCATCTCCAACATCAAACGCACTCAGAACTTCGCCGCCAAGGCCGCCGCGCTGCGCCTCGCACAAGTCACGGCCTCGCAGAACACCGGAGATGATGACGATGACGATGACTTCGATCTCGGTTTTCGCTACAGTGCTCCGCCGCTGTTCTCTCTCTCCAGAAATGCCAACAGTCCCGGCGCTAAACTCGCCGTTCCCTCCGGCAGAACCGCCGATTCTACTAGATCGGCTTCCCCCGCGGTAAATTTATCTCACTTGTTCTCAGATTTTCTTTTTTTAACTTTTTACTGTAGTGATAGTTAGGATCGCCTGAACTTTTTAACTGTTTTATTTGAATGCTGGTAGTACTTTGCTCTGTGTGTTCTGATTTACATTGCATTATGGTAGATTCTGCTGTTTTTAGTCTGAATATGCTAATGTTATGTACAACTCTGCTGATGTTAATTGAATCGTTGAAGTATGCATTTCTGTGTGGTTTGATTTAGTTAGCTCGGAACTTAGACGAAACAGCATCAATTCGCTCAACCTCAGCTGGAAGAGCTCTTCGTGCAGCAACACCTCCATTGGTGCCGCCTCGAACAACATTGAGGACTGCAACATCTATGCCATCGTTGGACCCTCCTACTGTAGCTAGGAAAAAAGAGAACCGGTAATTAATGTTCTTCTGATGTCATTTATATAATTGATTAAGGTCTGTCACCCGATATATAACATACTTTTGGATTATGATAATGATTTTCAAGCTTTTGAGATTTGAACGCATGTCTGCAATGCAAGTAAGGAGTCCAATGTCTTGATATAAGATCTGTTCAGGCTTTGATACAGTGATCAAAGATGGATAAGTAGATTCCTTATCGCTTTTGGAACAACTTATGCCGATTTACCCATGCTTTTTCTGCTAGAGCCAATCCTCTCGGTGCGACTCTCTCAAATCAATATTTTTAGTAAACTATAGGAAACAAGTATAACTTTAGGTGACACAACAATTTGAACATAATGGATGGGGTTTCTTGCAGACTCTTGTCCGAAGCGGGAAATTATAAATCAAAAGATTCAGGAGATCAACGTGATGCTTCTGCACTGCGTGATGAAGTACGACAACCAGTCCATTAATTCAACTCCTTTCTGCATCCAAAATGTGTCTTATTGTATCTATTTTGAATACATAAGAAGGCTTTTATTTTCTTTTCCTTGAAGATGTATTCTGATTAACTATTTTATTGCAGCTTGATATGCTACAAGAAGAGAATGTAAATAATCTTGATAAGGTGCAAAATTTCCCCTTGCTTTCTCTTCACTTAGTAATTAGTGTAGTTGACGTATCTGTAACTTATTGCATCCTGGAAATTTCCTATAGCTCCGGCAAGAAGAAGAGAAATGTGAAGAAGTAGAAGCCAGAATTAGGGAACTTGAAAAACAGGTAATTACTTTATATTAATCTGCATCATTATGTCTTAGTGCAGCGTATTAATGAATGACTGTGTTGTCTGCAAATCTTCAGGTTGCTGCTCTTGGAGAAGGTGTGTCATTGGAAGCTAAACTTTTAAGCAGGTAGCTTATATTCAAATTACATTCATGAATGCCTTTAATCTTGTCAATCATTATTCTTTATTGACCGTACTTATCCTTACTTTGTAGGAAAGAAGCTGACTTGCGAAAAAAAGAGGTAAGTGAGGCAATTTGCATTGTTAATATTTGTTATTTTCAAAATTCCTTGGTCATACCTTAAATATGGGTATGACTTAGGACACTTAATATTGTTCATAGGGCACTCCGAGCACATTGCTTTCCTTCGTAACACTCCAATGAGGCTTCTTCCTTTTAATAGGCTGCTCTCAAAAATTTAAAACAACAACCAAAGGGTGGAGGTTCTACACAGACCACATCTCTTCGGTCTGAAGTGGAGGTAACTAGGCTATGATGCCTTACTTTCCACCCTTTCAAGCTTAGTTAATGAATTGCCAACTCTGGAGCATAACAGAACGTTGATTAATTCAGAAAGCAAAAGAAGCAAATGCAGCAGTTATGCAACAACTTCATGGAGCTGAATATGAAGTTAAAGCCCTTCGATCCATGACTCAAAGAATGGTGTTGACTCAAAAAGATATGGTAATGCATCTGCGTAAAAATGAAGGGGCCAAGAGGTATACAAGTAAAAATGAAGTTAAAAGGACTATTAAGTGCAGCAGGTGTAACAAATATGTTGGTCACAGTAGAAACAATTTGTAGAGAAATTATATAGTTTTGTAGATAGCTATTCAGGCAGTTAGCTACTTTCTTTATTTTCTGTGTAGCAACATATATAACTGTTACTTTACAATTACCGTCATGGTTACTTAACAATGTTTTTGAAAGTTAAATTGATTCTTCGTTGGTTTTTAGTTATTGAATCAGCTACTTGTTACTAAGATAATTATTTTGATAGTTACTTGTTATTAAGATAGTTACTCAGATAGTTATTTTGATAGTTATTTGTTACTTGGATAGTTACTCAGATAGTTACTCAGATATTTATTTCGATAGTTACTTGTTACTTGATAGTTACTATGTTAGTAACTATCTTAGTAACTATCATCTGAGTAAAATATTCTTTGTAACTATGTTAGTAACTATCAATTTTGTAACTATCTGTGTAACTACCTTAGTAACTGTCTTAGTAACTATCATCTGAGTAAACTATTCTTTGTAACTATGTTAGTAACTATCTTAGTAACTATCAACTTTGTAACTATCTGCATAACTATCTTAGTAATTATCATCGTTGTGCCTATTATGTGTAACTACCTTAGTAACTATCATCTGAGTAAACTATTTTGTGTAACGATGTTAGTAACTATCTGTGTAACTACCTTAGTAAATATCTTAGTAACTATCATCTGAGTAAACTATTTTTTGTAACTATGTTAGTAACTATCAACTTTGTAACTATCTTAGTAACTATCATCGGAGTAAACTATTATTTGTAACTATGTTAGTGACTATCTTAGTAACTATCAACTTTGTAACTATCTGTGTAACTACCTTAATAACTATCTTAGTAACTATCATCCTTATACCTATTCTGTTTAACTATCTTAGTAACTATCATCTGAGTAAACTATTATAACTATGTTAGTAACTATCAATTTTGTAACTATATGTGTAACTACCTTAGTAACTATCATATGAGTAAACTATTATGTGTAACTATGTTAGTAACTAACTATCTTAGTAACTATCAATTTTGTAACTATTCTGTGTAACTATCAATTTTGTAACTATTCTGTGTAACTATGTTAGTAACTATCAACTGTGTAACTATCTGTGTAACTATCTTATTAACAGGTTACAATGATAGATATATGGATAAAAGCTGTACTGCAGCAAGCGGATGACAGAATGGTAACACTTCAACCTCACCAAAAACACCACTTCAACTACCCAATTTGTGAAACTCACACCCACCACTTCTCAACACATTTTGAACTGCAACTAAGCAAACTCAACCACAAAAGTAACACAATTTTCTTTTTAATATTATGTTCTTTTCTTAATACAACCACTCTATCACCACTACCACATGAAATCAAACCCATGAGATCCTTTATAGTCCTTGAATCACCAATATCACCCAAGAATGTATGCAATATAATAAAACTAGTAAACTCAATAGCACTCCCCGGGCTACGAAACTGGCCAGCAAGGGAGGCAGCGAAAGGATCTTGCTGTCCCACAACTTGAACTGTCCCATTCGGGGCAGGCAGTGCTAGCACCGGCGTAGAACCCTTGCCTGGTGGCAATGGCATTGCCACACTACTTGCACTCCCACCACTCAATTGTGAGGTGTTCACATGCTGCCTCACTGTCCCTTGATCATACATCCCATTCAATAGCAACAGATCAAAACCACCAGCCAAATCCGCCTTCTACTTTGACAGATTACTAGCTGTTTCAACCAATGCCAACTCCCAATCTGCTTTACCACTCTCAGCAACCGGGGTCTGCCACACGGAGGTCACTTCAGGCTCTCCATTTGAATCAAATGCTTCCCAGGATCCATTTGAATTAGTAGTAGGAGGTCCAGAGAATAATGCCAAAGCCAACTTGTTTCCTTGCTCATCAGCAGTAACTCCATCATCCCTCAAATTCACCAACTCATCAGTCACCCTCTGAGGCTGTGAAGCCGGCTTAGGCTGCACTACAGGTGCTTGCAGAGGAGGACTAGGAATAAAACTCTCCGACGCAGGAAGTGCCTTGACCTCATTCACATCCTGTTTCACCTCCTCATCAACATAAACCCTCTCCTCCCTCTCAGGACTACTCTTCATCCCATCTTTCTTCTCCTTCAAGTAACCCTCAAGTGTCCCCAACAACTGATCAGTTATCCTCAACACCTCAGGGTACTAAGATGTCCTCGCCATCCCCAAATCCTTTCACCAACCATAAAACAACCACAATGCATCAATCATCTTGGCCGCATTTACATAAACATCAAACGCCTTAACACAGTCCCCATACTCCATCTCCCCAAACCTATCTAGCAACACCCCCAATGCCTCACATATATCAACATACAACTTGAAACTCGCCTTCACAACTCCATAAAGAGAAACAATCACCAACCTACTCCTCTTCGCCATCCCCGCCGGCCTACACCCCAAAACTCTCACTAGTATTCTTAGCAAATCAATCAACCTCCCCAACACTCTCTCCGGCCTCATCTCCCTAACCGGAGTCCTCTCTTTCTCCCCATTCAGTATTTCACTATCTCTCTCCTTGTTATCCACACGATCACACCCCTCCATTTCCTCTCCCCCACTTCAAACTCAACTTTTTCATCCAAAAACATCACATAACTCCTCACAAAACCAGCGTGATCCCACGAATTCGAATGCGCCCGGAAAAGAAAACGGTTATAGGAGAGATAGTGGGAGAGATGGAGAGAATATAGGCGATTGTGGATTTCTTTTCATTTTATTTAAAAAAATTCATTCTCAAAATTTTTTAATCTTTCATGGACTTTTTTGTAAAAAATTTCTATTTTAACTAACTAAACCTCTTATATTAATAATAGTAATATATATATATATATATATGTTGTAGGAGAAACAATATAGATGCAAAGCGTTACTTTATTGATAGATAAGGAGGCCTTTATATAGGCATTACATCAAGTATCCCAAGTAATCAGGGATTCCCTATCTACTAAGGTAACTACTATTCTAGTCTAATTAGGTCAAGACACACAACGGAAGTTACGGAATTAACCTTCCTTGAACACTCCCCCTTGTGTCGCGTACCTAATGTGACACGGTGCATAACATGTTGCCTCGCTAAAACCTTGCCAAGCAAAACAAAACCTCTTGGGTAAAAATAAAAAGCTTGGTCGAAGGGAAAAGAGCACAACGCACCAACTACAATTGAAGATTACATGTGAGGTAGACTCCCCCTGATGTCTACAAGATAACTCCCCCTGATTGGTAACTCAATCTTGGAGTTTAGATTAATGGCGTATACAAACGCTCCTCACAAGCTTCAAAAGTAGGCGTGGCCAATGATCGAGTCATTGAATACGGCCACATTATCCTTGTATCAGACCAGCTACACTTAGCTTTACTTGGTCTTAAGGAAGAAGGTTGCTCAACAACTCAAAACTAGAGTTCGCGCTGAAAATCAGATTCACGCGCAGCATGACCTTCGTGTACTTAAATAGTCATAACTCCTTCGATACAGTAGGTATGAACGAACCGTAAAATGTTCTGGAAACTAGACACCCATATCTTTCCAGTGGTATAAAGTACACAACGTGGTTCGTTCTGAGCTGATCACAAAGCTCTGTCGAATGTGACTGATCTGCAAATTACCGGACAGATTCGTCCTACTTTGCTAAAACAGCCATAACTCACTCAATATGATAGCTATAATCAAATGGTTGGTGTCCCTGGAAAGTAGACACATAGAGCTTTCCAACGGTACTAAGTTTACCATTTTCCGATGAGTGAGTTGTCATGTAGGTCACGGGGAAGTTGACGTACAGAACTAGGCAGAATCTGGAATTGCCTATTGATGTGTCTTTCATGATGGGATCGAATGAGCCTAAACCTTTCTCTCTTAAAAGAAAGTACCGCCATATACCATGGCATTGCGTGGGCGCGTCTAGCCATCACTTTGGCTTTATAAGTTTATAGCGAATGAGATGTCGAGTCGAGCATATTATGACAAGCACATGATTGCGCACATGATACTTAGATAGAGAGTTTCATCTCCCAAGACTTCTCGTCACATAGACGAAACGAGTCTTCTCAAGACATCGACTAATCATGGGATACATATAGGCTTTGGTTTAACGTCCATTAGTTTGCCATAAGCCGATAGATGAATAAGTTCATCACTGACGGTTCTCACATTCGAGACCAAGTATTCCCAAGATCTTTTCATTCTTAACGTCGGATTAGTGATACTTCAATCACAATTCATCCAAAGTTTACACGCAAATAGGCATGATTTCTTTCATCCCATCTCCAATCAAGTAGTCACTCAATCGTGATTTTTGCTTACTTGACTTGGGTGAAAACTAATCCGTTTAGGATGTTTATGTATATCTCTTCACTTAGTCCCAATAGAGATGATACAAGCTGCTTGTTCAGTTTTTCGGAACTACCTAACTGACAAGGTAGTGGAGTGTGATATGACTCCATTACGAGAGCATATGTCATCGTAGTCGATTCCAGGGCGTTTGTGAGAGACCTTGCGCCATAAGGTGAGTTTATGCTCTTTTTCTCACTACGCTTTCCATCAAAGATTATCGATAGGGTTTACACTTGCGGTGTCGGCATCACCTGACCAAGGACCTATCTCTTTGTATAAACTGGATCGCATATCTTTCCGTGTAGGCCAATTCACAACGTTGGTATTTGCTTCAACGAAGTGAGTGTATTCGATATCTAACTCATAGACCACGTACTCATGTACACTAGTGTAATTCGCATTTGTAGAGATCTCTATATGGATTGGCTTCTCATTGAGGCGTCCCCCAATAATAACCTTAATCCAGAAAATCCATGAGACGAATGAGTTATCATTGATCCGAAGGATCAAGTTGTGCCATACTCGCATTCGGCGAGTGTATATCGAACAAAGTGCCCTCTCTACACTTCTTGTGAGAGTCACGGCCTAGTGACACCATCTACCACTTTTGTGGAGTCACCATGTCACCATTTATGAATGACAATATGTCCATTGATTTGGACATCAATCCTTACAGGCATGTTGATACAAGAGTACTATTCCGATCTTTTCCTTGAAAGACCAATAGTTTGCTCTTTGCAGCATGTATATCAAATCTCGTCACTTTGATTTATGGGACTTTGGGAACATGATGAGGCACAGTGGGGACAAACCACGGCAATGCCAAGTCGTTCTACTTGAACAAACTTGTTCTTCTCTCCCCCTAACGACGGGGAGACTGGCTCATCAAAAAAAAATGACATAAACGAGATCGCCTGTTAAGGTTTATATATAGCGGACTATAGGTGGAAGCTGACGTCTTATTTAAAGACGTTATTCATAATCAAATAACCCATCATTGAGCGCTTGTGGTAGCGCAATATGGCACATAAAGTATGTGGACGGTATAGGGTATTGATCGTTAACACTTATACGTTAACAAGATGCATTCCGTTACAAAATGTAACATGCATGTATGCTTCCTGAAACGTTTCACTATGTTCCGGAACACCAAATGCCACCAAATTTTAATAGTAGGTAGGCACGTGTGTTAGGATTCCAACGCCGCCGGCCTCATTGCCGGAACCGGTCGGAAACATACCGAACCGGTCGGAATAGTCGCCGGAGGTCAGTGAACGTTTGTGTCGAGTGGTTCATCACCTTCCAGGTGTCCAATGGCTCTGAAATTTTATGAGCAGGTAGCCATGGATGTTAGGAATCGGTGGACCAAATTTCACCTCAAGAACCGGCCTAAAAGTAGGTAAACCGGTCCTCACAATGACGAGTCCGCGAGCTAAAAAACCAGAAATTTTAGGTTTTTGCTACTTTTCTATCATTGTGAAGGTGCTTCATAACATCTAAGTGTTATGGCTTGAGTTTAACCATGAGGTATATCACCATAGTATCATTGTATCTCAAATTGAACTATGAGAAGGCATCAAAGCCATCATCTTATGTATCATTGCCTTTAGCGTAGGAGGGCGTTACTCCAAAACTTTGCTAAAGATTAAGCTTCCATATGTTGAGCATAGCTAATGAAGGATCATAAGGGGGGATCATATGCACGTTTAAATGCATAGATGGTGCTTCCATTGACTTGGAGGAAGACTTGGGTGACGTTAATGTCATCCTTGAGCCTTGAGCATTGCTCATGACGCTACCAAATTCTTTTGGTAATCTTTGATCCCAATAGCTTCTTTGCTCAAAAGAAACGATGTCCATAGCTTTCTTGCATATATGGATTCATCAAAACATGTCCAAAATTCCGGACTATGTATGAAAGAGTCTACATGAGTCGCCGATTCAAAGAATCCGAATCATAGTATACGTGAAATACATTCACAATATTGACTCATAAGTTGTGCGCATTCATTAGAAGCGATACATAAGAAATCAATTCAATTTTCACAATGAGTTTCAAGGTGATAAACGTTGGCACCAATATCTTTAAGTGGTGAGCAAGGTTCGATGTAGATTAGCTACACACTCAATGTCTCTATGATACATTCATAAGAGTGTAGAGACAAGGGTTTTATGCCAAGACATATAAACCGGAATATATACTCAATTCCTATAGAGTGTGCAACATGGCGTGTAGTATCACAAGATAAAACATAGGCATGCTTAAAGGCGTACTAGACACATCCGTTAACGCTCAAAAATAGAGCCGGAAAACAACCAGAATGAGCCAACATCGATACTATAGAGACATAAATGTCTAAACCAAGTATCCAGGACCGAGGCCATGAGCTAGCTATCCGAGGCCGAAGCCAAGCTAGAATGGGAGCCAAGCCGAAACAAGGCAAGGAAGGGCCATGGTCAAGCATAGGCGCGTGCTAGGCTAGCCAAGGCCGAAGCCGAGGTGGTGCACGGGCAGGCCGAGGCCGAGCAAATGTCAAGGCATGCCAAGGCCGAAACCAAGGCGTGTCGAGGCAAAAGCAAAGGCTTTTGGGGCCGAGGCTTGATGTTGGAGTCAAGGTCATGCGAGTTGCCGATGGGTAGCCTAGGCCGAAGCGAAGGCTTACCGAGGCATAAAACAAGGACCTGACGAGGCCGATGCCATGCTAAAGAGCCAAAAGCATGCCGAGGCCGAAGCCAAGACGTGCCGGGGTGAGTGCATGGGCTTATAAGGCCGAGATGGCTGCTGGCCGGGCCGTGTCCAGGCCAACGCCGAGGCCGAGGCCAGGGCGCTGCTAGGCGGGCCGTGTGCGGGCCAAGGTCCGGAGACCGATGGGGCGGCAGCATGTGGTTGTGGCGGAGCTGTAGTCCAAGCAACGCGTAAGCTAAGCCAAGGCCGAAACCGAGGCTAGGCAAGGCGGGCTTTGGTGGGCGCAAGAGTGCCGAGGCCGAGGCCGGGCAATGCGCATGCATCCGCTTATGTACGCAAGCATGTCAATTTGTTTCTTGACGAGTGAGGCCTGGCGAATCGCAGCCAAGCTGGCGAGTGGCCATGGCGAGCGAGGCCTGGCGGATCGCGACCAAGTTGGCGGATGGCCATGGCGAGCGAGGCCTGGCGGATCGCGGCCAAGTTGGCGGATGGCCATGGCGAGCGAGGCCTGGCGGATCGCGACCAAGTTGGCGGATGGCCATGGCGAGCGAGGCCTGGCGGATCGCGGCCAAGTTGGCGGATGGCCATGGCGAGCGAGGCCTGGCGGATCGCGGCCAAGTTGGCGGATGGCCATGGCGAGCGAGGCCTGGCGGATCGCGGCCAAGTTGGCGGATCGCAGTTTCTCGCGAGTCACTCATTTTGTCTCTTGTGATTTTTCGAGTTAACATCACCAATTAGGTTGGTGAACTCAATCAACATGCCATGTAAATGTGTAATGCGATTCATTGCATTCACATATAGCTTTTTTTTAGGGAATCGAACCATATATGCATCAAAATGCCAACGGTTATATCGAGATCTTGACCATAAAGAGTGTATCGACTAAGTAGCATTAGTCACACATGTGAGGTCTATGCCTGCACAAAATCAACGGATTTGTAGTCACTTTGACTATGAAATTGAAGTCATATGCTTCATATTTATTGCAAATTATCTTTTGCTGTTGAAATCCGTAATCATGAGGATATACTCTCATCTTCTTCCATGTATCTCTTGTATACATTGACCATATGATTGCAATTTTGCAATTAGTGAACCGATAGAACCATATCCATGACATGATTCTCTCTTTTTTCAATGGCCATTCTCTAGGCGCATTTTATGGTCAATTGTTTCTTTATATCAAAAGAACAAGAGGGAAGGAATTGAATGGTCGAGACCAAGATTCTGGTTACTCAATTCAATTGGTTGTGACAATTTCCGTCACATATCGATGTTACAGTGACAATTTCCGTCACACATCATGAGTTTGTCCCCTTTGTGACTCCCTTAGGATCGTCACAAGCATCGACAATATTATGTCGGAATCGTGATTAAATATTCACGAAGAGTTGTGGTTCACAGTGACATCACAGCCACAAGCACAACTTTGGACGGTAACATCACAGTTACCCCATAAATACTGTGATACGCAGGGGTGGGTGGGGCCCCTTTGTATCGTCCTGAAAAACACACAAGTTCCAACACATATACACAAGTTCAAGTAATTGAAATTGCGAAAGAACGGGAACTTTTATTAAATCATACATGCTAGTTCGCCAAATGAACTGCGTTTAAAAATTGCGCTGAAGGACTCGGTTCTGATCCTTGTGCAAATTAAGATGCTCTTCCATGTACGTGCAACGAAATAATCCTCGCAATTACATCGCGATGCGTCGTGCAATAAGTTTCATGGAAAAGAAAAACATATGGTTAGTCATATTCACCATATATGGAGCAGTAAAACTAATAAAAAGAATTACTGCAGTAACTGTTTTTAACCCGTAGGGTAAAAACTTTTTAACTGAGGTAAGTACAATTACCGTTTTGCCCCTTGCACAGTAGAATTCGTTTAACAGCCGAATCGGGTCGGGTTGGACACGGGTCGGGTCAGGCCCAAGGGTCCGGGTCGAGATCTGGAGATCCGGATCTGACTGAAACGGTGACGAATCGGGGCAGCAGGACTGGGTCGGCGGCGCTAAGCTGCGTACAGGCGTGCAAATCCGGGCATCGACGTCGTTTGGGCTGCGTCGACAGAGGTTGGAGCGCGCTAGGGCTTCGTCGAAGCATCGAGGTGGGCCGCCGGATTGGAGCGGCTTCGGGCTGAGGCGTCGACCGAGCAGGCGTCGTCTCTGGATTGCATCGCGGCGGGGAGGCGATGAGAGAGGACGCCGTCGAACCATCGGAGGGTGCCCAGAGCAAATTACTGGGTGCCCTGAGCTTCTTCAGCCTCTGCCGACAAAGATGTCGTCGGCAGTTCAATAGTATATGATGTACCGACGAATTGGTTGTCGGCAAAAGGTTCCTGGGGGCTTCTTAGCTTTTCCGACAAAGAGTTGTCGGTAGAACCTGGTGCCCTGGGATTGTTTTCTTTCTTCCGACGAAGGGGTTGCCGGCAGAAAGTGATTTCTGGGGAGGGCCTTCTTTGCCGACAAGCAGTTGCCGGCAGAAAAGCTAGGGTTGCTGAAAAAAAATTTGTTTCGGCAAAAAGCTAGGGTTTTTGCTATCAAGCGCAGGGTTAGAAACTACGTGCTGATAACGTGTTGTAGGAGAAACAATATAGATGCAAAGCGTTACTTTATTGATAGATAAGGAGGCCTTTATATAGGCATTACATCAAGTATCCCAAGTAATCAGGGATTCCCTATCTACTAAGGTAACTACTATTCTAGTCTAATTAGGTCAAGACACACAACGGAAGTTACGGAATTAACCTTCCTTGAACAATATATATATTATTATTATTTTTCTTTTTTTCTACTCCTTTTCTTCCCCAACATCTTTGGCTTTCAACTCCCCCAATTGAAATCCACACTCGCACTATCTCACTTTATACTATTTTATTCTTCTTGCAAATTCAGTTCCTGTTTTGCTCTCTCTCTCTCTCTTCTCTCTCTCTCTCGCTCTCTCGCAAACCAACTAGAGTCCAAAAAAATGCTTTCCTTTCTCAGACGAACACACGAGCCATCATCAACATAACCAGAGAATCCAGACCCACTAACCCTATACAAATAAACATTACATATAATAACTAAACCAAATTAGCGTACGTAATAGATAGACATTATAAGAACTTTGCGGGGAATTGCAGTTGATACAGAAGATTGGAATGCCCTACTGGGTTGTGAAGATTAAATGACAGAAGTTCTCAATAATATTCAAAGACTCATCTTCTTAAGCAATGTTTTGATGCGCTTATTTGCATTGGACCCATCAATTTGGAATCTTGGACTCTTTGTTTCACATAGCATAAATAATCTTAATTTATGAAGTTGATGTGTTCAGCCAATCAATATCGATGGAATTGAAATTGGGTTGTGCATAATATGAGATATTTGTACTGTTCATACAGTCAAAAATGACGCCGGCACGCCACCATAACTTCATCACCTCCACCTCACGACGGCGTCACCTCCATGACCACCATCAAAACCGTATTCACCGTCTCATGGCTGCTATCGTGCCCGGATGGAATTGGAATTAGGTCGTGCAGAATATGGTTCCATAACTGCCGCCTCCGCCACCATTGTTGGGGGATTGAGTCATTGTGGCTGAATGGCTGACCGTTCTGTCTTCAACCTCGTCTCATGGCCTTCTTGTTACTGAAGGTGATGAGTCGAATCCCCTGGACCTTACAGTCACAAAGGTCGTTGGTGATCCAGGATTACTTGATGGGAATAAAGATGAAGACGATATTTATATGGGCTAGGGATGGGAGAAGAATTTGGTGATTTATTTTGGATTGAGCAGAAGGGTAATAAGGGAAGTGCAACATATGAAATCATAAAAGAGGTTTTTACCTAAAACTATAATTTTGTGTAAATATTTACCAGTAACAAGATTGTTTTTTAAAATTACCAATAGTAAGTTTCCATCCAAAACTAACAGAATCCGTTAACTCATAAATTACAAAATTACCATTAGAAATTAATACCACTGAGCCTCAGAAACCAACCTCCGCCGTCCTCCGCCGCGTTTTTAATACTACTGAACCTCAAAAACTCTGCCGTCCTCGGCCGCGCTTCTAATACCACTGAGCCTCAGAACTCCGCCGTCCTCCGCCGCGCTTCCAATACCACTGAGCCTCACATCTGTCGTCCTCCGGAAAGGAGAGTGAAAAGGACCTCGTCAATTCGAACAAATCCATCATCGATAATTCGATATATATCCATACCGATGACATCCACGTCCTTAATTAGCTTCTTCCTATTATTTCCCCAAACCCCCACTGCTTCATTCTCTCAATGGATCTAAATCCCTCCAAATTTTTGATCTTGTCCTTCATCATGGACCTGCCTTCCCATCCTCGGCTCCTCCGCCACCTCCCCACCCCACGTGTCAGGCCTCTACTCCATCCAAATCGACAACGGTCGACCCTCCTCTGGCCTCCTCCTCGACCAAATGGCCCACTTGTCCTACCCCAAAGTCATCGCCGCCATGACCCGCGCAGTCTCCGACGTTGCCTAGACCCGCTCAGTTCTCACCGCCATTGGCCCCCGCCCCGATCACGAGGCCGTCGACACCGCCAAGGCCAAGCTCGCACACATCGACTCAACTCTCTCCAAGAAGCTCAAGGACCTCGTCCTCTCCCCCCTCCGCTCCGCCTCGCTGCCTCGCGTCTCTCTCCGCCGCTCTGCCTCGCTGCTCTCTCCGACCTGCCGCGCCGTTCGCCGCTGTCGCACAGATCGAATGCACATTAGGGTTTAACATGTGAGAAATATGTCGATATATATGGATGGCATGGGTTGTAATTTATGGATTTTCAGGGTTAATTATGTCATTAAATCGTAGACGGGTTAACAGCCCGTTACTGTTAATTCCCTGCTGATGGTATAAAAAAATTAGGTCTTGCTATTGGTAAATATCACCACAAAATTGTAGTTTTGGGTAATTATGTAGTCATAAAATAGTATAAACTGAGATAGTGGGAGTGTATTTCAATTTGGGGACTGTAAATTTCACTTCTTTTTTTTTTTAAGAAAAACTATAAATGTCAAATTGTTTTTCTTTAAATTATAAATGTCACACCTATATATTTCTAGCGGTAAAAATTACCATCGTAATAATTATTAATCTATCTATACATCTATAATTATAGATTAAGTTTTTTTTTGTGCACCAGTAAACTTAGAATTCTGGCTCCGCCACTGACACTTTAAACATACATTCTTTCTAGGACAAAATACTAGTCACTTCTTATACTTTTAGATTCTCAACAGTTTAGTTTTTGTGCTTTCAATTTCAACTAATCACTCCTCATAGTTTCAATTTTTGACCAATTGGTCCATTCTGTCCAAAATGGTTGTTAACTATTTTCTAATTTTCTCAAATGCCCTTAGGTGTTGTTTTATTATTTTTCTTTTTATTTTCTTTCCCTTTTTCTTCAAAACCATAACCGAAGAATACAAAACCGACCATGGAATGCTAAATAGCCCAATTTAGTTTGAGCCTTATTGACCCAAAAAAAAAAAATAATAATAATAATTGAGCCTAGTGTAGTATTGTTGTTTGTAAGCTTAATAAAAAAGGGTCCAGATCAAGGGACACCATATTTTACACAAAATTTTACACATGTCTAGCCATTAGATTTTATAACATTCAATGACCTAGATTTATTGCGAGTATAATGTCAACAACAACATAGTGATGTGGAAAATGACATGGAATATATAAGATTTACTTTAAATCATCAATTTTTGTTAATATCTATTTCAATTATTAAAAATCAATCTAGAGCTAGAAGGCAAAGAGTAGAACACGATTCAAAAAGAAATCTGAAGGAAAACAAAAGAACAAGAAGATGAACATAACGTGAAGTCCCAAGAGAAGAATTTTTTTTATGGTTTATAGAAAAAAAATTGTTATTTGTTCGATCATCATGAGAGACAAACAAAGAGAATTACATAATTGGTTTTAGTTAGTTTCATAGCTCGAACGTTCTTTAGAATATTGATGGATGAGACCAAACATAGGCTAGGGTTCTTATGCATAAATCTGGTTGTGATTGAACCCATAGTTTTCAATTATTCAAAACCTTTATAATTGATTAAGCAATGGGTATTATACTATTATGATATTATCGATCTTCCCTATGCAAAAAACAATTTGTAATTAAAATCTTTGAATCATATTGTCTAAACAAAGCAACTTCATCTATCAACGACCTGCCATCATATTAAATTTGAATTCAATTGGACATTAGGTTAGTTCAATTTTGTTTCATATTACTATTGTTCTTTGAATTCCATAGATAATTGATTAATCATATCTATATATAATTCATAGTTTTAATAGAATATCAATCATCTTAAGTTCTTAACTGTGAGGATGATTTTTTTTTTCTGGGGAGAAGACGAAGTGTTCTTTGTTCTGGGCTCCGTTCTTATTTTTCTTCTTTATTCACATCGTATTTAATTAGTTTTTCTTGTTAAATTCAACTTCATTTTGTTTTGTAAAAGAGACTTATTTGAATTAATATAATTTTCTCTTCTAATTCCATGTCATTTTCCACATCACTCTGTTGTTGATGACATCATACTCACAATAAATCTAGGCCGTTGAATGTTCTAAAATTTAATGGTTCAAGACATGTGTAAAATTTTGTGTAAAATTTGGTGTCCCTTGATCCGGACCCAATAAAAAATTACTAATAACTACGCTTTTGAGCTCATAGTTACCAATAGCAAGTTTGATTTTAAAATTACCACTAGCAGATTTCCATCCATATAACTAACATAATCTGTTAAATGGTAGTTACGAAATTGTCATTCTTTCTAACAGGGCATACTAGGCTGAGGAATATTGGCCTGAGTTGAGCTTGTTGTGGACCTAGCACGGCTCAGGAACGAAATATTGTCTATAGACCACTTGGTATTATAAATCACTTTGTGAGTTTGTGATCATCACTGCACATCAATAATGTTCACAAAATATTGTCTGTAGATCACTTGGTATTATAACTTCACTGAACGTAACGTACTTGATGAGCAAACCAAACTCAACAAGCCACTACTACAAAAAACTCAATACACAACACAGATCAGACAACACTTTGGAAGTTACATGTTGTATGAATGACTGAACTATTTCACACAACCTAAAGTGAATGATTTGTGTTGTATGAGGGTACACATATTCCATATTCTGAGAAATGGTTTTTCAGATTTTGTCACACAACTTTGACACACATTTTCTATTGTATGATTGATGAAAATCTTGGCGGCAGAACTCCCTCCGACATTGAAACTCAAATTTGGGCAAGGTTTAGATAGACAGACAACAAAGTTCTTGTTTTGTGTTGAATGATAATGTCACATCCTGCATTAGGTGTCACCAAGTGCAAGGTGACAAATACTTGTACAACATAATTTTGTAGTTTTGTTGTATGAGTTGGTTGTTTGTCATTCCCCCACATTCATTTTGGCTCCAACGACATGGGGGTAGTATTTCTCAAAGCGGGAAAGTTGTCTCCATAGTTTTTTTGGTTTTGAAAACATACATGTGTTACAATTCTCACAACAATATTTTTTTGTTATGTTGTGCAATTGTTTTGATTCTTCTACAAGAACATACCTATGGAATACCTAATGTAAAGAGAAGAAAATTGGTACAACAGTTTAAATTTTTTTAGTTGTATGAAGGTTTAACCTAATGTCATGCCAAACTTGTTAAATTTTAGACTAGAGGCAAATTTCCCTCTCTAGTGAAAACATTTGAGCCAAACCTGTTGTGTTAGAATATTAGGCAAATTTTCAAGTACTCTCGGGTTTTCTCTCTTCACAAAAACCCACAGCTAGCTATACAACTCTCTCCTGACTTGGATTTACACACAGAAGAAAAAAAAAAGCTCTCTTCTCACAAACTCTTTTCTCTCTGAAACGAAGCCGCGGCCTCACTCACGAACCCACCAAGCTCCATCTCCTCCACCTCTGCTCCACCCTCCACCCTCCTCGCCTCTCGACCCCCGCACCACCTCTCTCTTCCAAACCTATCTTGACCTAGAATTTCACCCAAATCCCTCCAGATCTGAACTCTCAGCGTCTTAGATTTTTACTCCACCTCCTCCTCCCTCCAACCCGTCTCTCTCTCCCTTCAATTTAGATTCGATGTCGTCGTTGAGCTCCAGCTCCGGAAGCAGGCAGTCTCATCGAAGCCGCCATCGTCACCGTCACCAGTGGCGCTCAGGACGACCTCACTCCTCCCCCTCAAGCCACCCTGAACCCGAAGGCCGTCGAGAAGCCCCCAAACTTGTTCTCGGAAAGGTATGTGCTCTCTAGAACCGTCGACACTGCCAATTCTAGGAACTCTCCGACGAAGTCCCCTTCGCCTCTCGCTCTCGAAGCCGCCATCTCCTCTTCTCTCTTTGGTGGTCGATGGAGAGCGGGTCGAAGTAGAGAGCACCGTTTAGTTTGACTTGGACCTCCGTCCAAGCAGTCGACGACCTCGGTGACTTCAATTTGAGTTCTCACTCTCTCCGTTGTCCGGTGAGCCGTCGTAACATTGTTGAAAATAGTAAGCTTGAATTGAGTTACGGTTTAGACTTCGATTTAGCACTAACCAATTTGATTATCTTCTCAAAATTTTTTCGTCTTCCTCTCATTGACTGTAGTTAGCGTTGAGACCAAACTCGGGAAAGCTCGCGGCATCCAAAATGGGTGAGGTTGTGAATTTGGACTTTCTATGCCTTTTTTCTTTCAAATGAAATTCTTGGTTCAAAACATGAAAGATCTTGTGGAGGTGGAGGTGAGAATTTCATGACCTTTTTGATTCTTCGGTAGAATAACTAATCACATGGTTTTGAGATTTAGGCTTTTTTTTTTTTTGCTTCTTGAAAGGTTGCTTAGTGGGCTGATTTTGGAAGACTATTGGTAGGATGTGGGAATTGAGATTAGAAATTAGGAATTTGAAGTGGCGACTCTAAAATTTTGGAACTGGTCTTTGTGTTGTTCCAGATGCTAGTTTTTTGCTTTGTATATGTGTTATGCATTCCTTACATTCTCTGATGTTCTATTTGATCAAATCCTGATAGATCTCCTATGAGAGAGAACTTTTCTGGTATGGAGAAAAGGTAGCTGAAATTGTTTTTCATTGATCTTCACAGATTGATAAAGTGGCTGAGAAGTTTGATGAGCAGGCTCCTCCAATGGCTAAGCAGGCAGTGAATGAGGCTCAGACTAGGGGTCAACACAATTTTGGGATCCTTTTCAAATTGAGTGCGCTTTGTGTAGGTTCTTGGGTGGAGATTGATATTTGGAGAACATGGGCTAAAACTACAGTGCCCGGGGAAGTTGAGAAATTATCAATGTGGGGTGGAGCTCATCAATAGGATGTATAAGGTTGTAGAAGCTGCAGGGCATTTCCCAAATCTTCACTTGGAGCAACCCAATCAAGTTAGAGCTGAGCTGTGGACATCTTCCATTGGTAAATTCTTTTACAACTTTTTATTGAGGAACTTGCAATAATAAGCTATGTGCCAATGACAATACCAATTTCATTGTTGTAGGTCTCCTATTTTTGCGCTTGTTGGCGTACTGGTAATGCAAATAGCCTGATATATATACCTATAAAAAATAGTTCAGATTCCATTGATCAGGGGTTTGGGTGTTTAGTTATAAAATTGAAGTAAGTTTTTTATTTTAACAACACTATCATATATAGGAACAACCTTTCGATTTCTGAGCGCTCCATGTACCCAAGTGCCTACAAATTTGGTAAGGAAATTATAGCATTACAATTCTATGAACTTTTTATTTTCTTTGGTTGATGGATTTCATTTCTATGTTTAAGCTCATCAAGTTATGGGGTCTTAAGATATATGGTCATCATGGTCTGACCTCTACACTTTCTTAACCCCTGCAATCTTATCATACCATTTTAATAAAACATACCGGTTGAACTAGTTCCCTGTGCTAGGAGTTTCAGAAATTTTTTTTGATTTCCATAGTATTACTATCACGGCATGATTCAGATTTGCAATGTGCTTAGTCTTCTAAATTGTACTCTTTTCCTTTTGTGATACCAGACAGAGTATTCAGTAATGATTGCTCCACAAGGAGGGTGTATGAAGAAGGAGCCAAGAGAGTTTCTCTTTCAGTTGCCAGTGGTATAAACTGTGAGTACATTACAATTTTCTTTCTTTTCATGCTATTGTATTTCGTAGAACTATTTGTTACTTCAAAAATATATATTCATTCTTTTATGATAATCTTCTTTCAGCAAGTATTTTTAGCATATGGACAAACAAGTAGTAGAAAGACGTACACTATGAGTGGAATTACAGAGTATGCTGTTGCAGATATATATGACTACATAGATAAGGTAATTTTTTGTTGTATGTTTGTAGTTTTTCTTTGTTTTGTCTCTGAATTTGATTTTGCTCCTTGGTTATTTATGTTTGATGCGATACTCTTTTATATGCAGCACAAGGAGAGAGAATTTGTATTAAAATTTTCTGCCTTGGTGATCTACAACGAATCTGTTAGGGACCTTCTTAGTCCAGATACCACTCCCCTTAGGCTTCTGGATGATCCTGAGGTAAATATCATTTCAAATATGCTGCAAAATTGCTACACATAAGCTTTTCGTATAAATTGTCAATATGACAATATTTTTGTAGAGAGGTACAATTGTTGAAAGACTTGCAGAAGAAATTATAAGGGACTGGAATCATTTCAGAGAACTTTTATCTGTCTGCGAAGGTAAGAATGGTTTAAGCCATTATTTATTTAAACTGATAGCTATGTCCGTGCACCTGTTTACTTATGGAGTTAGTGTGTGTAAATGTTTTTTTTTTTGAGAAAAGCATAGTCTTCTCATTAATAATTTCGCTGGAACCGACTAATGCTACTTCACCCACCTCATAAACAACTTAATCCTTGATTTTTTTTTCTGAACTCTTTTCATGAATTGGATTTGGACAGATTATGTTTGGAAAGTGGCTCCTCAGTCTGAAGCATCATGTTTGACAAGCCATGTAGAACATTGCATTGATCAAAGCAGTTCACTCTCAAACGGTGTTCGGCTTCATATTTGCCTGTATGAAGCTATTCATATCAGCAAACATTCTGGACATGAAGATTCAATTTTTTGCCTATCTAATGGATCAAAACTGGTTTCTGTATTTGACGATTATAGGTGAATTAGCTGCTTAAAGTTAATGATCTTTATGATAATTTTCATTAATGAGTCCAGCCAATTGTTGACCAGTTCTCTTTGTTGGCACAGAGCTCGTGTCTGGGCAGTTTGTATTGAAACAAAGCATTCTAGAGGACAGCAGACTCCATTGAGCTCATGTTATTTGGTAACAGTGCCCGAGTTTGGGACTGCTGCATTTTATATTGAAAGTTTGTTGCAAACAAACAAATAATATAGCAGAAAAGTAAAAAGTTGAGCTAGATCGATTCTGACTCAAAATCACTATTAATGTCCCATCTTTTCTATGTGACATGCCAAGCTAGATGAGTAGAAATATATAGATGAGTAGCCCATGATTACTAAACTGGCAATTAAAGGATCGACAATGAAATCAATTCACTGGAATAGACCATCCTGAAAATGACTGAACTTCGATTCAGGCATAAATGCACTTATTAATTTCCTTTAGTCTGGAAATGCAGTCTTTGTGTATGGACGGTATGGTGATGCAATGTGTATAATCGATTTCTTATATTTGTACAAGAATTCTCAAATTGAAAACATATAGCAACGAAGCAACCCTATATACATATAACTGTTGGGTTGGACTCGATCCAAACCAATTAAAATTTTTTTTGGTGTCGATCATCTTCAGAACCAACACTTGAAATGACATTGTTTTTCCAAAATGTTTTACACTGCACTACTCAACATTAACAAGTCGATTAAGATGTTGATGCTTTTAGCATTGCACATTACGTCTAGGTCGACCAATCTCAACGGAAAGCACAACAACAAGCTCTAGTAGTGTGCAAACCTTAAACGATCCATTAAGTGGACCACACGCCCTAGTTCTTATGTCAGTATTGTAGAATATTATAGTATTTACTTTCCTCATGTGTATAGGTGAATTATTTTGTATAATCTTAGAATATATTTTACTTGTAGATGTAGGATTGTATCCTCATATATATATCCTTATGGAGAAAAATAATAAGTAAGCAAGTATTCAACCATTCTATTCTACTTGGCATCAGAGCCAACCCAAAACAAAACCGCAAACCCTACACAAATTTCCACTGCAAACTACCACCCAAAAGACAAAACCTAAATCCCACAAAAAAAAGCACACACAACAAAAAAAAAAAGAAAAAGCAAAGCAATAAACAAAAGGAGGAGCAGCCGAGCCAGCCGAGCGCCTCCTTTATGCTACAAAGTAGACCCGCAGGCAGACCTGCAGAACCTCCCAGTGTTAGTTGTTCCTTCCTTAGCCCATAATTTGCTCTCTGTTGGTCAAATTATCTTGGCATTCACATGTCTTGTTACCTTTTACCCATATTTCTGTGTATTTCAGGACATTCTAACTCGGCGGATTCTTGGTTATGGTGTTAGAAGGGGGAAACTGTACTACTTGAACCTGACAGAGAGTGGCGAACAACGCTTTTTTGGACAAGTCAATCAGGTCAATAGCGTTGAGAATGCTAAGGAAACAGTTTGGTTCTGGCACTGCAGATTATGACACATTTCCTTTGTTTATCTTAAAAAGCTACAACCGCATATTTTTTCCATTGTTAGCAAGTCAGATTTTCATTGTGATGTATGTGAACTGGCCAAGAGCCACCGTATTTCATATTCTCCTAGTTTAAATAAAAGTCTCTTTCCTTTTATGAAAGTCCATTCAGATGTTTGGGGACCTGCCAAGATCCATTCTCTTTCTGGAGCTCGATACTATGTGACTTTTATTGATGATTGTACCCGAATGACATGGGTGTCATTGCTAAAGAACAAAAGTGAAGTTTGTGCCATGTTCAAGGAGTTTCATAAGATGGAGTCTACACAGTATCAATAGGTTATTCGTGTTTTTCAGTTAGACAATGGTGGAGAATATGTTAATGGCTCCATGCAAGAATTTATGTGCACTCATGGCATTCGACATCAAACTTCTAATATGTATACTCCACAACAAAATGGCTTAGCAGAAAGGAAGAATCGATAAATACTTGAAGTTGTTCGGGCATCCTTGTTTGGCATGAATGTCCTTCGTGAGTATTGGGGAGAAGCTGTGAAATCTGCTGCCTACTTCATTAACCGTACTCCTTCTCTGGTAATTGAATTTCAAAATCCTCAACATAAACTTCAGAATCTCCTCTCCGTTCCATCTTTACCGAATTTAGAGCCTCGTGTATTTGGTTGTGTCGTCTATGTTCATATTTCCAAGCCTCAGCGCAACAAACTTGATCCTCGTGTTAGGAGATGTCTTTTTATTGGATATGCTGAATTTCAAAATGGCTATAGATGTTATGATCCCATCACTAACACGGTACATGTGTCCCTTGATGTCTCCTTCCGCGAAGCAGAACCATATTTTTCTCCTCCCACACCGGTGTCTTACCTTCAGGGGGAGAAAAAAACTTATGAAGGGAATCCCAGACGTGTATTTGAATTGGAGGAGTTTGAGGACATCGATCACTAGAAGAAAAATTTGGTGCTGACACAGAAGCTACAATACCATGTGATGATGTGACAACAGAAATCCAAAAGCAAGATGGAAGAAACGACAAACAGACGAATGATGGCCACGTGAAGTAGCCAGAAGAAAAACGACAAGTCATTTTCCTTGATGAGCCGAGTCTTCCTACCGAACTGCCAAGCCGCCCTGTTCAGCAGACACAGCAGAAATGACATGTCGTTTTTGCCGAGCCAAGTCTCCCTGCCGAGCCGAGCCACCTTGCTGAGCCGAATCTTCCTGCCTAGCCGAATCTTCCTGCTGAGTTAAATTGTGACTCAGTGGAGTCAAACCAAGAAATTGATTGCTTTTTAGCTGATGTTGACATGCCTGATGATTGTGACCTTACCAGTATTGGCCCACCGACTTCTCAACAAAGTTTTAAACACATAACAGTCTCCACACCAAGTACAGTTTCTTTTCCCCTATCTACATCGTTAACTAAAGAATCCGCTGCGAATATTCCTCATCAGGTACCATTACTTTCCAATGAACCTAGGAAATCACATAGAATTACTAATAGTATTCCTCAAAAATATTATGAGCCAGACATCAAAGCCAAAGCAAAATATCTTGTAGCTAATTATATATCAAACCATAGGTTGTCTGGGTCACATGCTCTTGTTTTTAATCAATTATCCAATGTATCTATTCCTAGTACTGTACATGATGCTTTGACAGATCCCAAGTGGAAACAAGCAATGAATGAAGAACTCGAAACCTTACAGAAGAACTCAACTTGAGATATTGTTACTATGCCAGCTGGTAAGAAGACTATTGGATGTCGGTGGGTGTTTACGGTGAAACTTAAAGTTGATGGGAGCATTGACAAGTATAAAGCAAGATTGGTTGCCAAGGGATACACCCAATGTTATGGAATTGATTATCAAAAGACATTTGCACCTGTAGCAAAGATTAATACTGTTAGAGTCCTAATTTCACTTGCAGCAAATAGAGATTGGCCTCTTCAGCAATTTGAGTGAAGAACACATTCCTCAACGGAGACCTTGAAGAAGAAGTGTATATGGACTTATTGCCAGGTGTCGGTAACAAGCCTTGTGATGTCAATACGGTTTGCAAATTGAAGAAGTCCCTATATGGTCTAAAAAAATCTCCCAGAGCATGGTTTGTGAGATTTTCTAAATCAATGAAGGTGTTTGGTTACAAAAAGTGCAACTCAGATCATACGTTGTTCATCAAACGCTGTCGGGGTAAGATTACTGCTCTGATAGTATATGTTGATGAAATGATTCTCACAGGTGATGATCCGAAAGAGATGGAAGCTCTACAGAGATATCTTTCAAAAGAATTTGAGATGAAATATCTTGGGCAATTGAAATATTTTCTTGAGATTGAAGTCGCGAGGTCTAAGAAAGGAATTTCCTTATCCCAACATAAGTATGTACTTGACTTGTTAGCTAAAACAAGGATGCTTGACTGCAAGGCAGTTGAGACACCAATTGAGATGAAACACAACCTTGCCATTTATCGAGCTCAAGTTCTGACAAACAAGGGAAGATATCAATGTCTAGTAGGGAAAGTCATTTATCTTTCTCATACTAGACCTAATATTGCTTATGATGTGAGTGTGGTTAGTCAGTTTATGCATTGTCCCAGTGACGAGCATATGGATGCCGTATATCGTATTCTGAAGTATCACAAGAAGGCATCTGAAAAAGGTTTGTTGTTTGAAAAGAATAATGAATTAGAAGTCGTGGGATATACAGATGCTGATTGGGCAGATGATAAGACTAATAGAAGATCTACATATGGATACTTCACCTTTGTTGGAGAAAATCTAGTGACTTGGCGTAGTAAGAAACAGAAAGTTGTTGCTAGATCAAGTGCAGAAGCAGAGTTTCGAGGTATGGCACATGACGTGTGTGAATTGCTATGGATTCGAAATGTGTTAAAGGACTTGTTTCTGTCAGAATCCGGAGACTCTAACAAAAGCAATGATAAAGATAATAAAGGTTGACACAAAGGTTTATAGTGGTTCACCATGCCATCGGTGTGCATGACTACGTCCACTTAGAATATACTATAGCCGGCTAATAAGTCATCGGTGTTACAAGGGTGGAATGTCTTGGAACCAACTTATTAGATTCTAAGGGGGAAGCCTTCCTTTTATAACCAAGGAAGGTCCCCTACTACACCATGTTTCCAATGTGGGATGTTGTCACACTTTTCCTACTCACGAAGCTACTTCCGGAGCCCGGTGGCACGCCTTCCAGATGCGGCACCGGTGATCTTCCACAATGGGGATGTAGTCGGGGTGTCAGGCTTCCCGATGCATGTAGAAATTGGGTCCCACCGCGCCGGTTGCACGGTCTACGAGGTCGTTACAAATACTTGGTGGTGCACCATATATACCTCCAACAAGTCCCCCAAGTTCCCGAGTAAGAGGCAATCTTACTTGGGGAGTTAAAATCATGTACCGCCAAGCGTGGGTGACGGCCGATTGACCGTACCGGGCGCCACCCCCACTAGTCTCCCAACACCTCAAGTAAGAATGTCTCATTACCGGGCGTTCGAATGCCGAGTCCCCCAGGCTTCCAGGTGGACTGACTGTGGAAATGCTCGCGTGCCCAAATGAGATTGGTCGGTGTCCAGAAAAAAAAAAAAAAACAAAAACAAAAAACTGGTTCCGGTTCAGCCCGCTCCAGTTCAACCCGGCCCGTTGACACACACCAGGTCCGTTGACCATTGACTGGGCTGCTGGTCCGCTGGCCCATGTTTTTTTTTCCCGCTCTTTTTTCTCTTCTTCTGTTTCTGCTTTTTCTTTTCTTCTCTTTCTGGTTTCTCTTTCTTTCTGCTCTCTCCCTCTGCCTTTGTTTCCTGTTTTTTTTTTTTTTTTTTAATTTCCCTTTCTGGTTTTCCTTCTTTCTTCTGTTTCTCTCTTCTCCTTTGCCTTTGTTTTTTTTTTTGTTTTTTGTTTTTTTTTTTTTCTGCTTTCCCTTTCTGGTTTTCGTTCTTTCTTCTATTTCTCTTCTCCTTTGCCTTCCTCGATCTGGTCTCTCTCACATCTCTTCTCTGCTTCGCTTTCAGAGGAGACGACTTGCACCGCTCCGGAGGAGGTGACCTGCGTCGCACCAGAGGGGACGACCCGCATCAGAGGGTAGGATGACCGGCGCCGGAGAGGTAGGCCATCGATTCCGGAGGACCTATGACCGGCCGGTCTCGCGGTGACCCTTCCGGTGAGGAGGTGACCCGTGGCTCGAGAGACGATCGACACCCAGAGAGAAGAGGACTCGCACCGGAGGAGAGGAAGCCGCCCTGGAGGAGACGACCGGCACCCGGAGGGGAGAGGACCTCGCACCGGACAGGAGACGAACCCGCACCGGAGGGGGTACGACTTGTGTTGGTATAGACTATCGGAGGCGACGAGGACTCGAACCGGATGAGGAGCCACCGGCGCCCGAAGAGGAGGATGACCGGCCGTACAGGAGAGGAGCTCGTCGGGGTCCCGGAGGAGAAGACCTAGCCCGGAGGCTGGACGACGTGGAGGGCGGGGCAGACCTCAATGCTGGAAGAGCTTAACGTTGGTGCCGAAGCCTGCCTGGGCGAAATGGTGCTGGAGCAGTGGGAGGAGCTTGCTTCGGGGATGGCGCAGACTGATAGACCGAGCCCGGCGCCACCGGTCAAGGATACCGAAAACGTCATGCAAGACTGGGCTCCAGTGGGCTGCGGGGTACCGGTGCTTCCCGGGGCGAAAAAGGTGCCCGGGTCGGCCTCTGACCCGCTGTTGACCCGCTGACTGGGTTGATGAACCGGGTGGCTAACTATTGACTTGCGGGCCCGCTGGCCCGACCTGCTGACTCTCTGCAGGTTGATTGCTGACCCATTTCGAAGGGCTGATGACATCAGGCTCCAGGTCAGTGAGTAGAATATATCTCACATTATCACTTGTCTCAGCATTCATGATACATATGCGCATAAACCAAGAAGCTAGGGCGTTCGAATAATCCCATTTTCTTTTGCTCGGGTGTTACTGATGTGATGCATGTTATGATGCACATGTAGTAATAGTCCCCCAAGTCCGTTTGTGAGATTTGGACTGTCCGTTGGGATAACTCGGTTGGTGCAACCGGTTATGCCGTAGGCTGGTACCGGCTCAATCGATGGAATGCCGCAACCGTTAGTTGGAATAGGCTCTACCGTTGGAATGCCTTTTGTCGTTGGAATACCGTTGAAATACCTTTTGGAATACTTTTGGAATACCGTTGGAATATTTTTTTGGAATACCTTTTGGAATACCGTTTTACCCGGGTGTGGGATGTGTGTATATATCATTTAATAAGTCCCCCAGTTCGAAATAGGACCTGACCGGGAGTTCGAATATGTGCAGCGATGATACGAGCGATGCATAACAACATGCGTGTATACACTGATATGAGTGATGTGTACTGATATATGTGCAGTACTGAAATGCGATGCATACGGATATGATCGTGCACTAAAATCTGATGCGGTACTGAAATGACCGACCAATGCATAATGATATGCAAACTTGATCGTGCTATTACTCATAAAGGTATGCAGGGTTTTTATCCTGCTGGAAGAAGCTCCTGTGTTAGAGGATACTGTCTTCCGATGCGGTGACCCGGTTGTTCTTGGGCATTTCACCGATCATGTCACAGCCTTTGTTGGAACAGGCGTGAGATATGTGCAGGGTTTCTATCCTGCGGGAAGATTTGTCCTGTGTTAAAGTAACAATTCTCCCGGTGGGGTGGCCTGGCTGTGTTTCCCCCAGTTTGTTCACAGCTTGGTGTGATGCAGAGTTTCTAGCCTGCTGGAAGAATTTGCCTGGGTTAGAGGAAAAATCTCCCGGGTTTATAAAGCCCGATGTTTTGAAAGCTTGAGTTGTTGCTGGCTTGTCCGTAGGAATTTTTCGGGTAGTTGTACCGCTTATTCCGTAGGAATGTGCGCGGGAACTCCGTGCCGGACTGACCGGTGGGGTTCCGCAGGCGCTGGACTAAAATGAAATGCGTGCATTGAGATGCGATGTATTGAAATGTGTGCACCGATAAGCGCATAATGATATACGTGGGACAATGCATACTGATATGATCGTGCAGTGCTGAAATGATCGACCGATGCATAATGACATGCGCAGCACTGATAAGCGCATAATGATATGCGTGGGACGATGCATACTGATATGATCGTGCAGTGCTGAAATGATCGACCGATGCATAATGACATGCGCAGCATTGATAAACGCATAATGATATGCGTGCATAATGAAATGCGTAGCATAATGATAAGTGATGCATAATGATATGCACACACACCTATCCCATGTTTAATGTACCAACATACCCAAAGTAATCATGTGGAGACATAATGATATGAAAGGTGATACATATCTTTAGAGAAGCTGCCGGGTGTTTGAATAGCCCATGGGAATGGTTTTCGGGTTGCCCGGTGATTGTCTACGGGAGTAGAGAGTAGCTTGGGTGTCCAAAGAAAACTAGTGGGTGTCCGGAGAAGATTGCCCTCTGCCTGGCTTGCTGCAGCTCAACTCGGCCCGGCCCAACCCGTTCCAGCCTATTGACCCTCTAGGTCCGTTGACCGGGCTGCATGTCCTTTTTTTTTTTTCTTTTCTTTGCTTTCCCGCTGTTTCTTTCTTTCTTTCTGGTTTTCCTCTGTGTCGACCTTTTCTTTCCTTTTTTTTTTTATTTTTCTTTCTGTTTTCTCTCTTCTCTGGACCCGCATCGCACCGGGGGGACAACCCGCACCGCATCGTAGGGAATGAACCGCACCGGAGAGAAGAGCCAATGGTACTCGCTTACGGAGATGAAAGCCACCGGTACTCGTACCTGGAGAGGAGAGCTACCGATGAGATATAACCGGTGTGATGCCAGAACGGTTGGAGTTGCAACGAGCGCGAACCCGGAGAGGAAGAGAGGACCCGTCGACCGGAGGGGGGGGGGGGGGGGGGGGGAGGACCCAGCGCCTGCTGAAGCGGCGAACCAGAAGCTGCACGAGGTGCAGAGTGTACGGTTATGATGCAGCGGCGCTCTGGTGCAAAGATGAGGATCCGGGGTGCCCAGAGAAGATATGCCTTTTGGTTGATCCGCTGAGGGGCTTGCTAACCCGGAGAAGAACTAATGGATGCCTGGAGAAGAACTCATCGAGGCAAAACCCATATACTTCTCCTCAATTGTGGTCCTAAATGCCAAATTTACAACGACCCAATATTTCTTCCTTGTTTTCACACAATCTTAGATTATCCAGCAAGCATGTTGCAAATTATACAGCTCAACCTTTCCATCCGTAGCCAAGAATCATCATCACTCCACCGATACTGATATATAATTCCACTCAACTCATCCTAAAGAAGGTCGTCATATAGTTGAGCCAAGACAATCAGATGCTCCCGAAAGTATACGTTGGCATGCGGGAGTTTATAAGTACCATCAGGCTTGTACCATAACTTCACCAGCGGCCCATCGAGTATACATCTTTCAAGTGCAAACACATGCGTATAGAGCATGGAATATACTTTTGCTTGCAAAACTAAGCTGCTCGGAGTGAAACGAAATGTTGTAGGTGCCTTAGAACTTACTGCGGTGACTCGGCTAGGCCTGGGACCGGTGGAATTGATTGTCTTGGTGATTGACCAAGTCGTGTAGTCACCGGTCCATGTAATCCGGTATAGAGGTTGAGTCACCGGGAAAGCCAGGGAAGGCATTTGGTAGTGAGCATGGTCTTTTGCACTGGTTCCTGCATAGTCCATTTTGGAGCGTAGTGTACCAGACTCCACCGGTTTTGCTTGTGTTGTACATGGAGCAGCCAAAGATAGTATGTCGAGAGAACTCATACTATATATATTGAGGTACAAATGCATCTTTCCTTTGTTTGAAGTACCACAAGCCATTAAGCAAAACTGATGGGATTTTGCATGGAGCCAACAAACTCCTCATATTAAAGAATGGAAATGGATGATCGTCTCAGACATGCATGGTCTTATTAAGCAGGCATATACAACTATATGTGCAGAGAAATTGGCTCGTACTGATTGAAGCCATAGGCTCATAGCTCAACTATATGTGATAAACTGATCAATCATGAACTGGTCATACAAGGCGGCGGCATGCATATGTGACCTCCATGCATATATCAATTATACCCACTTGTCATGATAGATGCCTATACGTGGTGTCCAGTGGAAAATGACTAGAACATGCAACCAAATGTTGGGCAGACACTACCGAAGCAGTACACGCGCACGCATTATACAAATGCATAAACACAGGTGTTTGATATTTCAGCTAACAGTACTTGAAGCGACTCATACTTAAGCACTTGTACGAATACTTAGCTTGGGCGCATGAAGGCAGTGAGTTATATGCAACAACTACTAGAAAAGAATGGTTTAATATTTACTTGATTATTATTCTTCTCTATAAGGAGGTATATATAAGATACAAAACTATATCTACAAGGAAAACTATATTCTAAGATTACATAGAATAATCTACCTATACATACAAGGAAAGTAAATATCTTAGTATATTCTACACTCCCCCTCAAGTTGGTGCATAGATGTCAATCATGCCCAACTTGTTAATTGAATCGTCAAATGCTTTCCTTGACACTCCTTTTGTAAGAACATTTGCCAACTGGTTTTCTGTATATACGAAAGGGAATCGAATGACTTTCCTGTCTAAGTTCTCCTTGATAAAAAATCGATCCACCTCCACATGCTTAGTTCGATCATGCTGAACTGGATTATGGGCAATTTCAATTGCTGACGTATTATCACAATGCAAGTCCATAGGCTTCTTGAGTTTGACACCTAAGCTCTTTAACACATTTCGGATCCACAACAATTCACATACGCCATGTGCCATACCTCGAAATTCTGCTTCTGCACTTGATCTAGCAACAACTTTTTGTTTCTTACTATGCCAAGTCACTAGATTTCCTTCAACAAAAGTGAAGTATCCAGATGTAGATCTTCTATCAGTCTTATCACCTGCCCAATCAGCATCTGTGTATCCCATGACCTTTAATTCATTCTTCTTTTCAAACAACAAACCTTTTCCAGGTGCCTTCTTGAGATACTTTAAAATACGATATACTGCATCCATATGTTCTTCACTGGGACAATGCATAAACTGGCTAACCACACTCACAGCATAAGCAATATCAGGTCTAGTATGAGAAAGATAAATAAGTCTCCCTACTAGACGTTGGTACCTTCTTTTATCTGTTGGAACTTGTTGACAGTAGCCGCAGAAGGGCTACAGCAAGCCCACAGACCCGCGGCAAGTACACCAGGGCCCGGCCCAGGACTCAGGATCGGAGCACCAGCACCAGGCCTCGGGGCCCAGCGGTCTATCCTGCCTCCAAGGGTCCTGGGACCAGGGGCGCCTGCCTGCCAAAGAGGGCACCAGAATATCCAAACAGAAGGGAACCAGTCCCACATCGAAGGGCAAGGCCAGCCCTCACCCTCAACCACCTATATATGGGCCTCGACTACCACCATAAATAGGTAACTTGTCTCCCTCCCGGCTTACATACGTGCCCAGGTTATATATATTCCAACTATACTAACTTAGGCATCGGAGAGGTGAAGGCCGGCCCGCCCGGTATTCCCCTTAGTAAGCAGGATTGCAGGAGATCGAGTTGGATTCATCAAGTATCTACCAAGACCCCCGGGTTTAGGCAGAAACAATTGGCGCCGTCTGTGGGAACTCTGAACAAGAAGCCGTGCAAGCAACACCGCTGGCTGAGATTGTGGGAATGAGTCAAGAGAAAGGAACTACTGAGGAAGGGCGTATTGCAGCTGTGCAAACGCTCGCCTCCACCCCTGTCGTCACGCGGGAGATGCGTGGCGAGCAGGGCAGCGATTTGGGAAGGAGCCGTGGAGGGCCCTCTGGTGATCCAGAGCCCCGCCACGAGAACTCGCACGGGAAAGACCCGATAGAGGACGAAGGCAGCCCAGTGCTTCGTGGCCTATCCCTGACGTTCTCGGATGATCCGAGTGATCAGTCTGAGAGCCAGGATCAAGACCCCACGTACAGCCCCGACCATGACGGCTTGGCGGGAAAGGTACGGGCAATGGCCGCGGAAGTTAGTCGTCTCAGAGAGGAGAACGACCGGGACCGAGCCAAGTCCCAGGCCCGATACGAAGAGATAGAGGCAGTAAACACCGCCCTGGTAGCCGCCCTAGAGAGGGGGCAGCAGCGCAGTGCTGCCATGGCCGAGGCACAAGCCGCACCCCTGCTATTCCAACCCCGGCGGCTAGAGGCTGGACAATCTTCGGGCGCCCGATCCAGCGAGCCTATGCGGGAGAAGTCACGAGCCGGCGAGGACCTGCCGAAGAGCACGCCCGCCTCCCACCAGCCGCACACTTCGTCCGTGGGTGAAGTGGATACTCCAACCGCCCGGGCGCTGCAACTGCTAGCCAGCACCGTGTCGGATCTGAAGGCCCAGATGGAGGCAAACGAGAGGAGAGCGGCCCGGCCATTGGAAGGCGCCCGGTTCAACGAGCGCATGGGCCCCTTTTCACACCGAGTCATAGAGTCGGGGAGATCTGGCAACCAGAAGTCCCTCAAGCTCACCTATTCCGGGTCCGGTTGCCCGTATCAGCATCTGGACAGCTTCCGATCCCAGACCTGCGCCAAGGGTTACTCCGATGCAATCTGTTGCAACATCTTCCAGGAGACCCTGTCCGGAGAAGCGCTCAGTTGGTTCTACGAGCTTCCTGCGAATTCAATCGAGGCATTCGAACAGCTGGCTGACCGATTCGTAGGCCGCTTCATCCTCCGAGTCGAGGGAGCGCGGACATCCACCGTCCTCTTCAACTGCATCCAAGCCCCCGGGGAAGAATTGAGAACCTTTGTCAACCGGTGGCAGACGGCCACGGCCGGAGTTCGGAACTTGGACAAAGGCATCGCCGAGATGGCATTCAAGCAGGGGCTTCGGGCAGGGAAGTTTTCCTACGCCGTCAGGGTAGAACTCCCTCAGGGCTACGACGAGTTGATGGCTATGGCCATCCGGCATGCCCAGGCTGATCATGAGACCTACGGGAACCACCTGCTGAAGAGGAAGCGGGATGAGCAGTCTTTGGACCATCCCCGGGTAGAGGATCCCCCGCGCAGTCACGAGAGCAAACCCGGCCAGCGAGCCGAGCACGGGAGTCGCCGACCCGGCCGGAACAACAACAACAACGGCAAGACCTGGCCGCAGCGACAGCAGAGACCCTTCTCTGACAGGCCCCAGCCTCGGACCGAGAACAAACCTGCACCGTACCACCAAGAGCGCCCCCTGGCAATTATGCCAGCACCCCCGGCTAATCAAGAAGTCTTCTCCACTCTCACCGCATCATATGAGGACATCCTGTTGGAGAATGCGGACGTCATTGCCCCACCGCCCCAGAGAAGGTACCCCAAGGGGAAGCTCACGACGGCGCAGACAGGCAAGTACTGCTCGTACCACGATGAGGCAACTCATCGGACGAACCAGTGCTTCGCCCTCAAGACTGCAGTGCAGGGCTTGATTGACAGCGGCCAGCTCCAGAGATATGTAGGGGAGAGAGGAGCAGGCCCCGACCGGGAGGGTAACCCGGCCTGGTAAACCCGCTGGGTCCAGGCGGCTAGTTTGGCATATCGCCGGTTCAACCGATTGTAAAGATCAAATATATGCAAACTACTTTTGAAAACTCTGGCCCCGCAAGCTCAGATATATATATTCATAGTTAAAGTATCCAAAAAGTAAACCGCTCCGGAGA
Organism: Potentilla sterilis; assembly: GCA_963682095.1. NCBI lineage: Eukaryota > Viridiplantae > Streptophyta > Magnoliopsida > Rosales > Rosaceae > Potentilla > Potentilla sterilis. The sequence continues at coordinate 25,074,612 of OY821754.1, forward strand.
GTTTCTTTTACAAGCAAAAGCGAGAAAAACATCCTATGGAGCCGCATCTCCAGCGGTGGCTTCGTCGTCGACCTCAGCTCCGGCAGGTTCGGCACTGTTGGTAAAAGAATCCAAGTGCGAGCGATGTTCTGCTCCTGACTGCTTCTCCACCGCCAGCTGCTGGATGACCGGCTCCACAGGAGCATTTCCTTCGGCAGAGGTACCAGGCATCAGGGAAGTATTTAACCACCCCTTCGCCGCCCATTCCGTGTAGGCATCCGAGATGCCTTCCTCCCGGGCCTTCTCCAGGCAGTCCAGGAACCGATTGCTCTCCTCGTATTGAAGAACGAACCGGTCGAACTGACCCGGATCATCTCCGCCAGCAGCAGCAGCGGCGGCACGCGCCTGGAGCTCGTCTATCTTGGCCTCCAGCTCGGCCCTCTCAGCGTCAGCCCGCTCCCGCTCCCTCTCCATGCTCCGGTTCTGCTCCTCCAGCTCCCGGGCCCTCTCCTCCATCTTCCTGGCCTTTTCCTCCATCTTCTTGGCTCTCTCCTCCGCCCTGGCCTTCTCCCGATCCGAGCGGGACTTCTCCACCTCCAGAAGCTTCTGAGACCTGGATAGCGCAGCTATCTGCCTCTTCAGCACCGGGAGCTCCTCACTTGCATCCGACTGGTACAGGTGGTAGAGCAGCTGCAGGACAGTAAAGGCAGTCAAGTGGCAAAGAAAGAAGGCGGGATATAAGCAATACGGTGGTACCATGCGGTACTTACCCGGAGGATGGATTCCTTGCATTTTGGCCGGTTGCCACCCGCCAGCACGCCTTCAACCCCGGGCCTGTCCAGGCCGAAGTTGGCCAGGTCCGCCATCATCTGCCGAACGAGAGTATTGTCCGGACTTCCCATACCCACCTCCGCAGGCGCAGGACTGCTCTGGCGGGCCGCTCCGGCTCCCTCCCCAGCATGGGATGTTACGCTGCTGGTTGTCCTGACCCGCTTCGCCAGGACCTCCCGGGATGATCCGCCAGTTAGCGTCACCAGCAAAGGGGACGGACCCTCCGGCCCTTTCCGCTTCTCTCCCCGCCCTTCGGGAGCGGCGGCACGTGCGCTTGCACGAGGAACAAAAGCAGCGATACCCAGGCTCGCCGCACGGTTGGGGACCCTGTTTTCTCCCCCAGGAACCCGCACCGGTCCCCCGGTGCTCTTGCCCTTCCCTGGCACCGCTGCTGCCACAGAGTGATGGGTCTTCACTCGCTCCGGCACGTAGGACGATTCGTCCAGATCCCGGGCTTGGGGCTCCGCATGCAACGTAACCCGCCCGTCCGCTTCCACCGAGGACCGGGCCACGCTCGCACCTTTCTCCGTAAGATGCTTCAGGAGATCTTCCCCGTCCATCGAAAGAGTGTTTTCGGGCTTGATCACCGCCCGGGTTGACGCACCTGCAGGACAAAGAGAAACGTTAAAATTGTTGAGCAAAACCTAGCACAAGTCCCACCGCTAGGGTTTGTTACCCACCGGGATCCCGCCCAAGCCCACAGTGTTCCAGCACTTCTCGCCGGATGAAGTTGTACGAACTTCGCTCCAGGTGATCCCAGCAGCCGAGAATAGTCAAGACCCTCTCCTGCTCCAACTCGGACAGCTGGAACGACTGGTCGCCTATGGGCTGGAAGGCGCCAGGCACCCGGTACCTCCTCCTCTTCACCTGCCAAGCCCCGCCGGCCATCACCACCTTCTTTCTCCAGCTGTTGTCTACCCATGAAGGCATAGTGGTGATAACCGCTTGATTGTTGCGGGAGTTGAAGGATAAGCAGCCTTTGGACCCCGTTTTCCTCGAGTAGGACAACCTATACAGCGCCCGGAATTCATTGATCGTAGGCATACTCATTCCGGACAAGTCGTATAGGCAGCCTAGGCTTAGTAGCCGCCTCCATTGAAGACCGGGCAGCTGCGCGGGCGACGCTGGCAGGGCACTCAGAATATACTGCACAAAGTCAGGCAGCGGTAGCGACATCCCGTGCCGGAACTGGTCCGGATGCACGGCAACCCAACCCTCCTCCGGGTTACAGGCCGACTCTCCAGGGTTCAGTGGACGCAAAAAGATATCGTCCGAAATACCCCACGTTTCCCGAAACACAGCGATCTCCGCGGGAGTCAGGCTCTCCTCCGGTTCGTCACACACCACGGCAGTTCTTCCCCTGCCAAGCGTGTAGCTTTCAGCGTGCGCACCGGCCATTCGCACCCCGTGCGGTATCTCAGCTTCCGAGGAATCTGACCCGGAATCCGAGGACGTGGACGAGGCACCGCTCCCGGAGCGGTCCGCGGCTTCTTGCTCCGGGGCTTCAGAATCGAGCCAGTCCTGCATCCTCTCCACATCATCCACCACAGGACCTCTTGCGGCAGATTCAGAAGCCTCCTCCGAACTCGAAGTGTACATCTTAATCTAGGGGCAGAAAAGCAAAACCCTAACGCTCGTCAGCAACAGACTACAACACCACCTTCAACGGCCTCCCCCCCCCCCAAAAAAAGTTTGCCGCTGAGCAACCCAGTCAGCGACACAGATCCCCCCCCCCCGCCGCAAAACAACAAATCAACAAAAAACCAAGACACACCGGGGCAAAGAACACAACTTACCGATTAGTATGCTCAGCCGAGGACAATCCGCCCAGCGAAAGCAACGAGCAATGGTAAAAGGAGGCTTGGGAGCGCTTCAAACAACGGATCTCTTGGGGCAAGGAACTTAGGGTTTTCTTCTCGCCGGACCACCTCCCCTTTTTTCTCTCGGTCTCTTAAAAACGTACAAAAAGCAAAGGTAGAAAGAAGAGCAGAAGAGACCTATTTATAGAGGAGACCGGTGCCCTAGGCATTTAGGAATCCCTCCAAAAAACACAATCAGAACAAATCAAACGCCTGCGAATCCAGGCCCTCCATCACAAAACCGTCCCCTGACGGCACGTGTCCCAGCATTGGTAAAACTGCCCACGCCATCATAACTGACGAGACTGATGGACTCCCTCCTTAAATGCATGTCAGCCACCTGTCCCACACGCTGGCGACAGGAAGGTAGGAGCAGGAGCCAGGGAGTCACGCTCCCCTACGCTTCCCCAGATTCCACGGTTGCACGCCATCATCATTGCAATTCAAACCGCTTAGGAAGACCTCTCACCAGTTATGCTGATCCAACCGCTTCAAGAGCATCTATCCGGGTTTGAGCAGGACCTCGCACCGATATGGCATGTTACCCGCGCGAGTCCCGCCCGGTACCATGGTAGTCCGCGGTTATGATTATTCAACCGGCTCCATGGCATCTTCCCCCGCATTTACACCAACGACCTCGTTTCGATATGGCAGAACGCCCAGGCGAGGCCCACCTCATCGATTCCGTCATATCCCACCAGGTTGAGAGTACTTTCCGGGAACATAAACATCCGGACCCATGGCTTTTTCACAGGGGGACTCGTTTCGATAGGCATGTCACCCATCGAGTCCGCCCCCATGGCAAACGCATGGGCTTTACAAACCGGGCGAGTCTACATCTAACACATGTACCCTTGTCCAGCAGGATAAAAACCCTGCGTCGCATTGAACCGCGATACTGTCCAGCAGGATAAAAACCCTGCATCGCACTGAACTGCGATACCTTTGGGAACACATGGGGGAGACTCGTTATCTCTACACCATCCCACCGGGCAGATTGTATCTCTAACACAGAACAAGTCTCCCCGCAGGCTAACAAACCTGCACATCTACCTCATCGCTTATTTAAACACAAAGCTGAGAAGAACTAGCAAATGTTTGCACCGCTCCGTTCTAGTTTGGCAGAACGCCCGGTTCTGGCCCAGTTGGCACCGCTCCGTTCTGGTTTGGCAGAACAACCGGTTCTGGCCCAGTTTGCACCGCTCCGTTCTGGTTTGGCAGAACAACCGGTTCTGGCCCAGTTTGCACCGCTCCGTTCTGATTTGGCAGGATGCCCAGTTCGGGACCAGTGAGCTTCGAAGGGCAGCAGACCCAATCAGAATTCCGTGCATTAATCTCTTGCATGGCGGATTTCAACGCCTCATCACCATCATTCCATGCATTAATCTCTCGCATGGCGGATTTCAACGCCTCATCATCATCATTCCATGCACCATCTATCGCATGGCATCATCTCATACACTCTTCGGGTTTCCACCCCGTTCCATGCTCTAACACTCGAGCACAATCCTATTTTACATTACCCAACATGCTTATAAATTATTTCTTGCCATCAGTAACAGGTACTCACCTCGGTCACGCCCAATCTTTAACGCGGACTTGGGGGACTGGGGACCTGTAGGTTGGTAACCCCGCGGGTCTGCGGGACAAGAGCAAGACAGATAAGTCCCCATTCAAGATTGCACTTGACCGGGAACTTGGGGGACTTGTTGACAGTAGCCGCAGAAGGGCTACAGCAAGCCCACAGACCCGCGGCAAGTACACCAGGGCCCGGCCCAGGACTCAGGATCGGAGCACCAGCACCAGGCCTCGGGGCCCAGCGGTCTATCCTGCCTCCAAGGGTCCTGGGACCAGGGGCGCCTGCCTGCCAAAGAGGGCACCAGAATATCCAAACAGAAGGGAACCAGTCCCACATCGAAGGGCAAGGCCAGCCCTCACCCTCAACCACCTATATATGGGCCTCGACTACCACCATAAATAGGTAACTTGTCTCCCTCCCGGCTTACATACGTGCCCAGGTTATATATATTCCAACTATACTAACTTAGGCATCGGAGAGGTGAAGGCCGGCCCGCCCGGTATTCCCCTTAGTAAGCAGGATTGCAGGAGATCGAGTTGGATTCATCAAGTATCTACCAAGACCCCCGGGTTTAGGCAGAAACAGAACTTGATTTGGATAGATGGCAAGGTTGTGATTCATCTCAATTGGTGTATCAGCTGGTTTGCAATCAAGCATCCCTGTTTCAGCTAACAGGTCAAGGACATACTTGCGTTGGGACAAAGAAATTCCTTTCTTGGACCTTGCCACTTCAATCCCAAGAAAATATTTTAGTTGTCCAAGATCTTTCATCTCAAACTCCTTCGAAAGATATTTCTGTAGAGCCTCCATCTCTTTCGGGTCATCTCATGTGACAATCATATCATCAACATATACTATCAGGGCAGTAATCTTACCCTGACTATGTTTAATGAACAAAGTATGGTCTGAGTTGCTCTGTCTATAACCAAACGCCTTCATTGATTTTGAAAATCTTCCAAACCAAGCTCTGGGTGATTGCTTTAAGCCATATAATGACTTCTTCAATTTGCAAACTTTGCCTGCATCGCAAGGCTTATTTTTGACTCCTGGTGGTACATCCATATAAACCTCTTCTTCTAAATCTCCATTGAGGAATGCATTTTTCACATCAAACTGGCGAAGAGGCCAATCTCTAGTTGCTGCTAGTGAGATCAATATTCTAACAGTGTTGATCTTCGCTACAGGTGCAAATGTCTCTTCATAATCAATTCCATAGCGTTGGGTATACCCTTTGGCAACTAGTCTGGCTTTATATCTGTCAATACTCCCATCTGCTTTGAGTTTCACTGTATACACCCAACGACATCCAACAGTCTTCTTTCCAGGTGGCATTGTCACAATATCCCAAGTTGAATTTTTCTGCAAGGCTTCAAGTTCTTCATTCATCGCTTGTTTCCACTTGGGATCTGCCAATGCATCTTGTACACTACTTGGAATAGATACAGAAGATAATTGATTGACAACAAATGCATGTGACCCAGACAACCTATGATTAGACATAAAATTGGCTATAGGGTATTTTGTTTTGGCTGTGATGTCTGGCTCATAATGTTTTGGAGGAATACCCTTAGTAGCTCTATATGATTTTCTAGGTTCATTGGAGAATAATGGTACCTGACGAGGAACGTTGGTAGCCGATGTAATCAGTGGATCAGTAATAATAGGGTCACAATCATCAGAAGAATCAGAAGGAAAAGGACCTGCACCATCTGCACCACGTGTCGGGAAGACTGGGCTCTGCTCGGCTTGAAGATTGGGCTCTGCCAACTGAGCTTGGTTTGATGATGATGGTGATTGGTCATGACCATGTGATGATGGTGATTGGTCATGACCATGTGATGATGATGATGGCTCTCCACGTGGACCATGTGATGATGGTGATTGGTTATGACCATTTGTTAGGCTCGGCTCCACTGATTCTTCAGCTTGTTGTGTCGGCTCAGCGGCACCATTCAGCTGCTCAAGGCAGCTGGGCCCTACCTCTGTGTGTTTGTCTGCCTCCATATGTTGATTTTCAACTTCTCCGACGCCAAACTTCAATTCTAATGCCTCTAATTCTTCAAATTCTTCGAATAAATTCAGCGGATTCTCTTCATTAGCTTTCTCCCCCTGAAGGGAAGGCGCTGAAACTCCGCTTGAGAAATAAGGCTCAGATTCACGAAATGAAACGTCAAGTGATGTGTGTATTGTGTCAGTGTGGGGTTCATAACATCTGTAACCTTTCTGAAACTCTCCGTAACCCACAAAAATACACTTTCTTGCACGATGATCGAGTTTACTCCGTTGTGGCTTGGGAATATGAACATATACTGTGCAGCCAAATACACGCGGCTCTAAGTTAGGCATTGATGGAATTGAAAGAAGCTTGTAAAGTTGTTGCTGAGGGTTTTCAAACTCAATTACTCGAGAAGGAGTGCGATTGATGAGATATGCAGCAGACTTCACAGCTTCTCCCCAATATTCACGAGGCACATTCATGCCAAACAGCGAGGCACGAACAACTTCAAGTAACTGCCGATTCTTCCGTTCTGCCAATCCATTTTGCTGAGGAGTATAAGAATTTGAAGTTTGATGTCGAATTCCATGAAACTGTGTGAATTCTTGCATAAGGCCATTAACATATTCTCCACCATTGTCAGACTGGAAAACACGGATGGTTTGTTGATATTGTGTAGACACCATTTTGTGAAACTCTTTGAACCTAGAACAAACATCACTTTTGTTCTTCAAGAGGGACACCCAAGTCATTCGGGTGCAATCATCAATAAAGGTGACGAAATAACGAGCGCCACATAGTGAAGGGATTTTCGCAGGGCCCCATACATCAGAGTGGATCTTCATGAAAGGGACCGGACTTTTGTGAAGACTTGGTGAGTATGAAACACGGTGACTCTTAGCCAGTTCACAAGTGTCACAATGGAAATCAGAAGCATTGATACTAGAAAATAACTGTGGTTGCAACTTCTTGAGATAATGGAAGTTGAGGTGTCCTAGGCGACGATGCCAAAGCCACACAGCTTCTCTTCCACTTACGACGCCATGAACCTGATTAGCTTGCCCCAAAAGATGTTTATGTTTTTCTCCAGTCTCTGTCAAATCCAGGTAGTATAATTTCCCTTTTCTTACACCATAACCAATAATTCGCCTGGTCAGAATGTCTTGAAACACACAGAATGTTGGATAAAAGGTAACAATACATGCAAGGGATAGAATAATCTGACCAACAGACAGAAGATTATATGCTAGTGATGGAACAACTAAAACAGACTCAAGAGTTAAAGTTTCAGATAATTGAACAGAACCTTCTCCAATAACGGGGGTAGGTGTACCATCAGCAGTAGACACAACATTTTGAGAGGGAGGCTTAATTGTGGTCAAGAGACTAGGATCATTAGTCATGTGGTCTGATGCACCTGTATCAATTATCCAGGACGAATTTGAAATAACTGTCTCTTTTGCCATTAGAAAAATTGTAGGACTAGAATAAATTGCAAGATGTGGTGCTGAACCGGTCCACGCAGAGATAAGCAAGCTTGCCTATTCGGCTGTTTGAAGAGGCAGGGGGAGCAGAGCAGGGATGGTGCTGAAGGGGACAAGAGGCAGGAAGCAAAAGTGACAGGGGATGGTGATGTTTACTAGCTGGGGTCCACCGACGTCAGGAAAAAAAAACAGGGGACAAATTTGTGCTTGGAGCAGAGAGAGAGAACGGCTTGGAGCTTGGCTTAGCTTGGAAGGCTGGGCTCGGCTTGGAGTTGCTGGGCCCAGCTGCTGCTCCTTGATGTGAAAGTGATGTTTGCTAGCTTTTGGTGTTGTGTTTTGTGGTTTTGTTTTCTGGTGTTTTTGTGTGTATGTGATGTATGATTTGTGCTTGTGCAGCGGAAAAAAAAATGTGATGGTAGGGTTTTTGTTTTGTGTTGGCTCTGATACCAACTAGAAAAGAATGGTTTAATATTTGCTTGATTATTATTCTTCTCCATAAGGAGGTATATATAGGATACAAAACTATATCTACAAGGAAAACTATATTCTAAGATTACATAGAATAATCTACCTATACATACAAGGAAAGTAAATATCTTAGTATATTCTACACAACTCATTTGAAGTTGTTCCCTGGGTCGTTCCGGAGCTGCGAAACTGAAAATAGTTGGCTAGCTCACTGAGACCCGGAGGGTTAATGAAGCTGCGGGAGATGATTGAAGCTGGATTGCCAGGGCATTCAGTAGCTCATGTCCGTTGTGCAGAAACTCAGCAACCTTGGCGCAGGGGCATTTCGGCCCGGCGGTGAGGATCCGGGGTGCCCAGAGAAGATATGGGTTTGACCCGCTGACCCTCCTTTTTTTTTTTTTTTTTTTTTTTTTTTCATTTTCCCGCTTCTGTTTCTGTCGCATCTCTTCTCTACTCCGCATCTCCACCAACTCTCGCCTCATGACCAGAGAGGAGGATGACCGGAGACGGAAGCCCAGCACCCAGAGAGAAGAACGACCGGCACCGGAGGGTAGGACGATCGACACCGCATCGGAGGGTAGGACGACTGCACGGAGATGAAGACGTAGCCAGGAGAGGACATCAGAGAGGGAGCCACCGACTCTCGCGTCCGTACCCGGGGAGTCACCGACCCCTCACCCGGAGTCATCGGCACCCGTATCCGGAGTCACCGGCACTCGCACACGTACCCGGAGAGGAGAGCCTCCGGTACCCCGAGAGCAAGGACGACTGCACCAGAGAGCGAGGCCCCTCGACTGTCGGAGACGGCGTCCGCTCGACCGTCCGGAGATGGAGGCTCATCGGCTGGAGACGAGAGCCAGCGGGGGGAAGTGCCTGGCGGTCTTCCGTTCTTGCTGCCCGCTGGCCTGCTGGACCGGAGATGGATCGACCCGCTGACCAGCCTGCCTGCTGCTAACCCGGGGATGGGCCTGATGGCAGCAGGGTTTTTTTTTCCTGGACGGGTACTTGCCGATGGAATGATTAAAAGCAACTGGACTGATTGATCTCTACCCACCGGTAGAGAAACACAGCTTTTTGAACAAATTCCCACACACGGCGCTAATTGTTTCTGTCAGAATCCGGGGACTCTAACAAAAGCAATGATAAAGATAATAAAGGTTGACACAAAGGTTTATAGTGGTTCGCCATGCCATCGGCGGGCATGACTACGTCCACTTAGAATATACTATAGCCGGCTAATAAGCCATCGGTGTTACAAGGGTGGAATGCCTTGGAACCAACTTATTAGATTCTAAGGGGGAAGCCTTCCTTTTATAACTGTTTCTGCCTAAACCCGGGGGTCTAGTAGATACTTGATGAATCCAACTCGATCTCCTGCAATCCTGCTTACTAAGGGGAATACCGGGCGGGCCGGCCTTCACCTCTCCGATGCCTAAGTTAGTATAGTTGGAATATATATAACCAAGGCACGTATGTAAGCGGGGAGAGAGACAAGTTACCTAATAAAGAGGGTAGTTGGGGCCCATATATAGGTGGTTGGGGGTAAGGGCTGGCCTTACTCTTCGATGTGGGACTGGTTCCCTTCTGTTTATACCTTCTGGTGCCCTCTTAGGCAGGCAGGCGCCCCCGGCCCCTGGGTCCCTGGAGGCAGGATAGAGTGCTAGGCCCCGAGGCCGGGTGCTGGTGATCCGGACCCGACCCTTGGGCCGAGCCCTGGTGCGCTTGCTGCGGGTCTGTGGGCCTGCTGTAGCCTCTCTGCGGCTACTGTCAACAAGTCCCCCAAGTTCCCGGTCAAGTGCAATCTTGAATGGGGACTTAAATCTGTCTTGCTCTTGTCCCGCAGACCCGCAGGGCTACCAACCTACCGGTGCCCAGTCCCCTAAGTCCGCGTTAAAGATTGGGCGTGACCGAGGTGAGTACCTGTTACCGATGGGAAGCAATAGTTTAAAAGCACACCTTGAAATATAAGCAGTAACATGCGTAAGTGTTACGGTGCTATGAGCATGGAGCCGGGTGGAACCCGGTGAGTGTATGAGATGACGCCATGATGTTATGATGTCATGATGTTATGATGCCATGCAATAGATGTGTGCATGGGATGATAATGAGGCGTTGAAATTCGCCATGCAAGAGACTTGTGCATGGGATGACAATGAGGTGTTGAAATCCGCCATGCAAGGAATGTGCACGGAATTTTGGCCGGGCACTCTGCCCTATCGGTACGAAGCGGAGCTTCACTGGGCTTCAACTGGGCGATCTACCGAATCGAAGCAGAGCGGAGTTCACTGAGCCTCTACCGGGCGATCTGCCGAAATGGGATTCACTGAGCCTCTACCGGGCGATCTGCCGAATCGAACGGGGTGAAGTTCATGGGACCTCGACCGGGCGTTCTGCCATATCGAGACGGGTCCCAGGTGAACTTCAGTACTGGACCTCGACCGGGCGTTCTGCCATATCGAGACGAGTCCAGGAGTATGGAAACTCGACCGGGCGTCCTGCCATATCGAGACGAGTTTCCCATTGCTAGGCTGCAGGGAGATTACCCTGGTGTTGCGGCCTGTTTGAAGCACCAGCGAACACTTGCTAGTTCTTCTCAGCTTGTGTTGAATAAGCGTTGAGGTAAGGGGGTGGCATTGAGGTGACAAAGCTCGCCGTGCAGCCCCATGTTTGATCGCCTTTCAATGCGATGCAGGGTTTTTATCCTGCTGGACAAGCGTGCATGGGTTAGATGCAAACTCACCCGGGGTTATAAGCCCGCCGGTCGAATGTTCTCGACCGGTGTCAGCCATGGTGCTAGGCGGAACTCGACCGGGCGTCCTGCCATATCGAGACGAGTCCCTCTCAGCGAGATGCCATGGGCCAGGTGCATTATGTTCCTGGTAGGGGGGTGGCGTTGAGGTGACAAAGCTCGCCGTGCAGCCCCCTGTTGCCGCAGCTAGTGCGATGCAGGGTTTTTATCCTACTGGACAAGCGTACATGGGTTAGATGTAAACTCACCCGGGTGTATAAAGCCCAAGCCGGTCGAATGTTCTCATGACCGGGGTCAGCCATGGTACTGGGCAGTACTCGACCGGGCGTTCTGCCATATCGAGACGAGTCCCCCAGTGAAGTGCCATGGGCCGGGTGGATCCTATTCCCGGAATATGCTCTCGAGCCGGTTGGATGCGTCGTAACCGGTGGGCGGAACTCGACCAGGCGTCCTGCCATATTGAGATGAGTCCCCCAAGAGAGATGCGACTGGACGGACCTCGACCGGGCGACATGCCATATCGAGACGAGGCCTCCGGTGTTGTGCCACGGAGAAGCCATGCAGCCGGTTGAATGATCATAACCGCGAACTGCCATGGTGCCGGGCGATCCTTGACCGGGCATCAAGCCATATCGAGACGAGGCTTCATACCCGGATGGGTGCTCTCCAAGCGGTTGGATGATCATAACCGCGAGAGAGGTCTTCGAGATATACAGCGAAGAAGCCATGCAGCTGGTTGGATGATCATAACCGCGAACTGGCATGGTGCCGGGCGATCCTCGACCGGGCGTCAAGCCATATCGAGACGAGGCTTCATACCCGGATGGGTGCTCTCCAAGCGGTTGGATGATCATAACCACGAGAGAGGTCTTCGAGATATACAGCGAAGAAGCCATGCAAGCGTGGAATCTGGGGAAGTGGGAGGGCCTGACTCCTTGATTCCTGCTCCTACCTTCCTGTCGCCAGCGTGTGGGACAAGTGGCTGACATGCATTTAAGGAGGAAGTCCATCAGTCCCGTCAGTTATGATGGCATGGGGAGGTTACCAATGCTGGGACACGTGCCAGCGCGGGGCGGTCTTGAGATGTAGGGCCTGGATTCGCAGGCGTTTGAGTTGCTCTGATTACTTGTTTTGGAGGGATTTCGATTGCCTAGGGCATTGGTCCCCTCTATAAAAGGGCCTCCTCTGCTCTTCTTTCTGTTGTTGCTTCTTGCTTTAGAGAAACTGAGAGAAAGAGAGAAATCCGGCGACCACTCTGAGCCCTTCTTGCCCCGCGAGATCCGTTTTCTTGAACGCTCCCTACCATTGCGCGCTGCTTTCCCAGGGCCGATTGTCCTCGGTTGAGCATACTAATCGGTAAGTTTGTTTGATTTCTTTGCCCCGGTGTTGTTCTTGTTTTTGGCTTTGTTGTTTTGCGGCGGGGGGGGGGGGGGGGGGGGGGGAGAGGGATCTCTGCCACTGACGGAACTGCTTTGCGGCGAACTGGGGGAGAGGCCGTAGAAGGCGTTGTTGTAGCCTGTTGCTGACAAGAGCTAGGGTTTTGTGTTCTTCCCCTAGGTTAAGATGCCGTCTTCAGGTTCTGACCGGACTTCCGAATCGGCTGCCAGAGGTCCCCTCGTGGACGATGCGCAGAGGCTGGACGACTGGCTCAGTTCGGAATCTTCGGAGACCGAAGTCGCTGACTGCTCCGGGAGCAGGGTTTCGACTCCGTCCTCGTCTTCGTCTTCCGGGGCTGAATCCTCGGAGATTGAAATACCGCACGGGGTGCGCCTTAAAGATGCTCCGGTTGCGAGCTACACCATTGGCAGTGGGAAGCACCTTGTGGTGTGTGATGAACCGGAGGAGAGCATGACCCCTGAAGAGATTGAAGCGTTGCGGGAAGCGTGGGGTATCCTGGATAACGTTCTGCTACGGCCCTTGAATCCTGGAGAGTCAGCCTGCAACCCGGAAGAAGGTTGGGTTGCCGCGCATCAGGATCAGTTCTGGCATGGACTCTGGTTCCCGTTGCCACACTACGTGCAGTACATGCTCAGCGCGCTGCAAGTGTCGCCCGCGCAGCTTCCTGGGCTCCAGTGGAGACGACTACTGAGCCTCGGCTGCTTGTACGAGTTCTCCGGGATGAATATACCCACGGTAAACGAGTTCCGGGCCTTGTACAGGCTGTCGTACTCCAGGAAGCAGGGGTCCCGGGGTTGCCTGTCTTTCAATACCCGGAAGCCTCCACTGATCGTCACCAATATGCCTTCATGGGTGGACAACAGCTGGAGGAAGAAAGTGGTGATGGTGGGCGGGAAGTGGCAGGCGAGGAATAGAATGTACTGTGTTCCTGGCGCCTTCCAACCCATTGGCGACCAGTCGTACGAGCTGTCCGATCTGGAGCGTGAGAGGATCTCGACCATAACCGGATGTTGGGACGATCTGGAACGGAGTTCTTACAACTTCATCCGTCGAGAAGTGCTGGAATACTGCCAGCTTAGGCGGGGTCCCGGTGCGTAGGGAGCCCTTGAGCGGTGATACTTTGTGCTAGCTTTGTAAAATACTAACCGTTTGCCTTCCTTACAGGTGCATCTTCCCGGGCGACTATCAAGCCCGAAACCACTCTCTCCATGGACGGGGAAGATCTCCTCAACCAGCTGAAGGAGAAGGCCGAGATCGTCTCGCGGACGTCGGTGGACGACGGGTCCGGCTGGCTTATGACTCATGCGAAGCCGAGGGCTATGGACGTCGATGAGGACGCCTATGTCCTGAAACGGGTGAAGACCCATCATGCCGCAGGCCTCCTGGCGCCTGGAAAGGGCAAGAGCACCGGGGGGGGGGGGGGGGGGGGGGGTGCAGTGAGGATTCCTGGTGGGATGAACAGGGTTCCCAACCGGTCGGTGGCTGTGCCGCACGTGGCCCGCGTCGCCCCCGTAAGCGCATGATTTTCTTCTCCGGAAAGCCGTGGAGAGAAACGGAAGGTCGGGGACGTTCCTTCCGCCGCACTGGTGACGCTTACCGGTGGGTCGGCACGGGAGAACCTGGCCAAACGGTTCAGGATTACCAGCGGTGGGCAGACCAACGCTGCTGGGGAGAATGCTGCTGCTGCTGCTCAGCAGGGTAGTCCAGCGCCTGCGGATGCATCAAGGGGAAGCCCGGATGGTGCAATCGCCCGGCAAGTGGCGGCAGACTTGGCCGGTCTTGGTCTGGACAGACCCGGGGTTGCTGGAGCCTTGGCGGGCGGGAATCGTCCAAAATGCAAGGAATCCGTCCTCCGGGTAAATACCGCACGGTACCACTGTACTGCTTGTAGCCTGTTTTCTTTTGCTGCTTGACTAACTCTTTGGTGCTGCTCAGTTGCTGTACAGTCTGTACGAACCGGACACGAGCGAGGGGCTGTCGGAGCTGCAGAGACAGATAACTGCTCTATCCGAGACCCGGCAGCGCCTGGAGGTGGAGAAGTCTCGCTCGGATCGGGAGAAGGCCAGATCGGAGGAGAGGGCCAAGAAGCTGGAGGAGCAGAACCGGACCCTGGAGAAGGAGAGGACCGAACTGGCGGAGCAGAACCGGCTCCTGGAGAAGGAGAGGGCGGAACTGGAGTCCAAGGTGGACGAGTTCCAAGTGGGAGCTGCTGCTCTGCGCGCCGCCTCTGCTGCTCCGGCCGGGGAAGATGACCCGGAACTCTGCGAGCGGGTCGTTCTCAAATACCGCGAGAGCGATCAGTTCCTGGAGTTTCTGGTAAAGGCCAGGGAAGAGGGCATCTCGGATGCGTACACGGAATGGGCGGGGAAGGGATGGTTAGACACTTCCCTGATGTCGACTGCTGCTGAAGGAGATATCCATGAGCAGTCGGACATCCATCAGGAGATGGTGGAGGAGCAGCCGGGTGAAGCGATTCGCTCGGACTTGGATTCTTTTACCAACGGTGCCGAGTCTGTACGAACCGGAGTCAACACCGGAACTGATGTTGACAACGAGGGTACCGCATGAGAGGCTGGCGGACTGCCTGCCGAAGGCGGAGTCGTAGCTCCTTAGGATTTTCTTGCCCTTTTCCTTGTAATCTTTCCGGATCGGTTACTGCTTGTATACTTGCTTGATTATGAATATACTGGGACTGGCAGAGCCGGTGAAATTTTCTCAAAAATAGTTTGCATATATATTTGTTTTTACAGCGGTTGAACCGCGAACTATGCCAAACTAACCGCTCGGACTAGCGGGTTTTACCAGGACTGGTCATGTTCCCGGTCGGGGTCTGTTCCTCTTTTCCCCACGTACCGTTGGAGCTGGCCGTTATCAATCAAAACCTGCACCGCTGCCCTGAGAGCGTAGCACTTGTTCGTTCGATGAGTAGCCTCATCATGGTACGAGCAGTACTTGCCCGTCTGCGCCGTTGTAAGTTTCCCCTTCGGGAACCTTCTCGGTGGCGGTGGGGGAATGACACTCCCGTTCTCAAGTAGGATATCCTCGTAGGAAGTGGTGAGAGCGGTGAAGACTTCTTGACCAGTCTGTGGTGGTGCTGGCATGATTGCTAGGGGGCGCTCTTGGCGGAACGGCACCGGCTTGTGCTCATTTTGAGGCTTATCAGAATAGGACCTCTGCTGCCGCTGCTGCCAGTTTCTGTTGTTGGCGTTCCGGCTGGGCCAAGCGGTGCGGTTATCGGTCCGCTGATTGGGCTTGGCTTCCTGGGCGGGCGGGGGATTCTCTTCCCGGGGATGGTCCTCCTGCTGCTCATCCCGCTTCCTCTTCTGCAGGTGGTGCCCATAGGTCTCATGATCGGCCTGAGCATGCCGGATGGCCATAGCCATCAACTCGTCGTACCCCTGCGGGATTTCTACCCGGACGGCGTAGGAAAACTTACCCGCTCGGAGCCCTTGTTTAAATGCCATCTCGGCGAAGCCCTTGTCCAGGTTCCGAACTCCGGCCGTAGCCGTCTGCCAGCGGTTGACAAAGGTTCTCAGCTCCTCTCCGGGGGCTTGTCTGCAATTGAAGAGGATGGTCGACGTCCGGGCTCCCTCGACTCGGAGAATGAAGCGACCTACGAACCGGTCGGCTAACTGCTCGAACGCCTCGATCGAGTTTGCCGGAAGCTCGTAGAACCAGCTGAGTGCTTCCCCGGACAAAGTTTCCTGGAAGATGTTGCAGCAGACTGCGTCGGAGTATCCCTTGGCGCAGATTTGGGACCGGAAGCTGTCCAGATGCTGGTACGGGCAGCCGGATCCTGAGTAGGTGAGCTTGAGGGATTTCTGGTTGCTAGATCTTCCCGACTCCATCACCCGGTGCGAAAAGGGACCCATGCGCTCATTAAACCGGGCGCCCTCCATCGGCCGCGCGGTTCTTCTCTCGTTAGCCTCCATTTGGGCCTTTAAGCTCGACACGGTGTCGGCCAGCATCTGCAGCGCTCGCGCGGTTGGTGTCTCAGCTCCATCCACTGATGAAGTGTCGGGCTGGCGGGAGGTCGTCGCGCTCTTTGGCGGGCCTGTGCCTGGTGGCGACTTCTACCGTACGGGGTTACCGGGCCGACCGCCCGAAGATTGCCCTTCATCGGTGCGTTGAGGTTGGATCGGCGGGAGTGTCACCTGTGCCTCGGCCATGGCATCACTGCGCTGCTGTCCCCTCTCCAGGGCGGCCACCAGGGCAGTATTCACCGCCTCCATTTCTTCGTACCGAGCGTTGGACTTAGCTCTGTCCCTGTCGCTCTCCTCTTTCAGACGACTGACCTCTGCGGCCATCGCCCGTAATTCTCCCGCCATACTGCTATGGCCGGGGCTGTACGTGGGGTCCCGGTCCGGGCTCTCAGATCGATCACTTGAATCATCTGAGAACGTCAAGGCGAAGCCCCATCTCTCCGGACTGTCTTCCTCCTCTGCCGGGCCCTTACCTCGTGAGCTGTCGCGGTGGGGATCCGGTATGCCGGATGGTCCCCCATAACTTTCTCCGTCCTGACCGTTGTCTCGGTCGCCGCGCGGCTCCCGCGTGACGGCTGGGGTGGAGGTGAGCGTCTGCACTACTGCAAGGCGTCCCTCCTCGGCGGTACCTTTCTCCTGACTCATCTCCGAACTTTTCCCAACGGTGTTGCTTTACACGGCTTTTTGTTCAAGCTTCCCACAGACGGCGCCAATTGTTTCTGCCTAAACCCGGGGGTCTAGTAGATACTTAATGAATCCAACTCGATCTCCTGCAATCCTGCTTACTAAGGGGAATACCGGGCGGGCCGGCCTTCACCTCTCCGATGCCTAAGTTAGTATAGTTGGAATATATATAACCAAGACACGTATGTAAGCGGGGAGAGAGACAAGTTACCTAATAAAGAGGGTAGTTGGGGCCCATATATAGGTGGTTGGGGGTAAGGGCTGGCCTTACTCTTCGATGTGGGACTGGTTCCCTTCTGTTTATACCTTCTGGTGCCCTCTTAGGCAGGCCGGCGCCCCCGGCCCCTGGGTCCCTGGAGGCAGGATAGAGTGCTAGACCCCGAGGCCGGGTGCTGGTGATCCGGTCCCGACCCTTGGGCCGGGCCCTAGTGCCCTTGCTGCGGGTCTGTGGGCCTGCTGTAGCCTCTCTGCGGCTACTGTCAACAATAACTAAGGAAGGTCCCCTCCTACACCATGTTTCCAATGTGGGATGTTGTCACACTTTTCCTACTCACGAAGCTACTTCTGGAGCCCGGTGGCACGCCTTCCGGATGTGGCACCGGTGATCTTCCACAATGGGGATGTAGTCGAGGTGTCAGGCTTCCCGATGCATGCCGGAATTGGGTCCCACCGCGCCGGTTGCACGGTCTACGAGGTCGTTACATATGCTTGGTAGTGCACCATATATACCTCCAAAAGGACTTAAGTCTCAAACTTAAGAAGCCTATGGACTTACATTGCGATAATAATTGAAATCGCTCATAATCTAGTATAATCCAGTTCAGCATGACCGAACTAAGCATGTGGAGGTGGATCGATTCTTTATTAAGGAGAACTTAGACAGGAAGGTCATTCGATTCACTTTCATATATACAGAAGACCAGTTGACAGACATTCTTACAAAATGAGTGTCAAGGAAAATATTTGACGTTTCAATTGACAAGTTGGGTATGATTGACATTTATGAGCCAACTTGAGGGGGAGTGTAGAATATTCTAGTATATTTACTTTCCTCATGTGTATAGGTGAACTATTCTGTATAATCTTAAAATATATTTTCCTTGTAGATGTAGGGTTGCATCCCTATATATATATATATATATATATATATATATCGTTATAGAGAAGTATAATAAATAAGCAAGTATTCAACCATTCTATTATACTAGTATTAACTCTGATGGATCTGTTAGTATAAATGTTTCCTATAGTGAATTCATTATTCAATATATGGTTGACTCTGCTGCGTCTTATCAAGTTAGAAAATCAAATCCAAATGCAAGCCATAGTGTTTTCAGAATGCCTGAAGATGACTAAATAAGGTGGAATAAGAATACTCCAAACTCCTTTTTATTTTTATTTTTTTTATTTTTTTTTTACTTTTTATTTTTAAAGAGAAAATGAAACTACAAAGAACCACCTCTAGGGAAGCCAATAGAGGAAGAATAAAAAGCTAGAGCTAAGCTAGCTTGAGAAGGGATACTGGCCCATCTCCTCGGCTCCGAAAGTGATTGGCCTAAGAAAGCAAGTGATGGCGTAAAAACATCCCTCCTTATTTGGAGGAGAAAACCACTGCCTCATGCCCATCAATCCTTGTGAGGCAAATTGTGGCAGCAGAAAAAATTCGACAAGTGTGGAAGAGTTTGCAGCAAAGTTGGTGCAGCATGCATTTGTTGAAATGCAAAAGTGTGGCTGTCATTCTTTGACAAAAGAATGGAGAAGCAATTATGGAGCATGAAAACATGAAGCTTGAATTAAGGAAGAAGGTTGAATTCCCTTCCTTATGCATGGACGTGTAGGATTTGCATGAGAAATGCATGAAGAAGTTTGCCTATATAAAGGCATGTTGCTTTGGAGCAAAAATATAGATGCAAGCCGTAGAAAGAAAAACTCTAAGTAGAGGGTTTGTGTGTGTAGCAAAACAAAGTGAGAGTGACAGTGAGTGAGAGTGAGAGTGTATCCATTCAAGTGTGTGTCTTGAAGTAGTGTTTCTCTCGGTGTAACCTTTATTCGTATAGTGGAGGTTGTTTGTTGTTGCTGCCCCGTGGACGTAGGTATTTTGCCGAACCACGTTAATTCCTGGTGTTCTTTATCATTTTATTTCCGCTTGTGGTTGTGAGTTTATTTCTGATTCCATTCTACAATTTATTCTTCCGCATTCCCCAACAATGGTATCAGAGCTCTTGGTTCTGACCGGAAGCTGTTAGAATGGAAGGATCACGGAGTACGATGATCAGACTCAAACACTCCAGCTGGATTACGTGGAAGTCGAGAATGGAGGATATTCTCTATTGCAAGGATTTGCAGGAGCCGATCGAGGGAGACAATGCCAAGCCAGAAGGGACTACACTAGCAACTTGGACGAAGATGAACCGCAAAGCCATCAGTCATATTCGTGAATGGGTGGACGATAGTGTATTCCACCACGTTGCAAACGAAACCAGTGCGCATGAGCTTTGGTTGAAGTTGGAGTCCTTGTTCGAAAAAAAGACTAATACCAAGAAAGATTTTCTTATTAAAGAGCTCGTCAACATGAAGTATCAAGGAGGTGTTCGAGTGATCGAGCACCTCAACATCTTTCAGAGTGTACTCAATCAATTAGCCACGATGAGCATGAAAATTGATGATGAGTTACAAGCTTTGCTGCTGCTCGGGTCGTTACCAGATAGCTGGGAAACATTTGTTGTTACTGTAAGTAATTCCGCTCCTAATGGTGTATTATCTATGGAAAGTATCAAAGATAATATGATGAATGAAGAGACCAGAAGGAGTTCTTCGTCAAGTTAAGAAAATGGTCAATTCTTCATTGCGGAGATTAGAGGAAGGAGTAAGAGCAGAGGACCGAGAGGCCAAGGAAGGAGTATGAGCAAATCCATAACAAGGTTCAGCGAAAAGTGTCATCATTGTGGTCTTCCAGGCCACATGAACAAAAATTGTTACAAGCTGAAGCGGGAATTCAAAGAAAGTCGAGAAGGCGTTACTCATCAACAAAAGGAGGACACAAACAATGTAGCTGCTGCGGTATCTCATGATGAGTGTGAGTTCCTGTCACTCGGAGGTGAATGTCTACTAGTAGATCATCCTGGAGTTCAATGGATCATTGATTCCGGAGTCTCATTTCATGCCACATTCCACGTAGAATTCTTCACTACGTACAAATCAGGTGACTTTGGTAAAGTGAAGATGGGCAATGACAGCCACTCCAATATTGCTGGGATTTGAGATGTTTGCTTACAGACGGATGTGGGCTACCAGTTAATGCTGAAAGATGTGAGACATGTTCCTGGTTTACGTCTCAATCTTCTGTCAACCGGTGTACTTGATCGACAAGGCTTTCATCATCATGACGGTGATGGAAAGTGGAAGCTTACCAAATGATCTCTTGTAGTTGCTAGAGGAAAAATGTGTTGCACGCTCTACAATACCTATGGGAAGACATGCAAGAGTGAGCTGAATGCAGTCGAAGATTCTTCATCAAGTTTGTGGCATAGACGTCTTGGCCACATGATGAGAAGGGACTGCAAATGTTGGCAAAGAAGTCGCTAATTCCTGTTGCCAAAGGTAACTCACTCGACTCTTGCGATTATTGTTTATTTGGTAAGCAAAAGATAATCAGTTTTTCGAAATTTTTCACGAGGAAGGAAAATATTCTCGATCTAGTACATTCAGATGTGTGTGGTCCGATGGAAGTCGAATCATTGAGTATGCATAAGTATTTTGTTACTTATATCGATGATGCTCCACGGAAGGTTTGGGTTTATCTGTTGAAATCCAAGGACCAGGTATTCCAGACGTTCACAATTTTCCACGTCATGGTGGAAAGAGAGACTGGAAGAAAATTGAAGTGCTTTCGTAGTGACAATGGTGGAGAGTACGTTTCGCACGAGTTTAGTGATTACTGTGCGAAGCATGGCATCAGACATGAGAAGACAGTTCCTAGCACCCCTCAACATAATGGCGTAGCTGAGCGGATGAACCGTACCATTATGGAGAAAGTCAGATGCATGTTGAAGATGGCCAAGTTGTCAACATAATTTTGGGGAGAAGCTGTGAAGACTGCGTGCTACCTCATCAACAGAGCACCGTGTGTACCTTTGGAATTTAAGACTCCAAATGGAGTCTGGACAGGAAAAGATGCATCATACTTGCATTTGAGAGTATTTGAATGTAAAGCATTCACGCATGTATCCAAGGAGCAGAGAAAAAAGCTGGATGACAAGGCTACGCCATGCATATTTGTTGGCTATGGCGATGAATAATTTGGTTACCGGTTGTGGAATCCAAAGATGAAGAAATTCATAAGAAGCAGAGATGTGGTGTTCCATGAAGACCAATATATTGCAGATTTCGACAAGGAGGTACTACCAAGAACTGCAGCAACATCCAGCCGCATTTATGATTCACCGTTGCAACAGGAATCCAACGTTGGGTTGCAAGGTGATAGAATTGAAGATGTACCTGACATTCTCGATGCTGAAGTCGAAGATGAGGGGGAGCTTGATCATGGGGAGCAGCATGTGGATAATCAAGCACTAATTCGTAAAAGCACCAGGAGGCTAATACCATCCACCAAATATCCATCGTCACAATATATTTTGGTGACTAATGATGGAGATGATCCTTATGCAAACTACATCATTTTGACTAGTGACGGAAAGCCTGAAAGTTACCAGGAAGTAAAGATTCATCAAGACCACGACAAATGGAGGCTAGCCATGGAGTCTGAGATGGAGTCTTTACTGAAGAACGACACCTACGAGTTGGTGGAGCTTCCTAAAGGCCGAAAAGCACTCAAGAACAAGTGGGTGTTCAAGTTAAAGCGAGACGAGAATGAAAAGCTGACAAAGTACAAGGCTCGCTTAGTTGTCAAAGGATTCAGCCAAAAACAAGGAATCGATTTTGATGAGATTTTCTCACCTGTTGTCAAGATGACTTCGATTAGAGTCATTTTGGGCATGGCTGCGAGCATGGATCTTGAGGTGGAGCAGATGGACGTGAAGACTGCATTTCTTCATGGTGATTTAGAAGAAGAAATATACATGGAACAACCAGAAGGCTTTGAAGTCAACGGAGAGGAGCATATTGTTTGGGCCATAATTGGAATTTACTCCAATTGGGCTTTTACCCTGAGACCCAGAGGGGTTTAGGTTTAAATCGAACCCGATATTCATGTTTTCCCGCCTCATTCAGGAAAGATTGTTTGGAGGTGAATATTGATTTATTACCTAATCAGTTCGGGGTTATTTTTTAGTAATCTAACTATACAATATACGAATTTCCTTAAGAGATAATGAGGTGTAAATACTGATTGGGATAATTAGGGATTGTTTCGATAGCAATCCATCCAAAAAGGATATCTTCGCCGAATCAGTGATTGATTGGCAGTGGACTCGATTTGGCTGATCTCGACTTTAATGAGTGGTGATCTGGACAGTATTTGACGGAGATGAAGTTTCCTAAACAAAGAGGAAGTCTGATCTCAATTGATTCTTAATCAATTGGATTGGAAGAAGAATAAGGAAGGACAGTCCTAATGAAACTCGGAATCCGCCAGGCTGGATTTCACAGCCCTAGGGTTTCGAGAGCAATATAAATATAACTCTTCCAGCAACTAGGAAAGGGTTCTCAACCAAACACAAACAACCACAAGTTCTAGCGCACCGCTAACTTGCCAAAGCCTCTCCGGAGCAACTCACGCAATTCGCCTCCACCTACGATCGATCTTATCTCGTACTCGTGCCGAGCGGTTGCTGAGCCTATCGAGTCAGTCCGCTACTCAGGTAGCAATCGAGTCTGTCGGCTACTCCGGTAGCAATCGAGTCAGTCCGCTACTCCGGTAGCACACCCGTGGTCTTGGTATTAGCTCTGCTTTGCTTCTCCGGATCAGAGTAAGATCCTCAATCCTTAGGGGGTTGGGAAGAAAATCCTGTTAGAGAGTTCTATTCAGGTCTTGTTCGAGTCCTGTACGCCGGCTTAGTCAGCGCCCGCGTAACAGTCGCTTGATCAAGAAGTCAGAGTCATTTGGGAGCAGACGAGAAGACTCGCCAGGGGTCGCACGCGATCAAGTTGCACCGCTCCAAGGGTGCTGGCACGCCTAAAGCACACAGAAGACACGCGAGGAGCAGGCCTCCTCCGCCCCACATGCTGACTGTTCGCCGGGTGCTGAATCCGCCACGAACATTTTGGCACGCCCAGTGGGACTTAGTGTCAAGATTGCGGGATCTACAACGGGTCATCCTTATAAAAGGGTAACCATGTATTGTTTGAAGAATTCCCACAAGGAGCTGATCAAGCATGGTACAGCTGAGTGTAGGGGATTAACCGAAGATGAAGCTAACGAAGTGTTTGGCGGGACCTTGGGGGATGAAGCAACTGTTGTTGCAGCCCTTAAGGCCGTGCGAAGCAGGAAGAATCTGAACCCGGCTTCCGCAACACCAGTTGGGGAAATTGAGGAAGAGATACTAGAGGTGACGGCTGCTCCTCGGGCTGACAACACCGCTCTGGGTTTTGTCAACCGGACAGCTGCATCTGGTTTCTTGGAGGAGGGGTTCGCGGATGAGTCCGCAAATCCGCTGATGTCACCTATAGCACCATTCACTGGGGAGACTGCAACTCCCACAGAGGTGACGGATACTCTGAGAATGCTGATTGAAAAATCTTGTGAGACAGATACAACTCTGAAGAAGGCCAATAGTGTGGTCGTTAATCAAAGTGAATCCGTTAGGCGAATGGAAACTTAGCAGAGGGGGTTCACTGCTAATTTCAAGTACCTCGTCGGACAGCAAGGCCGGCTTGGGGATGACTTGGCTGCCCACGTCAAGAATTCTGATATCTACTGGCGACAGCAACAGGAGCAGGTGGCGGCTACTAACGCCACGCTCGCAAACATGAATATCTTGATGGGACAGCTTTTTGATCGGGTCGACCAGTCTGAAGGGCCCGGCCGTGCAATTACAAATCCAACTCCACCAAGGGACCAACGGAGACGCACAAATGGTCGTGGCGGAACTGGGGGACCTAACACTGAGGCCACTAACTATCAGACAGGGGACCAGGTTCCACCTGCGAGGCCGGTTAATAACAATGCGCTGGAGCAACCAGTGATAGGAGCACAATGTGCGACGATATTATATGCTTATGCCCTCGTTTATGCTTTGTTTAACCCTTATTTATCTAAGATAGAGTCATAATTTAGTTTAGTGTTGTTTTGGTGGAGTTTTGGAAATATGAGCTTAATGATCCGAAAAATGACTAAGTTTGAGAAATCTGGAAAATAGTGTAAAATATGTCTTTTTCGCGATTTTGAGATGAGTGAAAATGTGATCTATCCTTGTCCGAATTCTATGAAATTTGGCGTGCTTAATATTCATATACTGAGGAATGTTGTATTAAAATTTCAGATCAATCGGAGTTCGGGAAGTCACCCAAAAGATGGCTGCAAAACCGCAGTCCGAGCGTTTCAATCCAGGGACTTCCAGGATTTTCCTGGGACTGTGTCCCAACTTCGAAAAATCATTCCCGTCGACTCACGAGGATTTTGATCAAACTGTTTTATGGGGAGATGGCCATATGTGTCTAGTTTATCTGAGACTTGGAATCGCATCAATCGGAGTTCCGAGCGTGGAGATATGCCGGAATTACTGCAGCAAGGTCAAATCTGCCGATTCCAGGAACCTACTGCCCCCTTTTTGTGTTTTCTGTTTTTAACGCACCAAATGGTGTACAAAAGCATATGTGAAGATGGTTCAAGCTTAAAGAAGGTTAGAGGAAGACACCTGGCCATGGCATTGAAGAAAAGTACAAGAAAGAAGTTCTCCTAGTCACACTAGGAGAATCTGCCGAATAGAGGCAGATTGTGTGCTTGATGTTGCTGCCGGCAATTGGGGCATTTTTCGATGGACCAAGACATGTCAAATGAAGTCCAAGATCATACAAGAAGTCCATGAAGATGTGAAGCCCAAGCCTTGAAGAAAAATTCAGAAAAAGAAAACCTAATTGTACTATGAAAGGAAGGTTGCAAAACCTAATCCCATTAGGTTTTCTGAAATCTTTTTGCATAAGGACTGCCGGCAGCCTCTCTCCCTTTTTCCTCTATATATAGCCATCTCATATTCAGAAAAACTTGTCACATCTCAAGCCAAAACACAAAGCCAAAGCTCTACCAAATTCTCCCCAAAGATCCTACATAAACCCTAGCCGAAATCACCTCCACCACCAACCAAGTTTCTGCCGAACTTGGAAAATACCTACTGCCGAGCCACTTTGTTGCCGTGCAGCAGTCCATCCGACCACCATACGCCACCGGATCCACACCAAGACGAAGCTCTCCAAGGTTTCTAAAGTGTGATCTACTCCCCTCTTTCGGTTTAGCTTTTGTTTATGTAGTTATGAATTGTTTTGTCTATGAAACTCTTTTGTATTTTTGGTTTTGGATTATATGTCTATGTATGATTCAAATTGGAGATTGGTTTTATGAATTGTATGTTGATGAATTGTTTGATTCGATGTTTAGACTTAGGTTTAAATTTCGGCAACAATGAATTTGCATGTTAATTTTGTAATATAAAACTTGTAAGATGAATACACTTAGATAATTAGGACAGCGGTATTGATGCATGTTGAGGATTTAAATCGGTTAGTAATCTAAGGGCGTGACTTAAAAACCGACTCATTAGTGTTGTTTGGCAAACAAGTAAATCTAGATGTTAGGTTTCATCTAACCCGAGTAGAATGAATAAAGATGAAACGTATGTTGCTTTGATTCTATTGTGCTCACTTAGGGTATAACCTTAGCTAAAACTTGCATGTTAAATGAGACGATTGACAACCTTGCTTGTTTACATGTTTTCGATTATAGACTTTTGTGCTTCAATGCTATTACTTGTATAAGGTAGCATAACTTTTAGGATCACCATGCGAATAGCTCGATCTTAAAACATAAGAAAAAGTCTCTCAACTAGGTAAAATCGGAAACGTTCTAGTTGTAGGTCGAAACTTGTTTAAGTCCAATGCATGCTAAATACTTGTTCCTTACCTTCTTTTGTGTGAATCTTATATGTTAAATGAGTTGAGTGTGGAGTGCTTTGTGTGAAAGATGTCGACCAAAACTTGTAAATATTAGACTTAGGATTTATTTTCAGCAACTTTTATTTTCGTGATACCTAGTTTAGGGCAGCTTGCTGCCGTGCCTATTTCCCCATGTGTGTGACGTTTTGTACATAATTGTGTGAATATTTTGACTAACAATTTCATATCTCAGGTACCCTTAATCCCCGGCTTAGAACGATCCCTACTTATGTCTATACTACTAACGATTGTAGGGTTATTATTGCTTGATGCTCGCTTCGGCGACTCATCAATTTTTGGCGCCGTTGCCGGGGATTATAAAAGCTTGATATGTGTTATTGTTGTGTATATAAGTTGCTGGAAATTTTTGTTGTGAAGTTGTAAAGTTGTAAATTTTAATTTTATTTTGTGATTTTTGTAAAGTAGAAATATGCTTCGGCATGTAGAGTTTAAATTTCGGAAGTTGCATGATGTATATTGATGTATGTTGGTAATCACTTAGTTTAATTTCTAGGAAGTTGATAGTGTTGTGTATGTTTGAGTTTATTGTAGTTTCTAAAGTGTAACATGTAGGTGAAGCCTCTTTTGTTGATCATAACCAAAACCCTTCATGTGAATGGTGCTATGTCGGAGGCCGTTTCTATGTAGATTGGGAAACGCGGGATACTTCCCCCCCACGCATATAAGCGTTTCTTCGGTAATAGTATTACTTCTGTGAGGTTGAGGGCGGTTTTAATCAACACTTGAGACCGCTAGGGATCCGTGTTTGTTTTACAAAGTATGGGGAAGTTATTATCATAGATATGGTTCTCAGGTTTGTCTAACTGGATCTCAAGGCCCATAGACTGATGTTCATTCTCGGTGAGTGAGTCGATAGGGGGTTCGCCCTCCGTGGTGTCCAACAACGAGTCCTGCCTGGTTCCTGTAGGGGGTTCGCCCTCCGTGATTGTAATGACCTTTGAAACGTAAAATCCGCACGACCTAGTCGACAGCTTGTGCCGAAGCATCACCTCACTTTAGACGCTAGAAAATAACTTGACATATGTAGCCTATTTTCTTCAAAGATAAAACATGTTGTGTGGTTTAACTCTTGAGGTATATCGGACTAAGCATGATACTACCGGGGGCTGTATCAGTCCATTGCACCGTTATCTCCTCTGCTCCACGTACTTCGAGAGTTAGAACAAATTTTAAAAGAAATTAAACCTAGCGATTACATGATCATGGACGTTTTGAATTTTGCTCTCTTATTGCCGAACCATGCTTGTGCTTTGCCGTGTGTTGTATGCTTTGCCGAATGTGATTTTGTGTATCATTGTTTGAAAATTGTTTGTATTTGCTAATGCCATGGCTTGTATAGCTTTGTATATTCTTGCATTTATCTTTGTGTTTTGTTCATTTTGATGTGTCTTGTGCGTGTGCAGATTGAATTGAAAAGAAAAAAAGTGCAGGAAATACCACCTTCTGCCCAAAACAGAAATCGGGCAGTGCAATCCGTCGACTTTGGATGGCTGCCGTTTTCAGCTCACAAAACTTGGGAAAGTGAGCCATACACCGTTGGAAAGGTCTCTGAGTCTACTTTCTGTAGGATTTTACAGAAGTTGATTTGGAGTCTCGAGCCGTTGCCAGTTTTAATTTGAGTGCAGCAAGGTCAATCTGGCGAAACAGAACACTGGGCAGATCAATAGGTCCGATTAAAGACCAAACAAAGAGTACTTCTGCTGGTCCGATTGAGGCAAATTTTATACCGGTGGAAAGCTCTGTGTGTCCACTACAACATTTATTTACAACACTTTTGCATTAGGATAGTGGAACACACCCAAATTCGAGCCTTAAGAGGAAGCGTTCCATCTGCCAAAGCTTCTGCCGAGCTGCCTGCAGCCTGACGCCTTGCTTGCTGCCGCGCAGCCCTGCCGATATTCCTCCGTGCGCATGCTTGCTCTTTCCCCCAGCAATGCAACCTTGCACCTTGTTGCCAATGCCGCACCAACTTCCTGCCTTGCTGCCGAGAGAAAGATGCCCCTACCGCAGCCTGCCGGTGCTGCTGCCCCTGGAGCCAGCCCTGCTACCTGCCGATACCACCTGCCGAGAGGCATGACAAGCAGCCAGCCTGCAGCGTGCCAAGAACCAACATGCCGAACAGGAGCATGCAAGCATCCTGCCAAGCAGCACGCAGCCTGCACCGGCCGAGTAGGGCTGCCCCTGCCAGGAAGCTGCCGATACACCAGAAAACTTGCCGAGAAGTATTCCTATGAAATTTCTAGCTTGTCTAGCTGTGTCCTGGGTTTGCAATGAAGCTTCCAAAGTCCAAAAAGGCTGCAGGCATGTAGGGAATCAAAAGAAGAAAACCTAGTCCGAGGAGAGAAAGGAAAACCTAAACCTTTGAAGATTGGGAAAACCTGCCAAGAGGGCAGCCTTTGCCAAAGCTGCAGCCTTATGTCCTGCCCTTCCGAAAGTCACTGCCGAGAAGCAGTTTTCTGCCGAGAGAGAGAGAGTTGCTGCCCTTCTTTGCCGATAGCAACACTTTTGGCCACAATAAACACATACAAAACACATGGTGAAGAGTCTAAGCTATGGACTATAAACACAAAGCGCTACTTGGGAGGCAACCCAATTCGATCAAAGAAAAGTGAAGGAGCCATCACCGGGAGTTTGAAATTTCTTAACCCTTCTCTTTTTCTTTGGTTTGTGATGATTTGTTGGAATGTGTTAGACTATTGCATGCTTAGGAAGTTACTTGCTATAATTCTATGCTTACATTGAGGACAACGTAATTTTCTAAGTGTGGGGTGGGATAACGTATTCCGTTTATGTTTTCGTGTGCTTAGTTTAGAAAAGAAAATTTAGAAAATGTTCCACAAAAATAGAGTGTTTAAATTGTTTGTTTCGAGTCTTAGGATGCCCCTAATATGTCAATGATGTTTTTTCTCCTCTTTGCATACATAGATGATAGTTGTGTATACAATTAAAATTGTGAGTTTCATGGATTTTGTGCATTGGTAGGAGCATGTAGGACTTGTTGATTAACGAAGCATGCATGTTTTAGCTAGTTTGTTTCCATAATAACCTATGTGAGCTTTAGAGCCAAATTGCTTTCTTCTTGAGTGATAAAAAGATAAAAATTCGATAAATTCGTAGGAAGCATGAAACCTCATAATTCTTTGATTATTCGATGACTATATGCAATAGCTTTTCATGGACTCTAGAAGTGCTAGAACTCGTTCTTGTGATTATTGAAACTTGATAGTCATGAAAATTGCCTTGATTTTGAAAAGGATTGAAAAACGTTATATTAGGATCACCACCATTGCCAAATAAAGCATGTGCCCTATTTGTGCCCGTCGTGGGACTCCTTAGAAAACCCCTTTGAGCCTACGTTGAGCCTTTTCTTTCATCACCCTTATTAAAATTCCTATGCTTAGAATAGTTATATCTTGACCCTTGTCCTCGCGAGACTTGGCAAAAGTTTGAAATCGATTTGGAGGTTTGATGTAGAGTGGTGTCATGAAACAAGTGTGGGGTGGACTTAGCTAGAAATTGTGTGAAAAATGTATATGCCGTGCCTAGCAAAAGTGAAAAATATGTAAACGGACAGAAAAGAAAAGAAAAGAAAAACATGAAGTCCGAAAGAAAAAGAAAAGAAGTTTAGGCACGGTTTTGATTGAAAATTGCTAAGTCCTATCCTTGAATAAATGTTGTGAGCTTGGAATTTCGTTCGTATTGGAAGGTCTAGCATTGTGAAAATTCGACCTTTGTCCATGTTTATGATGTTTTGGGAAGTAAAAAATGAAGGAAGGGTCCAACAAGATAATATCCGACCCACCCTTGGAGTGAAGCCATAAGGAGGATCAAGAATTGCCAAGTCTTGGTGATGTTTTTAAGCACCACTTATCCTAAATTTCCTTCCCTATAGCCAAGCCCCATATTTATTCCCCTATAACGTTTTCATGATTCTTAAGATGGCATACTTTGATTTGTGGAGATTTTCTCAAGAGTTGAGCATATGGTTTTTGTCCATTCGTGCATATAGTTATCATATGAGGTTTTTCCATAAAAATTCACAAAGTGCTTTCGTTTATTTGACATATGCAAGTTACTCTTCGTAATTCATTATCTTTCGCTTGCATATACTTATGAGTGAATACCATGCTTCGAGAGAAAAGAAGAGAGTATGCCTAGTGAGGAGGATTGAATTAGCTTTAACATGTCTACATGTTTACTTTTTGTTCTTATATGTTCATATTGATGTCACATGTTCATGAAACTTGGAATTTTCGTGCTTAACATTCTCAGGCATTAACTTGAAAGCTATGTGTACATACGAGCCTGAGACAAATTGTTAGGGGCAATAGTTTGTTTTGAGTCTAGTTTAATTTAGTTTGCTAAGGGACTAGCAAAGGATAAGTGTGGGGTAGTTGATAGGAGCACAATGTGCGACGATATTATATGCTTATGCCCTCGTTTATGCTTTGTTTAACCCTTATTTATCTAAGATAGAGTCATAATTTAGTTTAGTGTTGTTTTGGTGGAGTTTTGGAAATATGAGCTTAATGATCCGAAAAATGACTAAGTTTGAGAAATCTGGAAAATAGTGTAAAATATGTCTTTTTCGCGATTTTGAGATGAGTGAAAATGTGATCTATCCTTGTCCGAATTCTATGAAATTTGGCGTGCTTAATATTCATATACTGAGGAATGTTGTATTAAAATTTCAGATCAATCGGAGTTCGGGAAGTCACCCAAAAGATGGCTGCAAAACCGCAGTCCGAGCGTTTCAATCCAGGGACTTCCAGGATTTTCCTGGGACTGTGTCCCAACTTCGAAAAATCATTCCCGTCGACTCACGAGGATTTTGATCAAACTGTTTTATGGGGAGATGGCCATATGTGTCTAGTTTATCTGAGACTTGGAATCGCATCAATCGGAGTTCCGAGCGTGGAGATATGCCGGAATTACTGCAGCAAGGTCAAATCTGCCGATTCCAGGAACCTACTGCCCCCTTTTTGTGTTTTCTGTTTTTAACGCACCAAATGGTGTACAAAAGCATATGTGAAGATGGTTCAAGCTTAAAGAAGGTTAGAGGAAGACACCTGGCCATGGCATTGAAGAAAAGTACAAGAAAGAAGTTCTCCTAGTCACACTAGGAGAATCTGCCGAATAGAGGCAGATTGTGTGCTTGATGTTGCTGCCGGCAATTGGGGCATTTTTCGATGGACCAAGACATGTCAAATGAAGTCCAAGATCATACAAGAAGTCCATGAAGATGTGAAGCCCAAGCCTTGAAGAAAAATTCAGAAAAAGAAAACCTAATTGTACTATGAAAGGAAGGTTGCAAAACCTAATCCCATTAGGTTTTCTGAAATCTTTTTGCATAAGGACTGCCGGCAGCCTCTCTCCCTTTTTCCTCTATATATAGCCATCTCATATTCAGAAAAACTTGTCACATCTCAAGCCAAAACACAAAGCCAAAGCTCTACCAAATTCTCCCCAAAGATCCTACATAAACCCTAGCCGAAATCACCTCCACCACCAACCAAGTTTCTGCCGAACTTGGAAAATACCTACTGCCGAGCCACTTTGTTGCCGTGCAGCAGTCCATCCGACCACCATACGCCACCGGATCCACACCAAGACGAAGCTCTCCAAGGTTTCTAAAGTGTGATCTACTCCCCTCTTTCGGTTTAGCTTTTGTTTATGTAGTTATGAATTGTTTTGTCTATGAAACTCTTTTGTATTTTTGGTTTTGGATTATATGTCTATGTATGATTCAAATTGGAGATTGGTTTTATGAATTGTATGTTGATGAATTGTTTGAT
This sequence comes from Potentilla sterilis, assembly GCA_963682095.1. Classification (NCBI taxonomy): domain Eukaryota; kingdom Viridiplantae; phylum Streptophyta; class Magnoliopsida; order Rosales; family Rosaceae; genus Potentilla; species Potentilla sterilis. Next base: position 25,106,543 of record OY821754.1, read on the forward strand.
TCGATGTTTAGACTTAGGTTTAAATTTCGGCAACAATGAATTTGCATGTTAATTTTGTAATATAAAACTTGTAAGATGAATACACTTAGATAATTAGGACAGCGGTATTGATGCATGTTGAGGATTTAAATCGGTTAGTAATCTAAGGGCGTGACTTAAAAACCGACTCATTAGTGTTGTTTGGCAAACAAGTAAATCTAGATGTTAGGTTTCATCTAACCCGAGTAGAATGAATAAAGATGAAACGTATGTTGCTTTGATTCTATTGTGCTCACTTAGGGTATAACCTTAGCTAAAACTTGCATGTTAAATGAGACGATTGACAACCTTGCTTGTTTACATGTTTTCGATTATAGACTTTTGTGCTTCAATGCTATTACTTGTATAAGGTAGCATAACTTTTAGGATCACCATGCGAATAGCTCGATCTTAAAACATAAGAAAAAGTCTCTCAACTAGGTAAAATCGGAAACGTTCTAGTTGTAGGTCGAAACTTGTTTAAGTCCAATGCATGCTAAATACTTGTTCCTTACCTTCTTTTGTGTGAATCTTATATGTTAAATGAGTTGAGTGTGGAGTGCTTTGTGTGAAAGATGTCGACCAAAACTTGTAAATATTAGACTTAGGATTTATTTTCAGCAACTTTTATTTTCGTGATACCTAGTTTAGGGCAGCTTGCTGCCGTGCCTATTTCCCCATGTGTGTGACGTTTTGTACATAATTGTGTGAATATTTTGACTAACAATTTCATATCTCAGGTACCCTTAATCCCCGGCTTAGAACGATCCCTACTTATGTCTATACTACTAACGATTGTAGGGTTATTATTGCTTGATGCTCGCTTCGGCGACTCATCAACCAGCAAACGTCGTGGCCCAGATAACTTTGGACGACATTGGCAGAATTTTCTCTGACAAGCTCAGGGAACTGCAGGGGTTGCCCGACGTCGACAGGACGTACGAGAATCCATTAACTCAAGAGGTCAATGCGATCCCGTTCCCTGCTGGGTTTAAGCCAATCCGTTTTACTCCGTTTACTGGCCAGACGTCGGAGGATGCTGAGACGCACATCATGCGTTTCACCAATGAATCGGGTCAGTATGCTGAGGACCCAATCATGAAGTTAAAGCTCTTTCCTACATCCTTGGCGGGGGAAGCAGCAATCTGGTATAAGCGTTTGAAACCTGGGTCAATTCCAGACTGGAAGACCATGGAGGTTCTTTTCAAAACCATGTTTGGTATTGTGGAAGCAAAGATCGGGGTCAAGGACCTGGCAGAAACTGAACAAAGGCCTGACGAGTCTGCCACTGACTATTTACGAAGGTTCAAGCTGGAACTAACCCGCTGCGAGATGGAAATTCCAGAGGAGCATGCAGTAAGAATGGCGATTGATGGCCTGGTAGACGAGATCCGCCAGGGCTTCCGGCAGGTGCACGTGACCACGATGGCGGATTTGACTAATCGCCTGGGTCAGGAGCAGCACTACGTTGATCGGTCCAGGGATAGAAACGAAAGGCGGAAGGGAACTCCTACGTCCTATTATCCGGGAACTCTGAAGCCCAAAACTCCACTGCCGACTGCGGCTAAGACCGTAGCAACTATTCAGGCAGATGCTGTGCCTAGACCAATCCTAACTTGGGTTGATGAGGAGTTGGAGCACGAGGTGGCGGTTATTGAGCGGACCGATAAGAAGCCTTTACAGTCCCATATAGCGAAGCAGGTCAGGGAGACTGTGAAGTTAATAGCGCCGCTCCCAACCAAGTCAGCTTTTCAGGAATATACCTACAACGCCCACAAGGCTCCCGAGATTCTGCAAGAGTTATTCAACTTGGGGCGTCTGCACCACGACGGATTCATTCCCAAGCCTGATTGCATGGCGGGAAAGACGTACTATAGCTTCCACAATATGAACAATCATAACACCAAAGATTGTGTGAAGCTGAAGGACCAACTGCAGATATGGATCAATGACAACACCCTACAGTTGGAGAATCCTAAGATGCCTCAGTGGACAGCTGCTAAGGGCGGTCCACGGGTGAACGCGATTGAGATCAGTGTTGTCCGCGTCCAACACAGCAGCGCGGGAGGCAGGTTTCCAGGTTTCAAGAGTATACTTACGACGCAAGCAAGGCGGAGGAAATCTGGGAAACCATGGTGCACCAGGGGGCACCAGAGATTCAGGAGTTCTACCAATACCATCCCAACACAGGGGATGGCGGATTTACATGTTTTTTCCATCGTTCTTTTGACCACTGTACTTCTGAATGTGTAGGTCTGAAGGATCAGTTGCAGGAGTGGCTGAACGATGGCAAGTTGGAGTTTGACGACGGCCAGTCTAGTCCCTGTCCAGAGTTTTGGGTTGGGGCTATCGAAGAAGAGGATATGGTGCTGGTCCCTCGCTCTAAGCTCTGCCTCACCTGTAGATTGACTACAGGACAGCCGATTACTTATGATGAATTTCAGGCGGCTTTGAAGGAGGCAGAGGAGAAGGCCGAGAAGAGAGCCCTCGAGAAGGCTAAGCTAGAGCATCTGCCGCCCGAGAAGTCGGGCCGGGAGAGTTCCAAGCGGATGAAGTACCATCATGGGTCCGAGGACAGTTATGCTAGCAGAACAAGCCCTAGGCAGGATCCAGGACCATCCAGAGTCAAGTCAGCTACGGCTGGGGGTTCGCACAAGGCTGCGAATCCAGAGCCATCTATGGAAGTTTATATTCCGCCAGCTTCTAGGAATGACCCGAAGGCGGACAGATGGTATACTCAGCGAGACGGCAAGGCAATTGAGCTTGCTGTAGTGACCACCCGAAACGAGAGGAGACGCTTTGGAAAAGCAAAGAGGACCTTGGCGGATCTGGCTTCGGGAAAGGTAACCGAGGACGAGTTGTCAGTACCTGTGGAGCAGGTGGAGCAGATCCATAGGCGCTACAGAGTAAGAACTAAGTCCTACGTGGACTCTAGACGACAGCGATCCACGGAAGTTCCACCGGCGCCTCGGAGGAGTGTACACGACCGGGTGGCGGATCTGCCAAGATCCACTGGGGCACCTCAGTCCAAGCTAAGGCGCAAGCTGGAGTTCTCTCCTGAGCGTTCAAAGGCCAGACAGTCGCCCCCGAGGAAAACGCAACCAGAAGCTGCTGGAAAGCAGAAGGAGTCGGAGGTTCAGGAAGACATGATGGTGATCGACACCAACAGGGGTTCCACCGTTCTGAGGTGGGTACCTAAGGAGAGCAGCGCAACATTGGCTACAAGCACGAGTAACGTGGGGGTTCCTGTGAGGGAGAATTCCCTCAAGGAATCCAACGTAGCTTTGGCGGATTCGAGCGGGACGCCTACTACTGACTCTCAAGCTAGGCCGAAGGAACCGAAAGCGCCTACTAACTTCCTAGAGTACGCAGCTAAGAAGCTGCAGATGAGTGTGCCAACTAGGCCATCCTCAGTCGCCTCCAGCGTTAAGGCTGACTCTGAAACAGGAGATGTGGACCTCGACAAAGAGGACGAAATGGTCGACTACGAGGAGGAGCCAGAGGCGGCGGATGAGGAGGAAGTGCCGATGGACGAGGAGCAGCCTGAGGACGAAGCTATGGTTCATAATTGCAACATGGTGTTAATACTCTCTTCGGCTTATGCTCTGCCAGAGCCCGTGCCTACTGCTCATTTTATTGACGTTGAAGAGTCACCCAAGCCTGTTTATTCAGTACAGGAACCCGAGGATGAGAGCGAGGCAGAATCCGAGCCTGGGGTTTTTCGTTCCAGCCACGAATATCCTGAGGGGGCTGGGGATCTTTTAAAGCAGTGCGTGATGTTCGCCAAGCCCACATTCGATATGTCCCAACATATGAAACCTTTATATGTCACGGCTGAGGTGGAGGGGGTCAAGGTCCGCAAAGTCTTAATAGACACAGGGGCCGCAGTGAACGTCATCACCACCACTACTGTGGAGCAGCTCAAGGTTCCGAAACAAAAACTTATTCAGTCTGTCTCCAAGGTGAAGGGGTTTTCGGGGACTATTGCTCCTACTGCCGGGGTGGTCATGCTCAGAGTCAAGATAGGACCATCCGACGCCTATCAAGCTTTCTTCGTGGCTGAGGCGAACGCTCCCTATCATATGATTTTAGGGAGGGACTTGATCCACAAAGCATTGGCCGTTCCCTCATCTCTTCATCAAGAGATGATCATGTGGGATCCAGTCGCGGATCTACCAGTGCTCATCAAGGCGGATGAGCGTCCTTATTCTATAGCGGCCGTCCAGTTGGAGGCCAGCTATTACAATAGGATTATGAGACCTCTCAGAATTGAGGGGGTCGATCATAAGGGGCATCCAATCGGGGTGACCCAGAACGAATTGTCTCAATGGGGAATTGCCCAGGCCATGGTAGATTACAGCCGGCCAGTTTCCATTGAGTTTCTTCCACATGTTTCCAATGAGTGACGTCCTCTCACATGAGGCGTCAGAGGCCTTTGCTCTTTTTATGCAACGATTAACTATTTATCGAATGGAGCAAATGGCTTGGGAGGAAGTAGCACTGGTCGAGTGCATTGAGGAAGAAGATTTTGAAGCTTCGACAGGGGTGGAAGTAATTCAGCCTGCTCCCGCAGCATTAGATGATACTCCACCCAAGGTACGTGATCCTGTAGAAAAGATCAACCTGGGGACGGAAGGCTGAGCCCATGGAGGTGGGGATTAGTCAGTACCTTGAATCAGATTTGAAGTAGCAACTGATAGGGTTGCTGCAGGAGTTTAAGGACTGCTTTGCAGAAAAATACCAAGATATGCCGGGTTTGTCAAAGGAGTTGGCTTGTCATCGCATCCCCATCAAGGAGGGGTGCAGGCCAGTAAAACAAGAACAGCGGCGGATGAACGCGGAAACTGCAATGGCGGTCAAGAAAGAAGTTCAAAGCATGGTTGATGCTGGGATAATCAGACCGACTCTATATCCGGAATGGTTATCCAACATTGTTCCTGTCAGGAAGAAGAATGGCAAGATTCGAGTATGCGTGGACTACAGGGATTTGAATGCTGCATCGCCTAAGGATGTCTATCCTATGCCCATAGCGGATATGTTGGTGGATGTAGTAGCGGGGCACGAGTTACTATCGTTTATGGATGGAACGGCAGGTTATCACCAGATTCCTATATATGAGCCGGACATCTCCAAAACTGCTTTCCGCTGCCCTGGGTTTACAGGAGCGTTTGAATATCTCAGCATGCCGTTCGGCTTAACCAATGCAGGGGCTACATATCAACGTGCGATGAACATAATTTTCAGCAAAATATTGGGGGACATCCTTGAGGTCTACATCGACGATGTGGTGGTAAAATTGAAGAAAAAGGAAGACCACATTGATCATCTCAGAGGGGTGTTCACTATCATGCGAAAGCATCAGCTTAAAATGAATCCAGCTAAGTGTGTTTCTGGGGTTTGTGCTGGTGACTTTCTGGGGTTTGTAGTGCATGAGAGGGGCATCGAGGTGGCTGGCGATAAGGTCCAGGCTGTGTTAGACACACCAGCACCACGGAACAAGAAGGAATTACAGAGCTTGTTGGGAAAGATTAATTTCCTCAGAAGATTTATATCCAACTCAGCAGGCAAGGTTGCGCCTTTCTCTCCTCTGCTCAAGCTCAAACTAGGGGAAGTCTTTAAGTGGGGTCCTGAGCTCCAAGCTGCTTTTGACAGGATCAAGGAGTATTTGGCTAGTCCGCCCGTCCTTTGGCCGCCTACGCCCGGTATTCCTCTCAAGTTATATATTTCTGCATCTGATATTTCTATCGCAGGACTGCTGGCCCAGGATGAAACCCTGGCGGATGGAAAGAAGATTGAATACGCGGTATCCTACATTAGTCGGACACTATTGGATGCAGAAACCAGGTATTCACCAATCGAGAGGCTGTGTTTAGCCCTGTATTTCGCTGGTATTAAGCTTCGCCACTACATGCTTTCATTTACAACGATAGTGGTGGCACAAATGGACTTGGTGAAGTATATGCTGACGAGACCTATCCTAAGGGGTAGGATTGGCAAGTGGGTGTTAGCCCTTTCAAAGTTTTCCTTGCAGTACGCGCCACTTAAGGCTATGACGGGTCAGGCTATCGCGGATTTCCTATTGCACCATCCTATTGAGGAGGAATTTACAGAGCCGCCAAAGTTTGTTCATATGATCCGCTACCAGCCTTGGATTTTATACTTCGATGGTAGCAGTACCAGTAAGTTGGCTGGCGCCGGAATTTGCATTCAGAACCCAGCAGGCACTAAATATCTTTATTCTTTTCAGCTGGAGTGGACGTGCACCAACAACCAGGCAGAGTATGAGGCCCTACTCATTGGGTTGGAGTTGTTGCTCGACCTGGGGGCACAAGAAATCGAAATACTTAGAGACTCAATGCTCGTTATCAATCAACTTTTGGGGGTCTACAAGTGCATATCTTTCCATTTGGTGCACTACTACGAGCGGACTATCGAGCTGCTGGATCGTTTCATCGACATTTCCTTGGACTACATTCCCAGGGAATTGAACTCTGCAGCTAATGAGTTGGCACAATTGGCCACAGGAATCAGTTTAGCCCAAGGAGTGAAGGAGAGAATCCTTCGGGTAGAGCGCATGACTCTACCATCTTTTGCTATCCACCGGGAGGACCGCGGAGAGTGGTTGGTCGCTACAGTCGAACCCATCGATACTGACTGGCGGATACCAATCATAGCATATCTAAAGGACCCATCTGCACCGTCTGAGAGAAAGATCAGGCACCTCGCGACTAATTACCTTCTCAAGGGAGAAGACCTATTCTGAAGGGGGGAGGATGGAGTCCTATTAAGGTGTATCTTTGGCGTTGAGGCCAAGTGGATTATGAGGGAGGTACACTTAGGGGTCTGCGGTTCACACCAGTCCGGACCCAAAATGAGGTGGCTTATTCGAAGATACGGATACCATTGGCCATCTGTGTTGAAAGACTGCCATAGTTTTGCTCAGGGTTGTCAGGATTGCCAAAAGCACGGGCCGGTTCAGCACATTCCAAATATCCCTTTACAACCTATCATCAAGCCTTGGCCCGCCAGGGGTTGGGCATTGGATTTTGTAGGAGAGATTCACCCACATTCATCTTCGCAGCACAAGTTTCTGTTGCTAGGTACTGATTTCTTTACGAAATGGGTGGAGGCTATACCGACCAGGAACTGTGATGCAGACACCGTTATCCGCTTTATGTTTCAAAATATCATTTGCCGGTATGGCATTCCAGAATGCATAGTGGCGGACCGGGGGGCAGCCTTTATGGCTGAGAAGACCCAAGCCTGGCTAGCGGATTACGGTATCCAGTTCCTACATTCCTCTCCTTATTATGCTCAATCCAAGGGTCAAGCAGAAGCTACTAACAAGGTTATCCTATCCATCATGAAGAAGATGCTCGTGGATAACCCAAGATCATGGCATACTCGATCAGCTTGATAACACACTTTGGGCCTATAGGACTTCTAAAAGGACTCCTACGGGCACTACTCCTTATGCGTTAATGTATGGCCATGATGCTGTTCTGCCATTGGAGATCAATGTAGCTTCTTTGAGGGTTCGTGAGCAACACCAGCTGCTTGGTGATGACTATGTGCAGGCCATGTTCCAAGAACATGAAGACCTTGACGAGAAGCGGCTTGAAGCCTTGGAAAGCATCATCCTTGAGAAGCAGCGGATCGCCAAGGCATATGATAAGCGGACCAAGGGTAAGTCCTATGGCGAAGGAGACTTGGTCTGGAAGGTCGCTCTGCCCCTCGACGAACCGGGTCGTGGTAAATGGAGTGCTCGTTGGGAGGGTCCATTTGTCGTCGATCGTATTGTGGTCAAGGGAGCTTACCAGCTCCGCGACTTGGACGGGGAAGTACACAGAAACCCCATCAATGGGAGATATCTTAAGAAGTACTTTCCAAGTGTCTGGGAGTTCGAAGTTCCTCCTGCGGGTGAAGATTCTGGTCAGAATTCTTCTTAGTCCAGCGCGCTCGGGGGGCAACAAGTTAGAACGGCACAACCGCTAGGGGTGTTTCTGCCGTATTTTGAGTTTTCCAAGTTTTTCATTGCAAAATCGTTAGGGTTTTGTCTTTTTCCTTGTTTTATTTCGACATCCGCTTGGGGTGTCTATGTCCTTATACTTTTCCTCATCAATACAGTTCATATCTTTGGGGAATGATCGGTCCTAAGTATTGCAATTACCGCTCACTTTATATATACAAAGGGCTTTGCGGCCAAGGGCATTACAAGGAAAATGAAATATAACAAGAGCTGCTAGCTAGCTCTGAAACCATGCATACTTTTCTCTAAGTCTTGAGCTTGGCGGATTCCTCATGTTTATTTCGTTATCCGCTCGCGGAGACTCCGAGGGCTGTGTCTTTACCATCACCAACGAAACGGACCTCTGCTCATTCCAGGAAGGGATCGTTTTATGAAAAGCAGAGGGAGGAGTTTGCAAAACTAGAGGAGGTAAAGAGTGAGCCTGCAACACTTCAGACAAAGCACCACGTTCCGCTGACGGAACGAGTGGTTGGGTTGGCTGCGATGACGGGCACTTTCAACCCTTCCTCCGTGGTTGATGGCACCTAACCGGGTCACCAGCGTTATCCAGCATGGGGAACAGCCATGCCTGGCCGGGTATGGGCTACATACCTCGAAGCGCAGGTTCAGGCCGCCTAACGCTAGGTGACCGGGGTTAGGATTTGTTTAACGCTGGGTGACTGAGGTTACTGAAGTGTTTAGCCGGAATTTCAGTTTCTCTGGTGGAAAGGCTTGTGGCAACCACAGGGTTGCACTATTTGTGAACCATACTAGGGTTGCCATATCTGCTCTAAGTTGGCAAATCTGATAGGGTTTTCGTTGCAACTAGGGGTTCCTTTTATACTACATTTCGAAGGGAATCCAACGGTTAGGGGTTACCGGGGCTTTAATGCCGTGGTCTGCCCGTATTGATGAAACCATCCGTTTCGGTCGCCTATTCAATTGGGAACCGGTACGTAATAAACGGGGGTTTGACTCGCGACTTTTCGGGTTTCCACCACGGTGCGGTGACGGTCAAATCCTGCATTAATCACAGTTTACTTTCCCCATGCATCCGTTAGGGCCGTCTGAAGCTGGGCCTGTTCTTTGATGCTAGGAGGCCGGGTTTGCTTCATGGCGGATGGGCTTCCACCTGTTTGTTCAATCACAGTCCATTCACGTGGGAGCCAATTATTTGGTTATCTAGTTTACTCGGCTTTGCTTTGTCTTCACACATCCGCGCAGCCTAGTGAACTAGGGGGGCAACATAAGGGCAGTATCCGCACTCATCTTTTGTGTTTGTGAATCTTTTGTGTTTGTGACGGATTTTTAAAATTTTTGACATTTTTCCGAACTCCCCTTAGGGTTGGGCCTTGTTGCTCTGCGAATTAGAATTTTCAGGGACATGCGCTAGGGGGGTGCCCAAATTTTTCGCCTTTGATAATAGAGTTTTTGATGCAAGTCTTGTTTCCAAAACTGTTATTTTTATAAATTAAAGGGGCTTTGCGGCCATGGCTATTACAAAGGCGGGACTGAAGTACATACAAAGAAACAAATTATGGATCCGCGAACTAGCTCTGATACCATCTCGGTATATAGGGGATTTCCGCCGGTCCTTCGATCTAGACTCTTTCCGAGCAGGGGTCGAAGACGGAGATCTCGAGAGCATGATGGATAGAGCATGAAGATTGTTTGGCAGAAACTGTCTTGGTGCCGAAGCAGAGTGGCAGATAGGCATCCGTTGCCTACAATCTCTTGTTGTTCCAGGAGCTCAATAGACGAACGCCGGCTATCTCCGCAGAGGAAATGCATATGTCAGATCCGGAAAAGGATGGCTGACACAGAATTTCCTTCATATCGAAGAAGACAAGACAATAGGCGTGAGGAGGGTACCCGAACCTGCATCCATGCTGGGCCTCTGGCCGATGCGAATAGTGGGGTGCTAGATCAGCAGCTACCAATCTATAATCACATCCGCCCGGGACATAACATGGGATGTTATGGTTCGGGGTTTGTTTAACATGGGGTGTTATGATTCGGGGTGTTCAAGAGAACATCCGAACTAGATCTGGTGGAAAGGATTGAGGAAGCCATAGCGGCTGATAGGAGAACCTAAGGGAAGAAGTAAGGAAAAACATTCTAATTAAGTTGATTTGGGGTTCTCATTTCCGGCCATTGAGGGGTTGTTTTTATAGTCTCATGAGAAAGCAATCCAAGGGCTGAGATTAACTTGTGCAGTTATTAGGCAGTTGGATGTTGGAACCGCTTTGGCGTTTGAATTTCAAATTTTTTGAGAAACGGTTCTGCAGTTCCGACAGTAATGCCGAGACAGTTGCGCAGGGATTGGTTTTTGAACCAAACCAAATTGGGCTTGGTTGTCAATTATATAAGATGGAATACATATATTTATCAAGCCAATGTTCATTGTGGGTTGGGCCTAAATTCATACAGCAGCAGGCCCAATCTCTTGATCTTAGCCTTGGACTTGCTGATCGAGCGGTCCAGTTCTACGTTGGCTTTCTTGGCCTGACGCTCTCTCTCCTGAAAGTTGGTTGCCAAAAGCTTTTGCTGGTTCAATTGCTCCGTGCGATTGGCCTGCTTCTGGCGGAGGAGGGAGATTTGCTGCTCTATGGTCGCCTTCATTTCCTCAAGTTTGGCAATTTCAGCTGCCTCCGTGTCATTGCCAGCCGCAATGACTAAATCTTGATAAGCGCGGGCGGCGTTGGCGAAGGCCACGCCAGCTTCCTGGAGCTGGGCACGCTGAGGGGACCGGGCAGCTAAACGTTCCTGCAGGCTTTTCAATTCTGCTGGAAGACTAAGAAGGGCAGCGTTGGCTTCAGTCTGGAGCTCGGGGGGCAGCTGTTGGAGTTGGCTTTTAAGAATGTCAAGGGCAGAGACGAGCTCATCCGCCACTTGGGTGTCTGCGGGATCCTTCTCTCCCAGATGCTCTAGGAATCCCCATGCTTCCTGCACCTCTATAGGTTCCTCTTCAGGGCTGTCTGGCCGGGGAAAGAGGTCTTCGGCCAGAATGGAGGAGGAAGCGGATTTATCCTGAGGTCCAGAACCAGATCCGTCAGGGGTCGCTGAGGACTGTGCGGAGGGGGTAGTGACCAGGCCCAGGATGACTTCATTCTATGGCAGGGGGATCGGCTCTATAGCTGATTCCGCTGGGCCGGGATCCGCCACCGGTGGGGTGGCACTCTTGGTTGCCACCCTTTCATCTTCCACCTGCGCACAATGAAGGAGGATTGGGAGTAATTCTAACCAAGGGAGGCGACGATTCGAAACATAGGCAGTGTATACCTCAGTAGTCTCTGGGTGGGGGTTTGTTTCTGGCTGATCCAGAGGGACCCCTTGCTGCCCTTGCTGATCAAGGTCAGTTGGGTCATCCACGGGAGTTGAAGGTTGTTCAACCCGGAGGGCAGTATCAGCCAGGGATTCCACACCGGCAATCGCTTCCTCTTCTGCTTGTGAGACATCAGGTGCAGAGGGGGAAGGCTCACCAGCTGCTGGCTGCTCGGCGCTTTGGTTGGCGTCTCCTTCTTCTTCGTCTTCTCCTTCTTCTTGCTCCACTTCATGAGTTGAGTTTGAGGCCGGAGGATTTGGAGTGGAAGAGCTACCGGGGGCACCAGTGGTCAATAGTAGGGGCTCGTCTACCGGGGCCTCCGCCATGGTGTCATTTAGGTTCTCCTCCGCCTGCGGTCCAGTTTCTGCTGTAGCAGGAAGTGTCAGGAGTGGTTGAATGGAACTCTGACTAACTGCTAGAGCTAGGCTGGAAGAAGTACCTGCATCAAGACAGTGCAAAGGAGCAGGTTGAGGAAGACTATCGCCGCAAATTTCAAGAGCAGTTTGGTAGAGGTTCAGATAGTCCTCGTCGGAACTAGAAGAGTTTGTTTCCTCAGAAGGGCCGGAGGACTCACCAGAGGAGATCTCGATCGCCGTGGGGCCTTGGCTGGTAGCTGCAGCAGGCGAGGAGCGCCGCCTCCGAGGTGTCTGCAGGGAAGGGTAGAGTTGGGATATCTACGTTATGTAGGTATTTACTGAACTGTTTGTTAAGGACGCGAGGAAACAAAGGAGATTTTGAGTGTACTTACAGGTGCGTCCTCGTCCTCATCAGTTCTCTCATCCGTTTCACTGATAGTTTTGTTTTTCTTGGGGGGCGGATGAGTCCCACTTTCTGCCTTCCGTTTTCCTTTATCGATCGGGGTTTGCCCGGATGCCTGTTCCATTAAACAATCAAGATTACGCGAGAGTTTTCGGGCAAACCAAAACAGTAGTAAGAGAGCGGGGCATATTACCTTTCTTGGGGGCAGGTCAACATATAGCGGACCACCCTTTAACACCTCTTGATCAGCTGGGGTAAGTTACCCACCCCGATTCTGAAAGAACCTCTGGAAATAGAGGACGAACGGTTGTTTGAAGAGAGGACCTCGCATGTATGACCACCATACCTGATATGAACCAGTAGCATCCAGAGAAGCCCTTAGGTTGGAGTAGCAGTCCGGGTTCCGCAGGACGAGTAGCGCCAGGTCTGATCCATCGCTAGCATCAGACGACCGCGGGAACTTTCTGCTATTCCGCCACGCCGAAAACAGATTCACACTTTTTAGCGGCGGATATGGCAGGATTTGAGTAAGGCCGAACTGCCGTGAAAAGAAGTGAGGCGCGTAGACCTCGTGACTTGGATATTTCTTGTCACTATGGAGGAATGGCAGGTCCACCATGGAGACGCATTGAACAAAAATCCATTGACCTTTGGACTCTTGTCTGCTGGAGGGAAGGAACCCTCGGGCTAGTCCGCGTGGATGCGTCAAATGGATCACCCGCTGTGCCTCTGTAAAAATTCCTTGGCGGATGTATTGAAAAAGATGTCGAGGCAGACGGCGTAGCTGAGGTCAGGACTAGCGGCGCATCCGGCATATTCTTGCCCCAACACTTGATCAGGCCTTGAAGCTCCCTTCATGGCTGGGCTGAGTTGAGGAAAGTGCATTTGGCACCAAATATCCAGAATCCAGTGGGGACCGGATTGTGCACAATTCATGGGCACGGCGGATATCTGGTGCAGACAGCGGTAGAGGTGTGCCAAAACGCATTGGGCAAGGCCAATTTCGTGGCCAGCATAAATCACCTCCGCCATTCGATGGTAGAGCTTGGTCATCTTGTTGGTGGTGGAGCAGAACACAAATTTGTTGAGCCAGAAGGACAGAAAGGCTACTCCGCTGAGCTCACCACCCAGCTGGGAGGTATCGTCCTTCCACTTCTCGAATCCAGCGACCTCAACCGCGTTAATAGCGGTTTTTGGGGCTATCCTTTCGGTGTACCAGCTCTCTTCAAAGGCTCGGGGGCCGATGGGGAACCCAAAGCCGGCATAGAGGTCTAGTAGGGTCACGGAGGCATGCCCGAATTTGAACTCGAAGGCATTAACTGTGGGATTCCAGAGGCTCATCAGCGGGACAAGGGCACACATGTTGCCTCCTTTTGAGCTGAGGCTGAAGCAAAGTTTGATCGCGTCCGCGACCCCAGCTTTCCTCCATATCTTTATGTCAAGAGGGCGCCGTTCTGCATACCAGGCTTTCATGTAGGACTTCACCAGAGGCCAGGCGGCATGGTTTACGGCGGCTTGGTGATGGGTGGTTTGGAAATTTGGGCACTCCACCGGTTCTTCAGAGCGGAAGAGCGCCGGCAGCGGGCGTGCCGGGCTGTCGAGCATTTGATGGGCTCCATCGTTATCCTCAGGATGGTAGCCCACCACGAAGGGCCCTAGGGTGGCACGGTCCTCTTGGGGAAGGTTGAGGTTGGTCCGTTCATCTTCTCCGGAGCATTTGATAAGAGGAAGGAGTTGAGCCTTGGCCTGATCCGCCACGGGGTAGCGAATAACAAAGTTCTTTGAAGGGGCCATTAGGTTTGAATCTGGGTTTCTTCTGATTTCGGGCTAAGGAAGAGGAAGAAGAGTGGTCTGAAGGAGAAACCAAAGGTCTCAATTTGATTTATAGGAATCCGAAAGGGGTTCTCAAATCGCGAAACGCTGGGTTTTGCAGCAATCAAGGGTTTAGGTGAACAGTGATACCATTTCGAATTGGGAAGTCGTGATTGGTGAGGAAACGGTGCAATAATCCAATATTTAAATGCTGCGGATGGGCCGGTGATTGGGGCTCAGTCTCTCTTCTATTTCGATAAAGCTCTCAATATCGGAGACTGGGGGGCAATGTTTGGGCCACAATTGGAATTTACTCCAATTGGGCATTTACCCTGAGGCCCAGAGGGGTTTAGGTTTAAATCGAACCCGATATTCATGTTTTCCCGCCTCATTCAGGAAAGATTGTTTGGAGGTGAATATTGATTTATTACCTAATCAGTTCGGGGTTATTTTTTAGTAATCCAACTATACAATATACGAATTTCCTTAAGAGATAATGAGGTGTAAATACTGATTGGGATAATTAGGGATTGTTTCGATAGCAATCCATCCAAAAAGGATATCTTCACCGAATCAGTGATTGATTGGCAGTGGACTCGATTTGGCTGATCTCGACTTTAATGAGTGGTGATCTGGACAGTATTTGACGGAGATGAAGTTTCCTAAACAAAGAGGAAGTCTGATCTCAATTGATTCTTAATCAATTGGATTGGAAGAAGAATAAGGAAGGACAGTCCTAATGAAACTCGGAATCCGCCAGGCTGGATTTCACAGCCCTAGGGTTTCAAGAGCAATATAAATATAACTCTTCCAGCAACTAGGAAAGGGTTCTCAACCAAACACAAACAACCACAAGTTCTAGCGCACCGCTAACTTGCCAAAGCCTCTCCGGAGCAACTCACGCAATTCGCCTCCACCTACGATCGATCTTATCTCGTACTCGTGCCGAGCGGTTGCTGAGCCTATCGAGTCAGTCCGCTACTCAGGTAGCAATCGAGTCTGTCGGCTACTCCGGTAGCAATCGAGTCAGTCCGCTACTCCGGTAGCACACCCGTGGTCTTGGTATTAGCTCTGCTTTGCTTCTCCGGATCAGAATAAGATCCTCAATCCTTAGGGGGTTGGGAAGAAAATCCTGTTAGAGAGTTCTATTCAGGTCTTGTTCGAGTCCTGTACGCCGGCTTAGTCAGCGCCCGCGTAACAGTCGCTTGATCAAGAAGTCAGAGTCATTTGGGAGCAGACGAGAAGACTCGCCAGGGGTCGCACGCGATCGAGTTGCACCGCTCTAAGGGTGCTGGCACGCCTAAAGCACACAGAAGACACGCGAGGAGCCCGCCTCCTCCGCCCCACGTGCTGACTGTTCGCCGGGTGCTGAATCCGCCACGAACACATATGGTTTGCAAGTTGAAGAAAAGCATGTATGGATTGAAGCAAGCACCAAGACAGTGGTACAAGAAGTTTGACTCCTTCATGGTGAGTCTTGGGTGCAAGAGAACGTCAGCTGATCCGTGTGTGTATATTCAACAATCTGCTGGAGGTAATTTTATCATCTTACTACTCTATGTAGATGATATATTGATTGTCGGCAAAGAAATTACTATGATTCAGCAGTTAAAGACAAGTTTATCAGAGTCCTTTGATATGAAGGATTTGGGACCAACAAAGCGGATTTTAGGCATGGATATTACCCATGATCGAGGGAACAAGAAACTGTGGTTATCACAAGAAAAGTACATCGATAAGGTATTGGAGCGATTCCACATGGAGAAAGCAAATCCAGTTGCTACTCCACTTGCCAATCACATGAAGCTCAGCTCAAAGCAGAGTCCTACAAGTCAGACTGAGGAAGAAGATATGGCAACAGTGCCATATGCCTCAGCAATAGGAATTTTGATGTACGCGATGGTTTGTACCAGACCACACATAACACATGCAGTTAGTGTTGTTAGTAGATTCTTCTCTAATCCAGACAAGGAGCACTGGAATGCTGTTAAGTAGATTTTGAGATATTTGCAGGGAACTTCCAAGATGAGTTTATGCTTTGGAAGTGGCAAGTCTGAACTAGTTGGCTACACATATGCAGATATGGCCGGTGATACTGACATGAGGAAGTCAACATCTAGATACCTGATTACATTTTCAGGGGGAGCTATCTTGTGGCAATCAAAGCTACAAAAATGTGTTGCTTTGTCAACTACAGAAGCAGAATACATTGCAGCTACGAAAGCGTGCAAAGATATTTTATGGTTGAAGAGATTCCTACTGGAATTGGGTCATACACAACAAGAGTTTGTTCTGCATTGTGACAGTCAGAGCGTCATTCACTTGAGCAAGAATTCGAGTTTTCACTCGAGGTCGAAACACATTGATGTAAGGTATCACTGGATACGAGATGTGCTGGAAGATAAGGAAATATTGCTAAAGAAGATTCACATAGACGATAACAGTTCTGATATGATGACGAAGTCTCTACCAAAAGAGAAGTTCGAGTTCCACAGAAATGCGTCGGGAATGACGCATCCCTCCAACTAAGTCGGGAGGGGGAGATTGATGGGGTAAAAACATCCCTCCTTATTTGGAGGAGAAAACCACTACCTCATGCCCATCAATCCTTGTGAGCCAACTTGTGGCAGCAGAAAAACTTCGACAAATGTGGAAGAGTTTGCAGCAAAGTTGGTGCATCATGCATTTGTTGAAATGCAAGAGTGTGGCTGTCATTCTTTGACAAAAGAATGGAGAAGCAATTATGGAGCATGAAAACATGAAGCTTGAATTAAGGAAGAAGGTTGAATTCCCTTCCTTGTGCATGGACGTGTAGGATTTGCATGAGAAATGCATGAAGAAGTTTGCCTATATAAAGGCATGTTGCTTTAGAGCAAAAATATAGATGCAAGCCGTAGAAAGAAAAACTCTAAGTAGAGGGTTTGTGTGTGTAGCAAAACAAAGTGAGAGTGAGAGTGAGAGTGTATCCATTCAAGTGTGTGTCTTGAAGTAGTATTTCTCTCGGTGTAACCTTTATTCGTATAGTGGAGGTTCTTTATTGTTGCTGCCCGGTGGACGTAGACATTTTGCCTAACCACGTTAATTCCTGGTGTTCTCTATCATTTTATTTCCTCTTGTGGTTGTGAGTTTATTTCGGATTGCATTCTATAGTTTATTTTTCCGCATTCCCCAACAGCAAGAGCATCCACTAAGAAGTTCACATCACTGAAGACATGAGCAATGGAAACTCTGTCAAAAGCACCAAGCAGGTCTTTGACATCTCTAATTACCGACTTTAGCTTCCAAGGAGTGGACCAAGAGTTCTTGACGAGAGCAAAATCTCCTTCAACTTGGATAGAGGTAAGATTAAGCTCTCTAACAGCCATCAGACCATCTTCTCGAGTAGCACCTTCAGCAAGAGGAACAAAAATGAATACTCCATGCTCGTGATTGCTACAGTTGAAGGCAAAGCTAAAACCCCGTGGAGGCTGCTGAGTTTAATTCAAGACGTTAGAAGACGTCTAGTTGAAGCTTCCAACTACATTTCTTTTAGAAATATGCAGGGAGGTGAATTTTTTTTTTTTTGCCAAATACCGACGATTCTAGCTTCCTGAGATCTAGTATAACAAGGTTCATTGAGACTTCTAATGCCTTATTGTTTGGGATCCGGTTTCTCTGTTTGTATTTTTTGTGCTTAGATTTGCTTAGATGCTTATAACCATTAGATTGAGTAAGATTGAGTAAGAATGACAATGATTACATGTTGCTTGCATCATCCTTTCTCAATCCAATGGCTATAAGGAATCCAAATAAATCCAATCACAAAAAATCTAAGTAGAGAAGCCAGTTCCTATTGTTTGATATTGTAAACCTTCGCTATCCTAGTGCTTCTCTTCATAAATTTCCGTTTATTATAAGAAAATAAAATAGTGTGCTTAGTAACAAGAAGAAAGAAGCAATGGCGGGAAAGAGGAATAAAACACAACCAAAAAGAAAAGAAGAAGAGTACTCGAGTAAGGTTTGACCTTGCCCAAGTAACCAGCATTGCCATAGTGCAATCTCGGGGTACATACTTTTAGGTCAAAAGTCTATGCAAACATGATTGTTCTTAAGTGTGTTACAAATTTGAACAATAGAATTGTAGAAGTTCATTTTTCCAATTAATAAACTCACGCTAGCCAATTTGCCACATCTTTTTCTACTCACAAAAGCGGATATAATTTAGTTCGACAAAAACGAACCATTTTTTCGGAAAAATAACATTTAGCATTGGAAAAACTTTAGATTTTAGTCATTTCACTCACTAATGTATAGGAGACTATTCCTTTATTGTTGTTGTTCTATAGATTCCGTTTTTTTTTTGTGAGAATGGAAAAAATATTTCTAGATTATTATTTTAGACGCGTCTGTGAAACTACAAAAATGCAGATTTTTGTACCTGCAAAATTGATGGAACTTTATTACACGCACATTTGTACCTGCAAAATAATCTCATACATATATTACCCTTCTTGTGTCGATTGCAGTATTGACAAGTAGAGATCGTTCTATCCAAGAAAATCAAGGGCATTTAAACTCATGAAGTATTACATAATAATATGGGGGTGTAAAATTAAATTATTACCTACTGAATTTTACGAAAATAAAACATAAAATAAAACCTAAATTAAGTATATACATGTTTCTGCACAAACCTGTAAGCCTGGTGGAAACTGATGAATCTAGATGTGATATCCTTCTGCGAACTTGCTAACTAAGGGGAATACCGGGCGGGCCGGTCTTCTCCTCTCCGATGCCTAAGTTAGTACCGTTGAACTGAATAGATAACTTAAGCAAGAATGATAAGCAGTTGGAGAGATCAGTTACCTATTAAAGAGGGTAGTTGAGGCCCTTATATAGGTGGTCGAGCGTGAGGTCTGGTCTTACTCTTCGATGTGGGACTGGTTTCCTTCTGTTCGTACACAAAAGGACAGCTCTGGTGGCCTGTTCGGCAGGCTGGCGTCCCCGGTCCCCGGGCCCCTGGTCACAAGGTAGACTGGTAGACCTCGGGTCCGGGTACTGGTGATCCTGCTCCGGGCCTCAGTCCGGCCCCGGACGTACTGGCTGCGGGTCTGTGGGCCTATGTAGCCCCTTTGTGGCTACTGTCAACAAGTCCCCCAAGTTCCCGGTCAAGTGCAATCTTGAATGGGGACTTAATATATCTCGCTCCTGTCCCGCAGACCCCACTACCAGATCCGAAAGTATGGCCGACAAAAAAAATTTCGTCGGCTATGGCTATTTTTCGTCGGCTATACCATCTGCCGACGAAATTTTCGTCGGCTATACGTCGTCGGAACAACCCCGTCGGCTATACTAATGGCCGACGAAAAAAACGAATTCGTCGGCTATAGTAGAGTATGGCCGACGACTTTACCGACGAAAATATTTTTCGTCGGCCAAACCTGGGACAAATTGCCGACGAATTTCGTCGGGTATTTT
Organism: Potentilla sterilis; assembly: GCA_963682095.1. NCBI lineage: Eukaryota > Viridiplantae > Streptophyta > Magnoliopsida > Rosales > Rosaceae > Potentilla > Potentilla sterilis. The sequence goes on from OY821754.1 coordinate 25,125,922, forward strand.
CGAGTATGGCCGACGAAATTCAGTAAGTATAGCCGACGAAAATTTATTAATTCGTCGGCTATTGGTTCAAAACAATAGCCGACGATTCTGTAAATTTTCGTCGGCTATTTCCTCGAAATATATTAATATTTAATAGGCATTAATTAGTTATAGCCGACGAAATAATGCAAATTTCGTCGGCTATATAACTTATAGCCGACGAAAATTGGTAAAATTCGTCGGCTATAGTTATTATAGCCGACGAAATAATGCCAAAATCGTCGGCTATTCTTACATTTGGGGAAAAAAAAAATTAAATTATTTTCTAAATTACCATTCCAAGCAACCTGCAAATCACAAAAACTGTCCATGCATTTGCACCAACAAGAAACACGTCTAAATACCATTTTTATTAAATTCGTTCTAATATACATAAACCCTAAACCCTAATCATCACCTAAGCCACTAAAGTCCAGCAGGTCATCCCCAGCATCCTGCTCTCCATCAGGCTCGTCATCCTGGTGACCGAACTCTGGAGGTTGAGGCATTGGAGGTTCCGCTAACCGCTGAAACGGGGGCGGGGGTGGAAGGCCTTGTTGTTGTGCCGCGAACATCTCATACCACCAGGTTTGTTGGCCGTCGTAGTTGTGTTGCCGAATTCTTTCGCATTCGGCATGCCAACCGGCCATATCCAACTGATACTGCTGTGATCTGCGGCGCATCTCCTCCTGATACTGCTGTGTTCTGCGGCGCATCTCCTCCTGATACTGTTGTGTGCTGCGGCGCAGCTCCTGTACTGTCTGGGACGAGGTCGCCAATTCTGCGGCCAATCGCTGCATTTCCCCCCTCATATGCTGGCTCTCCCCGCCTCCCTTCTTTTGACCTCTCTTAGTGGTCTTCAGAAGCCCTAGTCCAGAACTTCCCAAACCCCGGCAGTAGAAGTTGTTTGTCCGGTTTGGGAAGGCTGCGTCGAACATCCTCACTGCCGTTTGGACACTGGACCGGTCGACATGGCGCGTGGCTTCTTCCAGATCTGCCTCGGAAATGTTCGGTTGTGTCTCCCAAACTACTTGCTGGAACACCTCTTCTTCGGCCCGGTTGACCCTCTCCTAAGTGGACGGGAAAAAAAAATTAATATTATAACAAATATATAATTAAGTAAAATTAATAATTAAAATTTTAAAATTGTAATGAACGACTTACGAGCTGTTCTGTCGCTTGTGGATAAGCGATCTTGAACGTCTCCACGTACGGGTTGCTATCAGGATGATCTCTGAGCGCCTCCTCCTGATATTGTGCAAACGGCCGTGAACCAGCATGATGGGGGGTTGTGTTCCGGCGGCGGTTCTCAGAGTTTATCCGAGAACGTTGCTTCAAACAAATAATAAAATGTTAGAAAAATGCATCAAAAAATATTAGTGTAATAATTATAAAATAATTAAACTAATAATTAAAATTTAAACAAAATAAACATTTTTACTGAAGTTTAGTATTTACCTGCATAACTGGGTTGTTGAAGTCTACTGTCTTCAACCAACGCCACTCGTACTCCCGGAACATGAACTCCCTGGGAGTACCCATACGACCAAGGTAGTCGTATTCGTTATAGTGGGAACGCAGCTCGTTCTTCCACTCTTTGAACCTACGAAAAAAACAAAAGTACATTAGAAATATTATTAATATCATAAAATATTAATAATTATAAGATAATTATAATATCATAAAAACAAACGTACCTCGAGTTCTGCTGGGTGTCCGCCCAATCCCGCCTGTGTTCGGCAATCTCGAAGAATGTCTGAAACATAATATTTTATTAGTTTTACAATTGTAATAATACCGAAAGTTATTAAATATTACGATAAATAAATTAAATTTTTTAAATTACTCACCGACGCGGCGTTGTTCACCTCCCTCTTGATCTCTTGGGGCACATCAGCCCACCGGGTCCACAACATAGGGACTCTGTCCCTAATCACTGACCCCACGCAACCCGAGTAGTCTCGTTTTTTCTTCCCCTGAACCTCCTGATTAGGAGGTTCGTTGATCTGGATCCTGCCGCTGCGCTCAACAGTTTTCCTAAGCGTGTCAAAACAGATGACACCTCTCATATTCCTCCGTGAACTGCTAGCGGCTGTCCCTATCACAAAAACGACGATTGGTTAATAAAATTAAATATTAGTGCGTTAATTTTAATAAAACATTTAATTAATAAAATCAAATGTTACCTGAAGTGGATTACTCGTCTGCCGACTTCCCTTTTCTCCTCGCCGAAATAAGGTGGTCAGGGTCCTCAAATGGCTGCTGCTGGTATGCCTCCGCAGCACTCACGTACTGAGGCATATCAGGCCATATGGGCACACCCTGATAGTCGACCTCCGGTATCGCCGGAATGTTGTACGGGAGGAATAGCTGGTTTGGGAGAGTAGGAGCCTCAGTCGAGTCAGCAGCAGACTGAGTCGGACTCGGCATCGGCTCCCGATGAACCTCAGGCATACGAACCTGAGGAACGTCGGCAGCTATCTCCTCGTGAAATAGCTGCCGACTAAACCTCGGAGCCACGGAAGGACCGACACGCGGAAGTGAAGTGCTCGACGGCCGCCCCGCCTGGAGAAGGGTCTGGTGCCGAGAACTCACACTCCGTCGCGGCTGGTCTGCATCCACAGTCCTCTGCGGCTGGGATGAATCTACACTCCTCCGCGGCTGGCTGGTGGTCCTCTCAGGCTGGCTACCGGTCCTCTCGGAGTCTGCGGAACTGCCGGAATTTCTAGAACCTCTAGATCTGCAGCCACGACGGCCTCCGAATAGGTTTCTTAATGCATCGGCCATCTAAAGCCCGAGGCATTAATACATTAATTGATATTAAATTATATTATATTAAATAACAAATTCTAATTAATATAATAACCAATAATACTAACATATTTTAATATAACAATTTATATACTAACATATTAAATTATATTATATTAAATAACAAATTCTAATTAAATATAATTAAGCTATATATATAATTAAGCTAAATTATACAATTAAGTTATCAATTTATATAATTAAAAAAACCAATTTATACGTATAAATTATACAATTACACATAAATTATACAATTAAAATAAATTTGAAAACAATTACCTAAATTAACATAAATACCTAAAATTTATCTAAATTAACATAAATACCTAAAATTTACCTAAATTAACATAAATACCTAAAATTTATCTAAATTAACATAAATACCTAAAATTTACCTAAATTAACATAAATACGTAAATTATACCTAAATTAACATAAATACGTAAATTATACCTAAATTAACATAAATACGTAAATTATACCTAAATTAACATAAATACCTAAATTATACCTAAATTAACATAAATACGTAAATTATATCTAAATTAACATTAATTAACATAAATGAAAAAAAAAAATACTTATTGCCCCGAATTGAAAATGGAAGGGAGGAGGAGGAAGAGGGAGGCTGCCGGATTGGAGGAGCAAGAGGGAGGAGGGGGTTGCCCGATTCGAGGAGGAAGAGAGAGGAGGACGACGAGGCGAGCGGCACTGGATCGGATGGAGAATTTGGAAAAATGCAGTAAATGGAGGCTAGGGTTCGGCTGCAACAAACTTATACCCGATAGTATAGCCGACGAATTAAAAATATTTCGTCGGCTATACTTAAGCATAGCCGACGAAATACTTTAATTCGTCGGCTATAATTAAGAATAGCCGACGAAATATATAACTCGTCGGCTATAGTTTAGGCGCTCAGCAGCCGTCCGATCTCCCCCATCCAACGGCGGACAATGAAAAGGCGCGGATCACTAGAGTTTAGCCGACGAAATTTAATATTTCGTCGGCTATACTTTGGAAAATCACAGCCGTTGGATCTCAGCCATCCAACGGCGGACAATAAGCGGATCGCAAGAGTTTAGCCGACGAAATCAAATATTTCGTCAGCTAAACGTTTGGTCAAACTACGAAGTCAAACCTCTAAACCCTATAAATTAAAACGGAAATTGGCCTGTCTAAATGACGTTTTCTGGCCTTATCTTCAACAGAGAATAGTTTCAAATCGATGAGACGCGACTAATCGTATAAAAATTTTCCTCAAAATATTTACCGACCGTCAGGCTACCCATAGGAAAACGGGAGTAAAAAACAGTTAACCGCAATATTCGGCACACAGATTTTGTCCGAATCTGCTCATTTTTCAACCGTAGACGTATTTCAATATTACGGTCATATCTTATTTCACGACACATTTGCATTTGAAGAGTCTACGTATAGTAACTATTTGAAACTATACATTCACTTAAACACTTAGTAAACAAGTTAAGGAACAGTAGTGCATATGTTCCGATTTTGAATCTAAAAGTTTGAAAAATCTATTCCAACCGTCAGATATCACCGATAAGATTAAAAACATGTATGAAAAAAAATCCAACTACATCTGACAACGTTAAAAGCTCGATCGGGACGGTCAAACTGCAAAGTCAAACTTCTAAACGCTTTAAAACGGAAATTGGCTCGTCTAAATGACGTTTTTTGGCCTGACCTTCAACATAGAATAGTTTCAGATCGATGAGACGCAACTAATCGTATAAAAATTTTCATCAAAATATTTACCGACCGTCAGGCTACCCATAGGAAAACGGAAGTAAAAAACAGCTAACCGCATCATTCGGCACACAGATTTTGTCGGAATCTTCTCATTTTTCAACCGTAGACGTTTTTCAATATTTCAGTCATATCTTATTTCACAACACATTTGCATTTGAAGAGTCTACGTATAGTAACTATTTGAAACTATACATTCACTTAAACACTTAGTAAACAAGTTAAGGAACCTTAGTGCATATGTTCCGATTTTGAATCTAAAAGTTGGGAAAATCTATTCCAACCTTCAGATATCACCGTTAAGATTAAATACATGTGTGAAAAAAAATCCAACTACATCTGACGACGTTAACGGATCGATCGGGACGGTCAACCGGGTAAGTCAAACCTCTAAACGCTTTAAAACAGAAATTGGCCCGTCTAAATGATGTTTTTTGGCCTGATCTTCAACAGAGAATAGTTTCAGATCGATGAGACGCAACTAATCGTATAAAAATTTTCATCAAAATATTTACCGACCGTCAGGCTACCCATAGGAAAACGGCAGTAAAAAACAGTTAACCGCAATATTCGGCACACAGATTTTGTCCGAATCTGCTCATTTTTCAACCGTAGACGTATTTCAATATTTCGGTCATATCTTATTTCACGACACATTTGCATTTGAAGGATGAAGCAATGGTTTGTCGATAGTGATAGAAAATGGAAGCTGAATTTTTTTGTTTTTTTTTTAATCATAGCCGACGAAATCAAACCTAGTACTCGTCGGCTATTCTTTTGTCGTTTTCGGTCAAAAATAAAATAATTATTTTTCAAAAAACTTATGGCCGACGAAATAATGAATTTTTCTTCGGCCATTGTACTATAGCCGACGAAAAATTCATTATTCGTCGGCCATTATTTTTCAAAAAACTTATGGCCGACGAAATAATGAATTTTTCGTCGGCCATTGTACGTATAGCTGACGAAAAATTCATTATTCGTCGGCCATTATTGTAATGGCCGACGAAATAATGCATTTTTCGTCGGCTATTCTCTGAAAAAAAAAACCAAAAAAATCAGTGGTTTTACACCTCTCCTATTCCGATGTCCTGTTCACATATAACCAAAATTGAACATAAAAAATCAGAAACCCAACAGTCAACATATTTCAAATTTTTGTTTAAGGGGTTTGGAACCCAGCCTAGCTGGGAAGCTCATCCCCACGCCCGTTCATTAGAAATGAGTTGATTAGAAATGAAAGGATTACATCATTTAAATTACTTAATCCGTCGGATTGTAATCGGAATCATCGGATGAGTCTTCTTCGGTTTCTGAATTGCTCGATAGGGGTAATCTATGTCTTTCCTCACCACTAGAGTCCTCGTTAGTTTCTTCATTTGGATCAACATCAACAAGCAGTGGCTCTTCACGTCGAATTCGTACCGGCGTGTCTAGGCGAATAAAAGAGGAGTCAGGAATACCGTTTGAGTTGGGCTCTTGATACGTGGTGCCCCCTTCCTCGTTCTCTTCAGCCACTCCAAGTGTAGACGCCCGGTAAATGTTGCGATGGTGGATAGTGTTGACTACTTTCCACGGGTCACCCTTGGCGAGATCATCAAGATAAAACACTTGTTTCACCCATGTGGCTAAAACGAACAGGTCGTCCTCATACCATGATGTACTAGTGTTCACAGAACTTATGTCGTATTGATCGGTTTTCATGCTCTGCGGCCGTGTGTCAAACCATCTACACTTGAAAAGGTGCACTTTCATGCCTTCCCCGTAATGCAGTTCCACAACTGAATGGAGAACACCGTAATAGTCAACTCCACCATCCCCACCATGTGCCATAACCCCTGAATTTTGTGTTTTCAGTCTGAGGTCTCTGTCTTCACATCGAAATAACACACCATTCACCTTGCACGTCGCATAAACTTTTGAATAGACCGGCTTCCTCGCTAAAAGTCTGAGTTCGTGCGACCAATTTGGGTGATTATCATTTTCAATAAGGTCCATCTGCAACCATCAGAATCAACTATAAATATGAATAAATATACACAATAATATATGAACACGTATAGAATAGTGTTAAAGGTACGTACCCAGCGGCCGAAATACTCTGCGAATGTCTGGTTGTGGTAATCGAGATCACCTGCTACTCTTTCACAGCGTAGATGTATGTCCTTCCAAAACTGAACTTCTGGACAGTTGATTAGTACCCACCAATGTGCAATGGCTACCTCATAATCTTTCAACTTGTAGGAAACTGGCATGTTTCCACCGAGTACAACATCGTCGGAGAGTATGGAAAGATTGAACTGTGACGGTACATCTTCCTGTATGCTTTCCTGTAACGCTCCGAAATACAGCTTCATGTAGGTGACGCACTCGTGCGCAATATATGCTTCAGCTATATATACATCCTTCAGGTGCGGATCTGTTTTGGACAAAACCACCGTATTGTCCAAGTTGCCTATAAATCAAGTTTTTAAAGTGTTATGATAATACATTAACACTATATCACACATATTGATGAGGAAATTAACATAAGGTGTAAAATACGTATCTTTCCATCGGATACATCCAAGTGAAGTGCACAGGACCGGTAAGCAACAACTGCCGAGGAAGATGGATCATGAGGTGAGGCATGATGTCGAAAAAATTTGGAGGAAATATCATCTCAAATTTACACATGATATGAACGATGTCTTGTTGCATTTCCCGGAGGTCAGATTTTCTCACTTCCCGTGTGCATACCTTCTGAAAAAATCTTGCCAACGCTACTAACGGCTCCACAACGTGACGGGGAAGGAACGGTCGAATGAAAACAGGGAAGAGACGTTGTAGCAGGATATGATTGTCATGACTTTTCAACCCGTACAGATTGTTGAATTGTCTGTTGACACACTTGGCTATATTTCCAGCAAAGCCTGAAGGATACTTGGCCCGACTTATCCAATGGAAAATTTCTGATTTATGCTCAGGCTTGACGGTGTAAGGAGCTTGAGGCATTTTTCTCTTCCCTTGTTTCAACCATAGTGGTTTTCTGATATTCATGTTTTGCAGATCAGTGCGAGCCTTAGGACCGTCTTTCGTCTTCCCCTCCAAGTTCAGCGTTGTGCCCACCACACTTTCAGAAACATTTTTTTCTATGTGCATAACGTCTAGGAAGTGACGGATCAGCAACTCACACCAGTACGGGAGTTCCCACAATATGCTCCTATGTGTCCAGAATTTGTACTCCTCAGGCCTTTCAGGTATTTCCGCTACAATATCGGGATGATTGCTGAGGGGCCCAAAATCGTACTCATTAAGTCTTGCTAAAATTTCTCTTCCTGTCCATCTTCTGGGAGCACGGCCGTGTTCTTCGGTTCCATCAAATGCGGCGGACTCATAACGCCAGTGGTGATCCGCCGGAAGGAACACACGATGACCCATTCGGCATATCTTGTTGCAATGAGGGGTGCTCCCATAATCGCTGAGGCACTCTGGACAAGCCTTGTATCCCCTAACAACGCTGCCCGACAACATCCCATAAGCAGGAAAATCACTGATGGTACCAATAACCATGGCATGCATCTGGAACGTCTCCTGCTTGTACTTGTCAAAAGTGGGATGACCAACGTCCCACAATACCTTAAGCTCTTCAATCAATGGTCTCATATACACATCGAGACATTTCCCTGGGTAACCAGGCCCCGGAATCAACAACGTCAACATATTATATTCCTTCTTCATGCACATCCACGGAGGAAGGTTGTAAGGTACCAAAACCACCGGCCTTATACTGTATGAAAGACTCATGGTGCCGAAAGGGTTGAACCCGTCGGTTGAGAGCCCGAGCCTGACGTTTCTGACATCTGACGCAAAATAAGGAAACTCATTGTTTATATGCTTCCAAGCCGCTTTGTCAGAGATGTGTGTCATGATATCTGCGTCTCCTGCGTCCCGCTCACCGTGCCACCTCATGGCTTTTGCGGTGGTTTCTGACATGTACAACCGCTCAAGCCTAACTCTCAACGGAAAATACCGAAGCACTTTCACAGGTTTCCTATTGCCTGCTCTCGTCAACTTATATCGGTCAGACTGACATATCGGACATGCGTCAAGGCTAGCAAGGTCATTCCCTTCTGCATCTTTACCCCAGAAGAGAACGCAGTCAAATGCGCATGCATGGATCTTAATGTAGGAAAGCCCTAGATCTTTGAGGATACTTCGGACCTGACGGTGATTGGTAGGATTACGATGACCCTCCTCCAACAACGAAGAAGTGTACTGTAGATATTCATGCACTTGCCTGATGCTCCCTTTTGTCTCGACTTTAATCCTCATTACCTCCATCACACTTTGAAGAACTGTCTTCTCAGAACTTGAAGACACAGGGGTCTGTTGCAATGCAATCAGTTTGTTGTACTTGTCAAAGGCAGCAGTGTTGACAACTTGTGGGAACGGTTGCACCGGGTCCTGCATATATTTCCATATATAGCCTGATAATAATATATATGTATAACTTTAATTAATAAAAAATTAATTAACACATATATATATTACAATATATATTATTATCAACATCAACTCATATATATATATACCATTAATTAACAACCATTATTTAAGTTCATTACACTATCAACAACCATTAATTAACATATTTATATATAAATTAACACTAATTAAAATAACATTATTAAATTAAAACACATAATTATACTCTAACTGAAAATCAACTCAACTACAACTCAAAATCAACATATATACATACATTCTAACACTAAAACAACAACAAAACAAAAAATCACTTACTATATCAAAATCACTAAAACTCAAAATCAACTCAACTAAAACTCAAAATCAACATATATACACATATACGTACCTATATATAGCTCCGCAATGTAAGAGAGGACGGATTTCAACAATACCCACAGATTTTTCACTCTTTCTCCCGTTTTTTTTCAAATGAGCAGCTTCTGTCCAGATCTGAAAATATAAAGACTTATAGCCGACGAAATTGTCAACTTCGTCGGCCATTCTTCTAAAATTTGTATAGCCGACGAAAACTTTAAATCGTCGGCCATTATAGGAGTATAGCCGACGAAAAAAAAAAATTTGGGACGACGGAAAAAATCGTCGGCCATTCCTGTAGAATAGCCGACGATTTTTCATTTTTAGCGACGAAATAAAAAATCGTCTGCCATTCTATGGGAATAGTCGACGAAAATTTTTTTTTTGCGACGAAAAAAGTGTTTCGTCGGCCGTTTTTTTTTTCGTCGGCAAAGCCCATTTTTCTTGTAGTGCCCGCAGGGTTACCGACCCAACGGTGCCCAGTCCCCCAAGTCTGCATTGAAGATTGGGCGTGACCGGGCGTTCGGGCAGAGAAGGCATGGTGATGTGAGTACCTATTAATGTTGACGTGTGACAGTTATGAGTATGTTTGCAATACTAATGGTATTGTGCTCAAGTGTTGTCGTGCCATGAGTATGGAACGGGGTGAAACCCGGACGAGTGCATGGGATGATGATGTGGCGTTGAAACCGCCATGCAATGAATATGGTGTGGGTTGAAACCCGGACGAGTGCATGAGATGATGATGTGAGGACTCGACCGGTGGACTGCCATGTCGGAACGAGTCCCCCAAGTTCCCAAGGTAAAATTGTTGCCAACGGTGAGGCAGGCCGGGGAGTAGCCCGGTGGTTCGGCCCAGCTTGTGTTGGAATAAGCATAGGGTAATGTACAGGGTTGCTAGCCTGCGGGGAGGCCTGTTGGAGCGTGGAATAAGCCAACAGGTACCCCAGTGGGGTGTTGCGGCTATGTTGAAGCATCAGTTAACACCTGCTAGTTCTTCTCAGCTTGTGTTGGAATAAGCGTGAGGTAATGTGCTGGGTTTCTAGCCTGCGGGGAGATTCGTTCTGTGTTAGAGAAACAATCTTCCCGGTGGGGTAGCGTGGAGATAACAAGTCTCGCCAGGGATCCCCATATTTATCACAGTTCAGTGTGATGTAGGGTTTTTAGCCTGCTGGAAGAGTTTGCATGTGTTAGATGTAAACTATCCCGGGTTTATAAATCCCATGTGTTTGAAGCCTTGAGTTGTTGCTGGCTTGTCCTTGCCTGCAGGGGCGAAGGAAAGTGGCTAAACCGATGGAATGCCTTGGAGCTGGTTGAATACTACATAACCGGTGGGATGCCATGGAGCCGGTTGAATGCTACATAACCGGTGGAATGCCATGGAGCCGGTTGAATGCTTTGGAGCCGGTTGAATACTACATAACCAGTGGGATGCCATGGAGCCGGTTGAATGCTACCTAACCGGTGGGATGCCATGGAGCCGGTTGAATACTACCTAACCGGTGGGATGCCATGGATCTTGGGGAAGTGGGGGGGGGTTAACGCCTCGGTTCCCGCCCCTGTCTCCTTTAACTGCCACTTGTAGGCGGGACAAGTGGCTGACATGCATTTAAGGAGGAAGCCCATCGGTCCAATCAGTTATGATGGCGTGGGAAGGTTATCGATGCTGGGACACGTGTCAGTAGGGAGCGATCTGAGATGGAGGGCCTGGATTCGCAGGCGTTTGACTTGCCCCGATTGAGTATTTTGGGGGGATTACAGGGGTGCCTAGGGCATCAGACCCGTCTATAAAAAGGCCTCCTTTGTCTTCATTATTTCTGTTTTTGCTCTTGGCTCAGAGAGAAGAAGAGAAGGTTGGAGAGGAATCCGGCGAAAGTTCTGTGGAGGTACCTCACGCTATCCGTGCTTCAAGCGTTCTGGTTCTTGCTTGCCATTGCTCGGTGTTTTCATAGGATTGACTTTCCTCGGTTATGCATAGTAATCGGTAAGTCTCGCCTTCTTTGGTTCGTGTTTTTTCTTTTTTGGTTGGTGTTTTGCGGTGGCGGGGGGGGGGGGGGGGGGGGGGGGTTGTGGGTGCTCTGTCGCCGACTGTGAGTTGTTTTGAGAGGGGCGTCTGCAGCAAACTTGGGGAGCAGCCGCAGAGGACGCTGTTCTAGCTTGATGCTGACCAGTGGTGAAGTTTTGTTTTCCTTCCCCTAAGTTAAATGGCTTCTGCGAGCTCTGATGGGGCTTCTGAACCGGCCGATAGGCGTCCTGCAGTGGACGATGAAGAGAGGTTGGAGGATTGGCTTGGTTCGGATTCCCCAGAGTCCGAAGCCGCTGCCCGCTCTCGGGGCGGGGTCTCGTCTTCCGGGTCTCTGGGCTGTGAGGGTATCCCGCACGGGGTGCGCTTTCCTGGTACTCCGCCCGTGAGTTACACTATCGGGAGTAGGAAAGAGGCTGTAGCGTGCGATGAACCGGAGGGTACTATGAGCCCTGCAGAGATTGCCACCTTCTGGGAGATGTGGAATATCCCTGATGAGGTGAAGTTACGGCCGCTGAATCCCAGAGAATCGGCTTGTAACCCGGAGGCGGGTTGGGTTGCTGTTTACGGAGACCAATTTCGTCACGGGTTCTCCCTCCCGCTGCCAGACTTCGTGCAGTACATGCTTAGCGCTCTGCATGTGTCTCCCGCACAGCTTCCCGGGAACCAGTGGAGGTAGCTGCTGAGCCTTGGTTGTCTGTATGAGCTGTCCAGGATGAGCATGCCAACGGTGAACGAGTTCCGGGCATTGTACAGACTGTCCTTCTCGAAGAAGAAAGGGTGTCGGGGTTGTCTGACTTTTAGCGCCTGACACTTTCAGCCTATCATCACCCACCTGCCTTCCTGGGTGGACAATAACTAGAGGAAGAAGGTGGTGATGGCGGGTGGGAAGTGGCAGAAAAGGAGGAGGATGTACCGGGTTCCTGGTGCCTTTCAGCCCCTTGGTGACCAATCGTTTGTACTGTCCGAGTTGGAGCAGGATAGGATTATGACGATACTCGGGTGCTGGGACGGAGCAAAGCTCCTACAACTCATACGGCGGGAGGTGTTAGTGTACTGCTGTCTCTGGCGGGATCCCGGTGCGTAGCAGGGTTTTAGTAGTGACGTTCCTACTGACCGAGTTGATACTAACCCTTTGTTTGTTCTGCAGGTGCATCTTCCCGGACGGTCGTCAAGCCCGGTAACACACTATCCATGGACGGTGAAGACCTTGTCTCGAGGTTGAAAGAGAAAGGGGAGGCCGTTTCACGGACCTCGGTGGATGGGGAGTCTGGCCGGCTTACCGTTCATGCCGAATCGATGGCCTTGGACGTTGTGGACGATGCCTATATCCTAAGGCGTGTGAAGACTCACCCCGCTGCGTCCAAGGTGGGACCCGAAAAGGGCAAGACCACCGGGGGGCCTCCAAAGGTTCCTGGTGGGACGAATAGGATTCCGTACCGACTGGGATCGGTCCCGCTTGTCACCAGGGTCTCTCGGACAGGCGCACAATCTTCTTCACCAGTCGACCTGGGTGAGAAGAGGCGGAGGATCATGGATGTCTCTCCCTCCGAGCTGGTGACGCTGACTGGCCGGTCGTCTGGTGAGAACTTGGTGAAACGGCTCAAGTTGGCCAGCGGTGCGACGAGTTCCGCTGGGGACAAGGCCGCTGCTGCCACAAATTCTACCGGTCAGCAGAGTAACCCCGCTCGTGCGGAGGAACAGAGGGGAGGTCCGGAGAGTCCCTTCGTCCGGAATCTGGCGGCAGATGTGGCTGGCCTTGGTTTGGATAGGCCTGAGGCCGCCGGAGCCTTGTCGGGGGAGAACCGCCAGAAGAGCAAGGAGTCGGTCCTCTGGGTAAGAATTGCTTGGTGCCACGACACCGCTCATAACTTCTGCCGGGTTTCGTTATTTTTGTTGTTTGTTTAATCGGCTCCCTGTTGTTCTGTAGCTATTGTATAATCTGTACCAGCCGGACCCGAGTGAGGAGCTGTCGGAGTTGAAGAGGCAGGTAGCCGCTCTGACAGGAGCCCGTGAGCGCCTGAAAGCTGAGAAGTCCAGGCTTGAACGGGAAAATGTCAGGCTGGAGGAGAGGGCCAAGAAACAGGTGGCCAAGCTAGAAGGCCAGGTCCAGAGCCTCGAGGAGGAGAAGGAGCGGGCTGAGGAGGAGAGGTCCGAGCTGGAGGCCAGAGTGGATGAGCTCCAGGTGGGAGCTGCCGCTGAGCTGGAGAAGAGGACCCAGAGCTTTTCCAGCGGGTTATCCAGAAATATCACGATAGTGATCAGTTTCTTGAGCTCCTGGAAAAGGCTAGGGAGTCGGGTATCGCCGATGCCTACGTGGAGTGGGAAGAGAAGGGGTACCTGGATACCTCGCGAATGCCAAAGGCGGGGGCCGATGACGATGCTGATGGGCAGCTGGCAGAAGAGGAGCAGCCGGAAGGGGAAGGCGGGCTTCGACCATCTGAACCCGTTAGAGAGGATGCGGTGGCTACATCTGAGGAAGCTGGTGGACAGGTTGGGCCCACTGAGGAGGGAGACGCGGCTCCTTAAGATTTTTGTTTGCTCTCTCTTTTTTGTAAATCTGCTGGAACGGTTTTTTTTGTATTATACCCTTTGGATATACATTTTTGCACCGGTGGAATTCCTTGGATTTCTCTCAAAATAGTTGGCATACATATCTTATAATGTTACGTTGGTTGAACCGTTGATATGCCAAACTAACTGCTTGAAATTTCTAGCACCTAACCCTTCACTGGGTCCGGGCATGCTTACCAGACCTGGCTCTGCTCCCGGTCGGGATCTGCTCTCCTTTTCCCTATATACCGCTGAAGCTGACCGCTGTTAACCAAACCCTCCACCGCTGTCTTGAGGGCGAAGCAATTGTTCGTCCGATGGGTAGCTTCATCGTGGTAGGAGCAGTACTTGCCTGTTCGCACCTGGGTGAGTTTCCCTTTTGGGTACTTGCTCCTCGGCGGTGGGGGAATGATGTTCTCGTTCTCGTGCAAGATGTCTTCGTATGAAGAGGTTAAAGTGGTGAAGACCTCTTGACGTTATGCTGGCATGATCGCCAGGGGGCGTTCTTGCCGGTACTGCGCCGGCTTGTGCTCGCCCTGGGGTTTGTCATGATAGGGCTTCTGCTGCGGTTGGTTCCCCCAATTTCTGCTGGGTCTGCTTGGTTGGGCGCCTCGGTTCTTGCTCCGCTGGCTGGCCTTGTTTTCTCGGCCGGCCGGGGGATGCTCCTCCCGCTTTCTCTTCAACAGGTGATGTCCATACGTTTCATGATCCACCTAAGCATGCCTGATGGCCATCGCCATTAGCTCGTCATACCCCTGCGGGAGTTCCACCCGTACGGCGTAGGAAAATTTTCGTGGCCGAAGCCCCTTTTTGAACGCCATCTCGGCGATGCCCTTATCGAAATTCCGAACCCCGGCCGTTGCCGTTTGCCAGCGGTTGACAAACGTCCTTAGCTCCTCGCCATGTGCCTGTCTGCAGTTGAAGAGGATGGTCGATGTCCGGGCTCCTTCGACCCGGAGGATGAAGCGACCTACGAACAGGTCGGCCAGTTGCTCAAACGCCTCGATGGACTTTGCCGGGAGCTCATAGAACTAGTTGAGCGCCTCTCCAGACAGGGTTTCCTGGAATATGTTGCAGCACACTGCATCGGAATAGCCCTTGGCGCACGTTTGGGACCGGAAACTATCCAAATGTTGGTATGGGCAGCCAGATCCTGAGTACGTGAGCTTTAGGGATATCTGGTTACCAGCCCTCCCTGATTCCAGAACCCGGTGCGAGAAGGGGCCCATGCCACTACCAGAAAAAAGGCTTTTCCCGACGAAATAAAAAAAAACGGCCGACGAAATAAAATTTTCGTCGGCTATTCCCAAGAATGGCCGACGAATTTTTTTTCGTCGGTAAAAAAAAAAATTCGTCGGCTATTCTCCTAGAATGGCCGACGATTTTTTTTTTCGTCGCTAAAAAAAAAAATCGTCGGCTATTCCCCTAGAATGGCCAACGATTTGAATTTTCGTCGGCCTTTCTCTGAAACTTTAGCCGACGAAATTTTTTGGAAGTATGGCCGACGAGTACTAGGTTTGATTTCGTCGGCTATGATTAAAAAAAAAAAAAAAAAAAACAGCTTCCATTTTCTATCACTATCGACAAACCATTGCTTCGTCCTTCAAATACAAATGTGTCGTGAAATAAGATATGACCGAAATAATGAAATACGTCTACGGTTGAAAAATGACAAGATTCCGACAAAAGCTGTGTGCCGAATGTTGCGGTTAACTGTTTTTTACTTCCGTTTTCCTATGGGTAGCCTGACGGTCGGTAAATATTTTGAGGAAAATTTTTATACGATTAGTTGCGTCTCATCGATTTGAAACTATTATCTGTTGAAGGTCAGGCCAAAAAACGTCATTTAGACAGGCCAATTACCATTTCTAAGCGTTTAAAGGGTTGACTCACCCGGTTGACCGTCCCGATCGAGCCTTTAACGTTGTCAGATGTAGTTGGATTTTTTTTCATACATGTATTTAATCTTAACGGTGATATCTGACGGTTGGAATAGATTTTCCAAACTTTTAGATTCAAAATCGGAACATATGCACTAATGTTCCTTAACTTGTTTACTAAGTGTTTAAATGAATGTATAGTTTCAAATAGTTACTATACGTACACTCTTCAAATGCAAATATGTCGTCAAATAAGATATGACCGAAATAATGAAATACGTCTACGGTTGAAAAATGACAAGATTCTGATAAAATCCGTGTGCTGAAATAATGAAATAAGTCAAAATCCGGTTTACTGCAGATTTGGCGTCCGGCGTCCGAATGACGATTGTGATACCATTCCGGAAAGGGAACGACGCCAGGAATCAAACACTAGTTCGAATGACGTGGGCTTTTTCGGGCTTTCGAGTTCGTTTAGGGCCTCAAAACGGCAGTTTAGTATGTTTTCATAGAATTGCCGACGAAACATTGTATTTCGTCGGCTATACTTAGAGAATAGCCGACGAAACATTGTATTTCGTCGGCTAAACTCTTGATCCGCGCCTTTTTATTGTCCGCCGTTGGATGGCTCAGATCTGACGGCTGTTGATCTTTCAAAGTATAGCCGACGAAATCTTTTAAATCGTCGGCTATTCTCTAAGTATAGCCGACGAAATTTTTTATTTTCGTCGGCTATTCTCCTTCTAAATCTTTTAAATCGCTTTCTCCCGCCTTTTTTCTCTCCTCCTCCCCCCCCCCCTCCTCCAGCCTCCTTCCCCTCCTCCTCCTCCTCCTCCTCCTCCGGCCTCCTCCTCCTCCTCCTCCTCCTTCCCCTCCTCCTCCTCCTCCTCCTCCTCCTTCTCCTCCTCCTCCTTCCCCTCCTCCTCCTCCTCCTCCTTCTCCTCCTCCTCCTCCTCCTCCTTCCCCTCCTCCTCCTCCTCCGGCCTCCTCCTCCTCCTCCTCCTCCTTCCCCTCCTCCGGCCTCCTCCTCCTTCCCCTCCTCCATCCAAAGCATAATTTATTTTTTTTTCCCTAAAATTTAAGAATAGCCGACGAATTTTACCAATTTTCGTCGGCTATAAGTTGTATAGCCGACGAAAATTCTAGTATTTCGTCGGCTATAACTAATTAATGCCTATTAAAATATTAATATATTTCGAGGAAATAGCCGACGAAAGTTTAATAAATCGTCGGCTATAGTTAAAACACAATAGCCGACGAATTTCGTCGGCTATAGTTACTGAATTTCGTCGGCCATACTCGAAAATACCCGACGAAATTCGTCGGCAATTTCTCCCAGGTTTGGCCGACGAAAAATATTTTCGTCGGTAAATTCGTCGGCCATACTCTACTATAGCCGACGAATTTGATTTTTTCGTCGGCCATTGTATTACCGACGGGGTTTTCCCAACGACTTATAGCCGACGAAAATTTCGTCGGTAGAGGGTATTGCCGACGAAAAATTGGCATAGCCGACGAAATTTTTTTCGTCGGCTATTCTCCCATATCTGGTAGTGTGCGTTCGTTTAATCGTGCGCCTTCCATCGGCCGCGCCGCCCTTCTCTCGTTGGCCTCCATTTGGGCCTTTAGATCCGATACAGAGTCGGTGAGTACCTGTAATGCCCGTGCGGTCGGGGTCACGACTTCATCCTCGAATGAAGCGTGCGACTGCGGGGGTGCCGGCGTGCTCATTGACAAGACCGCGCCTCCCGGGGACTCCGCCCTCCTGGGGTCGCTAGACCTTCCTCTCGATGACTCTCCCGCCTCATGGCGCTGAGGTTGGCCTGGCGCGGGTGTACGTGCCCTTGCCATAGCGGCGTTACGCTGCTGTCCTCTTTCCAGGACAGCCACCAGGGCAGCGTTTACCGTCTCCATTTCCTTATACCGAGCATTGGATTTTGCTCTATCCCGGTCGCTCTCCGCGCGCGGGCGACCGACTTCTGCCCTCATCGCCTGTATCTCCCCCGCCATATCGTGCCAGTCGGGGCTGTACGTGGTGTCCCGGTCGCTGTCACCGAGCAGACTCTCCTCTTTGTCGCTCGGATGGTCCGAGAATGTCAGCAAAAAGCCCCGGTGCGTTAGTTGGTCGCCTACCTCCGGGCCTTTCCCGCACGCGTTATCGTTGCATGCCCCCGGCATGCCGCTTAGCCCCCCATAGGTGCCGTAGTCCTGGTTTCCCTGGTCGCTGCGCTGCTCCCGTACAGCGACCGGGGTGGAGATGAGCACTTGCTCTGGTGCGACCCGCTGATCCTCCGTTGTATTTCTTTCCTGCCCCGCTTCTGAGCTTTTTGCCATTTGGTGATGCCTACGTGACTTTTATACAGGTTCCCACAAAAGGAGCCAATTGTTTCTGCACAAACCCGTAGGCCTGGTGGAAACTGATGAATCTAGATGTGATCTCCTCCTGCGAACCTACTAACTAAGGGGAATACCGGGCGGGCCGGTCTTCTCCTCTCCGATGCCTAAGTTAGTACTGTTGGACTGAATAGATAACTTAAGCAAGAATGATAAGCAGTTGGAGAGATCAGTTACCTATTAAAGAGGGTAGTTGAGGCCCTTATATAGGTGGTCAAGCGTGAGGTCTGGTCTTACTCTTCGATGTGGGACTGGTTTCCTTCTGTTCGTACACAAAAGGACAGCTCTGGTGGCCTGTTCGGCAGGCTGGCGTCCCCGGTCCCCGGGCCCCTGGTCACAAGGTAGACTGCTGGACCTCGGGTCCGGGTGCTGGTGATCCTGCTCCGGGCCTCAGTCCGGCCCCTGACGTACTGGCTGCGGGTCTGTGGGCCTATGTAGCCCCTCTGTGGCTACTGTCAACAATACAATTGATCATCTTCCAAACACAAAACATAACACAAAATTACTCAAGAACAGGTAGCAAATGCATGCAATAATCAAGACATCAATTTCCAAATCTTCCAAAGTTCATTTAATTCCAATTCTAATTAGAGTCCTTGGCGGTTCATCTAATCGTTAAGACTTCTCAATTATTTAGAATTATCTTTGCGCCTAATTCTAAACATATGCAATCCGGTTTAAAGACACTTGGCGTAGAAATTAAACACGAAGAACACATAAGCACAATAAGTCGAATTGGAGACATGCAACAAGGATGGCGTCACCTCACCTTATTAATCATGTTAATTTTCAGAATTATAGTAACCCTACTTAAACAACTTAGACCACAACAACTTGGCGTATGATGCAATCTAAATCATTTTAGTATATGAAATCGGCACCTAAGGAGAAGCCACAAAGTCAGCCCTTAGGCACACAATTTGTTGAGCTTGAATTCATGAAAATTAATCAAACAAACAAAGGATACATGCGAAAATATTCTGCCCTATTTACAACATACAAATAGCAACAAGTTATTGTTCATAGAATCAAAACAAAGAAACCCTGATTAATCCGAATTCCATGCTTGAAATATAAAACCAAAAACCAAACATCCATAGTATAATACATCATGAAATCGTAAAATATACAGAAAATTATACAAGCCATAGAGAGGACGAATCACACTTTGAAGAAGAACCTTGAAGAACTTTCGGCAAAGGTGGTGAGATCGGATGGAAGCTTAGGTATGGTGTGATATTTTTTAGGTGGTGATGGTGCTTATGGCTTGTATTTTTCTGTATGGACTTAGAGGTATTTTGGCAGAATTTTGGTTAGCTTTATGCGTGAGAAGAAGATGATTTTTATGTGTCAAAACCGTTCTTTATATAGAGGCAAAGGTAAAAGGATTCGGCAGCAACTAGGGTTTACAAAACCTAGTTTTTCTCAAACTTATCATGCTGGCAGATTTGACCTTCGTGTAAAGATTACGAAATATCTCCCTCTAGAAAATATCTATTGAGGTGATTTCAACTGATTTGGAAACTAGACTCCCGTAGCTTTACATCCATATGTGGCACGCTATCTGGTTCAAAGTGAGTTGTCCTGAAGAGTCCGTGGAAGTTGGATGACGTGCACAGGAATTCTGCCGAATTTAATCAGGGTTTCTTGCGATTTTTCTTCCTCTTTTTTTGAATTATCTCTTCTCTTTCTCTTGAATTTGTTGCTGAATTTCCCTTGGATAATTACTGAATATCCTTGCAATATCTCTTCCATTTATTCTTGATTTAATTCAGCCTCTCTTCTTGTCCTAGTTGCATTGCAACTCTTCTCTTGCATTCGGCAATAGGTAATAATTTCTGCCCGATTTCTTCTTTTTTTCTCCACCGAATTTCCTCAATTAATTCCTGAAAATAAGAGAGAAGAAATATTAAAAACAAGATAAAATGTAAGAGAATTATTAAGAGTATGATTCCTGATTCATTCAGGATTTCCTAGTTTAACAAGGAGTTCTACTTTGATTGAAACGCTTAGAAATTTCGATGTTTTCAGAAACGTCGAGACATTGTAGACTCCTAAACCGATTAAGACTCTTATTTGCATAAGGATTCCTACTTTAAATCAAACTCTTGACTTAAGAATCCTAGTTCAATTCAAACTCTTCACAAATTCAGCGTTTTTAGACGTTTTAGCTCATTTCACAAACCGACTCTACTAAAGACTCCTGACTCGACTAAACAACTCTAAATTACAACAATAAGGGTTAAGCATTGCATAAATGGGGGTAAAAACATATTAAGAACGTCGCATATAATGCTCCTATTAACTAACAAGAAGAAAGAAGCAATGGCGGGAAATAGGAATAAAGCACAACAAAAAAAGAACAGAAGAAGAGTACTCGAGTTAGGTTTGACCTTGCCCAAGTAACCAGCATCGCCATAGTGCAATCTCGGGGTACATACTTTTAGGTCAAAAGTCTATGCAAACATGATTGTTCTTAAGTGTGTTACAAATTTGAACAATAGAATTGTAGAAGTTCATTTTTCCAATTAATAAACTCACGCTAGCCAATTTGCCATATCTTTTTCTACTCACAAAAGCGGATATAATTTAGTTCGACAAAAACGAACCAGTTTTTCGGAAAAATAACATTTAGCATTGGAAAAACTTTAGATTTTAGTCATTTCACTCACTAATGTATAGGAGACTATTCCTTTATTGTTGTTGTTCTATAGATTCCGTTTTTTTTTTGTGAGAATGGAAAAAATATTTCTAGATTATTATTTTAGACGCGTCTGTGAAACTACAAAAATGCAGATTTTTTAAAGAAAGGACGTCACTCTATATATTATAGACGATATATAACTTTCTCAATAAAAAAAACCCTATTCGCTCCCTCCCTCTCTAGCGCCGTCGTGGCCTAGTTTTCGGTCGAAGTCGATCCAAACCTACTGCCGCCGCTCTTCCCTTAGCCTAGCCCAGGGTCGCTACGCAACAAACCTTCCCTTAATCTCCATTGCGGCTATGGTTGGTAGGCGTCCAAGTGTATTGTGGCCGAGTGGCGTGACAACTTGGCAGGCCAATTCGTCGCAGGTGGTTCAAGGCACAACAGGGCAGACGACGTTGACAGATCGACGCCCTTGGCCTCTTTGCATCGTCCTCCATCACCAGCGGATAACCCTTTTTGTACCGTCTTCGATCTTGGAAGTCAGGGGAGATGATTGCAGCTGCTTAGGATCCAGGTTTTGGATTCTGAGGCAGCCTTTGACGATGGTTCAGACCTACGGCCTGGGTCGGATCTGGATCCGGGCTTGGAGTCGGGTCTGGATTTGGGACCCGGGTGGACTTTGGATATGGGCCTGGGACCCAGGAGAACTTTGAACCTGGGACCATTTCCAAAATGTGTGCTTGATTTTGAACCAATATAGGCGGTATTGGTCACCATGTTGGTTGGTATATTGGTTGACGGACCCACAATTATGGTACCTGTTCGTTAAGAATCATATGTCATTATGGCCATATCTGGATCCGCCCTTGGTCGGCTTCGATCCTTTAGGTGCAAGATTACCCTCAATCGTATGTCTGATTGTCTCTTGGCAATTTGTACGTACGATTCGGACGGGTGGTCATACCATCGACTACTTATCATTTCACTATACGTACGCAGTCAGTAGTGTAAACCTGGACCGGCGTCGACGTAACGGTGACTGCAATATTTAAATTTTCCAAATCATATGTATTTTTCTTATTTTTCCTTTTGGTCTGTGTTTTTCCATTGATGCATATTTGCATCGTATCTTTGTATCTCTATTTTCAATAAATTCTTGTCAACTGATTAAAAATATATATATATATATATATATATATATATATATAGACAATATAAGAAAACAACATAAAAACACTCAACCCTCGCGAACTTCTTAACAATTGAATTGTGCAAAAAAAAAACCTAAGAGAAATCCTAAGCAATTTCTGTGAAGCTAAACCCTGAACTTACCCAACAAACCTCACTCCTTGACAACCCTAATACCGTCTCGACTTTGAAAAACTACCGTGAGACACGTACTATGTTTGGATTCAAGAAATTTACATATTGTCCGACTTATTGCATGATTTTTAACGACATAAATCGAACATAAATTAGAGCTCAGTTACAAACACACACATACCACCGAACCACCACGTTAGTAAATAAAACTTCTCTTTAAGTAACAGTATTTTTTTTTTTTTTTGAAAAACTTCTTATTAAACATTTAAACCCAGAGGACAGAAAGCTTTGTTCTGTGCATTTGGGTAGGGGATGAAAAGGCCATGATATTTTGGGTAAAGCATAATGGCTTTAATTGAAGAGAGGGTCGTGACAGACTCACGAGGAAACCATCCCCTGTCCACTATCAACATCATCATCCCATAACTTTTCAAGTTTCATCCTTTTGATAACTACCACCCGATTTCATTACCAACATATGGCCTTTGGATTTATACAAATCACGTAATCAAGCGTTTTCTTGGTTTCCCTGCACTACTACTTTTATTTTTCTTGTCTGCTCTTCCAAACATATGTGTAGAGAGATAAAGATTCATACTTTCCAAACTTTCACTACAGAAGAACAAGTTCCTCATTTTCACTTGCTCTGTGGAAATGGGGGAGATGAGTTTGGCTGCTGTGTTAATACCCATGTGGGTCTTAATCACCGCTTTTATTGTGACCATAATTGAGGGCAGGCCAGACCCAACAGCTTCCACTACATCTGGCCACATTGTGCTACTTGAGGAACAACCCATTACTCACTTTTCTGCAAAAATGGAAGCTCAATCTCCAGGTATCTCAGCTATCTAGAGTTCCCTTCTGTTTTAGTTATTAAGTTGGTTTCTATACTTGACTTAAGTTCTGGGTCTTTTTGGGTTTAATGGGTACTCATTACTTCCCACATTCCGCCACTGAAACTCCATTTTATAAATGGGGTTCTCAGTGTCAGTTTGTTCATGTCAGAAGTATTTAAGATTCTTCCTTTTCCTTTTTCTGTGGATGCTTTGCTTGATTGCTGAGAATATAGGGGGAACAGAAAGAGAGGATATATTTGAAATTCTTCAGTCTGTGTTCTTATGAAAGTTAAGCAAGAACAAAACTTTAATGCTTTTCATATGCTTTATAATATATTTTGTCTTGTCCTCTCGTGTTATTGTATAGACAATGTGGGGAAGGAAAGGAATGGATTTTGTGGATCTGTATAATGTTAATTTTCTGAAACACAAAAGCAAAAGGTTCTTGTCGATTCTGGTTTTGTAAGCGCAGCGGTGTTCATTAGTGGTGGCCTATTTGGATTTTTTGATTGAAAAGAAGCTCAGGTCAATATTGGTTATGTCTGGGATACTTAATTTTATGTTAAAACCTTACACTGATTCTCTTGCGCTTAGAAGTGCATGACTTCCCCACTATGGACTTCACAATTCACATATGCATTTGTTCATGTACTCATTAGTGACTGGGAGTTTGAATATTTTCTGTTAAACTAGGAGTTCCAGAGGTTAGAGTAGTTCACCATCAAGATTTGAACAAGAGCATTCTAATAGCACTGATTGTTGCTTCCACACTCCTTGTTGGGATTCTTCTGTTCCTGTCATGTTGTTGGATCTATAGACAGAAAATTTCGAACCACACCAATGGGAAAAGGCAAAAGACAAATGGTATACTGTTCTCATTCAAACTTCATTCAAATTTAAGTTCCTACTTTATTTTTAAGTCAATAATACTCATAACTTTTGTTTTTTTCTTTGCTTTTTTTTTTTGTATCCATTTAAAGAGGTTCCTATAGGGACGCCATTGAGTTCACTTATGGTTGACATTAATTCCTTGAGGTTGGGGAATAGGAAGGGTTCGGTTGTTGTATTCCATTATCAATTGCTGGAAGCTGCAACAAACAAGTTCAGTGAAAGTAATATCTTGGGTGAGGGTAGTTCTGGACCTGTTTACAGGGCTAGTTTTGAAGGCAAATTTATTGCAGCTGTTAAGATAGTAAACGGCATAAGACAGGAAGCTGAAAAGGAATTTGAGGTACTCCATCCCAAACTGGTTCTGAATCTGATTTTCTTGTTGAGGTCCCTTTTTTATGAAAATTGTTTTGCTTTACAGAACGAGGTGAACTGGTTGGGAAAAATCCGTCATCAAAACATCATCAAACTTTTCGGTTACTGTGTTCATGGAAAGACAAGGTTTCTTGTGTATGAAATGATGCAGAATGGCTCATTACAAACTCAATTGTATGGTATGAACTTTCTATTGATATCAAGTAATGTAGATCGAAAAAGACATTTGCAAATGGTCTTGTATGTAACAATTATTTTTGTCCATCTAATTCTGCAGGACCTAGTCATGGATCAGCTTTAACATGGCATCTGCGGTTAAAAATAGCTGTTGATGTTGCCAGGTAATTCCATTTATCTAATTGTCTACCCCCCTCCTTTGTTTTTTTTTTTCCCTTCCATTATGTATATAAATATATATATATATACATATAAACTTATTATTGCATCACATATGCTCTTTTAGGGGATTGGAATATCTTCATGAGCATTGCAATCCGCCTGCGGTGCATAGAGACCTGAAGTCATCTAACATTCTTCTCGATTCCAATTTTAATGCTAAGGTTAGATTCTTCAACAAATCTTTGTTTACCATCATAAAATATTTCTCATCCAAAGAGTTTTTGCTTATTGTAGCTTTCAGATTTTGGTCTTACTGTTGCTTCGGGGTTGAAGAGTAAGGAGAACATAAAGCTATCAGGAAATTTGGGCTGTGTAGCACCAGAGTATAATTTGGACGGTATGTGAGATATAATATATTATATTTGTTTACTTAATTATTGGTTCACTTAGTCTGATTTACACCAGTTACTAGGATTTGAAACTCCTCCCATTTGCCTGAGGTGGTGAGTGTAGATGGGGATGGTTTAAATCCTAACTGCAAGTATGGAAAAGCAAATTTTATGAACTTTAGTTGCTCTATGTACCAATATGGCTGACTGTCTCTTAAAGAATTCTTGCATTTGTAAATTTGCCTTGCATTGGTTAGAAATGTATGCAAAGTTATGCATATCTGTACATGAATGAATCTGAATTTGGTGGTCATGGGCATTATGAGCATCATTCTAGTGCAAATCATATGAACTTCCAAATAGTCTTGAATATAGTTGCATTGGTTTGTCATGATTTGTTGTAAAAAAGAATACAATCAATATCAGAAACTACTAATGATGCAACTCATGTTCTTGTGATCTTTGATTAGTTGGATATTTTTTTTTTCAGCCAATTTCTTTAAAAATATCGAATCATATCTTTCCTTCTAATTACATTAAGTGAAATTTGCCTTAGGTAAGTAGTCCATGTACTCATATGCAGACAGATTTTGAAAACTTCTCAATTATGGGCAAACACCATCACTTAAAACAATCAGACCCGCCATGTCTTTTTGTAGGTCCATTAACTGTTGTATTTATTGCTTTGCTGTTGAGAATTTGCAATTATTTTCTGTTCTGGCTCTGCATGTAGATTTTACATTGCGCTTCCAACTTTTAAGGCAAAAAACAGTGAAACAAAAAATTATCCCAATCATCTGTAGATAGGAAGGCAAAGTAGCTAGGAGCTTAGTGGTTGCTGTAGGATATGGCTAATGAGGCATCTTGAGATATGAGCAAACTACTCGTGTTCCAGAATATGTGTTCTAATTCATTATTAATGTGTGCATAATTATATCTTCAAAGCATATCAATTTCCTTGTGCTTGCATCTTTATGTCACCAATATGGTTGGTACAGTAATTGTGATGGCTAATGTAATCTTGTTTTAGGTAAGTTAACGGACAAAAGTGATGTCTATGCTTTCGGAGTAGTTCTGTTGGAGCTCTTGATGGGAACAAAGTTGGTGGAACATAACGCAACAGATGAGTCCCAATCTATTATCACATGGGTAAGGTACTTTGAATCTATATGCTGGCCTACACAAGTAGTTGGAGTATAATGATTCAATTGATTCCTTGACATGCAGGCCATGCCCCAGCTCACTGACAGATCAAGGCTTCCAAACATTGTGGATCGCGTGATAAAAGATACCATGGATTTGAAGCACTTGTACCAGGTCCATTTAAAACACTGTTGATACTCTTAAGTTATTGTATGAGTTGCTAAGTTGAAGTTATTGCAATATGAACAGGTTGCTGCTGTGGCAGTACTATGTGTGCAACCTGAACCAAGTTATCGACCTTTGATAACGGATGTGCTACACTCGCTGATCCCTCTTGTGCCTATGGATCTCGGAGGGTCACTGAGAATTGCAGACTGCATACCCTCTGTTTGAGCCAAACCTTACAACTGAATGACTGCTCTATGACTTGTACATAATCCAGGCCACAGATGGTCACATTTCTTATTGGTGGACAATGTGTGATGCGGTAATTAGCGTTTGTGTTATGCCTCATCCTTTTTCTGAATCTTTTTCCTCGAAGGATGAGATCAAGGAAAGTTTTGCTTAAAAGGAATTTATCCTCAATGTTCCATCTATCTGTAAATTGAACTAAATTGAATGTAGGCGTTTCATAGAAATGAGAAATACTTTGTTTTCGGGCTACTTGAGACGTGCTTTCTTCAATTCAGCAATTCATTGATGTTTGCTGTGGTAAAATTGGTGCGCTTCTCTTTTAGTTCTTTGCTTGGAGTCTAAGCAATAGTATAGAAGGGAAGAGAACAGTGTGCATCCTTTGCTTTCCCTCGGTAACATCTCCCACATCGACGGTCGGCAGCTAAAATGGGGTATTCTCCATACTCTATGGAGGTTTGTGACTACTGGATCCCTTTTGTCTAATCAAACCGGAACCACATTGTGTACTTTCAGTCCTTGTCAAAGTATCGAAGTGTAATTTCTTTAGCATCCTCTTGTTGCTATGTGGAGTTTCTATATGCTCTTGTTCATCAATTGTAGACCAAAACTAACAAAGTCTGGAAATGCTTCTCTAAAGAGATTGTGGGAACCGTGACAAATCAATCTGCAAATTAAGTCTGTTTTTTGTTAATAGCTTGTAGTTTTGCATAATCGGCGTACAGCATGAGACGAACTCGTTTGGTTTTACCTACTGTTCTCATTTGGCAAGCACATTCTTTATCTAGGATTTCTTCTTGAGCATTTCCAAACTTCTTGTTGATGTTGATTATAATAAAATCAGCAGTATATTCACAGAAAATTCAGTTTGACATGACGAAACATTTGGATCTTAGCCCTGCAGAAATTCAACCAGAAAATAAAAAAACATAAAGTGCATTTCAGGAGGATAGTACCATCCGCCAAACTAAGAGGCCAGGGGGATGAACAATAGTAGGAGACAATTAGTTGAGATATATATGCAACAAAGATGTCACGATGTTATCAATGTTTTGTGTAAATTATCATAACAAATTAATAATTATTTAGAGTTTTCACAATGGGAATTCTCGATTAACACTAGGTAACAACTTCTACTTAAACTTCCCTCTAGCCAAAAGTCTCATGACTACTCGCTCTTTTTTGTTCTGTTTGTTCACAACTATTATAGGGAAGCAATGCCCTTTTCAAGCTGGCTTTGCACCAAGAGCACCAAGAGCATGCTCGTAAAAATTGTTCACCCTGGCGGGCATGTGGAACTTCACGACTGTACCGTTCTTGCCGCGGAGCTCATGCATCGGAATCCGAGATGTTGTGTTGCCTATCCACACATCTTCAAGCAGCCATGGGCGATTGTTGCACCGGACACTATGCTACAGCTAGGCCAGAAGTACTACGTCGTGCCCATAAGCACCATCCGAAAACTTCAACGCCACTCGTTAAAGCACTCGTCTTCTTCGACTCGAGAGACTCAAAGCAATATCGCATCACCATGCAAAGAGGAGGAAGTTGATCATCAAGATATGGTCAAAACTTGTTGGTTTTTTATGAACAAAAATTCTCCCAAGTTGCCTTATGCTTGTTTGGGACATTCTGGCAGTAACGAAAACGATGTTCATAAAAATGAGGAGTGCTGTTTTCAGAGAAATTACTGCTTTGTTTGGTTTCTTATGGGGTCCAAGAATAACGGTGACGATTTAAAAGAGGAAGCAAAATCATCACCAAGCACCAGTGGTTCTACTGGTTCTTCAGAAACCAAGAAACTTACAAGAATTGGGATAAAAGGAACACCTAAGAGACTTGCAACTCTTGATGATTGGCACCCAAATCTGGAGAGCATCACCGAAGAATGCAGTACAAGTTACCACTAGAGACATAATATTTTTTCCTACTTCTCTTTTTTCAGACTCCAGTTCGTAAGATTTATTGTGATCCATTCCCTTCCTTTTAATTACCGGTTGTAATTATGGTTCTACAGACGTACTGTGATCTTTGAAGGTGCATTCTTTCTTTCTGTTATATATTTCCTTCGCTCGTTTAACTGCTGAATTTTGTAGTGGAAAAGTCTAATTATTCACTATGCTGTTAGACCATCACAACATACATGCCCCAAATCTGCTTGAAGCACATTTATGATTACATGTATACTCTACAACTACAATGAAGAGCAAAGGAAAAAATAATACAAAATCAAAGCCTCTCAAGTTGTGTAACTGGAAGGAAAATCTTCAGCTTACACCTATAGGTTTGTCATTCCACAAGGCTTTACACTGTTAGGACAGTTGATTATAATGTTTCAAATGTTAGGACTTGTGAGCTGAGTAATGACTAAATAGTACAAGAGATAATGATGTAGGACAAGAATGGGGCAAATTTAGACAGAAAACTGTAAAGGTAAGGAAGTTGCGAATAATCAAGAAGATTGATGTGAAGATAGGTAATTCTAGTACAATGAGGTTGTTAATAGCTGGAGTATTTAAGAAGATGATCTTTTGGACTTTTCGGGTGATTCATTCGCCAGAGTCATGCGTCCGCCAAGGGTGGTTCGTCCGCCAGACGTCATTCGCCAAGGGTGGCTCATCCGCCAGTCGTCGTCCGCCAGGGGTGACTCATCCGCCAGACTTCGGCGGTTTACTGCAGATTTGGCGTCCGGCGTCCGATTGACGTTCATAATACCTTTCTGAGATGGGAACGACAAGATCTACAAGACTCACTTTAGTCAGCCCTGTCAGATTTAAGCCAAAAGATACCGCCTTAATGATCCGATTCGGCATTTAGTATTTTTAGGCTAGTTTTATTTTCTGGATTTGTTTTGGATTTGTTTTGTTTTAATTCCTTGGGCTTTTAGGTTTCCTTGTTAGTTGCCCTAGGGTTTCTTTTCAGTATTTAAGCATCCCTTTGGGATCACATACAGTTAGTTTTTTCATATTAATCAAAACCCTAAGAGTTTGTCTCTTAATTCCTGGTGGATTCCAGACTTGTTCTATAGAGTACAACGTTGATTGTGCTCTCCATCTATTGAGGGTTCGACGTTGATCGATCAACCCTTCCACACTTCTACTGCGTCAGATAATGTACCTTTTAGTGTTTGATTGTTATGCAGGACCTTAAGTTATGGAAACTACATAAACATCTGAAAACTTATAATTTTATTTTTAGTGAAGAACATCAGTAAGGAAATCTTGGCCAAGGAATTTGAGTGGAATAGACACAATGTAATACAACTGAAGCCAGAATTAGGGAATCATCATTTCAAACAATTAAAATAATAGTTCATACAACAGAATAAGATTTCTATGTCCAACCTTGGATTGTCTCTGACAAATCACCCGTTGGATTATTTAACCCTTACATGCTCCTATAAATCAAACGAAGAAACAATTTTCTAAGAATAGATGAAGAAAAAAGTGATGAACAAATTCTCATGTCATGCGCTAGGTTTTTCCCTCTCCAGCTTCACATTGCCAAAACTTCCTGTAACTCAGACAGTGTAGTGTTGCTGAATGGTGTCGATATCAAGTCCTTTGAGTTTGACAACCGATTCCACGTGTCCCTTGAGTGTGTGAAGCTCCCTCAACCTGGAATCTCCAAACAAGCATAGCAAAAATTAGGATCCACTGTTCTACAGGTTTCTATAATAGGAATACTATACTAGCTTCCAGTATCAATTACCTAGCAACTTCAGCTCGCCTCTTGGCCTGTTCGGCGATCTCAGACAACTCTCGGTAGTTGTTCTTGTCATTGAAGAGTCCAGATGTTTCAGGAGGCTGCAACCCGTGCAGGGTTCGTTGAGCTGTTGCCCATTGTGCCTCCCTCTCTCCCTTTCCATAATCCTTCTTTGTTGTGAAGGCAGTCTGCATGAGAAAGAACCAATCAAACCCCATAGAAAATATCCATGGAAGATGAATGACAACATATTCTAAGCAGAAGGTTTCGATCAAATACCTTATTTTCAAGTACAGTATCCCATGCCCTCCCACTCAATGCATATCGAATGATGAACTTGAGAATATCCAAAGGTATGTAGGTGACAATGGTGTAGAGCCAGATAACACCTGCCCATCCCCATCCCATACCTTTGATTCTTGCAAATTCCCAGTTTGCATAAACAGCAAGAATTGTAGCAAGCTTAATAGACAAACATGAAAACAAAATTAGCTTATGGTTCTTGCAAAATACAATGCAATAAAACATTATCATATATTTTGTCTTGCAACTCACTAGCTGTGCTATGAGAAAGGCAATCATGAGCATGACACCGGGGCGTTCTACAAAAGACCAGCTTCGGGATCGAGTGACAAAGATAAGTGCCTGACTGATAACACTAACTTGAAGGTAGACAGCTGCCATAAGCTCCTTATCACTGCCTCTGATAGATCTTACACCAAACTTGTCCTGCATGCATTCAACAAAAGTATATTATTTAGAATAAGATTGAAGGACTGCTATAGCATCAAGATTAATTAGTTACTAGGGACTATATTTCGAGATAAATGTTTGGATTATAAGAATTTTTTTACCGAGAAAAAGTCAGAATCATTAGCGAGCCAGAAGAAAACAACGGTCATGACAGCCATGTAGGTGCCAAGGACGACGCCAGTGGCGAAGATCTCCTTTAACTTCCATGAGTCAGGGAGAGGAGATGCCTTCACCCTATCCTTTGAAATAGTCATGATTGTTCCATCATTAAGTATCGCAATAATGAGAACCATGAAAGGTGAGAAGTCAAACTTCCAGATAAGGGCAAGGAGCAGAAAACCGAGCACAACACGAATTGTGATGGAAACAGCATAGATGGTATAGTTCTTCATCCTCTGGAAAATGGCTCTACTTGTCAAGACAGCACTGATAATCACAGACAATCCTGGCTCGGTTAAGACAATGTCAGAGGCGCTCCGGGCAGCATCTGTTGCATCATCGACTGCAATACCAATGTCTGCCCTCTTAAGTGCTGGGGCATCATTCACACCATCTCCAGTCATCCCACAAATATGCTTCCTCTCTTGCAGCCGCTTCACAATTTCATATTTGTGCTCTGCATGGTTCCTGGTTAAATTAGTTTATATTATAAAACATATTAAGAGATCTTGATTCAGATTCTGTCAGAGTTACCTGGGAAGACACCAGCAAAGCCATCAGCCTTTTCAATAAGCTCATCAATAGGGAGGGAAGCAACAGACTCGTCCTTGTGTTCACCAAGGAGGGAAGAAGAAGGATACATGTTGGTTCCCATGCCGAGTCTGCGGCCAGTTTCCTTACCAATGGCAAGTTGATCACCAGTGATCATCTTAACATTGACACCGAGATGAAGGGCACGTCGAATGGTCTCTGCACTGTCATGCCTCGGAGGATCAAAGAGAGGCAAGAGCCCCACAAACTGCCATGGTGTTCCGGCACTCTCTTTGTTTTTTTCAGGCACAGTCTGGAAGCAAATAATTCATGAATAGAGCAACTTCAGTTACACAGCAGAAAAAAACTTATTATGCTCTAGAGTCTAGAATAAGGGAAATAAAGAAACCTGTCTAGCAACAGCAAGGGAACGAAGACCGCGATCTGCAAACTTGCCAATGATAGCATGTGCTTTCTTCCTTGCATCGTCTTTAAGCTCACAGAGGTCAATGATCTGAGAAAAGAGTATATACCATGCCAATAAACATTAGAAGGTCTAATATTAGAGAAATGAGCATTAGTAATAGTTGCAAGGGTGACTTATAACCTGCTCCGGTGCACCTTTGCTAACTCGGTGCCAATTGCCATCAGTATCAATATATGTTATGGCTGTACGCTTTTCCACTGGATTAAAAGGCAGAAAATGGACCTCATTTATACCTTCCCTGGCCTGCAGCGACAAAGTACAATAACATAGTTACATAGAGCTTCCATATCCTGAAAGGATGGCGTAGGTTAACTAGGTTTATAAACAATGCAAGTTACCTCCTTGGGGTCACCCAACATTCCAACGATACATGTATCAATGGCATCCTGATTCTCAACCCTCGAAGCCCTGGCGCCAAGCAAAATGAGACCATCCTTGTCTACATCTTTTACAAAAACCTGTAAATCAAAAGAGCTATCATTAATGTCATTTCCATAGACAATGAAAACAGTATATCCAAAGAATCATGTTGTTTGTTCTACCTCGACCATGGTCTTGTCTACTGTAAGCTTGTTGAGAGTTAGGGTCCCTGTCTTGTCACTACATAGGACATCCATTCCAGCCATCTCCTCAATGGCTGTCATTCTCTTTGTGATAGCGCCTTGCGTGGATAGACGGTGAGAACCAATAGCCATGGTAACTGACAACACTGTTGGCATAGCAATCGGAATCCCTCCAATGAGAAGCACCAAAAGATTGTCAATCCCATCCCTGTACTTCCTACGCTGTATCGGATACATAACCACTATTTCTATTACCATTCCTATGGCAATAGAGCATATGCAAAAGTTTCCAATGGCAGTCAAAACCTGATCACCGCAGCCAAATTCATATTAGAAACAAAAACATAGAAATGCAACATATATAATGAAAATTTCTAAATGCTTATACTTTTTACCTTTTGGAAGTGGCCTACTTGGTTGGTGCTGTCAACCAAGTGAGCAGCCTTGCCAAAGAAGGTATGAACCCCTGTGGCAATGACTACTGCCTCTATTTCTCCTTGCTTGACAGTGGAACCCGAGAACACTTCATCCCCAGGGTACCTTGTCACAGGCAAAGACTCACCAGTGAGGGCAGACTGATCTATCTTGAGGGGATCTCCCTCCAAGAGACGCGCATCAGCAGGGACAATGTCTCCCAACTTGATGCTGACTACATCTCCTGGTACTAAAATTGCAGCCTCTAACTCGGACCATCTTCCATCTCTTAGAACCTACAACATTAAGTACAAATAAGTATTAAGCAACCTAACTCGCTTCATTTATAACGTGGTAGACAAGCATTATGAAAACAGGTTTTGAATACTAATCATCACCTTGGTTTTTGGGGCAAGACCAGCCATAAGAGCTTGCGCAGCATTTCCTGCATTGTTTTCTTCGATAAAACTGATGGTAGAGTTGATAAATAACAGTGCAGTAATTCCCACAAAGTCTTGCCAGTCTGGTGGTCTTCCCTGCATTGTTCATTATATTCATTAGAATCCTCATAAAAATATCCATGAGAAAAAGAGAGAGAGATAGAAAGGTGGTTTGGTTACCCCTCCATTTGCCAATGCAATGGCCATGATAGCTGCAATTTCCATAACCCATGATAGGGGATTCCACATAAAACCCAAGAACTTCAGAAGTTTATTTTCCTGTTCCAATCAACATATCAGTGTTTTGTTCGAAAGGAAAAATGACAATCTATATCAACGATTACATGGAATGATGCCAAAATGCATCATAAGTAAAGTGCCAATAGAAGTAGTGAGATATATAGACAAAACTTATATTAGGAAGAAAATTTTATCATAGACTAAAGTGTACCTTTTTTTCTTCCAGCTTGTTTGGGCCAAAGACTTGCAGCCTCTTCTGCCCTTCATCACTAGACAACCCCTCTTTTGTACATTGCAATTGCTCAAACACTTCTTGAACTGGAATTCGTTCCTGTAATCGCACATATCAACACATTGTTAATACATACAGGCGGTTTCGATCATTGAATTGCATTGAGAATTTGTCCCAGAAATGAAACTCTTTACATGTAATACAATCGAAAGCTTACAAGATCAACATTCTCTTTCTTGATTTCTTCCAAGCTAATCCCTTTGCCTTCTGCCATTGGATCACACTTTCTTTTTATCTTTTCACCAAGCACACCAGATCAGAAACACTGATTATTGTTTACATAAATTACACGCCTACGTACATATGACACAACTCACAGACTTTTATAGTAAGTGAGCGCTAGAATACAAGAATATAACTCCCAAGGAGAAACCTCTTATTCCAATATATTGTTCTTGAAAAGCTCGTTTATTCCTCTTGAGAATCAACAATCACAGTGTGCATGCAAGAACAGTATCGTTGGGCACTGGGAGACTAAAGCATGAGTTTCTCTTATAAGAAAAGGAATCCGTCTATTTATGGTAAACACAGATTGAGCGAACGAGCGGGAGTTTTGCTGTGCTCTTTCGACATTTGCCCCGGTCATTCGGCCACTCAGAAGAAGCATCTAATTGTTATATAACTTGCTTTACGCTCACTGCGCTTCGTCATTCTTACATGTTTCAACTTTCAACTATATGACCAAATCAACTTTTTGTTTTTGTGTTTTGGTTTTTTATTTGTTTTGATTTTGTTGAGAGAAGGACGTCAAGCCATATTTTAACGAATTGTAGGTAATTCCAAAGCAACGTATTCACAAAGTTAAGGTATTTCCATTCTCCAAACAAAAAACAAATTAAGGTGTTTCTAAAAATATAAATAATAAATTATTAAATTTCTATAATTTATAAGTGAGTAATCGGTGTAACATTGTTAAATATATATATATATATATATATATTTTTAAAAAGGGCAGCACGTCGTCGCTTTTAATAAAACCGCATAATACAAGGGGGGGTGGGCCGGGGGACATTGAGTCTAAACCCCATACTAAAACAATATCCCAAAATAATATCAGACATGTCTACATAAACTATATATGCATTCTAACAAGCACCATTTAGTAAGGAGTGCATCATTGATTACTCCATTTGCTTTACAAATTCGGCAACATATCGGAAAGATAATATTCATACAAAGTCATAAATTATTATGTCTATTAGCTTTCCCACTATATTGACACTGAAAATTATCAGTTACACTAAGTTTCATCCTACCACTAGCAGGCTGCGACCCTTTGATGAAACAAGGAACTCCCCGCCTCATTAGAGCAAACATGGCACTCTGAGTGCACATTCCAAGACATAAGCCACGTCGTCCTACCAAATAGTGATAGGAATTTATTGACACAAGTAAATAACACAAATAAATAAAAATTATAATGAAGATGGTACCAGCCCAAACCTGGCCCAACAAGAGGGCCCATGCCCAAGCCTCAATTGGCATAATCCCATCTCCACCGTCAAACCACCGACTGCCCCTTTGCACCTAATCTTTTCGGCATGACTACCACACCAACCAGAGGCACAACAAATTCAAAATCAAGCATGTTTACATAAATTATGCATTCTAACAAGCACCATATAGCAAAGAGGGCATCATTGATTACTCCATTTGCTTCACAAATTCGGCGACATAACGGAAAGATAATATTCATACAAAGTCATAAATTATTATGTCTATTAGCTTTCCCACTATAGTACCACTGGAAATTACCAGTGACACTAAGTTTCATCATGCCACTAGCAGGCTGCGACCATTTGATGAAACAAGGAACTCTCCGCCTCATTAGAGCAAACATGGCACTATGAGTGCACATACCAGAACATAAGCCACGTCGTCCTACCAAATAGTGATAGGAATTTATTGAAACAAGTAAATAACACAAATAAATAAAAACTATAACGAAGATGGTACCGGCCCAAGCCTGGCCCAATAAGAGGGCCCATACCCAAGCCTCAATTAAGGAAAGGAATGACAACCCGACTGCCATCCAAGCTTGGTGCAATCCCATCTTCGCAGTCAAACTCTTTGCACCGAATCTTTTCGGCATGACTACCACACCAACCACAGCCACTACAAATCCAATACACGTTGTGCCCGACCCCAATCTGTTTATGCCGGCTCCCTCCTCAAATCGGATACAGAGACTCAACTCAGATTGTTTCACCGAAAAACCCAGAATGAGCGCCACCAAAACTAGATCCCGCTGCCACCGATTTGAATCACCCACCGCCACAAAACTCACGACAGCGGAAAGGCTCGCCGCCGGATAGGTTAGGAAAACTCTCACTATTCTCTCTCTCTCTCTCTCTCTCTCTCTCTCTCTCTCTCTCTCTCTCTCCTACAACTTTATCCTCACACAATAAGTCAAAGATAATAATAAAAGAACCAATAAAATTTGAAGCAATTGTATCCAATACTTCACACTGTTACTTTGTTTCTTCAACATAAAACCCAAAACCAGTTCATTTTAATTGCTTCAAGGAGGATGAATGAGGATTGAGAAGTGTTCCTCATTTTCCTCTCCACTTGAATAAACAAATTCATATTATAAATATGGCACTACCAGAAAAGGCATCATAGCCTACGAATTTAAGTCGTCGGCTATAACCATTACCCGACGACATATCGTCGGTTATAACATCGTCGGAAATATGCCGTCGGCAAAACTATACCCGACGACGATATCGTAGGCTATAACCATTTTAGCCGACGAAATACCACTACAGACGACGAATTTCGTCAGCTATAATGGTTATAGCCGACGAATAAAGAGTTCGTCGGCCGTTATTTGCAATTTCGTCGGCTATAATGCCTTTTCTGGTAGTGTGGTATGGGGACGCCAAAAGCAAAGGATTGATTCAAGACAAATTCAATTCATCCAGTATATTCAAGCATATGAGTAAAAGCACATGCATCTTCTACAGTTCAAAGTTGAATGTTCATAGCAAAACAAAACACTACTCATAAATAAATAAAAAATTGTTAATTTGTCAATGAACTGTTGGCTCAAAAATTGTCTCGGCCGCGAGTGATTGGGCCGGAGTGATCTCTGACTCACACGTGTCCTTCTAGCTTTGTTGATGTGTGTGTTGGCGTGCCAACTCACGACCGTGAAGTCAAGCGAAGTTTGTGTAGGTGATTGCGTTGATTTGACTTCAGTTGACTGTGGGCAAAGGAAGGATCACTCTCGGCCGAGGGGTTCTCTTTGCTAGCCGCAGTGCTCGTGCTGTGACTTGGTGAATGATGTGAAAGTGTAGGTGATGGTGATTCTTTTTATGATTTTCTCAATATGTTAGAAATAAATAACATAAAAGTAGAAACACAATCAATTGAAAGTGCATCAAATAAAATTTAGAAAGATAAAGAACACAAAGATAAAGTGCAGGAATGTAACGAACAACAATATAAAAGTGCAGGAAAGATAAATACCGGAAAATATAGCAGTAAGATAAACACATAGAGATTGATAAATGCTAAATGTTGAATGTATTGAAAGAATAATATGTAATCGCGCAGGGCGTTTGGTCGAGGATCTCTAACAAATATGTTTATGGTCCTATTTATACTGAAATACAAAACTACTGAAAAAGAAAACCTTCAATCTCAGCCTTGATTGCGGAGCTTTTATTACAATAAATTGTGAAATTCAAACAGCAATAACCGATGATTTCAGGTTTAATGCCCTTTTAAGTTGATGTCCAAAAATTTGGTAAACGCTGCTTGAATGCATTGTCTCGCACCTCTGATTGCTCCAACATTTAACCATGGCTATTTCTCCAATTTAGTAACGGGGGCTTACTGAATGTACTATTTAGCCACAATCATCCGTCAAGCTAAGGCTATTCAGCTGCAGTCGTTCATTTAGCCGCGGCTATTCAACCGCTTGACCCACTTATCTTGCCACTTAGACCTTGCCAAATTTAGGTGCAAACATGAACAAACTACTCAGTCCTTAAACTATACTAATCAAAAGAGCTCATGGATAGAAATTTATACCACTATGAAGGTCAGAGGGAGAGAGAGGAAGGGAGGGGGGTGGTGGTGTATGTGAGTAGGACAGTTACAACTTTCTATTGTTGATTTGTGCCTTTCGGGATCTCAATGAGTTGTGTTATTCCGAGTAACAAATATACGATTATGCAAAATAAAACAGCAGTAAAATAAATAACACCATGATGTTTTATACTCGTAAAAACCCTACAACCAGGGGGGAAAACTCCGTGCTCCTATCTCTTAAGGGACAAAATTTCCACTATGTATCCAACACTTCTTACAAGATTGTACGAACCTGTGGATAGTCAGCCACGCTTGTATCTTGCCTAGACTACCTAGTCTACGACCTGTTCTACCTCTCCTGTCTCTATGTGTGTACAAAGGAAATCTTTCAGAAGTTCCAACACATAATTTAGCTACCACTTAACTAATTCTTCATGGACACTTATTGGGTTGTTGCACCATCAATCACAATCACATGTGATGCAAATGCAATATGAGTTTTGAAAGCGTTTTCGTTCAAGCTCTAAGATTTATATTCATAAGGAAGACTTAGAAGATTATTGAAATATGCAGAAACAATACGCAACTCAAACAGAAAAATGTGCCAAGAGGATTTTTCTTATACAAAACAACTAAGGAAGTGAGAAGGGACTTGCTCTCTCTATATAGGCTCAGTGAGGCTCATAAGAGAGCACCTACTCAAGCCAATGACATATGAGGTTTTTGACAGATGTGTTTGTCAAGGGAATTGAATTGACAGGAGCTGCAACACAGCTAACAAAGAAGACAAAGCCAAAACCTTTCCAAAGAAGCTGACATTTTCAAACACAAAGCAAAAGGTTTTGTAGAGGGCATGACATCAGAATCACAAGTATGAACCTCCTAAATCTGTCAACAAGCAGCCTACTCTCATAAGCATGAGTAAGTGTATCATTAACCCAGTTAAGACACAACAACAACCAAGACATTTCGGTTACGGGTTGAAAAACATTCAACCTAAAAGAGAGTTCAACCGCGAAGGCTTATGAAGAAACCCTAGCCGACCATTTGAATTTGAAATGCGAAATATCTTGAACCTGATTTTATCTCCACAGACAGACACAAGTAATACAGATCCATAAATGTTTGGACTTAGGATTTTACCAGAAAAGCTGGATCGAAAGAAAAACTTCTATCCTATGTGAAAAACCATGAAGTGCACATGCATGATTTTATTTGAGAGCCATGAGATTGAATTGGGCCTTCATAATGAACCTGGCCACTTCACTTGGTCTTAATAAGAGTTATGTTTTGGTTGTCACAAGACTGCTAACCTATGCAGCACGGACACGCTCTACAGGTCGCGTGTTCGATACGAATTGGCCACACACGCCAGAATTCGCCTCAATACGCGTGGACACGCGAACTGATATTTCGACACGGCTTGGACACGTCAAATGATGTTGGACACGGGGGTAATTCTGTCTTTTACATCTCAGAATTGGGGGTTTAGGGTTCGATCCCCTCCTGTCTTCATTCTTCAGCCCGAGCAACATTCTCTCGTCCTGGTCTCCGCTCCGGTCCTTCGTCTCCACTCTGCTCCGCTCTCTCGTCTTCGTCACCACTCCACTCCACTCCGGTCCTTCGTCTCCGCTCCGCTCTCTCGTCTTTGTCTCCGCTCCTTCGCTCCACTCCAGTCCTTCGTCTCCGCTCCGCTCTCTCGCCTTCATCTCCTCTCTCTTAGGTTTCCTTGTCTCAAGTTCTTTAGCTTCTATTTTCTCATCCTTTTCTCCAGTGGCCATTTGCATCTGATTGACATTTATAAGAATCGATTTTTCAATTTGATGTGATGGAGATGGGGAAGGACTACTCTGGCTGGTTTGTCAGGTAAAATGTTGATCTTGATCGGTAGTGGCTGCCTTTCCAGAAATGCTTCATCAGTTTTCTTATAAACTGTAACTTTTGCTATGTATTGAAATTTTTGTGTTAGCTTATTTAATCAGCTAGTATACTTGTATAAATGTCGATTTTTTTTAATTATATATATAATATTATTTAATTAACGTGTCCACCGCATGTCCGTGTCCGACCAAAAATTGATTTTAACGTGTGCTAACCATATTCATAGAGATACCTTTAAATTCGGTGGGTACAAGAGAGTGATGACCTACGAATTATAGGAGAACGTCAGACTGCTAATTCAATGTTGAAACAATATTTCAATCAGAAACTATAAGAGCCTCTGAACATGGACCGGAGGAATATTAATAAAGAAATCAATACTAAACTGACAGAATTTGGTCTCATGTGTCAAACTATATGCTACTAGATTAACTGCCTACTACCAAAAAAAGTTTAATTAGAAATCATCAATAAAGGACCCCAACTTCAAATGATCAAGGGATAAACCAAAAATAGCGGGAACAAAATTCATACCATTAATCTGTTTTCACACTATTATTGGTGTGAAATGCTGATCAAATCCCTGAATTCTTTTCAGTGAGTTTAACATATGCTGATCAAGTCTGTGGTAATGTCAGTTCCAATGTATCCGATGCATTGTTTTAGATTTCCCAAATCTCTTTGCTCTTTCCTGACTTTGGCAATGGCTAATTTTTGGTGGGCAAACAACTCTGAACAAGGTATTCATTAGAAATCCTAGCAGACTCTTACTCTCCCCAAGTCTAAAGGAGGTTTGGGTTTTAGGGACCTCCAAGATTTTAATCAATCCTTGTTGGCTAAACAATGTTGGAGAATGCTCTTGTATCCTTAAGATATGTGGGTTCAGTTATTGAAGCATCGTTACTTCCCTTCTTGTTCTCTCTTAGATGCTCGTTTGGGAGGGTCTCCTTCGTGGGCTTGGTCTAGTTTACTTCATGGAAGAGACCTGTTGAATTCTCAATTATTCTGGAGAATAGGGAATAGAACTCAAGTGCTTAGCTGGAAGTCAAGTTGGATTCCTAATTTACAGTGTTCCTACCTCGACTCTCCCCCTAATGTTGAAAATAGCTCTAGTATTTCAAAGCTTATTGACTGGGTTTCACTTACTTGGAATTTATCTTCTGTCAACATTCATATCTCTGTAGACCAATATGCTGCTATTCAAGCCATTCCTTTAATTAGTCAGCAATTCTGTCAGAGATGAGATGATTTGGCCTTTAACTTCTTCGGGTTGCTTCAATGTTCGGTCAGGATACCATGTTGCTCACTCATCCTTCACCTTTTCAACTACTCCTCATTCACATTCATCTCATAACCTAGATTCTTCCCTCTGGAAAAGTGTGTGGTCTTTGAAGTCCACTCCGAAAATCAAAATATTTTATGTGGAAGGCTCTATCAAATGCTTTAGCAACCGGAGCCAATTTGTTCTATCAAAAACTTGCTCCAAACCCTCTTTGTTTTATTTGTCAAGAAAGGCCGGAAACTATTGATGAGTACATTTTGTTTGAATGTGGTTGGGCTCAACAAGTTTGGAGATTTCATCAAAGTGATTTTAGGCCTAACATTCAAAATCTCTCAAGACTAGATACTTGGCTTCAAAATCTTTCATTCCCTCTTCTAACTGGGAAATTTCTAGAGCTGGGCATGGGCAGGGCCGAGATTCACCTGATCCCGGTCCTGTCCCGTGAGATTTTAAACGGGACGGGACGAGATTACACTTTTTAAAAAGTGATCCCGCCAGGCCCGAGATCCCGCCGGGACCGGGACCAAAACGGGATCCCGTGACCAAAACAGAACAGAATTACAAAACAAATCACATTGAATTACATAACAAATATCCAACACAAGTACACAAAAATAACAATTTATTAACTTACATCTAGCACAAAGCAAATGTCAAACGAATTGAAAGCATAGTAATCAGTAATCAAAACTCCAAAAGAATCCTGTATTTTTTCTGATTATATAATAATAATACAATGAGTGATCACATCATCTGAACTCCCTTGAAGGCCAAGGTAAAGTTCTACACAGTCTTTCCACGTCTTAAAATTTGAGCAAAAAAAAAAAACATGGCAGAAAGTTCAGAAGCGGGGCGGGAAAGAAATGTAAAAGAGGATCAGCGGATCCTACCAGAGCAAGTGCTTATCGCTACCCCGGTCGCGATACGGGAGCAGCCCCCCGGCCTAGATGGCCAGACCGACGGCAACTATCAAGGACCGAGCGGCACACCAGGGGCATGCAAAGGTAGCACGTGCGGGAAAGGCCCGGCGGAAGGCAACCAACTAACGCGCCCGGACCCTTTGCTGACATTCTCGGACGACCCGAGCGACGAGGAAGATAGTCTAGCTGGCGACAGCGACCAGGACACCACATATACCCCCTACCGGCACGATATGGCGGGGGAGGTAGAGGTGATGAGAGCAGAAGTCGATCGCCTGGGTGCGGAGAGCGACCGGGATAGAGCAGAGTCAAACGCCCAGTATCAGGAAATGGAGACGGTGAATGCCGCCTTGGTGGCTGCACTGGAAAGAGGACAGCAGCGTAACACTGCTTTGGCAAGGGCACATGTATCCACACCAAGGCAGCCCCTGCGCCTCGAAGCGGGACAATCATCGGGGGGAAGATCCACCGACCCCAAGGAGGTGGAGTCCCCGGGCGACGTAGCGCTACCGAAGAGTACTCCGGCCCCCGGCAACTACACGCTTCAGTCGAGGATGAAGCCATAACCCCGACCGCACGGGCACTACAAGTACTGTCCGACTCCGTGTCAGATCTGAAGGCCCAAATGGAGGCCAACGAGAGAAGGGCAGCGCGACCGCTGGAAGGTGCGCGATTCAGCGAACGTACCGGACCCTTTTCGCACAGGGTTTTGGAATCCGGGAGATCCGGTAACCAAAAGTCCTTGAAACTGACGTACTCAGGAGCCGGCTGCCCATACCAACACTTGGATAGCTTCCGGTCCCAAACATGCGCCAAGGGCTACTCCGACGCTATGTGCTGCAACATCTTCCAGGAAACCTTATCCGGAGAGGAACTCAGCTGGTTCTACGAGCTGTCGGCAAACTCCATTGAGGCCTTTGAGCAGCTGGCCGATCGGTTTGTCGGCCGCTTCATCCTACGGGTCGAAGGAGCCCGGACATTGACGGTTCTCTTCAACTGTAGGCAGGCAGATGGCGAGGAGCTAAGGACGTTCGTTAACCGCTGGCAAACGGCGACTGCCGGGTTTAGGAACCTAGACAAGGGGATCGCCGAGATGGTGTTCAAGCAGGGTCTCCGGCCAGGGAAATTTTCTTACTCCGTGCGGGTAGAGCTCCCGCAGGGGTACGATGAGCTGATGGCGATGGCCATCAGGCACGCTCAGGCGGACCACGAAACCTATGGGCATCACCTGCACAAGAGGAAGCGGGAGGAGCCCTTCCAATCCGCCAAGAAAACAGGACCAGCCAGCGGGGCCAGGA
The DNA here is from genome assembly GCA_963682095.1 of Potentilla sterilis. Classification (NCBI taxonomy): domain Eukaryota; kingdom Viridiplantae; phylum Streptophyta; class Magnoliopsida; order Rosales; family Rosaceae; genus Potentilla; species Potentilla sterilis. Next base: position 25,169,552 of record OY821754.1, read on the forward strand.
CCCAGGGGCCCAACCCAACAAACTGGCTAGAAACTGGGGGAACCAACCGCAGCAGAAAGCCTTTCCTGACAAGCCCCAGGGCGGGCACAGGCCCGCGCTTTACCGACAAGAACGCCCCCTGGCGATCATGCCAGCGGAACGTCAAGAAGTCTTCACCACTCTAACCTCTTCGTACGAGGACATTCTGTACGAGAACGGGAACATCATTCTCCCACCGCTAAAGAGGAAGCACCCAAAGGGGAACCTCACCCCGGCGCAAACAGGCAAATACTGCTCCTACCACGATGTGGCTACCCATCGGAAAAACAATTGCATCGCCCTCAAAATAGCGGTGGAGGGGTTAGTTAGCAGCGGTAAGCTGCAGCGGTACCAAGGAGAAAGGCAGGCAGATACCACCCGGGACCGGGACCAGGGCTGGTAAGCACGCCCGGGCCTGACGATAGGTTAAGCGGCATAAGAAATTTTGAGCCCAAGGCTAAGTACTAATTTTCCCAACACAATTAGCTCGGCATACAAACGGTTCAGCCGGTGTAACATTATAAGATATATATTCCAACTGTTTTGAACGAAATCCAAGACAAACCACTGGTACTACAAAAATCCAAAGGCAGGCAACACAAAAGCTCGTGAGCAAAAAATCCATTCCAGTTATTTACCAAGCTGGTGTAAAATATATATATATATATATATATATATATATGTATATAATCTGCCTAAGGAGTCGTGGCCTCCTCCCCAGCGGGCTCAGCCTGTCCACCGACTTCCTTCGGAAGAACAGCTGCATCCTCCTCGAGGGGCTCGAATTACTGAGGTCCACCCTCCTCTTCCGGCTGCTCCTCCTCCCGCTGCTGCCCATCAATATCATCATCAGCATGCGCCTGCGGCATTTGCGAGGTATTCAAGTACCCCTTCTTTTCCCACTCCACGTAGGCATCAGTGATACCCGCCTCCCTAGCCTTCTCCAGAAGGGCAAGAAACTACTCACTATCGTGATATTTCTTGATAACCTGCTGGACAATGGTGGCACGCGCAGCGGCAGCTTCCAACTGGAGCTCATCCACCTTGGCCTCCAACTTCCAACCGGTGTAACATTATAAGATATATATTCCAACTGGAGCTCATCCACCCTCTCCTCCTCAGCCCGCTCCTTCTCCTCCTCGAGGCTCCGGACCTAGCCCTCTAGCTTGGCCACCTGTCTCCTGGCCCTCTCCTCTAGTCTGGCCTTCTCCCGCTCAAGACTGGACTTCTCAGCCTCCAAGCGCTCCCGAGTGCCGGCCAGAACGGCCACTTGCTTCTTCAGCTCCGGCAGCTCCTCACTCGGGTCCGGCTGGTACAGATTTTACAACAGCTGCAGAATGACGGGCCACCGATTAGAAAAATAACAAACAAAAAAAAAATTGTGTGTTGTTCGATTGGGGCCTTAGCACCAAACTATTCTTACCCGAAGGACCAACGTACTCCTTGCTCTTCTGACGATTCTCCCCCGACAGGGCTCCAACGGCCCCAGGCCGGTCACGTCCTCCAGCAGGTTCCGGACGAACGGGTTTTCCGGACCTCCCCTCCTCGGTTCTTCCACCAGAGTGGGACTACTCTGCGGGGCTGCAGAACTTGAAGCCACAGTGGCTCTATCCCTAGCAGGACTCATCCCACCACTGGTCAACTTAAGCCGTTTCGCCAAGTTCTCACTAGACGACCGACCAGTCAGCGTCACCAGCGCGGAAGGCGGGACGTTCATGATCCTCCTCTTCTTTTCACCCAGGTCGACCGGTGAAGAAGATTGTGCGCCAGGCAAAGAGACCCTGGTGACAAGTGGGACCGATCCCACTCGATGTGGAATCCTCTCCATTCCACCAGGAACCTTTGGTGGCCCGCCATACATTTTTCCCTTCCCGGACCCCACTGAGGATCCAGCGGCATGAGTCTTCACACGCCTTAAAACGTAGTCCTCATCCGCAACATCCACGGCCACCGGCTCGGCATGGACGGTAAGCCGGCCAGTCTCCTGATCCACCGTGGTCCGCAAAACGACATCCCCCTTCTCCTTCAGCATTAAGACAATATCCTCACCATCCATGGATAGCGTGTTAGCAGGTTTAATGACCGTCCGGGAAGATGCCCCTACAGAACACCAAACAAAGAGTTAGTATAAACTCGGTTAGCGGGAACCTCACTACTAAAATCTCCACTACGCACCAGGATCCCGCCTCAGGCCGCAGTACTCCAACACTTCCCGCCTTATGAAGTTGTAGGAGCTTCGCTCGAGCTCGGACCAGCACCCGAATATCGTGGCAATCCTATCCCGCTCCAACTCAGACAGTACGTATGATTGGTCGTCAAGGGGCTGGAAAGCACCAGGAACCCGATACGTCCTCCTCCTCTTCTGCCACCTCCCCCCTGCCATCACCACCTTCTTTCCCCTCATCTCTTGTCCAGCCAGGAAGGTAGGTGGGTGATAATAGGCTTAAAGTGCCGGGCACCAAAGGTGATGCAACCCCGACACCCTTTCTTTTTCGAGAAGGACAGTCTGTACAATGCCCGGAACTCGTTCACCGTTGGCATGCTCATCCCGGACAGCTCGTACAGACAACCAAGGCTCAGCAGCTGCCTTCACTGGTTCCCGAGAAGCTGCGCGGGAGACACGTGTAGAGCGCTGAGCATGTACTGCACAAAGTCTGGCAGTGGGAGGGAGAACCCGTGACGGAACTGGTCTCCATGAACAACAGCCCAACCCTTCTCCGGGTTATAAGCCGATTCTCCGGGATTCAGCGACCGTAATTTTACCTCATCAGGGATACTCCACGTTTCCCGAAAGGCGGCAACCTCTGCCGGACTCACGGTACCCTCCAGTTCGTCACACAACACAGCCCCTTCCCCATCCCCAATCGTATAAACTGTGGGCGAGGTACCAAGAAAGGGTACCCCATGGGGGATGTCCTCGTGCCCCTGAGACCCGGACTGCCAGGCCTCGCCCCGGGAGAGGGCGACGGCTTCTGACTCCGAGGAAATCGACGCAAGCCAATCCTCCAACCTTTCCTCATCGTCCGTCACAGGTCGTCTGGCTGCCGATGCAGAAGTTCTATCAGAGCCCCCAGAATCCATGTAACCTAGGGGAAGGAAAACAAAACCCTACCATCGGTCAGCGACAACCTAAAATAGCGCCCTCTGCGGCTGCTCCCCAAATCTGCCGCAGATTCCCCGCTCCAAACAACTCATTCATTGCGATAGGGATCCCCCGACAAAAGAAAACCACCAAAAAACAAGAACCCAACAAAGAAAAATCGGAAACAAAGGAGGCGAAACTTACCGATTACTATGCACAACCGAGAAAAGTCAGTCCTGGGAAAACACCGAGCAATCGTATGTAAGAGCAAGCACGCCTGAAGCACGGATAGCGCGAGAGTACCTTCACAAAACTTTCTCTGGATTCCTCTCCCAGCGTTTTCTTCTTCTCTCTCAAACAAGAGCAAAAAGAGTAAAGAATGAAGACAAAGAAGGCCTTTATATAGACAGGTCCGGTACCCTAGGCACCCCTGTAGTCCCCAAAAAATACTCAATCGGGGCAAGTTAAACGCCTGCGAATCCAGGCCTTCCATCACAGACCGCTCCCTACTGACACGTGTCCCAGTATCGGTAAAATCCCCACGCCATCATAACTGATGGGGCTGATGGGCTTTCTCCTTCAATGCATGTCAGCCACTTGCCTCGCCTACAAACGGCAGTTGAAGGAGATGGGGGTGAGAACCGAGGCGTCCATTCCCCCACCACTTCCCCAAGCGCCAACCTCATTTCAAGGAAAGCCATCCCATCGGGTCACTGCCGTTGCCATCGGCATCCCATCGGGTAATATACATTCCATCGGTTATGTGACATTCCACCGGTTCACAGGCATACCAACGAGTTATGTGACATTCCACCGGTTCACAGGCATTCCATCGGTTATGTGGCATTCCACCGGCTCACAGACATTCCATCGGTTATGTGGCATTCCACTGGTTCACAGGCACTCCAACGGGTAATATACATTCCACCGGTTCCACCTGGCATTACATCGGTTCGGTGGCATTCCATCGGTTTAGTCACTTCTGTTCGCGCCTACGGGCACAGACAAGCCAGCAACAACTCAAGGCTTCAAAACATCGGGCTTTATAAACCCTGGAGAATTGTTTCTCTAACACAGGACAAATCTTCCCGCATGATAGAAACCCTGCACATACATCACGCCTGTACGAACAAGGGCTGTGACACGATCAGTGGTACACCCAACAACAACCGGGTCATTGACCGGGAGAATCGTTCCTCTAACACAGGCCAAATCTTCCTGCAGGCTAGAAACCCTGCATCACACAAAGCTGTGAAAAATATGGGGAACAAATGACCGGGCCACCCCACCGGGAGAATTGTTTCTCTAACACAGGACAAATCTCCCCGCAGGCTAGAAACCCTGCACATAACCTCACGCCTATAACATTCCGGTTGAGAAGAACTAACGGATGTCGACCGGTGCCTTAACACGGCCGCAACATCCCACCTGTAGATTTGTTGGCTCGCACCCAACAAGTCTCTCCGGAGGCTCGCAACCCTGCACATTACCCCATGCTTATTCCAACACAAGCTGAGACGAATCAGCGGGTACTGACCGGTGCTATAACATGTCCGCAACCCCCCGCCGGGGAATTAACCTCTAACACAGGACATATTCTCCGGTTTGTACCACCGTGGGTAGCGATTTTTCACTGGGGGACTCGTTCCGACACGGCAGTTCACCGGCTGGGTCCTCCCAAAGCATTTCATACCTGATTCGTTCCGACATGACAGTTCACCGGTCGAGTCCTTGCGGAACATTATCATCCCATGCATATGTAGGGCACCACACCACCATCATCACAACTCATACTCATAACTGTTACACATCATCATGAACAGGCACTCGCATCACCATGCACCATCATAAAATGCTTTCTGCTCGAACACCCGGCCAAGCCCAATCTTCAACGCGGACTTGGGGGACTAGGGCACCGTTGGGTCGGTAACCCTGCGGGTCTGCGGGCCTGCAGAGCAAGATATATTTAAGTCCCCATTCAAAATTCCACTTGACTGGGAACTTGGGGGACTTGTTGACGGTAGCCACAGAGGGGCTACCCAGGCCCACAGACCCGTAGCCGCTACACCCGGGCCTGGTCATGGCCCGGGGAAAGATCGTTAACTCCCGGACCCGAGGCCCAGCAGCCTACCTTATGGCCAGGGGCCCGGGAGCTGGGGGCGCCAGCCTGCCGAACAAACCACCAAAGCTGCCCTTATATATGAACAGAAGGGGATCAGTCCCACATCGAAGACTAAGACCAGACCTCACGCTCGACAACCTATATAAGGGCCTCAACTACCCTCATTAATAGGTAACCAACTCTCTAACTACTTATTGTTCCCGCTTAAGTTATCCATTTATCCCAACGGTACTGACTTAGGCATCAGAGAGGAGAAGACCGACCCGCCCGGTATTCCCCTTAGTTAGCAGGACTTGCCAGGAAGGAATCACACCAAGATCCACCAGTCTCTGTCAGGCCTACGGGTTACAACAGAAACAGTCCCTATGACCTCTTAGACACACAAGCATATTGATCTAGCCTCATAGATAGTTGTTGTTATAGTAAGAGGATCACAGAATACTCTTGTTTTGTTTGCCAATGGCCTTTTCTTCTGCATCTGTTATGAACTGTTGTTTTCCATTTTACTTTTGTAATCCTGCTTATATATATATATATATATTCATCTTTGTTGTAGGAGAAACAAAGGATAAGCAAAGCGTAATCTTATCGATTGATAAGGAGGCCTTTATATAGGCATTACAACAAGAATTCCTGTAAATCTGGGATTCTCTATCTACTAAAGATTATAGGTATCTAGTCTAATTAGGTCAAGACACATTATGGAAGTTACGGAATTAACATTCCTTAAACATTCCCCCTTGTGTCGCGTACCTAATGGTGCATAAGGTGTTGCCTCGCTAAAACCTTGCCAGCAAACAAAAACCTCTTAGGCAAAAATAAAAGCATGGTCAAAGGAAAAAGAGTACAACGCACCAACGACAAGTGCGTAAGACATGCGTAAGTAGACTCCCCTTGAAGTCTACATGAGAACTCCCCCTGATGAATAAATCAGTCTTTGTGTTCGGATAAGCAACACATACCAATGCGCTTCACATGCTTCACAAATGTAGATTTGGGTAGAGACTTGGTAAAGAGATCAGCGACATTATCTTCTGAGCTGACTTGCTTCACTTGGATATTCAAAGTCTCTTGCTGCTGTTGATTGTAGAAGAACTTAGGCGAAATGTGTTTAGTATTGTCACCCATGATGTAACCCAACTTCATTTGCTTACTGCATGCTGGATTATCTTCGTATATGCAAGTTGGTCACATCGTAGTAGACTCAAGTCCACTAGACTCTCGAATGTGAGATATAACTGAGCGAAGCCAGACACATTATTTGACTGCTTCATATAGTGCAATGATCTCAGCATGGTTCGAGGAAGTAGCAACAAGGATTTGCTTAGTTGATCTCCAAGAAATCACCGTATTCCCTATGGTAAAAACATAACCAGTTTGGGAACGTCATTTGTGTAGATCAGACAAATATCTAGCATCATCGAATCCTACCATCACGTCATTTGGTGTATCTTGGTTGGAGGGGGTATTACCGAAACCATATCGTGACCACGCTTTGGCATCCTCGTGATCAGAAACGGTTTCGGCAGTGGCGGCATTGTGCGCGAGAAGCCTCGCCGGTAGCAGAGGTGGCGACGGTGCGGCAAGCAGCCGAACCAGGGCCGGACTGGATGGATGTCCTATGGTGATCCGAGCCTGGATGGATGTCCTAAGGTGTCCTAAGGTGATCCGAGTCTCGGTTGCCATCATGGGGTACAAGGGTTCGGCCAATGGTCGAATCCTGATGAGTGTATCGATAGAACAAGCCCATGTCGCTGGTTCCTTTCAAGTATCGAAAGATAGTCTTGATTCCAGCCCAATGACGTTGTGTTGGCGCTGAGCTAAATCTAGCTAACAAGTTCACCGAGAATGCAATGTCTAGCCTAGTGCACTGAGCTAAGTATAACAAAGCTCCAATAGCACTAAGGTACGGATATTCAGCTCCCAAGACCTCTTCATCATCTTCTTTCGCATGAAACGGATCTTTGTTGATATCCAGACTTCTAACGATCATGGGAGTGCTTGTAGGATCCATGTTAAATATCCTGTGCATCTTTCAGACATATGCAGATTGGTGTACAAATATTCCACCACTTTGGTGCTCTTTTTCTAGGCCTAGGCAAAGCCGAGTTCTTCCCAGATCATTCATCTCAAATTCAGATTTCAAGTAGCTTGCGGTCTCGTTGATCTCATTTAGAGTTCCGATGATGTTTATATCATCAACGTAGACGACGACTATGGAAAATCCTGAACTTGATCTCTTTATAAACACAAAAGGGCATAACTAATCATTTTTGTATCCCTTCCCAACCAAGTAGTCACTCAAGCTATTATACCACATTCTTCCGGACTGCTTAAGTCCATATAGGGAACGTTTGAGCTTGATAGCAAAAGCACTTCGTGGTTTCTGCTAACTTGATTTGGGTAGTGAAAGTCCATCAGGTACTTTCATATACATGTCAGTATCTAGATCCCCATAAAGATACGTTGTAACGACATCCATAAGCTGCATACTGAGTCTCTCTGAAACTACCAAACTGATTATATAATGGAAGCTAATAATGTCCATGACCGGAGAATACGTCTCCTCATAATCAATTCTAGGGCATTGAGAAAAACCTTGCGCCACGAGTCGACCTTTATATTGCTAGACATCGCCATTCTCATTGCGCTTTCTGACAAAAACTCATTTATGTCCAATTGGCTTCACTTTCAGCGGTGTAGGCATAACCGGTCCGAATACTTGCCTTTTCTTTAGAGAGTCTAGTTCAGCCTGGATTGCTTCTTCCCACTTCGGCCAATCCGCCCTTCGTTGGCACTCACCAACAAAGCGGGGTTCCATTTCGTCGTCGTCAATGATCTCTTGAGCAACAGTGTAGGCGAATGCATCATCGATATACATAGAAGACCTTTCCATAAGATTGTGCATGCATAAGAAGTTTAGTGAGATTTCCTTGTTCTCCAACATCAACGGTGAGTCTGAGGCGTCCCCCAGGGAATTCAGAGTTGATTCTTGGACATAGGTATAGTCGGAGACAATCTCATGTGACGGTGTCACAATATCGATGATGAGCGGATCGCTTTTTGCTGGAACACATGTCCTCTTCCTAGGTACAGTGTCCTTGAACCGAATGGTCTCCCCCTCTTCCTCGAGGGATCCGAAGTCGATGCCGGCTCTCCACTTGAGGAGGCCGAGCCTAGGTTACCGACGGCACCCAAGGCACGAGTCTCGAGACCGGCGGCGCGTGGTGGTCGTCCATGTCTAGGGATGTTGACCTTGGCCTGCAGGTACATTCGCAGCAGGTATGGTTGATCTTGTCACTTTCGCGATATCGGTAAAGGAGTCGGCCATCGAATCCGCAACCTTTTGTAGTTTCAATATGCGTTGCACTTTCATCTCACACTGAGACGTGCGGGGATCATAATGAGACATAGTGGGAGAGAACCACGTCAATTCCTGACGTTCTTTTGGGACGGATGCGTTCCCATCTCCCCCTAACGGCATGAAGGATGTCTCATCAAAGTGACAATCTACAAATCTTGTAGTAAACAGATCACCTGTCGTAGGCTCTATGTAGCGGACAATCGTTGGTGCTTCATATCCAACGTAAATAGCTAATCGTCATTGAGGGCCCATCTTGGAACGCAGTGGAGGCGTTATTCGCACATATATGGCACAACCAAAGGTGCACATATGCGAAATGTCAGGCTCGTAACCAGTTACAAGCTGGTACGCACTGAATGGTTGGCTATCTGTGGGTTGTAGACGAATACGCATAGCTGTATGTAGTATTGCATATCCCCATGCCGAAACTGGCAAGTTAGTTGCCATGACAAGGGACCGAGCAACAAGCTGTAGTCTCTTTATGGCGGCTTCTGTAAGACCGTTCTGAGAATGAACGTGGGGCACGGGATGTTCAACTTCAATCCTAAATGACATGCAATAATCGTCGAAACATTTAGACGTAAACTCGCCAGCATTATCCAGTCTGATTGACTTAATCGGATTGTCGGGATGGTGAGCCCGAAGCTTTATAATCTAAGCTAGGAGTTTAGTAAATGCAGCATTTCTCGTGGACAATAATGCGACGTGTGACCAACGCGTCGAGACATCAACCAAAACCATAAAGTATCGAAATGGTCCGCATTCTGGTGTTATAGGTCCACAAATATCACCTTGGATTCGTTGTAAGAATGAAATATTTTGTTTCTTGTTAATAGCAAACGATTTGCTTGTAGTTTTGCTAGTGAACAAGATTTGCAAAACGAGCGACGGGCATTGGACATCGCCACGGAGGCATGAGAAGAAGGGGTCAGCCGGTCCTCTCCTTGGAGTCGAGAGGTTGCTGGCGCCTGTTCCGAGGCCAAGCCATGGGTGAGGCACCTAGGCACGGTGTTGGCAACAAGTTCTTCATAGTGTTGATCTCTCTTTTGTTTCTGTGATTTGAAAACCGGATGACCGTGGGAGCATTTCAAAATATGAATCATCAGATCGCGACCCGGGTGGCCGAGTCTATCATGCCAAAGTTTGTAAGCGTCTGTATCACATAGGATAACTACATTGGATTCAATGGCTCAAATGGTTGTGAAATACATTCCGTTTCGAACACGCTTACACTTCTCCACAATGCGAGTACGCATATTTTGAGTGGAGGTGATCAACAGATATTCAGTTCCATCTTCAACATAAGTGTTGAGGTGATAATCGTTGATAATCGTTGTCACGTACATCCTTGAAAGCCAGCAACGTTCAGAACGCCTTCAGCCCATATAGAGCGTCAGATACTCTAATTTTGGTGCCGTTAAGCAAGAGAAATTGGGCAGGACCTTGACCTTTGACGATCGGTCCTGTTCCGGTCATCGTGGATAGCGACGATCCGAGGGGCATAAAATCCGTAAACAGTTGCCGATTTCGGAGAATGGTGTGTGTCGTTGCACAATCCAACAAACACTCGATCTCGCCGTGAAACATCTACAAAAGCAATGTAAATTGAATCAAACGTCTATATAAGACATGGCGAGTATACTTGAATATAATCGGAATTCAATCCCTTATAGGGTGTTAGGGCAATCTATCATCACAAAACGAGGTGTTCGGGCCGACAATGTATTAGCTCTACATATATATAGTTTTTTTTTTCCTTTCTTTTTTAAAAAGATGATCTAAGGATTTCACACCTACCCCCTATCGTGACTCGAGCCCATGACCTAATAACTACTTCCTAGGTAGTGGCGCTCTTTACCACTTGAGCTATCCAACTTCGTTCTCACTCTACATATATATAGTTGACGAAACCTTGACTTGGCACCGAGGAAACATCATTATCAGAAAAAAAAAAAAATAAATAAATCTTTCTTTTATTTATATATAGCCATGAAAAATGGACCAAGGCCGAGCCTCGGCCGTGCGTAGGGCAATCTGATGCTAAGGTTGAGCTATGACCGAAGCATATCAAGTCCGAACACAAGGCGATGCCGTGGCTAAATTTTTTTTTTTTTTTTGTGTCGGGTCGACAGCAGAGATGTTGGCCGACTGCACATGGGTGCGTGCTGGCAGCATGGCTGCGAGGCTGCCGAGGGCGTTGCCGAGCAGGGTGCCGAGGCGCTGCCGAGCAGGCTATTGAGGTGCGCTCCGCAGGCTGTCGAGGTGCGCTCCGCAGGCTGCCGATATGTCTTGTCGCGATTTTCGCGATATTCTCATTTTTGTTTTGTGATTTGGTTTCGATATGAGTTAACATTACCAATTTCATAGTGAACTCAAAATAATTATGCCTTTGGAAATTTGACACATTGAACCATTAATGCTTTCATAGGGGATGTAAAAATCTCGTTTCATTCATTGAATAAAAGAAATTTTATTGATGACAACTTTGAAAAATACATCAAGGATGTTCTAAAACAACGACTTATCAAACAAAGTCGTGTGCTATGACTAGAAACAAGCCAAAAACAGCAATGTAATCAAACTTGAACATGAGTCATAAGCATAGAAGCTTATTCATAATGTGGAGTATCATACTCCTTTGTCCTACGTTTCTTGGTAGGTTGGAAGTCATCGATGGTGAGTTGAGTATCTTCCTCATCATCTTCTTCCTCAAAGTCTCCATAGTTGGCTTCTTAAGCCATATATTGCTTGTGTTTCTTGTAGGCGGCTTGGACATCTCTACTAGCTTTGCAATCGCGCTGAAGATGATTCATGGAGCCATATTTGAAGCAAGGAGCCAAAGCTTGATTGGTTGCGTGGCCACCACGCTTGGAGCAGAAACCGGGACGGTTTCCTCCACGGGAAGCAGCGGCGGCGCCGCCGTCCCTCTTCCAAGTGAGGTTCCAGCTAGGGCCGGTACCTCTTCTTCCTCCTCGGTCGCCGCGTGTTGCCTTTGGCACACGTGGTGGCAGTGTTTGACGTTCACGAGGTTGATTCCTCTGTTTGAAAGCCTTACCGCGGGCTTGGTGACTTTCCGCAATGAATTTCGGACCTCTAGGCCTCTTGTTGATAGTAAGAATCAACTCATGGTACCTCTCTTTTCATTGGAGCGCATTCATCAGGTCACTGAATGTCTTGATAGTTCCCCCAATAAACGTTTGGTACCGGGGCAATCAACCCCCCGTATACTGTCTCGAGAAGCGAAAGAATCGGGATGATGTAGCAGGGACACGAAAAGGTCCCGGACGAAAGACAAAATTCCCAAGAAATTGAAATTCGGAAAGCGGCAACGTTTAATAAATATTTACCTCGTTGATTGATTCTTGATCGAAATAAACTTGAGATTTGGGGAAACTTGTTTTCTTCGACTTTTCTTGGTTTCTTCGAAGCAAGGACGAAGGCTTTGAAGAACGCTTACTGGGCTTGCGAGCAATTTTGGACGTCGGGAGAGTGTGTGCGAGAGATTGCACACACAAAATATCGAGGGAAGGTTGTCGAGCGTCGAGGCTGCTGCGCGATAGGGGCGTGCGAGTTGTCGAGGCTGCTGCGCGGGATGTCGTGCGAGGGGCTGCGCGGCAGGCAAGAACGCTGCCGAGCGAGGGGCTGCGCAGGCGGGCGGGACTTGTGGGCTGCGCGGCAGGCGACGTGCGAGGTGCCGAGGTTGCCGAGCGAAGCTACAGCGCAAGATGCCGAGGCTGCTGCGCGGGCTGCTCGCGCTGTCGGAAGGGACTAGGGGCTGCCGAGAGGGACTGTCGACAAGGCTGGGCTGTCGAGCGAAGGGTGCCGAGCGGGCTGTCAATAGGGCTGCGCTGCCGAGGTGGACTATCGGCAGGGACTAGGTCTGCCGATATAGAGGGTGTCGGCGGTACACTGAATTAGCACTAGGGAACAATGAAAAAAAAAATTTGAAATTTTTTTTTTTTCAGAATTACGTTTTTTTTTTTCTTTTCTAGGCCTATTAGACAACAGTCTAAGAGCAAAAGTGCTTGATAACGTGTTGTAAGAGAAACAAACGATAAGCAAAGCGTAATCTTATTGATTGATAAGGAGACATTTATATAGGCATTACAACAAGAATCCCTGTAAATCTGGGATTCCCTATCTACTAAAGATTATAGATATCTAGTCTAATTAGGTGAAGACATATTACAGAAGTTACGGAATTAACGTTCCTTAAACAATCTTGTGTTTATTACTCATGAAATGTTATGATCTTTGTATGTATTAAGTTTAACAAGAACCAGGTTAGTGCAACAGTAGAGGGAGAGGGAGATGTTATCGTTTATTTAAGAGTAAAAACTTAAAATGGTATTTAGACTATTGCAAAATGTACTTTTTAGTACCTACAAATTTTTTCTACCTGAAATGGTACCTCAACTATTGCACCGTTACCTAATATGGTACTTCCGTTAGTTTTTTCGTTAAAGTCGCTTACGTGGCATGAATAAATACCTAAAATGGTACCCAAGCTATTTCAAAAACATTTTTTGGTATCTATATATTTTTTTCTAATACTTCAAATAAAATCTCTAAATTTAGTTTATGATACCAAAACATATACTACTTAAACTCATAAACAAATTATTATTATTATTATTATTATTATTATTATTATTTTGGTAGTAATAAAAAAATATTATTATTCTGATATATCAATATTTTCTTTGTAAAAAAAATCTACAAATTTGTTCTGTTTATAGAGAAAGTCCAATATTTAGTATTGGAATAATATACGTTTATAATAATAGTATTTATAAACATCTCTATCAATACAATACAACATATAACTATATATCATGTTTATAAAAGAAAGTATATTTAAGAGTTATAATAAAATAATATGTGTGTATGTGTTTAAATTATATATCTCTAACCATTGATCATAAACTAAATTTTGAGTTTAAAAAAATAAACTAAATTTTAAGTTTAAAAAAATAAACTAAATTTTGAGTTAAAAAAATATAAGGTACCAAAATATTTTTTTAAAATAGCTCAGGGACTATTTTGGGTATTTACCAAATTCAAATTCATGCCACGTAGGCAACTTTAACGGAAAAACTAACGGAGGTACCATATTAGGTAACGGTGTAATAGTTAAGGTATTATTTTAGGTAGAAAAAATTTGTAAGTACCAAAAAGTATCTTTCGCAATATTTCAGGTATCATTTTAGATTTTTACCCTTTATTTAATTTGGTCTATATATAAACCCCACATCGATCATAATAGATAGAGGCTAGGGTAGCCAAAACCATGTGCTTATTGTTCTAGCTAAGATCATATATATCCATGGAGAAACTCGTCATCTATTTGAAGGTAACATGGCTATCCATGGGACCGATATGGGAATGGAGAGGAAAATAATCAAGGGGGGAAACACACATTACATGCATGCATACCCATCTTGCTGGTTGAGAGAGAGAGAGAGAGAGCTTTAGTTTGGTTTGGTTCTACGTGCATGTTCTCCTCAAGATGCATTCGATCTACAATTGTGATTGAAGATCCTTGCAATTGTTTCCTCCATCTGGCGCATACGCTCTGCGGCCGTTGCTTGTTGCTCCATGTACTCCGCCCTTATACGCTATGCGGTCGCTTTTTGTTCCGCCCTGTACTCCGCCGACAGTTGTTCCTTGATTTCACTAACTTGAGCGTGCACAAGTGCGTCTACATCTATATGTTGTGCGCCCCCTCTCTTCTTGGGTTCCTGCTGCATGCATCTGCCCACGCCTCGGATGTTCGTCCCTGTATTTTCACTAACTTGAGAGACTATGACATCGATTTGGTCGGCAATGGGGAGAGGATCTTCAGGTGCAATATCTGGGTATTTCTCCCTCCTTTGTTGTAGTCGTTGGGACACACTTTCTTTCATCGCTTCCTACAATAACAGACAACCAATCTTAATAAGCAATTTAAGAGACAGTAGAAACCATCATACAACTATGTCAAAAAAACAAAAGTCTATGGCGTATGGACCGCCCAAAGGGTCTTTGGCATATGCATCCTCGAGTAAACGGACGAAAGGGGCTGGATGTCCTGCATTCCCATGCTTCTCCGCCCTGTAACTGAAGGCGGTTGTCCCAGAATGGTGGTCCATCCTTTTCAGCCCCTTTCTGATTTCCTTCATTTTCGCACATAAGACCTGTAACAACAATCAACACTTTTAAGATTAGAAACAAATTAATTTTCCATCTAAAGAGAGAGAGAGAGACATAGTCATTACCACATGGTCAGGGTCCTTGAAGTGCTCCAGCAACCACTCCCACTAAGCTGGACGGTAGAGAAACTTGTTTGGAACATCGTTCCCAAATTTCACTCAATCTCGTCTAACGTCCGATTTCCAATCCTTGAACCGATCGGCTGCAGTTGTCTGGATGAAATTCCACCAGCCATTATGATCCGGTGGGATATCATATAGTGCTTACATATACAAAATGGTTAAACATTAGTAATAAAATAGATAAAAAAAAATTACTAAGAAAAGTAACAAAACATATCAAACATTAAACTTACCGATATGTAGTTATACACAATCCCTTTGTGTTCTATAGCAAGGTCTCTGTAGGTAGGGGCTATCATCGGCACATTATCCTTCACACAGCTGCCAATGTCATCAGGATACGGAGCTCCGAATTTGCAGGGCCCTTGTGGAATTCAGAATACTCCGCAACTATCTTCCCTCCCGTAGTCCGGACTATTTATCGAGTCTTCTCACCAACCACGACACCGCGCTTCCTTTTAATTTGGGCGCTGTATCTGCATAGACAAGTAACAGTAACTAACCAATAAATCCCTACAAGTTTAACCAATCACATTTGAATCACAGTACTCAGGTAACAGAAAGACAGACAATACAATAGTTGATACATTCAAAAGTCGAAAATTACCTGTTGTTTCCAAGTTCTTACAGCAAATGCTGCGCAATCGTGGACGCCGTAGATGCAGCAGAACTGGGGGTGATACTGGGGCTGGTAAATGGTGGCGCAACTAGTGGGAGTAGGGGAGCCGTTAGTGCTGGTGAAGGAGCAGAAGGAGAAGTGCCAGAAGCAGGAGCAGAAGGTGACCCTGCGGAGTCAGAAGCAGCACTGGCCGCATTCGCCGTAGCTGGTGGCGGTACTGGTGGTTGTGATCGTCTGATCAGCTCCTGCCGTAATAGACGGTCCTCGATCTCGACGACCTTCTTCATCTTTCTTCCTCGATGTTTTGGAGGCATCGCTGAGAGAGACGATTTCAGGGGTGGTGGTGGTGGTGGTGGTTTGGTGGTTTGGCCGGAAGATGTCTCCCCCGCCTCATACTACATCAAACACGTAAACCAAACTAGTTAGATCAAAAGAGTGATATATAATAAAAGGTGGAAGGATATCTCTATACTGAACAATAGCATACATATCCAAATAACCAAAGAGCCAAAAATAAAATACACAAGAAAAGCAACACCAAATGTAAGCGAGAGAAATGAGTTAAATGATTAAATCTATAAAAAAGTGAGAAGGCCTGAAGAACATAACTTCCTTTTGCACAGTCATAAACAAGTCCACGAAAAATAACTTCAACTTAAATCTTATATTATATTGAGCTATCCCTGAATCAATATAGGCTATAGTTAAATGGAATGGGATAAAATTACATCACAAATTCACAATCAAAACTAATATGAAAGAAGAACTATTGCAGTCATGGCACAAACACAACTAAGAAAAATTTCTCAATGCCAACAGTCATACAAAGATGACATATGTGTTTACTTTAAGTATCTCATAAGGTCCAGACTCCATAGTCCATACCCATAAAGATGAATGCATCTGTTAACAAATGCACTTCAGTTAACTTTTTACCTTAAAATGGTATATAATTAATTAGATTGCTGTCATTTAGCAGAGTGTCGGTCATGGGTTTCAAGCTAGAGGAAAACCATTCGAGAGTCCTAATTAAAGTACTATATAACCACAATCTAATAGCACTTTCTTGAGCCTGTTTGTTTTTTATGTTGATCAGGTGTCGGGGGGACGACAATCTTATGTTCCACATTAGACTCATACCTTGAAATGGCAAAGTCATAAGTGCAACATTCTGCTTAAACTATTCCTTTCTGTCCTAGAATTAAGACCACTAACAGATTATGAGCAGCACAAGAACTAGCTTAAGCATAAACATAGTGACCCAGTTCCTAAATTACCAATCTTTCATCAGATTACAAACCCAAATAGAGAAAAAGTGAGAACCCAATTCAAGTAAAGAAGCGAGGAGTTGATACCTGATCAGTGGTGGCGGGGGGCAGAGGTGTGGAGGCGGAGGCACTAACGGAGGCGGAGGTTTTGGTGGTATGGAGGCGGAGGCGGAGGCGGCAGTGAGGAGAGAGAGGCTGCTTCGAGAATTGGTAGTGTGGAGGCAGAGGCGGCGGTGGCAGTGAGGAGAAGGAGGCTGCTTCGAGAATTGGTGGTGTGGAGGCGGAGGTGGCGGTGGCAGTGAGGAGAGGGAGGCTGCTTCGAGAATTGGTGGAGTGGAGGCGGAGGCGGCGACGGCAGTGAGGAGAGGGAGGCAGCTTCGAAAATTGGTGGCGTGGAGGCGGAGGCGGAGGCGGCAGTGAGGAGAGAGAGCCTTGAGGGCGGATTGGTGGTGTAGAGGCGGAGGCGGAGGAGAATTGGTCGATCAGAATGAATTTCAGGAATTGGGAAGGAATTAGGGACTTTGGTTCTGTCCAGGTCGAAGACAATTTACTCGTCGCTTAAAAGGGTACTTAAGCAAGGAGATAACACAAATTTAGTCGCTTAAGATGATAAATTATTTTTGACACCGAACGTTAATATGGTTGACCACTTCGATCGAGCATCAAATGTTCACCAAATGAGTTGATTTTTCTACTGTACTCATATTTAACATAACAATCATATCAGACGGTCAAAATTTTTATGTTGTGAATTGAGCCATTATAATGACAACATGCTTACTAATGCAGTGTAACTTGATTAATTGATTATACTTAAGTGTACAATTTTTCGTAACAACTATATTAAAGAAGTCAAATTTTGAAAAACCCTGTGAAATAGCATTTGATCGTTATGACGAAATACGGTGGTGGTGAAAAAATCACTTAAATCCGATAAAATTAGAGGCCCGATCGATGCAGTCAACCTAATTTAAACTTATCTCTATCTATGCGGAGCCATAGTATCGGGAGGTAAATGTTCCCAAATTTGTATATGGCTGATTACGTCTCATCTATTTGAGAGTTTAATGTTTGGAAGAGTCGAAGAAACGAGGTCATCTAAAGGTACGTAATAGCGTTTCGTGTGGTATGATTAGTAGAAAATATGGTTGACCGCTTCGATCGAGCATCGAACTTTCACGAAACGAGTTGATTTTTCTACTGTACTCATATTTAACTATAACGATCACACCAGATGGTCAAAATTTTCATTTTGTGAATTGAGCAATTATAATGACAACATGTTTACTAATGCGGTACAACTTGATTAATAGATTATACTCAAGTGTACAACTTTTCTTGCAACTGTGTAAAAGATGTCAAATTTTGGAAAACACTGTGAAATAGTATTTGATCGTTATGACGAAATACAATGGTGGTCAAAAAATCACTTAAATCCGACATAGTTAAAGCCCCGATCAATGCGGTCAACCGTATTTAAACTTATCTCTCTCTATGGGGAGTCATAGTATCGGGAGGTAAACGTTCTCAAATTTTTACATGGCTGATTACGTCTCATCTATTTGAGAGTTTAATGTTTGGAAGAGTCGACGAAACGAGGTCATCTAAAGGTACGTAATAGTGTTTTCGTGTGGTATGAATTTTTATATGGAATTCACTTAAGCGACGTATATTGAGAATATATTGAGAATATACATCGCTTAACCGATCTAAAGCGACTGTATTTGTCAATATCCGTGGCATAAGTAAATCTCTACTATTCACCACAGATCCATAAAACTGTAAAAGGACATTTGAACAAGGTTCTGTGGTGAATAGTAGAAATTCACTTAAGCGACGGATAATGTATAAATCCGTCGCTTTAGATTACTTAAGCGACGTATATAGTCAAAATCAGTCGCTTAAGTGAATTTCTACTATTCACCACAGAATCTTGTTCTGTAATGCCCTTAAACTGAATTAAAAGCATAACAAACTGAACAATCATTCTGAAATAAATGAATAAAACTGTCTTCCACCGAATATTTTAGGGTTTAAGGTTTACCAATCGGTAATGTATGAACTTAGGGTTTACAAATTAGAGTTTAGATAAAACACTTAATGAAATGATCAATTTTCATCATATAGTTCTTCCTCATATTCAGCATAATCATCGTCTCTATCACTTTCGCCTTCATCTTCCTCACTTTGACCTTCATCTTCTTCGTCATCATCGTCCTCATCATCGTTAACCTTGGTTTGATTGTCATCTTCATCATCCTCGTCCTCTTCATCATTGAAATAGTGAATGAGAATATCTATATGTGGAAGAGAACCGAAGTCGATGGTGAAACCAGATATAGGGGTGTAAGTTGGGATTGAGTCTGTGGTAGGTTCTTGATAGGGTTCATCAACTTCATTCCTCCTAGGAGGTCTGTTAGTTTCATCCCTTGCAAGTGTGCTAGCACTGTACGTATCTCTGTGTGATATCACATTAACGACTTTCCAAGGTTCACCATCCTTCGGGTCATCTAGATAAAACACTTGTCTTGCCGTGGCGGCAAGAATAAATGGTTTTTCCTCATACCAACTGGTAGATGTGTTCACTGATAAAAGATCGTGATCTAATTTTACGCTCCCAGAAACGGTAGGGTCAGTATTGTACCATTTACACTTGAACAAAACAACCCGCATGCCTTCTGAATATACCAGTTCGATAACGGCGTCAAGAATCCCGTAGTATGTGATGCCTTCCGCCTCTACCATGACACCACTATTTTGGGTCAACAATTTCTGGTCTCGCTGCCACGTGATAAACTTAACTCCGTTCACATAACATTGTGAATAAATATTGTGTACTTTGCATCTCAGGCGTATAATACTCACTTCCTTCTGCTTCGTGATCTGTAACATTAATATAAACCATTAGTGCAATGTAATATAAATGTGCAACTGTATATAATGATCAAATTATAGTGATTGTATACCCAATTTTTTAAGTATGGAAGAAAGTTCTGAATACGCTGTTCATCAGTCATCCATGGATAGGTTTCAGTTAGTTGATTCTGATGAAGCTCAATGAAGTGAGCCGCTTTTGTACAGTGCTCAATTACATTCCACTGAGCCTCATACAGTTCTTCCCTACTTAAGCAAGCATTTTCTACGAAACCTGCGGGCTTCACGAGTTTGGAAACAACAGAGATATTGAATCGAGGTTCACTGGCGACCTTTGCATCTCTTGTAGCATCATCCATATAAAAACTGCAGTAATGTATTGCTCAGAAATACACCCGTCTGGAAAATGTGTGTTTCTAACAGTCTTTTTATAGTCCCCGAGTTGTCTGTCAAATATTATAGTTAGTACAATATATATATATATATATATATATATATATATATATATATATATACGATCATGAGTTAAAATGACAAAAATAACGCAACACCTTTGCATGGGAAACATCCAGGTAAAATGTACTGGGTCGGTAAGCAGAACTTGTTCGGGAAGGTGAATCATGAGATGAACCATGATGGTGAAGAAAGCGGGAGGAAATATCATTTCCAATTTACAAAGAATCATGACTATTTCTTCCTTCATGTGACAGACGTTCTCTTTCTTCAACTCTCTAGCACATAGTTTCTGAAACCATCTAGACAATGCTATTAACGGCTCAACGACGTAATATGGCAGATATGGTCAGATAACCACTGGAAGAAGACGTTGGAGCAGTACATGGCAGTCATGCGTCTTCAATCCATAAAACTTTTTATCATTCACATTGACCTTATTCTTCAAACTTCCCGCATAACCATAAGGAAACTGTGCATCTTTAATCCATTCAAAAATCTCGCTCTTTGCCTCAGGAAGAACTGTATACGTTGCTGGAGACTTTGGACCGTATAATAACAATACAACCATGTTAAACTCCTTTTTCATACACATTGAATGAGGCAAATTGTAAGGCAACGCTACAACAGGCCAAGTGCTGTGAGAAAGACCCGTTGCACCAAAAGGATTGAACCCGTCTGTAGCTAGTCCGAGACGCACATTCCTAATGTCGTTGGCAAATTCTAGAAAGTCTTTATCAAACTCTTGTCATGCTTCCCCCATCTGCCGGGTGTTTAAAAAAATCTGAATCTGAAATCATTTTCCCGTGCCACCGCATTTCCATTGCTGTGTGCGGCGACATATATAGGCGTTGCAACCTGGGTGTTAGAGAGAAGTAATGAACCTTTCTTACAGGAACTTTTATACCATGTTCAGAATATATCCATCTCGACTCCTTGCATATGAGACAGTTGTCTAGGTCTGCATTCTCTTTGTAAAACAACGTACAACCATGCTCACATGCGTGGATGATCTCATAACCTAGACCCATGTTCTTTAGGATCTTTCTTACAGTTCGGTATGTATCAGGATACTTGTTTCCTGGAGGAAGCACTTGCTTGATCAACGCACAGTTCTCATCAAAATTTTTGTCTGACCATCTATTTAGCGTTTTTGTCTTAATTAATTAAGGATGATGGTTAAAACAGTCTCTTCACTACCATCATACAACGGAGTCTGGGCTTCTAATAAAAGCCTGTTATACATCTCATAAGCATCTCTGGCAATAGGGTCTAAATCATTTACATCATTTTCATCATTTAAACCATCAACATTCTCTGGCTCATAAAATCTATCAATATATGGAAAAACATCATACAGAATGTCTATACTGGGGTTTATTAGAGGACCCACACTACCACTAAAAGAGGCCATTTACTCAAGGTATTTCTGTCTCTGCTCATACAATGAAAGACCGCTTGCAACCTCACCGTGATATATCCATATAGTGTAATCATACATCATACCCTTTTCCCTCAAGTGCGTATACATCTCATCAACTGTAAGCCTCCGCTTTTGCAACAGACAACGATTGCACGGGCACATGTTCACTTCCGTGTCACTACTGCTATTCCGTCTGACAAACGCACAGAAATCAATTATCCCCTGAATGAACTTCGGATCACCTCTAGATAAGCCGATCCAACTCTTATCCATGTTACCTGCCTATCATAACATAAACAGTCAATACGCATAAGGTTAGTACACAACATTCACTACCAGATCTGAGTGAATAGCCGAGGAAAAAAATTTCGTCGGCTATGCCTATTTTTCGTCGGCTATACCATCTGCCGACGAAATTTTCGTCGGCTATACTTCGTCGGAACAACCCCGTCGGCTATACCAATGGCCGACGAAAAAAACAAATTCGTCGGCTATAGTAGAGTATGGCCGACGAACTTACCGACGAAAATATTTTTTGTCGGCCAAACCTGAGAGAAATTGCCGACGAATTTCGTCGGATATTTTTGAGTATGGCCGACGAAATTCATTAATTATAGCCGACGAAATTCGTCGGCTATTGTGTGTTAACAATAGCCGACGATTTTATAAATTTTCGTCGGCTATTGCCTCGAAATATATTAATATTTAATAGGCATTAATTAGTTATAGCCGACGAAATAATGTAATTTTCGTCGGCTATACAACTTATAGCCGACGAAAATTGGTAAAATTCGTCGGCTATAGTTATTATAGCCGACTAAATAATGCCAAAATCGTCGGCTTTTCTTACATTTGGGAAAAAAAAATTAAATTATTTTCTAAATTACCATTCCAAGCAACCTGCAAATCACAAAAACAGTCCATGCATTTGCACCAACAAGAAACACGTCTAAATACCCTTTTTATTAAATTCGTTCTAATATACATAAACCCTAAACCCTAATCATCACCTAAACCACTAAAGTCCACCACGTCATCCCCAGCATCCTGCTCTCTATCAGGCTCGTCATCCTGCTGACCGAACTCGGGAGTGATAGGAGCACAATGTGCGACGATATTACATGTTTATGCCCTCGTTTATGCTTTGTTTAACCCTTATTTGTCTAAGATAGAGTCATAATGTAGTTAGTGTCAATTTTGGTAGAGTTTTGTGAAAAAATGGTTAAGAATCCGAAAAATGACTAAGTTTGAGAAATCTGGAAAATAATGCAAAATATGTCTTTTTCGTGATTTTGAGATGATTGAAACTATGATCTATCCTTGTCCAAATTCTATGAAATTTTGTGTGCTTAATATTTATATGTTGAGGAATGTTGTGTTAAAATTTCAGATCAATCGGAGTTCGGGAAGTCACCCAAAACTTGGCTGCAAAACGGCAGTCCGAACATTCCAATCCAGGGGCTTCCAGGATTTTCCTGGGACTGTGTCCCAACTTCGAAAAATCATTCCCGTCGACTCACAAGGAATTTGGCCGAGATATTTTATGGGGAGATGGCCCTATGTGTCTAGTTTACGTGAGACTTGGAATCGCATCAATCGGAGCTCCACGGAGGAAGATAGGCCGGAATTACTGCAACAAGGTCAAATCTGCCGATTCCAGGAACCTACTGCCCCCTTTTTGTGTTTTCTGTTTTTAATGGACCAAATGGTGCACAAATACATATGTGAAGATGGTCCAAGCCTTATGAAGGGAAGAGGAAGACACTAGGCCATGGCATTGAAGAAAAGCATGAAGAAACAAGTTCTCCTAGTCACACTAGGAGAAGCTGCCGATTCTGGCAGATTGCTGCCTCTGTGTGCTGCCGGCATTGTGGGGCATTTTCAATGGATCAAGACCTATCAATTGAAGTCCAAGATCATACAAGAAGTCCATGAAGATGTGCAGCCCAAGCCTTGAAGAAAAATCAGAAAAAGAAAATCAAGAATGCAAATACTTATTCAACAAGGAAACATAAACCTAGTAGGAAAACCAAAACCTACCTTTTTGCATTCTTGTGGCCGGCAGCCTCTCACCCCTATTCCTCTATATATAGCCATCTCTTATTCAGAAAAATCATCATCTCATCTCTTGCAAAGCACTAGCCAAAACTCTACCAAATTTTCTACCCAAAGTTCTAACCCGAAACCCTAAGAATACATAGTCACCGATTCACCACCACCATACACCACCGAACCATTCCCTGCCATAGCTGCTGCCGAATCTCTTCCACCACACCAAGACGAAGCTCTCCAAGGTTTCTAAAGTGTGATCCATCCCTATGTCTTGTATTTTTAATTTCGGTTTAGTCACATGTATTGTTATAAAAATACTTTGTTTTCGTTTGGTTTTGTATGATGAACATAGATTGCGATTCTTGTTGGAATTTATGTGATGACTTTGCAATCTTTAATTCATGGATTTTGTATGTTTAGATAACCAGGGCGATAGTATTAAAAGCATGTTTAGGATTTAAATTGGTTAGTGGGTTAAGGATGTTCCTTATAAACCGAAACATTAGTTATGCTTAAGCATTTGTTGTTTGCATGTAAATCTAGGTGTTAGGTTTCATCTAACCTGAGTAGAATGAATAAAACTATAGGCCTAGCGGTTGTTTTGATTTGTTGTGCTCACCTAGGGTATAAAACCTTAGCTAAAACTTGCATGTTAAATAAGATGATTGACAACCTTGCTTATTTGCATGTTTTCGATTTAAGACTCTTGTGCGATATATGTTAAGTCTTAACCGGATTAGCATAAAAATCTTTAGGGCTAGAGCGAAAGTTTGTCCTAAAAGAACTTGAGGAAGTCTAGTAACTAGGTACAGAGCGAGAGCTCTAGTTGCGGTCGAAACGAATTTGAATTATGAACATGCTAAATACTTGTCTCTTACCTTCTTGCATATGAATCTATGTTTTAAAGAGTGTTTTGTGTTATGTGATGCGTGAGAGATGATGATCAAACTTGTAAATATTAGATCTAGGATTTTATTTTCTGTTTTTATTGTTGCCGAACCTAGCAATAGAGGCAGCTTGCTGCCGAATCACTTTATACCCCCATGTGTGTGACGTTTCTTGTATATATGTGAATATGTTTGTGTCTAACAATTTCATATTTCAGGTACCCTTAATCCCCGGCCTAGAACGATCCCTACTTGCTCATACTACTAACGATATTTTGTAGGGTTATTATTGCATGCGAGCTACGGCTCCCATCAATTTTTGGCGCCGTTGCCGGGGATTATAAAAGCTTGTTTTATGTTATTGTTGTGTATATATGTTGCTGGAAATTTTTGTTGTGAATGTGTAAAGTTGTAAATTTTAAGTTTATTTTGGGATTTTGTAAAGTAGAAATATGCTTCGGCATGTAGAGTTTAAATTTCGAAAGTTGCATGATGTATAATGATGTATGTTGGTAATCACTTAGTTTAATTTCTAGGAAGTTGATATGTTGTGTATGTTTGAGTTTATTGTAGTTTCTAAAGTGTAACATGTAGGTGAAGCCTCTTTTGTTGATCATAACCAAAACCCTTCATGTGAATGGTGCTATGTCGGAGGGCGTTTCTATGTAGATTGGGAAACGCGGGATACTTCCCCCCCACGCATATAAGCGTTTCTTCGGTAATAGTATTACTTCTATGAGGTTGAGGGCGGTTTTAATCAACACTTGAGACCGCTAGGGATCCGTGTTTGTTTTACAAAGTATGGGGAAGTTATTATCATAGATATGGTTCTCAGGTTTGTTTAACTGGATCTCAAGGCCCATAGACTGATGTTCATTCTCGGTGAGTGAGTCGATAGGGGGTTCGCCCTCCGTGGTGTCCAACAACGAGTCCTGCCTGGTTCCTGTAGGGGGTTCGCCCTCCGTGATTGTAATGACCTTTGAAACGTAAAATCCGCACGACCTAGTCGACAGCTTGTGCCGAAGCATCACCTCACTTTAGACGCTAGAACATAACTTGACATATGTGGCCTATTTTCTTCAAAGATAAAACATGTTGTGTGGTTCAAACTCTTGAGGTATATCGGATTAAGCATGATACTACCGGGGGCTGTATCAGTCCATTGCACCGTTATCTCCTCTGCTCCACGTACTTCGAGAGTGAGAACAAATTTAAAAGAAATTAGACTTAGCGATTACATGCTCATGAACTTTCCGATTTTTCTACTCTTGTGGCCGAACCATATTAATTCTTTGCCGAAATTTTTGTTCTTTGCCGTGTGTTCTTGTGTGTTGCCGAATGTATATATGTGTTATGGTTTGAAATTTGTTGTGTAATCGCCAATGCCGTGGCTTGTAATGATGTATATTCTTGCTTTCTATTTCTTTACGAGGTTCTAACTTGTTTAAATGTTGCAAATTTCAGAAATAGTGCATGTCCGAATCTAGTATTTGGACAAGAGATCTTCAAGGCCGTTTGCAACGTTTAGACCAAGAACTCGCTATTGCTCGTTTTGTGCCATTACCACCATCGTCACCAACCAGTTCATCAGTGTCATCATCCTTGCCGAGTTCACCTATAGTCCCGTCCGTATCATCATCAGTGCCGAGTTCACCATCAGTAGTGTCATCGTCGTGTGATCTTCAGAACCCAGAATTTGAGGCCTTTGCCGAATTAGAAGAAGAAGAAGAGATCATGGCATCAATCAGATCACAGAATGGTCATGTTGCTGGAGCTGGAGTTGCTCCTTCGAATATCACTTATCCCCCCTTGGAAACTGACAAGACTGGAGAGATTGAATTGAGGAGTGGATTCCTCCATAAGCTGAAATCATTTTATGGGATGCCAAGTGAGGATCCTAATAAGCATCTACAGTGGTTTAACTTCACCACGGAGTCTATGTGTCCAAGAGGGACCGATTTGCAACACTTCAAGATGAAGGCATTTCCGTTCTCATTAGAAGATCAAGCGAAGGAGTGGTTGTTTGAGGTGCCTAGTGGTCGCATTGTTTCGTGGAGCACTATGATGGATGAGTTTTTGCTCAAGTACTTTCCTGCTTCACGTATCACTGATCTGAGGAAGCAAATTACAAGTGTGAAGCAAGCCGGAGATGAGACTTTCTTCGACTACTACAAGAGGTTCAAGTCCCTAGTTTCTTTGTGTCCATCGCATGGCATTAGCGATGGACTCTTGCTACAATATTTCTATGAGGGATTGCGTGTCATGGAGAGAGAGTTTCTTGACTCGGCCGCGGGAGGTAGCTTTTTGGAGTTGAATGCCGGAGCGGCAAGAAGTTTGTTGGAAGTTCGTGCATTGAACAACCAACAATTTGGCATGGCACGAAACAATGTGCAAAGGAATGAGAAAGTGCATGAGACGTCTTCGAGCTCAAAGTTAGAAGAGAAAGTGGACAAGCTCACCGACTTGGTGAGTAATTTGATGAAGAAGCGTGCTAGTGTTTGTGGAATTTGCACCGAGGGCCATGAGACCGACCAATGTCCTCAATTTGGAATTAGTGAGGGAGTTGAGGAGTGCAATGCCATTGGTTTTCAAGGAGGCCAACGATTTGGCAATTTCAATCCAAGGTTCAATGATCATCCGAACTTTCGATGGGCGAACAATGATAACGTGCTTAGGGCACCTATGCAACCGAGAGAGGGAGGAGCGCCATTTGCACCGAGGCCACCATTTGTGCCTCGGCAACCTTATCAGCCGAACCAAGGGAATTTTGGAGGGATGCCGAGCCAAGCACAAGTTGTGCCGTACCAAGGCCAAGGAGGGCCGAGCCAAGGCCAAGCTTCGCCAAGCAATCCGAACTACGATGCTTTGATTCAATCTTTGTCAAGTGCTACTCAAGCATTACTCGCGGGGCAACAAAATCATCAAAAGGACATTGGTGAGCTCAAGACTCAAATGGGGCAAGTTGTGGATTTTATGGGAAGGTTCAATGAGCAAGGGAAGTTGCCAAGCAATACTATTCCCAATCCGAGGAACGAGCAAGCCAAAGTGATTCAAACTCGAAGCGGAAGAGAGTTGCTTCCTCCAACAAGTCCAAAGAAAAAGCGAGTGACTTTTCAGGGTATTGAGGGAGACGAGAGGGCTGCCGGACCTGTCATTGCCGGCAGCCATGATGGAGATGCCGAGCATGGTGTTGCCAAGCATGTTGATGCCGGAAAGGGCAATGATGCCGAGAAGAATGCCACCGGAAAAGGGTATGATGCCGGCCATGGTATACAAGACAAGGGGCTGCGTAACGAGCTTGAGTACGATCCCGCCACATCCAAGAATGAGATATTGCCGAGCCAAGCAAGCAAGGGAGGGGTGTCATCATCTAGTGCCCCATTCCCTTCACGCTTTGCTAGAACGAAGAAGGACAAGTCCGATGAAGAGGTATTGGAGATATTCCGGAAAGTGCAAGTCAACATTCCTTTGTTGGAATGCATTAAGCAAGTACCGAAGTATGCTAAGTTTTTGAAGGAGCTTTGCACGGCTAGAAGGCATACTAGAGAGACTCGTGTGGTAACAATGAGTGAAACGGTGTCGGCCGTTATTCAAAGGAGGTTGCCACCAAAGATGAAGGATCCGGGAAGCTTCAATGTGCCTTGTGTCATAGGCAATACACGGTTTGATGATGTTATGTTGGATTTGGGAGCATCGATCAATGTCATGCCACTCAATGTGTATCAAACATTGAGTATAGGGCCTCTCAAGAAGGATAATGTTATCATACAACTTGCGGATCGCTCAAGCAAATATCCGGAGGGCTATGTAGAGGATGTGTTGGTGCAAGTCAACCAATTGATATTCCCCGCCGATTTTTATGTGGTTGAGATGGAGGATTCGCCGGTCAACAACACTCAATTGCTTTTAGGGCGACCATTCATGAGGACCGCGCGCACAAAGATAGATGTGGCCGAGGGCAACCTAACTATGGAATTTGATGGTGAGATGATAAAGTTCAATGTGTTTGACGCCATGAAGTTCCCTAATGTTGATTTAAAGGAGGGTTGTGCCATTGATGTTTTGGAGGAGGTCGAGCAAGTTATGTCGACCTCGCTCGACGCATAGCAATTAGCGATTGAGCAAGGGGTCGGATTTGACAAGAGGGGAGAACGAGTTATGAAAGAAACCAAGCCAAGCCGTGCCGAGCATGTCAAGGCCGAGCCAAGCATCATTGCCGAGCAAGCCAAAGTGGAGCCGTACATGATGGTGCCGAGCATAGAAGAAGTGTGTGCCGAGTTGGAAGCTCGGCCTTATGCAAAGTTTGATTCGTTCTTGTCAATTCCAAGTGCCACAACAAAATTTCGACCAAGTGTGGAAGAGGCCCCAAAGTTAGAACTAAAAGAACTCCCTAGTCACTTGAAGTATGCTTATCTTGGAGAAGGAGACACACTACCGGTTATTGTGTCTTCAATGCTTAGTAAGAAGCAAGAGGAGGATTTAATTTGTGTGCTTAAGAAGTACAAAACCGCCATAGGTTGGACCTTAGCGGATATCAAGGGAATAAGCCCTACTACTTGTGTTCATCGTATCTTGTTAGAAGAAGGAGCTAAGCCGACAAAAGAAGCTCAACGTCGACTTCACCCTCCCATGATGAAAGTTGTGAAAGAAGAGATTATCAAGTTGCTCGATTGTGGGGTGATTTACCCAATTTCGGATAGTAAGTGGATATCTCCCGTGCAAGTAGTGCCAAAGAAGAGTGGTGTAACGGTTGTCAAGAATGAGAAGAATGAGCTTGTGCCACAAAGACTTGTAACCGGTCATAGGATGTGCATCGACTATAGGAAGCTCAACGCTACAACAAGGAAGGATCACATGCCTTTGCCGTTTATGGATCAAATGCTAGAGAGGTTAGCCGGTCATTCTTACTATTGCTTTCTTGATGGTTATAGTGGCTACAATCAAATTATGATACACCCGGATGATCAAGAGAAGACCACTTTTACTTGTCCATTTGGCACTTTTGCATATCGGCGGATGCCATTCGGACTTTGCAACGCACCCGGCACTTTTCAAAGATGTATGTATGCTATCTTCTCGGATTTTATTGAAGACATTATCGAAGTTTTTATGGATGATTTTAGTGTGTATGGAGGCACCTTCGATGCATGTTTGGGGAACTTGGAGAAGATACTTGAGAGGTGTGTAGAGACAAATCTTGTGCTCAATTGGGAGAAGTGTCACTTCATGGTTACGCAAGGCATTGTTCTAGGGCATATAATTTCGGCAAGAGGCTTAGAGGTTGACAAAGCCAAGGTGGAGCTAATTCAAGCATTGCCGAGCCCTAGGTGTGTGAAAGATGTGAGAAGTTTTCTTGGCCATGCGGGGTTTTATCGACGATTCATCAAGGACTTCTCTTCAATTGCCAAGCCATTGAGCAACTTGTTACAAAAGGAGGTGACGTTTGAATGGTCGGAAGCTTGTGAGGAAGCCTTCTGCCGATTAAAGATGCTACTTTGCTCGGCACCTATTCTTGTTTCCCCTAATTGGGACGAGCCGTTTGAGTTGATGTGTGATGCTAGTGATTATGCACTTGGAGCGGTACTTGGACAACGAATTGATAAGAAGCCATGCGCCATTTACTATGCTTCAAGGACTCTCAACGATGCACAACTCAACTACACAACAACGGAGAAGGAACTCTTAGCGGTAATATTTGCTTTGGAAAAGTTTCGATCATATCTTTTGAATTCCAAGGTTATTGTTTATAGTGATCATGCCGCTTTGAGATATCTTATGACAAAGAAGAATGCTAAGCCGAGGCTTATTCGATGGATTCTTTTGCTTCAAGAGTTCGATATTGAGATCAAAGACAAGAAAGGAGTAGAGAATGTCGTAGCCGATCATTTGAGTAGACTTGTGCACAAGGAGGATCGGCTCCCCTATGTGATACCTTTCCGGATGAGCAACTTTTTCGACTTGAAGTACATGAGCCTTGGTATGCCGACATTGCAAATTTTCTAGCCACAAACCGATTTCCCAAAGAGATGCCGAGCCACCAACAAAAGAGAGTAAGGAAGCAAGCTCGACACTTCTTGTGGGATGATCCGTACTTATGGAAGCAATGTGGTGATCAAGTGATTCGAAGATGTGTGCCGGAGAATGAGCATCGCTCCATCCTTTCTTTTTGTCATAGCGAAGCTTGTGGTGGACATTTTGGACCAAAGAAGACGGCTTTGAAGGTACTTTCGTGTGGATTCTTTTGGCCTACAATTTTCAAGGATGCATTCATGTTTTGCAAAGCATGTGATAGATGCCAAAGAATGGGGAACATTGGAGCTAGAGACCAAATGCCGCTCACGCCTATCATGGAGGTGGAAATTTTTGATTTATGGGGTATTGATTTCATGGGACCGTTTCCTTCAAGTAAGGGCTTTCTCTACATATTGCTTACGGTTGATTATGTGTCAAAGTGGATCGAAGCAAGGGCTACACGCACCAATGATGCCAAAGTGGTAGCCGAGTTTCTCAAGACCAACATATTTTCCCGTTTTGGAGTTCCAAGAGTCTTGATTAGCGATGGAGGATCCCATTTTTGTAACCGCACCATTGAAGCCTTATTGAGGAAGTATGGCGTCACACATAAGGTGTCTACACCTTATCACCCCCAAACAAGTGGTATGGCCGAGGTAAGTAATCGAGAGATCAAGCATATATTGGAGAAATCGGTTGGACCTTCAAGGAAGGATTGGAGTGATCGTCTCGATGATGCTTTGTGGGCTTATAGGACCGCGTACAAGACACCGATAGGTATGTCTCCTTTTCGGTTAGTTTATGGCAAAACATGTCACTTACCGGTTGAGCTTGAGCACAAGGCATGGTGGGCAATTAAGGCCTTCAACATGAGCATTGATGATGCCGGTCTTCATAGAAAGCTTCAACTCAATGAACTTGAAGAAATTCGCAATGAAGCTTATGATGCCGCTTGGATATACAAGGAGAAAACAAAGGCTTACCATGACAAGATGTTACGAGGAAAGACATTCGAAGTGGGGCAAAAAGTTCTTTTATTCAACTCAAGACTTCGACTCTTTCCGGGTAAGCTACGCTCACGGTGGGTTGGTCCCTACATCATCACTCAAGTTTTTCCTCATGGTGCAATAGAAATTTCAAGCCTCACCTCGAGCAATATTTTCAAAGTAAATGGTCATCGTCTCAAGCCATATTATGAGTCTTCCTCCAAACACATCATTGAGGAGTGCCTTGTTGACGACGCACCACTTTCGAGCCATCAAGAGGACAATGCCGGCAGCCCACACATGGAAGAACCGGTCTCACATAAAGATGCCGAGAAGCAGCAGCTGATCCAGGCACCACCACCACCACCTGCCGGACCTGCCATTGCCGGCAGGGTTGACATACGGCCATACAAGGCCGGACACAAGGGCGACACGCCCTCGGATACGCTAGAAACGGAAGGACAAGGGTCGGACACGCCACCCAAACCGGATACAGGAACTTGGACAGATTCGGATACAAGTTGCAATACACTTCTTCTTGAACTTCTTCTTGCCGATTTGGGATGTTTTGGAGCACGATGAACACATGCAACCACGGTGAAAAGTCTAGGCTATGGACTATAAACACAAAGCGCTACTTGGGAGGCAACCCATGTCGATCAAAGAAAAGTGAAGGAGCCATCACCGAGAGTTTGAATTTTCTTAACCCTTCTATTTTTCTTTGATTTGTGATGATTTGTTGGTATATGTTAGTCGATTGCATGCTTAGGAAATTCATTGATATTGTTTTGTGCTTACATTGGGGACAATGTAATTTTCTAAGTGTGGGGTGGGATAACGTATTCCGTTTTTATTTTTGCTTTTTGTGTGCTTAGTTTAGAAGAGAAAAATTCAGAAAATTGTTCCATAAAAATAGAGTGTTTAAATTTGTGTGTTTTTGAGTCTTAGGATGCCCCTAATATGTCAATGATGTTTTTCTCCTCTTTGCATACATAGATGATGGTTGTGCATACTTTTAAAATTGTGAGTTTGATGGATTTTGTGCATTGGTAGGAGCATGTAGGACTTGTTGATTATGAAGCATGCATGTTTTAGCTAGTTTACTTCGATTATAACCTATGTGAGCTTTAGAGCCAAATTGCTTTCTTCTTGAGCGGTAAAAAGATAAAACTCGATAGATTCGTAGGAAGCATGAAACCTCATAATTCTTTGATTATTCGATGACTATGTGCCATAGCTTTTTAATGAACTCTAGTATGCTAGAACTTACTCTTGTTGATTTTCGAAACGTTTATATCATAAGATACCTTGATTTTGAATATGATTGAATAAAGATCTCTTAGGTTTACCACCATTGCCAAATAAAGCATGAGCCCTAATTGGAGCCCGTCGTGGGACACCTTAGTAAACCCCTTTGAGCCTACGATTAGCCTTTTCTTTCATCACCCTTAAACACTTTCCATGAACTTAGTATAGTGATGCCTTTACCTTGTGTGTCGGCAAAGCTTGATTTTTGAAAGCGTTTTCGCGTGTGTGATGAAGAAGAACAAGTGTGGGGTAGACTTAGCCATGAATCTATATGTAAAGTGTACTAGATGCCGTGCCATAAAAGAAAGAAAGAAAGAAAAATGCTCGGATCAAAAGAGAAAAAAATGCCGAGAAAAAGAAAGAAAAATATGAGATTGAAGGGCACGGCATAAGGTTTGAAAAAGAAAAATTTTGTGCATGGCTATTGTCTAGATTATTGTTGTAATGTTTTATGGGAAGAAAAGAATGAAGTATGGGTCCAACAAGATGAAATTTGACCTTTTCGGCGAGAAGACATAAGGAGATTCGAGCTTTGCTAAAGCGCATGGTGACGTTCTGAGCCTCCTTATCCAAATAATCGAATACCTCTTAGCCTAGCCCCATTACAACCTTATTATTGATCTTTTTCATGATTCTTAAGATGGTTAAATTTGATTGTGGAGATTATCTCAAGAGTAAGCATATGGTTTTGGTTCATTGGTGCATATAGTTATCATATGAGGTTTTTCCATCAAAATTCACAAAGTGCTTTCGTTTCTTTGATATATGCAAGTCACTCTTTGTAATTCATTATCTTTCGCTTGCATATACTTATGAGTGAATAACCATGCTTCGAGAGAAAAAGAAGAGAGTATGCCTAGTGAGGAGGATTGGATTAGCTTTAACATGTTTACATGCTTACCTTTTGCTCTTATATGTTCATATTGATGCCACATGTTCATGAAGCTTGAAATTTTCGTGCTTAGCATTCTCATGCATTAACTTGAAAGCTATGTGTACATACGAGCCTGAGACAAATTGTTAGGGGCAATAGTTTGTTTTGAGTCATAGTTTTATTTAGTTTGCTAAGGGACTAGCAAAGGATAAGTGTGGGGTAGTTGATAGGAGCACAATGTGCGACGATATTACATGTTTATGCCCTCGTTTATGCTTTGTTTAACCCTTATTTGTCTAAGATAGAGTCATAATGTAGTTAGTGTCAATTTTGGTAGAGTTTTGTGAAAAAATGGTTAAGAATCCGAAAAATGACTAAGTTTGAGAAATCTGGAAAATAATGCAAAATATGTCTTTTTCGTGATTTTGAGATGATTGAAACTATGATCTATCCTTGTCCAAATTCTATGAAATTTTGTGTGCTTAATATTTATATGTTGAGGAATGTTGTGTTAAAATTTCAGATCAATCGGAGTTCGGGAAGTCACCCAAAACTTGGCTGCAAAACGGCAGTCCGAACATTCCAATCCAGGGGCTTCCAGGATTTTCCTGGGACTGTGTCCCAACTTCGAAAAATCATTCCCGTCGACTCACAAGGAATTTGGCCGAGATATTTTATGGGGAGATGGCCCTATGTGTCTAGTTTACGTGAGACTTGGAATCGCATCAATCGGAGCTCCACGGAGGAAGATAGGCCGGAATTACTGCAACAAGGTCAAATCTGCCGATTCCAGGAACCTACTGCCCCCTTTTTGTGTTTTCTGTTTTTAATGGACCAAATGGTGCACAAATACATATGTGAAGATGGTCCAAGCCTTATGAAGGGAAGAGGAAGACACTAGGCCATGGCATTGAAGAAAAGCATGAAGAAACAAGTTCTCCTAGTCACACTAGGAGAAGCTGCCGATTCTGGCAGATTGCTGCCTCTGTGTGCTGCCGGCATTGTGGGGCATTTTCAATGGATCAAGACCTATCAATTGAAGTCCAAGATCATACAAGAAGTCCATGAAGATGTGCAGCCCAAGCCTTGAAGAAAAATCAGAAAAAGAAAATCAAGAATGCAAATACTTATTCAACAAGGAAACATAAACCTAGTAGGAAAACCAAAACCTACCTTTTTGCATTCTTGTGGCCGGCAGCCTCTCACCCCTATTCCTCTATATATAGCCATCTCTTATTCAGAAAAATCATCATCTCATCTCTTGCAAAGCACTAGCCAAAACTCTACCAAATTTTCTACCCAAAGTTCTAACCCGAAACCCTAAGAATACATAGTCACCGATTCACCACCACCATACACCACCGAACCATTCCCTGCCATAGCTGCTGCCGAATCTCTTCCACCACACCAAGACGAAGCTCTCCAAGGTTTCTAAAGTGTGATCCATCCCTATGTCTTGTATTTTTAATTTCGGTTTAGTCACATGTATTGTTATAAAAATACTTTGTTTTCGTTTGGTTTTGTATGATGAACATAGATTGCGATTCTTGTTGGAATTTATGTGATGACTTTGCAATCTTTAATTCATGGATTTTGTATGTTTAGATAACCAGGGCGATAGTATTAAAAGCATGTTTAGGATTTAAATTGGTTAGTGGGTTAAGGATGTTCCTTATAAACCGAAACATTAGTTATGCTTAAGCATTTGTTGTTTGCATGTAAATCTAGGTGTTAGGTTTCATCTAACCTGAGTAGAATGAATAAAACTATAGGCCTAGCGGTTGTTTTGATTTGTTGTGCTCACCTAGGGTATAAAACCTTAGCTAAAACTTGCATGTTAAATAAGATGATTGACAACCTTGCTTATTTGCATGTTTTCGATTTAAGACTCTTGTGCGATATATGTTAAGTCTTAACCGGATTAGCATAAAAATCTTTAGGGCTAGAGCGAAAGTTTGTCCTAAAAGAACTTGAGGAAGTCTAGTAACTAGGTACAGAGCGAGAGCTCTAGTTGCGGTCGAAACGAATTTGAATTATGAACATGCTAAATACTTGTCTCTTACCTTCTTGCATATGAATCTATGTTTTAAAGAGTGTTTTGTGTTATGTGATGCGTGAGAGATGATGATCAAACTTGTAAATATTAGATCTAGGATTTTATTTTCTGTTTTTATTGTTGCCGAACCTAGCAATAGAGGCAGCTTGCTGCCGAATCACTTTATACCCCCATGTGTGTGACGTTTCTTGTATATATGTGAATATGTTTGTGTCTAACAATTTCATATTTCAGGTACCCTTAATCCCCGGCCTAGAACGATCCCTACTTGCTCATACTACTAACGATATTTTGTAGGGTTATTATTGCATGCGAGCTACGGCTCCCATCAGGGAGGTTGAGGCATTGGAGGTTCCGCTAACCGCTGAAACGGGGGCGGGGGTGGAAGGCCTTGTTGTTGTGCCGCGAACATCTCATACCACCAGGTTTGTTGGCCGTCGTAGTTGTGTTGCCGAATTCTGTCGCATTCGGCATGCCAACCGGCCATATCCAAATGATACTACTGTGTTCTGCGGCGCAGCTTCAAATGATACTGCTGTGTGCTGCGGCGCAGCTCCTGTACTGTCTGGGACGAGGTCGCCAATTCTGCGGCCAATCGCTGCACTTCCCCCCTCATATGTTGGCTCTCCCCGCCTCCCATCTTTTGACCTCCCTTAGTGGTCTTCAGAAGCCCTAGTCTAGAACTTCCCAAACCCCGGCAGTAGTAGTTGTTTGACCGGTTTGGGAAGGCTGCGTCGAACATCCTCGCTGCCGTTTGGACACTGGACCGGTCGACATGGCGCATGGCTTCTTCCAGATCTGCCTCTGAAATGTTCGGTTGTGTCTCCCGAACTACTTGCTGGAACACCTCTTCTTCGGCCCGGTTGACCCTCTCCTAAGTGGACGAGAAAAAATAAATTAATATTATAACAAATATATAATTAAGTAAAATTAATAATTAAAATTTTAAAATTGTAATGAACGACTTACGAGCTGTTCTGTCGCTTGTGGATAAGCGATCTTGAACGTCTCCACGTACGGGTTGCTATCAGGATGATCTCTAAGCGCCTCCTCCTGATATTGTGCAAACGGCCGTGAACCAGCATGATGGGGGGTTGTGTTCCGACGGCGGTTCTCAGAGTTTATCCGAGAACGTTGCTTCAAACAAATAATAAAATGTTAGAAAAATGCATCAAAAAATATTAGTGTAATAATTATAAAATAATTAAACTAATAAAATTTTAACAAAATAAACATTTTTACTGAAGTTTAGTATTTACCTGCATAACTGGGTTGTTGAAGTCTACTGTCTTCAACCAACGCCACTCGTACTCCCTGCACATGAACTCCCTGGGAGTACCCATACGACCAAGGTTGTCGTATTCGTTATAGTGGGAACGCAGCTCGTTCTTCCACTCTTTGAACCTACGAAAAAAACAAAAGTGCATTAGAAATATTATTAATATCATAAAATATTAATAATTATAAGATAATTATAATATCATAAAAACAAACGTACCTCGAGTTCTGCTGGGTGTCCGCCCAATCCCGCCTGTGTTCGGCAATCTCGAAGAATGTCTGAAAAATAATATTTTATTAGTTTTACAATTGTAATAATACCGAAAATTATTAAATATTACTATAAATAAATTAAATTTTTTAAATTACTCACCGACGCGGCGTTGTTCACCTCCCTCTTTATCTCTTCGGGCACATCAGCCCACCGGGTCCACAACATAGGGACTCTGTCCCTAATCAGTGACCCCACGCAACCCGAGTAGTCGCGTTTTTTCTTCCCCTGAACCTCCTGATTAGGAGGTTCGTTGATCTGAATCCTCCCGCTGCGCTCAACAGTTCTCCTGAGCATGTCAAAACATATGACACCTCTCGTATTCCTCCGTGAACTGCTGGTTTGGGAGAGTAGGCCCCTCAGTCGAGTCAGCAGCAGACTGAGTCGGACTCGGCATCGGCTCCCGATGAACGTCAGGCATACGAACCTGAGGAACGTCGGCAGCTATGTCCTCGTGAAATAGTTGCCTACTAAACCTCGGAGCCACAGAGGGACCGACATGCGGAAGTGAAGTGCTCGACGGCCGCCCCGCCTGGAGAAGGGTCTGGTGCCGAGAACTCACACTCCGTCGCGGCTGGGCTGCATCCACAGTCCTCTGCGGCTGGGATGAATCTACACTCCTCCGCGGCTGGCTGGTGGTCCTCTCAGGCTGGCTAGCGGTCCTCTCGGAGTCTGCGGAACCGGCGGAATTTCTAGAACCTCTAGATCTGCCGGCACGACGGCCTCCGAATAGGTTTCTTAATGCATCGGTCATCTAAAGCCCGAGGCATTAATACATTAATTGATATTAAATTATATTATATTAAATAACAAATTCTAATTAATATAATAACCAATAATACTAACATATTTTAATATAACAATTTATATACTAACATATTAAATTATATTATATTAAATAACAAATTCTAATTAAATTTAATTAAGCTATATATATAATTAAGCTAAATTATACAATTAAGTTATCAATTTATATAATTAAAAAACTAATTTATACGTATAAATTATACAATTACACCTAAATTATACAATTAAAATAAATTTGAAAACAATTACCTAAATTAACATAAATACCTAAAATTTATCTAAATTAACATAAATACCTAAAATTTACCTAAATTAACATAAATACGTAAATTATACCTAAATTAACATAAATACCTAAATTATACCTAAATTAACATAAATACGTAAATTATACCTAAATTAACATAAATACCTAAATTATATCTAAATTAACATTAATTAACATAAATGAAAAAAAAAAAAACCCTTACAACGAAAATGCAGAGGAGGAGGAGGCCGGCCGGATTTGAGGAGGCTGGGCCGGAGGAGGGACACGCCGGAGGAGGCCGGAGGGACACGCCGGATTGGAGGAGGAAGAGGAGGGAGGAGCGGGCTGCCGGCCGGATTGATTGGAGGAGGAAGAGGGAGGAGGGGGCTGCTGAATTGGAGGAGGAGGCCGAGGCGAGCGCCGGAGGAAGGGTTGGAGGCGAGCGGCGGAGTTTTGGAAAAATGCAGAAAATGGAGGCTAGGGTTTGGCTGCTGCAAACTTATACCCGATAATATAGCCGACGAAATATATGAATTCGTCGCCTATACTTTGAATTTCGTCGGCTATAGTTTAGGCGCTCAGCAGCCGTCCGATCTCCCCCATCCAACGGCGGACAATGAAAAGGCGCGGATCACTAGAGTTTAGCCGACGAAATAGAATTTTCGTCGGCTAAACTTTTGGTCAAACTGCGAAGTCAAACCTCTAAACGCTTTAAAACGGAAATTGGACCGTCTAAATGACGTTTTTTTGCCTGATCTTCAACAGAGAATAGTTTCAGATCGATGAGACGCAACTAATCGTATAAAAATTTTCCTCAAAATATTTACCGACCGGCATGCTACACATAGGAAAACAGAAGTAAAAAACAGCTAACCGCAACATTCGGCACACAGATTTTGTCGGAATCTTCTCATTTTTCAACCGTAGACGTATTTCAATATTTCGGTCATATCTTATTTCACGACACATTTTCATTTGAAGGGTCTACGTATAGTAACTATTTGAAACTATACATTCACTTAAACGCTTGGTAAACTAGTTAAGGAACATTAATGCATATGTTCCGATTTTGAATCTAAAAGTTTGGAAAATCTATTCCAACCGTCAGATATCACCGTTAAGATTAAATACATGTATGAAAAAAAATCCAACTACATCTGACAATGTTACAGGCTCGATCGGGACGGTCAAACTGCAAAATCAAATTTCTAAACGCTTTAAAACGGAAATTGGCCCATCTAAATGACGTTTTTTGGCCTGACCTTCAACATAGAATAGTTTCAGATCGATGAGACGCAACTAATCGTATAAAAATTTTCATCAAAATATTTACCGACCGTCAGGCTACCCATAGGAAAACGGAAGTAAAAAACAGCTAACCGCAACATTCGGCACACAGATTTTGTCTGAATCTTCTCATTTTTCAACCGTAGACGTTTTTCAATATTTCGGTCATATCTTATTTCACGACACATTTGCATTTGAAGAGTCTACGTATAGTAACTATTTGAAACTATACATTCACTTAAACACTTAGTAAACAAGTTAAGGAACATTAGTGCATATGTTCCGATTTTGAATCTAAAAGTTGGGAAAATCTATTCCAACCGTCAGATATCACCGTTAAGATTAAATACATGTATGAAAAAAAATCCAACTACATCTGACAACGTTAAAGGCTCGATCGGGACGGTCAAACTGCAAAGTCAAACTTCTAAACGCTTTAAAACGGAAATTGGCCCGTCTAAATGACGTTTTTTGGCCTGACCTTCAACATAGAATAGTTTCAGATCGACGAGACGCAACTAATTGTATAAAAATTTTCATCAAAATATTTACCGACCGTCAGGTTACCCATAGGAAAACGGCAGTAAAAAACAGTTAACCGCAATATTCGGCACACAGATTTTGTCGGAATCTTCTCATTTTTCAACCGTACACGTTTTTCAATATTTCGGTCATATCTTATTTTACGACACATTTGCATTTGAAGGATGAAGCAATGGTTTGTCGATAGTGATAGAAAATGGAAGCTGCTCTTTTTTTTTTTTTTTTTTAATCATAGCCGACGAAATCAAACCTAGTACTCGTCGGCTATTCTTTTGTCGTTTTCGGTCAAAAATAAAATATTTATTTTTAAAAAAACTTATGGCCGACGAAATAATGAATTTTTCGTCGGCCATTGTGAGAATAGCCGACGAAATATTTAATTTTTCGTCGGCCATTATTGTAATGGCCGACGAAATAATGCATTTTTCGTCGGCTATTCTCTGAAAAAAAAACCAAAAAAATCAGTGGTTTTACACCTCTCCTATTCCGATGTCCTGTTCACATATAACC
Source organism: Potentilla sterilis (assembly GCA_963682095.1). NCBI lineage: Eukaryota > Viridiplantae > Streptophyta > Magnoliopsida > Rosales > Rosaceae > Potentilla > Potentilla sterilis. The sequence continues at coordinate 25,210,207 of OY821754.1, forward strand.
AAAATTGAACATAAAAAACCAGAAACCCAACAGTCAACATATTTCAAATTTTTTTTTAAGGGGTTTGGAACCCAGCCTAGCTGGGAGGCTCATCCCCACGCCCGTTCATTAGAAATGAGTTGATTACAAATGAAAGGATTACATCATTTAAATTACTTAATCCGTCGGATTGTAATCGGAATCATCGGATGAGTCTTCTTTGGTTTCTGAATTGCTCGATAGGGGTAATCTATGTCTTTCCTCACCACTAGAGTCCTCGTTAGTTTCTTCATTTGGATCAACATCAACAAGCAGTGGCTCTTCACGTCGAATTCGCACCGGCGTGTCTAGGCGAATAAAAGAGGAGTCAGGAATACCGTTTGAGTTGGGCTCTTGATACGCGGTGCCCCCTTCCTCGTTCTCTTCAGCCACTCCAAGTGTAGACGCCCGGTAAATGTTGCGATGGTGGATAGTGTTGACTACTTTCCACGGGTCACCCTTGGCGAGATCATCAAGATAAAACACTTGTTTCACCCATGTGGCTAAACCGAACGGGTCGTCCTCATACCATGATGTACTAGTGTTCACAGAAGTTATGCCGTATTGATCGGTTTTCATGCTCTGCGGCCGTGTGTCAAACCATCTACACTTCAAAAGGTGCACTTTTATGCCTTCCCCGTAATGCATTTCCACAACTGAATGGAGAACACCGTAATAGTCAACTCCACCATCCCCACCATGTGCCATAACCCCTGAATTTTGTGTTTTCAGTCTGAGGTCTCTGTCTTCACATCGAAATAACACATCATTCACCTTGCACGTCGCATAAACTTTTGAATAGACCGGCCTCATCGCTAAAAGTCTGAGTTCGTGCGACCAATTTGGGTGATTATCATTTTGAATAAGGTCCATCTGCAACTATCAGAATCAACTATAAATATGAATAAATATACACAATAATATATGAACACGTATAGAATAGTGTTAAAGTTACGTACCCAGCGGCCGAAATACTCTGCGAATGTCCGGTTGTGGTAATCGACATCACCTCGTACTTGTTCACAGTGTAGATGTATGTTCTTCCAAAACTGAACTTCTGGACAGTTGATTAATACCCACCAATGTGCAATGGCTACCTCATAATCTTTCAACTTGTAGGAAACTGGCATGTTTCCACCGAGTACAACATCGTCGGAGAGTATGGAAAGATTGAACTGTGACGGTACATCTTCCGGTATGCTTTCCTGTAACGCTCCTAAATACAGCTTCATGTAGGTGACGCACTCGTGCGCAATATATGCTTCAGCTATACATCCTTCAGGTGCGGATCTGTTTTGGACAAAACCACCGTATTGTCTAAGTTGCCTATAAATCAAGTTTTTAAAGTGTTATGATAATACATTAACACTATATCACATATATTGATGAGGAAATTAACATAAGGTGTAAAATACGTACCTTTCCATCGGATACATCCAAGTGAAGTGCACAGGACCGGTAAGCAACAACTGCCGAGGAAGATGGATCATGAGGTGAGGCATGATGTCGAAAAAATTTGGAGGAAATATCATCTCAAATTTACACATGATATGAACGATGTCTTGTTGCATTTCCCGGAGGTCAGATTTTCTCACTTCCCGTGTGCATACCTTCTGGAAAAATCTTGCCAACGCTACTAACGGCTCCACAACGTGACGGGGAAGGAACGGTCGAATGAAAACAGGGAAGAGACGTTGTAGCAGGATATGATTGTCATGAATTTTTAACCCGTACAGATTGTTGAATTGTCTGTTCACACACTTGGCTATATTTCCAGCAAAGCTTGAAGGATACTTGGCCCGACTTATCCAATGGAAATTTTCTGGTTTATGCTCAGGCTTGACGGTGTAAGGAGCTTGAGGCATTTTTCTCTTCCCTTGTTTCAACCATAGTTGTTTTCTGATATTCATGTTTTGCAGATCAGTGCGAGCCTTAGGACCGTCTTTCGTCTTCCCCTCCAAGTTCAGCATTGTGCCCACCACACTTTCAGAAACATTTTTTTTCTATGTGCATAACGTCTAGGAAGTGACGGATCAGCAACTCACACCAGTACGGGAGTTCCCACAATATGCTCTTATGTGTCCAGAATTTGTACTGCTCAGGTCTTTCAGGTATTTCCGCTACAATATCGGGATGATTGATGAGGGGCCCAAAATCGTACTCATTAAGCACTGCTAAAATTTCTCTTCCCGTCCATCTTCTGGGAGGACCACCATGTTCTTCGGTTCCATCAAATGCGGCGGACTCGTAACGCCAGTAGTGATCCGCCGGAAGGAACACACGATGACCCATTCGGCATATCTTGTTGCAATGAGGGGTGCTCCCATAATCGCTGAGGCACTCTGGACAAGTCTTGTATCCCCTAACAACGCTGCCCGACAACATCCCATAAGCAGGAAAATCTGATGGAGGTGTTATCCAAGCACAAAGTACCTGCAAAACAACTTCATACACATAATACCCTTCTTTTGTCAATTGTAGTTAGGACAAGTAGGGATCGTTCTATCCGGAGAAATCAAGGGCTTTCAATTACACAAAGTGTTGCACATAGAAAGGGGGGTGTCGAATTTTTATCTAATTGCCTACTGATTTTTTACGAATTTACGAAAATTTTAAATCCTAAGTTATTATTTACAATTGATTAACATCTTCCACACAATCACCAAACAAAAATCTCATTATACATGCAACAAAATTAAAACAAGTAATAGGGGCAGCATCAAATATCGGATTCAAGATCAACTAAGTTCCAATTTAATTAGAGCCAACGCGGTTATTCTAATTATTCAAGACATCACAAGTATTTAGAATCCACAATGCGTGTAATCCTAAACATGGTACTAATCGGTTTAATAACACAACGCGTAGAAATTAAACACAAATAGCACATAAGCACAATATGTCGAATTAGAAACATGTTAGCAGGTATGGCGTCACTCATCCCACATCGACATGTAAATTTCCATAATTACTCTAGCCCTTAGATTAATACATATTAAAATCCACAACCTGTGAGATCCAACATATATTACATCGGCATATGAATTCAACATCTAGATAACAACCATGGCCTACGATTGCATCTAGACATCTCCTTCGGTTGCACACGAATTATGAAAATAAACCTAATTAAATCAAGAATACATGCTAAAGCTATTGTCCATAATAAAAATTTAATCACATCACATATAAAATTCGGCAATCATATACAAAATTCCCAAACATTTATAACAAAGATCAGAAGATCCCATATATAATTATCAATACCGAAAATAAATCCAGAAACCAAAACATATTTCATAGACAAAAGTATGTTTAAATACAAAGAATCAAAAGCCAATAAAGTACAATCCATGTTACAACCTTATGAAGATTCGGCAAGGATTGATGGAGGTTGGATTTTTGTGAAAGATGGAAGGTGGATTCGACAAAGCTTCTTGGTGGAATTTCTGAATTTATTTGGGCAGAGGTTCGGCAAGGATTTTGAGGGGAAGAGAAGATGATTATTCTGAAATTATGTTGTGGTATTTATAGAGGCAAGGGAGGCAGCTAGGGTTTACAAAACCTAGTTTTTCTCAAACTAATCCTGCTGTCAGATTTGACCTTCGAGTGAAGATTATGGAATATCATTCTCTAGAAAACAGATATTAAGGTGATTCCAATTGGGTTGGAAACTAGACTCCCGTAGCTTTCTATCCATATAAGGTTCGAATTCTGATTCATTGTGAGCTGTCCGGGAGAGTCCGTGGAAGTTGGATGACGTGCACAGGAATTCTGCCGAATTTGATCAGGATTTGTTGCGATTTTCTTCCTCTATTTTCTGCCGAAAATTCCCAAGATAATGGCTGAATAATTGAGCAATATCTCTTTAGGTTTTCCATGAATTAATTCATCCAAAAATCTTGCACAAAGGATGGAATTCAGTCCACATTCGTAAGCCAAATCCATGTAGAACTCGGTTTAGGTTTTCTTCTTTCGGCAGACTTAACCTTCGTTCATTCAAACCGACATAACTTTTTGCTCAGGAAAGATTTTTCTGCGATTCCAAGTCTCAGAGAAACTAGACTCGTAGAGCTTTCCAACGGCGTATGGCTCGTTCTCTGGTTCCAAGCGATGTGTCCCACAGAAATTCCGGAAGTCAGGACACAGTCCCAGGAAAATCCTGGTAGTCCCTGGATAGGTTTGCTCAAACTGCCAAGTTGCAGCCTTCATTTGGGTGACTTCCCGAACTCCGATTGATCTGAAATTTTGACACAATACACTTTAGCTTCCCAATTAAATGCATACCAAATTTCATCAAATTTGAAAAAGGATAGATCAGTTTAGCACGAGCCTCAAAATCACGAAAACAACATAATTTGCACTTTTTGCTCAGATTTCTTTACTTGGTCATTTTTCTGACAATTAAGCACATTTTCTCCAAAACTCTACCAAAGGGACACTAAACTAAAATATGACTCTATCTTACAAAAATAAGGGTTAAGCATTGGATAAATGGGGGTAAAAACATATTAAGAACGACGCACATTGTGCTCCTATCAAAATCACTAATGGTACCAATAACCATGGCATGCATCTGGAACGTCTCCTGCTTGTACTTGTTAAAAGTGGGATGACCAACGTCTCACAATACCTTAAGCTCTTCAATCAATGGTCTCATATACACATCGAGACATTTCCCTGGGTAACCAGGCCCTGGAATCAACAACGTCAACATATTATATTCCTTCTTCATGCACATCCACGGAGGAAGGTTGTAAGGTACCAAAACCACCGGCCATATACTGTATGAAAGACTCATGGTGCCGAAAGGGTTGAACCCGTCGGTTGAGAGCCCGAGCCTGACGTTTCTGACATCTGACGCAAAATGAGGAAACTCATTGTTTATATGCTTCCAAGCTGCTCCGTCAGAGATGTGTGTCATGATATCTGCGTCTCCCGCGTCCCGCTCACCGTGCCACCTCATAGCTTTTGCGGTGGTTTCTGACATGTACAACCGCTCAAGCCTATCTCTCAACAGAAAATACCGAAGCACTTTCACAGGTTTCCTATTGCCTGCTCCCGTCAACTTATATCGGTCAGACTGACATATCGGACATGCGTCAAGGCTAGCAAGGTCATTCCCTTCTGCATCTTTACCCCAGAAGAGAACGCAGTCAAATGCGCATGCATGGATCTTAATGTAGGAAAGCCCTAGATCTTTGAGGATACTTCGGACCTTACGGTGATTGGTAGGATTACGATGATCCTCCTCCAACAACGAAGAAGTGTACTGTAGATATTCATCCACTTGCCTGATGCTCCCTTTTGTCTCGACTTTAATCCTCATTACCTCCATCACACTTTGAAGAACTGTCTTCTCAGAACTTGAAGACATATGGGTCTGTTGCAATGCAATCAGTTTGTTGTACTTGTCAAAGGCAGCAGTGTTGACAACTTGTGGGAACGGCTGCACCGGGTCCTGCATATATTGTTCCCCACGTACACCGCTTTCAAAAGGAAACACGTCGTTGACGAATGCCATTGTTGGATCGTTGGATGTACTACTACTGCCCGCCTCAAAATACTGCCCATGATCATGCGATCCATCTAATGATGGCTCACCGTGATATATCCAACGTGTGTACTTCGGCCAAAACTCATTACTCTTTAGGTGCTCCCATACTGTCCTAATCGGAAATCGACACATATCACTGCGACACTTACATTTCTTGCACGGGCAATAATGGTATTCCTTCCCGTTTGCATTTTCCTCGACGAACTGCAAAAAATCCACAACTCCTGTAGTGTATCGTCGGTCATGCCTTGGAAGCGAAATCCAACTCTTATCTCGATCCATATATAGCATGATAATAATATATATGTATAACTTTAATTAATAATAAATTAATTAACACATATATATATATTACAATATATATTATTATCAACATCAACTCATATATATATATACCATTAATTAACAACCATTATTTAAGTTCATTACACTATCAACAACCATTAATTAACATATTTATATATATTTTAAGACTAATTAAAATAACATTATTAAATTAAAACACATAATTATACTCTAACTGAAAATCAATTCAACTACAACTCAAAATCAACATATATACATACATTCTAACACTAAAACAACAACAAAACAAAAAATCACTTACTATATCAAAATCACTAAAACTCAAAATCAACTCAACTAAAACTCCAAATCAACAAATATACACATATACGTACCTATATATAGCTCCACAATGTAAGAGATGACGGATTTCAACAATACCCACAGATTTTTCACTCTTTCTCCCGTTTTTTTCCGTTTTTTTTTAAATGAGCAGCTTCTGTCCAGATCTGAAAATATAAAGACTTATAGCCGACGAAAATGTCAACTTTCGTCGGCCAAACTTTCTAAAGTTTTCGTCGGCCAAACTTTTTAAAAGAAAGGCCGACGAAAATTCAAATCGTCGGCCATTCTTGCAGTATAGCCGATGAAAAATATTTTTTAGTGACGAAAGAAAAAATCGTCGGCCATTCTTAGGGAATAGCCGACGATTTTTTATTTTTACCGACGAAAGAAAAAATCGTCGGCCATTCTTGGGAATAGCCGACGAAAATAGTGTGTCGTCGGCCGTTTTTTTTTTTCGTCGGCTATACTGTTTTTTCTGGTAGTGATTTATGATACAATCAAAACCTGTCCCAACACTTCTTCTCCTTATGCCTCCAGGTTGGGTCCTATCCCCTTCAGGAGAACACGACTTTTGTTAATCCTCTTGCACCCATGTGGTTTCTGCTACAGTTTTGGGAAATTTCGGCAGCATCTCCCTACAGTTCCTCAAGTGCACAAAAATCTAAACAACCTAATTTGCACTCGAGGAACATTGTAGAGAGACATTGTCGAAACTATATCCCAAAACTTAAACTTAAACCACATAAATAGCAAAAGGATCATCAACAAAGTCGTGTTCGCCTAAAGTGTCCAAAAATGGGACAATTCGAGAATCAACATTTCATTTCGATCAACTAGATGAGTTGTTGATTCTCAAACGAGAGTTCTAAGCTGATAAACACCACAATTATATATAATATGAAACCATAAATTTACACACGGCACCACACTCCCTCACTAAGCCACTCGCATGCTTCAGAAACCCTAACTACCACAATCCACACACAACACAAACTAATTACATCATTAATTAATTATTTCAACCTAATCTAGGCCAAAATTCTAATTTCACCTAAATTTCACTGTTTCACAAAATTTGGATTTAACTAAATTTCACAATTTCACTAAATTTTACAAACTAACATAATCTCAATTTCACCAAAATCAACACTAACTCCATCATATATTCAAACACCCAACACTACAACCAACACAAAACACATTATAAACCAAATCTAACTCAAGATATCAAACACTAAATTCAACCAATCAAACCCAAATATGGTGATTACAATGAAGATGAAAGATTATACTAAGCTACAAAGCAATTGGAAGAGAAGACCCAAGCTATTGGACCCCGAAATTGACGAAATCAGCACTTTCTCCCCTTTTTTGCAGCTCCCGATCTGTTTTCTCCCGGTTTCTTCAGTTTCTAGGTTATGTTTAAGTCGAGGGCTTTATAACAGATTTTAAAACTTTAAGCGACGGGTATGTTCTTTCTCCGTCGCTTAAGCTAATCTTAAGTGACACACATATGCCGTCGCCTAAGTGCCATCGCATTAGAGTCTCTTAAGCGACGGGCCCGACTTTTCTATGCGACATAAACTTTGTCCGTCGCATAAGTGCCTCTTAAGCGACGGATGTATTCAAAGTCCGTCGCTTTACCTCCTATATGACGTAGTGTATATACAACCAGTCTATTAGGAGTTTCAAAAAAAAAATGTCTCGTTTCTAATTATTTATAGTGTGTTTTCTGTAACCACGCACAACCATCGATTCAAAAGAATTTTCGATTAACTATCACTAATGAATGTTACAAATTAAATATCAAGTAAATAGAAACTGTGATCGACTAGTGGTATGCTTTTAGGTTGCGCAGTAAGGTCGGAGAAGGGCAATCAATCATTCATTCTTAAAACCAGAATTCATAAGACCGAAGTCGGGTGTCGAATTAATAATGAGTCTTGATGCTATTCATCAAATATTCATATTCGTAGGTTTTATTCTTAAAAGCTCGTTTGATAGCTTATCAATGAACTGAAATAATCCATTAAATCCAAAGTGATTGCCAACCATTACAATATTTGGACATAATTCCCTCATTACATTGCCTAAGCATTTCTTGATGATATGATGGCCTACGTTGTTGGAAGCTGCATGACCGTCCCGAACCACTTTTCTTCATTTGAACACATCCGAATAATGTACCTATCTTCATCAGAATCTCTCTGCAGATATTGATATCATGCTAAGGGACATTAATCTACTCAGCAATTAATTGCAGTCGATTACCATCACAGTACTACTGCTCGATCGGTACGTTTCTCTTGAGTTGAAACATTGATGAATGAGTTGCATGCAAAGGATACCACGGTTTACTGGCTCTGAATCTCTGATGTACGTATTGCTCTAATTTTTAGCATAAAATCGGAGACGATATATACAAAGAGAGACATGAGGAAGAGGCTAGCTATGAGTACATTGTTAACGTTTTAGTGCAACTTTGGTCAAAAGTGAGGCTTTTAGGCTAGGAATGAGTGGATCTACGGTGGAAGGATAACAAAGCTGTCTAATCTGTATATCTTGTGAGAAAAGCAAGTGAGAAAACAATGAGAATGTTTCTGAACAAGTGAGGAAAATCAATCATCAAAATCCCTTCATATTTGGCTCTATCTGATCAGTGCGCAATGGGTCTTGGAGAAACACCTATACACACTTTGGGTCCTTGACTACATAATTGAACTACAGCATTATTGCCCTGTGTTGCCTTCTTGCTAGTTTCAATCCCCACAACTGTTGACTGAACTGGAAGCCTGGTAGAAGAATTTTCGGCTTTTATGACCGAAATGGGCAAGTTTTGGACAACATTCAATCACATCACAACCACTCATGGCAAATATGTTTTGAATTAGGAGAGCCTCGATCGCTAGTTTGCCAAACTTATATGCGATGCTGCATGGTTCGAAAGATTGATATAGATAATGTTAATGGTATTTCTATTGCTTCTTATTGTATTTTTGAATAATTCGCCGTCGGCTGATTTTAATCAGATCTTTAGCTTGTAATTTTTTCTTTTGTTATAAAAAATTATTTCACTGCATAATTTTCCATCAATTGCTATTCATGATGGTTGTTCTTTTGAGGTTCACAGTGAAGCTTTCCTAACATAATCAGCAAGACAAAAACAGGTTTTGAAAACAACTTATCCCTGTAAGACAATGAACAACCAAATTTCCATAACATGCTTTATGCTCTTACTAGTATATATGTTTGTCGTCTTTTAATTGTTTTCTAATCTTCCTGCTGGCCTTTTCTTTTTGTTGTCCATATCAGGGAATTCTGTGCTCTTCTTTCTGGAGTAATTTTCAGACCAAGAAAAACAAGAAATAATTAATACAATAAGACATTACTGTTCCAGAATTATCTTAGGCACCAACATACACTTACATATATGACAACAAATTTGTCGTCATTCTAGTAAAATATATCATTATTTAGGTAAATGTAGTTCAACTATAGATAATTACTTCACTTCCAACATTTGTACAAGTTTCTAAACTGGTAGTTTTGTTCAATTAGTTGTAAAATAATTGTATGGTATACATCCCGTACCATGGACAACTCCGTCTGTTCCACTCTATATTAACCCCGGTATAAAATTTTCTACTGCTTCTTCAATTCAACAATCGATCAAGATAGCTATCTAGCAAAGAGGCAGAAACTGAAACAAAAGTTAATTAGCCGAAAACAGAAACTGAAACAAAAGTTCTATTTCTCGATCTTCTAATTACAAACCAGAAAAGAGGAATAGAAACTCGCGATATCGAACTCTTCTTGCCTTCGGGATGTGTCGGCCGGGGTAATGCTCGCTACAAAGGCTATACCAGATTACCAGAACCCACTTACATTCTATATATATCCCATAATAATGTGTGATACAGCTGCATATTTCATCCTAGCTAGCTAGCTAACCCAAAAAGTCTGCATTTCCCACGTGGAAGATGCTAGAGTACTTTTGTACTGCCTATGCTTGAACCCCAGGACAAAGCTCAATGTACCCATAATCAAGCAACTCCTCTATCATTTGCTCAATGTGATCCTCCTCAAGCGGCTGAAAAACCTCCTGACGGTGATCATCGTTCTCAACTTTGACACCCGTCTCACCAACCCAATTCCCCCCACCACAATGTACTCCACCGTACTCCCTCTTCTCCGACCAATCGAACCCCAGAAAGCCGCTGTTTTCGACAATGCGGCTAGCACTAGAAGTGACAGATGGCATATATTGTTGCTGCAACACTTCTTCTTGCATTGTCTCCTCCTTTGGGGCTGGTCTTTCCATCATTTGAAGAGAGGCCATGTTGCATTTGTGAAGCTTTGCTATCAAACCTGAAGAGAGAAGCTTGGATGAATGAGACATTGGGTCGTTGGGATTGAATGGGAAATTGGTACGTGCTTTTGTACCGCACATGAGTCTCGCCGCTTCGTCGTAAGCTCGTGCTGCGTCCTCCGCCGTTTCGAACGTGCCTAGCCAAATTCTTGTCTTCCTGTAAACCAAAGAAACGCGCGTGTTTGTTATTTAGACTTGGAACAAAGACATACACAACAATTAAATTAAGAAACTTTTGCTTGAAGTATATGGTTGCAGATGGGCATCCCTTTAACACTCCAAAGACATGAACCAACGTGGAAAATTAAGAGCTTAGAGAACAACATGCATGTCTGGAGAAAAGGTTAGTAGGAGATATAGACTCAAGATGGTGTGGTTGCGAACTCACAGTAAAGGGTGGCGAATTTCAGAGACCCAAGAACCCCAATGCCTTTGTCGAACGCCGCGATAACGTTGTTGGGACCTCGCCATGGTGGTGGTGGTGGTGGAAAACGAAACGTTTCCAAAGTTTCAAGCGCTCTCAAATGTGTTTTGGTTAGGGTGAGTGAGTAGAAGATAGCTAGCACAAGAGATGACTGTAGAGAGAAGGCAGAGGGGGTTTATATAGGCGATTTTTGCGGCTTTGGGGGCATCTTTACTTAGCAATATCAGGACCCTTTCTAGGCCTACCCTTTTTATCATTTTCTTTTGTTTTTGGTTTACCTTATACGTGTAATTGTAATAAGTATTTCAAACCAATACGTTGGATGTTGTCTCGATCTTACTTAATTGATTTTGGAGTTTTGGACTATTATAATGAGGGTATAGGGTTTTAGTTGTCCTCACAACAAACGCAACTACAAGACCATAATTGCACAATATTTTTCCCATTTGATTTCTATCAAGGACACGTTAAAGATCTTTAAAATATATTAGCGTTTACAAGTTGAATTTTGGGCACTTTGTTTTATATATATTACTTCCATTGGAGTCCTAGAATATGATACTTTGCAAAGAGATAACATAAAGTATCAAAATTTCATAAGATTGTTGAAATGGCTGATTAAAATAATTAATGATGTATTTTCCTCATGCATCTCATCATACAGCTGAGAATATGTATCATATATTCAATGATTGTATGAGCATGCGATTTGATTACTTGTGCGCGATTTGATTAATTATTGGTATTTGATAGAGTAATTTATCTGAATTATATTAATTTGATCAACAGAATTGTATCTGATGTGTGTATCATATTTGTCATTTAATTGAAAATTTAATATATTTTTTCACTTAATTATCATAAAGAATTAATCAAAACATACGGTTTTTCGATCACTATATATTCTCTTCATAAGTAGTTGCATTGTCCACTTATCTTTTTTTTGTTTTCTTATCAAGAGCATAAGTGTTACAAAAGCTCGAGAAATAGGTTATGAAGATGATGCATGTGTGTACATGGGTTTTTATTTGTACTCATTGTAGTGGTTAGTGAACATGAGTACGTGGCTTACATCAGAATTTCGAAACATAGGAGACCTGCCCACATGCCTCAATGCAAGATGAAGACACAAACCCATGTTTGTTGTTGTAATTTTCATGCCCATCCCCCCATTCTCTTTCTATCTCGTGGCCTTGTAGCCTAGCTACCATGCTTGCTAGTAGCTTCTTTTTGACCCTTAATTGATTGGTTTGTTGCAATAATATTGGTCATAAAATCTATGCTCGATCTTCTGTATATAGAGCCCTAGCTTGTTATGAACCATGCATGTAATAGAAGTTTAAAAGAAGTTTAGAATCTCGCACGTGTAAAAGAAGTTATAATGTCACTCGATCAAATAGCTAGTATTAACCGATTTTGTTGATCAACAAGATGGAACAGCAAATACAACATAACTAAAAGACTCATCAAATGGTCTTTCTTTTATTTTACTTTTTTTTTTTTTCAATCGAAATATGGCCACTCTTATTTACAAAGTTGTTTTGTTTAATTTTCACTAGTGTAATTACCACTTCAACATTTGAAATCATGTATACTGTGAGCCTCAACGAGAAACCTTCAATTCTAGTTGCTTAGACGACCAAATTGGCACTCCTGCATGCAGATATAATGATGTAGCAATTTTAGTAAGCCGGCCAAATTATGTCAATAAACAAGTATCTTCAAGTATCTTTCACAAATTCTGTGCACACCTTAATTTTGTAAGGGCCATGATGATATGTTTCTTTATTGTCAAAGGCAGTGATCATCGGCGGCCATGATCATCCTCTTCTTGATGAAAGCTTTTGTACTGAGAGCAGGGTTAATGGCCGCAAAAGATATTGGCCGACTCAAGATTGGACATAAGACGTTGAACTAATTAACTGAGGGAGTCGGCCATATATATACATCACTGTACCACGATCGTCTCCCTTGCATGAGTAAAAGCGACGCCGGCGTGACGAAACCGAGATCGAGGAAACCCAGTTAAGAGAGACAGTACATGAGAGCTCTAGCTAACATGAAAACTCGTTGGCTGGGAGTGGAGTCATCGCCACACGCTACCTACGCCAAATGAAGAAAATACGATTCTATAGGATCCAGCCTTCTCATGCCGGCCTCTGAGTCAGGCTTGTCACATAAATGGCTAAATAATAGTAGATTCCGATCCCGCAGCGTTGTAAACAAAACGATAAGTTGTATTTTGTGCTCTATCTTGGAGGCTCGAGGTACTATAAGACAACTTGGACGCATTCTTTCATTTCAGATCGATCGATTACTATAGAACATATTGGCGCTACATTTCATATATAGGAGTGCGTGTGATGTGGAGATCGCTATAGGATGGCTAGGGCCAGTTGTGGAAATCACTCAAATCCTTTATCGACCGTTCCATGTATACAATGGTGAGCAACAACAAAAACACATTTAATTTACACGAAGATTTCTTTGAAGGTCCAAGGGCGCAAGAAAGCACTATATAGCTGGTTTGGTACAAGCTATTATATACCAAAAGATCGTTGATTTTGACAAAGATCTTAGATGGCTGCAAGCCTAGAAAGCATTGTCTTGTGACTTCTGGGAAGAAAGTAACAGAACGCGTACTTTTGATACATGATCTAAGTTGAACAACACAAAAGTTTCATTTTTCCTCCAAATTGAAGACAGATTTGTTTGGCATTATACGTTCCTTTCTTCACAAATACTCAAACAACTGAGACTTTGTCACTCACTTTAGTTTCACTGTCCTCCATCGATCTCCATGCACACCTTATATATCTGCGGGACCAAACCCAAAATCTAAGCCATTGACTTGGTGGTGGGAGATGAGCTCTTAAACCAGACTAGTAGTTGTGTAAACACTGACAATGAAACATATATATACAACCATATGTAATCAAAACGAAAAGCACCGGCATTCAACCTTTTTAGTCTTAGATTTTCAAACTTGTTTTTATTTTGCTTCTTAGGTCTTGTTATTGTCCTCTAGATGAGTAGTGATTTCAATTCTTTTTTTTGAACGGATCAAAAATAATTAAAAACTTTATTATAGATAGACTAAAGAGAACAAATAGTTAGATGGACTAATATAATGTAATTAGAGGATATAAAAATGTCTTCGGAGCATTTTTAATAAATTCTATACTTTGAATTCTTAGCCATTTCGAAAAGCATGTTTAACTTTTTATGTATTTTAGCAGCCGTACCAGACTCCTAAGTAGCTCTCGATTTATTTTGACTTTTAACTATTTCGTTATAGAGAGCGAGACGACGCTATCAATAATTAAAAATATTTAATTTGAGTTATTTTGTTTGATATGAATTTATTTGAACTATTGAATCCTCCATAACTCAGTAATATAAAAAAAAGATTAAATACTTGTTACACTCTGAATTATGTACCTAAAAACAATTATATCCCTATGCTTTCAAATTAAACTAGTAGATCTTTAATCTCTCATTTTTCAACAATTTAGTCCATTCCGTCACTCCACCCATTATGTTGCATGTGGCTAACGATTTTGACACGTATATAGAGTTTGGACAAAAAAATGACGAATATACCCTCGAAGTTATAATATCCGTCGTTCCCATACCCGCCGCCCACGCCTCTCACATCCCCAGTACTCTGATTCCTCCTTATATCATTCGATCTAAACCCGTCGTCGTCCCAATTATCCTAACCACCACCACCACCAACACCTCTTCTGCTACCTCCGCCGCCTACGCCGTGAGCCAACGGTGGCTTCGTCTTACCAAATTCGACGCTCTCCTTGACGTACAACCGACGGGTGAGGAAGGCGTTGAGGTGGTCGTTGCTACCGGACTCCATCTTCTTGATTTAGATCTCAGACCAGGAGTCCATGGTGACGGATCAGACGAAGGAGATGTGGACGCCGAGGCTGCGGTGCTTGCCGGAGCACTCGAGGCACATGAAGACGCCGTAGGAGACTGAGGCCCATTGTGGATTCTTCTGCGAGCAGTCCACGCATATCTTTTTCCCTGGCTGCGAGCTCAAGAGGCGGTTCAGTACGGCCATCAGTCCTTCCTTCTCGGCGATTAATCGTTTCGAATCGACGTCGACTGCGATCGAGTCCAAAACCCTAGCCGATTCGATCTTCGACCATCTTGGAAAGAGAACTGAAGAGATTTTGGTTGAATTTATCGTTTTCGTCTGCGAGAAATCGAACGAGGCCACAGAGCTGGTGGTCGGAGAGAGTGGGGGAAGAGGAAGGGGAGATTGGGCCATGGGACTGGGCCCAGAGATTGATGAGACGGCGGAGGTTGAGGTTGGGGACAAAGTCTTTGGAGGGGAGGACCTACATGTGTCGGGACACGTGTCGTGGCCGAAGTCGAGCCAGAGCTAGATGTTGGAGCGGTCGTAGATGAGGCCAGTGGAGAGGCTGACGGGGGAGCGCATGACGTCCATGGAGATGGGGCAGCGAAAGGGGTTGGGGACATTGATGTAGAGCTGCTCGTCGAGCCTCTGAACCATGGCTGTGGTGATTGATGGTCAACAATGGCGGAGATGAGTTTTGAAGAAGAAGAAGAAGGAGGTGACGTCGTCATTTTGACTGGGGCTTGTGTAGTGGTCGTTGGTCAAATGTGGAGCTGTAGCAGTGGTGAAATTGGTCCAGGGTATTTTAGACTTTTTCACTAACGTGGCAAGTATTCAGAGTTGGAATGGTGTAATTTGCCACGTCAGCAACAAAACGGAATCTTTTAACGGTGTAGTGACGGAATGGACGAAATTGTTGAAAAATAAGAGATTAAGGATCTACTAGTTTAATTTGAAAGCAGAGCGATATAACTGTTTTTAGGTGCATAGTTCAGGGTGTAACAAGTATTTAATCCATAAAAAAATATTACCTCTCAAAAGAGCTCTACAAGCATATCCGAGAACGGAGCTTTGTCTCTGAAAGAATGAGAGCTGTCCTAGGATTTCTTGGTGGCGGCTCGACAAATTTGGCATGTAGGGGTGTCTTTCTTTCTCCCCCTTCCAGCCTTCAATCTTCAATTTCTTATCGTGGGTGACTGACGACGCCTGGCTTAATGGGTGGTTGGTTGTTCCAGCGAATTCGAATGTCGTTGGGGGTAAGCATATGGTGGTGGGTCTGCTGTTGAAATTGATTAAATCCACTGGGTCGTTTCGATTTTCTCAGGCGGCGGTTAGAGATCGGCATTCATGGGTCAGCGGTTGTCTGTCACCATACAAGAATGAAAAGCCTAGCCTCCTAGGGAAAAATAATTCAATTAATCCTCTTGCGATTTCTTATTACACAATTGTGGTATAGACAGGAAGCTAGATACATCATAAAAGATTCATAAAAGTTTATACAACCTCGAAAATTTTTTCGGTGAGTCGTGACTTGGTTCGTAAAGTAGTTTAAGTAACAACATTGAGGTCATTGGTTCATTCAAACCTCATTGACTTATGTAAGAGTGTGTAAATTATTTCATAAAATAATTCAAAAAAAAAACCTTATAAATGCTAAATACATTAAATTAGGGCCCAATTAGTTTCAACCCAGTTACAAGACCATAAGCTCAAGCCCAAACCACCCCTTGACTGAAATGTACGTAGTTAGTTTTGATGTGGACGTGAATCACAGTAGTAACAAGCTTCAACAAACGTTGAAATCTTAGAGAATTCACTAGAAAACTTCTAGTAAAAACACACAGGCCAAAAGCGCCTCAAGAGACAAGTGATAACACTCTGAAATCTTGAATTTTATAACTGAATACTTGATTGAATAATACAATCTAGCTAGAGCCTTTACATAGTTGAATAATACAATCTAGCTAGAGCATTTACATAGGCATTATAATAGACCTATTCTTACTAGAACTAGGAAATTAATTAGTAATCCTGAATAAAACTTAAAGCCTAATAATTTTTAAAATAAAATAAAACAATTATAATATTGAAAGGGAACAAGCAAAGCAGTAGCTTTGATTTCTTCTTTTTTCCTAGCTAGTTGATTATGAAACTTATCTACAACCCGTTCTATATCAAGTTTTCTCCTAGATAGTTTTCCCTAGATTTTTTTTTGAATAAAAGAAAAAACTTTATAAATAAAATATGACTCAATCAAGCGAGTCGAATACAATTGTATCATAACACATCCATAACACATTCTAGAGTATCATCAAAAGAAGATAAACTTGTTTTAGCCTCATGACGAGTCGCGTAACAGGGGTTAAACAACGTGCAATTTAAATACCCTACAAAAGACGTTAGTAGTATTGATAAGTATGTATCGTTCTATCCGGGGATCAAGAAGGGCAATCGAAATATAAAGCGTTAACACATATTCACATATACACATAGACATGAAACAAATTTTGGGGGGATTTAAATGAGGTTCGGCTACTGCCCTAGATATCTAGACACGAATTTTAAAACCTAAATTACTATTTACAAGTGATCAACATCTTTCACACAAAGCAATTCGATAAAAGACTCTTTAACTTGCAAGACTCGCACACATGAAAGTAAGGAACAAGTAATATTGACACATCTTAAACTTAGGCGGGGGTGTATTGTGTATGAAATTAGTGGGAGTTTAATACAAGTCAATAGAATCTGAAAGTCCAGGTGTATTCGATATAGACTTTTAAAAGTCCATAAAAATCTGGGTGTATTCAATTAGGATTTTAAAAAATCAATATGAAGTCTACAAAAGTCTAGGGGTATTCATTATGGACTTTTAAAAATGAATAGAATTTTGAGGGTATTCAAAATATCATTCATACTTATGGAATTAGTAACTCATGGATAATCATGAACTTTGTAGTGTAAATTATACACACAAAACTCAAATATTTTTCTAGTCTCCAGACCAAAGATTTTGAAAAGTCCACGATAGACTTTTTCTGCCTATGAAGAGGTTAATCCTCCGTCATCTCTTTATTTTTTAACATATCATCTGTCTTTCCTGTTTTTCTTTCCTCTCATTTTTTCTAAAATATTTTATGCAATCAAACTCTTATACTAACATGTTCATTGTTGTTGAATTTGTTTTTCAAATATTTTTAATTTATTTCTCATTTATTTATAAAATCCTAAAACACAAATATTATCGTTTGCACGAGTCAATTATGGAGTTTTCAATTTCATTTTTTCCAATACTCGTTAATTAATTAATAAGATTGATCAAATGAATATAAATCAAACTACATATTTATAGTCGGTCTATAATAGGATATAAGACAATAAAAAGTCAATAATTACATAAAATAATTGTGTAACTAATATATAACTCACTAATTACTATACATTTTCTTTCATTATTAGGTAAATATTACTTAGGTGACTGCAGATTTCCCAACCGATGCCGATTTTTAGCTCCATTTCGAAGTACCCGATATCATCTCAAAGACTTTGGTGGTGAAGGAAATCATCCTGTTAATGCAATTGAGTTATTCAATCTTTGACATGCTTCTTTAAGGAATGTAATTGAGGGGATATTTGGAGTATTTAAGTCACGTTTCACTATTTTCAAATTAGCACCACTATTTTCATACAAGACACAAGCAAAGCTAGTTTTGGCTTGTGCAGGATTGCACAATTTTCTTCGACAGGAATGCCGTTCCGATGAATTTCCTCCAGATCCAGAAGAGGACTCCAGAGCCGATCAAGAAAATAATTTTGAATGAAATGATTTTCAAACCCAAGAACATCAGAGAGATATTGCTAATGAATGGAGAATGAGTATTGCCAGTCATATGTGGGAAGATGCCCAACCAAATGTTCAACAAAATGCCAATAGTGAAAACGATAACAATGAAGAAAGTGACGATGAAGGAGAAGAATGATCTTTCATTGTTTTAGGGATTCGTCCGCCAACATGACATTTTGTTAAAGTATTTTTTTTCTTCCATGTTTTTGGTATTTTTTTTGTTTTGTATTTGATACATTTACTTGTGGTTTTATTCGTTACATTGAGATATTTTTCCTTTATGTTCTAATTATTTTCTGTTATAATATTATTTTGAGGTGAAATCTGTACAAGTCGTTCATAATGAACTCTGTGGATTTTCAAATCAATAAAAGTCTGTAACTAAAATAATTAATTTTAAAGAAATCGACATAAATCTATGTAGTCTGTGGTCTTTTTAAAGAGTCTGTGGACTATTCTGAAAGTCTATGAATTAAAAAAATCCATATAAATCCATATACAGTACACCCCCCTTAATTTAGTTTCGAAGACACGCAAGCACGTAAGGGCGTCACTCTTCTTATTAAACATGCAAGTTCTAAGGTTATTAACTCTAGGTGAGCAATCATGATTTAAGACAACTACAGCGTATGACTTAACCTAATTACTCTAGCATATGAAACCTAGCACTTAGATTACATTCTTTGACATAACTAGTGTTCGATTTTTATGCCCCAACCTTAGATCTAACTAATTTGAAGTCCTAAATATGCATCATATACCACTGTCCTAATTATCTATGCACACAAAAATTATAAGCTAAAATCGAAAAACAACTTTATAAACTACAATCATGCAATATGTTCATACAAGAGTTTAACAAAAACCAAGATACAAAATAAATTGGTACAAGCTATACAAATATTAACAAATACAAAAGCCATAGTAGGATCGGATCACACTTTAGAAACCTTAAAGACTTCGCAAGATGTGGTGGAAAGATTCGGCAGAAGGTATGGTGATGATACGATTTTATGGGAGGTGGTAGTGTAGGATTTGGCTAAGTATTTTTCTATTTGGTGCTTGAGAGACTTGGTAGAGCTTTTGGCTAGTACTTGTGATTGAGATGAGATGATTTTTCTGTTGAGAGGTTGTGCCTTTATATAGGGGAAAAGGCAGGGAAAAGTAGGCAGAAAACCTTGTTCAAATCCGGCAACGATTCCTCATTATATCCGGTTTTGGTTTTCCTTCCTTTCATAGTTCTTCTAGACATTTCTGCCTATTTTCCTCATGGATCACAGCTTCATGGTCTTCTTGATGGACTCGGCTCATTCCTTGGAGGATAAATAATCCATAATGCAGCTGCAAGCTTCCCTTGTTAGATCGGGAAAACCTTCTCCTAGTCCAACCGATTGCTTTCCCTTTTCCTGCTAGGACTGTGGAACTTCTTCTTTCCTTATTTGCACTTTCCTTTTTTGTTTGGCTAGCTTCCCTAATCTTCATTTAGCTCAAAAACCTCTCATTTAGTGACTTAGGATGCCTCTTTGGTGCAGGAACCTCATTCTTCCTCTCGGCAGGCAGTAGGTTTGCCTTTTAGCTGATCTGACCTTCCAGTAATGATTTCAGCATAACTCCCTTCATAAAATAATTATAGATGTGATTCTAAATGTTCTGAAAACTAGACTCACATAGATTTCGGTGCATATATGGCTCACCCTCTAATTCCTTGTGAGTCGTTCTAGAGAAATTGTGGAAGTTGGATGATGTGCCCAGGAATTTACTGGAACTTACTGGATTTGCATTCGGTTTTCACTTGTGATTCCTGGTAGCTTTTTTTGCTCCGATTGTTATAAATCCTTCCATTACTCAATCATCAAGATGTGTACTGCTCATAAGAGAAGAAAAATTCATCAAATACAAAGTCGAGGTTTTACAGAACCAACAAAATATTTTAAGACTTCAAAATCAGTTCTTAACAATTTTCTGCCTTTTTCTCTATTCTTAGCACGTTTTCAATATAACTCTACCAAAAACTCATGACTCTACAATAATAAGGGTTAAAGCGAAGTATAAACAAGGGTAAAATATATTAAGAACGTCGCATTTTATGCTCCTATCAACTACCCCACACTTATCTTTTGTTAGTCCCTTAGCAAAACTAAATTAAAAACACCACTACTACTGCCCCTAAAACGATTTGTCTCAGAATCTTAAGAACGCATGGCTTTCAAGTTTAAACATTCGAAGGTAAGCACACAAATTCCAAGCTTCATAAAACAAGTATTACGGAATGAATAAGTGAGAAACGAAACATATAAGCATGAACATGTAAGGCCAATCTGATCCTCCTCACTAGGCATACTTTCTTCTTTTCACTCATGATATGGCTATTCACTCAAAGTATGCAACTGTAAGGCAACAAATAACTTGCATATTTCATGAAACGAAAGCACTTTGTGAATAATTTTTTATGGAAAAATCTCATGTAACAACTATATGCTCGAATAAACCAAAGTCATATGCTTAACTCTTGAGAAAATCTTCACAAATCAAAGTATACCTATCTTAAGAATCATGAAAACATTTTGTAAGGAAGAATATGGTGCTCGGCTGCATAAGGTAGAAATTTTAGGATAAGTGGTGCTAAAAACTAGGAGTGGACGTTTGAAGCCGAAAACCGAAAAAAACCGAGCCGAAATCCGAACCGAAGCCGAAAAAAACTGAACCGAAGAACCGAAGTCAACGGTCTGGGTGTTAAAACGACGTCGTTTTTGACCTTTTATTAATTTTTAGTTATTTTTTTTAAAAAAAACACAAAACCTAAAAACCCTACACTTCAAAAATCAAAAGTCTGAAGCCTCTTTCTCCAGTTTCGCCGTTTCGCGTCTTCTGCCTCTCCAGCTCCGTCAAGACCGCCGCGCCCTCCGCCCCCTCTGCCTAGCCAGAATCCACTGCCGCACCCTCCGCCTAGCCACGCCGCGCCCTCCACCTTGCCCGAACCCACTGGCAGCAGACAAGGCTGAAGACGTAGCGATTCCTGCCACCGCTCCCCGCGGCCGTTACATTAACAAGAGGGCTCTCAAGAACAAGGCCGTCGCCGTCACTTTCAACGAGAAAGACCTCAGGTACTACCCTCAAGCTAAACCATGAAATTTGCTTCCTTTATGATTTTGGTGTATTGGGTTTTTGGAGACTTTTAGAGTTTGATTTTTGGGTTTTGGATTTGTGAAGCGACTTTGTGTCTGGGTTTCACAAGAGGAAGAAGAAGAGGAGAAAGGAAGCTGAGAAGCAGCAAGGGGAGGCTTTGAGGCTTAAGCTTCTTGAGCTCCGCAAAAAGGTGACATTTTTATTTTGTTATTGATGCTTGTTTTAAGTGGGTTTGAGTTTTGAGCTATAAAGATTGGTGCTTTTTGATGACTGAGTTGATTTAGTGCTGATTTCTAGTAACAGAATCTATAAGCATGTGAAATTTGTTTATCTAGGTTCTATGTTTCTGTTAGTATAAGAGTGAAGAGGATTGAACTTCTCACTGTAGGGACTTCATATTCCATTTGTGTTTTTGGTGTGTTGATCTGGATGTGTTTGACTTTAGAATTTGTTAGAAATGAAGAGGACAAGGGGAGGGCAGATAGTGAAGCTGAAGTGGGGTTCTTTATCTACTCCGACTATTCGGGGTTCATCCTCATTTACTCAGGTAGTCAATTTAAACTTAATAAGAATAGAGTGAATTTACACTTATGGATTATATCTAATGATTAATTATATTCGCAATTTGTTTATGACTTTATGCAGATGCACGGAGATAGTGTTGGTGTTGGTGAATTGGCAACACCGACATCGGTTCCGAGTGTTGGTGGATCACAAGCAAGTTCAACTCCAACACCAGAAGGGGAATCGGCTGAGCCTACAAAAGAACAACTTGAGGAAGAATATTTGCAGTCCTTGAAGAACAAAGAAAGGTCAGATGTTTGGCCTCATTTTATTGTGGAAAATCATATTGCGTTGATCCAGGCATAAATGGAACAAGCAATCTTACGAAACATATTGATAAATGCCAAAAATATCCCCCTAACATTGAGATCATGAAAGCTAAGAGCCAACAATATTTGTCTTTTAAAAGAAGAAAAGGGACCAAGGAGTTGTGTGTTGACAATCCTGAGTGTAATGGGGAAGAACTAGATTTGCTTTGTGTGGAGATGATTATTTTAGATGAGTTACCCTTTAGTCATGTTGAAGGAATAGACTTTAAGCGTCTCATGAAGAGAGCAACTCCTTTTTGGAAGATTCCCTCTAGGAAGAAAATAGCAAAGGATGTGCTTAAGTTGTATGGAGGGGAAAAAAAATAAGTTAATGGATCAATTGAAGGGGAGAAGGGTGTGTTACCGTACATTTTGTTGATGATGATTGGGTGTTGCATAAGAGAGTCCTTAAGTTTTGTGTCATTGAAGATCATAAAGGAGAGTCCATAGCCAAACTTTTGGAGAATTGTATGTTAGAGTGGGGGATAGAGAAGATTCTAACCGTCACTGTTGATAATGCTACATCAAATGATGTAGCATTGAGGGAGTTAATTAAGAAATTATGTGATTGGAGAAGCCCTTGGGTGGTTTTACATGGGGGAAAAAATTTGCATGTTCGGTGTGTTGCTCATATTCTTAATTTGATTGTGAAAGATGGGTTGAATGTGATGAATATTTCTATTGATGCTATTCGTAATGCGGTGAAGTATGTTAGATCATCATCACATAGACTTGATCTTTTCAAAAAATGTGTTGAAAGAGTGAAATTAGAGTGCAAAGGGCTTGTGATTTTAGATGTCCCCACTAGATGGAATTCTACATACTTGATGTTGGCGACCGCTTTGAAATTTCAAAAAGCTTTTAAAAGATTGTTGGTTGATGATTCACTTAACTATCATGCATATTTCAAAGGAGAAAAAGAAGGGTCACCCGCTTCGGTTGATTGGAAGAATGCGGAGATGTTTGAGGAGTTTTTGAAACCATTTTATGAAGTCACACTAAGAGTGTGTTGCTTTAACTCTCCTACCATTCATCATACTTTTGGTGATTTGCTTCATCTCTATGGTCTCTTAGAAGAACAAAGTAATAAGCCAAGTGTCCCAATGATGAGTGAGATTGCACCTCCAATGCAGGAAAAGTATGATAAGTATTGGGGTGATTTGGTAAGTTGAATCAATATGTGTTTGTTGCTATTGTTCTTGATCCCCGCCATAAGTTTGAGAAACTTGTTGATTATTTTGAAGTTGTATTTGGGGAAGTGGATGATAGGGTGGAAAACCTTACATTTGGTGTGAAAGAGTTATTGTATGATCACCTACATAGGGTGTATGAGGAAGAGGGAAATTTGAGGGAAAGTGTTAGTGGTTCCCAAGAGGCTAATGATGTGATCCCCATTATGGAAAAGGGTCTTACCGAGATTCAAAGGAAGTTGAAAGAGAAGGAGTTGAGGAGAAAAGCAAAGAAAGCCGAGGTCATTAATAATAATGTGGATAGATATGTTAGTGATCCTATAGAAGGAGATGATGAAGTTTTTGATTTGTTAAATTGGTGGAGAGTGAATGGGGAGTCTAAATACCCTACATTAGCTCACATTGCAAAGGACATTTTTGCTATTCCGGTTTCAACTATATCATCAGAATCTTCTTTAAGTACAAGTGGGAGAATCATTAATCCACATCGTGCCTCTTTAAGTCCTAAGATGGTGGAAGCCTTAATATGTACCCAAAGTTGGCTTAAGGGTGAATATATTGCTTTGAACCATGCTCCATCGGGTGAAGAGATCGAGTTATGCGAAGAAGATGAGGAAAAAGGTAATGTTTTTATTTTGTTATTTGATATTTTCATTATGATTAAATATTGTTCTATTCTAAGTTTTATTCTTTTTCTAATTGTATATAGATGAATTGTTGAGCATGGCATACAAGGAAAATGTCGGTAGGGGTGCAACTACTACAGTACTATGTTAGTATGTTACCTCCAAGAGTAATCTCATGATCTCATATTCTCATCTATACGAGTTTGAGAATTGAGATGATGTTGCTCCCATTTTTCTTTTTTGTTCTCTATTAGTGATGTTGTAAACTTTGAACTTTAGACTTTAGAGAGTTGGAGTTTATGGACTTTAAAAACTATGGACTATATTTTTTATTTTTGAGTTGAACTATGAAATATTCAAATTCTGAAGTATGAACTTTGATATTTGAATTCATATTTTGGACTTTATTGTTACTATTCGAAGTATTGAACCATAAATTTTTTGAATTTTTATTCAATTATACATAACAGATTTACAAAAAAAAAAAAAAAAAAAGACACAAAAAAAAACCGAACCAAATCGAGCCAATCGGTTCAGTTTGGTTTTCGGTTCATTCCCATAAAAATCAAAGAACGTAACCGAATGTTGAGTTCGGTTTGGTTTTCGGTTTAAGGTCAAAACCGAACCGTTTTGAACCGATTCCACCCCTACTAAAAACGTCACCAAGACTTAGCAAAGCTCGCTTCTCCTTATGACTTCACTCCAAGGGCCGAATTTCATCTTGTTGGACCCCTTCTTCATTTTTTGCTTCCCCGAAACATTGTGAAAATGAACAAAGGCCAATATAACAATGATAAGCCTTCAAATACACACAAAACTCCAATTTCACAACACAATTTTTTAGAGAGACTTAGCTGTTTTCCAAAGGAGCCATGCCCATGCTATTTTTCTTTCTTTCGGACTTAATTTTTTTTCTTTCTTTTATTTTTCTGTCCAATTTTAATTTTTCTGTTTTTCTATACTTTAGGCACGGCATACATATATTTTTATACAATTTTTAGTTAAGTCTACCCCACACTTGCTTCACAACATCACTCCACAACAAAACCCCTTCTCGGTTTCAAGCTTTTGCCAAGTCTTGAGGACAAGGGTAAGGATATACTATTCTAAGTGTAGGAATTTTTATGAGGGTGATGAAAGAAATGCTTTAATGTAGGCTCAAATGGGTTTTCTAAGGAGTCACAGGACGGGCACAAATATGGCATATGTTTTATTTGGCTATGGTGGTAATCCTAATAAAAACGTTTCCAATCCTTTTCAAAATCAAGGCATGTTATGACTATAGAGTTTCGAAAATCACAAAAGCAAGTTCTAGTATTTATAGAGTCCATTAAAAAGCTATGGCACATAGTCATTGAATATGCAAAGAATAATGAGGTTTCATGCTTCCTATATTTCTACCGATTTGGTCTTTTAACACTTAAGAAGAAAACAAATAGGCTCTAAAGCTCACATAGGTTGTTATGGACACAAAACTAACCAAAACATGCATGCTTTTTCAATCAAAAATGTATCTCAAGTGTTCATACCGGTCACATGACTCATGAAACTCACAATTCGATTCTTTCAGTAAATGTAAAACCATCATCTATGCATTCCAAGACATAATCATCCTAAACTATTTAGGGGCTTCCTAAGACTCAAAACAAAATAAAAACACACATTTTTTTGTGGAACAATTTTATGAATTTTCATTTCTATACTAAGCACACAACGTGGGTTGCACGTTTTTCCTATCTAGAAAACATAAACGAAACATGTAAACCTACCACACACTTAGAAAATTACATTGTCCTCAATGTAAACATGATAATAAGCAAGTAATTCCTAAGCATGTGATAAGTTAACACGTTTCAAACATAACATCACAAACTAATGAGAAAGAGAAGGGTTTATAAATTGTAAACTCTCGTTGACGGTTCCTTCGTTTTTCATAGTCGAAATGGGTTGCCTCCCATGCAGCGCTTAGGTGTTTATAGTCCTTTAGCCTAGATTTTTCATGTGTGTTCATCCGGTCCTCAAATGGCTCAGCTTGGCAGCTTGAATGTCAGCAGGGAGCTCTCGACAGGTTTCCTCCTTCTCAGCAGCTCGGCAGATACTACCGGCAGGCTTATGGCAGGTGGTCTCGGCAGCTCGGCAGCTTCGACAGGAAGGGTCATACTCTCGGCAGAATGCGCTGCAGGTGCGCTTGACAGGATGGGTGCTGATTGGCAGCGTATTAGAGTCGGTATATGTGTCCGTATCAGATACGTCAGTTTGTAGCTCAGACGTATCGAAATTTGTATCGAATATCGCAGATACGTTGGCAGACTCGGCAGGATACGTATCCAATGCCTCAGTAGGATACGGTTCGGATGCAGGATACGGCTCAGCAGCTTCCAGGCTTCTCGGCAGGGTTCCTGCTGCTCGGCAGCTTGCATTGGCAACTTTAGGTTTGGCTCAGCAACTGCAGGTTGATGGTTCGGCAGGGACATTCTCGGCAGAATTTTCGGCAGGGTTATCAACAAGGGCAGACTGCTTGGTCGATTGGGCAGCAAGCTGCACGTCTAACACTTCGACTTCCTCTACCGTATGCTCTTCAAATGCATCATAGTAAGGCTTGAGTTGATGACCATTTACTTTGAATGCCTTACTTGATATATTACTTTGAATCTCTACGGTTCCATGAGGAAACACTTGAGTGACAATGAAAGGTCCAACCCATCGAGAGCGTAACTTACCCGGAAAAAGTCTAAGTCTTGCATTGAATAAGAGAACTTTTTGGCTAACTTCGAACTTTTTTCCTCGAATCATTTTATCGTGGTAGGCACATGTCTTCTCCTTGTATATCCATGCGGCATCATAGGCTTCGTTTCGAATTTCTTCAAGTTCGTTGAGTTGAAGCTTCCTATGAAGGCTGACCGAATCTATCTCCATGTTGAAGGTCTTCACGGCCCACCATGCTTTCTGCTCTAGCTCTACGGGTAAGTGACATGTCTTTCCATATGTTAGCCGAAAATGTGACATACCTATTGGAGTTTTATACGCGGTTCTATAGGCCCACAATGCATCATCAAGTCGGTTACTCCAATCCTTCCTTGTTGGACCTACGGTTTTCTCTAGAATTTGCTTGATCTCTCTATTGCTCACCTCAGCCATGCCACTTGTTTGAAGATGATAAGACATAGATACCTTGTGTGTGACTCCATACTTCTTCAATAAAGCTTCAATGGTGCGGTTGCAAAATTGGGAGCCTACATCACTTATCAAAACTCTTGGAACTTCAAACCGTGCAAAAATGTTGGCTTTGATGAACTCGGCAACCACTTTGGAGTCATTGGTGCGTATGGCTTTTGCTTCTACCCATTTAGACACATAATCGACTGCGAGCAAGATGTAGAGAAAGCCTTTTCTTTAAGAAAACGGTCCCATAAAATCTATGCCCCAAACATCGAAAATTTCAACAACAATGATAGGAGTTAAAGGCATTTGATCTGGTTTACCTATGTTCCCCATTCTTTGACATCGGTCACATGTGATACACGTTGCATACGCATCCTTGAAGATTGTAGGCCAAAAGAATCCACAATTGAGAACTTTGAGTGCCGTTTTCTTTGGGCCGAAATGTCCTCCACACGCTTCGCTATGACAAAAGGCAAGAATGGACCGATGCTCTTCGTCCGGAACACAGCTTCGTGTCAGTTGGTCGCTGCATTGCTTCCATAGGTACGGCTCATCCCACATATAGTGGCGTGCTTGGTTCTTTATCCGATCCCTTGCATGGCTCAGCATGTCACTTGGAAGTTTCTGAGTCGCTAAGTAATTGGCAATGTCGGCATACCAAGGCTCACTTGTTGCATCGATCCAAAAGAGTTGCTCATCCGGGAAAGTCTCAAGTAGTTGTAGCTCATCTTCTTCTTTTAGAATTCGGCTCAAGTGATCGGCTACAACATTCTCACTTCCTTTCTTGTCTTTGATCTCTATGTCGAACTCTTGAAGTAAGAGAATCCATCGAATGAGTCTCGACTTTGCATCTTTCTTTGTCATAAGATATCTCAAAGCGGCATGATCACTATAGACTATTACCTTGGAGTTCAAAAGATATGAGCGAAACTTCTCCAAAGCAAATATGATCGCTAAGAGTTCTTTCTCGGTTGTGGAGTAGTTGAGTTGAGCATCGTTGAGAGTCCTCGAGGCATAGTAGATTGTACACAGTGTTTCTGCCTAAACCCGGGGGTCTAGTAGATACTTGATGAATCCAACTCGATCTCCTGCAATCTTGCTCACTAAGGGGAATACCGGGCGGGCCGGTCTTCTCCTCTCCGATGCCTAAGTTAGTATAGTTGGAATATATATAACCAAGGCACGTAGGTAAGCAGGGAGAGAGATAAGTTACCTAATAAAGAGGGTAGTTGAGGCCCTTATATAGGTGGTTGAGGGTAAGGGCTGGCCTTACCCTTCGATGTGGGACTGGTTCCCTTCTGTTTCTTCCTTCTGGTGCCCTCCTTGGCAGGCTGGCGCCCCCGGCCCCAGGGTCCCTGAAGGCTGGATAGAGTGCTGGGCCCCGAGGCCGGGTGCTGGTGATCTGGTCCCGAGCCTTGGGCCGGGCCCTGGTGCACTTGCTGCGGGTCTGCGGGCCTGCTGTAGCCTCTCTGCGGCTACTGTCAACAAGTCCCCCAAGTTCCCGGTCAAGTGCAATCTTGAATGGGGACTTAAATCTGTCTTGCTCTTGTCCCGCATATCCGCAGGGTTACCAACCTACCGGTGCCCAGTCCCCCAAGTCTGCGTTAAAGATTGGGCGTGACCGAGGTGAGTTCCTGTTACCGATGGGAAGCAATAGTACATAAAAACGTTTACAATATAAGCAGCAACATGCCTAAGTGTTGTGGTGCTATGAGCATGGAGCCGGGTGGAACCCGGTGAGTGTATGAGTTGACGCCATGATGCCATGATGCCATGATGCGATGATGCCATGCAATAGATGTGTGCATGGAATGATAATGAGGCGTTGAAATCCGCCATGCAAGAAATGTGCACGGGATGATAATGAGGCGTTGAAATCCGCCATGCAAGAAATGTGCACGGTATTTCGGCCGGGCACTCTGCCCTATCGGTACGAGGCGGAGCTTCACTGGGCCTCTACCGGGAGATCTGCCGAAACAGAGCGGAGTTCACTGAGCCTCTACCGGGCTATCTGCCAAAGCGGAGTTCACTGAGCCTCTATCGGGCTATCTGCCAAAGCGGAACGGGGTGAAGTTTATGGGACCTCGATCGGGCGTTCTGCCACATCGAGACGGGCCCCAGGTGAACTTCAGTACTGGACCTCGACCGGGCGTTCTGCCATATCGAGACGAGGTCAGGAGTATGGGAACTCGACCGGGCGTCCTGCCATATTGAAACGAGTTCCCCAGTGAGATGCAGCTGGGTGGACCTCGACCGGGCGACATGCCATATCGAAACGAGGTCTCCAGAGTGATACCTAACCGCGAACTGCTACGGACCGGGCGGAATATCGAGACGGGTGTTCATACCCGGATGGATACTCTCCAAGCGGTTGGATGATCATAACCGCGAGAGAGGTCTTCAAGTCGGTTGAGAAATCATGACCGGTTACTCTGGTAGCAAAGGTGGCGTGCAACCGTGGAATCTGGGGAAGTGGGAGGGCCTGACTCCTTGGTTCCCGCTCCTACCTTCCTGTCGCCAGCGTGTGGGACAAGTGGCTGACATGCATTTAAGGAGGAAGTCCATCAGTCTCGTCAGTTATGATGGCATGGGCAGTTTACCAATGCTGGGACACGTGCCAGCGAGGGGCGGTCTTGAGATGAAGGGCCTGGATTCGCAGGCGTTTGAGTTGCCCTGTTTGTGTGTTTGGCGGGATTTCCATTGCCTAGGGCATCAGTTCCCTCTATAAAAAGGACTCTTCTGCTCTTCTTTCTGCTGTTGCTTCTTGCTTTGGAGAAACTAAGAGAAAGAGAGGAATCCGGCGACCACTCTGAGCCCTTCTTGCCCCACGAGATCCGTTTTCTTGAACGCTCCCTACCATTGCGCGCTGCTTTCCCAGGGCCGATTATCCTCGGTTGAGCATACTAATCGGTAAGTTTGTTGATTTCTTTGCCCCGGTGTTGTTCTTGTTTTGGTTTTGTTGTTTTGCGGGGATGGGAGGGATCTCTGCCGCTGGCGGAACTGCTTTGCGGCGAACTTGGGGAGAGGCCGTAGAAGGCGTTGTTGTAGCCTGTTGCTGACGAGCGCTAGGGTTTGTTTTCTTCCCCTAGGTTAAGATGTCATCTTCAGGTTCTGACCGGGCTTCCGAATCGGCTGCCAGAGGTCCCCTCGTGGATGATGCGGAGAGGCTGGCTGAGTTTGGAATCCCCGGAAACCGAAGTCGCTGACTGCTCCGGGAGCAGGGTTTCGACTCCGTCCTCGTCTTCGTCTTCCGGGGCTGAATCCTCGGAGACTGAAATACCGCGCGGGGTGCGCCTTGCGGGTGCTCCTGCCGTGAGCTACACTATTGGCAGAGGGAAGCATGCTGTGGTGTGTGATGAACCGGAGGGTAGCATGACCCCTGGAGAGATTGCAGCGCTCCGGGAGACATGGGGTATCCCGGATAACGTTCTGCTACGGCCCTTGAATCCTGGAGAGTCAGCCTGCAACCCGGAAGAAGGTTGGGTTGCCGCACATCAGGATCAGTTCCGGCATGGACTCTTGTTCCCGCTGCCAAATTTCGTGCAGTATATGCTGAGTGCGCTGCAAGTGTCGCCCGCGCAGCTTCCTGGGCTTCAGTGGAGGCGATTACTGAGCCTCGGCTGCCTATACGATTTGTCCGGAATGAGTATGCCAACGGTAAACGAATTCCGGTCCTTGTATAGGCTGTCCTACTCAAGGAAACAGGGGTCCCGAGGTTGCCTGTCCTTCAACGCCCGGAAACCTCCACCGATCATCACCAATTGATAGGAGCACAATGTGCGACGATATTATATGCTTATGCCCTCGTTTATGCTTTGTTTAACCCTTATTCTTCTAAGATTGAGTCATAATGTAGTTAGTGTCAATTTTGGTAGAGTTTTGTGGAATATGGTTAAGAATCTGAAAAATGACTAAGTTTGAGAAATCTGGAAAATAATGCAAAATATGTCTTTTTCGTGATTTTGAGATAAATGAAACTGTGATCTATCCTTGTCCAAATTCTATGAAATTTGGCGTGCTTAATATTCATATGCTGAGGAATGTTGTATTAAAATTTCAGATCAATCGGAGTTCGGGAAGTCACCCAAAAGTTGGCTGCAAAAGGGCAGCCCGAACATTCCAATCCAGGGGCTTCCAGGAAATTCCTGGGACTGTGTCCCAACTTCGAAAAATCATTCCCGACGACTTGCATGGAATTTGGCCGAGATATTTTATGGGGAGATGGCCATATGTGTCTAGTTTATCTGAGACTTGGAATCGCATCAATCGGAGCTCCACGGAGGGAGATAAGCCGGAATTACTGCAACAAGGTCAAATCTGCCGATTCCAGGAACCTACTGCCCCCTTTTTGTGTTTTCTGTTTTTGATGGACCAAATGGTGTACGAATGCATATGTGAAGATGGTCCAAGCTTTATGAAGGGAAGAGGAAGACACTAGGCCATGGCATTGAAGAAAAGCATGAAGAAACAAGTTCTCCTAGTCACACTAGGAGAAGCTGCCGATTCTGGCAGATTGCTGCCTCTGTGTGCTGTCGGCATTGTGGGGCATTTTCAATGGATCAAGACCTATCAATTGAAGTCCAAGATCATACAAGAAGTCCATGAAGATGTGCAGCCCAAGCCTTGAAGAAAAATCAGAAAAAGAAAAATCAAGAATGCAAATCTTTATTCAACAAGGAAACATAAACCTACAAGGAAACCTATTCTTTGTTTCCCCTTCTTGTGGCCGGCAGCCTCTCTCTCCCTTTTCCTCTATATATAGCCATCTCATACACAGAAAATCATCATCTCATCTCTTGCAAAGCACTAGCCAAAACTCTACCAAATTTCCTACTCAAAGTTCTAAGCCGAAACCCTAGAAACACAAGTCCACCGATTCACCTATTCCATCACCATTCATCACCGATTCCCATACCTTACCACAGCCACTGCCGAATCTTCTCCACCACACCAAGACGAAGCTCTCCAAGGTTTCTAAAGTGTGATCCATCCCTATGCCTTGTGTTTTTATATTCGGTTTAGTCACATGTATTGTTATAAAAATACTTTGTTTTCGTTTGGTTTTGTATGATGAACATAGATTGATATGTATATTGAAGTTTATGTGATGACTTGTACGATTTTTAATGCATGGTTTTTGTATGTTTAGATAATTAGGGCAGTGGTATTAGAAGCATGTTTAGGATTTAAATTGGTTAGTAATCTAAGGGTGTGACTTAAAAACCGAAACATTAGTGTTGGCTGGAAGCATGTAAATCTAGATGTTAGGTTTCATCTAACCCGAGTTATAGCAAATAAAACTATATGCCTGACGGTTGTTTTGATTTGTTGTGCTCACGTAGGGTATAACCTTAGCTAAAACTTGCATGTTAAATAAGATGATTGACAACCTTGCTTGTTTACATGTTTTCGATTTTAGACTCTTGCGCTTAAATGTTAAAACGCACAAAACCGGATTAGCATAAACTTTAGGATCGAAGGCGAATAGCATGATCTTAAAACATTAGATGTCTAACAATTGGTTAAAAGGCTAATCGCTCTAATTGTGGTCGAAACTAAGTTGGGTCTTGAACATGCTAGATACTTGTCCCTTACTTTCTTGCATATGAATCTTTGTGTTAAAGTTTGTTTTGTGTTATGTGATGCGTGAGAGATGATGATCAAACTTGTATATAGTAGCCTAGGATTTTATTTTCTGTTTTTATGCCGTACCTAGTTTAGGGGCAGCATTGCTGCCGAACTCTTATACCCCCATATTTGTGATGTTTTTGTATATATGTGAATATGTTTGTGTCTAACAATTTCATATCTCAGGTACCCTTAATCCCCGGCCTAGAACGATCCCTACTTGCTCATACTACTAACGATATTTTTGTAGGGTTATTATTGCATGCGAGCTTCGGCTCACATCAATTTTTGGCGCCGTTGCCGGGGATTATAAAAGCTTGTTTTATGTTATTGTTGTGTATATAATGTTGCTGGAAATTTTTGTTGTGAATGTGTAAAGTATAAATTTTAAGTTTATTTTGGGAATTTGCAAAGTAGAAATATGCTTCGGCATGTAGAGTTTAAATTTTGGAAGTTGCATGATGTATATTGATGTATGTTGGTAATCACTTAGTTTAATTTCTAGGAAGTTGATAGTGTTGTGTATGTTTGAGTTTATTGTAGTTTCTAAAGTGTAACATGTAGGTGAAGCCTCTTTTGTTGATCATAACCAAAACCCTTCATACGAGTGATGCCATGTTAGGTATGTTTTTGTGTAGATTGGGAAACGGGCCCTGCAATGTTGGAATTAGTCCATCGTTGGCCCCCCACGCATAACGACGCTAACTTGGTATTATTTTTATGAGGTTGAGGGCGGTTTTAATCAACACTTGAGACCGCTAGGGATCCGTGTTTGTTTTACAAAGTATGGGGAAGTTATTATCATAGATATGGTTCTCAGGTTTGTTTAACTGGATCTCAAGGCCCATAGACTGATGTTCATTCTCGGTGAGTGAGTCGATAGGGGGTTCGCCCTCCATGGTGTCCAACAACGAGTCCTGCCTGGTTCCTGTAGCGGGTTCGCCCTCCGTGATTGTAATGACCTTTGAAACGTAAAATCCGCACGACCTAGTCGACAGCTTGTGCCGAAGCATCACCTCACTTTAGACGCTAGAACATAACTTGACATATGTGGCCTATTTTCTTCAAAGATAAAACATGTTGTGTGGTTCAAACTCTTGAGGTATATCGGATTAAGCATGATACTACCGGGGGCTGTATCAGTCCATTGCACCGTTATCTCCTCTGCTCCACGTACTTCGAGAGTTAGAACAAATTTAAAAGAAATTAGACTTAGCGATTACATGCTCATGAACTTTCCGATTTTTTCTACTCTTGTGGCCGAACCATATTAATTCTTTGCCGAAATTTTTGTTCTTTGCCGTGTGTTCTTATGTGTTGCCGATTGTGACTTTGTGTATCATTGTTTGAAATTTGTTGTGTAATCGCCAATGCCGTGGCTTGTAATGATGTATATTCTTGCTTTCTATTTCTTTATAAGGTTCTAACTTGTTTAAAATGTTGCAAATTTCAGAAATAATGCATGTCCGAATCTAGTATTTGGACAAGAGATCTTCAAGGCCGTTTGCAACGTTTAGAGCAAGAACTCGCTATTGCTCGTTTTGTGCCATTACCACCATCGTCACCAACCAGTTCATCAGTATCATCATCATTGCCGTCCTCCCCTATTGTGCCGTCAGTTTCAGTATCATCAGGGCCGAGTTCACCATCAGTAGTTTCATCGTCGTGTGATCTTCAGAACCCAGAATTTGAAGCTTTTGCCGAATCAGAGGAAGAAGAAGAGAACATGGCATCAATCAGATCACAGAATGGTCATGTTGCTGGAGCTGGAGTTGCTCCTTCGAATATCACTTATCCTCCTTTGGAAACTGACAAAACTGGAGAGATTGAATTGAGGAGTGGATTCCTCCATAAGCTGAAATCATTTTATGGAATGCCGAGTGAGGACCCTAACAAGCATCTACAGTGGTTTAACTTCACCACGGAGTCTATGTGTCCAAGAGGGACCGATTTGCAACACTTCAAGATGAAGGCATTTCCGTTTTCTCTAGAAGATCAAGCAAAGGAGTGGTTGTTTGAGGTGCCTAGTGGTCGCATTGTTTCGTGGAGTACTATGATGGATGAGTTTTTGCTCAAGTACTTTCCCGCTTCACGTATCACTGATTTGAGGAAGCAAATAACAAGTGTGAAGCAAGCCGGAGATGAGACTTTCTTCGACTACTACAAGAGGTTCAAGTCCCTAGTTTCTTTGTGTCCCTCGCATGGCATTAGCGATGGACTCTTGCTACAATATTTTTATGAGGGATTGCGCGTCATGGAGAGAGAGTTTCTTGACTCGGCCGCGGGAGGTAGCTTTTTGGAGTTGAACGCCGGAGCGGCAAGAAGTTTGTTGGAAGTTCGGGCTTTGAACAACCAACAATTTGGCATGGCACGAAACAATGTGCAAAGGAATGAGAAAGTGCATGAGACTTCTTCGAGCTCAAAGTTAGAGGAGAAAGTGGACAAGCTTACCGACTTGGTGAGTAATTTGATGAAGAAGCGTGCAAGTGTTTGTGGAATTTGCACCGAGGGCCATGAGACCGAACAATGCCCTCAATTTGGAGCTAGTGAGGGAGTTGAGGAGTGCAATGCCATTGGTTTTCAAGGAGGCCAACGATTTGGCAATTTCAATCCAAGGTTCAATGATCACCCTAACTTTCGATGGGCGAATAATGACAACGTGCTTAGGGCACCTATGCAACCAAGAGAGGGAGGAGCGCCGTTTGCGCCGAGGCCACCCTTTGTGCCTCGGCAACCTTATCAGCCGAACCAAGGAAACTTTGGGGTTTTGCCGAACCAACAACAAGTTGTGCCGTATCAAAGTCAAGGAGGGCCGAGCCAAGGCCAAGCCACAAGCAATCCGAACTACGATGCTTTGCTTCAATCTTTGTCAAGTGCTACTCAAGCATTACTCGCGGGGCAACAAAATCATCAAAAGGACATTGGTGAGCTCAAGACTCAAATGGGGCAAGTTGTGGATTTTATGGGAAGATTCAATGAGCAAGGAAAGTTGCCAAGCAACACTATTCCAAATCCGAGGAACGAGCAAGCCAAGGTGATTCAAACTCGAAGTGGAAGAGAGTTGTTTCCTCCAACAAGTCCAACGAAGAAGCGTGTAACTTTCAAAGGCATTGGAGATGACAAGAAGGCTGCCGGACCTGACATTGCCGGCAGCCATAATCATGAAGCCGAGCACAATGCTGCCGGCAACAACCTCCATGCCGAGAAGGAGGACCGAGCTGCCGAGAGGGAATTGAGTGCCGAGCAGGAAAGTGTGGCCGGCAAGATTGTCAAAGGAGGGGTATCATCATCTAGTGCCCCATTCCCGTCTCGATTTACTAGAACAAAGAAGGATAAGTCCGATGAAGAGGTATTGGAGATTTTCCGGAAAGTGCAAATCAACATCCCTTTGTTGGAATGCATTAAGCAAGTGCCAAAGTATGCTAAGTTTTTGAAGGAGCTTTGCACGGCAAGGAGGCATACTAGAGAGACTCGTGTGGTGACAATGAGCGAGACGGTGTCGGCCGTTATTCAAAGAAAGTTGCCACCAAAGATGAAGGATCCGGGAAGCTTCAATGTGCCTTGTGTCATAGGCAATACTCGGTTTGAGGATGTTATGTTGGACTTGGGAGCATCGATCAATGTCATGCCACTCAATGTGTATCAAACATTGAATATAGGGCCTCTCAAGAAGGATAATGTCATCATTCAACTTGCGGATCGTTCAAGCAAATATCCGGAAGGCTATGTTGAGGATGTGTTGGTGCAAGTCAACCAATTGATATTCCCCGCCGATTTTTATGTGGTTGAGATGGAGGATTCGCCGGTAAACAACACTCAATTGCTTTTAGGGCGACCATTCATGAGGACCGCGCGCACTAAGATTGATGTGGCCGAGGGCAACCTAACTATGGAGTTTGATGGTGAGGTGATAAAGTTCAATGTGTTTGATGCCATGAAATTCCCTAATGTTGATTTGAAGGAAGGTTGTGCCATTGATGTTTTGGAGGAGGTCGAGCAAGTTATGTCGACCTCGCTCGATGCATAGCAATTAGCGATTGAGCAAGGGGTCGGATTTGACAAGAGGGGAGAACGAATCATGCATGAGAATGAGGAAGTGGTGCCGGCCGAGCCAAGCATTGCCGAGCAAGGAATCATTGCCGAGCCTTTCATTATGGTGCCGAGCCAAAAAGAAGTTTGTGCCGAGCTAGAGGCTCGGCCCTATGCCAAAGCTTTTAATTCGTTCTTGTCAATTCCAAGTGCCACAACAAAATTTCGACCAAGTGTGGAAGAGGCCCCAAAGTTAGAACTAAAAGAACTCCCTAGTCACTTGAAGTATGCGTATCTTGGAGACGGAGACACACTACCGGTTATTGTGTCTTCAATGCTTAGTGAGAAGCAAGAGAATGATTTGATTTGTGTGCTCAAAAAGTACAAGACCGCCATAGGTTGGACCTTAGCGGATATCAAGGGAATAAGCCCTACTACTTGTGTTCATCGTATCTTGTTAGAAGAAGGAGCTAAGCCGACAAAGGAAGCTCAACGTCGACTTCACCCTCCCATGATGAAAGTTGTTAAAGAAGAGATTATCAAGTTGCTCGATTGTGGGGTGATCTACCCAATTTCGGATAGTAAGTGGATATCTCCCGTGCAAGTAGTGCCAAAGAAGAGTGGTGTAACGGTTGTCAAGAATGAAAAGAATGAGCTTGTGCCACAAAGACTTGTAACCGGTCATCGGATGTGCATCGACTATAGGAAGCTCAATGCTACAACGAGGAAGGATCACATGCCTTTGCCGTTTATGGATCAAATGCTAGAGAGGTTAGCCGGTCATTCTTACTATTGCTTTCTTGATGGATATAGTGGCTACAATCAAATCATGATACATCCGGACGATCAAGAGAAGACCACTTTTACTTGTCCATTTGGCACGTTTGCATATCGGAGGATGCCATTCGGACTTTGCAACGCACCCGGCACTTTTCAAAGATGTATGTATGCTATCTTCTCGGATTTTATTGAAGACATTATCGAAGTGTTCATGGATGACTTTAGTGTGTATGGAGGCACCTTCGATGCTTGTTTGGGGAACTTGGAGAAGATACTTGAGAGGTGTGTAGAGACAAATCTTGTGCTCAATTGGGAGAAGTGTCACTTCATGGTCACGCAAGGCATTGTTTTAGGGCACATAATTTCGGCAAGAGGCTTAGAGGTTGACAAAGCCAAAGTGGAGCTAATACAAGCATTGCCAAGCCCGAGGTGTGTGAAAGATGTGAGAAGTTTTCTTGGCCATGCGGGGTTTTATCGACGATTTATCAAGGACTTCTCTTCAATTGCCAAGCCGTTGAGCAACTTGTTGCAAAAGGAGGTGACGTTTGAGTGGTCGGAGGCGTGTGAAGAAGCTTTTTGCCGATTGAAGACTATGTTGTGTACGGCACCAATCTTGGTTTCCCCTAATTGGGACGAACCATTTGAGTTGATGTGTGATGCTAGTGATTATGCACTTGGAGCGGTACTTGGACAACGAATTGAGAAGAAGCCATGCGCCATTTACTATGCTTCAAGGACTCTCAACGATGCACAACTCAATTACACAACAACAGAGAAGGAACTCTTAGCGGTAATTTTTGCTTTGGAGAAATTTCGATCATATCTTTTGAACTCCAAAGTCATTGTTTATAGTGATCATGCCGCTTTGAGATATCTTATGACGAAGAAGGATGCTAAGCCGAGGCTTATTCGATGGATTCTTTTGCTTCAAGAATTCGACATTGAGATTAAGGATAAGAAAGGAGTAGAGAATGTTGTAGCCGATCATTTGAGTAGACTTGTGCAAGAGGAGGATCGGCTACCCCTATTAGAGACCTTTCCGGATGAACAACTTTTTCGACTTGAAGTACATGAGCCTTGGTATGCCGACATTGCCAATTTTCTTGCCACAAACCGATTCCCACAAGAGATGCCGAGTCACCAACAAAAGAGAATAAGGAAGCAAGCTCGACACTTCTTGTGGGATGATCCGTACTTATGGAAGCAATGTGGTGATCAAATTATTAGAAGATGTGTGCCGGAGAATGAGCATCGATCCATCCTTGTTTTTTGTCATAGCGAAGCTTGTGGTGGACATTTTGGGCCGAAGAAGACGGCATTGAAGGTACTAAATTGTGGTTTCTTTTGGCCTACGATTTTCAAAGATGCATTCATGTTTTGCAAAGCATGTGATAGATGCCAAAGAATGGGGAACATTGGAGCTAGAGACCAAATGCCGCTCACGCCGATCATGGAGGTAGAAATTTTCGATTTATGGGGTATTGATTTCATGGGACCGTTTCCTTCAAGTAAGGGCTTTCTCTACATATTGCTTGCGGTTGATTATGTGTCAAAGTGGATCGAAGCAAGGGCTACACGCACCAATGATGCCAAAGTGGTAGCCGAGTTTCTCAAGACCAACATCTTTTCACGATTTGGAGTTCCAAGGGTCTTGATTAGTGATGGAGGATCCCATTTTTGTAACCGCACCATTGAAGCCTTATTGAGGAAGTATGGAGTCACACATAAGGTTTCTACACCATATCACCCCCAAACAAGTGGAATGGCCGAGGTAAGTAATCGAGAGATCAAGCACATATTGGAGAAATCGGTTAGACCTTCAAGGAAGGATTGGAGTGATCGTCTCGATGATGCTTTGTGGGCTTATAGAACCGCATACAAGACACCGATTGGTATGTCTCCTTTTCGGTTAGTTTATGGCAAAGCATGTCACTTACCGGTTGAGCTAGAGCATAAGGCATGGTGGGCAATCAAGGCCTTCAACATGAACATAGATGATGCCGGTCTTCATAGGAAGCTTCAACTCAACGAACTTGAAGAAATCCGTAATGAAGCCTATGATGCCGCTTAGATATACAAGGAGAAAACAAAGGCATATCGTGATAAGATGATCCGAGGTAAAAGGTTTGAAGTTGGGCAACAAGTTCTCTTATTCAATTCAAGGCTTCGACTTTTTCTGGGTAAGCTTCGCTCTAGATGGGTTGGTCCCTTTGTTGTCACTCAAGTTTTTCCACATGGTGCAATTGAGATTGAAAATAGTGTGACACTCAAGCGTTTCAAAGTTAATGGCCACCGACTTAAGCCTTACTATGATTCATTCCAACCATACTCCGTTGAGGCCTCCGACTTCCATGATCCCCCACCACATGATGTTGCCAAGCCACCATCCATCCCCACACCACCAAGGAACCGAGCTGCCGGCCATAGAGCACAACCGGCCCCCATTCAAGCTGCCGAGCAAGAGCAACCCGGAACAGCCGCACCATCCCTCCCTGCCGGACCTGCCATTGCCGGCAGGGTTGACATAAGACCACACAAGGCCGGACATAAGGGCGACACGCCCTCGGATACGCCAGATACGGCAATACAGGAGTCGGATACGCCAGCAGGAA
This sequence comes from Potentilla sterilis, assembly GCA_963682095.1. Lineage (NCBI taxonomy): Eukaryota > Viridiplantae > Streptophyta > Magnoliopsida > Rosales > Rosaceae > Potentilla > Potentilla sterilis. Next base: position 25,250,951 of record OY821754.1, read on the forward strand.
GCCCGGACACGCACCCGGATACGCAGCCCTTTACCAGCACCGAATCGGACACTTCCCGCAACGATCTTCTCATGGAACTTCTTCTTGCCGATTTGGGATGTTTTGGAGCACGATGAACACATGCAAAACACGGTGAAAAGTCTAGGCTATGGACTATACACACAAAGCGCTACTTGGGAGGCAACCCATGTCGATCAAAGAAAAGTGAAGGAGCCATCACCGAGAGTTTGAATTTTCTTAACCCTTCTATTTTTCTTTGATTTGTGATGATTTGTTGGTATATGTTAGTCGATTGCATGCTTAGGAAATTCATTGATATTGTTTTGTGCTTACATTGGGGACAATGTAATTTTCTAAGTGTGGGGTGGGATAACGTATTCCGTTTTCGTTTTTGAATTTTTGTGTGCTTAGTTTAGAAAAGAAAAATTCAGAAAATTGTTCCACAAAAATAGAGTGTTTAAATTTGTTTGTTTCGAGTCTTAGGATGCCCCTAATATGTCAATGATGTTTTTCTCCTCTTTGCATACATAGATGATGGTTGTGCATTCATTTAAAATTGTGAGTTTCATGGATTTTGTGCATTGGTAGGAGCATGTAGGACTTGTTGATTACGAAGCATGCATGTTTTAGCTAGTTTATTTCGAAAATAACCTATGTGAGCTTTTGTGCCAATTTGCTTTCTTCTTGAGCGATAAAAGATAAAATTCAACAGATTCGTAGGAAGCATGAAGCCTCATAATTCTTTGACTATTCGATGACTATGTGCCATAGCTTTTTAATGAACTCTAGTATGCTAGAACTTACTCTTGTTGATTTTCGAAACGTTTATATCATAAAATACTTTGATTTTGAATGTGATTGAATAAAGATCATTTAGGTTTACCACCAAAGCCAAATAAAGCATGTGCCCTATTGGAGCCCGTCGTGGGACACCTTAGTAAACCCCCTTTGAGCCTATGTTGAGCCTTTTCTTTCATCACCCTTAAACACTTTCCATGAGCTTAGTATAATGATGCCTCTACCTTGTGTGTCGGCAAAGCTTGATTTTTGAAAGCGTTTTCGCGTGTGTGATGAAGAAGAACAAGTGTGGGGTAGACTTAGCCATGAATTTATATGAAAAATGTATGCCGTGTCTTAGGAAAAGAAAAGAGAAAAAGTGTGCTCGGAATCAAAAAGAAAAATAAAAGAAAACCGAGAGCAAGGAAAGAAATAGAGTAAGGCACGGCATAGAAAAGAAAAATTTTGTGCATGGCTATTGTCTAGATTATTGTTGTAATGTTGTATGGGAAGAAAAGAATGAAGTATGGGTCCAACAAGATAAAATTTGACCCTTTTGGCGTGAAGACATAAGGAGATTCGAGCTTTGCTACGGCCGTGGTGACGTTTTGAGCCTCCTTATCCAAAATATCGAATACCTCTTAGCCTAGCCCCATTACAACCTTATTATTGATCTTTTTCATGATTCTTAAGATGGTTAAAATTGATTGTGGAGATTATCTCAAGAGTAAGCATATGGTTTTGGTTCATTGGTGCATGTAGTTATCATATGAGGTTTTTCTATCAAAATTCACAAAGTGCCTTTGTTTCTTCAATATATGCAAGTCACTCTTTGTATTTTCATGATCTTTTCGCTTGCATATACTTACGTGTGAATAACCATGCTTCGAGAGAAAAGAAGAGAGTATGCCTAGTGAGGTGATTTGGATTAGCTTTGACATGTTTACATGCTTACCTTTTGCTCTTATATGTTCATATTGATGTCGCATGTTCATGAAACTTGGAATTTTCGTGCTAAGCAGTCTCATGCATTAACTTGAAAGCTATGTGTACATACGAGCCTGAGACAAATTGTTAGGGGCAATAGTTTGTTTAGAGTCGTAGTTTAATTTAGTTTGCTAAGGGACTAGCAAAGGATAAGTGTGGGGTAGTTGATAGGAGCACAATGTGCGACGATATTATATGCTTATGCCCTCGTTTATGCTTTGTTTAACCCTTATTCTTCTAAGATTGAGTCATAATGTAGTTAGTGTCAATTTTGGTAGAGTTTTGTGGAATATGGTTAAGAATCTGAAAAATGACTAAGTTTGAGAAATCTGGAAAATAATGCAAAATATGTCTTTTTCGTGATTTTGAGATAAATGAAACTGTGATCTATCCTTGTCCAAATTCTATGAAATTTGGCGTGCTTAATATTCATATGCTGAGGAATGTTGTATTAAAATTTCAGATCAATCGGAGTTCGGGAAGTCACCCAAAAGTTGGCTGCAAAAGGGCAGCCCGAACATTCCAATCCAGGGGCTTCCAGGAAATTCCTGGGACTGTGTCCCAACTTCGAAAAATCATTCCCGACGACTTGCATGGAATTTGGCCGAGATATTTTATGGGGAGATGGCCATATGTGTCTAGTTTATCTGAGACTTGGAATCGCATCAATCGGAGCTCCACGGAGGGAGATAAGCCGGAATTACTGCAACAAGGTCAAATCTGCCGATTCCAGGAACCTACTGCCCCCTTTTTGTGTTTTCTGTTTTTGATGGACCAAATGGTGTACGAATGCATATGTGAAGATGGTCCAAGCTTTATGAAGGGAAGAGGAAGACACTAGGCCATGGCATTGAAGAAAAGCATGAAGAAACAAGTTCTCCTAGTCACACTAGGAGAAGCTGCCGATTCTGGCAGATTGCTGCCTCTGTGTGCTGTCGGCATTGTGGGGCATTTTCAATGGATCAAGACCTATCAATTGAAGTCCAAGATCATACAAGAAGTCCATGAAGATGTGCAGCCCAAGCCTTGAAGAAAAATCAGAAAAAGAAAAATCAAGAATGCAAATCTTTATTCAACAAGGAAACATAAACCTACAAGGAAACCTATTCTTTGTTTCCCCTTCTTGTGGCCGGCAGCCTCTCTCTCCCTTTTCCTCTATATATAGCCATCTCATACACAGAAAATCATCATCTCATCTCTTGCAAAGCACTAGCCAAAACTCTACCAAATTTCCTACTCAAAGTTCTAAGCCGAAACCCTAGAAACACAAGTCCACTGATTCACCTATTCCATCACCATTCATCACCGATTCCCATACCTTACCACAGCCACTGCCGAATCTTCTCCACCACACCAAGACGAAGCTCTCCAAGGTTTCTAAAGTGTGATCCATCCCTATGCCTTGTGTTTTTATATTCGGTTTAGTCACATGTATTGTTATAAAAATACTTTGTTTTCGTTTGGTTTTGTATGATGAACATAGATTGATATGTATATTGAAGTTTATGTGATGACTTGTACGATTTTTAATGCATGGTTTTTGTATGTTTAGATAATTAGGGCAGTGGTATTAGAAGCATGTTAAGGATTTAAATTGGTTAGTAATCTAAGGGTGTGACTTAAAAACCGAAACATTAGTGTTGGCTGGAAGCATGTAAATCTAGATGTTAGGTTTCATCTAACCCGAGTTATAGCAAATAAAACTATATGCCTGACGGTTGTTTTGATTTGTTGTGCTCACGTAGGGTATAACCTTAGCTAAAACTTGCATGTTAAATAAGATGATTGACAACCTTGCTTGTTTACATGTTTTCGATTTTAGACTCTTGCGCTTAAATGTTAAAACGCACAAAACCGGATTAGCATAAACTTTAGGATCGAAGGCGAATAGCATGATCTTAAAACATTAGATGTCTAACAATTGGTTAAAAGGCTAATCGCTCTAATTGTGGTCGAAACTAAGTTGGGTCTTGAACATGCTAGATACTTGTCCCTTACTTTCTTGCATATGAATCTTTGTGTTAAAGTTTGTTTTGTGTTATGTGATGCGTGAGAGATGATGATCAAACTTGTATATAGTAGCCTAGGATTTTATTTTCTGTTTTTATGCCGTACCTAGTTTAGGGGCAGCATTGCTGCCGAACTCTTATACCCCCATATTTGTGATGTTTTTGTATATATGTGAATATGTTTGTGTCTAACAATTTCATATCTCAGGTACCCTTAATCCCCGGCCTAGAACGATCCCTACTTGCTCATACTACTAACGATATTTTTGTAGGGTTATTATTGCATGCGAGCTTCGGCTCACATCACCAATATGCCTTCATGGGTAGACAACAGCTGGAGGAAGAAGGTGGTGATGGTGGGCGGTAGGTGGCAGGCGAGGAATAGAATGTACCGGGTTCCTGGCGCCTTCCAACCCATTGGCGACCAGTCGTACGAGCTATCCGATCTGGAGTATGAGAGGGTCTTGACCATAATCGGATGTTGGGATGATCTGGAACGGAGTTCTTCCAACTTCATCCGACGAGAAGTGCTGGAATACTGCCAACTCGGGCGGGGTCCCGGTGCGTAGGAAGCCCTTGAGCGGTGATACTTTGTGCTAGCTTTTGCCAAAATACTAACTGTTTGCTTTTCTTGCAGGTGCATCTTCGCGGGCGACTATCAAGCCCGAAACCACTCTCTCGATGGACGGGGAAGACCTCCTGAACCAGCTGAGGGAGAAAGGCGAGATCGTCTCGCGGACGTCGGTGGACGAGGGATCCGGCCGGGTCACGACCCATGCGGAGCCGAGGGCCATGGACTTGGATGACGACGCCTATGTCCTGAAGCGGGTGAAGACCCATCATGCTGCGGGCGAAGACCCATCATGCTGCGGGCCTTCTGGAGCCTGGAAAGGGCAAGACTACCGGGGGGACAGTGAGGATTCCCGGTGGGATGAACAGGATCCCCAACCGGCCGGTGCCTGTGCCGCACGTGGCTCGTCCCGCCCGGGTAAGCACACAATCTTCTTCTCCGGAAGGCCGGGGAGAGAAACGGAAAGGCGGGGACATTCCTTCCTCCGCTTTGGTGACGCTTACCGGTGAGTCGGCGCGGGAGAACCTGGCCAAACGGTTCAGGATAACCAGTGGTGCGCAAAGTAGCGCTCCTGGGGAGAAGGCTACTGCTGCTGCCCGGCAGAGTAGTCCCCCACCTGCGGAGGCACCGAGGGGAAGCCCGGATGGTGCATTCGCCCGGCAAGTGGCGGCGGACTTGGCCGGCCTTGGTCTGGACAGACCCGGGGTTGCTGGAGCCCTGGCGGGCGGGAATCGCCCAAAATGCAAGGAATCCGTCCTTCGGGTAAATACCGCACGGTACCACTATACTGCTTGTAGCTTGTTTTCTTTTGCTGCTTGACTAACTTGCCTTTGTTGCTGCGCAGCTTCTGTACAGTTTGTACGAACCGGACACGAGCGAGGAGCTGTCGGAGCTGAAGAGACAGATAACTGCTTTATCGGAGATCCGACAGCGCCTGGAGGTGGAGAAGTCTCACTCGGACCGGGAGAAGGCCAGATCGGAGGAGAGGGCCAAAAAGTTGGAGGAGCAGAACCGGAGCCTGGAGAAGGAGCGGGCCGAACTGGCGGCCAAGGTGGACGAGCTCCAAGTGGGAGCTGCCGCTCTGCGCGCCGCCTCTGGTGCTCCGACCGGGGAAGATGACCCGGAACTCTACGAGCGGGTCGTTCTCAAATACCGCGAGAGCGATCAGTTCCTGGAGTTTCTGGTGAAGGCCAGGGAAGAGGGCATCTCGGATGCGTACACGGAATGGACGGGGAAGGGATGGTTAGATACTTCCCTGATGCCGACCGCTGCTGAAGGAGATATCCATGAGCAGTTGGACATCCATCAGGAGGCGATAGAGGGGCAGCCGGAAGAAGTGCTTCGCTCGGACTTGGATTCTTTTACCGACGGTGCCGAGTTTCTCCGAGCTGGAGTCAACACTGGAACTGAGGTTGACGACGAGGGTACCGCAGGAGAGGCTGGCGGATTGCCTGCTGAAGGCGGAGTCGTGGCTCCTTAGGATTTTCCTTGCCCTTTTCCTTGTAATCTTTTCGGATCGGTTACTGCTTGTATACTTGCTTGAATATGAATATACTGGAACTGGCAGAGCCGGTGAAATTTTCTCAAAAGTAGTTTGCATATATATATTTGTCTTTACAACGGTTGGACCACAAACTATGCCAAACTAACCACTCGGGCTAGCGGGTTTACCAGTCCTGGTCACGTTCCCGGTCGGGGTCTGTTCTTCTTTACCCCACATACCGCTGGAGCTGGCCGTTATCAATCAAAACCTGCACCGCCGTCTTGAGAGCGTAGCACTGATTCGTTCGATGAGTCTCTTCATCATGATAAGAGCAGTACTTGCCCGTCTGCGCCGTTGTAAGTTTCCCCTTCGGGTACTTTCTCTTGGGCGGTGGGGGAATGACGCTCCCGTTTTCAAGCAAAATATCCTCATAGGAAGTGGTGAGAGCGGTGAAGACTTCTTGACCGGCCGGTGGTGGTGCTGGCATGATTGCCAGGGGGCGCTCTTGGCGGAACGGTACCGGCTTGTGCTCGTTCTGGGGCCTATCAGAATAGGACCTCTGCTGCCGCTGTGGCCAGTTTCTGCTGTTGGCGTTCCGGCAGGGCCGAGTGGTGCGGTTCTCAGTCCGCTGACTGCGCTTGGCTTCCTGGCCGGGCGGAGGGTTCTCTTCCCGGGGATGGTCTTCCTGCTGTTCATCCCGCCTCCTCTTCAGTAGGTGGTGCCCATAGGTCTCATGGTCGGCCTGAGCATGCCGGATGGCCATAGCCATCAACTCGTCGTACCCCTGCGGGAGTTCTACCCGGACAGCGTAGGAAAACTTGCCCGCTCGGAGCCCCTGCTTAAACGCCATCTCGGCGATGCCTTTGTCCAAGTTCCGAACTCCGGCCGTAGCCGTCTGCCAGTGGTTGACGAAGGTTCTCAGCTCCTCTCCGGGGGCTCGTCTGCAATTGAAGAGGATGGTCGACGTCCGGGCTCCCTCGACTCGGAGAATGAAGCGGCCTGCGAACCGGTCGGCTAACTGCTCGAACGCCTCGATCGAGTTTGCTGGAAGCTCGTAGAACCAGCTGAGCGCTTCTCCAGACAAAGTCTCCTGGAAGATGTTGCAGCAGACTGCATCGGAGTATCCCTTGGCGCAGGTTTGGGACCGGAAGCTGTCCAGATGCTGGTACGGGCAACCGGATCCCGAATAGGTGAGCTTGAGGGACTTCTGGTTGCCAGATCTTCCTGACTCTATGACCCGGTGCGAAAAGGGACCCATGCGCTCATTAAACCGGGCGCCCTCCATCGGCCGCGCGGCCCTTCTCTCGTTGGCCTCCATTTGGGCCTTTAAGTCCGACACGGTGTAGGCCAGCATTTGCAGCGCTCGTGCGGTCGGAGTCTCAACTTCATCTACTGACGAAGCGCCGGGCTGGCGGGAGGTTGTCGTGCTCTTCGGCGGGCCTGCGCCTGCTAGCGGCTTTTCTCGCACAGGGTCACCGGGCCGACCGCCCGAAGATCGCCCTGCTTCGGTGTGTTGAGGTGGGATCGGCGGGAGTGTCGCATGTGCCTCGGCCATGGCGTCACTGCGCTACTGTCCCCTTTCCAGGGCGGCTACCAGGGCAGTATTCACCGCCTCCATCTCCTCGTACCGAGCGTTGGACTTGGCTCTGTCCCTGTCGCTCTCCTCTCTTAGACGACTGACCTCTGCGGCCATCGCCCGTAGCTCTTCCGCCATACTGCTATGGCCGGGGCTGTACGTAGGGTCCCTGTCCGGGCTCTCAGATCGATCGCTTGAATCATCTGAGAACGTCAAGGAGAAGCCCCGTCGCTCTGGACTGTCCTCTTCCTCTACCGGGCCTTTCCCGCGCGAGCTGTCGTGGTGGGGATCCGGCATGCCGGATGTTCCCCCATAGCTCCCTACTTCCTGACCGTTGCCCCGGTCGCCGCGCGGCTCCTGCGTGATGGCTGGGGTGGAGGTGAGCGTCTGCACTACTGCCAGGTGTTCCTCCTCGGCGGTACCTTTCTCTTGACTCATTTCCGAGTTCTTTCCCAACGGTGTTGCTTACAGCTTTTCGTTCAAGGTTCCCATAGACGGCGCCAATTGTTTCTGCCTAAACCCGGGGGTCTAGTAGATACTTGATGAATCCAACTCGATCTCCTGCAATCCTGCTCACTAAGAGGAATACCGGGCGGGCCGGTCTTCTCCTCTCTGATGCCTAAGTTAGTATAGTTGGAATATATATAACCAAGGCACGTAGGTAAGCAGGGAGAGAGATAAGTTACCTAATAAAGAGGGTAGTTGGGGCCCTTATATAGGTGGTTGAGGGTAAGGGCTGGCCTTACCCTTCGATGTGGGACTGGTTCCCTTCTGTTTGTTCCTTCTGGTGCCCTCCTTGGCAGGCTGGCGCCCCCAGCCCCAGGGTCCCTAAAGGCTGGATAGAGTGCTGGGCCCCGAGGCCGGGTGCTGGTGATCTGGTCCCGAGCCTTGGGCCGGGCCCTGGTGCACTTGCTGCGGGTCTGCGGGCCTGCTGTAGCCTCTCTGCGGCTACTGTCAACACACGGCTTCTTGTCTTGTCTTTGGCCAAGCACGGCTCCTAATGCATAGTCTGAGGCTTCACACATGAGCTCGAATGGCAAGTCCCAATTTGATGAAACCATGATAGGTGCCGAGCATAGTAACTCCTTCAATCGGTTGAAGGCCTTCTCGCATGCTTCACTCCACTCAAACGGCACATCTTTTTGCAAGAGAGCACTCAACGGCTTTGCTATTAATGAGAAGTCCCTGATGAATTGTCGATAAAATCTGGCATGTCTAAGGAAAGAGCGTACGTCTCGCACGTTTCTAGGAGATGGTAAGTGTTGGATAAGATCCACTTTAGCTTTGTCAACTTCAATCCCCTTTCTGAAATAATATGACCGAGCACTATGCCTTGGTTCACCATGAAGTGACACTTCTCCCAATTTAGCATAAGGTTGGTCTCTACACACCTCTCTAAAATCTTCTCCAAGTTCTCCAAACAAGTGTCGAAGTCGCCTCCATATACACTAAAGTCATCCATGAAGACCTCGATCATATCTTCAATAAAGTTGGAGAAGATGTTGTACATGCATCGTTGAAACGTTCCGGGTGCATTGCATAGGCCGAATGGCATCCTTCTATAGGCAAAGGTGCCGAATGGACATGTGAAAGTAGTTTTCTCTTGATCATCCGGGTGTATGACAATTTGGTTGTAGCCACTATATTCATCTAAGAAGCAATAAAATTTGTGGCCGACCAACCTCTCTAACATTTGGTCCATGAATGGCAAAGGCATGTGATCATTCCTCATTGTTGCATTGAGTTTTCTATAGTCGATACACATCCTATGGCTGGTCACTAGTCTTTGTGGCACAAACTCATTCTTTTCATTCTTCACAACCGTTACACCACTCTTCTTTGGAACTACTTGCACGGGTGAGACCCAACGACTATCCAAAATTTGATAAATAACTCCACAATCGAGTAACTTGATTACCTCGTCTTTGACAACCTTCAACATTGGGGGGTGGAGACGTCTTTGGCCTTCTCTTGTTGGCTTGGCTCCATCTTCGACCAATATCCGATGAACACATGTTGTAGGGCTTATTCCCTTAATATCCGCTAAGGTCTAACCTATGGTAATTTTATACTTCTTAAGCACACGAATTAAATCTACTTCTTGCTTCTCACTAAACTTTGAATACACAATAACCGGTAGAGTATCTTCTTTTCCAAGAAACACAAACTTCAAATGACTAGGGAGCTCTTTTAGTTCTAACTTCGGGGCTTCTTCCACACTTGGACAAAATTTATTTGTCGCACTTGGAATTGACAAGAATGAATTATACTTCTCAAACCTTGGGGCAGCCTCACTACCAGATATGGGAGAATAGCCGACGAAAAAAATTTCGTCGGCTATGCCAATTTTTCGTCGGCTATACCCTCTACCGACGAAATTTTCGTCGGCTATAAGTCGTCGGGAAAACCCCGTCGGTAATACAATGGCTGACGAAAAAATAAAATTCGTCGGCTATAGTAGAGTATGGCCGACGAATTTACCGACGAAAATATTTTTCGTCGGCCAAACCTGGGAGAAATTGCCGACGAATTTCGTCGGGTATTTTCGAGTATGGCCGACGAAATTCAGTAACTATAGCCGACGAAATTCGTCGGCTATTGTGTTTTAACTATAGCCGACGATTTATTAAACTTTCGTCGGCTATTTCCTCGAAATATATTAATATTTTAATAGGCATTAATTAGTTATAGTAGACGAAATACTAGAATTTTCGTCGGCTATTCTTAAATTTTAGGGAAAAAAAAATAAATTATGCTTTGGATGGAGGAGGGGAAGGAGGAGGAGGCCGGAGGTGGGGAAGGAGGAGGAGGAGGAGGAGGAGAAGGAGGAGGCCGGAGGAGGAGAAGGAGGAGGAGGGGAAGGAGGAGGAGGAGGAGGAGGAGGAGGGGAAGGAGGAGGAGGAGGCCGGAGGAGGGGGGGGTGAGGAGGAGAGAAAAAAGGCGGGAGGAAGCGATTTAAAAGATTTAGAAGGAGAATAGCCGACGAAAATAAAAAATTTCGTCGGCTATACATAGAGAATAGCCGACGATTTAAAAGATTTCGTCGGCTATACTTAGAGAATAGCCGACGAAATTAATATATTTCGTCGGCTATACTTTGGAAGATCAACAGCCGTCAGATCTGAGCCATCCAACGGCGGACAATAAAAAGGCGCGGATCAAGAGTTTAGCCGACGAAATACAATGTTTCGTCGGCTATACTTAGAGAATAGCCGACGAAATACAATGTTTCGTCGGCTATTCTATGAAAACATACTAAACTGCCGTTTTGAGGCCCTAAACGAACTCGAAAGCCCGAAAAAGCCCACACGAGTTTGATTCCTGGCGTCGTTCCCTTTCCGGAATAGTATCACAATCGTCATTCGGACGCCGGACGCCAAATCTGCAGTAAACCGGGTTTTGACTTATTTCATTATTTCAGCACACGGATTTTATCGGAATCTTGTCATTTTTCAACCGTAGACGTATTTCATTATTTCGGTCATATCTTATTTGACGACATATTTGCATTTGAAGAGTGTACGTATAGTAACTATTTGAAACTATACATTCACTTAAACACTTAGTAAACAAGTTAAGGAACATTAGTGCATATGTTCCGATTTTGAATCTAAAAGTTTGGAAAATCCATTCCAACCGTCAGATATCACCGTTAAGATTAAATACATGTATGAAAAAAAATCCAACTACATCTGACAACGTTAAAGGCTCGATCGGGACGGTCAACCGGGTGAGTCAACCCTTTAAACGCTTAGAAATGGTAATTGGCCTGTCTAAATGACGTTTTTTTGCCTGACCTTCAACAGATAATAGTTTCAAATCGATGAGACGCAACTAATCGTATAAAAATTTTCCTCAAAATATTTACCGACCGTCAGGCTACCCATAGGAAAACGGAAGTAAAAAACAGTTAACCGCAACATTCGGCACACAGATTTTGTCGGAATCTTGTCATTTTTCAACCGTAGACGTATTTCATTATTTCGGTGATATCTTATTTCACGACACATTTGCATTTGAAGGACGAAGCAAAGGTTTGTCGATAGTGATAGAAAATTGAAGCTGTTCTTTTTTTTTTTTTTTAATCATAGCCGACGAAATCAAACCTAGTACTCGTCGGCCATACTTCCAAAAATTTTCGTCGGCTAAAGTTTCAGAGAAAGGCCGAAGAAAATTCAAATCGTCGGCCATTCTAGGGGAATAGCCGACGATTTTTTTTTTTAGCGACGAAAAAAAAATCGTCGGCCATTCTAGGGGAATAGCCGACGAATTTTTTTTTTACCGACGAAAAAAAAATTCGTCGGCCATTCTTGGGAATAGCCGACGAAAATTTTATTTCGTCGGCCGTTTTTTTTTATTTCGTCGGGAAAAGCCTTTTTTCTGGTAGTGCCTCTAGCTCGGCCACCACTTCCCTTAGGCTCGGTTCAAGCTTCTCTTCCTCTTTTGTGTGATTCGTTCTCCCTCCTTGTCAAATCTGACCCCTTGCTCGATTGCTAGTTACTATGCATCGAGCGAGGTCGACATGACTTGCTCGACCTCTTCAATAACTTCACTAGCTCGACAATCCTCTAGGTTGGTGATTGGATACTTCATAGCTTCGAAAAAGTTGAACTTGATTACCTCACCATCGAACTCCATTGTCAAGTTGCCGCCGGCAACATTTATCTTGGTCCTTGCCATGCGAATGAATGGTCGGCCTAGGAGCAGCTGCGTGCTATTGTTCGGCGACATCTCCATCTCCAACACATAGAAATCGGCCGGAAAGATTAATTGGTTCACTTGCACGAGCACGTCCTCGACATAGCCTTCGGGATACTTGTTCGAGCGATGCGCGAGTTGATTATCACATTGTCTTTCTTGAGAGGTCCAAGACTCAATGATTGATAACCGTTATAAGACATAACATTTATCGACGCTCCTAAGTCCAACATAACGTCCTCGAACCTTCTATTGCCGATCACACATGGGACACTAAAGCTTCTCAGATCCTTCATCTTTGGTGGTAGATTTCTTTGAATTACGGCCGACACCATCTCGCTCATTCGCACCACTTGAGTCTCCAATATGCCTTCGTGTAGTACATAGCTCCTTAAAAAATTTGCATATTTCGGGATTTGCTTGATACACTCTAACAAGGGTATGTTCACTTGAACTTTGTGAAAAACCTCCAACACTTCCTCGTCGGATTTATCCTTCTTAGACTTAGCAAAACGTGAAGGAAAGGGTATGCAAGAGCTTGGCACGCCACCCTTGGGTGCTTGATGATGCAACCAAATTACGAGCACAATTTGTACCTGCAAAATAATCTCATACATATATTACCCTTCTTGTGTCGAATGTAGTATTGACAAGTAGGGATCGTTCTATCCGGAGAAATCAAGGGCATTTAATCACATGAAGCATCACAAATTTATATGGGGGGATTGGAAATTGTATCTAATATCTACTGAAAATTACGAAAATAAAACCTAAATTAATATATACATATGATCATCATCTTTCACACATACCACTAAACACAAAACTCACATAACATGTAACAAAATTAAACAAAGAATCATGGCAGAAATTCAGCAAGCTTTTTAGATTAGTTTTAGTTCCAATTTAATTAGAGCCTTCGCGGTTCATCTAATTAGCAAAACTCCTTAATTATTTAGAACTAGCTTCGCGCATAATCCCAAACATAGTATTAAATAGTTTAAAGATACTTCGCGTAGAAATTAAACCAAGAAACACATAAGCACAATGAGTCGAATTGGAGACATATTAGCAAGTATGGCGTCACCTCATCTCACATCGATATGTAAATTTTCAGAATTACTCTAGCCCTTTGAACCAATACAAGGTAAACCAACTTTATGTTTATAATCCACCTCATATTGTGTTCGGCATATGAAGCTATCACCTAAGGAGAAGCCACGACCTAGGCAGCCCTCAAGTGCATCACTTTTGTGTATACGAATTCAGAAAATAAAACAAAACATAAACTCTGATTACATGCGAAATTGCTGCCCAAAACCCTGATTAAAATCGCAACATACTATGTTCATAAATTAAACAAATAGAAAACCAAAACACATAACAGAATTTCGGAAATCCAAAGTATAATTATTAAAACCAAAACAACATACATCAATCCATTCAATCTTTATAGACAAAGTATTGAATTTATACAGAAAATATAAAGCCATAAGAGATGTTCGAATTACACTTTTGAAGAACCTTGCAAGACTTCAACAAAGATGAATTCGGCAAAGGGAAGATGGTGTGAATTTGATGTAGGGGAATGGTACGGTTGTTCTACTTTATGTATGGGATTTTTGTGGAGTTATTTTGGCAGAGCTTTGGCTTATGAAAGTGAGAGAGAATAGATGCTAATTTAAGGGCTGCCGAATTCTTTTTATAGGAGAGAGGAGGAGCATTAGGGTTTCATCTCTTAAATTCGACAAAGGATGCACTAGGGTTCAGTAACAACTAGGGTTTACAAAACCTAGTTTTTCTCTAACTTATCCTGCTGGCAGATTTGACCTTTGTGTAACAATTATGTAATATCTCCCTCTACAAAATAGCTATTGAGGTGATTCCAACCGATTTGGAAACTAGACCCCCGTGGCTTTCCATCCATATGTGGCACGCCATCTGGTTCAAAGTGAGCTGTCTTGGAGAGTCCGTGGAAGTTGGATGACGTGCACAGGAATTCTGCCGAATTTAATCAGGGTTTCTTCCGATTTTTCTTTTTCTTTTTCCGAATTATCTCTTCCTTTTCTCTTGAATTTGTTGCTGAATTTCCCTTGGATAATTACTAAATATCCTTGCAATATCTCTTCCATTTATCCTTGATTAATTCGGCATAAAACCTAAATGAACTTGCATGGAATCAAGTCTAGATTCATTTAGGTTTTCTTCTTTTAATTTCAGAAACATGTAATCCTTCTTTGATCCGAATTCTTCTTCTTCTCTTTGTAAATTTCGGAATTAATTCCTCCTCTTTTCTTGCTTGCCGAAATCTTTTCTTGTAATGCATGTGCACGGCATGCATTTCTTCTTTCTTGATCGACAAGCTTCATTGGCATGTGTTCGGCATGCTTTTTATTTAATCTAATTTCTCATTTTTTAATTCCCTGAAAATAATAAAGAAAATAAATATATGTTAGGGAAATAATATTATGTATGCCGAATTTGGTTAGAGTAAGAGTTTGATTCCATTTAGGTTTCCTGGTTCAACAAGGAGTCCTACTTTGATTGAGACTCTTAGAACTTTCGACGTTTTAAGAAACGTTGAGCCATTGTAGACTCCTAAACCGATTAGGATTCCTGATGTAATAAGGAATCCTACTTTAAAATAAAACTCTTTACAAAAGAATCCTAGTTCAACACAAACTCTTCACAAATTCAGCGTTTTTAGATGTTTTAGCTCTTTTCACAAACCGACTCTACCAAAGACTTCGACTCGATTAAACGACTCTATAAAACAATAATAAGAGATAAACCATTGCATAAATGAGGGTAAAATACTTTAAGAACGTCGCATTTTATGCTCCTATCAACTACCCCACACTTAGCTTTTGCTAGTCTTTTAGCAAAACAAAATAAAAGACTACTAAAAACAAACTACTGCCCCTAAATAATTGTCTCAGGATCTTTAAAACACATAGCTTTCAAGTTTTAGGCATTCAATTGTAAGCGCAATAATCTCAAGCGTCATAAACATGTTTCATGGCATGAATAAGTAAGAAGTGATAGAATAAACATGTAAATATGTCAAGTTAATTTAATCCTCCTCACTAGGCATACTCTCTTCTTTTCACTCATGATATGACAATATTCACTCAAGGTATATGCAAGAAAATAGATTGAGAATTACAAAGAGTAACTTGCATATGTCATCAAATAAAGACACTTTGTGAATAGTATTATAAAGATAAACTTCATTTAACAATTATGTGCACAAATGAACCAAAACCATAAGCTCAACTCTTGAGATAATCTCCACATACAAAGTTCACTTATTTTAAGAATCATGAGAGATCTTTACAAGGGAATATAATGGGGCTTGGCATAAGGTATTCGCATTTAGGATAGTGGTGATAAAAATGTCACAAAGACTTAGCAAAGCTCAATACTCCTTATGACTTCACTCCAAGGGCCAAGTTTCAACTTGTTGAGCCCATTCTTCATTATTTTCTTCCCAAACATCGTGAAATCGAACAAAGGTCATGTATACAATGATAGACCTTCAATTTTCAAACAAACCCCAATTTCACAATCAACTTAGCAAAAATCACATCGAAACTGTGCCTTCCTCTTTCTTTTGTTTCAGACTAATCTTTTTCTCTTTTTATTTTTCTGTCCGAATTGTTTTTCTTTTCTTTTCTTTTAGGCACGGCATTTAATCAATTTATTCAACATTGCTAAGTTCACCCCACACTTGTTTCACAACATCACTCCAAGTTACAATTTCATGATAATAAGCTTTACCAAGTCTTGAGAACAAAGGTAAAAGTATAGCTATTCTAAGCATATGGAATGTGTATAAGGTGATGAAAGATAGGCTCAATGTAAGCTCAAAGGGGTTAAAACTAAGGAGTCCCACAACGGGCACAAATTAGGCACATGCTTTATTTGGCTTTGGTGGTAATCCTAACAAGATCATCTCAATCACTTTCGAAATTAAGGCATTTCATGAATAATAGTCTAAAAAATCATCAAGAGCAAGTTCTAGCATTCTAGAGTTCATTAAAACCTATGACACATAGTCATTGAATAATCAAAGAATGACGAAGTTTTGAAAAATTCTGCCCATTTTTTCTTATATTTATCGCTCATGAAGAAAGTATTTGGCATCAAAGCTCACATAGGTTATTATGGAACAAAATCAACACAAACATACATGCTTATTACACAAATAAATCCAAGTCTCAAATGTTCATATCAATCACAATGTCCATGAAACTCACAATTAATTCTCATGATTATGCAAAACCATCATCTATGTACTCAAAGATATAGTCATCATAGACTATTAGGGGCACTTAAGACTCAAAAACAAAAACAAAACCTACAAAAATTACAAACTAAAAGCAACGAAATTTTTTTTTTATTTTCTGATTTTCTGATTTTTTATTTTCTTTTCTTTTATGACTCAAAACAAAGACTCAAAACAAAACAAAACATGTGAAACATATATTCCCTACCCCACACTTAGAAAATTACATTGTCCTCAATGTAAACTAGAAATAATGTTGTAATTTCTACGCATATGATAATTTCCACAATTTCCACATTTGTACAATTCAACCAAAAAGAGTTTAGGGATTTATAAAATTCAAACTCTCGTTGATGGCTCATTCACAATTTTGGTTGAAATGGGTTGCCTCCCATGCAGCGCTTAATGTTTATAGTCTACTCAGCCTAGACTCTTCACTTCTTAATCAAGTTGTGGGCGACGCCTTTTGGAGTGTACACCTCCAAATTCGTGCCTCCTTACAATGGTTATCAAAAATTAATGTATGATTACTTCACTCTTCAACTGCATCACATCAAGATAAAGAAAATTAGAAGAGTGGAGATGAGAGTTCAAAGAATAAGTTAGTAGTGAGTTAGTGAATTAGCTAAAGTTAGAAATTAGTGTATAAATATACAACAATTAGCTAAGTAGAATTTAATTGTAAATCATGAACAAAAGTTTAGAGTGGTGGAGCTCGTTTCTTGCAACACTTGTCGTCCTTCCCAAGTCAATGAGAGCTCCAATCAACTGTTTACAATGTAATTCTTCACCTTTTCCTTATGATCTGCAACTAACAATTAAACTCTATAAGAATGATGAGAATCAATATGTATAGGTTAGAAAGAATGAGTTAGAATAAGTTAGAGTATAGGTTAGAAATAAGTTAGAAGTAACGTAAAATTTTCAAACTATAAATGTATCATAAGAATTCTCTATAAGTATATATTCCACACGATTTATGCAAGTATAAGTTTCATGAAAATTTACAAGTATCACACAATGGATAGGTCCTAGTCTTTTCAAAGTATTCGAATCATGTGATATGTGAGACGTACTGCCGAACCCTAGAGTTTAATTTCTTTTATTCACACAATTTTAAAATTTGAGGTACGTGGAGCTGAGGAGATAACAGTGCAATGGACTGATGCAGTCCCTGGTAGTATCATGCTTATTCCGATATACCTCGAAAATCAAAGACAAATTGGGTTGAAGAAAATAGATCACATATGTCAAGTTATTTTCTAGCGTCTAAAGTGAGGTGATGCTTCGGCCCAAGCTATCGACTAGTTCGAGCGTATTTCACTTTTCTAAGGCGGTGTCGTTAAGATTCATGGAGAGCGAACTCCATTTAGGAACCAAGCAGGACTCGTTGTTGGTAACCACGGAGAGCAAACTCCCTATCGACTCACTCACCGAGAATGAACATCAGTCTGTGGGTCTTGAGATCCAGTTAAACAAACCTGAGAACCAATCAATGAAAATAACTTGCCTCATACTTTGTAAAACAAACTCGGATCACTAGCGATCTACAAATGTTGATCAAAGCCACCCTCAACCTCATAAAAATAATACCAAGTTAGCGTCTTTATGCGTGGGGGGGACCTTTCTCATGTTTCCCAGTCTACACAAAAACATACCTAACATGACATCATTCGTATGAAGGGTTAAAGCTAAGGCCAACAAATGCGGCTTCTCCCTACATATTACACTTTAGAAACTACAATAAACTCAAGCATACATAAAACTATCAACTTCGTAGAAATTTATCTAAGTGTTACAAACAATCATACACATATTACATCACATAATCGGCAAACTCATCAAAAACCAAAAACCGAAAACCGAAATTTCCTACTTACTATTACAAGTCCGAAAATCCTATTATACATATCCCAAAACTAAGGAAAAATTATACACATCCAAAAATTGATACAAAGTTACAAAGTAACACTTCATGAATCAAAATAATTAAATTTCCCCGGCAACGGCGCCAAAAAATGATGCGACCAAATTACGAGCACAATTTGTACCTGCAAAATAATCTCATACATATATTACCCTTCTTGTGTCGAATGTAGTATTGACAAGTAGGGATCGTTCTATCCGGAGAAATCAAGGGCATTTAATCACATGAAGCATCACAAATTTATATGGGGGGATTGGAAATTGTATCTAATATCTACTGAAAATTACGAAAATAAAACCTAAATTAATATATACATATGATCATCATCTTTCACACATACCACTAAACACAAAACTCACATAACATGTAACAAAATTAAACAAAGAATCATGGCAGAAATTCAGCAAGCTTTTTAGATTAGTTTTAGTTCCAATTTAATTAGAGCCTTCGCGGTTCATCTAATTAGCAAAACTCCTTAATTATTTAGAACTAGCTTCGCGCATAATCCCAAACATAGTATTAAATAGTTTAAAGACACTTCACGTAGAAATTAAACCAAGAAACACATAAGCACAATGAGTCGAATTGGAGACATATTAGCAAGTATGGCGTCACCTCATCTCACATCGATATGTAAATTTTCAGAATTACTCTAGCCTTTTGAACCAATACAAGGTAAACCAACTTTATGTTTATAATCCACCTCATATTGTGTTCGGCATATGAAGCTATCACCTAAGGAGAAGCCACGACCTAGGCAGCCCTCAAGTGCATCACTTTTGTGCATACGAATTCAGAAAATAAACCAAAACATAATCTCTGATTACATGCGAAATTGCTGCCCAAAACCCTGATTAAACTCGTAACATACTATGTTCATAAATTAAACAAATAGAAAACCAAAACATATAACAGAATTTCGGAAATCCAAAGTATAATTATTAAAACCAAAACAACATACATCAATCCATTCAATCTTTATAGACAAAGTATTGAATTTATACAGAAAATATAAAGCCATAAGAGATGTTCGAATTACACTTTTGAAGAACCTTGCAAGACTTCAACAAAGATGAATTCGGCAAAGGGAAGATGGTGTGAATTTGATGTAGGGGAATGGTACGGCTGTTCTACTTTCTGTATGAGATTTTTGTGGAGTTATTTTGGCAGAGCTTTGGCTTGTGAAAGTGAGAGAGAATAGATGATAATTTAAGGGCTGCCAAATTCTTTTTATAGGAGAGAGGAGGAGCATTAGGGTTTCATCTCTTAAATTCGGCAAATGATGCACTAGGGTTCGGCAACAACTAGGGTTTACAAAACCTAGTTTTTCTCTAACTTATCCTGCTGGCAGATTTGACCTTTGTATAACGATTATGGAATATCTCTCTCTAGAAAATAGCTATTGAGGTGATTCTAACCGATTTGGAAACTAGACCCCCGTAGCTTTCCATCCATATATGGCACGCCATCTGGTTCAAAGTGAGCTGTCTTGGAGAGTCCGTGGAAGTTGGATGACGTGCACAGGAATTCTGCCGAATTTAATCAGGGTTTCTTCCGATTTTTCTTCTTCTTTTTCCGAATTATCTCTTCCTTTTCTCTTGAATTTGTTGCTGAATTTCCCGTGGATAATTACTTAATATCCTTGCAATATCTCTTCCATTTATCCTTGATTAATTTGGCATAAAACCTAAATGAACTTGCATGGAATCAAGTCTAGATTCATTTAGGTTTTCTTCTTTTAATTTCAGAAACAAGTAATCCTTCTTTGATCCGAATTCTTCTTCTTCTCTTTGTAAATTTCGGAATTAATTCCTCCTCTTTTCTTGCTTGCCGAAATCTTTTCTTATAATGCATGTGCACGGCATGCATTTCTTCTTTCTTGATCGACAAGCTTCATTGGCATGTGTTCGGCATGCTTTTTATTTAATCTAATTTCTCATTTATTAATTCCCTGAAAATAATAAAGAAAATAAATATATGTTAGGGAAATAATATTATGTATGCCGAATTTGGTTAGAGTAAGAGTTTGATTCCATTTAGGTTTCCTGGTTCAACAAGGAGTCCTACTTTGATTGAGACTCTTAGAACTTTCGACGTTTTAAGAAACGTCGAGCCATAGTAGACTCCTATACCGATTAGGATTCCTGATGTAATGAGGAATCGTACTTTGAATAAAACTCTTTACAAAAGAATCCTAGTTCAACACAAACTCTTCACAAATTCAGCGTTTTTAGATGTTTTAGCTCTTTTCACAAACCGACTCTACCAAAGACTTCGACTCGATTAAACGACTCTATAAAACAATAATAAGAGATAAACAATTGCATAAATGAGGGTAAAATACTTTAAGATTGTCGCATTTTATGCTCCTATCACTTGAATCGTCTCACTCTCCTTTTTTCAGGTTGCGGGATCCTTCTCCATATCATTCTTCTTCATTGCACACTTCTTGGCAGCTTTTTGCTCGGCAGCCCTAATGTCGGCAGATTTCTTCTCGGCAGCCCTGCTGCCGGCAGGTTGCATGTCAGCATCGACAGGTCCTCTCGGCAACGTTACTGCTGTTGTCGGCAAGTTGCATGTCAGCCTGCTCGGCAGATGCATCTTCTTCTTCAAAAATTCTGCCGAGAGCTTCCTTGCTCTTTTTCTTTGGTCTTGGCTCTTCTACAATTTTTCCACTTCGAGTCGTGATAGCCTTGGCTTGCTCGTTCCTCAGACTTGGTATCACACCTCCCGGCAGCTTTCCTTGCTCGGTGAACTTTCCCATGAAGTTCACGACTTGTCCCATTTGAGTTTTTAACTCGGCTATGTCCTTCGAGTGATTTTGTTGCCCCGCGAGCAAAACTTGAGTAGCACTCGAAAGAGATTGAATCAATGCGTCATAGTTGAGATTGCTTGGCGCGGATTGACCTTGTTGCATAGGCATGCTCGGCACCATTGCTTGGCTCGGCATGCTTTGATTTGGCACATAGGTTCCTTGAGGTCTCGGCACATAGGGTGAGATGACCCGGCCTTAGGGTGGATTGTGTGGACCTGACTTGACCTGGCTATGGAAGCTAGCAGGTAGGCTATGGAAGCTAGCAGGTAGGTAGGTCACAAATCCCACATCGCCCGAGGGAGAGTGGATGCGATGTTTATATGTGCAGGGTTAGCACAATACGTAGAGACGCGTTTTGGGGGCTCAATGGCTTTGGAGGGGATGGGAACTCCGAAGTTAAACTTGCTCGTCTCGTAGCAATCCCAGGATGGGTGACCTACTGGGAAGCTAGCAGGCAGACAGCTCCCGAAGCAAAACCGTGCGGGGTGATTCCCAAAGCGAACAATATCTCTACGGCGCGCGCCGGACTGTTACATAGGGTGCCTGGCCAGCTGCCCTTGGCTGGTATGGAGCTGCATTCGGCTGGTTTGGTGGTTGAAGCACGTTGTCATTATTAGCCCATCGAAAGTTAGGATGATTTCGAAAGCCGGGATTGTAAGTGTTCGAGTAGGGGTTGTACTTTGTCCTACTTGAAAGCATAAGGCATTCACTTCTTCATAACCCTCACTCGACAACACTTATGGACATTGATCGGTCGGATGCTCCTCCATGCACACGCCACACACTTGTGCTCTCTTCCCTTTCATGAGACTCGCGACCATGCTCGAAAGCTTGTCAACTTTCTCCTCCAATGCCGAACTAGTGGAGGTCTCGTGCACCTTTTCTTGCGAATGCTTCAAGGCATTGTCTCGTGACATGCCAAGTTGTTGGTTATTCAAAACACGAACTTCAAGTAACGCCTTGGCCGGTGTGGAATCCATCTCTAAAAACGAACCTCCGGCCGCCCAATCGAGAAATTCCCTCTCCATAAGGCTCAACCTTTCATAGAAATATTGAAACAAGAGTCCTTCGCGAATGCCATGCGACGGACACGAAGCGACGAGGGCTTTGAACCTCTTGAAGTAGTTAAAGAAAGTCTCGTGTTGAATGTCGGCATTTGTTGGACACATATTCTCGGTGGTAAAGTTAAACCATTGCAAATGCTTGTTCGGATTCTCTCCCGAGAGACCATGGAACGACTTCAATTGGTGGAGAAATCCACTCTTCAACTCAAACTCACTTGTCTTGCCCGCAGCACATGCCGGAAATGTGATGCTCGCCGGTGCGGTTCCTCCTCCGGTAACATGTCCATTTTGAGCGCAGATCGAAGTCATTGTTGGTGGCATGGGAAAGTTGAAATTAAGCTCTTCTTGAAGGAATGGCTCGGCAAGTATCTCAAACTGCGGATCTTCTAAATGCGTAGCCTCAAGCTCGGACGAACTAGATGATCATAGACTCGATGAAGTGATGGGGGATGCCGAACTAGGACTAGATGGCGGTGATGGTGATGCCGAGCTAGATGTTTCGGATGAGGCAGTGGTGTAGTAATTGCGATGGTGAGATCTTCGTTGATTCGTTGCAAGGGTCCTCGGTTATCTCTTGTCCACATATTAGAATCGGACATGCATTATCTTGAGGAGTTCAATGAGAAGCAAGTTAGAATCATCGAAGACAAATAGAAAGGAAGAATATACAAGCTATATGGATACACATTGATACACTCGGATACAAAGGTTAATTACATGAAATTTTTTTAATTTTACAAAGCTATACACAGCAACAAAGAGAAAAAATGATTTTTACATTCACGACATGTCGAACCTAGTTCTAGTTAAAGTTTCTAGTTTGATTTTATTCACATAACTCTAAGATTCGAGGTACATGGAGTAGAGCAGCAAATTGTGCAATGGACTTGTGCAGCCCACGGTAAGGTCATGTTTATTCCTATATACCTAAAACCATAAGAGACGTTTTCTTTTTGTTTCAAGACTAATCTATGCTAGGCTAGCTTTCAAGTTCTAAAGCTAGGTGGACGTGCGACCTAGGTATTTTGTCTAGACATAAGATCATTTCTTGTTTTCAAAAGGCATTGGTTGCAAGTCCACACGCGTAGAGACAAGGCATGACTCATTTGTTGGTAACCACGGAGGGCAAGCCCCTTATCGACCCCTTCACCGAGAAGAGTTGTTAGTCTATGGGCCTCTGAGATCTAATTTTATAAACCTTGTAACTAAGTAATGAAAAAGCATGCCCCTTACTCAGTTGAGAATAACCTCATATGTTAGACATCTCTCCAAGTGTTAATAAAAGCCGCCCTCGACCTCATGAGAGCTCGAGAGATAACATGAAGGGTTAAGGCCAAGGAGTGAAAAATCGAAAATATCGTCGATATTTCGACGATATTTTCGTTTTTCCGTGGGATTGATATATTGATTTAATTATTCCAATTTTTCGTCGAAATTTCCCAATATTTTCCGATATTTCGCCGAAATTTCCGATATTCCGCGAAATTTCCGATATTTTCCACAAAATTTCTATTCTACATTCAAGAGCTAATTTTCAACAATTTTCAACACCTAATTTTAATTTCTAATGGAGGGCAACAAATGTATTTTACTGAGGAACAACATTATACACATGCAACTCAAGATGACGACCTTGGTGACAGAAGAGCAGGTCATGGATACAGTGGAGGTGCTACAAAAGGTAACTTTAATCCAAAACAAAGGGGGGATGGAGTCTATCAAGAATTGCAGAAGATTCTTTGTCAGCTAATTTTGGCTCAATAGGTATGGATCACGGTAATTATCAACCCTACAATCATAGTCAGAACTTTACAATACCGTATCCATCATATTACTTGCCTTATGGTATGCCATCCAGTGATAGCTCATGGTCACAGACACAAACTAACTCAGATGCTGATAATCATGGAGCAACGCGTGGTACATACTATGAGTCCCAGAATCCTCAAAGATCGCCACTTGACCCATATGGTTGGCATATAAATCAATATATGAAGAATTTTAGAGGAGAGCAATCATTCAACGAATATTCTTCGCAGTTCACCAATGACTCTACAGAACACAATGAAGAAGGCAGTGCAAATTTCGAACCTCATCGGTCTTCTGTATGGTTTTAAAAACTTCATGTAGTTGCTTTTGTGAAATATTATGTACAACCTTAGAAATTATATATATTAAATCATATTTCAATAAATATCAGCTCTATTCACGTAGTAATTCATATAACATTTCAATAAATTGATATCTGTTTGAGTTTATTAATATTTTCTTCTCACATATGATCGATAACATAGCATAAAACAACCTTAGAAAGTTTCAATACAAATTTACATGTATTTCTTATAGTTTCCGTCGTTTTTGTCAAAATTTCTAATGGATCGATATTTTATCGATATTTCAGTCGAAATATCCGTATTTTAAAATGTCGATATTTCCTCGATATCCGATATTTTACTCCTTGGTTTAGGCTAGAATTAACAAAAGGGACATTGCCTATTCCGTTCACTTTAGAACCTACAATAAACCAAACACAAACAAATCTCAAAACCTAAAAATTTAACTAAGTTTTACATGATACGAAATTTACAAAAGAAATTGAAACGAAAATATGTTATATACATCAAACAATGGCACACGAATTCACATGGATCAAAAGAAAAACTTTTACAAAGTTAACACTTTAACAAAACAATTTTTCTCAAGATCCCCGGTAACGGCGCCAAAAATTTGACGAGTCCCATAACCGAGCTTAAACAACGCGTAATTTAAATACCCTACAAAAGACGTTAGTAGTATTGATAAGTAGGGATCGTTCTATCCGGGGATCAAGAAGGGCAATCGAAATATAAAGCGTTAACACATATTCACATATACACATAGACATGAAACGAATTTAGGGGGATTTAAATGAGGTTCAGCTACTGCCCTAGAAATCTAGACACGAATTTTAAAACCTAAATTACTATTTACAAGTGATCAACATCTTTCACACAAAGCAATTCGACAAAAGACTCTTTAACATGAAAGACTCGCACACATGAAAGTAAGGAACAAGTATTGACACTTCATTTAATTTCGACATGACTAGAGCATACGAGGTTATCCAGTCATTAGACTACTTAAGTTCTTAGAATCAACTCCAGCGTATAATCCTAAGGTGATGCTAATCTGGTTTACACGTTTTAACATTTAAGCATATGAGTCTAAATCGAAGACACGCAAGCACGTAAGGGTGTCACTCTTCTTATTAAACATGCAAGTTCTAAGGTTATTAACTCTAGGTGAGCAATCATGATTTAAGACAACTCCAGCGTATGACTTAACCTAATTACTCTAGCATATGAAACCTAGCACTTAGATTACATTCTTTGACATAACTAGTGTTCGATTTTTCTGCCCCAACCTTAGATCTAACCAATTTTAAGTCCTAAATATGCATCATATACCACTGTCCTAATTATCTATGCACACAAAAATTACAAGCTAAAATCGCAAAACAACTTTATAAACTACAATCATGCAATCGGTTCATACAAGAGTTTAACAAAAACCAAGAAACAAAATAAATTTCTACAAGCTATACAAACATTAATAAATACAAAAGCCATAGTAGGATCGGATCACAGTTAAGAAACCTTGAAGACTTCGCCAGATGTAGTGGAAAGATTCGGCAGAAGGTAGGGTGATGGTACGATTTTATAGGAGGTGGTGGTGTAGGATTTGGCTAAGTATTTTTCTGTTTAGTGCTTGAGAGACTTGTTAGAGCTTTTGGCTAGTACTTGTGCTTGTGATGAGATGATTTTTCTGTTGAGAGGTTGTGCCTTTATATAGGGAAAAAGGCTGGAAAAAGTCGGCAGAAAACCTTGTTCAAACCCAGCAAGGATTCCTCATTATATCCGGTTTTGGTTTTCCTTCCTTTCATAGTTCTTCTAGACTTTTCTGCCGATTTTCCTCATGGATCACAGCTTCATGGTTTTCTTGATGGACTCGGCTCATTCCTTGGAGGATAAATAATTCATAATGCAGCTGCAAGCTTCCCTTGTTGGATCGGGAAAACATTCTCCTAGTCCAGCCGATTGCTTTCCCTTTTCCTGCTAGGACTAGGGAACTTCTTCTTTCCTTATTTTCACTTTCCTTTTTACTTGGCTAGCTTCCCTAATCTTCATTTAGCTCAGTAACCTCTCATTTGATGACTTAGGATGCCTCTTTGGTGCAGGAACCTCATTCTTCCTCTCGGCAGGCAGTAGGTTTGCCTTCTAGTTGATCTGAACTTCTGGTAATGATTTCAGCATAACTCCCTCCAAAAAATAGCTATGGATGCGATTCTAAATGTTCTGGAAACTAGACTCACACATCTTTCTGTGCATATATGGCTCGCCCTCTAATTCATTGTGAGTCGTTCTGGAGAAATTGTGGAATTTGGAAGATGTGCCCAAGAATTTACTCGAACTTACTGGATTTGCATTCGGTTTTCACTTATGATTCCTGGCAGCTTCTTTTGCTCCGATTGTTATAACTTGTTCCATTGCTCAATCATCAAGATGTGTACTGCTCATACGAGAAGAAAAATTCATCAAATACAAAGTCGAGGTTTTACAGAACCAATGAAACATTTTAAGCCTTCAAAATCGGTTCTTAACAATTTTCTGTCTTTTTCTCTATTCTTAGCACGTTTTCAATATAACTCTACCAAAAACTCATGACTCTACTAAACGACTCGATTCTACAATAATAAGGGTTAAAGCAAAGTATAAATGAGGGTAAAACATATTAAGAATGTCGCATTTTATGCTCCTATCACCTCAAGCTAGAATGGCCGTTACATACTCTCTCGCTGCCATATACAGACAGAACAAGAAGTTGTGGTAGTACCCACGATGGTATATAGAAATAGGTCCATTCATTGAACACTCCATGCTCCGTTTACAGAATAGCTCGAATCATCTTTCAGTACTACTCCATAAGATTCGATGATACCACAAATGTCAAAACATAACTTATTATGCTGCATCAAGCCACCGGGATCCCAAATTCGAAACCCTAAAGTGTAATAATTCATTCGTTGGGTCCATAGAAGGGCCTAAAAACAAGGAGCATCGAAAAGAAATTTGGATCACCCAATATTTCCGGCTGATTTGGGCCTCCTGCATGAGTTGGACCTCCAAACAGGTTTGGGCCCTAAAAGTTATATGGGCATCCAAAAACCAGTTGGCCGACACCCCTCGGTACTGCTTCCGATCACTGACGCATGATTCTGAGGCTTCAAGCACAGTGCACTGGCCTCGGTAGAAAGAAACATCAATCTCGACCACCACCAAATGTAAAGCATGTTAGTAGCAGCCTCCAAACTCATTAAGACCGCCACCTTTCTCCGCCACCCAATCAGATTAAACAAACACCAGATCTGACATGGCCACACCACCGCTACAATTGAACAGACTCGATGTGATTTATCTCTGCAGACCACCGCAACTTGCGAGTCGCCGAATGTGGACAACCAAAAAACCTTGAGTCGCCCTCGTGGTGGTCGTGCCTAGCCCAAAATCTCCTTCCCATGAGCAATCAGTTGAAATTTGGGGATTATGGTTGACAGATCCAATCAGTCTCCTTCCTGAAAAGCCATATCACCCTAACACCCAAGCTTAGGTTTTGCGTGAGAAATTTGGAGATTATGGTTGACAGATCCAATTTGCTGGAGAGATCGACGAGGTTGGAAGGCCACCGAAAAGAGATGGCATTAAAGGGCCGAGAGGCCATGTAACGTGGAGAGATTGACTCTCCTTAGAGAGGAGGCTTGGATCGGCCGGCATTGGAGAACCCCAAGATGGGGGAGGCTAGAGTTTGGAGAGAGCTCCATTTGTTCTTTTTTCTTCTTCGTCTAAATACGTTCAGATAGTTTTCCCTAGATTGTACTACAATGATTATCATAATTTCACTAGCCTTCCTGCACGCACGCTATGCGCGTGCGTTTTAAATTTTGATTTACACTGATTTTTTTTTAATATAATACTCTCATGAAAAAAAAGAAAATCTTTGAATTTTTAGATTTGGTTTGCAAATTCTTCTTCTTACTCCCTTGTCGAAGTATTGTAGTTTAGGTGGACTATAATGTTTTCAAGCATATTGTAATCTGAGAAATTTTCAGTGACAACCAAAAAGAACTAAACTGTATGCTATCTCTTCATTGATCAACGACTATTAAAAAGACATAGCCAAAAAGTAGAAATTTAACCCAATACATACAACATTTACAACAATGCTTATTGTGACAGGAAAGGAAAAACTGCTTATCGTGGATGTTTTATTCAGTCCCTACTATTTGTGTTGTTTTATTTTATTTTTGACGAACCTCCTAACATTAGAGATGCAAAATATAAAATACATAAAATCTACCAAAATGCATGGCAATTGGGTGGAGCAAAAATAGATATCCATATATATGTTTTGCTTTGCTTTTACTCTCACCTCTAATCTTCTTAATTTTGTCCTCGCCCTTTTCTGTCTTTCTTCCTGTAGTCTTCTTCCTTTATTTCTTCAATCTACCATGATCTCCATTAATCTCAAAACATACAACTTTTAATTTTTATGAGAGGATAAAACAAATATTTCTTAAAATTAGAAGTAACCCCTTCTCAAATGAAATGAATCACTTACAAATGTAAACACATACAAAATCAAGCAATTGTATAAAAAATCATTCAGAAACACATACAAATTACTTTTTGAGTTCCAGACTTCGACGTTGCTACCATATCTCCTGCCGAATCGTTCTCTCCTTGATACCATATCTCCTGCCATATCTCTTGAGTAGTTGCTCAGATGTTGAGAACAATTTCGGTGGAGAAAGAGAGCAGTTTTTTGAGACGTGAAGAGGAGGGATAGTATATATGCAGGTGGTTTGTGCTAGTGGTGATCCGTAATCAAATGACTTTTAAAAATTGAAATTCTCCTGATTCTTTATGTTTTATTGATTTGTTACAATTTTAACCTTTTTTAATTAATCATGTTTTGCACAGCCAAATTATTAAGAGGGGCAAAAAAAAATTGTTGTTTGTCGGTTCCATAAGCCAAATTAACTTAATTAATAGAGAAGATAACCAATCACAATGAATATACATATTCCCCCTAAATGAATATATTTTAATTTAATAATCTATCAAACGGAAAACACGGTATTATGTAACTCAAATTCGTAGTAAATATTTAACTATTATAGTGAAACTTAACAAGACGCCTATGATTTAACTCAAATTCGTTCTAAATATGAAACACATACATTTAAATTCAACGACAGATATAGTTAAACTCGACAAGACGATACACTCTAACTCAAATTATTTCATTTTCGTTCTGAATTAACTGTTCCATAATGTAAAATTCATAAATCTACTCTTTTTTTTTTTTATGTAACCAATCAAACAAACAGAAAATTTATTACTTTTCTCAATAATAAGTAACAACTGGAGTACTGGACTGAACTGATCTGATCCAGCAGATTTCGTTGTTTTGTTTCTACACACACATTCGAGTTCAGGTTTCTGTCTCAGACTGACCCCCCATGTCATTAATACTTGACATCATCATAATTCACGAGAATTTAATCTTAACCTGAAACAAAATCTAACTACGAACAGTAAAAAGTAAAACTCACTGGCACCCTCTTTCTTTCGGCCATCCTACGCCGCCCACCAATTTAGTAAAAAAAACAGTTCCCCAATAAACCACCGCCACGTCACCACCCGGCGCTGGTGAAACTCCGGAAAGGTAAAAATAGAGAGGAGAAGCCCCCAATGTATGAATCCACCACCTCTTGTTCTTCTTCTTCTTCTTCTCTGAGAGACAAGACAAGACAAGACAGAGACAATCCACAACACAACACAAAGAGCTCTTGAGCGACCGAGGCTTCCGGGCTCGCTTGCTCTCGACTCTTCTCTCTCTCTTCATTCCGGTGTCTTTTTCTGTTATCGCCAAGATGAGACGCTCCGGTTCGTAATTCCGATCTTATTTTTCTTCTCTAATTTTGTTTTCTTATCGGACTTAATTTTGCTTCAATTTTAATATTTGTGAGATATTTTTGTAGTATTGAGTTCTGTGATTCATGCTGTTTTTTGGTTTTGATTATTAGATTGATGAATATAGGAGTATAGATCAGGAGCTTCATGCATGTAATTACCTTTTAGTTTGGTATTAGCGAAAATTGTAGGGATGTAAACTGAGGGAGGAAGTGAGAGATCGGAAGAATGGGGTGGATGGTGTTATGGATGGTTGACAAGAGTGAGGTGATTGACCAGAAATCTATGATTGCATAATTTATGGTGGTTTGGTGATGTTTCCTGTTTTGTGTTTTCGGAGACATATAAGAGGAATATAGAGAGATAACATTATGATATGCTCTTCATAATTGAGTAAGCTTGTTTAAATAACTCATTCTCGATCTGCAGTTTAGGTCCATGCTCATTTCTATGGTAACAGCACAAGATAATTGTTGTCGTAATCAATTTCTAAATTCAGTTGAAGCCTATCTCTTTATTTATTTATAGTATATGACTTGGGGAGCTCTGGAGTTTTATCTTTCCGCCTCTTTGGCAATTTAACAATTTTCTGTTTTCGCTTTAACAATTTTCTGTTTCCGCCTCTTTGGCACTCCTAACAAATTTGGTTTAGAACACCAATCTTTTTACTATCAGGGATGAAAGGCCAAAACAAACATCTTCTCTTGTATTGTCCATTAAGAAACGTTTTTGTGGTCTTTTATTTGATTCTCTTAAATTGTTTTTAGAATCTCACCCCAAACATCAACTGCCTGGGGAGAAGTAGCACTCTGATTGGTTCTAACATGCATAGCACTTGACCTAGAATTGATCAGATGGTATCATTCCCAGTGGATACTGTATCTTTCCAATTCAGTCTCCATTTTCTGCTGATATACTCCAGAATCACCTGTGTTGAGAAGAGATTCTAGTATTAGATCTTTCATTTACTAAATTTGTAAAGCAGTTTCTTCAGCTACATAGTTGGCATGGGTGGTCCTGGTTTCTCAAACAGAGAGGCAAATGTTTATGGGGCCTTTGCCAGTGTTTGCATTTGACTCCTCCTTTAGCACTGGTGGAAGAAAACCTCCTGGGGTCCTTGGAGTCTCAATCACTGTGGTCTCCCTTGTGATTATTATATTCTTCTAGGAAGAACACTACTTAATGAATGCTTGTTTTACGTTGAAGCGATTTATTCCTTCGGGTATCTGGTTTAGGGAAGATGTTAATAATTGTAGAATCTACTAAAATGTATGTTTCTAATTTCTTATAATTTTTTTGGATATTATCTACTGAGTTCTTATTGAAGTTGCTTTCCTTATTTTCTTTAAATAAAACTAATCCATTTTTTTAATTGTTCAGCCATTAAAGCAGCTTCTAAAGAGTTGGAACGGATTGATAATGTGTTCTATACTTATGCAAATACAACTTCTGGTGTGATTGAGTAAGTTTACATCATCACTTGTTTGGATTTATGAATTTGGTCTCTGCTGTTGTTGAAACAGGTTGTGGAAAGTTGTAATTTTGGTCAATGAGGTTTAGAGCATAGTGACAAAATAATTTTGAAACTTCTTTCTGGCTGTCAAGATCTTATTACATCAGAATCTGGTCGAGGAACTTCAGAATTTTGAACACTATATTCAAGGATACATTGATCTTGAATAATATCGTGTCTTAACTATAGAGATCTTCTTCAGAATCCAAAGCAAAAGTTGCAGGGAAATCACCATTTTTTTAAATCAACTCAGCAAGTCAGCATAATTTGAACACTTATCACTAGAAAGGGTTTCCATTCTATTAACCGTAAAGACCTTATGTTCTCACGATATAGACCTATAGTAACCCATGTTTATTATATGTCCCTGAAACTTGAGGGAATCATAATTTATCTTGAAGACATACAGAATGGAATGCTCCTAAAAACTATAAATATTCTAGAAATGAAACATCATTTCAAAATTTCAAGTCACAATTGAACAATTTCATGTTATAGACATTTTCGTTAACCCCATAATATGATAACTCTTGTGTCAACTCCACTTTATAATATATTCTGATGTGAGAAGCAATATGTTCATTAATATATATTTATGACATGCTCTTATAAATTATTACTTTTCATTTGCTTTTCTGAACAGCCCAGAAGGAATCGAACGTCTTTGTTCAGATATGGAAGTTGACCCTACCGATGTAAGGGTCTTGATGCTTGCCTGGTAAGTTCTATCTACAGTCATGCATGACCTCACTTTAATAATTCGGTCTCATTCTAATGTGTTAAAAATGATGGACCAGGAAAATGAAAGCTGAAAAACAGGGATTCTTTACCATGGTAAGCAACACTATTCTAGTAAGCTGATCGAAATCGATAAGCTAGTATCTTTGTCTTGTGATATATCTTTGCTTTTCTGTATTTGTTGTAATTTTTTCTCAGCTTATTACTTGAAGAGTAGTCTTTGTTTTCTCTTATATATATATATATATATATATATATATATATATATATATATACAGTCCTTTTCCTGTGCGGACGTCCGCACGCACTGTTTACGGTGCGGATGCGGCGTTTCCGGCCACCAGCGAGGCGGCGACGCCGTATCCGGCCACTGGGCTTTGCTCCCCGGTGGCCGGCGACCCCGTCTGTGCCGGCCGGCAGCCGGCCGGAAAACCCAAAAATGCAGAAAAATGAACAGTACTTGTCATTTTTCTGGATTTTTGGGTTTTCCGGCCGGCGATTGAGCTCGGGCCGGCACAGACGGGGTCGCCGGCCACCGGGGAGCAAAGCCCAGTGGCCGGATACGGCGTCGCCGCCTCGCCGGTGGCCGGAAACGCCGCATCCGCACCTTACGGACGTCCGCACCTGAAAAAAACTTTTTATATATATATATATATATACAGTCCGTTTCAGGTGCGGACGTCCGCACCTACTGTTCATGGTGCGGATGCGGCGTTTCCGGCGAGGCGGCGACGGCGTATCCGGCGAGTGGGCTTTGCTCGGCCCGGCCCGGCGACCCTTTCTGTGCCGGCCCGAGGTCCATCGCCGGCCGGAATCTGCAAAAATGCAGAAAAATGAACAGTACATTTTACAGATTCTTGCCGACGACGGACCTCGGGCCGACACAGAAAGGGTCGCCGGGCCGGGCCGAGCAAAGCCCACTCGCCGGATACGCCGTCGCCGCCTCGCCGGTGGCCGGAAATGCCGCATCCGCACGGTGCGGACGTCCGCACCTGAAAAAAATTCTCTATATATATATATATATATATATATATATGTCTCAGCTGCGGACATCCGCACCGTGCGGACATCCGCACCGTGCGGACATCCGCACCGTGCGGATTCGCCGCAAACGGCCGCCGCCGCACGCCGAACGGCGTGGATGCTGTCGGTCGCGCTCCTCCCCTCCCGGCCCTCTTGTCTGTGTCGGCCGGAGCTCCAGCGCCGGCCCACGCCAGCCGAAATCTGGAAAATTCAAGTTTTTGGACAGCAACTTGAAAATTCCTTGAATTTTCCAGATTCCGGCCAGCACTGGAGCTCCGGCCAACACAGACTGGAGCGCCGGGAGGAGAGGAGCGTGACCAGCAGCATCCGCGTTGTTCGGCGTGCGGCGGCGGCCGTTTGTGGCGAATCCGCACAGTGCGGACATCCGCACCTGAGAATTTTCCTCTATATATATATATCAGAGATTTGAGGCTTGTTCTATAGGGATCTACACACTTTTGAATCTAAGAATCTTTACTATTTTCACTAGTGTATTACCTAATTCAACCATTGCTCTTTTAGATTCCTACATAAAAACTGTGTCTACAAAAAATCAACAAGGACGGAGGATAACTATAGGGTGACTGGGCTGGGCTACAGCCCAGACAGTTATAATTTATTTTGATCGTTAGTCTTAATAATCAGCTACTGAACACTTACAAATATATATGTTATGCTTTGTTGCTCACCCAATTCCCAAATTGTCTTTAGCGACATAATTAATTAGCCAAAATATAAAAATCTAGTGAATTTGAATTGTGTAGACCAAATATGTCTGTTACATATAATTAAAATGATCAAGGTGCTAATCAAATGATTAATGATTTTTAAGTTGGCTAATTTTTTATTTTTTTTAGGATTCATGTATGTATATATGACTATTGAATGAATGGCTAGGTACATTTGCACAACCATTTTTACCATCATTAAGATATGCCAGTCTTATAACAGAATATCTGCTTGAAGTAAAGAATCATTGTATTTGGTGTATTCATGTCCTACTGTATATTTGTCTTTTATGGTTTATACTTAAATAGTTCATAGTTCTTTTTACCCCCAAGTGTTGTAATTAATCCAATATCATGTTATACAGGAAGAGTGGCGAGTTGCACTTAAAGCATTAAGGGCGGATAGTTTAAGTAAATTAAAGAAGGCACTTCCAGAGTTAGAGAAAGAGGTATAATTTGTCAATTTAGCTTCCAATTAGAACATTGTGATAATTTAATAGATTTACAGAAGATTTGAATTTTTTTTTCCCCCTTTCTTTTAATTGTATCATTTAAAGGTCAGGAGGCCATCAAACTTTGTGGATTTCTATTCCTATGGATTCAGATATTGCTTAACAGGTAAATCTTGTTGTTTCATCTTCAAACATAATTGTGTCCTTTCTTTTAACCGTTCATACATGCATGCTAATGCAACCTTGTGCTATTTGTGTTTGTCAGAGGAGAAACAGAAGAGCATAGATATAGAGAGCATATGCCAATTATTACATATTATTTTAGGATCTCAATACCAAGCGCAGGTTGACTCATTTGTAGAGTACTTAAAGGTAAGTGACTGCTTTTGTCTTGTTCTGCAGTCATTCAGTATGTGAACCTTTTGATGGCTAAAGTCATAAATCAGCAGCTACATTTTCAGAAGAAAAAAATATATATGGGAAGTAATTTGAAAGTTTTTGTTTACACAATGCAGACTCAGAATGATTACAAAGTCATAAACATGGATCAGTGGATGGGATTTTACCGATTTTGTGACGAGGTAAAATCAAACTTTGGTTGCTCATTTCAAAATTGCTGCTTTTGTCTTTTTCTGTTTAGTTTTCCAGCGTATTTTTCATATTGACTACTAGTGTACTTCAATACGGTGTAAAATTTAACTATAATGTCATTAATGTATAAAATGTGCTACACACATGCTACTGCTATCTTGGCTTTAACACATGAAAAGTTTGCTCTAGATATGCATGTTTGAACTCCAAGGCTCAAGTTTGAGCATACACCCACTTTGGGTAAACGTAACTGGCCACCTGATTTTCTATAACCATTCTGTAGTTACATTTGGTGCCTCAATGCATCAGAAACCGCTATCACACACCTATTCAAAGCCTTATATCATCAACAAGAATCATTATCATAATATTTATAAAAACTAGCACATGCATACCAGAGAATTAAACCTTTTTAAAGTGGACCACTTGGTTCTCCCTGACACACTTGCTCCCAGTTTTACCTAACAGAGTGATGACAGTTATTTGAAAGAAAGCATAGCTTAGACCTATCCTTTGCTCCGATAAAGAAGCATACCTCTAGTATATCATTTTGCATATTGCTGGTGCCTCTTTCTGTAACGCTTACCCTTTACAATCTTTTGCACAGATAAGTTATCCAGACCTTAGCAACTACGATCCTGAACTTGCATGGCCTTTGATCCTTGACAACTTTGTTGAATGGGTGCGAGAAAAGCAGAGCTAGAGCTGATGATTCATGGTCAACTTCAGTCTCTGCTGTAGAGAACAATTCTTCCTGAAGTACTCTTTGATCCCTTTTCCTAGTTCAACGCAAATATTCTGTGGCTGTGTTGACGTACTTACCATGTTTCTATAGTGTATTGGCCTTTTTGCAGGACATTGGATGGCCCCAGGGATTTTATTTCTGTTCTCTTTCTCTCTTCCAAATATGAAAAGCTTCCTCAAAGTGCATGGCTTTTGGTAATTTTATGTGTGTTATGATAGTACTTGGGAAAGCCTTGTAGAAGTTCACAGCGGCTTCCGTAATTGATTCTGTTGAATATTCAATTAAATGCTCTTAAGTTACTTGAGGAAATGGTGTTAAGGCCGTTTAACTCTGCTATTTTAGTGTGAAGCGATTGTATCATGAATGTGTTTATTAGAATAAAAGTAACTTTTGAATTTTCTGCCCGTCAATGTGTTGATTTTGGGTGCATTTCCCTGGTATCATCCTATAAAACAATTGTTTTAGGGGTGTATTGTATTTAGATTTCCATAGTTTTTTAAAGATTATTATTGATTTTAGAAGTTTTGGGAAATCTTAGGGTATTCAATAACGACTTCAATTAACTTTTAAAAAGTCCTTAAAAATTTAAGGGTATTCAAAAACTTTATGAATTTTCAAAGATTCATTAAATGATAGATTTACATGGATTGTTTAGTGTAAATTGTAAAGAAAACAAATTTCCATCAATTCAACCTCTAGACTTAAGATTTCTGTGGATCTCTCTCTCTCCCGCTATACAAGTTTGTGATAATAGAAGAGTACAACGAGTACATGACGACGACCCTAATTATGTTCCTCGTGGCCGCATATATCGGAAAGCCCCACGCCTTTCATAAGTAACACTATCAATTATCTTTCCGGCACCAAATAGATCTAATCTCAATTTTTATCGACCAACCTATCTCTTTTTCTCCCTCCCTCATCTCGTCATTTCTGTGGATTTATAATTTTGTTTTTCTTTTCATCATTTTTATCCTTACACTTCTTCCTTCTCCATAATATACATGTCTAGTTTCATACACATATAGAACTAGTTAACTTGGAAAGATTTCATGTTAATTTTTTGTTTATTTACTTATTTTACATGTTTATGTTGATAAAGTGATTAATGATAAAAAGTTTGTCAAAATCTATGAGAATCCATAAAAGTTGTATTTTTTTTGTTTTCACAAATTCTTAAAAGTTTCTCTTATAAATCTACGGAAATATAGAAGATTTTATAACTTTGTATAAATTTAAGAACTCTTTATGAATTCATCACTTAAAAAAAATCTGCATAAATCTGAATACAATACACCCCTTTAAATGTAAATATAATTTGACAGCAAAAATTATCACTTACCAGTCTCAAAAAACTAGGACTAAAAGTTGTTGAACTTCTTATATCATTCTGTCTTGCTCAACTTGAGAGTTGAGACTGGATATCCGAGAAACAATGTTTAATTACAACTATTGGTCGTTCGAAATGGTGAACTATTGGAACATAAAAGTATTGTCAGTGTAGTCATTGAACAACCCATAAATTTTCTTGTAGAACGTAAAGTGTTTGATGCGTTATATGTGATATAGGGAGAAATAGTGAGAGCTCATCAGGGTCATTGTCTATTTTGACAAGTGTGTTATGAATAATTAACACATAATTGAACAATTTGTTATGAATAAGAAACACATACTTAGCACAATCCATATGATTTCTCGTACATATGGATCATAGACTGTTGATGTGTCACAATGTCACATAGGCAAAAGTGAGAGCTCCTTAGGATCATACATGAGAAGAAAAATGCGTTACTAGGTCACATTACGATCTCCCTAAGAACTTATTAATCATATCCACCATGGGAGAGGCGAGAAATTTAGCTTGCATATGGAAATGTAACTTTCTTCCTATAGGGTAAATGGGTGTAGGCATGTATTGTAGGCAAGCTTAAAGTATCGATATCTCAGAACATAGAAGAAACTAAAAACGAAGTTGATTTGTTACTGAAAAAAAGATTTGAGGTATATGTATGACATTCATACATGCATTGATCCAGAAAGGTAAGTACAACAAATTCTAATCATCTTCTTTTCAGGTACTATGTCTACAAGTTCTATGCTACATCATCTTTTTTCTAATCATCTAACTAAATTCTCGATTCCATCTTATCAGCCTTTGCAAAGCGGGTTTTGCTCGGCCAAAATCTCCCTTCCGGCGGTCCTGAAATTCACACTGCATGAGTGTTTTTCCGGGTAGCGATGCTCTCCACAAAAGACAGCACCACATTTGCAGGTAAATCCCAGCAATCCCAACTTTTTGTTGCAGCAGGGGCACCTTGTTCTTGTTGTTGTAGTTGATCCAGTACTATTCAAACAATTAGTACTAGGATGGTCATCAAGTGACGATGAGTTTGGTAAGGGAGTAAGATTAGTCACTGAGTTGTTAAATAGTTCGAGTGCCTGGGCTATCAGCTCTTGGTTTTGATGATCAACGTAGCATTTAGAGCACAAGCCCTTATTTTCCACAGAGCCAAAGAACTGATGCGGGAAGCGTGGACACGATAGTAGGAGGCTCCATCAAGCGTCGAAAGTCATGTGAAATAATGGTAGAATGCATTAGCCATTACGGCAAAACCGTAAGAAATATAGAGAAATCTCTCTAATTGATAACAAAAGATTCACCCAAACTTAATACAATCACAATCTTAATCGAACACAAAATCCTAAGAATCCAAATTGAAAAGGAAATAAATAACTCTAAATAAAATAAGAATTCTAATGAAAATCAAACTAACATAAAAATATTAGAATGTAAATAAGATAATTAAGACGATATGTTTTGGCTTCAAATCTTGTCCTACATCAGACTCCTCCACTTAAAAAGAACTCGACCTCGAGTTCCTCTTGAATGCATAACTCGCTCATAGGAATAAAACTTGATAAGCCATCAAATCCATCATCTTGAATAAAGAGCTACCATCTCTTTTTTCTTTTTTTTGATGAAGTTTTTTTTTTTCTTCTAGAAAATATCTTTTGGCTTCAAATCGTATCCTACATCAAGAACCCGCAACCTTTTGCACAAAGTGGATGGTTCATGTCGTTCTGCGACGCCATGTTTGCTTATGAATCAGGTATTGAATAAGGGAAATAAGCTAGATCAGAAGAACAATTGAGGGATGTAATATTAACTGTGAGTGTAAAAACACGAACCAGCGTTTATATAGGGAAGTATTAAATTAGAGTGGGAGTTGGACTAGGATTTCCTTTCCTAACAAGGCTTGACCGACTAGTGTGATTTACTTCTTTCTAGGACTTTCCTTCCATTATCCTTTCTAGTTTGTAGAAGTTTCTATCCCTCTCCCTAGTGCGATTGGATTTGACTCATTTGAGTGATTATGCTGATTTAGAAACTTTCCTAATTTCCCTCTATGCCGATTTAGAAACTTTCCTAATTTCCCTCTTCCTATTGCAATTGGGATTTGAGTTGCTAATTTGGTGAACTAACGATTTTTTTTTTTTCATAAAAAGAAAAATAACAACTTTGGATTATATCTTTACCTTGATTCTCTTTTCTTCATGAGGAGAGATTTGGGGAAGGTTCCCTATAAATTTCGGTTCATTTGCAACTCACTTCGACAAAGGATTTTGGTGCATATGCAACACTCTTAGACCATTGAAAGTTGAAACACAAACGTGCTTTAATTGTCCCAACAAGTCAAATAGGTAGTTCTATGTATGATAAAGTAGTCTGGGGTTCCAATCCAAAACCAATTGGCTATAGATGGAGTAGCCCAAACCCTTATAAACCCATGTGAGATGTATTTTCTCAACACGCCCCCGCACGTGTGTCGAACTTTCAAGCCATACACGTGGATAACTATTTGGGTGACGTGGAGTCTGTGTGGCTCAAGGGGAGAGAGAGAGAGGAGAGAGATAGAAAGCACACACGTGGGTAACCCGCTCTGATACCATGATAAAGTAGTCTGGGTTCCAATCCAAAACCAATTGGCTATAGATGGAGTAGCCCAAACCCTTATAAACTCATGTGAGATGTATTTTCTCAACAGATCACCCACCCTAGTTAAAGACGCGGAAAAGAAAACAATGAGATGACTAAAGTGACTGGCATGAGAGATTTCTGATAAACAAAGAAAGAAAGGGACATATGATTCGAATGGCATATGATGATCAAGGAAATAGTGAGAGAACGTGAAGGCACATTGTGTAGGGCATCCAGCTTTCCTTTCAAAGCCAACACACTTTCAAAGTCTCTGCTCCAAACTGAAACAGTATAATGATATTGCAAAGTTCATGGTTGCATAGGTTATTTTATGCCAATGGAGAAAACCTTGAAGGAAAACAGAACCCAGACTTTTCCCTATTTTAATCTTTATGTGACATTGGGCATCTCTTGCTTTATTAAAGCTACACTTTTAAAATAATGTGTGATGTTTGTTCTTTTGAGTAAGGTAATGATCACTTTCACAGCACACTTGCTGCTTTGTGAGTACAAATCCAGTCAGGAAATCAGAATTATGTGCCATTTATCATCCTGAGAAAAGCAAACCAGATGGATCAGCTTTCATTTCATTGTTATGCAGAGAGATATCATCAGTTGCTTAAATGTACATGTACAATGACACAAGGGCACAGCTAAAGAATGAAGGGAATAATAGAAACTGCAACATGAATTTTTGACTCTGCCTCTTTCTTTGAGCAATTGTCAATAGAATGAAAACCTGTGCTGCAAACAACCCATGATCAGGATGAAGAACCAACAATCAAAGGCGATGGTGGAGGATGAGGACGTCTTGTTCGGCTTCTACCCCTGCGGGTTGTTGTGTAGGCTGGAGAGGATGATGCAGAAGAACAAGAAGTTGCTACATTTTCTGCTTGGCTTGTTAGTTTCTTCTCGTCTCCTTCATCTGCCTTATCGTCGATTCTGTGATGACGAACTTTTGTTGAATTTATTGTTACAGGAAGAACACAATTGCATAGGAAGCCTGCAATACACAAAATGAATTTCAGAGTTATAACAAGATCGGCAACACAAACAGTGTTAAGTTTCAAGGACTTGATAACAAGGTCTACATCTGTTATGAGAAATATTTAAATAAAGAAACATAGCAGGATTAGATAACAAAGTTGAATTGCTGCGGACAACAACATCCCCACTATTTCAGGAGGACTTCTAACTTCTAAGTTCTAACAACTAAGTGCATCCATGTCTAGGGCTCGTTAGATTGTAATTAACCATTTCCCATGAAATATGACGAATATTGTAAGAGTTGGAATGAAAATGCAGAAGTCAGATCAGTTCTTACCGATTCTTGCAAGCCGATTAACCCAATTCGGAATTGGGTTTCCAGTTAATCTAATACAAGCATCATTGCAGAAATGGTTGCAGTTTTTGGTGATCAAGTTGTATGCATTCCCTCTGTATTGCTCTGCAAGCTGTTCCATCACTGTTCTCACCTCTAAAGGCCCAACATCCGTTTTCCCAATCAAAATTGATTTCCTAAATGTAAATCCATCACACTTTTTTGGTTCCCCTTCAAAAATCCCAGTTGTTGGATAGTCATGAGCTCCAAATGCATACTCAATCCCATGAACTGCACAATAAAATCCAATCAAAACCTCCACAAAAACAGAACAATGACATACAATAAAAACAGTCAAACTGATACCTACAAACACTATTAGAAAAATCCCACAAATATAGGAGAATCAAATCAGTACCATAAGAAAATGTTCATGACTAATTTCTACCGAAGCTGCTAAAAATTATCAAACTTTCAATTGCAAATCATTCAAAATTCAGATTTTATTTTTCATCAGCCAAAGAATAGAGATTGAATCTACCAGACAAGTACACAGATTGAGTAAAAGATCCACATTACGTAAATCCCATCTCTAATATATGTCAGCATATACGATAGATCGAGTTCACAGTTCAAATTTTTCAAAACTAACAAATCCCAGATAGATTATAAGCGACACTATGAGGATAAGCCAAAGTAGTACAAACCTTGTACACCAGAATGATAAACTCCAAGACCAAGCCAATAAGCGTAGCCATTATAAGGTGTCAGATCATAAACGTTCAAGAACACAGGCACCGATCCATTGTCGTCAGTGCAGACACTCTTTCTGCACAGCATTCTTGTCCTCTTGTTGTTTCTGCTGCTGCATTTAGAGACTGAAAGCTTATATGGGCACTGTCATTTTCACACAAAGCACCCACTTCCCATTATGAACTAGAAGAAGAAGAAGAATAAGAATCTACTCGATTGCATCAGAATTCCAAGTCACTTTTCTGAGGGTTTTTAAATTGTGGGTTCTTGGTTTTGAGTTGAGTTTTGTAGATAGAGAAGAGAATGGAGAAGAATCTTGTTGATGGGTTCCACCGTGAAAGGTGGTGGTGGTTGTCTTTTAAAAAATAACAGAGAGATAAAGAGAGACTCTGGTTGTTGTGGGTTCTGTCACTTCTGTGTTTGTATCACTGAACAACTGGGCTTCGATTTGACTGGAATTACAGCCAAAAGCCTCCTTATCAGAATAAAGAATTTGAATTTTTTGGGAGAAAGTAACGTACACTCATTATGGTACATAGTGGGGTGTCATATTAAAACAAGGATCGTGATTAGGGTTTGTTTTTTTAATTGAGTTTTACAGAAAAGGAATTCTCTTGGGGCATTCTCTTTCTGAAGAAACTACTGTAATGGTGGCTTTTGGGAGCACAGAGAGAGAAGAGCAGAGGACCCAAAGCCAGATAAGATGAATCATGAAGATGATTAATGATAGTTTATTAGTATGAGGCTGATTACAAAGTCTGGGGGATTTATGGGTTTTAATTATGGTGCAAGGTCAAACGTTTTTTTGTTTATATTTTTTATTTTAAGGTAAAATTTATTGCTAAAATAATGGTCATGAGGTATATATCTTAAATCAGCCTACCGACTTCTATCAAGTCTACCATAGATAGTAATAAGTAAAAACACCAATACCCTCATTATTAACACATAAGCTCAGAAAAGAACCTTAACAACGAAACAAAACGCTCATACCTAATCCTTTGGAAACGAAAATTAGCTGACAACGATCTCAATTGGCGACCCCTAGCAGACTCAAAACCAAGCACAAGACGCTTCATATCATTATTCATGTAAGAAAGCTTGAAGACTAAGAGGACGCTTTCAACAGGACAAAAACCCAGTTCAAGAACAAATACCTAGGCCCAACTGTGCTCAGCAGCACCCTCACCAAGTCTGGTCCAAGAGGCAGGCTCATAGGCCTAAGCCCAGCCCTGGGAAACCCGCAACTTCTGCCTCTTCTCAATCGTAAGTAGAGACCCCGATTCCGGCAACAGCAGTAGACAGGCAACTTCCGGCGGCCACCTGATCACTACGCCATAAAAGAAATCATGCGACGGACAAAAATCGTCTTAAGCGACGGAAAATCTGTCGCTTAAACACTTAAACGATGCAGATATTAACATCTGTCGCTTAAACATTACCTTAAGCGACGACATTCAATATCCGTCGCTTAAATGCATAACACTTGAGAGACAGACAAATGTCGTTGCTTAACACTAGAGCGACAGACATATACTGTAGTTTTGGCATATCTTTCACATTTTTTGCGACGGATTTTCGTATTTCTTTGTCGCTTAAAATATTTCTTAATTTCTTCGTCGCTTAAGTACTATCTTAAGCGACGGAGTTTGTTATTTATCCATCGCTGAAGTTGTTACTTAAGCGACGGATTTTGTTATTCTCCGTCACTAAACATAGTATTTAACCGACGGATTAACTTGTTTGTCCGTCGCTTAAGTGAACTCCTACTGTTCATCACAAAACCTGGTTCTATAATGGCCTAACCTGAAAAACGCAAAATTTCACAAATTTATTCAAACCAACACATTC
This sequence comes from Potentilla sterilis, assembly GCA_963682095.1. Lineage (NCBI taxonomy): Eukaryota > Viridiplantae > Streptophyta > Magnoliopsida > Rosales > Rosaceae > Potentilla > Potentilla sterilis. Next base: position 25,294,852 of record OY821754.1, read on the forward strand.
AAACTAGAAATTTCAAACCAACACATTTATTCATACATAAACTGTTTTGAGTTTACAAAAGCTAATGAAGGAGAATGAAGGAGCTAATGCCAGAATGGGGAGATGATATAGTGGAGAACTCATGGAGGTGGAGGAGGAGCTGAAGTACTTGCAGACCGAAGATGTTGTGCGGCCAAGATCCTTGCAATTGTTTCCTCCATCTGGCGCATACGCTCTGCGGCCGTTGCTTGTTGCTCCATGTACTCCGCCCTTATACGCTATGCGGTCGCTTTTTGTTCCGCCCTGTACTCCGCCGACAGTTGTTCCTTGATTTCACTAACTTGAGCGTGCACAAGTGCGTCTACATCTATATGTCGTGCGCCCCCTCTCTTCTTGGGTTCCCGCTGCATGCATCTGCCCACGCCTCGGAAGTCCGTCCCTCTATTTTCACCAACATGAGAGACTATGACATCGATTTGGTCGGTAATGGAGAGAGGATCTTCAGGTGCAATATCTGGGTATTTCTCCCTCCTTTACTGTAGTCGTTGGTTTACACTTTCTTTCATCGCTACCTACAATAACAGACAACCAATCTTAATAAGCAATTTAAGAGACAGTAGAAACCATCATACAACCATATCAAAAAACAAAAGTCTCACCGCGTATAGACCGCCCAAAGGGTCTTTGGCATATGCGTCCTCGAATGCACGGACGAAAGGGGCTGGATCTCCTAGATTCCCATGCTTCTCTGCCCTATAACTGAAGGCGGTTGTCCCAGAATGGTGGTCCATCCCTTTCAGCCCCTTTCTGAGTTCCATCATTTTCGCACATAAGGCCTGTAACAACAATCAACACTTTTAAGATTAGAAAAAAATTAATTTTCCATCTAAAGAGAGAGAAACATAGTGATTACCACATGGTCAGGGTCCTTGAAGTGCTCCAGCAACCACTCCCATTGAGCCGGACGGTGGAGAAACTCTTTTGGAACGTCGTCCCCAAATTTCACCCAATCTCGTCTAACGTCAAATTTCCAATCCTTGAAGCGATCGGCTGCAGTTGTCTGGATGAAATTGCACCAACCTTCATGATCCGGTGGGATCTGATATAGTACCTAGATATACAAAATGGTTAAACATTAGTAACAAAACAGAAAAAAAAAATTACTAAGAAAAGTAACAAAACATATCAAACATTAATCTTACCGATATGTAGTTATACACAATCCCTTTGTGTTCCACCGCAAGGTCTCTGTAGGTGGGGGCTATCATCGGCACATTATCCTTCACACATCTGCCAATGTCCCTTGAAATCAGGCCATGGAGCTCCGGATTTACAAGGTCCTTGTGGAATTCAGAATACTCCGCAACGATCTTTCCTCCGGTAGTCCGAACTATTTATCGAGTCTTCGCACCAACCATGACACCGCGCTTCCTTTTGGGTGTTGTATCTGCATAGACAAGCAATAGTAACTAACCATTAATTCCCTACAAGTTTAACCAATCACATTTGAATCACAATACTCATGTAATAGAAAAACAGACAATACAAAAGTTGATACATTCAAAAGTCAAAAATTACATGTTGTTTCAAGTTCTTGCAGTAAATGTTGCGCACAATCGTGGACGCCGTAGATGCAGCAGAACTGTGGGTGCTACTGGGGCCGGTAAACGGTGGCGCAACTAGTGGGAGTGGGGAAGCCGTTAGTGCTGGTGAAGGAGCAAAAGGAGAAGTACCAGAAGCAGGAGCAGAAGGAGTTGTGGAGTCAGAAGCAACACTGGCCGCATTCGCCGTAGCTGGTGGCGGTACTGGTGGTTGTGATCGTCTGATCAGCTCCTGCCGTAATAGACGGTCCTCGATCTCGACGACCTTCTTCATCTTTCCTCCTCGATGTTTTGGAGGCATCGCTGAGAGAGACGATTTCAGGTGTGGTGGTGGTGGTGGTTTGGTGGTTTGGTCGGAAGATGTTTTTCCCATCCTCATACTACATCAAACACGTAAACCAAACTAGTTAGATCAAAAGAGTGATAATAAAAGGTGGAAGGATATCTCTATACTGAACAATAGCATACATAGCCAAATAACCAAAGAGCCAAAAATAAAATATACAAGAAAAGCAACACCAAATGTAAGCGAGATAAATGAGTTAAATGATTAAATCTATCAAAAAGTGTGAAGGCCTGAAGAACACAACTTCCTTTTGCACAGTCATAAACAAGTCCACGAAAAATAACTTCAACTTAAATCTTATATTATACTGAGCTATCCCTGAATCAGTATAGGCTATAGTTAAATGGAATGGGATAAAATTACATCACAAATTCACAATCAAAACTAATATGAAAGAAGAACTATTGCAGTCATGGCACAAACACAACTAAGAAAAATTTCTCAATGCCAACAGTCATACAAAGATGACATATACGTTTAGTTTAAGTATCTCATAAGGTCCAGACTCCATAGTACATACCCATAAAGTTGAATGCATCTGTTGTTTGGTTCCTGGGGAAATAACTGAGGAAATACTCAAAATTTCACTATTCGACTTAATCTCTATGGAAACAAACAATGAAGAAAGAAAGAAAGAACATGAGTGAAAATAGAAACATGAGGCAAAGACACACACACACACACACCATTCGTAAACCGTCGGAAACAGAAGCAGATTCAGGGTCGATTTGCCTTGCCATTGGGGACCCAAAAAAGCTCAATCAGTGCTAGCTAGAGTCTGTAGTTTGTACCACTCTAGAGCTGTGTACTTTGCACTATGCTAACTGGGCTTTGGCCAAATGGTAAAGAGGGAGAGGACCCAAAAGGAATTAAAGATCTCAACTTGTGTTTCACTTGGAGTATTTTCTCTAATGGATGATGTAAGAACCTTTTTGGACTCAAACTCTATCTGTTAATATGATCAGTCATTGTTGAATAGGTTTTGGCTTAACAAGAAGCAATACAACTAAAACTCAGTTGCAGAGAAGTTTATTAAGTAGTATATCGCTTAACAAGCATAGAGGTTCATTGTATTAAGACCTGTAGTACATCGAATTAGTATTGTGATAGAACTAAGCCTTTGCAGTTTTAGATTTAGTATTTGATCAGTATTAGGATTCAGTTATGGGATTGAATTCTAATTGATCAAATTGACCAGTATAAATATAAGGCATTAGTCCCTGTGTTCAATATCGTTTTGGCATTGAGAAAACAGCCCCATTCTGTTTGCTTAATATTGAAACACAGAAGACTTTGTTCTTGCTCTATTGATCAGTTTAGTTTGTGTGCAGTTCATCTTTAGAAGCACAAGATGTCTGGATCTAAGGTTGCTATGAAGGGTGATTGGAGAAGTGATGAAGGTATGATTCCTAGTGCAGCTAGGAAAACTCTATTCCGCATTCTATATTGTGTTCTTGATTTATGTTTCATGTGTTTGTGTGAATATAAACTTGATCTTGATTTACAAATAATTGATTTATAATCAACAATTGGTATCAGAGCCTTTTGGTTTATAGATACACAAATCGTATACTTCAGAATTTTTATCAAGAACAGTTTAATAAAAATCTTCAGTAAATTTTGTTAAAATAAAAGAACCATCATGCTTTAATCCAAACAAAGAAATCTTGATTCGTTTTTGACTAATATCCGGGCACAAACCCCATTCCAGAAAATAGCTTTTCAATGTTACCGTTGAACTACATAACAGCTAGTTTTTGGAATTTTTTATCTTAAGCAAAACTGAGGCTTAATCCTCATAAAAAGGGGATTCAAAACCCTGCTACAGAAAAACGAAATCAAGGAAAAGGTTTGATCTAAAACTTATATGCTTCTTTATGTAATCCTTAAATTTAAAATTTGGTGCTGTGCTGAAGCAGAGGCAAAGGTATGTTTTCTGGATTCCAAAACTTGCGATTCAATTCTGCATCTGTGGGAATGTTCATATTATGAAGTGTTGACATATAGATAAAGTATTCGTTGTGGTTGACGTGTGCCCATATTTGTTCAATGATAATTGGTTGAAATCGTGTGATATGGAGTTTGGGGATATTTTGCTTCATGATGTTGTGATTCCTTGTTGGTTGTTTTGTTCCAATTTAAGTCTATTAAAATCTGAAGAATCATTAAATCTAATGCATCTAAAATATTAGAATGATTGATTAAGAAACTAAATTACAGATCAATAACTATTTTGCCAAAGCAAATTTTTACTGATATAACTTATAAAGGAAAATTGTGCAGTGCTCTAAAGTTTTATTTTTTTTTTGTTTCCAAAGAAGCATTCAAACAAGATTTTAAAGCATATGCAGAAGTATATATATATGTTCTGGGATTGATACAGATTTTTGAAACTTTTCTTTGTCTAAAGACCTTGACTGTTTTCATCAAATAACCAATTCTGCAGCATATAGTATGCTGAATTCAGAAACTACAGAACTACAAAAATTTTATATCATAAAGATGTCATTTTTGTGTTGCTTGAGTTTATAAGATAAGTTGATATTATGTCTTATTTGGTTTTTACAGTAGCCTAACACATAGGAAAAATTCGTATACAACTTTTGTTTTGTTTTTTAAGGTAACTTCGCATCATTAGGACAAGTAGAATATCTGAATGGCAACAACTTTAGGAAGTGGAAAAAGCAAGTGGAGTTCTATTTGGCTATGCATAACAATATGGATTACTGTCTGCATGCGCCTAAGCCAATTCATGATATTGATGAGGAAAGTACTGAAGAATTCAAGTGGCATCATCATGAGTGGTATAGGACCAATTGAATGGCAAAGAATGTTATAAGTTACACTATGTCTGAGATAGTGAGAGGATCAATTGAGGATGCTGTGGATTTCATGGCAACCATATATGAGAAATACATTGCTAATGAAAGAGCTGAAGCTGCTAGATTGAATAAAGAATTTCATGAGATTAAGTTTGATGGCACAAGTAGTGTGAGAGAGCATATCATGCATAAGGTTCACATCAATGCAAAATTAAGGGAGCTTCAGATGGAAATCACTGATAATCAGCTGATCCATGAAGTTTTAGACTCTCTTCCAATTAGCTACAGCCATCTTAGGACCACTTATAATGCTTCAGATATTAAGTGGACCATTAATAAACTTATTTCAATCTGTGTGGATGAAGAAAATAGAATCAAGAAGGAGGCTGGACCAACTACTGCAGTTCATTTAGTTGAGAAGCCTAAGAAGAAGACAAACAAACTTAAGGTTAAGCAGACCACCAACTTTAAGGCTTCAGCAAATTTCGGTGAGCCAAAACCTGTCAAAGGTTTCAAACCTGAGAAAGGATACAGTTCTGTCAAATTCAATTGTTTCTTCTGTAAAAAAGGAGGACATATGAAAAAGGATTGTAGTGGATGTAAGGCTTGGATGATTAAGAAGGGTGAGTCTTTTCAAGATTTTGTTTTTTCTTTAGAAGTTAATTTTCTTAACGTTAGTACACACACTTATTGGCTTGATTCTGGTTCACCAATACACATTACTACATCTCTACAGGGTATCATAAGGAGGAGGGCTCCAAGGACAAGTGAGCAAAATGTGTGTGTGGGGAACGGCCAAAAGGTAGCAGTGAAGGCCATAGGATGCTTGAAGATTGATTTAGGCTTAGGCAATTTTATTTCTTGAGAACGTTTATTACATTCCCTCTCTTAAGAGGAATTTGATTTCAGTAGGTCTTTTGGTTGGCATTGGATGCAAACTTATTATTGATTTTAGTGGAATAAAGATTTTTTCAGAATTCAAAGTATCTTGGTTGTGGTTCTTTTTCAAATAATTATCTTAAACTTGATTGTTTAGTGATTAAGAATGAGATTCTTATGCTTGAAAATAATGCAGAAACTATAACTGAAAACACAATTACAGGAGTTAAAAGATCTTTATTCAACAATAAGTCTGCTTTTCTTTGGCACAGAAGATTAGGACACATTTCCAAGAAGAGATTGAAAACACTCGAGAAAAATGGAATTTTATCTAGCTTGAACTATACTGATTTAACTGATTGTATTGAATGTTTCAAAGGCCAATTGACAAATAAGAGAAAAACCACTGCAGTAAGAAGTCATAAGCTATTAGAACTCATTCATACAGATATATGTGGACCTTTTAAACATAAGACTATGTGTGGAAATATCTATTTCATAACATTCATAGATGACTACTCTAGATACTGCTACATATACTTACTTTCAGAAAAATCTCAAGCATTGGAAGCTTTTAAAATTTTTAAAACTGAAGTCGAGCTCCAATTAGAGACAAAAATTAAGACAGTAAGATCAGATAGAGGAGGAGAATATTATGGTAGACATACAAGTGCAGGCCAGCAAAAGGGACCATTTGCAATGTTCTTACAAGAGCATGGCATTAAGGCACAGTATTCTACACCATATACTCCAACTCAAAATGGCGTAGCTGAGAGAAAAAACAGAACTCTTCTCAATATGGTTAGACCTATGATGTGTGCTTCAGGTCTACCAATCTACCTATGGGGTGAAGCACTTAAGACAGCAAATTACATCTGTAATAGAGCACCCTCTAAATCTGTAGATAAAACACTTTTTGAGTTATGGTGTGGTAGACAACCTAGCTTGCATCACTGCCATGTGTGGGGTTGCAAAGCTGAAGCTAGAATTCCAAACATACTACAAGAAAAACTAGGTCCTAAAACTATTAGTTGCTATTTTATTGGTTACTGTGAAAAATCTAAAGGATACAAATTCTATACACCTAAAAATAAAACCAAATTGATGGAAACTAATCAAGCCAGATTTTTGGATGAAGGTGTATGCAGTAATGATTTTGAGGATTTATCCTTAGAATTTGATGAGATTATTGAGAATGAGGATTCAGTACAGATATTGCCTCTAGTTCAGAACACAGTAAGATCAAATACTACTAATCAAATGCAAAACCAGTTAAACACAGGAAATTTAGTTCTAGAGCCTCAAAATCAGAATACAGATCAGCCTTTAGATGATCAGATGGATTTAGATCCTCAGGATATAGCTATAGAACCTCCAAACTTAGAAAATCCTCAGCTCAGAAGATCTACAAGACAGAGAAAACCAGTTTATGGTGAAGGCAGTGACTATCATGTTTTTCTACAAGAGCAAGATATTTTAGCAGAAGATAATGATCCCTTGAGCTTCAAACAAGCTCAAAGTAGCAATGAATTTAGTGAATGGGAGAAAGCTATGCAAGAAGAAATTAACTCTATGTCTAAGAATAAAGTTTGGGAACTTGTGAAACCAGACCCTAACCATAAAGCAATTGGTTGTAAGTGGGTTTTTAAGACTAAAAGAGATGCAAATGGCAATATAGAGAGACACAAAGCTCGTTTAGTAGCTAAGGGATTCACACAACAAGAGGGTATTGATTACAATGAAACCTTTTCTCCTGTATCTACTAAAGATTTATTTAGAATTATAATGACTTTAGTCGCACATTATAATATGGAATTGCATCAAATGGATGTCAAAACTGCATTTTTGAATGGAGAATTGCATGAAGTTATTTATATGAAACAACCTGAAGGTTTTGTGAAGTCAGGGAAAGAAAATCATGTATGCAGACTTAAGAAATCAATCTATGGTTTAAAAAAAGCTTCTAGACAATGGTACAAAAAATTCGATTCAGTTGTATCTTCTTTTGGCTTTACAGAAAACATAGTTGACGAATGTGTATACCTCAAGACTGCAAAAACTGAATTTATATTCTTGATTTTGTATGTGGATGATATTCTTTTAGCTAGCAGCAGTGTTAAACTACTAAATGAAACTAAATTTTTTCTGTCAAAGAATTTTGATATGAAAGATTTAGGTGAGGCTTCTTTTGTTTTGGGAATTGAAATTAAGAGAGACAGAAAGTTAGGGGTTTTAGGCTTATCTCAGCACAATTATATTCAGAAAGTGCTAAAAAGATTCAACATGGAAACATGTTCTCCAGGAGATGCCCCTATGTCTAAAGGTGATAAACTGTCTAAAATTTCTAAAAATGGGGGGAAGATGATTCAAATGGAGAGAAAACCATATGCCAAGCTTATAGGTAGCTTAATGTATGCACAAGTTTGCACTAGGCCAGATCTTGCATTTTCTGGAGGAATTTTATCCAGGTTTCAATCTGCACCTACTCAAGAACATTGGGTTGCAGGTAAGAAGGTCCTTAGATATTTACAGAAGACCAAATCTCATATGTTGGTTTATAGACAAGTTAAGAATTTAGAATTAGTAGGTTATACTGATTCAGAATTTGCTGGGAATTTTCTAAAATCCAAAAAGTCTACTTCAGGTTATTTTTTCATGCTTGCTGGTGGAGCTGTTGCATGGAAAACCATGAAACAAGGCTTAATAACTACATCTACTATGCAGGCAGAATATATAGCAATATATGAAGGAGTTTGTGAGGGACTATGGATTATGAATTTTTTTTATATATACTGAAGTCTTGAGTTGCATTGTTACAAATCCGTTGAAAATTTATTGTGACAATGAAGCTACAGTATTTTTCAGTAAAAACAGTAAGAGGTAGCAATTCTAAACATATTGACTTGAAATATTATTCTGTGAGACAAAGAGTTAAACGTAAAGAGATTGATGTTTTAGATATAGATACAATTTCTCAACTAGCAGATCCTTTCACTAAGACACTTCCAATTGTGGTTTTTCAGAAACATGTGAAAAATATGGGAGTATTATCAGAATTGTATGCTTGAGTTCTGTGGGAGCTCATAAAGTTTTTTCTGTTTCTATTTTATTTTATTTTATTTTCTTTTTAGTTTGTGTTATAAGTAGCTTTTCCAGTTGTAATCTTATTTTGAGAACAACTTGTAATTTTTCACTTGATCAATAAAGACTCGAGGAATTTCATTCTACACGTATTGTTATTAGATTACTTATGAAAGTGTTTTAGCTGAACCAATTTTGTTTTACTTTATAGAACATAATATCTTACAGTTAAGTTTTCATTTAAACAGCATTCAGTTTTAGTAAGTTGATGTTACCGAATTTTGATTATATCAGAATTGAGGACTGTGAGTTTTTTGACATCTCAGGTGGATATGCTTGTTGAAATTATTCTCACTCTATCACTCATAAGCTTATGTGATTATAGTAACTCTTGTATGTGATCTTTAATCATTTTGATTATTAATCATCTATGATTCTAGGTTCTGCATTATGTTGCTATGAATTGACCAAGCTGAATGAACTATGAGTTTTGTATGCTTCAGTGCACATTTCAGTTGTTAGCTTTTCATTGATTTATTCAAATGATCTGATATGAATGTGTTTGGTCCAAGTGGGAGATTGTAAGAACCTTTTTGGACTCAAACTCTATCTGTTAATATGATCAGTCATTGTTGAATAGGTTTCGGCTTAACAAGAAGCAATACAACTAAAACTCAGTTGCAGAGAAGTTTATTAAGTAGTATATCACTTAATAAGCATAGAGGTTCATTGTATTAAGACCTGTAGTACATCGAATTAGTATTGTGATAGAACTAAGCCTTTGCAGTTTTAGATTTAGTATTTGATCAGTATTAGGATTCAGTTATGGGATTGAATTCTAATTGATCAAATTGGCCAGTATAAATATAAGACATTAGTCCCTGTGTTCAATATCGTTTTGGCATTGAGAAAACAGCCCCATTCTGTTTGCTTGATATTGAAACACAGAAGACTTTGTTCTTGCTCTATTAATCAGTTTAGTTTGTGTGCAGTTCATCTTTAGAAGCACAAGATGTCTGGATCTAAGGTTGCTATGAAGGGTGATTGGAGAAGTGATGAAGGTATGATTCCTAGTGCAGCTAGGAAAACTCTATTCCGCATTCTGTATTGTGTTCTTGATTTATGTTTCATGTGTTTGTGTGAATATAAACTTGATCTTGATTTACATATAATTGATTTATAATCAACAGATGAAGCCAGTGATAGGCAAGAGAACAGAGAAACTGACAGAGAGAATGTGGGAGGGAAGGAGAGGAAAGCAGTTAAAACTGGGAGCTCTGAAGCAAACACAACGTGTCAACATGGGACTAGAATAGTCCTCACTACGGTGGCCTAGGTGTCTCTCTGTTTAAACAACTGGAAATGGCAAAGTCATAAGTGCAACATTCATCTTAAAATATTCCTTTCTGTCCTAGAATTAAGACCACTAACAGATTATGAGCAGCACAAGAACTAGCTTAAGCATAAAAACAGTGACCCAGTTCCTAAATTACCAATCTTTCATCAGATTACAAACCCAAATAGAGAAAAAGTGAGAATCAAATTCAAGTAAAGAAGCGAGGAGTTGATACCTGATCAGTGGTGGCGGGGGGGGGGGGGGGGGGGGGGGTGGGGGGGTGGGGGCAGAGGTGTGGATGCAGAGACGGCGGTTGCGGCAGTGAGGAGAGAGAGGCTACTTCGAGAATTGGTGGTGTGGAGGTGGAGGCGGCAGTGAGGAGAGGGAGGCAGCTTCGAGAATTGGTGGTGTGGAGGTGGAGGCGGAGGTGAACACAATTTATATTAGACACTTTAAGTGACGGAAGTAGCATAACCCGGTCGCTTAAGAATTTTTAAAATTTCGCTGAAATATTTCACGGAAAAATATTGGCGCCCTAATTTTCCTCTTATGCGACAGACACAAAGTAAACTCGTCACTTAAAAGGGTACTTAAGCGACGAGATAAAACAAATTTAGTCGCCTAAGATGATAAATTATTTTTGACATCGAACGTTAATATGGTTGACCGCTTCGATCGAGCACCGAACGTTCATAAAATGAGTTGATTTTTCTACACTACTCATATTTAACTATAACGATCACATCAGACGGTCAAAGTTTTCATTTTCGGAATTGAGCAATTATAATGACAACATGCTTACCTATGAAGCACCAATACGTGCCAAAGGTGTCGTATTGCGTATTGGACACGGATACGCGTACGATATGTCCAAATACGGTCTGACACGCTTGTCTGTCTTGGACACAATATGGACACGTGCGTATTTGTGTTAGACACATGCGTGTCTGGGTGGACACGAAAATAAGCATGACACGAAGGGTAGATTAGGGAAATGGAGGAGGGACTCCTCGGAGAGGAGGAAGAAGCCGAGGAGGGAGGGGTCGATTTCGGCGATCTTGGAGGTGATGGAGACGGAGGAGACGCGGATGTTTACGAAGCCGGTGTGGGTGAACCTGAATTTCTCGAAGAGGATCATGGGCCGGGTGTCGGCGGAGATCGTTAGGGATTTGATCTCCGCCGCGGCGAGGAAGGAGAGGGTTAGGAGGACCAAGAGGAGCAGGGGTAGTTTCGTTAGGAGGTGGAGGAGAAGCTTGGCGGTATGGTTGCATGTGTGGGTCTTTGCCGGACGACAGCAGGAGGTCGAGGAGAAGCTTGGCGGTGGTTCGGTGCGACGGAGAGAAAGAGAGAGAGTTCCCTCTCTGTTTGCGTCATGGTGGAGAGAAAAGAGAGAGATTGGGCCAAGAGTAAACCCAAGAACAGAGAGAGTAGGAACTCCTCTCTATGATCTCAAAGCTTTAATCTTTTCATGGTGAAACCCACAACCCAAAACCAACAAAGCTTTGATCTTTCTGGGTGTTTTGGTCTGTGTTTAGAAAGAGCTTAATACCCAACACCAAAGACAGAACAGAAAGGCTTGTTTCCCTAGGCTCTCTGCTTTTTATCTAAAACCGTGGGTATTTGCCTGCTTTTAATGGTCACAAATAAAATACGTATAACAAAACACCTTCATCTTTTGCTATCATGATGATGAATTGAACATGTTTTTTGCATTGTAATTTGATTATGAAATTTTGTTTGAATTTAGATTTGGATTTGGATTGACTAGGTTTTAATTTTGTAAACTATTTTTTTTACATTTCACATATTTTTGTTATGCATATTTATAATATTTAAAATAAAATTTAGTTAACGTGTCCACCATGTGTCCATATTCAAAAAAAAAAAATTGGCTTGTCCGCTTATCGTATTGTGTAGAATACGGACACACGTACTTATATTCGTGCTACGTAGATGCTTACTAATGCGGTATAACTTGATTAATAGATTATACTCAAGTGTACAATTTTTCTTACACACGTATAAAAGAAGTCAAATTTTGAAAAATTCTGTGAAATAGTATTTTATCGTTATGACGAAATACAATGATGGTAAAAAAATCACTTAAATCCGATAAAATTAAAGCCCTGATCAATGCGGTCAACCGTATTTAAACTTATCTCTCTCTATGGGGAGTCATAGTATCGAGAGGTAAACGTTCCCAAATTTTTATATGGCTGATTACGTCTCATCTATTTAAGAGTTTAATGTTTGGAAGAGTCGACGAAACGAGGTCATCTAAAGGTACGTAATAGCGTTTTCGTGTGGTATGAATTTTTATATGGAATTCACTTAAGCGACGTATATTGAGAACATACGTCGCTTAAGCACTCTAAAGCGACTGTATTAGTCAATATCCGTTGCATAAGTAAATCTTTACTATTCACCACAGGTCCATAAAACTGTAAAAGGACATTTGAACAAGGATATGTGGTAAATAGTAGAGATTCACTTATGCGACGGACATTGACAAATACAGTCGCTTTAGAGCGCTTAAGCGACGTATATTCTCAATATACCTCACTTAAGTGTATTCCATATGATATATTCTCAATATACGTCACTTAAGTGTATTCCATATGATTTTACCAGAAAAAAAAAGTTTTCCAGACGAAAAAAAAAAAAACGGCCGACGAATTAAAATTTTCATCGGTAATTCTAAGGAATAGCCGACGATTTTATTTTTCGTCGGTAAAAAAAAAAAATCGTCGGCCATAGTTTAACCATAGCCGACGAAACCTTTTTTCGTTGGTATATTAAAAAAATCGTCAGTTATATTCATATTTCAGCCGACGATTTGTATTTTCGTCGGCCTTTCTCCGAAACATTAGCCGACGAAAATTTTTGGAAGTATGGCCGACGAAGTTGACATTTTCGTCGGCTATAAGTCTATATATTTTCAGATCTGGACAGCAGCTGCTCATTTAAAAAAAAAGGGGAAAAACGGGAGAAAGAGTGAAAAATCTGTGGGTATTGTTGAAATCCGTCCTCTCTTACATTGTGGAGCTATATATAGGTACGTACATATGTATATATGTTGATTTTGAGTTTTAGTGATTTTGATTTAGTAAGTGATTTTTTGTTTTGTTGTTGTTTTAGAGTTAGAATGTATGTATATATGTTGATTTTGAGTTTTAGTTGAGTTGATTTTAAGTTTTAGTGATTTTGATTTATTAAGTGATTTTTTGTTTAATTTGTTGTTGTTTTAGTGTTAGAATATAAATGTATGTATATATGTTGATTTTGAGTTTTAGTTGAGTTGATTTTGAGTTTTAGTTTAATTATGTGTTTTAATTTGATGTTATTTTAATTAGTGTTAATATATATATATATATATATATGTTAATTAATAGTTGTTGATATATAGTGTAATTAATAGTTGCTGATATATAGTGTAATTAATTAACTTAAATAATGGTTGATATATAGTGTAACTTAAATAATGGTTGTTAATTAATGGTATATATATATGTATGTGTTAATTAATTTCTTATTAATTAAAGTTATACATATACATTATTATCAGGCTATATATGGATCTGGATAAGAGTTGGATTTCGCTTCCAAGGCATGACCGACGATACACTACAGGAGTTGTGAATTTTTTGCAGTTCGTCGAGGAAAATGCAAACGGGAATGATTACCATTATTTCCCGTGCAAGAAATGTAAGTGTCGCAGTGATATGTGTCGATTTCCGATTAGGACAGTATGGGAGCACCTAAAGAGTAATGGGTTTTGGCCGAAGTACAAACGTTGGATATATCACGGTGAGCCATCATTAGATGGATCGCATGATCATGGGCAGTTTTTTGAGGCGGGCAGTAGTAGTACATCCAACGATCCAACAATGGCATTCGTCAACGACGTGTTTTCTTTTGAAAGCGGTGTACGTGGGGAACAATATATGCATGACCCGGTGCTGCCCTTCCCACAAGTTGTCAACACTGCTGCCTTTGACAAGTACAACAAACTGATTGCATTGCAACAGACCCCTGTGTCTTCAAGTTCTGAGAAGACAGTTCTTCAAAGTGTGATGGAGGTAATGAGGATTAAAGTCGAGACAAAATCGACTATCAGGCAAGTGGATGAATATCTACAGTACACTTCTTCGTTGTTGGAGGAGGGGAGGGTCATCGTAATCCTACCAATCACCGTAAGGTCCGAAGTATCCTCAAAGATCTAGGGCTTTCCTACATTAAGATCCATGCATGCGCATTTGACTGCGTTCTCTTCTGGGGTAAAGATGTAGAAGGGAATGACCTTGCTAGCCTTGACGCATGTCCGATATGTCAGTCTGACCGATATAAGTTGACGGGAGCAGGCAATAGGAAACCTGTGAAAGTGCTTCGGTATTTTCCGTTGAGAGATAGGCTTGAGCGGTTGTACATGTCAGAAACCACCGCAAAAGCTATGAGATGGCACGGTGAGCGGGACGCGGGAGACGCAGATATCATGACACACATCTCTGACGGAGCGGCTTGGAAGCATATAAACAATGAGTTTCCTCATTTTACGTCAGATGTCAGAAACGTCAGGCTCGGGTTCTCAACCGACGGGTTCAACCCTTTCGGCACCATGAGTCTTTCATACAGTATATGGCCGGTGGTTTTGGTACCTTACAACCTTCCTCCGTGGATGTGCATGAAGAAGGAATATAATATGTTGACGTTGTTGATTCCGGAGCCTGGTTACCTAGGAAAATGTCTCGATGTGTATATGAGACCATTGATTGAAGAGCTTAAGGTATTGTGGGACGTTGGTCATCCCACTTTTGACAAGTACAAGGAGGAGACGTTCCAGATGCATGTCATGGTTATTGGTACCATCAGTGATTTTCCTGCTTATGGGATGTTGTCGGGCAGCGTTGTTAGGGGATACAAGGCTTGTCCAGAGTGCCTCAGCGATTATGGGAGCACCCCTCATTGCAACAAGATATGTAGAATGGGTCATCGTGTGTTCCTTCTGGCGGATCACCACTGGCGTTACGAGTCCGCCGCATTTGATGGAACCGAAGAACACGGTGGTCCCCCCAGAAGATGGACGGGAAGAGAAATTTTAGCAGTGCTTAATGAGTACGATTTTGGGCCCCTCAACAATCATCCCGACATTGTAGCGGAAATACCTGAAAGGCCTGAGGAGTACAAATTCTGGACACATAAGAGCATATTGTGGGAACTCCCGTACTGGTGTGAGTTGCTGATCCGTCACTTCCTAGATGTTATGCACATAGAAAAAAATGTTTCTGAAAGTGTGGTGGGCACAACGCTGAACTTGGAGGGGAAGACGAAAGACGGTCCTAAGGCTCGCACTGATCTGCAAAACATGAATATCAGAAAACAACTATGGTTGAAACAAGGGAAGAGAAAAATGCCTCAAGCTCCTTACACCGTCAAGCCTGAGCATAAATCAGAAATTTTCCATTGGATAAGTCGGGCCAAGTATCCTTCAGGCTTTGCTGGAAATATAGCCAAGTGTGTGAACAGACAATTCAACAATCTTTACGGGTTGAAAAGTCCTGACAATCATATCTTGCTACAACGTCTCTTCCCTGTTTTCATTCGACCGTTCCTTCCCCGTCACGTTGTGGAGCCGTTAGTAGCGTTGGCAAGATTTTTCCAGAAGGTATGCACACGAGAAGTGAGAAAATCTTACCTCCGGGAAATGCAACAAGACATCGTTCATATCATATCTTCCATGAAATTTGAGATGATATTTCCTCCAAATTTTTCGACATCATGCCTCACCTCATGATCCATCTTCCTCGGCAGTTGTTGCTTACCGGTCCTGTGCACTTCACTTGGATGTATCCGATGGAAATGTACGTATTTTACACCTTATGTTAATTTCCTCATCAATATATGTGATATAGTATTAATGTATTATCATAACACTTTAAAAACTTGATTTATAGGCAACTTGGACAATACGGTGATTTTGTCCAAAACATATCCACACCTGAAGGATGTATAGCTGAAGCATATATTGCGCACGAGTGCATCACCTACATGAAGCTGTATTTAGGAGCGTTACAGGAAAACATACCGGAAGATGTACCTTCACAGTTCAATCTTTCCATACTCTCCGACGATGTTGTACTCGGTGGAAACATGCCAGTTTCCTACAAGTTGAAAGATTATGAGGTAGCCATTGCACATTGGTGGGTAATAATTAACTGTCCAGAAGTTCAATTTTGGAAGAACATGCATCTAAACTGTGACCGAGTAGGAGGTGATCTCGATTACCACAACCAGACATTCACAGAGTATTTCGGCCGCTGGGTACGTAACTTTAACACTATTCTATACGTATTTATATATTATTGTGTATAATTATTCATATTTATAGTGGATTCTGATGGTTGCAGATGGACCTTATTAAAAATGATAATCACCCAAATTGGTCGCACGAACTCAGACTGCTGGCGATGAAGCCGGTCTATTCAAAAGTTTATGCGACGTGCAAGGTGAATGGTGTGTTATTTCGATGTGAAGAGAGAGACCTCAGACTGAAAACACAAAATTCAGGGGTTATGGCCCATGGTGGGGATGATGGAGTTGACTATTACGGTGTTCTCCATTCAGTTGTGGAACTGCATTATGGGGAAGGCATGAAAGTGCACCTTTTCAATTGTAGATGGTTTGACACACGGCTGCAGAGCATGAAAACCGATCAATACGGCATAACTTCTGTGAACACTAGTACATCATGGTATGAGGACGACCCGTTCGTTTTAGCCACATGGGTGAAACACGTGTTTTATCTTGATGATCTCGCCAAGGGTGACCCGTGGAAAGTAGTCAACACTATCCACCATCGCAACATTTACCGAGCGTCTACACTTGGAGTGGCTGAACAGAACGAGGAAGGGGGCACCGCGTATCAAGAGCCCAACTCAAACGGTATTCCTGACTCCTCTTTTATTCGCCTAGACACGCCGGTGCGAATTCGACGTGAAGAGCCACTGCTTGTTGATGTTGATCCAAATGAAGAAACTAACGAGGACTCTAGTGGTGAGGAACGACATAGATTACCCCTATCGAGCAATTCAGAAACCGAAGAAGACTCATCCGATGATTCCGATTACAATCCGACGGATTAAGTAATTTAGATGATGTAATCCTTTCATTTGTAATTCACTCTTTTCTAATGAACGGGCGTGGGGATGAGCCTCCTAGTATAGGCTGGGTTCCAAACCCCTTAAAAAAAAAATTGAAATATGTTGGCTGGTGGGTTTCTGTTTTTTTTTTTATGTTCAATTTTGGTTATATATGAACAGGACATAGGAATACAAGAGGTGTAACACCACTGATTTTTTTATTTTTTTTGAAAGAATAGCCGACGAAAAATGCATTATTTCGTCGGCTATACTCATAATAGCCGACGAAAAGTGCGTGATTTCGTCGGCCAAAACTATATTGAAAAATACATATTTTATTTTAGACAGAAAACGACAAAAGAATAGCCGACGAGTACTATGTTTGATTTCGTCGGCTATGATTTAAAAAAAAAAAAACAAAAAAAAACCAGCTTCCATTTTCTATCACTATCGACAAACCATTGCTTCATCCTTCAAATGCAAATATGTCGTCAAATAAGATATGACCGAAATAATGAAATACGTCTACGGTTGAAAAATGACAAGATTCCGACAAAATCTGTGTGTCGAATGTTGCGGTTAACTGTGTTTTACTTCCGTTTTCCTATAGGTAGCCTGACGTTCGGTAAATATTTTGAGGAAAATTTTTATACGATTAGTTGCGTCTTATCGATTTGAAACTATTATCTGTTGAAGGTCAGGCCAAAAAACGTCATTTAGACAGGCCAATTACCATTTCTAAGCGTTTAAAGGGTTGACTCACCCGGTTGACCGTCCCGATCGAGCCTTTAATGTTGTCAGATGTAGTTGGATTTTTTTTCATACATGTATTTAATCTTAATGGTGATATCTGACGGTTGGAATAGATTTTCCAAACTTTTACATTCAAAATCGGAACATATGCACTAATGTTCCTTAACTTGTTTACTAAGTGTTTAAGTGAATGTATAGTTTCAAATAGTTACAATACGTACACTCTTCAAATGCAAATATGTCATCAAATAAGATATGACTGAAATAATGAAATACGTCTACGGTTGAAAAATGACAAGATTCCGACAAAATCTGTGCCGAATGTTGCGGTTAACTGTTGTTTACTTCCGTTTTCCTATGGGTAGCTTGACGTTTGGTAATTATTTTGAGGAAAATTTTTAAACGATTAGTTACGTCTCATCGATTTGAAACTATTATCTGTTGAAGGTCAGGCCAAAAACCGTCGTCTAACTAGACTAATTTCCGTTTTAAAGCGTTTAGAGGTTTGACTTAGTGGTTTGACCAACAGTTTAGCCGATGAAAATTATATGTCGTCGGCTAAACTCTTGCGATCCGCTTATTGTCCGCCGTTGGATGGCTCAGATCCAACGGTTTCTGATTTTCCAAAGTATAGCCGACGAAATATTTGAATTCGTCGGCTAAACTCTTGCGATCCGCGCCTTTTCATTGTCCGCCGTTGGATGGCTTAGATCAGACGGCTGCTGATCTCCAAAAGTATAGACGACGACATTCAAAGAATAGCCGACGACATTCAAAGAATAGCCGACGACATTCAAAGTATAGCCGACGATGTTAAAGTTTTCGTCGGCTATAGTGAAGATTAGCCGACGAAATCTTTTCAAATCGTCGGCTATTCTTTCGGGTATAAATCAGAAACTGTCGAACCCTAGCCGACTTTTTCCTCTCTTCCTCCTCCTCCTCCTGCTGCTGCTCCAATCTGCCGCAAAGATTTCGTTTCCGCCGCGCTGCTCCTCCTCCTCCTCAAATCGGTGCCTAAACTCTCCTCCAATTCCGGCCTCATCCTCCGATCCTCCTCCGATTCTCCTCCTTCCTCAAGCTATTCCGGCCGGCCTCCTCCTCCTCCTTCCCCTCCGCCTTCCCCTCCTCGTCCGACCCCCTTCCCCTCCTCCTCCGGCCTCCTCCTCCGATCCAGTTAAATCTTTTTTTTCAACTTAGTTTAATTTTATAAATTGTTATATATTTAATTTTAATTATATAAATTGTTATATATTTGTTAATAAATTTAATTTTAACAAATTGTTATATATTTGTTATATATTTTATTTTAATTATATAAATTGTTATATAATAAATTGTTATATATTTGTTATATATTGTTGAAGGAAAAACGTATTATGTGCCTTCGTCAATGTAACTGACGATAGATAATTATGTAGTCATTATTGTCATTAATGTATTTCCTATTACCGTTGTAATACTCACCCTATATAAAGGGGATTATCAATGAAATGAGTAGACCAATTCAGTATTTCCCACAACACGTTATCAGCACTTTGCCTAACCATGAGTTTTTTAAAAAAAAATCAAAAGAAAAAACCCTAAGTTTTTTTTCCCCCCGCCGCCGCCGCTAGCCTAGCTAGTAGCAGCCCTGCAACCGCCCTGCACCAGCACACCTCCGACGACGACGACGACGGACGCTGCTGCTGTTCCTCCGACGCCAGCCCAGCCCACCTCCGACGACGACCGGATTTGCTGCTCGGCTCGGCTCCCAGAAATTTGATTTGGGCACCCAAAGCTTGACAGCACCGGCGAACGACGCACCAGCAGCGCCGCATCAGCCCTAGCCCAGCCTCGTCGGCTCCTCCAGAAAGGCTTCACCTCTGATCGAGACCCTCGCACGAAGCCCTAGCGCGCCGCCGCCTGCCTAACCCAGCCTTGAAGAGCTGCCGATCGGCCGCCACCACACCTAGCAGCATCGTCCACGATCGGACCACCCACTTCTTCGATCGCCGCTCGGCCATCAACCCCCACACCAGATCGGACACCCATTGACGCCGGTCCTACAGCCTCGATCCGATCGCCGCTCCGACGACACCCGAGCCTCGCCGTAACTGAAGCACAGCAGCCCGAGTCAACGGCCCGATCCCGATTTCTACCGACGACAGCTCGTCGGGAAAAGGCTGCATCCTAGAAGTTCTGCCGACAAAAATTTCGTTGGCAGAGGTTGTTCGAACCGGTTGCAACTCGACCCGACCCGACCCGGTTTTCCCCATGACCCGACCCACGAAAAAAAAAAGGATTTTTTTGGGTAAAATTTAAAGGTAATATTTGAAATTACCGCATAGTAATTTATTTTTATTGTGTGACTATTTACTGTTTTACGAATTTAATAGTAAATATGAATTTTTTTTTTTTAATTTATATAGTAAATGTGAAATATATATGATTGAAGTGACTAATCATATGAATATTGTTTGTTTTTATGTGACTTATCAATTACGATGCGGCGATTAATATGTGACGACTATTTGGAGTCGGAGAACGAGCAATCGCTTAATATGCAGTTTATTTGGCAAACTAACAAGTAAGATCTAATTAACGTTATCATTTTCATTAAATCGTTAATGATATAATGCTCAAACTTATCTTATTATATTATGACATATATTTATGAAAATTTGAGCATCATTATATGTCTATTTTATTATGTTAAATAATTGTTTTTATTTAACATGTTATTTAATTTGAGCATTGCTATGATAATGCAAATCTCATGAGCAATACAATATAAAAATGGACAAACCAATTATTGTGATAAAGCATATTCACGAAGTAAGAAAAATATGACCATTACAAATTTTGGTCTTGAGATCCAATTTTAATTTCTTGAAAAATTTTTCATCATGGATATCTTCTTGATTATATAAAAAGCAATGATAATGAAATTTCATTAGCTTTACATGCAATGAATATGGAAAAATCAAAAATTTTATTGTGATAACGAAATTTCACAAAGCATTTGATTTCCATAAAGTATATTGGTTTATTTTAGTTGTCGTGAATGTCATAGACCGCGAAACTAATATATTTTATTCTCCCTCTATTTTATAGATGGTTTAACCATCACAGTTTAGTTTTGACATATTGGACTCTGAAGAATTTGAGTACCAAATTCCCCTATTAAGCAGACTAAGGCTTGAGCATGGTATATTTATGCAAATTGCTTTATGTAAATAGCTAAATAAATAATTTCAATATCTTGAATGACAATGTAAGGTCTAAGAAAAAAATCCCTGAAATTTAATTATGCAAAGTAATGCAATCACCCTAAAACAAAGGGCAATGATGATGTAAGTTATGAGAAAACAAAGAGTAATGACGATGTAAGGTCTTAGACAAAGAAATTTCCTGAAACAAATTATGCAAAGTAATGCAACAACCCTAAACCAAAGGGTAATGACAATGTAAGGTATGAGAAAAAGAAATTTTCTGGAACACATTTTGCAAAGTAATGCAACAACCCTAAATCAAAAAACAATGACGATGTAAGGTCTTAGAAAAATATATATATATTATTGAACAAATTGGACAAAGTAATGCAACGACCCTAAAACAAAGGGTAATTACCATGGACGTAAAATTCATATAATCATCCAAAAGTAAGTGGAAACAATGTAACATTTAAAAGATGACATAGGGGACATGTCATGTGCAGTGAAGCACTCTGTCATTGTTGTAAATCAATGAAGTATTGATACATATATTATAAGCTAGCAAAGAATTAGCTACGACTTTTAATAAATATGAAGAATCATATAAATACGCGGATTTTGGAAAAGTATCTTCAATATCCAACAAGAACATCGAAAATGAATTTACAACTGAAGACATAACATATGGGAAGAATATGTCAAATGACACATCTCATCATTGCAGCTATTAAAAGAGCAAAAAGGATTTTGCTCAATCCAAGATAGACTTTGATTAAGTCTACTTTTAAATTTACAAGATATCCTTATAAAGGCTATTACGCCTAAATACGACTTTTTGTCATAAATTAGACTTTTGGTCTTAAAGTTTCTCTCTCTAAATTGGACAAGACTAAATGTAATCGTTGGCATGATAATTTTTTGAATTTTCTCTAAAGGAATTGAGATTATTCAAATTTTATTCATAATACACATGATTCAATTTTCTACATCTAACTTTGCAAAGTATTGCATAAAGTAAAGCAACATATCATAATATAGGCATGAAACAAAGAACCGTGTGTAAAGAAACGCACAATGTAATCCCTAAAATAATAGTACTGAAGAACAGTAGTACTATATCAGTAGTATATGATAATGATTAGTATATCAAAGAAAGTAATAAGGATCAGTATATATTTTCCTTTGGGATTCATAATACACATGCCTAATTGGGATTAAAATCTTTTTTTTTATTACAATTCCCATTTCCCAATCGAGTTACTCTAAAGAACTTGAGTTACGTTTCGATATATATTGAACATATGTCAAATTGACAAATAATGCCAAGAGAAAATTGAATTTTGTTTTCCACATTATAAAGAAATTTAAGCCACGATTTTTCATGTGAAAAAGACACAAGTGAGAATTCATTTGAGCTCCTTTGCATTACCTCTAAATGACTGCGAATGTAAACGAGTATTAGAGAATATTATATGTCAACTTAGTAGGTTCTAAGTAACCGCTAATTAAATCCAACGTCATAAGAAAATGATCTTTTGGAATTCTGACATAGATTGGCTTTGATATGGAGATCCATACATTAAAGAAACTACTATGGACACCCATATTTTTGGATAAATAGAAGCAAACACCAGAAGAATATGGTTCACACACGAATCTGAGGACGATCAATGAACATTTTATCCTCAAATATTGTCATATAGGGTTGAAGACGTATGTTCAATTCCTAAATTCTGCCGCTCCCCCAATGTGGCATTATAATATATTTGATGCACAAGCATATGCATTTATACCTTATTATGCTTCTCCTATCCGTCATGATTTTATCATTCAAAGCCTATTCGTTAAAGCAATTATGATTGAGATCATCATATGCAAAGGACACATGAGTTTCTCATTATGTTGTTATATTGAATCAAAAGAGGATTCAGTGGATCGATTCAACCAACTTGCGGACACCATAGATATTTTATGGTGTTGGTTGTTGTGTCGACACGCTGGTCACGTGTCATGACACCATCCACAATTAAAATTTATGCTGCTTATGCTAGAAAGTCAAAGCACCTAGGCCGGGTTAATTTCCGTAGGTGTGATGATTTTATGGCTTATTATATGGGATTTGTAATGGACATCATATTCCTATATAAAAACCCAATTGGTCTCACGGAAAACGACTACAGTAATGGTCTTAATATTGGTAAACCACACCAATACTTCTGTTTTGGGTTATGCAATTTTTGCATGCAGCGTTACTTTTTCATCTATGGCCATCATCATTGAACCAATTTACACCATAGCTGGTGACTATGTGTGAGAATTTTTTAGGATTTCAAACGAACTTGTAATCCTTGAGCTCTTTTGGATTGACACGGATCTACAATCCTTGAGCTCTATTAAATGTTTTTATGTGCCAAAATTGCGCCGCCACAGCGCACAATGATGGGTCCATTGAGATGAATAAATATTTATGCTGGATATGAACTTCCAGCTATAGTCCGCTATGTCGAAACCTTGACAGGCGATCTCCTCACCGCTAGATTTGCGGTGTGTCACTTTGATGAGACAGTCTTCCCGTCGTTAGGGGGAGATAAGAACAAGCATGTTCAAGTGGAACGACAGGAATTGTCGTGGTTTGTCCCCACTGTGTCTCATCTCGATCCCCAAAATCACACAAAGTAAAGTGTGCAGATGTCTTATACATTAAAGTGACGAGATCATATAAACCTGCTGCAAATATACCTGCAAGGATTGTGTTTTATCAAAAGGACATGGTACCACCCAAAAAGAATTGGGTATTGCACTGCCACCATGGATGGTGGCATGGTGACGCCATAAGTGGCATAAATGGTGTCACAGGCCGTGGCTCTCCAAGGAAGAGGGGGAGGCCACCCTAGGTTCGATACATACTTGTGTAAAGGAAGAAAACAAGTTTGGCACAACCTGATCTATTGATCAGTGATACTCAAATCCGTCTCATGAGAATATTTCTGGATTGTGGTTATCATTGGGGGACGCCTCAAATGTTAGAACCAATCCTTAAAGTATAGAGATCTCTACAAACACATTACACTAGTGTACATGAGGACGTGGAATAATGAGTCTACTATCGAACCATACTTCGTTGAAAAATGTCAACTTAGTAAACTGGCCTAATGGAAAGAAGCGATCCAGTATAAACAAAGAGATAGGTCTTTTGGGCAGGTGACGCCGACACCGCAAATATAAACCCTATCAAATATATCTTTGTTAGAATGCGTAATGAGAATAAGAGTATGCAAACTCACCTTATGGCGCAAGGTCTCTCAAAAACGCACTGGAATCGACTACGAGGAGATATTCTCTCGTAATGGACTACGATGAGACAAACTCTCGTAATGGATGTCATTGCACTCCACTACCTTGTCAGTTTGGTAGTTTCCGAAAAACTGAACATGCAGCTTACGAAAAGTGATCAAAACATATATCTCTATGGGGATCTAAATTAAGAGATATACATGAGGATCCTAAACGGACTTGATCCACCCAAATCAAGTGACTCTAGATCACATGAGTACGTTTGCAAAAGAAATTGAAACGTTCACTAAAGTGACTACTTGATTGGAAAGGGATTGATGAATTATGCCCTTGCGTTTTCATTATGGATATATATGAACTCTAAATGAAATAAGAGAAACTCAGTGTATTGTAAATCCTAAGTTGAGAATGAAAAAGATTTTGGGAATACACAGTCTTGAAATGGAACTCAAGGACTGTAATGATGGTGATCATCCATCAATCGGCTTAGGCACTTTAAAGAATAAAGTGAGGCCTACAGATATTCCCATGATCAGTCGAAGTCTTTACTCTAACAATAGATCCGTTTTTCATCTAAAGGAAGATGACGAAGAAGTATTGGGAAATGAAATTCCTATACAAGTGCAATGACGCATGATTGTACTTAAACATAATATGTAAGACTCGACCTCTCATTCGATGTAAATTTGTAAAGCTATGTCTAAACTATGCGCCTACGCAACGCAAATCGTTCTTTCATTAAAGATATGAAAGATTTGGGCTTATTCAATCTCTACATAGAATGTGACATGATAAAGAAATTATCCACGTCATAGCTAACTATGCGTAAAGAAAAACGCATTAAAGGTGAGATAAGAAAATCTGTTATCACAGATCAATTTCAAATCTCTTAATGGTTCACTCATACTCTAGACGAAGTTATGACTATTTTGTTATATGAAGGTCATACCACGAGTGAACCTGATGTTCAAATATGAATCTATGCATTCAGTTCATGAACAACCTTATCCTCAAGATCAAAGTAAATCAAGTTGGATCTGAGGACGATGTGGCAAGATTTAGTTACTAAATCATTGCTCAAAGTCATATTTGGAAAAACATGTGAAAATGCATAACTATGCTAATGTTACTGAAGCTCCCTTGATCAAATGAAAGAATCAGGGAGAATCCCATGATTAATGTAAAAATCAGGGGGAGGTGCAGACATCAGGGGGAGTCTAGCACATACATGTTGTTTTCAAATGTAATAGGTGCGTTGCGCTCTTTTTGTCCTTCGACCAAAGTTTTATTTTCTCCCATTGGGTTTTTGTTACTTGGCAAGGTTTTTAATGAGGCAACACCACATGCACCATTCTATCTCTGACTCGGCACAAGGGGGAGTGTTGAAGGAAAAACGTATTATGTGCCTTCGTCAATGTAACTGACGATAGATAATTATGTAGTCATTATTGTCATTAATGTATTTCCTATTACCGTTGTAATACTCACCCTATATAAAGGGGATTATCAATGAAATGAGTAGACCAATTCAGTATTTCCCACAACATATATTTAATTTTAATTATATAAATTGTTATATATTTTTGTTAATATATAAATGGTTATTTGTATTTATATATATGTTACTAATGAAATATAGTTATATTTGTATATAAATAGTTATATTTAGGTTAATGGTTAGTATTATTTAAAATTAGTACAAATTTAAATATTAATTTGTTAGTATGTTTTGAAATATGTTAGTATTATTGGTTATTATATTAATTAGAATTTGTTATTTAATGTAATATAATTTAATATTAATTAATGTATTAATGCCTCAAGCTGCAGATGGCCGATGCATTGAGACAGTTATTCGGAGGCAGTCGTTCCAGATCCAGGGGTTCTGGAAGTTCCGCCGGTTCCGCAGAGTCCGACAGGACCCTTAGCCAGCCTGAGAGGACCACCACCCAGCCGCGGAGGAGTGTGGATTCATCCCAGCCGCGGAGGCCTGTGGATTCATCCCAGCCGCAGAGGAGTGTGAGTTCTCGGCACCAGACCCTTCTCTAGGCGAGGCGGCCGTCGAGCAGTTCACGTCCCCCTGTCGGGCCAGATGCTCCGAGGTTCAGTAGGCAGCTATTTCAGGACGAGATAGCTGAAGACGTTCCTCAGGTCCGTATGCCTGAGGTTCATCGGGAGCCGATGACGAGTCTGACGACGTCTGCTGCTGACTCGACTGAGGGGCCTACTCTCCCAAATCAGCTCTACCTCCCGTACAACAGTCCTGCGATACCCGAGGTCGACTTTCGAGGTGTGCCCATATGGCCTGCTATGCTTCAGTACGTGAGTGCTGCGAAGGCATACCAGCAGCAGCCATTTGAGAACCCTGACCTACTGATTTCGGCGAGGCGAAAAGGAAAGTCGACAGACGAGTCATCCAGTTCAGGTAACATTTGATTTTATTAATTAAATGTGATACGTCCCGAACCCTGTCTAAATTTTGAGTAATTTCATTTAAATATTACGCTCTTAAGTATTGTTTCATTTTGGTGGTTGAGCATAAACGGTTGAGACGAGTGGGAAAAAACGTTAAATTAAAACGTTGGGTGAGTTTCGTTTCGTCGTAAACAATTAAAAGTTTGTGACGGAAACTAAATTCTTTCCGTTTTATAAATGGGGGAAAGTTTCCAAAAAGGGAAACCTTCATTTTTTTTCTTTTTTTCCTTCTCCCCCGTGCCTCTCTCTCTTTCTCCTTTCTTTCTGTTTTTCTTCCTCTCCCTCCAGCCCGATACTCCACCGACCACCACCTGCCACCTTGGTCCGGCCACCAAGTCGAGCCCCACCGGCGCCGGAAGACGTGCGCCAGCCCCCTTGTCCTCCCTGCAGCAGCGGCTTGGCGCCCTCGCCGCCATTTAGCCGGTTTGCAGCCACCTCAGTGGGAGTTGAAACTCCCTTAACCGGCCATTTCTTGGCCTGATTTGTGAGGGGAAAGGAAGAACACGACGTCGGTAGCAACTCCACCCAAGGAATCGGATCATTTCGACCCAGGTAAGGAAATCTCAAGAATTGAAATTTCTAGGGTTTATGTGAATAGTGCCGAATTGGGGGTTTTTAGAAATTGACCCCCTTAGGCTTGAAATTGGTGATGGTGGTAGAAGAGAAAGTTGTTAGAAACGTGAAGATGAAGCTTATATCAAAATTTGGTAATTATTGGTGGCGGCGGCAGCGTTGACCGCCGCTGCCGCCGGCGGTGCCGCCGCCGGCGGTGCCGCCGCCGTGGGGATATTTTGAGATTGGAATTTGGTTATTTTTGATGAATGCACTGTGTTAACATTATTTTTGGGAATGTTTGAGATTTTTTTTAGGGGTTAAGTCATTTGTTCAAGGTATTTCGCGTTGTGGTGTTGTGGGGAGTTGTGTTTGGTGAATTTTGGTGTTGGGGGAGGAATGGCCGTCGGGACAGCCGCCATGTGCGGCGGCTGCAGCGGAGCCGGACGGCGGAGAGAGGAAGGAGAGGCATTTGGGTTGCCGTTTGGGTTGGTGTGGCCTTGGACGGAGCTGCCGCTGCTTTGGTAGCGGTGGCGGTATGGCTGCCGCTGCTGCGGCGGTGGCGGCGGCGAGAAAACAAGGGCCGATGACAATTAATTCCTACGTATTTAGGGTAATCGGAGGAGTACGTGCGAGTGAGGATATCATTAAATTAGATTTGTTACTTTTTGGTTGTGAGTGGGTTTCATTAAATATTTTTCCTACAGGTCGAGGAGAGCCTCAGCGTGAGGAGGACTCTGGACGGAGGTCGACCTAGTGCAGTGAGTGGACATTTGTTTTGAAATTGATGCATGCATAAATAATTGGTTTTATGGAGATTTAAATATATGGGGTAATTATTTTGTTAATGTTTTGAATTATCGAAGAGTAATAAAGTTATTTGAAATAATGATTTCTTCTTTTCGATTTTTAAATGGTTTATCAATTAAATTGGATTAACCTAATATCATTGAGATTATACGTATATTGATACTTAACTGGAAAATGAAATTTTCGTGTATTATATGATTTGAACTATTCGGATTTTATGACAGTCGAGATATGTGGACTTCATTTATTTTCTACGAGGCTGGATTGATGTTTAATTATATTTATGAGCATAAGCCTCGGATGTACGGTCCGGGAATCGTACAGATAGTTATATATATAAGGGGAAAGGTGCTTTTGGTTTGTTTTCGGATTTTTCGCCATACGAGGGTCCACGGTATTATTACATTTATGCTAGCTAGCGAGGCCTCATCCCACACGAGGTGACGACTTGACCATATAGGTCAGATTCACGCTCGGTGGTCGACGTAGGATGGTATATATTTGAGGCGGTGACGTGTCTAGGTGGTAGACTTAGACACGGGGGGAGTCAATAGGACTCTCAGACCCGGAGCCTGACGAGGTTCCAGTTATTTATGGTGGATGGACTTTCCCCTGTTATATGACCAATGAGATTTGGTCATGATGATATGTTTTCTTTTCCATTGACTGGTTGCGGGAATATTTGCTTTATGAGGTTTTCG
Organism: Potentilla sterilis; assembly: GCA_963682095.1. NCBI lineage: Eukaryota > Viridiplantae > Streptophyta > Magnoliopsida > Rosales > Rosaceae > Potentilla > Potentilla sterilis. The sequence continues at coordinate 25,323,811 of OY821754.1, forward strand.
ACTTTTAATAGATTCCCGAACCAGAGGGGCTGGGTTATGTTTTTATGGAAAGACTATTTATTTTTAAAATGACATTGTTATGGTCAAGACATGCATCGTGATTTTCTTTATATTATGAAAAATGTGGAAAGTAAAATATAAATGTTCGTTAAATTATTATATTTACTTGTAGAACTTTTTGTCCACTCACGCTAATGTTTTTAAATTACTTTCCACTGGGACCTTTGTTTTCAACTGCCCAGTTTTGCAGAGTAGTCCGGTGCCCGAGACAAGAATCCTAGTTCCTCTTTTCCGCTGCTTGAAGTGTAGGTTATTAGTATAGCCTACTTGTACTTTTTATTTTTCTTTGGTTGTATAGTGCTCTGATACTCGAGTGTGTATTTGTTGTAACTCTACTCTCACTACTTCTGGGTCGAACACCAAATGTCATGATTTTCGGAAACTTTTTAATTATCGTTTCTTTCTATATAAGTGAACTGTTGTTGGTTGGTGAGAAGTTACTTAGTTTCGGGGGAGCAGGTGGCTCCATGAGTCAGGCTGGATTTTATCGAAGTGTTTTTGAGTTTTGTTTTTCAGGTCAGGGTTGTCCATTTTAAGAAAGGTCATGCCGAATTTCAGGTAGAAACCTCTCTTGAAATGGTCCCCGCAGGATTTACTCTGGGTAACAGTGTGTTACTTGGGGCGGGTCCTATCAAAATGTTTTATTAAAATTAACGCACTAATATTTAATTTTATTAACCAATCGTCGTTTATGTGATAGGGACAGCCGCTAGCAGTTCAACGAGGAATACGAGAGGTGTCATATGTTTTGACACGCTCAGGAGAACTGTTGGGGGCAGCGGGAGGATCCGGATCAACGAACCTCCTAATCAGGAGGTTCAGGGGACAAAACGCCGCGACTACACGGGTTGCGTGGGGGCACTGATTAGGGACAGAGTCCCTATGTTGTGGACGTGGTGGGCTGATATGCCCGAAAAGATCAAGAGGGAGGTGAACAACGCCGCGTCGGTGAGTAATTTAAAAAATTTAATTTATTTTACTTAATATTTAATAATTTTCGTTATTGTTATAATTGTAAAACTAATAAAATATTATCTTTCAGACATACTTCGAGATTGCAGAACATAAGCAGCATTGGGCGGACGCAATGCAGTCGTTGAGGTACGTTGGGAATTCCTTATCTTATAATTTGAAATATTTTATGATATTAATAATATTTCTAATGCACTTTTGTTTTTTCCGTAGTTTCAAAGAGTGGAAGAACGAGCTCCGTTCCCACTTTAACCAATACGACAACCGTGGTCGTATGGGTACTCCCAGAGAGTTCATATTCAGGGAGTACGAGTTGCGTTGGTTGAAGACAGTAGACTTCAACAACCCACTTATGCAGGTAAATACTAAACTTAACTATAAATGTTTATTTTGTTAAAATTTTAATTATTAGTTTAATTATTTTATAATTATTACACTAATATTTTTTGATGCATTTTTCTAATATTTTATTATTTGTTTGAAGGAACGGTCTCGGGTAAACTCTGCGAACCGCCGCCGTAACACAACCCCCCATCATGGTGGTTCTAGGCCGTTTGCACAATATCAGGAGGAGGCGGTTAGAGATCATCTTGATAGCAACCCGTACGTGGAGACGTTCAAGATCGCTTATCCACAAGCGACAGAACAGCTCGTAAGTCGTTGATTTCGATTTTAAAATTTTAATTATTAATTTTACTTAATTATATATTTGTTAGAATATTAATTAATTTTTTTTTCCCGTTCAATTAGGAGAGGGTGAACCGGGCCGAAGAAGAGGTGTTCCAGCAAGTAGTTCGGGAGACACAACCGAACATTTCAGAGGCAGATCTGGCAGAAGCCCTGCGCCAGGTCGACCGATCGAATGTCCAAACGGCAGCGAGGATGTTCGACGCAGCCTTCCCAGACCGGTCAAACCAATACTACTGCCGGGGTTTGGGAAGTTCTGGAATAGGGCTCCTGAAGACCACTAAGGGAGGTCAAAAGAAGGGAGGTGGGGACAACCAACAGATGAGGGGGGAAGTGCAGAGATTGGCCGCAAGATTGGCGGCCGAGTCCCAGAGATCACAGGAGCTACGCCGCAGAACACAGCAGTATCATTTGGATATGGCCAGTTGGCATGCTGAATGCGACAGAGTTCGGCAACACAACTACGCTGCCCAACAAAACTGGTGGTGTGATATGTTCGCGGCACAACAACAAGCCCTTGAACCCCCGCCCTCGTTTCAGCCGTTAGTTGAACCTCCAATGCCTCAACCTCCCGATGATGACGAGCCTGATGGAGAGCAGGATGCTGGGGATGACGTGGTGGACTTTAGTGCTTTAGGTGATGATTAGGATTATATTTTATGTATATTGGAACAAATTAAATAATAAATCATTTAGACGTGTTTCTTGTTGGTGCAAATGCATGGATTGTCTTTGTGATTTGCAGGTTGCTTGGAATGGTAATTTAGAAATTAATTTAATTTTTTTCCCCCAAATGTAAGAATAGCTGACGATATTGGCATTATTTCGTCGGTTATAAGTACTATAGCCGATGATTTTTACCAATTTTCGTTGGCTATAAACTTTATAGCTGACGAAAATGACATTATTTCGTCGGCTATAACTAATTAATGCCTATTAAAATATTCTGACGAAATAACCGACGAAATAGATGAAATTGTCGGCTATATTTCAGAACAAATAGCCGACGAATTTCGTCGGCTATAGTTTACGATATCGTCGGCCATACTCGAAAATAGTCGACGAATTTCGTCGGATATTTTGCCCAGGTTTGGTCGACAAAATGAATTTTCGTCGGCACTGTCGTCGGCCATACCCGAGAATAGCCGACGATTTCGTTATTTTCGTCGGCCATTGGTATTACCGACGCCGTTTTTCCGACGACGTATAGCCGACGGAAATTTCGTCGGCAGAAGGAATAGCCGACGAAAATTCGGCATAGTCGACGAAATTTTTTTCGTCTGCTATTCTGTCCGATCTAGTAGTGATACGTCGGTTATTAAGTTAATTTTAATAACCAACACTTAAGCAACGGACATAGAAAATACATGTCGCTTAAGTTCTCTTAAGCGACTAACATATGATAAATATGTCGCTTCAAAATAAACTGGTTTTGTTTTTGTTAAAAATTTTATGCATTAAAAGTAGGAGGCTATAGTTATATGTTGATCAATCATGTTACATTCATATCTTTATTAGATATTTAAAACTTTGTTAATGGACTGTAAACAAAAAAATTTAAGGTAACGCGAAAACCATATATTTCGAGGAAATTCCAAACGATTTCAGACATCAGTCAAAAAATTTCATTAAAAGGCAGTTTCAATTAATATTTAAAACTTTATTAATGGAATGTGCATGTGGACGCGAAAATCAAAGAAAATGTCGAGTTACAACTCGTTAAAGAAGTTTATCAGATTGAAGATCAAGTTATTCAAGTTATTCAAATTTTCTTAAAATATACTGTTTTTTTTTTAGTAAATATTTTACAATTAAATTTAATTTTAATAAGCAGAACTTAAGCGACGGACGTAGAATATGCTCGTCGCTTTAGAAGACTTAAGCGACTGATAGAATAGTCTGTCGCATCAAAACCTACCATTTTTTTTTTTTAATGAATCTTGTGCAATAAAATTGAAATTTAATTACCAATCGGTCATGTATTGCTTAATTAGGGTTTACAAATTAGAGTTTACATAAAACACTTAATGAAATGATCAATTTTTATCAGATAGTTTTTCCTCATATTCAGCATAATCATCCTCTCTATCACTTTCGCCTTTAACTTCCTCACTTTCGCCTTTATCTTCTTCGTCATCGTCGCTTTCGTCATCGTCAAACCCGTATTCATTATGATCTTCATCATCCTTGTCCTCTTCATCATTGTAACATTGAATGAGAACATCTATGTGTGGAAGAGAACCGAAGTCGATGGTGAAACCATATATAGGAATGTAAGTTGGGATTGAGTCCGCAGTAGGTTCTTGATAGGGTTCATCAACTTCATTCCTCCTAGGAGGGCTGTTAGTTTCATCCCTTGCAAGTGATGACAGGACCCGCCCCGGATTCCACCCTGAAATCCGGATAAGATTCTGCGGGGACCACCTTAAGACTAACTCTATCGATAATTCGATAAGTCAATCTTAAGATGAACAACCATAAAACCTACAACAACCAAAACACTTCTAAATTCCAGTTCCAACCGTAACACCTAGAGCCACCTGCTCCCCAAATCACAACAACCGCCACAAATAAACACAAACTCTAATTCTACTGGTTCACAGGTAATCAGAGCAATCTAACAAAATGAACTGGAATTACAAATGGAAATATAACAAGAAATATAAGAATAAGGGATCACAGATCCCACCTAGCGGAAGCGACCACGATGATGACTATGTCTCGACTCCGAGTACGCTTGACCTCTGATCACTACTCTGCACACTGGGCGATTTAAACCAAAGGGCCCAGGGGAAAGTAATTTAAAAAAAAAAGCGTTAGAGTGAGTGGATAAAAATAATATCGTATAATACCTGATATAAAAAGTATTATATCACTTCCCCAATATTTTATAATTGAAAACCACTATGTATGCATTTTCGTAAAACGTCCCACGTTTAAGAAAATCATAATAATTAATCAGCCCCGCTGATATCTCAAATACACAAATAATATTTTGTTTATACTTTCAAAATAAATACTTTGAAAATCAAATAGTAACATACCACGACCAATCCCATTGGCCGAATCCCAAATCATTTTGTAGTAAAAACCCAACCCCACTGGTATATCGAATAATCGAATAAAATATAACTGGACCAATCCCATTGGCCCATTCCCAAATATTCCTGTAATTAAAAATCCAGCCCCGCTGGTTCGAGAATTTATTAAATAAATGAAAGTCTCATAAGAGAAAATATTCCCGAAACCCAATTAATATAATATCCTGATCAATCCCATTGGTCATATCATATAATAAAACAAGAGAACATCACTACCACCATTTAATGATGAGCCTCCAAGGCTTAGGGTCAGAGTCTCTCTTCTCCAAGACTCTAGAGCGTCCCACGCTGCCTGTACACGTCGACCACCGAGCGTGAATATGACCTATGTGGTCAAGTCGTCACCTCGCATAGGATCAGGCGACTAAGCTAGCTAGCATCAATATATATCTGTACCCTGATATGGTGAAAATCCGAAAACAAAATCGAAAATACGTATCCCCTTATATATCATAAATTTGTACGGTCCCCGACCGCACATCTGAAGCTTATATACATAATCAATTAAAATAATAGCCTCGAAGTAAATATATGTATATAATATCGACATGTCTCACATGTCGTGAAATCACAAATTATGAAATCATAAATTCTTCGGAAATCTCATTTCCGGCCTTTTAAATATAAATACACTCAAAATGATCAATTATGATTTATTAAATCATGCTATTTCCAGAAATCTCATTTCCGCATAAAATTACGTACTATTCAAAATAGTAGTAAACATATACCCCAAACCCATATTTTCCTTTAAATACTAAATGACCAAATATCATAACCATATACTTTCGATAATTCATATCAAGCTCAAGAAATCATTTAATTAATATCAACTTCATTTCAATAAAATATTTATGCATGTATTTATTTAAAATAAAATCCACTCACAGTACGGTCGAGCGCGCCGCTAATCCGATCTCCCGTCCCGTCGAATAACCTCTCGACCTGTAATAGGGACGTAATTATAATTATTACGAAACTCGAAATTTATTTATAAACGATAAATCTACGGACGTCCTCACTCGCCCGAAACTTCCAATTTTTCCTTTTTTCACTAATCGGTATAGGAATTTCGCCTCAATACCAAATAATCTACGTCTGAAATTACTCAGGACACCCACTCCGTGTCCGATTAATTCTTTTCCTAGTTATTTCGTCGTAAAACCTTTTTAATCAGCTTTTAACCCTTTTACGGTAAGTCAATAGTAATAATCCAAGGTCAAACAGTAATTATTCTAGGTCAAACAGTAATTCTGAAAGTCAAACAGTAAATGGTTAAAATCTAATTACTATTTACCATTTACTGTTTACTGTTTACTATTTACTTTTACTATTTTACCATTTTCTTTTCACATTTTACCATTTTACCTTTTTACTTTTTACCGGTTTACTGTTCATCTTCTTCCTCATCCGCTGGCAGCCGCAGCTCTGCCGCCCCGCCGCTACCACAGTGGCCCAAAACCTAGCCAATCGACTCCAATTCAACCCAATATCATCACCACCACCTCAGGACCTCGTCCACCACTGCCACCGCAGCCAAAAACCAGCACAACCGCCGCATACGACGGCCCAAAATACACAACCTCCAATTTTCACAAAAACCAACCAAATGAACATCAAACAACACATAATCAACTCCTTACAACACTCTAAACACGAATTCAACCACCAAATTCACCAAAAACATCAAATACCCAACCTCCACCAAATATCACAAAAACCCTAAAAATTTCAAATCCTAAATTCTCCTTACCTGGTTCGAATCGGCTCAATACCTCCCATGGAATTGTTGCACGGATCAAGGTCTTCGATTCCCAACCGAAATCGAGACCAACGGCGACCGGAGGAGGGAGCTCCGTTCAATCGGGGGCAGACGGTCTCGGGCGTCGCACGGCCAAACGGTGGCGATTCACGCCGCGCCGCTGCCGCAGACGTTAAGAGGTGAAGGAGGCGGTCTGAACGGGACCGGTGCGCCGACCCAGTTCGGTCGGACGGCGGAGGTTCGGCCGGAGGTCGGGCCGAGTCGGGGGAGAGGAGAGAGAAAGGAGAGAGAAGATAAAGAAAGAAAAGAAAAAGAAAAGAAAAAATGGGGGATTTCCCTTTCGGGAAATTTTCTCCCGGCTATTTATACTCGTCCAAAATCAGACAATTTCCGATTTTACATCATAACTTTTTCATGCGAACTCCAAATTGAGCATGCTACGAGTCCACGAACTCGTCTCAACGTCTTTTACCTCGTCATGCAATAAAATCCTCAGTTAGGTCAACTCACCTAAAAGTCAACCTTTAGAACTTTCGAATCGTAAAAACAATTCCTGAGGAGTAAAAGTAAGAGTAAACCAGTTAAAAAGTAATTCGAGGTTCGGGTCGTATCAAGTATGCTAGTACTGTACGTACCTCTGTGTGACATCATATTAACGACTTTCCAAGGTTCACCAGCCTTCGGGTCATCTAGATAAAACACTTGTCTTGCCGTGACGGCAAGAATAAATTGTTATCCCTCATACCAACTGGTAGATGTGTCCACTGATAAAAGATCGTAATCTAATTTTACCCTCCCAAAAACGGTAGGGTCAGTATTGTACCATTTACACTTGAACAAAACAACCCGCATGCCTTCTGAATATACCAGTTCGACAACGGTGTCAAGAATCCAGTAGTATGTGATGCCTCCGCCTCTACCATGAAACCACTATTTTGAGTGTTCAATTTCTGGTCTCGTTGCCACATGAGGTTACTTAATTCCGTTCACATAACATTGTGAATAAATACTGTGTACTTGAGGGCGGCATGCCAAAATGTGCAGTTCAGGCGTATAATACTCACTTCCTTCTGCTTGCAGCTTCGTGATCTGTAACATTAATATAAATCATTAGTGCAATGTAATATAAATGTGCAACTGTATATATTGATCAAAATACAGTGATTGTATACCCAATCTTGAAAGTATGGAAGAAAACTCTCAATACGTTGTTCATCATTCATCCATGGATATGTTTTAGTTACTTGATCTCGATGAAGCTCAATGAAGTGAGCCACTTCTGTACAGTGCTCCATTACATTCCAGTGAGCCTCATAGTCTCATACAGTTCTTCCCTACTTAAGCCAGCATTTGGTACGAAACCTGTGGGCTTCACGAGTTCGGAAACAACAGAGATATTGAATCGAGGTGCACTGGCGACATTTGCATCTCCTGTAGCATCATCCATATAAAAACTATAGTATGTCACACACTCATGTGTAATGTATTGCTCAGCAATACACCCCTCTGGGAAACGTGTGTTTCTAACATTCTTTTTATAGTCCTTGAGTTGCCTGTCAAATATTATAGTTAGTACAATATATATATATATATATATATAAAGAGAGGATCATGTAGTTAAAATGATAAAAATAACGCAGCACCGTTTCATGGGAAACATCCAGGTAAAATGTACTGGGCCGGTAAGCAGAACCTGTTCCGGAAGGTGAATCATGAGATGAACCATGATGGTGAAGAAAGCGGGAGGAAAGATCATTTCCAATTTACAAAGAATCATGACTATTTCTTCCTTCATGTGACGGATGTCCTCTTTCTTCAACTCTCTTGCACATAGTTTCTGAAACCATCTGGACAACGCTATTAACGGCTCAACGACGTGATATGGCAGATATGGTCGGATAACCACTGGAAGAAGACGTTGGAGCAGTACATGGCAGTCATGCGTCTTCAATCCATAAAACTTTTTATCATTCACATTGACCTTATTCTTCAAACTTCCCGCATAACCATAAGGAAACTATGCATCTTTAATCCATTCGAAAATCTCGCTCTTTGCCTCAAGAAGAACTGTATACGGTGCTTGAGACACTTTTTCTTTCTTTTTACTTGACCCGGGTTTCATTTTTTTCCACAACCTCTTCTGTATCCCTAGTTGTTTCAGACCTTCACGAGCTTTTGGATAGTCCTTGGTCTTTCCTTCGAGACCGAAAATGGTTCCACTGATGTTGTAGTACACATTCTTCTCAATGTGCATGACATCTAAGGTATATCTTATTCTCGATGTGGTCAAGTACGGCAGCTCCCAAAATATACTCACGTGAGTCCAACACAGTTTCTCTCTAATTGCTTTGGGCTTGAACTTGGGCTACAAACTCAGTTCAGGGTAGTCATGAGAGAGGATACTGCTATAAATCTCATCCCCAGACCAAGAGCGTGGTGCTTCACTTAACTCAACATTCTCATTAAACTTATCTGCTGCTCGACGCCATGGATGCCTCTGGGGTAGCCATCTGCGGTGACCCTGGTATGCCATTCTCTGTCACATCCTGGGACGAGCTCCGCCGTAACACGATATTGTCCGCTTTAGGCACTCTCCTCTCTGGCCCTCACGGTTTTGTTTCTGGGGGCTCACGCGCAACTTCCCAGTATGTCACCCATCCTGGGATTGCTCTGAGCTCAGCAAGCTTAACTTCGGAGTTCCCATCCCCTCTGAAACCACTGAGCCCCCAGAAGGCCTCATGTTAGATGGAGGTGGGCATGCACATATAAGGCATATCACCCCCCTCTCCGTTGGCCGGAAGGGGATATTACATTCTCCCTGTCAAGTTGCTTGAATCAACATCTTCCAAACAAATGAGACATGCTTTCTAGCCTTTTGTCTGGATGCCTCCCAACATCCCTAATCCGGGAAAGTCGCTAATGGTCCATATCACTGCTGCTCTCATTATGAATGAATTTTGCTCCTGTCGGTCATAAGTCTGAACTCCAATACTCCACAACATCTTTAGCTCATTGATTACTGGTCTCATAAACACATTCAAACACTTTCCTGGAGACTTTGGACCATATATTACAATACAAGCATGTTAAACTCCTTTTTCACACACATTAAAGGAGGCAAATTGTAAGGCATGGCCACAACAGGCCAAGTGCTATGAGAAAGACCCGTTGCACCAAAAGGATTGAACCCGTCTGTAGCTAGTCCGAGGCGCACATTCCTAATGTCGTTGGAAAAATCTGGAAAGTCCTTATCAAACTCTTGCCATGCTTCCCCATCTGCCGGGTGTTTAAGAAAATCTGGATCTGAAATCCTTTCCCCGTGCCACCGCATTTACTTTGTTGTGCGCGGCGACATATATAGGCGTTGCAACCTGGGTGTTAGAAGGAACTAACGAACCTTTCTTACAGGAACTTTTATACTCTGTTCAGAATATATCCATCTCGACTCCTTGCATATGAGACAGCTGTCTAGGTCTGCATTCTCTTTGTAAAACAACGCATAACCATGCTCACATGCGTGGATCATCTCATAACTCAGACCCATGTTCTTTAGGCACTACCAGATATGGGAGAATAGCCGACGAAATTTTTTTCGTCGGCTATGCCAAAATTTCGTCGGCTATACCCTTTACCGACGAATTTTTCGTCGGCTATAAGTCGTCGGAAATACGCCGTCGGTAATACCAATGGCCGACGAAATTTTCAATTTCGTCGGCCATTCCAAGTATAGCCGACGAATTATGGCCGACGAAAATGATTTCGTCGGCTATGCTTGGTCAAATATATTAATATTTTAAAGTTATAGCCGACGAAATTTGAGCTATTTCGTCGGCTATACTTAGAGAATAGCCGACGAAATATATTAATTTCGTCGGCTATGCTTTGGAATTTTTTTTTTTTTTGGAGTATAGCCGACGAAATATATTAATTTCGTCGGCTATGCTTTGGAAATTTTTTTTTTTTTGGAGTATAGCCGACGAAATATATTAATTTCGTCGGCTATGCTTTGGAAATTTTTTTTTTTTTGGAGTATAGCCGACGAAATAATGTCAATTTCGTCGGCTATAACTGCATTTTGGGCAAAAAAAAATACCGGAGGCCGGAGGAGGGGAAGGAGGAGGCCGGAGGAGGAGGGGAAGGAGGAGGAGAAGGAGGAGGGGAAGGAGGAGGGGAAGGAGGAGGCCGGAGGAGGAGGGGAAGGAGGAGGAGAAGGAGGAGGCCGGAGGAGGAGGGGAAGGAGGAGGAGAAGGAGGAGGAGGGGAAGGAGGAGGAGAAGGAGGAGGCCGGAGGAGGAGGGGAAGGAGGAGGAGAAGGAGGAGGCCGGAGGAGGAGGGGAAGGAGGAGGAGAAGGAGGAGGAGGGGAAGGAGGAGGAGAAGGAGGAGGCCGGAGGAGGAGGAGAAGGAGGAGGAGAAGGAGGAGGCCGGAGGAGGAGGAGGAGGAGAAGGAGGAGGAGGGGAAGGAGGAGGAGAAGGAGGAGGGGAAGGAGGAGGCCGGAGGAGGAGGGGAAGGAGGAGGAGAAGGAGGAGGAGGGGAAGGAGGAGGAGAAGGAGGAGGAGAAGGAGGAGGAGGGGAAGGAGGAGGAGAAGGAGGAGGCCGGAGGAGGAGGAGGAGGAGAAGGAGGAGGAGAAGGAGGAGGGGAAGGAGGAGGAGGCCGGAGGAGGGGAAGGAGGAGGCCGGAGGAGGAGGAGGAGGGGAAGGAGGAGGAGGAGGAGGCGGAGGAGGGGAAGGAGGAGGAGGAGGCCGGAGGAGGGGAAGGAGGAGGCCGGAGGAGGAGGAGGAGGCCGAAGGAGGGGGAGGGAAGGAGGAGAGAAAAAAGGCGGGAGGATTTAAAAGATTTAGAATGAGAATAGCCGACGAAATTAATATATTTCGTCGGCTATACTTAGAGAATAGCCGACGAAATATATTAATTTCGTCGGCTATACTTAGAGAAAAAGGCGGGAGGATTTAAAAAATTTAGAAGGAGAATAGCCGACGAAATTAATATATTTCGTCGGCTATACTTAGAGAAAAAGGCGGGAGGATTTAAAAAATTTAGAAGGAGAATAGCCGACGAAATATATTAATTTCGTCGGCTATACTTATAGAAAAAGGCGGGAGGATTTAAAAAATTTAGAAGGAGAATAGCCGACGAAATTAATATATTTCGTCGGCTATACTTAGAGAATAGCCGACGAAATATATTAATTCGTCGGCTATGCTTTGGAAATTTTTTTTTTTTTTTTTTGGAGTATAGCCGACGAAATATATTAATTTCGTCGGCTATGCTTTGGAAATTTTTTTTTTTTTGGAGTATAGCCGACGAAATAATGTCAATTTCGTCGGCTATAACTGCATTTTGGGCAAAAAAAAATACCGGAGGCCGGAGGAGGGGAAGGAGGAGGCCGGAGGAGGAGGGGAAGGAGGAGGCCGGAGGAGGAGGGGAAGGAGGAGGAGAAGGAGGAGGGGAAGGAGGAGGGGAAGGAGGAGGCCGGAGGAGGAGGGGAAGGAGGAGGAGAAGGAGGAGGCCGGAGGAGGAGGGGAAGGAGGAGGAGAAGGAGGAGGAGGGGAAGGAGGAGGAGAAGGAGGAGGCCGGAGGAGGAGGGGAAGGAGGAGGAGAAGGAGGAGGAGGGGAAGGAGGAGGAGAAGGAGGAGGCCGGAGGAGGAGGAGAAGGAGGAGGCCGGAGGAGGAGGAGGAGAAGGAGGAGGAGGGGAAGGAGGAGGAGAAGGAGGAGGGGAAGGAGGAGGAGGCCGGAGGAGGGGAAGGAGGAGGCCGGAGGAGGAGGAGGAGGAGGCCGGAGGAGGAGGAGGAGGAGGGGAGGAGGAGGAGGAGGAGGGGGAGGCCGGAGGAGGAGGCCGGAGGAGGGGAAGGAGGAGGAGGAGGAGGCGGAGGAGGAGGAGGAGGAGGAGGGGAAGGAGGAGGCCGGAGGAGGAGGAGGAGGCCGGAGGAGGAGGAGGGGAAGGAGGAGGAGGAGGCCGAAGGAGGGGGAGGGAAGGAGGAGAGAAAAAAGGCGGGAGGATTTAAAAGATTTAGAATGAGAATAGCCGACGAAATTAATATATTTCGTCGGCTATACTTAGAGAATAGCCGACGAAATATATTAATTTCGTCGGCTATACTTAGAGAAAAAGGCGGGAGGATTTAAAAAATTTAGAAGGAGAATAGCCGACGAAATTAATATATTTCGTCGGCTATACGTAGAGAAAAAGGCGGGAGGATTTAAAAAATTTAGAAGGAGAATAGCCGACGAAATATATTAATTTCGTCGGCTATACTTAGAGAAAAAGGCGGGAGGATTTAAAAAATTTAGAAGGAGTTTAGCCGACGAAATTAATATATTTCGTCGGCTATACTTAGAGAATAGCCGACGAAATATATTAATTCGTCGGCTATGCTTTGGAAATTTTTTTTTTTTTTGGAGTATAGCCGACGAAATATATTAATTTCGTCGGCTATGCTTTGGAAATTTTTTTTTTTTTTTTTTGGAGTATAGCCGACGAAATATATTAATTTCGTCGGCTATGCTTTGGAAATTTTTTTTTTTTTTTTTTTGGAGTATAGCCGACGAAATATATTAATTTCGTCGGCTATGATTTGGAAATTTTTTTTTTTGGAGTATAGCCGACGAAATACAATGTTTCGTCGGCTAAACTCAGAGAATAGCCGACGAATTGCAATGTTTCGTCGGCTATTCTATGAAAACATACTAAAATGCCGTTTTGAGGACCTAAACGAACTCGAAAGCCCGAAAAAGCCCGTTTTGTTCCTGGCGTCGTTCCCTTTCCGGAATGGTATCACAATCATCATTCGGACGCCGGATGCCAAATCTACAGTAAACCGGGTTTTGACTGATTTCATTATTTCGGCACACAGATTTTATCGGAATCTTGTCATTTTTCAACCGTAGACGTATTTCATTATTTCGGTCATATCTTATTTGACGACATATTTTCATTTGAAGACTCAGCGTATAGTAACTATTTGAAACGATACATTCACTTAAACGTTTAGTAAACAAGTTAAGGAACATTAGTGCATATGTTCCGATTTTGAATATAAAAGTTTGGAAAATCTATTCCAACCGTCAGATATCACCGTTAAGATTAAATACATGTATGAAAAAAAATCTAACTACATCTGACAACGTTAAAGGCTCGATCGGGACGGTCAACCGGGTGAGTCGACCCTTCAAACGCTTAGAAATGGTAATTGGCCTGTCTAAATGACGTTTTTTGGCCTGACCTTCAACAGATAATAGTTTCAAATCGATGAGACGCAACTAATCGTATAAAAATTTTCCTCAAAATATTTACCGACCGTCAGGCTACCCATAGGAAAACGGAAGTAAAAAACAGTTAACCGCAACATTCGGCACACAGATTTTGTCAGAATCTTATCATTTTTCAACCGTTGACGTATTTCATTATTTCGGTCATATCTTATTTCACGACACATTTGCATTTAAAGGACGAAGCAATGGTTTGTCGATAGTGATAGAAAATGGAAGCTGTTTTTTTTTTTTTAATCATAGCCGACGAAATCAAACCTAGTACTCGTCGGCCATACTTCCAAAAATTTTCGTCGGCTTAAATATGAATATAGCCGACGATTTTTTTTTTTACCAACGAAAAAAAAAATTCGTCGGCCATTCTAGGGGAATAGCCGACGAAATTTTTATTTAGCGACGAAAAAAAAATTTCGTCGGCCATTCTAGGGGAATAGCCGACGAAATTTTTTTTTGGCGACGACAAAAAAATTTCGTCGGCCATTCTTGGGAATAGCCGACGAAATTTTTTTTTCGTCGGCCGTTTTTTTTTATTTCGTCGGGAAAAGCCTTTTTTCTGGTAGTGAGGATCTTTCTTACAGTTCGGTATGAATCAAGATACTTGTTTCCTGGAGAAAACGCACTCTTGATCAACGCACAGTTCTCATCAAAACTTTTGTCTAACCATCTATTTAGCGTTTTTATCTTAATTGTTGCAAGGATGATGGTTAAAACAGTCTCCTTACTACCATCATACAACAGAGTCTGGGCTTCTAATAAAAGCCTGTTATACTTCTCATAAGCATCTCTGGCAATAAGGTCTAAATCATTTACATCATTTAAGCCATCAACATTCTCTGGCTCATAAAATCTATCAATATATGGAAAAACATCATACATAATGTCTATACTGGGGTTTATCTGAGGCCCCACACTACCACTAGAAGAGACCATCTGCTCAAGGTATTTTTGCCTCTGCTCAAACAATGAAGGACCGCTTGCAACCTCACCGTGATATATCCATATAGTGTAATCATACATCATACCCTTTTCCCTCAAGTGCGTATACATCTCATCCACTGTAAGCCTCTGCTTTTGCAACAGACAACGCTTGCACGGGCACCTGTGCACTTCCGTATCACTACTGCTATTTCGTCTGACAAACGCACAAAAATCAATTATCCCCTGAATGAACTTCGGATCACCTCTAGATAAGGCGATCCAACTCTTGTCCATGTTGCATGTCATAACATAAACAGACAATATGCATAAGGTTAGCACACAACATTTATGATACAATCAAAACCTGTCCCAACACTTCTTCTCCTTATGTCTCCAATTAAGTTGGGTCCTATCCCCTTCAGGAGAACACGACTTTTGTTAACCCTTTTGCACCCATATGGTTTCTGCTACAGTTTTGAGAAATTTCGGCAGCATCTCCCTACAGTTCCTCAAGTGCACAAAAATCTAAACAACCTAATTTGCACTCGAGGAACATTGTAGACAGACATTGTCGAAACTATATCCCAAAACTGAAACTGAAACCACATGAATAGTAAAAGGATCAACAAAGTCGTGTTCGCCTAAAATGTCCAAAAATTGGACAATTCGAGAATCAACAAATCATCTTGATCAACTAGATGAGTTGTTGATTCTCAAACGGGAGTTCTAAGCTGATAAACACCACAATTATATATAATATGAAACCATAAATTTACACATGGCACTACACTCCCTCACTAAGCCACTCGCATGTTTCAAAAACCCTAACTACCACAATCCACACACAACACAAACCAATTACATCATTAATTAATAATTTCAACCTAATCTACCATAAAATTTTAATTTCACTAAATTTCACTATTTCACAAAATTTCATTTTCACTAAATTTGGATTTAACTAAATTTCACAATTTCACTAAATTACACTAAAATTCAATTTCACTAAATTTCACAATTTCACAAACTAACTTCATCATATATTCAAACACCCAACACTAAAAAAACACAAAACACATTATAAACCAAATCCAACTCGAGATATTATACACTAAATTCAACCAATCAAACCCAAATATGGTGATTACAATGAAGATGAGAGATTATACTAACCTACAAAGCAATTGGAAAAGAAGACCCAAGCTATTTGACCCCAAAATTGATCAAATCGGACGGTTTTGCATATTGCAGCAGCAGCACAGCCATTTTTTTTTTTTAAACTGTTATGCAATATGATTAATTCGAGGGCTTTATAACAGATTTAAAAAATTTAAGCGACGAACATGTTCTTTCTCTGTCGCTTAAGCTAATCTTAAGCGACGCACATATGTCGTCTCCTTAGTGCCGTCGCATTAGAGTCTCTTAAGGGACGCACATATGTCGTCGTCTTAGTGCTGTCGCATTAGAGTCTTTTAAGCGACGGACATATGTCGTCGCCTAAGTGTTGTCGCATTAGAGTCTCTTAAGCGACGAACCGACTTTTCTATGCAACGGAAACTTTAAGTGCCTCTTAAGCGACAGACGTATTCAAAGTCCGTCGCTATACCTCCTTTATGGCGTAGTGGATGACAACCACTATGGTAGGCTCCCCTTCCACCATCAGTATTGTTCAGTGGACCGGAGTAGACGCCACCGTTTCTGTCACGAGAGTTCTCTTAATTTAGCTAGTATCTCCTTTGTGTAGTGAGCTGTTAGTAGTATGCGTGGCAAGTTGTAGTCCAATCAGTTATCATCTAGGGTATCATGGCTCCTGTCTTAGATGTGCAACACGTGTGAACATCTAGACGGCCAGTATGAGGTATATTAGGAACCTTTCTGTAACAAACATGGGATATCAATACAATCTTGCTTATTTTCCCTTTTCTAGTTTAGCTTTCTGTTCTCTCCACTGCTAGGGCTAGCTGGTACCATTACATTTGGTATCAGAGACCAAACTGGGACTCGATGGGTCAGCAAAAGGGCCAGGGAGGCTCCAATCCTGGGGAGCTTTCCTCGTTTGAATTCGATCTACAGATCCACCGAGACGAAACCGCTGTGAAGTTTGGGGAACTTCAATCCATCCTTTCTGTTTATCAAGAGTCCTTTAACTCTTTTAGGCAGGAGATGATGGAAGAGATGAGAGCCATCCGTGATAGTTCAGCAGCTGCAAATAGCAGACTGGACAACTCCCTGCTGCAGTTTGGGACACTACCACCACATGGGTCACCAATCTTACAATCACGGGTCGATTCACCTGCTTCCACCCAAGCAAAGGCTGACACCGCCTCTGTGGCCGATGGGGACGCATCTGCCTCCTCGAAACCACCACTTCCTGGTAACCCACTACTTCCTCAAGCACGAGGCAACGTCAGCTCGATGGGGGAATCTTTGGCCTTGATTTCAACACCCTTGTCTACTTCACAACCTGCGGCGGTCACTACTACCCAGAATGGAAGCACCGTTGTGAGTAGTGGGAGCCGAACACAATACGTTCAATATACAAACTGCGGCAGCCAACCCTTCAATCATTTTTTTGGCCCCTCTACCTCAAACCCTAACCCACCTCACCAACCACACCAACCAAATGACCCTTTCCAACCCCCTTTTTCGTCCAGCCCATTCTCAGACCTAGGAGGTGCATATGCTTATCCTCCTCACCACCAACGTATTGCAAATTATCCTCAGCTCTCATTCCCCACATTTGCAATCGTCGTCACGGCAAGCCCACTCTTACACCAAACCCCATCTCAACACCCAAGATACACACCACACATCAATAACCCCCAAAACCCTAACCCACACATCAATAACCCTAACCCTCTTTCTGACCAAGCTGACCCAAACTTACCCACCATGAAGCAGATGCGTTTGGAATTTCAAACTTTTGGAGGGGGTGACCCGGTCGAATGGCTCAACAAGGCAGAGCAATACTTTGCTCTCTACCAAATTCCGGAGGAAAGGCGGTTGGCTATTGCCACGATGCATCTAGTCGACCGTGCTGCTGACCGTTGGTTCATGTTCCGTCATGAGTTCCCAAACTCTTGGTTGGGCCTAGCCGAGCTATTGATGCGTGAGTTCAGCGGTTACAACGTGGTGGATTACCAGGCAGCGCTGGCTCGGATGTCCCAAACTGGAACAGTGGAGCAGTACAAAGACCAGTTTACTAAACTGGCTAGACGAGCCCCGGGCTTCTCATAAGGTCTTACTTTCATGCTTCATTGGGCGTTTACAAGAGACTATTAGGGCGGATGTGAAGGCCCTACATCCAAAGTCTCTTTACGAAGCCTGTGAATTAGCAAAAATCTTCGAAGAAAGAGATTTGAGTTTGAGAACTCAACAGAAGCCTGACTTTGTGAATCGAAACATGAGACAGCAGCCTGTCACACATCAGGGTCATAACAACCCTAGAGCACCACCTCCGGCAGCCCCATTGAGATTACAAGCACCACCACCACTAGCTGGGGGAGGAAATGGAGCTAATTGGCGGTTATCTCAAGCTGAATACCAGGAGAGGAGGGCTCGCAATCAGTGTTTCTTTTGCGATGAGATCTTCCGACCCGGCCACAACTGTCGGAGAGGGCACCCTCTTATGGTTATTGAGGTTGTCCAAGAAGAAATGGACGTTCTGGATCCTGATGACGCTCCACCACAAGATGAGGAGGGT
The DNA here is from genome assembly GCA_963682095.1 of Potentilla sterilis. Taxonomy (NCBI): domain Eukaryota; kingdom Viridiplantae; phylum Streptophyta; class Magnoliopsida; order Rosales; family Rosaceae; genus Potentilla; species Potentilla sterilis. The sequence goes on from OY821754.1 coordinate 25,342,283, forward strand.
GGTGAGCAAATGGTGGTGCTGCAGTCCGTGACTGATGGCAGTGCTTCAACCATGCAGCTTAAGGCTGTGTGCAACAAGAAAAGATCCCATGTGTTGATTGACTCCGGTGCATCTCATAATTTTGTGCATCCGGCCTTGTTGAGAAACATCAAAGCTTTGGTTAGAACAATCAAGCCAGTAAAGGTGAAGGTTGCTAGTGGCGACATTATGCGCACAGACAAGGAAGCCACGGTAGAACTCACTATGCAAGACTATAAATTTTCCACTAATTATTTTGTGCTTCCCATTTCAGGATGTGAAATTGTCCTTGGTACTGCTTGGTTGAAATCTCTGGGTGATATTGTTTGGAATTTCGGTTCATTGACTATGAGGTTTAAGGAGGCAGGGAAAGAGCATATGTTGCAAGGGGAAACGGAGTCGGACATGAAGGTAGTCACTTGTAAGGGCATGACTCGACTCCTTAGAAGAGAAAGAGAGGCAGTGCTTGTCCACATAGCTGCAACCCCAATTGTTCAAAACATGGGAAAGGTGAATCCCAAATTGCAACCCCTGCTTGCAAGGTACCCGGAAGTCTTTCAAACCCCTAGCCAATTGCCTCCTAAAAGACCACAAGACCATAAAATAGAGTTGATGCCAAATACCCCTCCCACTAACGTACGACCCTATAGATACCCCCACTACCAAAAAAGTGAAATAGAGAAGATCATTGCTGAGCTGCTCGATAGTGGAGTGATCCGCCCTAGCACCAGCCCCTTTTCCTCACCTGTTTTACTTGTTAAGAAGAAAGATGGAAGTTGGCGACTCTGCGTAGACTACCGAGCTTTAAACGCAGCCACTATCAAGGATAAGTACCCTATCCCAATAGTGGACGAGCTCATTGATGAGATTCACGGGGCAAAGGTCTTCTCCAAACTTGATCTCAGGGCAGGGTATCACCAAATAAGAATGAGGGAGGAAGATATCCCAAAGACAGCTTTTCGCACTCACTCGGGCCATTATGAGTTTATTGTTTTACCTTTTGGATTATGCAATGCCCCGTCGACATTCCAGTCGATTCTTAATGATGTCTTGAGGGAGTTGCTAAGGAAGTGTACTCTTGTCTTCTTCGATGATATTCTCGTATTTAGCGCTTCTATGGAAGAACACATCCAACATTTGGAGTTGGTGCTTGAGAAGCTGAGCCAGCATTCACTTTGTGTTAAAGAAAGTAAATGCTACTTTGGAGTTACTCAAGTCGAGTATCTCGGTCACATAATAAGTGACAAGGGAGTTTCGGTTGATCCAGAGAAAATCAAGTGCATAAAGTTGTGGCCAATCCCAAGAACAGTGAGAGAATTGCGTGGTTATCTAGGGCTCACTGGATACTATCGCAAATATGTCAAGGGATACGGTGAAATAGCCAAAGAACTCACTGATCTCCTCAAGAAAGATAATTTTTCTTGGAATGAGAAGGCTAAAAGAGCTTTTGAAGAGCTCAAGCAAGCTTTAATCTCGGCTCCAGTACTCTTGTCTTCTTCGATGATATTCTCGTATTTAGCGCTTCTATGGAAGAACACATCCAACATTTGGAGTTGGTGCTTGAGAAGCTGAGCCAGCATTCACTTTGTGTTAAAGAAAGTAAATGCTACTTTGGAGTTACTCAAGTCGAGTATCTCGGTCACATAATAAGTGACAAGGGAGTTTCGGTTGATCCAGAGAAAATCAAGTGCATAAAGTTGTGGCCAATCCCAAGAACAGTGAGAGAATTGCGTGGTTATCTAGGGCTCACTGGATACTATCGCAAATATGTCAAGGGATACGGTGAAATAGCCAAAGAACTCACTGATCTCCTCAAGAAAGATAATTTTTCTTGGAATGAGAAGGCTAAAAGAGCTTTTGAAGAGCTCAAGCAAGCTTTAATCTCGGCTCCAGTGCTTGCATTTCCAGATTTCACAAAGGAGTTTACCATCGAATGCGATGCATCAGACAAGGGTATCGGGGCGGTGCTATCTCAAGAGGGGCACCCAATTGCCTACATGAGCAAGGCCCTCGCTCAAAGGCATTTGGCTCTTTCGGTATATGACAAGGAGATGCTAGCCGTGGTGACTGCTGTGGAGCATTGGCGCCCCTACCTCTTGGGACACCATTTCAGGATTTACACAGATCATCGTACCATAGAGCATTTTTTGAAGCAGCGTATCATCACTCCATCACAGCAAAAATGGTTAGTGAAGTTGTTGGGTTACGACTACACCATTCACTACAAGCCGGGTAAGAACAACGCAGCTCCCGATGCGTTGTCACGAACCGTTCACTTAGCACACATCACTGGCATCTCTTCCCCTATTCATACTTTTGTTCAAGAAATATCACAGGCCTGCATTAGTGATGTACACACTCAGAAGATAATACAAGCTGTTCAACAAGACCCCCTGAGCATGAAGCATTACTCTGTGGTCAATTCTCAACTTTTATATAAAGGAAAAATCTATGTTCCAAATGTGGCTGACTGGAGAGAAAAGCTAGTGGCAGAACTACATGGTGGCTTGTCTGGAGGACACTCGGGTAGACACAGGACTTATAAGAGTCCAGGAGAGTTTCGGATGGCCTGGACTCCACAAGTTTATCAAAAACTTTGTGGTAGAGTGTGATACTTGCCAAAGAAACCACGCTGAAAACATAATGCTCCCTGGTTTACTGCAGCCATTAGCCATTCCAGACCAAGCTTGGAAGGATATCACCATGGATTTCATCGAAGCTTTGCCCAAGTCGGAAGACAAATCAGTGATTTGGGTAATAGTGGATAAGCTCACCAAGTACAGCCACTTCATAGCTCTTTCCCACCCCTACTCTGCAGCCACTCTTGCTCAGATATTTGTGAAAGAAGTATTCAAGTTGCACGGCCTGCCAGCAAACATCACCTCGGATAGAGACCCAATTTTCATGAGCCTCTTCTGGGATGCCTTCTTTAAGCTTCAAGGCACAAAACTTAGCAGATCTTCGGCCTACCATCCTCAGAGTGATGGTCAGACAGAAAATGTGAACAAGGTATTGGAGCAGTATCTACGTTGTGTGGCAAGGGAGAGGCCTCACTTTTGGGTTAAAGCCTTACCTTGGGCAGAGTGGTGGTATAACACTTCACATCATACTGCTATCCAAATGACTCCTTTCCCAGCCCTATATGGGTATAAACCCCCAAATGTCTCAGCCTACTTACCAGGTTCAACTTCTGTCTCACAAGTTGATGCTCAGCTAAGAAGCAGGGACGAGCTACTTGGTGAAAGAGAATCTGCACAGAGCTAAAAACTGTATGAAGCAATTCTACGATAACAAACACATTGAACGTGTCTTCAAGGTGGGAGATTTTGTTTACCTCAAGCTGCAACACTATAAGCAGAACTCAGTGAATCAACAGTCCCTCCATAAATTGTCTCCTAAGTTCTATGGACCTTTCAAGATACTCCAAACAGTTGGGCCAGTTGCTTATAAGCTGGAACTCCCCCCCCCCCCCCCACTGCTCGTATTCACAACGTGTTTCACGTGTCGCTCCTGAAGAAGAAGGTGGGGAATAAGCATTCTGTAGAGCCACATTTGCCTCCCATTGCTGATTTCAAGAAACACAGCTGGAAGCCAACTAAAGTCCTGGAGACTAGACTTGTGAAAAAGAGGGGTAATGTTGCAGCTGAATGACTCATCTTGTGGGAAGGGACTAGTGCTGAGGAGGCCACATGGGAGGATGCAGCTGCGATGAGACGTTGTTTTCCAGAGTTTGATTTCAATGCTTGACCAACTTGAGGACAAGTTGGTTTTGAGAGAGGGAAGAAATGTCACGAGAGTTCTCTTAATTTAGCATATTATCTCCTTTTGTGTAGTGAGCTGTTAGTAGTATGCGTGGCAAGTTGTAGTCCAATCAGTTATCATCTTGGGTATCATGGCTCCTGTCTTAGATGTGCAACACGTGTGAACATCTAGACGGCCAGTATGAGGTATATTAGGAACCTTTATGTAACAAACAGGGGATATCAATACAATCTTTCTTATTTTCCCTTTTCTAGTTTAGCTTTCTGTTCTCTCCACTGCTAGGGCTAGCTGGTACCATTACAGTTTCGAACCCGAGAAACCAGCCCAACTTCTCCAACAGCCACCGTAAACTAATTCATATCCAGAACACATGCACCACCGTCCCGACTCTGAAACCAGCCCCTACGCCCACCACTTTCAAAACCGAAACAACGATCTCCAAATCGGAGCCCGAACGGTCCCCATCCGTAGACGCCGCCGATGACTTCAAGTTAGTGACGGTGCTAACTTTTAGCGCAATCTTTGGCGCCCTAACCAGAGACCCAACCAAAAAAGAGATCCCAGTCACAGACCCATCACCGTCATACAAATCCAAACCAAGATTTGTCGTGGCCCTTACTCCTACTACCACAATCAAAAGCACGATCAAAGATGACCTTGGTAGCTGCTGCAAGCAACGAGCATCGCCGCTAAGAAATCCTAAGTTTGCTCTGAGAAACTCGATAGAGTCCCATCTTTAAAGGCACATGAGTAACATTTTTGTCTTTTTTTCGGGCTCCCTTCTTCTTCTTCTTCTTCTTCTTCTTCTTCTTCTTCTCCAAGAAGAACGCACATTTTTCTTCTTTAAGAAGAACACAGCTTCTTCTTTCTCCATTCATTACCACCTCAAGCCTAGAATCTCAGATATTCCGTCAACCTATAGGACAGGGGAATCCCCCTATATAATTCTCCCCACAAACCCTCATCCACCACCAATTCCTACACTTGAAAACCCTCCACCTCCACCATGTTTTCAATCAAATCAAACCTCCACCTCCTTCACCACCGTGCGGCGTCTGTCAAGTCAGGCATCCACTGCCCTGCAGCGTCTGCCAACCTTCTCAAGTCAGAATCATAACGCCTTTTGGCATTCGGTCTAGTAAAATCAAACCTCCGACCCCAACAAAACCAGACCACGCCGATTATCCTTCCTTCAACCGCTGCTTCCACACGGGGGGTAATCTTCCCATCGTTTTGCACCGTCGAAGTGTATGCATGTCAGGCTGTACGTGAGGTATGGCAAGGCTGTCAGGAGATTTTACCGCCAGACCGAAAACGGGGTCTCCGTCTCGAAGACCTTCCCCTTCGGGGGAAATATCTAATTTAGAGTTTAGATGTAATATTTTTTATTTTTTTATTTTGGAGATTGAATTTTATTTTTGTAGATATGATTTTATTTTAGAGATTGAATTTTATTTTGGAGATTGTATTTTATATTGATTTTATCTTGGTTTGAATTAGGCTTCAGGATTTTATCTGGGTTTGAATTAGGGAAGAAGACGGCAGAGAGGGTAAAAATGATGTATTCATCCCTGCTCCGTCTCTGTCACATTAGCGAAAGGGGACAAGGCATTACGTTGAAAGCAAAATAACATTATATGGGTATCAAATTGATAGAGTTTTGGGTATGAGACAAAAAGTCGTCGCTTCAGCAAAAAAGTCGTCGCTTCGACACCGAAGAGACAAAGAGGTCGTCGCTTGATTTTCGTTGTTTCGATTTCGAGGCGATCACTTTTGCTACAAAAGTCGTCGCTTGGATATTTCAAGCGACGACTTCAAAGTTTGTCGCCACATACTGAGCGACGAAGTTTGGGTCGTCTCCTCACATTCGAGGCGACGAATTTTGGGTCGTCGCTTCCAATTCTAGGAGACGAATTTTGGGTGGTCGCTGTAAATACTCTCTTCTAACTTGATCTCGAATATTTGGATGATAATCTAGAATTCTTGTTCGAAGTGCAGGATCAGATGGAAGATCTACTAAGCTAATCTCCACAGATACACGATTCTGTTTTGATTTTTCATTCTCTGCTGGGGATGTTACATCTGATTTTCTTTTAAAGTATCTCTCCATGATATTTCACACTCCACAAGACCACGACTACATGTAGAGAAAGCAATAAAACCATTTACTAGTCTAGCACAAACACACATCCAAAGACAATCTAATTTCAATTCTGAAACTTTCAATCCACAACTTAAGGAAAACAAAACAGTGAAAAGAAAAAGACTTACCTCATTCACAAGAAAATAAAAATAATCGGTGAATTGGTGAAGACCTCGATCCTTAATAATCAAGTTGGAGAGCTATTCCCCTTCATTTGCATCTTGATTCTTGAAGTAGAGAACAGGGGTCTGCCGTGAGTGCCGTCTGCGAGGTTTTAGATAAAAAGTGACTGAATGTGTTCCCAAAAACAATAGCTACTGGAGCTATTTTTTTTTATATATTGAAAGAGTACAAAAGAAGCTTTCTATTAACTTTACGTCAGTTGCTTTTGCTGTGTGAGGGAGAGTTACGTACGAACTTGGGCAAAGTCAACAAGTGCTTCTTCCACCACAAGTTTATATAAAATAATATGGTAGTATAAATATATACATATTTTGTTAATTGTAATGGGGGGAAGTGCAACAATCGGTGGTATTTCAGCTACATATCATACTTAATCAAATATTTGAGGGGGGGGGGGGGGGGGCGATCGCCCCCACTGGGCCTGAGTTCCCTCTGCCACTGCTCTCCACCAGAATACTTCTCTACGAATACGATGCATATTTCTTGCACTAGTGGATACTGGATAGTAATTTGCAAGGAGGACCTGAGCTAGTATTGAATTAGGGCGTTGCAAAAGTCTCCAAGTCGGCTTATCAAGAATGGCTTTTTAAAATAAATGTATATATGTTTCTAAAACCAAGACCGCCTTCTGCTTAGCTTCTCCCATATATGTTTCTAGTGAATTTTCTTCTCTACCTAATTCTCCCCACCAAAAGCTCGCCGTAATTAAATCAGTACATTTTTTTTTAGCATAAATGCTAAATGCTTTGGTAATTCAAAATAACTCATCACGTAAGTAGGGATTGACTGGGCAACAACATTAATAAGAACTTCTTTCCTGACGACACTTACTGTTTTATCTCTCCAACCCTGCATACTCTTGTGAGGATTCTTTTCGAATTAAGCGGTGACTAGACCGAATCAACCCAAAAATATGATTATTGAGAAAAATTTATTTGTGATTCAGACTAAATAAGAATAAAAAAAAAAACTTAGCAGCATGGAGCATGTGTGGGAGCTAGAGACGCACTGCAATGAGAGAATATTGGAGTTTTATTTTCTGCAAAGAACAAAGGTTGAAGGTGACTATTTGGGATGAATGGATGATGATTAAAGACTGGGTTTGGAGCTTGAGGCATTAAGGCTTGAATGCTTGGACATTTGAAGGCTGTTTATAAGTGTATTCTGGGTTTTTGCTTCATCCTCCTTCTCGTCTTATGTCTCTCCTTTTATAGGCTTAATTGAGAGGTTTTGTGGTAGCTCAGAGCATTGGATTTTCTGGGTAAAGCATCTCTTCTTCACCTCATACATGATTTTGCCTTAAAATCTTGGAAAAGAAGGTTTACTTTGAAGATGAAATTTTGAGAGAAAATGAAGGTCGTCAGAGCAAGTTGCAGCTGAAACAGTTGTTGTGACATAGAACATGGAACGAAGTGAACGAGGAGGGATGAGATTCGTGAGCTCGTTATATATATATATATAGAGAGAGAGAGAGAGAGAGAGAGAGAGAGAGGTGCTTCCTAACCAGTCTCATGGCCTCTCCCAACAAGATGCGATGGTAATTGTGGATTTCAATTGAGACTATGTATTTGGGTGCTGCCGGGAAGAATATATTGTTTGAAAATGAAGTTTTGGCTATAAGTTTAATTGGGCTTTGGGTTTCGAAAGAAGGAAAATGTTGGCCCGATTCTATATTCTCATGCATGCATGTTCACTATTTCATTTATCAATCTAAGTCATTGGGTACGTTAAATCGAAGAATGAGCACGTACGTCTCCACACCACACTTACATTTGCAAGCCCTAAAATTATATATGTGGCTTGGATCCACATATAAGGCGTGCTTACTTGGTGCATCAAAGTTGAAAGACGAGCATTAATTCTGATAAAACTATATGATTTAATATAATTGCGTGACTATGCATAGTTTTTATTGCGTGGCAGTATAGTAACTAATCACATGATTTTTTGTGTATCAACAACTCTTCCTCACCTTTTCCGTTAGATATCTGAAGCCTTTTCTTTAGAATGACTAAGTTCATCCGGAAGACCTAAATACTTCTCATGCTTGTTCATTGTAGTGACCCTAATACAACCGCCAAATTATATTGTTTATCCCTTGGAACATTCTTACTGAAGGACACCTCACTATTTAAACTGTTGATCTATTGCCCAGATAGACACTCATAATTTTGAAATAAGTCTCTCAAGAAAATAATCTCTGAGAGCTCCGGTTTTAAAAAAAGATAAGGCAAAATTACTGTTTTGGTCACTGATCTTTGTCAAGAACGACAGTTTGGTCACTATCGAATGTCAAATATCAAAATGGTCACTCAAGTTAATGTTTCATTATCAATTTGGTCATTAGAGGTCAAACGACTGTTAATTATAGAATATTCTTCGAATATTCCGTTTCTTGCCAGGGGTATTATGGTCACTGAGCAAAATCTTATTGCTGCAAGGTAATACTTGTTCTTCGTCAACTACAAAATCATTGTGATCATTAACATGATCATTCTGATAAACTATGCCAAATGCATCAAATCCTTGCAAAGGAGAACCTCTAACAGGAGATGAAGAGGGACTGCCTGAGTAGCTTGATCGGAGTTGCATGTTCATGTTTTGGCGCATCTGGATACCAGTTGGAGATTGCAACTGGGCTGCTGTGGTATCCCGTGAAAGCCCCTGTAACTGAGGCAACATTGTAGGATCCATTCCAAAAGCATCTTCCAGGTTAGTAGGCCTTAGTCCTCCCATCCTAGAGGCAGAAAAGGCTGAAGGACTAGATAAGCCATTGTTCCAGTGGGATGAGGGACTGGACAACTCCTCTATCAAGCGCTGCCTGCGACGATGATGTTCCAGGCTAAGGAACTCCATGTCTAAATCTAAATCCCTAGCACTTAAAGTAGACTTCAACCTGCTACCAGGGAGCTGCAACATGGGGGGTGCAATAATTGGTTGATTCTGCCACATGTTTCCATTCATAGGGGAAGAAGAACCGGTTGGAGTCATGGGTGGAGTTGAAACAGAAGGAATCATGATAGATGGAGAGTTAAGAGAAAGTGGACTCAATGATCCCATGTCCAGAGAAGCACCGGCAGAGAATGATCTGGGAGAAGGTACAGCCGAACCTGTTGAAGCATACAGGGGACGAAGCTCTTCTGTTTTGTGAGCAAAGAAACAGACCCTTCTTGTGCATCCGGTCTCATCCTTGCAAAGACGGGTGCGGTACTGGGCAGGGTGAAGCCAACATTCAAAAATACCATGTGCATACTCACAAGCGTCCCCTTGCCTGCAAGTACCCTTTCTGAACTCTGGGCAAGGAACACAGCTATAATGAGATTGTTCTTCATTTACTGTGAAACTGCTTAAGAACTATGAGGAAATATGCTTCTATTGTCTATGCCTTTTGATTGGGGTCGTGTTTAAGTATTCCTTTTACACATCTTCAGGTTGTAAAACCAATGGATATAAAACCTCCCCCGGCATTATGGCATGAAGACAATGGTCACCGGCGCTACCAAAACAGAGATAGGTGAGAATGTACAGTTGGTCGTGGTAACATTTGCGATGCCAAAAAAAAAACGATTGTGATGTCCTTTGTTTTAGCTTAGCAAAGACTTTAAATCAGGGATGCCAGTGAGCATTTTAATATTATAATTGCACTCAGCAATTCTGGAGTGTGGTTCTGAAAGCAATGCATTTGTTTTACAGGCCACAAATACCAGGAGCAATTGCTGGACCTATGTTGGGAGAAGCAGCTCATCGACTTGTCAAGAACACACTAAATCTGAGACCTAATAATGCATCATCTGGAATTTGGGCCTAAAGCCAGTTCCATCTATGCCAAATCCACAGCTCAAAATCTCAAAAAACTGAGCCTAAAGCCTCTCACCCAGTTGAGATCAATCAGAGCAAAACCAAACCCAGCTGCCAATGCCCACTAAACACTTAGCCACATTTGCCCCACCTACCTCTGCTCCTTATCAAAAGCCAAGAATCCCACAAACCCAAATCCCTGACCCAGCATAGAACCCAGAACACCAAATCCCTCATGCACTTCAAGACCTTCAACTCCAACTTCAACCTCAAAATCCCAATCACTGAACAATAATTAGACCACCCACCAACTACCACCATAAATTAGCATCCAGCACATAAAGCTTAAACATTTCGCAACACAGACAAAATTCAAACACAACCCACTTCCTAATCCCACTTGGGTTTCTCTAGAGCAAGACGAACAGAGAAGAAGAAGAAGAAGAGGAAGCAGTGATGGAAGCAACAGAGTTTGTATGTATGTTTGTGCTGCAAGATCTGATTTTTACACCGACAAAATGGAGAAAGAGAGAGAGAGATTATAGAGAGGAATAAATCTAGGGAAAGCAAAGCTCAAAATGGATGGTGTGGTGTGTTTTCGTAATCGTATATTTGTTTGCAAGATTTTTATATGCTTATGTTATTCGATCAAGGCTTAAAATGACATATATACCCTCAACACTTTGGCACATGTAGTGAACATCGACGGCACGTGACATATTTTAACGTCTCAGTTCACGGAGTGACCATTTTGATATACTTTTGCATAACTTGAGTGACTATTTTGATATTTGACATTCGATAGTGACCAAACTGTCGTTCTTAACAAAGATCAGTGACCAAAACAGTAATTTTTCCAAAAGATAAAGGGGTCATTCGCAAATAGTATGCGACTTATAGGAGGTGCCGCATTACAATTCTTGTGATAGTTTTCTTGACATAAACTCAGCAAAAACTAGAAAAAAAGATGGGTAAAAACCTAAAGTGATACCCGAATTATTGCGAAAGGTACTTTTTGGTACTTACGAATTTTTTCTACCTGAAATGGTACCTCAAGTATTGCACTGTTACTTAATATAGTACCTCCGTTAGTTTTTCTGTTAAAATCGCCTACGTGACATGAATAAATACCCAAAATGGTACCCAAGCTATTTCAAAAATATTTTTTGGTACCTATATTTTTTTTTTTCTAATACTTCAAATAAAATCTCTGAATTTAGTTTATGATACCAAAACATATACTAGTTAAACTCATAAATAAATTATTATTATTATTATTATTATTATTATTATTATTATTTTGATAATAATAAAAAAAACATTATTATTCTGATATATCAATATTTTCTTTGTAAAAAAAATCTACAAATTTGTTATGTTTATAGAGGAAGTCCAATATTTAGTAATGGAATAATATACGTTTATAATAATAGTATTTATAGACATCTTTATCATAATAAGGATACAATACAACATATAACTATATATTATATTTATACCAGAAAGTATATTTAAGAGTTATAATAAAATAATATGTATGTATGTGTTTAAATTATATATCTCTAACTATTGATCATAAACTAAATTTTGAGTTTAAAAAAATAAACTAAATTATGAGTTTTAAAAAATATAGGTACCAAAATATTTTTTGAAATAGCTCAGGTACTATTTTGGGTATTTACCAAATTCAAGTTCATGCCACGTAGCCAACTTTAACGGAAAAACTAACGGAGGTATGACGTGAACCGAAGCTCGCATGCAATAATAAACCCTACAATCTTTAGTAGTATAGACATAAGTAGGGATCGTTCTAAGCCGGGAATTAAGGGTACCTGAGATATGAAATTGTTAGACAAAAACATATACAAATATACACAAAATCGTCACAATGGGGGGAGTGTATGATTCGGCAGCAAGCTGCCCTAGAACTAGGTGACACGAAATAAAATTGCTGAAAAATAAATTCTAGGTCTAATATTTACAAGTTTGGTCGACATTCTTCCACAAAGCACCAACACGAAAGCAATCAAAACATATAACAAGGAAGCAAACAGGACTCTCAGCAAGATGTTAAAATGTTCTAGACTCAACTTAACTCCAACCCAATTAGCTCCTAACCGGCTACTAATTGATTAAGACTCCTCATGTATTTCAAGTGACTAACCGCCTAACCTTAAAATTATACTAGTCATCTTTGAATATTCTAACCGACGTAAACAAACATGACAAGTAATTAAGCATAAAGTCTTTTTCTTTAGTTGGAAACAAGTTAAATAAGCAAGGTTGTCAATCATCTTATTAACAAGCATGTTCATTTAAATTACTCTAACCCTCGTGAAAACAACACAAATTAAAATAACCCTAAAGATTACTTAACCCATATTATTTTCGGCTAATGAGATTAATACTCCACATATTGCAATTATATAGACTACCAATCTTTAAGCACACGAATTTAAAGAACAAGTCAAGAAAACCCAAAAACCAAGTTAACATGCATTCTTGCCGATTATCCTATTAACTAAGTCGTTACATATTTCCCTTACTTTTTAGCATGCAATTTGTATTCTTACATCCAAAAACCACTTAAAGATAAAGAAAACAAATTGAACATACAAATCATAAAACCAAATTTCAATCCAATTCATACATAGACATACAAATTGAAACCAAGAATTCATGCTAACTTCATAGACAAAGTTTAACATAACTTCAACAAAAATTACAAAGCCAAGAGAAGGGAGTGGATCACACATTAGAAACCTTGAAGACTTCGTCTTGTATGGATCCGGCGGTTGGTGGTGATCGGCGAAAGGCTGCTGCTCGGCAGTGGTTGTGTCGGCAGCAAGGTACCAAGGTTCGGCAGGAACTTTGGGTGTGGTGGAGGTGGTTTTGGCTAGGGTTTTTGTGTAGGATTCTTGGGGAAATTTAGGTAGAGCTTTGGCTAGATTTTTGCTTTGGAATGTGACAAGTTTTTCTGTGTAAAAGTTGGCTATATATAGGGAGAAACTAGGGTATTGCCGGTAGCCCTTGATGCACAAGGATTTCAGAAAACCTAATGGGATAAGGTTTTGCAACCTTCCTTTCATGGTTCAATTAGGTTTTCTTTTTCTGAATTTTTCTTCAAGACTTGGGCTTCACATCTTCATGAACTTCTTGTATGATCTTGGACTTCATTTGATATGTCTTGGTTCATCGAAAATATCCCAATTGCTAGCAGCAACACTTTGGCACGAATCTGTCCCAATAGGCAGCTTCTCCTAGTTTGACTAGGAGAACTTCTTTCTTCATATTTTTCTTCAATGCCATGGCCTAGTGTCTTCCTATTCCCTTCTTAAAGCTTGAACTATCTTCATAAATGCATTTGCGCACTATTTGGTCCATTAAAAACAGAAAACACAAAAAGGGGGCAGTAGGTTCCTGGAATCGGCAGATTTGACGTTGCTGTAGTAACTCCGGCATATCTCCATCCTCGGAGCTCCGATTGATGCGATTCCAAGTCTCAAATAAACTAGACACATATGGCCATCTCCCCATAAAACAGTTCGATCAAATTCCTTGTGAGTCGATGGAAATGATTTTTCGAAGTTGGGACAAAGTCCCAGGAAAATCCTGGAAGTCCCTGGATTGGTTTGCTCGGACTGCCGTTTTGCAGCCAACTTTTGGGTGACTTTCCGAACTCCGATTGATCTGAAATTTTAACACAACATTCCTCAGCACATGAATATTAAGCACACCAAATTTCATAGAATTCGGACAAGGATAGATCGCATTTTTACTCATCACAAAATCTCGAAAAAGACATATTTTTACACTATTTTCCAGATTTCTCATACTTAGTCATTTTTCGGACAATTAAACACATTTCACCAAAACTCTACCAAAATTGACACTAACTATATTATGACTCTATCTTAGACAAATAAGGGTTAAGCAAAGCATAAACGAGGGCATAAGCATATAATATCGTCGCACATTGTGCTCCTATCAACTACCCCACACTTATCTTTTGCTAGTCCCTTAGCAAACTAAATAAAAGTAGACTCTAAACAAACTATTGCCCCTAACAATTTGTCTCAGGCTCGTATGTACACATAGCTTTCAAGTTAATGCATGAGAATGCTAAGCACGAAAATTCCAAGCTTCATGAATATGTGACATCAATATGAACATATAAGAGCAAAAGGTAAGCATGTAAACATGTAAAGCTAATTCAAATCACCTCACAAGGCATACTCTCTTCTTTTCTCTCGAAGCATGGTTATTCACTCATGAGTATATGCAAGCGAAAGATAATGAATTACAAAGAGTGACTTGCATATATCAAAGAAACGAAAGCACTTTGTGAATAACTTTTTAAGGAAAAACCTCATATTACAACTATATGCACCAATGAACCAAAACCATATGCTTACTCTTGAGATAATCTCCACAATCAATTTTAACCATCTTAAGAATCATGAAAAAGATCAATAAAAGGGTTGTAACGAGGCTAGGCTAAGAGGTATTCGATATTTGGATAAGGAGGCTTAGAAACGTCACCATATCCCTTGGCAAAGCTCAAATCTCCTTATGTCTTCTCGCCGAAAGGGTCAAATTTCATCTTGTTGGACCCATACTTCATTCTTTTCTTTCCATAAAACATTACAACAATAATCTAGTCAATAGCCATGCACAAAAAATTTTATTTTTTAAAGCCTATGCCGTGCCCTCTTCTTTTCTTGCTCTCGGCTTCTTTTCTTTTCTTTTTAATCCGAGCATTTTTTCTTTTCTTTTCATAGGCACGGCATGCATACATTTTTCATATAATTTAATGGCTAAGTCTACCCCACACTTGTTCTTCTTCATCACACACGCGAAAACGCTTTCATAAATCATGCTTTGCCAATACTTTGATCAAGGGTAAAGGCACAACTATACTAAGCTCATGGAAAGTGTTTAAGGATGATGAAAGAAAAGGCTCAACATAAGCTCAAAGGGGTTTACTACGGTGTCCCACGACGGGCTCCAATAGGGCGCATGCTTTGTTTGGCTTTGGTGGTAAACTTAAATGATCTTTATTCAATCATATTTAAAATCAAGGTATTTTATGATATAAACGTTTCGAAAATCAACAAGAGTAAGTTCTAGCATACTAGAGTTCATTAAAAGCTATGGCACATAGTCATCGAATAGTCAAAGAATTATAAGGTTTCATGCTTTCTACGAATCTATCGAATTTTATCTTTTTATCGCTCAAGAAGAAAGCAAATTGGCTCAAAAGCTCACATAGGTTATTTTCGAAATAAACTAGCTAAAACATGCATGCTTCATTATTCAACAAGTCCTACATGCTCCTACCAATGCACATAATCCATGAAACTCACAATTTTAATAGTTTGCACAACTATCATCTATGTATGCAAAGAGGAGAAAAACATCATTGACATATTAGGGGCATCCTAAGACTCGAAACAAACAAATTTAAACACTCTATTTTTGTGGAACAATTTTCTGAATTTTTCTTTTCTAAACTAAGCACACAAAAAGAAAAAACAAAAACGGAATATGCTATCCCACCCCACACTTAGAAAATTACATTGTCCTCAATGTAAGCACAAGTCTATATCAACGAATTTCCTAAGCATGCAATCGACTAACATATTCCAACAAATCATCACACATCAAAGAAGAAGAGAAGGGTTAAGAAAATTCAAACTCTCGGTGATGGCTCCTTCACTTTTCTTTGATCGAATTGGTTGCCTCCCAAGTAGCGATTTGTGTTTATAGTCCATCGCCTAGACTTTCCACCGTTCATATTGCATGTGTTCATCTTGTTCCAAAGTACCCCAAATCGGCAAGAAGAAGGTCAATGAGAAGATTGGTGCATGTTGTATCCGAATCTGTCGCACTCTGCGTGTCCTGGTGAATTGGCGTGTCCGGCTCGGCATCTTGTGTATCCGGCGTATCCTCTAGCGTGTCAACCTTGTGTCCGACCTCTTTCATGAGTGTGTCAATCCTGCCGGCAAAGGCAGGTCCGGCAGGGGGTGGTGGTGCGGCTCTTGTGGGGTGCTGCTGCTCGGCAGCAGGTTTTGTGTCCGGTGCTTCCGTGCTTGGGCTGCCGGCAATTTCAGGTCCGGCAGCTTGGTTTGGTGGTGGTACTTGTGGAGGCTGCAGCTCGGCAGCAAGGGACTTGGCATGGACAATAGCTACGGTAGCCCCTTGGCTTGGAGGATCATGGACATCGGTTTCATTGTTTAGGGGCTCAAATGGCTCGTAGTACGGCTTGAGTCTATGTCCATTCACCTTGAATATGTTTCCCGTATCTTCATTCCGAATCTCTATGGCTCCATGTTGATATACTTGAATAACAATGAATGGTCCGATCCAACGAGAGCGCAACTTACCCGGAAAAAGTTTGAGTCGTGAGTGATACAAGAGAACTTTTTGGCCAACTTCAAACTTCTTCCGTCGAAGCATCTTATCATGAGCAACCTTAGTCTTTTGCTTGTAAATCCATGTGGCTTCATAAGCTTCACTCCGTATTTCTTCAAGTTCGTTGAGTTGAAGCTTCCTATGAAGGCCGGCCTCATCAATGCTCATGTTGAAAGCCTTAACCGCCCACCATGCTTTATGCTCAAGTTCAACCGGTAAGTGACATGCTTTGCCATATGTTAACTGAAAAGGTGACATACCTATCGGCGTCTTGTATGCAGTCTTATATGCCCACAAAGCGTCATTGAGACGATCACTCCAATCCTTCCTTGAAGGTCCAACGGTCTTCTCAAGTATTTGCTTGATCTCTCGGTTACTTACCTCGGCCATACCACTTGTTTGGGGGTGATAAGGTGTAGAAACCTTATGAGTGACTCCATACTTCTTCAACAAGGCTTCAATGGTGCGGTTACAAAAATGGGATCCTCCATCGCTAATCAAGACTCTTGGAACTCCAAAACGTGAAAAGATGTTGTTCTTGAGAAACTCGGCTACCACCTTGGCATCATTGGTGCGTGTAGCCTTGGCTTCGATCCACTTTGACACATAATCAACCGCAAGCAATATGTAGAGAAAGCCCTTACTCGAAGGAAACGGTCCCATAAAGTCAATCCCCCAAAGATCATGAATCTCAATGGCGTTGATAGGAGTGAGCGGCATTTGATCTCTTGGTCCAATATTCCCCATTCTTTGGCATCGATCACATGACTTACAAAACATGTAAGCATCTTTAAAAATTGTAGGCCAAAAGAAACAACAAGTAAGTACCTTCAATGCCGTTTTCTTAGCTCCGAAATGTCCTCCACAAGCTTCGCTATGACAAAAAGGAAGGATGGAGCAATGTTCATTCTCCGGCACACATCTTCGAATAACTTGATCACCACATTGCTTCCATAAGTATGGATCATCCCACAAGAAGTGTCGAGCTTGCTTCCGTATTCTCTTTTGTTGGTGGCTCGGCATCTCTTTGGGAAATCGGTGTGTAGCAAGAAAATTTGCAATGTCGGCATACCAAGGCTCATGCACTTTAAGCCGAAAAAGTTGCTCATCCGGAAAGGTTTCACATAGGGCCAGCCGATCCTCTTCATGAACAAGGCGACTCAAATGATCGGCTACAACATTCTCTACTCCTTTCTTATCCTTAATCTCAATGTCGAACTCTTGAAGCAAAAGAATCCATCGAATAAGCCTTAGCTTAGCATCCTTTTTTGTCATAAGATATCTCAAAGCGGCATGATCACAATAAACAATAACTTTGGGATTCAAAAGATATGATCGAAATTTTTCCAAAGCAAAAATTACCGCTAAGAGTTCCTTCTCCGTTGTTGTGTAGTTGAGTTGAGCATCGTTGAGAGTCCTTGAAGCATAGTAAATGGCGCATGGCTTCTTCTCAATTCGTTGTCCAAGTACCGCTCCAAGTGCATAATCACTAACATCACACATCAACTCAAATGGCTCGTCCCAATTTGGGGACACAAGGATCGGCGCCGTACATAGTAAAGCCTTCAATCGGCAAAAAGCTCTCTCACACGCAAGGACTAAAATTTCGACGATCACGGAAATTTCGAAGGTCCAAAAAATAGAAATTTCGATGGAAATTTCGAGGAAATATCGATAGCAGAAAAAAATTGATAAAATTGACGGAAATTTTAAGAAATACATGGAAATTCTAAATGAAACTTTCTGGGATGTTTATTTAATCTATTATCTATCATATTTCATAAGAAAATCCTATATAGACATTGGTCTATAATGAGTTGTAGTGATATAAGGTGAAATATATAAACGCTAAATCGTTGAAAATTCTAATAAAATATATACTAACATCTTTTTTTTTTTTATGGCTGGGAACCCAAAGGGAGGCTAGGCCATCACGCCTTATACACATATAATACATTGAACATGACATTACATGAATAATTTAGAACCACATAGAAGATCTATATGATGTATGAGTGTATCAAGATAATACTAATTACAAATAATCAAAACAATAAAATTAACCATAAGAACGGAATATTTAATAATACTAACATTACTAAGTAACCACTTACCAAAGTCTATTACTAATTAACTATTATAGCATGAGAGCATAAAATTGAGATCAATGCATGAGCTAAATACGAAGGAGAGAATGAGATATAGAAGTAGTGAATTGAAGCAACCGGAGAAGAAAGAAAAGATGAAAGTGTAAGAAAGCATTTGCAATTGAGATTATTTATAGGAAAAAAAATTTGTTTTGTAGTTATAAAAATTCCAACAAGCACATAATTGATAGTATGAAAAAATCAAGCACATAATTGATAGTATGAAAAAATCAAGGATAAGAGGTGTGGAACACGTAAGAGTGTAAGACCATATCTTTACCAAAACAAATAGTTTGATTTTTGATAGGACATAATTTGTCATTTTCATTTTTTTCGGATTTCAGTAAACATATTATATAACTAATAAGATGAAGAGATTGAACAAGAAATGAGTTCAGTTCAATTGGCCAACTCATTAAACTTATCATGCAAGTTGAGAGGTGAGGGGTTCAAATCTCACTTCACCCCCAAATTTGTGGGATTTTAGCAGGCCGACATGTGTCAGTTGAATTTCCAAAATATCGCGAAATTTCGAAAATTTCGCACCAGAAATGGAAAGATTGCGGAGGAAATATCGGGATCTCAAAAAAACGAAATTTTCGCCGAAATATCGGTGAAAATATCGAAATTTTAGTCATTGCTCACACGCCTCCGACCACTCAAACGTCACCTCCTTTTGTATCAAGTTGCTCAATGGCTTGGCAATTGAAGAGAAGTCCTTGATAAATCGTCGATAAAACCCCGCATGGCCAAGAAAACTTCTCACATCCTTCACACACCTAGGGCTCGGCAATGCTTGTATGAGCTCCACTTTGGCTTTGTCAACTTCTAAGCCTCTTGCCGAAATAATGTGCCCTAGAACAATGCCTTGCGTGACCATGACGTGACACTTCTCCCAATTGAGCACAAGATTTGTCTCTACACACCTCTCAAGTATCTTCTCCAAGTTCCCCAAACATGCATCGAAGGTGCCTCCATACACACTAAAATCATCCATAAACACTTCGATAATGTCTTCAATAAAATCCGAGAAGATAGCATACATACATCTTTGAAACGTGCCGGGTGCGTTGCATAATCCGAATGGCATCCGCCGATAAGCAAACGTGCCAAATGGACAAGTAAAAGTGGTCTTCTCTTGATCATCCGGGTGTACCATGATTTGATTGTAGCCACTATAACCATCAAGAAAACAATAGAACGAATGGCCGGGTAACCTCTCTAGCATTTGATCCATAAATGGCAAAGGCATGTGATCCTTCCTCGTTGTAGCGTTGAGCTTCCTATAGTCGATGCACATCCGATGACCAGTTACAAGTCTTTGTAGCACAAGCTCATTCTTCTCATTCTTGACAACCGTTACACCACTCTTCTTCGGCACTACTTGCACGGGAGATATCCACTTACTATCCGAAATTAGGTAGATCACCCCACAATCAAGCAACTTGATAATTTCATCTTTCACAACTTTCATCATGGGGGGGTGAAGTCGACGTTGAGCTTTCTTAGTCGGCTTGGCTCCTTCTTCTAACAAAATGTGATGAACACAAGTAGTGGGACTTATTCCCTTGATGCCCGCCAAGGTCCAACCTATGGCGGTCTTGTACTTCTTAAGCACTCTTATCAAATCAACCTCTTGCTTCTCACTAAGCATTGAAGACACAATAACCGGTAGTGTATCTCCTTCTCCAAGATAAACATACTTTAAGTGACTAGGGAGTTCTTTTAGTTCTAACTTTGGGGCCTCTTCCACACTTGGTCGAAATTTGGTTGTGGCACTTGGAATTGACAAGAACGAATCAAAAACCTTGGCATAGGGCCGAGCCTCTAACTCGGCACAAACTTCCATTGAACTCAGCAACATCATGAATGGCTCGGCAATTTTCCCTTGCTCGGCAATGCTTGGCTTGGCTTCCTCTTTCTCATACATGATTCGTTCTCCCCTCTTGTCAAATCCGACCCCTTGCTCAATCGCTAATTGCTATGCGTCAAGCGAGGTCGACATAACTTGTTCGACCTCCTCCAAAACATCAATGGCACAACCCTCCTTCAAATCAACGTTAGGGAACTTCATGGCGTCAAACACATTGAACTTGATCACTTCACCATCAAACTCCATAGTTAGGTTGCCCTCGGCCACATCTATCTTTGTGCGCGCCGTCCTCATAAATGGTCGCCCTAGAAGTAATTGAGTGTTATTGACCGGCGAATCTTCCATCTCAACCACATAGAAATCGGCAGGGAATATCAATTGATTGACTTGCACCAACACATCCTCCACATAACCCTCCGGATACTTACTTGAGCGATCCGCAAGTTGAATAATGACATTGTCCTTCTTGAGAGGCCCTCACTACCAGAAAAAAGGCTTTTCCCGACGAAATAAAAAAAAACGGCCGACGAAATAAAATTTTCGTCGGCTATTCCCAAGAATGGCCGACAAATTTTTTTTTCGTCGCTAAAAAAAAAATTCGTCGGCTATTCCCCTAGAATGGCCGACGAATTTTTTTTTTCGTTGGTAAAAAAAAAAATCGACTGCTATATTCATATTTTAGTCGACGATTTGAATTTTCGTCGGCCTTTCTCTGAAACTTTAGCCGACGAAAATTTTTGGAAGTATGGCCGACGAGTACTAGGTTTGATTTCGTCGGCTATGATTAAAAAAAAAAAAAAAAAGAACAGCTTCCATTTTCTATCACTATCGACAAACCATTGCTTCGTCCTTCAAATGCAAATGTGTCGTGAAATAAGATATGACCGAAATAATGAAATACGTCTACGGTTGAAAAATGACAAGATTCCGACAAAATCTGTGTGCCGAATGTTGTGGTTAACTATTTTTTACTTCCGTTTTCCTATGGGTAGCCTGACGG
Organism: Potentilla sterilis; assembly: GCA_963682095.1. Taxonomy (NCBI): domain Eukaryota; kingdom Viridiplantae; phylum Streptophyta; class Magnoliopsida; order Rosales; family Rosaceae; genus Potentilla; species Potentilla sterilis. The sequence goes on from OY821754.1 coordinate 25,363,621, forward strand.
TCGGTAAATATTTTGAGGAAAATTTTTATACGATTAGTTGCGTCTCATCGATTTGAAACTATTATCTGTTGAAGGTCAGGACAAAAAACGTCATTTAGATAGGCCAATTACCATTTCTAAGCGTTTAAAGGGTTGACTCACCCGGTTGACCATCCCGATCGAGCCTTTAACGTTGTCAGATGTAGTTTGATTTTTTTTCATACATGTATTTAATCTTAACGGTGATATTTGACGGTTGGAATAGATTTTCCAAACTTTTAGATTCAAAATCGGAACATATGCACTAATGTTCCTTAACTTGTTTACTAAGTGTTTAAATGAATGTATAGTTTCAAATAGTTACTATACGTACACTCTTCAAATGCAAATATGTCGTCAAATAAGATATGACCGAAATAATGAAATACGTCTACGGTTGAAAAATGACAAGATTCTGATAAAATCCGTGTGCTGAAATAATGAAATAAGTCAAAACCCGGTTTACTGCAGATTTGGCGTCCAGCGTCCGAATGACGATTGTGATACCATTCCGGAAAGGGAATGACGCCAGGAATCAAACACCAGTCTAAATGACGTGGGCTTTTTCAGGCTTTCGAGTTCGTTTAGGGCCTCAAAACGGCAGTTTAGTATGTTTTCATAGAATTGCCGACGAAACATTGTAATTCGTCGGCTATTCTCTAAGTTTAGCCGACGAAAAGTATATGTCGTCGGCTAAACTCCTTCGATCCACTTATTGTCCACCGTTGGATGGCTCAGATCCAACGGCTGCTGATTTTCCAAAGCATAGCCGACGAAATATTTGAATTCGTCGGCTAAACTCTTGCGATCCGCGCCTTTTTATTGTCCGCCGTTGGATGGCTCAGATCCAACGGCTGTTGATTTTCCAAAGTATAGCCGACGAAATATATTAATTTCGTCGGCTATTCTCCTTCTAAATCTTTTAAATCACTTCCTCCCGCCTTTTTTCTCTCCTCCTTCCCTCCTCCTCCTCCTTCTCCTCCTCCTCCGGCCTCCTCCTCCTCCTCCTGCTCCGGCCTCTTCCTCCTCCTCCTTCCCCTCCTCCTCCTCCTCCTCCTCCTTCCCCTCCTCCTCCTCCTCCGGCCTCCTCCTTCTCCTCCTCCTTCCCCTCCTCCTCCTCCTCCTTCCCCTCCTCCTCCTTCTCCTCCTCCGATCCGGTATTTTTTTTTTGCCCAAAATGCAGTTATAGCTGACGAAATTGACATTATTTCGTCGGCTATAACTTTAAAATATTAATATATTCTGACGAAATAGCCGACGAAATAGCTCAAATCGTCGGCTATACTTCAGAACAAATAGCCGACGAATTCAAATTTCGTCGGCTATAACTTTAAAATATTAATATATTTGACCAAGCTTTGGTCGACGAAATCATTTTCGTCGGCCATAATTCGTCGGCCAAGGTTGGAATGGCCGACGAATTGGTTTTTTTCGTCGGCCATTGGTATTACCGACGGGGTTTTACCGAGGAATTATAGCCGACGAAATTTTCGTCGGTAGAAGGAATAGCCGACGAAAATTTGGAATAGCCGACGAAAAAAATTTTGTCGGCTATTCTGTCAAAGCTGGTAGTGCCTATACTCAACGTTTGATACACATTGAGTGGCATGACATTGATCGATGCTCCCAAATCCAACATCACATCCTCAAACCGAGTATTGCCAATCACACAAGGCACATTGAAGCTTCTCAGATCCTTCATCTTTGGTGGCAACTTCCTTTGAATAACGGCCGACACCGTCTCGCTCATAGTCACTACACGAGTCTCCCTAGTATGCCTTCTAGCCGTGCAAAGCTCCTTCAAAAACTTAGCATACTTCGGTACTTGCTTAATGCACTCCAACAAAGGGATGTTGACTTGCACTTTCCGGAAAATCTCCAACACCTCCTCATCGGACTTATCCTTCTTCGATCTAGCAAAGCGAGAAGGGAATGGAATGCTTGATGTTGGCACCCCTCCCTTGCTTGCTTGGTTCGGCACTAACTCATTCTTTGATGTTGCAGGATCCTACTCAAGTTCATTGCGCAGCCCCCCATCTTTCACATGGTGTTTGTCGGCCCCTCTACCTTGCTCGGCATTCATGCCCTTTTCGGTTGCAGCCCTGCCGGCAGTACCATCACTTTCGGCAGTGTGTCTCTCGGGTGCAGCCCCTTCATTTTCAACAACATGGCTGCCGGCAATTGCAGGTCCGGCAGCCATCTCTTCATCCTCAATGATATTGAATGTCACTCGTTTTTTCTTTGGACATGTGGTAGGAAACAACTCTCTTCCGCTACGAGTTTGAATCACTTTCGCTTGCTCGTTCCTCGGATTGGGAATTGTATTGCTTGGCAACTTCCCTTGCTCATTGAATCTTCCCATGAAATCTACAACTTGGCCCATTTGAGTCTTGAGCTCACCAATGTCCTTTTGATGATTTTGTTGCCCCGCGAGTAATGCTTGAGTAGCACTTGACAAAGATTGGAGCAAAGCATCATAGTTGGGATTGCTCGGCGCGGCTTGGCCTTGGCTCGGCCTTCCTTGAGCTTGGTTCGGCAATGCCCCATAGGGCCCTTGGTTCGGCTGAAAATGTTGCCGAGGCACAAATGGTGCCCTCGGTGCAAATGGTGCTCCTCCCTCTTTTGGTTGCCTAGGTGCCCTAAGCACATTGTCATTATTCTCCCACCGAAAGTTAGGATGATCGTTGAACCTCGGATTGAAGTTTCCAAAACGTTGGCCTCCTTGAAAGCCAATAGCATTGCACTCCTCTATTCCCTCATTCGATCCAAATTGAGGGCATTGTTCGGTCTCATGGCCCTCGGTGCAAATTCCACAAACAATAGCACGCTTCTTCATCAAATTACTCACCAAGTCGGTAAGCTTGTCCACTTTATCTTCTAACTTTGAGCTCGAAGACGTCTCATGCACTTTCTCATTCCTTTGCACATTGCCTCGTGCCATGCCAAATTGTTGGTTGTTCAAAGCACGAACTTCCAACAAACTTCTTGCCGCACCGGCATTTAACTTCAAAAAGCTACCTCCCGCGGCCGAGTCAAGAAACTCTCTCTCCATGACGCGCAATCCCTCATAGAAATATTGCAACAAGAGCCCATCGCTAATGCCATGCGATGGACACAAAGAAACTAGGGACTTGAACCTCTTGTAGTAGTCAAAGAAAGTCTCATCTCCGGCTTGCTTCACACTAGTAATTTACTTCCTCAGATCAGTGATACGTGAAGCAGGAAAGTACTTGAGCAAAAACTCATCCATCATAGTACTCCACGAAACGATGCGACCACTAGGCACCTCAAACAACCACTCCTTTGCTTGATCTTCTAGAGAGAACGGAAAAGTCTTCATTTTGAAGTGTTGCAAATCGGTCCCTCTTGGACACATAGACTCAGTGGTGAAGTTAAACCACTGTAGATGCTTGTTAGGATCCTCACTTGGCATCCCATAAAACGATTTCAGCTTATGGAGGAATCCACTCCTCAATTCAATCTCTCCAGTCTTTTCAGCTTCCAAGGGAGGATAAGTGATATTCGAAGGAGCAACTCCAGCTCCAGCAACATGACCATTCTGTGATCGGATTGATGCCATTATCTCTTCTTCTTCCTCTGATTCGGCAAAGGCTTCAAATTCTGGATTCTCAAGATCACACGATGACGAAACAACTGAAGGGGAACTCGGCAGACTGTCAGAAACGGATGGCACAATTGGTGATGACGGCAATGATGATGAAACTGATGAACTGGTTGGTGACGATGGCGGTAATGGCACAAAACAAGCAATAGCGAGTTCTTGATCTAAACGTTGCAAACGGCCTTGAAGATCTCTTGTCCAAATATTAGATTCGGACATGCATTATTTCTGAAATTTGCAACATTTAAACAAGTTAGAATATTGTAAACGAAATAGAAAACAAGAATATACATCATTACAAGCCACGGCATTGGCGATTACACAATAAATTTCAACAATGATTCACATATAACACTCGGCAAAGGCAAACAAATTTCGGCAAAGCATAAATATCATTCGGCAACAAGAGAAGAAAAATTGGAACGTTCATGATCATGTAATCGCTAAGTCTAATTTCTTTTAAATTTGTTCTAACTCTCGAAGTACGTGGAGCAGAGGAGATAACGGTGCAATGGACTGATACAGCCCCCGGTAGTATCATGCTTAACCCGATATACCTCAAGAGTTTGAACCACAACATGTTTTATCTTTGAAGAAAATAGGCCACATATGTCAAGTTTATGTTCTAGCGTCTAAAGTGAGGTGATGCTTCGACACAAGCTGTCGACTAGGTCGTGCGGATTTTACGTTTCAAAGGTCATTAAAATCACGGAGGGCGAACCCCCTACAGGAACCAGGCAGGACTCGTTGTTGGACACCACGGAGGGCGAACCCCCTATCGACTCACTCACCGAGAATGAACATCAGTCTATGGGCCTTGAGATCCAGTTAAACAAACCTGAGAACCATATCTATGAAAATAACTTCCCCATACTTTGTAAAACAAACACGGATCCCTAGCAGTCTACAAGTGTTGATTAAAACCGCCCTCAACCTCATAGAAGTAATACTATTACCGAAGAAACGCTTATATGCGTGGGGGGGAAGTATCCCGCGTTTCCCAATCTACATAGAAACGGCCTCCGACATAGCACCATTCACATGAAGGGTTTTGGTTATGATCAACAAAAGTGGCTTCACCTACATGTTACACTTTAGAAACTACAATAAACTCAAACATACACAACACTATCAACTCCCTAGAAATTAAACTAAGTGATTACCAACATACAACAATATATATCATGCAACTTCCGAAATTTAAACTCTACATGCCGAAGCATATTTCTACTTTACAAAATCCGAAAATAAAATTAAAAATTACAACTTTACAACTTCACAACAAAAATTTCCAGCAACATATATACACAACAATAATCATAAAACAAGCTTTTATAATCCCCGGCAACGGCGCCAAAAATTGACGTGAACCGAAGCTCGCATGCAATAATAAACCCTACAATCGTTAGTAGTATAGACATAAGTAGGGATCGTTCTAAGCCGGGGATTAAGGGTACCTGAGATATAAAATTGTTTGACAAAAACATATACAAATATACACAAAATCGTCACAATGGGGGGAGTGTATGATTCGGCAGCAAGCTGCCCTAGAATTAGGTGACACGAAATAAAATTGCTGAAAAATAAATTCTAGGTCTAATATTTACAAGTTTGGTCGACATTCTTCCACAAAGCACCAACACGAAAGCAATCAAAACATATAACAAGCAAGCAAACAGGACTCTCAGCAAGATGTTAAAATGTTCTAGACTCAACTTAACTCCAACCCAATTAGCTCCTAACCGGCTACTAATTGATTAAGACTCCTCATGTATTTCAAGTGACTAACCGCCTAACCTTAAAATTATACTAGTCATCTTTGAATATTCTAACCGACGTAAACAAACATGACAAGTAATTAAGCACAAAGTCTTTTTCTTTAGTTGGAAACAAGTTAAATAAGCAAGGTTGTCAATCATCTTATTAACAAGCATGTTCATTTAAATTACTCTAACCCTCGTGAAAACAACACAAATTAAAATAACCCTAAAGATTACTTAACCCATATTATTTTCGGCTAATGAGATTAATACTCCACATATTGCAATTATATAGACTACCAATCTTTAAGCACACGAATTTAAAGAACAAGTCAAGAAAACCCTAAAACTAAGTTAACATGCATTCTTGCCGATTATCCTATTAACTAAGTCGTTACATATTTCCCTTACTTTTTAGCATGCAATTTGTATTCTTACATCCAAAAACCACTTAAAGATAAAGAAAACAAATTGAACATACAAATCATAAAACCAAATTTCAATCCAATTCATACATAGACATACAAATTGAAACCAAGAATTCATGCTAACTTCATATATAGACAAAGTTTAACATAACTTCAACAAAAATTACAAAGCCAAGAGAAGGGAGTGGATCACACATTAGAAACCTTGAAGACTTCGTCTTGTATGGATCCGGCGGTTGGTGGTGATCGGCGAAAGGCTGCTGCTCGGCAGTGGTTGTGTCGGCAGCAAGGTACCAAGGTTCGGCAGGAACTTTGGGTGTGGTGGAGGTGGTTTTGGCTAGGGTTTTTGTGTAGGATTCTTGGGGAAATTTAGGTAGAGCTTTGGCTAGATTTTTGCTTTGGAATGTGACAAGTTTTTCTGTGTAAAAGTTGGCTATATATAGGGAGAAACTAGGGTATTGCCGGCAGCCCTTGATGCACAAGGATTTCAGAAAACCTAATGGGATAAGGTTTTGCAACCTTCCTTTCATGGTTCAATTAGGTTTTCTTTTTCTGAATTTTTCTTCAAGGCTTGGGCTTCACATCTTCATGGACTTCTTGTATGATCTTGGACTTCATTTGATATGTCTTGGTCCATCGAAAATATCCCAATTGCTGGCAGCAACACTTTGGCACGAATCTGTCCCAATCGGCAGCTTCTCCTAGTTTGACTAGGAGAACTTCTTTCTTCATATTTTTCTTCAATGCCATGGCCTAGTGTCTTCCTCTTCCCTTCTTAAAGCTTGAACCATCTTCATAAATGCATTTGCACACTATTTGGTCCATTAAAAACAGAAAACACAAAAAGGGGGCAGTAGGTTCCTGGAATCGGCAGATTTGACATTGCTGTAGTAACTCCGGCATATCTCCATCCTCGGAGCTCCGATTGATGCGATTCCAAGTCTCAGATAAACTAGACACATATGGCCATCTCCCCATAAAACAGTTCGATCAAATTACTTGTGAGTCGACGGGAATGATTTTTCGAAGTTGGGACAAAGTCCCAGGAAAATCCTGGAAGTCCCTGGATTGGTTTGCTCGGACTGCCGTTTTGCAGCCAACTTTTGGGTGACTTTCCGAACTCCGATTGATCTGAAATTTTACCACAACATTTCTCAGCATATGAATATTAAGCACGCCAAATTTCATAGAATTCGGACAAGGATATATCGCATTTTTACTCATCACAAAATCGCGAAAAAGACATATTTTTACACTATTTTCCAGATTTCTCATACTTAGTCATTTTTCGGACAATTAAACACATTTCACCAAAACTCTACCAAAATTGACACTAACTATATTATGACTCTATCTTAGACAAATAAGGGTTAAGCAAAGCATAAACGAGGGCATAAGCATATAATATCGTCGCACATTGTGCTCCTATCAACCATATTAGGTAACGGTGCAATACTTAAGGTACAATTTCAGGTAGAAAAAATTTACAGGTACCAAAAAGTATCTTTCGCAATAGTTCAGGTACCATTTAAGGTTTTTACCCAAAAAAGATATCAAGAAATGACATCACTTTACCGTAAGTCCCTAGAAGGAACAATATGGCCACACAGTTCACCATTGATGTTAAAAGAATAAATGAGCATTCTAACACATGACAGACCCCATCTCCTCTAACATTAAGGCCCAGTTTGGGATTGCTTCCCAAGCTGCTTTTGGGGTCAAAAGTGATTCTGGGCCTAATCTTAAGTGTTTGGTAACAACCCATAAAATTGATTTTAGAAGAATTGATTCTCTTAAAAGTGGATTTTGGAGAAGCAGGGTAAGAGATGCTTTTGCATGAATCAGTTATATTTGTAACAAATAATAATATTTGTTTTTTCTTAGATTGTGATATACTAATCTAATTAAATCATAATCAATCATTTACTATGGTGTTAAGAAATCTTATGTAATATTGTGGATTAACTTTATAATTACATACAAAAGAAACAATTATTTATTTTAATATCAATTTATAACAATGCCTATTTTTGTCATTATATCCATCCAAAACAATTTTTACTTATAACTCACCAAACACACGAAATTGCTTTTTGGTTCTCACAGCGCTTTTAATAACAGTTTACCAAACATCTCAGCTGATTCTACTCACAGCAGATTCAAAATCAATTCTGCTTACAGCAAATTCAAAAGCAATTCTGCTCACAGCACAGCAATCCCAAACTGGGCCTAACTCTCCTCAACTTCAAACAATGAGAAATCTCTAAGAGCAAATGCAGCAATGAGGCTATTTGAGGGTTAATTATATTAGGTCCAAGGACTAAACATACAATCCACATGGAGATTTTTGATTGGGTTAGACGTGGGTCCCATGTGGAACCCACCTAACCGGGTTAAAGTTTGGAAATGAGATCCTCTCCTCATCTCTCTCTCCTCATATCTCCTCATAAAGCAATCTGGACCGTCCAATTTTAATCTGACGGCTCACAATCCTCTGTTACTATTCACACAGCTCCCCCTGCAAAGCAATCTGGGCCGTCGAATTAAGATTGGACGGCCCAGATCTCATGAGGAGATATGAGGAGTGGATCCATGAGGAGAGAATCCAGATCCTAAAGTTTGGGGCTAATTCCAACGTGGGGCCATACACACACCCACCTACACAAACATGGTGTTAGATTCTTTTTTTTTTTTTGGTTACAAAATGGTGGTCGGGTGGGACTACCACTCCGGGGCCGAGAGCACTTTGGGTAAGACCCCTCCCCATGGAATCTTGCATGCGGATGATCGAACCAGTGACCTCCTATTACCAGGAGTATCACTACAGCGTCCGCCCAACATGCAGGAACAATGTGCTACCCACTGCACTAAACCCCACATGATGTTAGATTCTATTTTTTTTCCAATTAAACATGCATGTGTTTTTGGCCCACCATTAATACCCTTTATCAATAAAAATATATTTAGTTAAAATGCGAATAGTAATTAGTCATTGAATTGATCTCATTATTGTATTGTCGAACCGATGACTAGGAATTGATTTAGACGAATAGTGTATTAGGCCGAGTTGAAAATTAGTCTAACCCACCCAAAATGAGTGCATCTGCCCTAAGGCCAACATAGAGTTATTGAGTAATGTACACAATCTAGGGTATGTTTTAGACAGTACCGGCCCTTAGGCAAGACCAAATAGGCCTGTGCTTAGAGCCTCCCACAAATTAGGGGCCTCAAAATTTCACAAACATCCATATATGACTTTTGTTAAAATTAATTATCAGATTCATTTTTAATTGTTTCTTGATGTAATCTTCGATTATTTGTTAAAATAATTTCATATGTTTCAATTATAATAGTTTATGAGCTCAAATTACGATTTAAGTATAGATTTCTTTCCTTTTTTGTAAACTCAATTAACTTGTCAGTATAAAAATGATTAATTTTCTTCTATTATGAATATTAGGATCTTGCGTTTTAATTAATTAGTGCCCTGGCTTTAGATTATAGATCCAAAAGGCAAAACTTCAAGTGCATGAGTTGGTTCAACAACTATTGAGCTTGTTGGGCTTTTGTTTGTGTTTTTTGTACTCTTATTAAGTCATACAACAGATGTTCAAGGGTTTTAGCTTTCCTTTCCCTATATCCCCAAAATCTTAAACCTCACTCCATGGCACGCCTAATCCGACCTCTGAGAAACTCCATTTCTTGCTCCAGAATCCTAATTCCTCAGATACCCAGTTCGTATATTGCACTAGCAAAACAAGTCTCCTTCTTAAACCCTAAGCTCGTCAGAACTTACATCTCTGAAATGAGCAAGTCTGCTTTCGAAGGCAACATCCTCAGACTCCTACGCAGTGAAATCCAATATGAACTTGATCGCTCTTCTCCTAATCAGGTACCCACTTTCTCCATTCCCTCTCTGTCTTTGGTTTTCATAATTTATGAGCAAAGATGAACATGGGTTATATTGGATTGCTTAGAATCTGAGTGAAAAGATAAGAATCTTTATGTGTGTGAATCGGGCCCTTAAATTTGCTTCAAGAATTTGGGGGGCAGTCTCGAAAATTCAAATGCGTTGCTCTACTAACTCGATGAAGCTAAAGAATTGTTATCGAAAGACCTTGAAATGATGAACTTGAGAAAGCGAATGAGTTATTGTCGAAGGACCTTGAACTTTGAAGTCATGACTATTTGGGTATAAAAGGTACTCGGATGCTTATAAACGACATATAGATACTCTGATTTAAATAGGGGACATCAAACTGTAACCGTTCCGGTCTTCTCAGGCAGTTTTCATTCACCTGCCATCAACCAGTATTTAGTGATTCATTGTTCTGTCCATACATGTTACCAATGTGTAATGCAGCCTATAAGTTTTCTGTTTTTGTGGGTTCTAGCAAGATGAAACACCTGTTCTGCAACCGATATAGTGGTTCCTTGATAGAATATGGAAGAGTGCTCTAGCGCTTGTGAACAACTATGTTAAGCTATTCTAGCTTTTTGGTATACATGTTAGACTTTGTTTTATCGAATAGGTTCCTATCCTAAAAGGTGCTTCGTAGTGCTGTCAATTGTTATTCTGGTTATGCAATGTATTAGCAAGTTCTCATAATTGGGACTGAGGAGAGAATCGGAAAATACGGTTTTTATGTGTCATTGTTATAGAAATTTTCAAGGCCGGATAATTGTTTATATTCAAGATATTGTGATTTCCAATGTTTTTGATCTTGAACATAGGTTTAAAGCTGTATGTAATTAACTTGTTTCCCCACAGAACTGACTCTTAATGTGACAATTACTAGTTGGGGTTAACAGTTATATTTTAGGAAGTCGAAGTACTTCAAATAATCTCATCTTAATCTCCATAAAGAATTTTTTTGTTCAATTACTTCCTTGATTAGGATTTTTTTGTTATCCAGCTAGTTTCAGAATTCAACTCATTTACAGTTGACAACCGGTCTGGCGAACAATGGATAAGCTTGAAGAGAAAATTTGGAAATGAAGACATAAAGATTGAAGCCACCATGTTTGATGAATCCGTTCCTGTTACAAAATCCGGAGGTGGTGGTGAAGGCCTTGGACAAGATGTGCAACTTCACATTTCTATGGTTGTCAATATCTCCAAGGAGAAGGGTGGCAGTGCATTGGAGATTATGTGCTCAGTTTGGCCATATACCATAGAGATCGACAAGCTTTTTGTACGAATATCTGAGAACGTGCCAGCTCAGCCGTATACGGGTCCTGAATTCAAGTACGAGCATATATGAAATCTTGTACTAATTATTATGGGGAACTATAATACTCTAAAAGTAGCTGAATAAGCAAAACAGTTATGCCTTAAATTTATGCTTTCATGTTTTTAACTTTTTTAATTAGATTTTGTTGGTTTTGTGCAGGGAACTTGATGATGAGTTACAAGAATCGCTATACGAATTCTTAGAAGCAAGGGGTATAAATGATGATCTTGCTATTTTCTTACACACATATATGAAGAATAAAGATAAAACTGAGTTCATTAGATGGATGGGAACTGTGAAATCATATATTGAAAAGAAGAAGAGTTGTTGATTCGCAACACTTCAACTGAATTTTATGTTAAGTAACTATTTCTCTTGGGTAATGAAGTCAGCCTAGATGCTATATTGGCGTTTTATTTGGTCTTGTGCAGCTATATTTGGTTGAGAGAAGAAACTGGCTTGATTCTGTAATCAAAGTAATGCATTAAAACAGTTATCATTTATTTTGTTTTGGACTTCCAGTTATTTAGAAGTGTGTCCTTGCCCTATTTAGGCTGGTTGCATAATAGAAGAGCCCCTGAGTTTGGCATATGACATCTCTATTGACTGTAAAAAATTTTGAATAATGTTTTGCCTTTTTTCTGTTGTTAGCACCAGAATTCATTCTTTAGGGTTGTAGAACTTTGCTTATGGGTAGATTTGCTCAGCTCATTGTAGAGCAAATATTTTATCCTACCATATTTTCTATTAGTCTGCTTAGCACATGTAGTCTTCATATCCTGTGAGCAGTAAGCTTTGTATCTGCTATTTTGAGAGTTTTACATATGTGAAGTTTTCTATCCTAGCTAGACAACTGCTGAGAGCATTATGACAACAAGTATCTTCTGCTGGTATGCAGATGATTGATTTATGAGTTCATGGTGAAGTAGGTTTGAATGCAGTCATCAGTGATGATCTGCCAGGTACTAGATATTAAGCTTGTGTTGGGACATATTTTGCTATTTTCTATGATCTTGTAAGCCTTGTTGTGGAAATGGAAATTCTTTGAAATAAGTGGAAAATTATCATTTACTCTCCTGCTTCACTCTATGTTTGTTTGTTCTGGCTTTGTATTTTTCTACTCAGTCACTTAGTACACCCAGATGGTTATTTTTTGTAAAATTTTGTTAGATTAGTCCGTCTTTTGTCCTATACTGCTTATATGTTTTTGACATTGTTTCAAATTAGAAATATGCTTTGATGTAGCCCCATATACTTTGAACATTCAATTTGGGATAAGATCTCATCTCAGAAAGTTGAAGTGTGAGCTCTTGCAGGTCATAATCAGATTTATGACTCCTTTGTGGTGCTGCTTAGGTTAGATTCTGCTCCTTGGATCATACTTTTTTTCTGAAGTTGTGGACTGCAATCCATTCCCATATAATGTCTGCATCTACTTTTACATGTTTTAATAGTTGGTATCATTGCATGGTCTACCGTCATACCTCTCTTCTGTTCAGTGTTAACTACATACTCTTTTATGGGGAGATTGATAGACAACTTAAGTTTGTATGATATTTGCCTACCAAGTGAGCTAAAATACAATTAAGCTGACATTAACAAGTTCTGTTATATGTTTCATTGTTGTCTTCAACTAGTGGTCCTAGACTCCTAGCAACCTTTCTGAAGATGCTTTCCTGTATTATCTAAGGCTACTGAACTTCACATTCCACTACAATGTATGATCATGGCTTGACACCCATGTTTATGGTGTATATTGGTCAAGCACGGATAAGACGCAAATCTTATCTGCTTTAGTCGAATATGATCAGTTCAAATCTGATGTCATGTTAATTTGGGTAATTTGGCTGGTCTGCATCAACTTTTGTCATCTCTAGCTGCTGAATTTAGTGTAGACTATAATTCCAGTTTACCAGTAGGAGTCCACATTGTTCTCCGGACGGCATTGATTAGGACACTTCCAGGCACAATAATGTTGCTTATTTCTTTCGATTGAAAGTTCAGTTCATGTAAAAGGAAAAGAGAGAATTATAGTGTTCCGTGATCATGTTTGTCTTGCCATGTGTGCCATGTTTGTATACCCTAAACTCCAAGCCATATCTTAATCCTAAATTATGTTTACAAATTTTTTTATTTTTCAATGAGTATATGATATAACTAGCATTGTTGCGGTCACAGGTTCAATTATCATTAGTATCGTGGGATTAAAAATTGTTGTTTTCCCCTATTTAAAAAAAAAAAAAGGATTAAAAAAAAATCAATGAAGGATGCTGGTAAATAGATGTCGACAAGCAATTTACCTACGAATCTGCTATTTATAGAAGTATAAAGTTTCGGTATTTGTCTGCTGAGAAGAAGAAATGATACAAAATTGTCTTTGTTAAGCAACCCACCTGTGCCACACCACAAGACAACAACTAATCCTATCCCCTAATCTCCACCTTCTCATATATGGGGAGCACTCGAGCAGGCAATAGGGATTCAAATGTTGCACCTCTTACAAGCAAGGGGCTAAGACTAATTTAACCAATCCCCTAACCTCATATAATATATTGTTTTTGTGTGTTACATTTGTAAGGGATCAAACTTGTACGTGTAATCCTAGTTGTCTACTCTCTTCACCGATTTAAATTACCTTGTTCCAAAGCAAGGCACTTGTAGTCTTGTATGATTTTGCCAAAGCTCAAGACAAATATGAGGGGAATGGGGATTGAACCCAGCAAGGCTCTAATTATCTAATACTAATTGAATCGTATAATTACCTATACAAACGTTGATGATATAGTAAATGGTGTACGTATATCAAATACAGACGCTTTAACTTTGCATGCACTTAAACACAACTTTCAGATTAGGTGAAGTCTGCTATTTACCTGGTAATTCAAAGAGATAGGAATTAGGAGGAGATCTGTGGTAAGGTAGATTGAAGACAATTTCTATAAAAGGACAAAATATCCAAATAGTAACAGAGAGAAGGACCTGTTCTTGGTTTAATTTAATCCTTTTTTCACCTAATTTGAGCAACATGAAAGCTCCACATTGACATGCACTTACCTGGTTTCTCAAGTGTTACTTTATTTGGAGGAAGCTTTCTGTGTATTCTAATGGTTAATGGTTAAAGAATGAGGCAGTGTACACATAAGAATGGGACATCCCAACTGATTAGCCGCAATTAGAATCCCCAAATCTTGTAATTTCATTTTGTGGACTTAGTGTGACATTTTGTCTACCACCTATCAAAACCTTCTCCTAATCTGAGGTTTCAATTATAGTTAACTGTCACAAAGACATAATTTCAGGTACTTTTACACCTTAATTTCAGGATAATCATGGATTATTGTGACTAAGCTGATATAGTAAACATCATGTAGATTTTGGACCCACTATTATGAGAAGCCTAGTGTCACAGATTTTGTAGCTAAGAAATCAAGGCAAACAAGATTTACCCATAATTACAATTGATGGGTGAAGTGAAAGGGGGGTTCATCATGATTATGTATGTGGCTTTCACCTGGCTTGCTTTGCTATATACACCAAACATTTTGATCCCAATAGAGATGGTCTATTACTCTCTGCTGGTGGGTCAAATGAATGGTGTCCCTTGGAAGATCATGACCATCAAACTATATACCCTCTTCTGCAAGTCCTTGTCAATTCAAAGTAGGAAATTGCAATCACCAGATTCCAATCTTTGCACGTCTTGTGGACCAATATTTTCATAAGTTAAATACAGATATGGACGCACTGAGAAGAAAGAGTTTGACATTAGAGAACACCTTTGATGTTCTAAGGTCATGTGGCCGGAGTTGTTTCAGTTTCCGGTATCAGACTTAGACGGCGTGTCTTTTTTGGATGCTAAATGTTTTATAGGGAGTGTTATGGGTGAAGATTCAGGCTACTTCAGTTTAGGGTTGCAGCTCCTTACTTCAGAGCTACATGTTGGTGATTCGATCACTAAATTAAGGAACTCCTAAATTAATTATCAGGAGAAAGTTGTTCCAATAGTGGCTCTTTCTGCTATGCCTTAACGGTTGCTCAAGTACTGAACATAATGACTCTAATCCAGTCTAAATCACCAATTTGTTTACCTCACGTCCTCTAAAGCCAGGTGAAATCTTGTTGGAATTTTTTCACACTTCTAATCATTTTTACCTTCTATAAGTTGTTATAGTATACTTTTCGAATGTTGTTATAATCTCTAAGAGAACAGTTCTTTGATTCTTCAACATAAATGAAACCGAAATGGTTACTTTTTTTTGTCAATAATTTTGCTAGTTACTGACATAGCTCTAGTTCCTACTACATTTTGATATCCTTGACGCACATGCATATCATATGACAGGTGACTGATGTCAGGAGAGTTTCAAGATTCACACACTAGTCTACACAAATCATATGCAATGAAACTGTAAGTTTAGAGGCACAACTGATTAAGGTATGAAGGTTAAAATGATAGAATGAAATTCACCGGCAAAATCATATAATGCCGTGAAATTATTGAATTACTGATACCCTAGCCCCTCCAAACAGGTTTTCAAGAAGACTTTCTGGCTTTATTAACTTCTCAATATAGTACATCAGCATTGAGGGTGAAGATCAATGATCGATAACCCGCAAATGAAGTTCCAACCTAGCTAATCAATTAGATTTCCAAAAGACAACTTCTCTCTGAATATGTTGACAACTACAGCCAAAAAGGAGAATATTGTACACAAGCTGCAACTTGCAAGTCCTCATACCTGAAAATTAAATGAGAGAACAAAAGAAGAGGGTGCATGGATTCCAATTCAGAAAATGAGAACTTAAAAGAAAAGTAACAGATTGGGAAAGTGCTTAGTTAGAGCTTGAGGGACAAGTCAAGCTTCTGCAGCTGCTCATGATCTTGCGTCGTCTTCAACTGGCTAACACTACTATTCCACCGGAAACCTCCAATTCTTTCGGCCACCGGAGAAAAATTCCGGGTAGTACTATTCTCGAACCTTGCCACACCGCCACTACTCGAAGAGGACGATGACATGGATCCAAAGGCAGCAGGAAGCCGCCCAATTGCAGGTTGTTGGTCAATGGGGTGTCTCAGAAAATTGGCATTATGTCCATAAAGACTTGATTGGTTCCAGGAAGGCTTGTGAATTGTAGAATGCACATGAATACCGAGTGACCTATTATTGAAAGAGCCATGCAAAGGAAGAGAAGCCATGCTAGAGAATCTGTGCGAAAGAAGCCTAAAGTTATCTGAGGCTGCACCAATCTTCTGTGCCACTCCTTTTTTTGCAAGTGTTCTTTCTCTCTTGTGAGCATTTTGGTGCCCTCCAAGTGCTTGTGAACTGTAGAACTTTCTTTGACAATAATTGCAGGAGAAAATTCTAGGCTCATAACTAGGTATACCTCTAGGATCATCAGTGCTAGTCTCTGAACACATATTGGAATCAAAGCAGTCGATGAGATTGAGTTCGGTATTCAACTTCTGATCAGATTCTTTGTTGGATATGAGGCCTAGATCCAAGACAATATCAGGGTTTGGAGCTTGTTGTGGGAGTTGTTGATTAGAATCTTCTGGTACTGGTTCTGTATGTGGCTTTTGGTTTTGGGTATCCATTATTGAGACTTTGAGGGTTGAGTTTTGAGAGAGAAATGACTAAGGCTAGGGTACGGTACCGTGATCAATCAGAAGCATGTGAAGAAACCAAGCAGAATTTCCCGGCGTTCTTCTGAGTTATGAGGAACAAAATGGTTTTCGATCATATATTCTATAGTGATAAATCTTGTGTTCTTCTATGTATAGAAGGAATGCTGACACTGTTTTACAGTTAAAAGGTCTTAATATAGCAAGACTTAAGGAATAAGATGAGACTCATGATGAGAGAGAGAGAGAGAGAGAGAGCAATATGATTGAAACACATGAGGGACATCCATCCATGTATCTCATTTTCTTGCATATATAGAGTAAGCTAGCAGTATATCCCCCACAGAAAGTTTTTAAAACTTTTGTTTGTCTATTTCCCATGCCACTGTTGTCTGCTTATATTTCTTGTCTTTGGGGGTTTTAACCTTTTCTAAACATACACACTATACACTCGTGGATATAACTTGTGACAGACTAGAACTCCCACTCTTTGTCTACTTTTTCAGGGTTCCAGAATTGCATGCAACTGTTTAGCTACACTAACTCAATCCGTTGCAAAACAGTACGTATGTTTTTGTTTAAGGTGCGAATTAAATCCAAATTTTTGGAGATTTACTCAATGTGTATTCAAGAATGACAATAGTGCTTTCCCTTCGACTTAATTTTCCCAGAAGTGGGAGGGGTTCGAAAAACGGGCCGGGTGTCGTGGGTGGTGGTGCTGTTGAAAGCTGAAACTCAATAAGAATGACCTAATGAGCATCAGTTTCTGCTCCTAGTATTGTATGTGATTCCAAGTTCGATCTTCAATTAGGGAACAAAGAAGTTGAAAATTAGAATAAGGCTAGGGGTGATCAAGCTATTGTGCGTAACTATATCATCTTTTAATCTTAATTAACTTATTTTCTCACTGTTTCCAGACACATATATGATTGGAGATGCGTGCATATCAGTCATAATATATACTGCATTTAAATCTGATATGTTGTTAATTGTTCCGAACCTAATTTAACCAAAGGAATATTCATCTACTTGTTTAAACATGAATAGAAGGCCTACACAGATAAGAGAAGAAATATATACAAATGGTTTTGAACTTTTGAACGTACAATTGAACTGCTATCATGCATCTTGGTTTTATTGAATAATAATTTGGGTGAATGAGCAAACTCTTGAAGAGGATCTATACATCCCATCAACTCAAGTCTTCAAGTACCATGAGTTTGTTCCCTCGTATTCACGGACTCTTCGAATCAGTTCTCATTCAATAAATCAAAAAGGTCCTCAGTGCTTCCTGTAAATAGTATTGGTATGATATTGCATATATATAATTGAGATAAATATTAACTTGAATTTAGAAATAAAAATTCTAGAAAATAAACAAGAAGGTAAGAAGCGATACACAACCAATACCGAACGAGTTTTCAAGGTGGAATTGCACAAGTCAAGTCGTGTGTTCCCTCCTTAAGACAACTACACCGCCTCTACGGGTGCAAAAGGCATGTTGGCGCTCGTCTCCCAGGATACAATGACTACCAAATTTTTGTAGCTGCACTGCTGCAAGAAAGTCTGCGAACCGAAGCAAGTACCTCTTTCTATCACCAGAAAGTGAAACAAGAACACAAGAGCAGAAGAGAGAGTTTGAGAGGAGAAGAACTGATGCTTTTTGTTGGTGTGTCTAACTAAGGAATAGGAGGCCCTTTTTATAGTGTGAGGAATGCTTTGGCTTTTAAAGTCAGCAATGAATACAGGGAACTGAATAATTATGTGTTATAATACTGGAATTTCAACAGGTTTCCAGCAGCTGAAGAGTCCAAAAAGAATCCGGGCTGGGTGCAAAAAGAGCCTGCGTTCTGGAGCCCAAATCGGTGTTGCATTCGTGTCATCCACAGGTCACGCGGGCACACCCAAGTTTTTGGTGCTCCAAGCCGATATTTGCACCCCCCCCCCCCCTGCGCATGAGAGTGTATAGTTTGTGTTAACACAACTATACCTCATAGGAGGATGATTCTATATAAACCATCTTTACTTTTCCCTTTATCCAATGTGGGACAAACTTTGTTTTCCCCATTTCAAATAGCCAACTTTGGATGATAATTTTTCATTCATCCCAAAACCAAATTAGGCATATGAACACATGATCTTGTAGTCCTCATTATGGAGAATACAAATCCAAGTTCATTTCTCATTAATCATAAGTGTAACACACTTTAATTAATCCATTTAAATTTGGTTTTATAAATGGGTTTTAACCCATTTTTTCCAACACTTCCTACTTTAGAAAACGTTTTGAACACATCAATTCCCAGCAAAAGACCATGAATACAACATTAGTATACAAATCCCCCCTATCAATGTTTACAAATCCCCCAAAGCATTTTTATCAAATTCAAATATGATGAATCAAGAATAGGGTTTCGATAATAATATCCGCATTCCTAATAAGTAAAGATCGTTTTACTAAATTAAGCCCTCCATATTGCATTATTTGGAAGCCAAAAGCGGATGAAGATCCATTAATTTTATCCTGGAGAGTCTTCGGCCTTGAATCAGCTAGAGAAGTTCTATCAAAACCCTAAGCAATCTCTCTATACATTACAATCGTAGTAGCTTCACTGTTCATAGTGGCTACTGAGCTAGAATTATTGCTACTGGTAATGTTAGGTATTCTTGCACAAGAATCCTAACCTAGCTATATATTACCATGTATCGCTATCTATCTCTACCGACCAAAGGGTACGTAATGTCATATATAATATATAGTTCATATAGGCCCTTTTTCCTCCCCAATGGTTCATATATATGGGGCTCTTTTCTTCCCCCACAACCCTTTTTGATCTTTCGCATTTGCCTTCAGAAATAATTCTTCTACTTTTGACAGATAAGTCATAACTATCCTCAAACTATTCACAAATAAGAAAAATCGAGTCCAGATGAAAACCCAGAATAGAGCACTACAGCACTACTAAACCACAGTACTTAGCCACTCACTCACAATCTAGAAGGGCTAAAGGAGATAGCTAGTGAGTTATGCTGCAACATGAAGTAGACGACAAGTGGCCGACAATTTGATAATGGAGAAACTGATATATGAAGATTTCCCGAAAGACAAAGTTCCTGATGACTTGTACCTTCTTATCAACTAATGAACTATTAGTCTAAAAAATACACACTTTTTAGTACTCTCGGCCAGAAAGAGAATGTCTACTGATAGTGAAAAAAACAGTAGTCGTTAGTGAAAACAAAGTAAACTGTGATAAAACATCATGGCGATGTAAAAATTTTAAAAATAATACCACGAACGAACATAAATCTATACTTCCTTGAGTAAAAACATAGTAAATGATTCACCTCCAGAGATGTATCGTTATAATAAGCTGTCTAACAACCCTAAAGACAAGACCAGAAATTCTTCATTACATAATTTTCACCAGTAACAAAATCACAACTCCATGTCGACTACTACGACGACTTAATTGTGTCATTAATTGTGTCATTAATTGTTATCAACTTTCTAAATGAGTTTACTAAACAATGTTTATTTGGAATAATGTTCAGGGAAGAACTTAAAAAGAATAAAATTTTGACAATTAACTTACAAGTCGAGAAAGGAAGGGGGTCGCCCTCTAAAGCTGACATAAAAAATGTGCATTATCATCCAACTGTGATATTGACGTGTACTGATGAAGGGTTTTCATGGCTGAAGAAAATGATGCAGTTGCCTATGACTAGTAGCATTTGAGTGCAATGACTATCTTTAAGATTGTCTATTTGCTTTGCTATGATTTCTCTTTTGTTGGCTTTCGCTTGCTTTGTCTAATCCAAATTGAATGGAGCTCAAAGGCATATCTTTTGATAGATTTTTTCTGTCTGTGAGTTCATCTCTGTGTAGAGATGGTGGGTGTTTGAATCTAGTTTCAAGTTAAAAGCCATGATGCACTTTGGCCCTCTTCTTAGGAATCCATCTAATCTTATCTCTACACACAGAGATTGATTATACTTCTCCAACACATGAAAAAGGAAAATCACATGTAAGTTCAACACTTGTGCTTTCTCTGTGTTGGACACTGGTAGGCTTACATATCCCCGTTTCATGTCCTTGCTAGTACAGTAATGGAGCCAACACATCATCAGCTCTTTGACACCACATTCACTTCACTTCAGTTCACTCCACTGTATTCATATATATTATACAACTCTTGTATTTAGCCTTGTGGTATATTCTCTTTTGGAGTTTCAGATTTACTAGAAGGAAAAGAAAGATCACCAATAATAGAGACCCGGCACAACTCTGCCGCCGGGGAGGTGCGCGGATGGCGGCAAGCTGCTGTTTCCGAGACCAAAGGGTGTGCTTCGTTTAATGGTGGAAATGTTTTTTGATACGAAGATGGAAATAACAAAGTGAAACCTAGGCAACCCGAGTTCACATTATCAAAGAGTAAGACTCTAGTTAATAGTGGAGTTTAAATTCTATTACACCAAGTGTGGCCAGAGCGATGACATTCGCCACAAAGATCGCTTCTCTAAACATACAATATTCAAATTTTATTGTTGTTTTGTTAGTATGAACGAGAAGTTTGTGAAAAAAAATTCTTCGTTGAGAGATAAGTAGCAGAACTTTATCGGATTTAAAACATAATCTTAGTCAGAGAAATGAATCTGTAATAATAAATTAACACGCAAACGAGGGCAGGCAGACCCAACCAACAAATTAAAACTACCCTAATCAAGAGCCTTGATAATAACATAGACCTCCATTTAAAGGAAAACGATTCATGTTGCTGAAGAAGCACACAAATTTTTAGATCCCAATAGGGCAAATAATAGTATTAAGAATGGCCATGAGAGACTTGGACTGGCAAATCTTATTTTACTCTCCCTGCGTAAGTGAGTACTAGGAATCGGGAACTACTCGCATTCCAACCAATTTGGACAACCATGGAAATTTTTGACTCAATCATACATTTTTAACATTTTATTTCCCATCTCTATTTCTTCATTCTTCAAACAAACTCCTTTATTCTCTGCAATCACTTCTTTTAATCATTAGAACTGTCTTTAGAATCAGATAATATTTGCGTACTTATCATGTTTCATGGATTGGTATGTATCAAAGCATCGTTCTACTTGTATTTTTGATCATGTTGTCCCACTCCCGGAAATTGTTGCATGTAAAGCATTTGCTGCTGTCTCAACGATCCGACTTGGTGCCCCCTATTGATTCGTCTCTCTGGGATCAATCAAAGTTAAGTTCTGAAGTTTCATACAATCCAACTCATTTCAATGCGGTTTTGGCTTCTCTTGTTTGGGTTCTCTTCTTGCAGGCAATGCCTGTTTTTCTTCAGCAATAGTAGCGGAGGCTGAAGCCATGTTAGAAGATCTAAAACTTATCACCCACTTTTTCCTGTGGTGGTGTCCTTACCTTTGATCTCTTCACTACGAAGCTCCAATGCTTTTGTTGATTAGACAGCAGCTCCTTTAGTTGCTGAAATTCAGTGCTTAGTAGCTTCTTTCCCTACTGTTAGCTGGACTTGGTCCAGCAGAAAAGCAAACTTAGCAGCTGTGTTGCTGAGTTACCTTACAAGAGGATCTGTCCACTAAGTTGGCCCCTCCCTCTTTGGTTTCATGTTCTTTTTTATGCTGCTGAGTGCTGATGAGGGATACCCCCTCTTGAGTCTGTTCAATGGGTGCTGGGTCCGTTGGTTTGTTTTTCCTTCCCTAGCATAGTTGCATGTTAGATTCGGTTTTAATGCATCTCTTGCCTAAAACCCCTCTGTTCGTCTCTTTCTCTTTCCCAGTTTCACTCTTACCATATTAACATTCCAAAGGAACTCCAAGTCTCCAACCCCCAAACCCGGCATCCTCCGCTCTGAAGCTGGCTGTACTGGACCAGCTCATTAGCAATCCACTCTCACAACCAACATCAATATGAAAAAAGGGACCAGACACGCCATCACCAGAATCAGTACAAACTTGAGGCTCTAAATAGACCTAGATGTGGAATGTACTTGCCACCACGTGAAGGTCCTTGCATTTCCATTGAGCTCTATATTCACCTAGATATACCACATACCGCTTGCAACCAATTGAAGCTTCCAGCAATTCCATCCTTACCACCTAAAACTTACCAGCAATGTAGTCATTGCCGATCGCACACCTGCCTGAAACCCCAAAATATCCCCATACCCCCAACCTCACACTAGTACTGTACCTTCATCAGACTCAATTTCATCACTACCTCACTCTAGTTGATACCTCCTCAGAAAGTGGTCCAGTTTCCAAATCAGAGAGTGCAGATATCAGTCATGTCACTGTTTTGCAGTACTACATACGGTGAGAAATTAACTGTAAAATCTTGGGAGGTTGTTGGAAATGTGTTCCTAATGTAAATGTTGAAGGGGGAGAGACAGCGAGGAGGCCGAACAGGGAGGATATTCCAATGTATAGTTCAAAGAATATTAAAGATAAACAAAAACATGTGTAAAATTACTCTTCCTCCCAATTAGTCCCACTATAATAGCACTAGAGCAAACATATAAATCCACCTCTTTAGCTGGCCCTAACCTGGACTTTGATTAATATATAAATATAAAAGAACATAAAGCCAATACTTGGAAAAATGTCATGTATTCATATATATTATACAATTCACTTACAAGCGGGTGCATGTTGTTTCATCCTGCTGAAAATAAAAATCAAAACTGAACTCCATGACTGAACAAGCAATAGACTGGAACTTCTCATTTTTTTTGTAAAAATAGACTGGAACTAACTTCATAGATTGATATTCTTTTCATACATCTAAAAATTTGAGAGACAAATAACGGGTTCATCAAAGAAAAATTGAAGCAAAAAAATTGTAACTAATTCTCTTTCTCACTTACACAGTCCCCCACATATACCAGTTCCACTTCCAGCCTTATTTTGTCAACCAGTA
The DNA here is from genome assembly GCA_963682095.1 of Potentilla sterilis. NCBI lineage: Eukaryota > Viridiplantae > Streptophyta > Magnoliopsida > Rosales > Rosaceae > Potentilla > Potentilla sterilis. Next base: position 25,387,240 of record OY821754.1, read on the forward strand.
GATAAATATGAGAAATGTGCACACTGATGCGACAAGGGACAGAATGATGGTATCCATAGACTTTTTACGCTTTATTGCAGAGAGGATATGACTTACCTGCAGTCATGACATGTGACATTATTCAATAAGATAATACACATATTAAGATAACAGAATATAACTATATACGTATCAGTCCTCATTTTTAACCTTTATTGTTATTGCACACTCTTTTAACAAATCATCTCGTGCGTTTCAGAAAAATTAATTATTATTATTATAGTTATAAACATTTTGGACGTGACACAACTCACACAAGGCACATAGGTATAGGTAGACGTTACAACATATGCCAAAAATCAACAAAGAAGTAGTTAAGGGCATTGAAGGTTTATAACTTGGCATCTCGTAATCAGAGCTCTAAGAGCATCTCCAACAAGTTCCCTATAAATTCTCTACTATAGCAAAGCAAAAATCACATTCTCCAAAACATTTTCTACTCCAACTACTGCAATAGATTCCCTATTTTACAGATTTGATATTTCTTCTCTAAATCATTGCCTAAAATGTTCAAGTTTGCTGTAAATATAAGGAATTTTGTTTTCTCTCTCATCACTATCCCTATTTTAGGAAATCTGTTCGACTGTTAGACACCTACAGTTTTCTAAAAAATAAAAAAATTAAAGAAAAAATTAGACACCTACAGTTTACATTGTTAAGATTTATCATGGTTAAGGTACCAGACACTTTTGGCATCTTTCTCAACTGGTGATTTACTTTTGAGCACTGGCCCACTGCATGCACCTTAATTCTTGTCTATAATCCATATCTAAGGCAGAAATGATCCCTTCTTTTAGAATAAAAAGACCAATGTGAATCTAAGATTTTTGTTAATACTGAAGAAACAACTAAAACATCAATGACTAGAACTACTGGTTTTATACCGTTGGAAGGCGGCTTCCAATATTGCTGAGCTTTGAATTAATACCACCAAATGTTGAACGTTGAAGGGCAAGTGCACCCAGAGTTGCTTGAGCTTGAGATATCACAGTATCCATCTGCATCACCACAACAAATATAGGAACTTCAATATTGAGCAATGTGAATGCTGATCAAACTGCATGTCCAATATTGCTTCACCTTTAACCAACCAAACCATAATTTAATGGACAAAATTGTATCATTTTTCTTCCTTTACAAACCTGTCCTGTACTTCGGCTAACAGAAGCATGTTCTTTCAGAAGAGTGTTTTCTGCAGAATCTCCACCAGCTTCCAAGTCTACTCTTGATCGATCAAACTCCCTAAAATCCTCAAGTAATGAAGCGTGCTCCTGCTTAGCTCTAAGGCTGGAGCGGAGACGATAAAATTCCTGCACTTCAATCATGTCTAACAGCGAGTTAGTGTCTGCCAAGTTCAATCCTATTCTAGTTAAGATTGTTTTATTGATACAGAGTGCATAATACAAGATCGGATCAAAATGTGAAGAAAGTGAATGTGAAAGTTGCTTCACCAGCATATAGCATGACACTAACATCAAACTAACGTTGATGTCAGAATTAAAGTTGATGTATTTTGTTGAAAAAAGGACAGTAACATCAAACTAAAGGTGATGTCAGAATTATGAACAATCCTTTGGAGAGTGAAATCACCTACTTTTTAATCTATAACTTCACATTGAAACCAGAATGATAAAAGACTAAAGTTATTATTCAATTTTTTTATATTTTTTTTTTCAGAAACAAGAACAAAGGCAGTAAGCAGAAAATACTTGATACTTAAGTAAAAAAAAAAAGGTCAAACAGAAAATTAAAAGATAAATATTTGGTCCCTCAAACTTCTTCTTCCTAAACACATGCAGGTCTTGACTCGAGTTCAAACAGAACGGAGGCATGAGAGATCATAAAATATATATCATTCATGCATATTTCTTTCGAGTAACACAAACATTTAGGGAGCACCTAAGCTACAGAACAGTTCAAATATTAAACTGCCATGCAAGTTTGTCTGTTGGCTTAGTCAAGAGGCCAGAATACCTGAGTGAGATCTTGAAGTATCTCTTGATGTCTAGTCAAGGTATGAGAAACCATTTCAGATCCTCCTGATGATACCCATGCTTGCATTTGTAAATTTACTTGTTGGAGTTGCTTTAATAATCGGTCTATCCCAGATTCAAGATCATTATCAGCACCAAATTTGACAGAACCCTTTGCAGAGACAAACCTACGATAAGAATTCATCTGTTCATCCAACTGAGCTTCAAGCTTCCTAGCCTGAAATAATAGACAGAAAAAAAATATATATTCATTTATAGGTATCGAAAATTGCAGATTTCAAGAGTTGGTATAAACAGAAGTGCATGAAAGAGACAAAAAAAGAAAGCAATTAGCATAGATATGCTTGGTGTATTCCAAAGAATTCAAACTGTGTAGTACATTGCTTGGTTACAGGATTACATCATCATTGTATCATGGTTTGACGATCAGATCCAATGTTTCCTATTTTCAATGAGCTGTTGAAAATTGAAAGTAACAGTTACCGATAGAGAGCTTCAAGATATAAGTTAAAATGCTTATTAGTCCTTTAGTTTTGAAGATTATATCGTACTAAAAGACTTTTATAGGAGGGGAGGAAGTTGGGTCTCTGGGAGAACTGTTCAGCAAAGCAAAAGACCCCAAAGTATCTGTCTTAGATTTGGGAGGCTGGTTTATGAAGAATCTAATAACCGAGAATCCATATGGGAAATGTCCTCCATTAAAGCAAAATTCTGCTCACAAGGGAGCTGCTGTCTGATGTTTTTAAGCTGTGTGGCATCTTCAGGAGATGCCCAAGTTGTTGCTCTTCTTGACTGTCAGGATGGTGATCTCATTTTAATAATCATAAGTTCATAACAATGGTTTTTCGAAGAACTGGAACAAATTCAGTACTAGTAGAATATCATAATGAGACCTTATAGGTTATATATATTGCAGTGGCATAAAAGGAAACTGACACATTATCTAAGTCTTAATAATTAAATCCACAACAAAATTAAAAAAAGGTTTTACTTTATAAGCAGGAAGAATATGTGCACACAGGACTTCCCGATACAAGACGTCGTTTTTTAAAAGGACTGGAATCAGGGTGTATGAGAAGAGAGTGGTGCAGAGTGCAGACCTTTAGCAGACCCAATGCAAACATTTGGCATCATTAGCACATTACATCAAAAGCATTTACATAAGATCCCGTTTTCAGTATGAAAGACTAAAATTGCAACTTCTGGAGACCTTGAACCAATATAAGAGAAGTCTTTTAGTAAGAAAAGTCTCACCTCAAGGACAGGATTACAATTCTAAACTGAACGAAATAAGGAGTTCAAGTGTTAGTCTCCTAAAGACTGAACCAAAGTATCGCTATACAAGCACTGTTAAGTTTTTCATGGTTAGCCACCAAACTAAACTAAAACCAGGCAAATTGAGCGTAACTCAACAGTAAGTCTTTTCAAGTTTTCCCTAGGCCAAGTTCAAAGTCAACAGGAAGCTAAAGATTTACTTTGTTTGCCAAATAAACGAAAACTTGAATTTAATTATTGCTGAAATCACAAACAGCAGGTCACGAATCAATACAAATCAGAAGCTGATCTTATACACCTGCAGCGAGATCAATTCATCTAAATTCTGAACATTCAAAATCGTAATCAAAATCTGAAATACCAATTCAGACAAGTCCGAATTTCATCTAAATTCTAAACTTAATCACCAAGAAAACAGATATACGGAAGCAAATACATACAGATCATCAATTTCTGGGTCATATTTCAAAGAGAAAGATGAAGAAGAGTACCTGTTTGCGAAGCGCGTCCCATGAGCTCGTAACTTCCATTTCCACCGACACCAAAATTCAGAGGCCGATTGATCTTTGGTGTTATCTTTTGAGGCTTCTGGAACCTTCTTCTTCTTCCTCCTTCAATTAAATTCTTGTTTGGAAATAGGAGTAGAGGGGTTTGGGAATTGGGGGATTTGTTTGGAGATGGAGACAGATGGTCTGATTTCAACGGCAATGTGGCGTGTTTCTTAATTCTAACCCATTTTCACTCCCCCTTTCAGGTCGTGGGTCCCACCACAACACACTACAATAATCTCTTGTGCAAAACTTACCAAATTTTACATTATATTTCTTGCGGTGGTTAAAACTTTAATTTTCACAAAATAGGGTCCATGAGGCAAAAATTGTAAATATTAACTCGAACCACCTGATGAGGTAAAAATTGGTCGGAAAGTCTAGCATGAAAACTCTATGCAGGCGTTTGAGTCTCAACCCCTATAAATATTGCGGTAAGCAGTTTTTAGGGGTTCTAGGTTCGTTAAGCGGGGATACTTTATTTTTACTTACATATACTCTTGTGGATCTTGGTACTAAATTCATTATCGTAACTAAGATGACTTGTTACCTCATTCTTGATAAATAGTAATAGCAATAATAACTTGTATGCTTTTTTTTAATGGATAACTCGCATGTTTATAGTACTAGTTTTATAGTTATGTGATGCATCTGTTATTAGTATAAATTGTCAACAAAGAACTAAACGTATAGCATTCACTTATTGTCTTTAGTTTTCTGAGTATATTTTTATTTTTCATCATTGACCATACATGCACGACAATCCCTCTTTATTTATCAATTTCTGTATACCTTAGAAAAAGAAAATTACAAAACCTAATTTGTGAGGTACTGCTCCAAATTTGATAGTTTTAGGAAACTAATGTCATGAAATCCATTACTGACCGGTTTAAGAAAATAAATCTTCTTCTTTTTTCAAGAGAAGAAATTTTGGGAGGTTATATTGGTATTTTCGCCAAAACGAAAACGGGTCACAAATATACTCAGCTGCCGCAGAAACGCTAAAACCCTTTTTGACATTCGCCGCGCTCTCTCTCTCTCTCTCTCTCTCTCTCTCTCAGTAAACCCTAAACCGAAGCAGCCGATACTGGTATTTTCCTCTTTCTTCCTTTCTCCATTGATTTGTGTTTTCTCATCTGTTTGCTCCAAAAAGCTTAGCAAATCTAGAGAAAGTTCCGATTGGAATTGAATTTGTTTCTGAGTGTTTTTGTGTGGTTTTCAGCAAAGAAAAGAAAAAAGGTAGAGATGAGCGGAGAAGTGGCGCAGCAGTTGAATACTGTGCCGGAGATAATATTGAAGAAGAGAAAAAGTAATGAAGAATTGGCTTTGAGGAGGAGGGAGCAATTGGAGCAGAGGAAGTTTCGCCAGAACAAAAGTAAGCAAGAGTTCATCAAGAAACCTGAGGACTTTGTCAAGGAGTTTCGCTATCGGGTATGCTTTCTTCCTTCATTCCCACTAATCTTACGTCACATTTGTTATGGGTTGTATTTGTTGATTTTATTGAAAACACAACAAGCTTTGTAATTGAGATCATGATTATAATTATATATAGCTAGAAATAGTTAGCTCGGCTCTTGGGCTGTTAGTTTAACTGCTGAAAGAAAGTGGTGACTGTTATAATTTAAGACCATAGTGTGTGATTTATGGACAGTGATGTATGATTACTAGAAAATTTTGATAATGATATTATATATGTGCTGTCAAGTATAATGTGGTTACGAATGACATTGAACCGGGAAACTACACTGTACTCCATCTTACTCGGGTTATACTTGAGCTAAGTCTAATGGGAAGTTCAGATTATGAATTTTTAGTAAAAAAAAAGGCTGGGTTTCATGTTGTAGTTAAACTTTGAGATGTATGTGGGATGCGAGAACACGGTGTAGGAAAGGGTTTAAGACAGGTTCTTACTATATCCGGTATGTAGATAGTGGAATGTGATACAATTATATACAGCTTAGTGAGGTTCTTGTAAGCATATTGAGTAGGATCTATTAGGTGCTCTTCAGCTTATTTCCGTATGTTCTTTGGTATCTGAGGCTTCGCTTCAGTGGTGTATCTATGATCCAGTCCTTGATCGAGATAATTGCTGTCTTTTCAGGAGGTGGACCTTGTCCAAATGAAACACAGGTTGAAGAGAAAGAGGCCAGCTTTAGAGACAACTAACCCCCAGCTTCTTTTGGTTATTCGCATAGGAGGGTGGGTTTCCATTTTCGGATTTTACATTTTCTTTTTCGCTATATCTTTCTTCAACTCTCTGATTTCTGAGCTCTTAAATTTTATCTCTCCAGGAAAAATGACATGCATCCTGCTGTTAGGAAGAACTTATATAGCTTAAACTTGAGAAAAATCTTCAATGCTGTTTTTGTGAGAGCAGACGAAGCAATGTTGGAAAAGCTGCAGAGGATTGAGCCTTATGTTACCTATGGGTAAGCGACATGAATTCTTTTTTTTATTTTTTATTTTTTATTTATTTATTTATTTATTTTATTATTTTTTTTATGACGACACTTTAATTTTGTTAGTGGATGAACCTATACAAGGTGTATTGGCAATCAGATACTACAATGGTTACTTAATTGCTTTGGTGGTTTAATGACTGAGCCTGTCTCTTGTGATACACATGATTTAATTTCTGTTAAGGGATTTATTGACTTACTGTGGGAATCACGTAATGGGAAAATCTAGCTTACCATTAGTTTAAGGAGTGCTTTCTGTTTTCCCTAGTGATTGATGTATGCTGCATTATGTTGTTTATTCTGTCATACTTATCATTTATAACTCTGGTATAGAATTTGTAAATTTTTATAGATATCTTATTATGGAAAAAATATCAGATTTTTCAATGTTTGCAAACATTTTGATTGATATAGAACAATTTCAGCTCATATTTGTGACTTTATATGAGATGTATATGAGAAAACTTCTCAACCATTAAACTTCTCAACCAGATGGATTTTCAGTCGTTCCTTACCTATGTTTCCTGTTTGTATGGTGATCAACATATCACCTATTTTGCTTTTTTTATTTGTACCTTGAAATTGATTATTTTTGGGCATTGTTCTTTAATTCTCAGGCCTTGGTCTAATTGTTTGGTTGGTTGAGGCTGCAAAGTTCAATAGCAACTGAGCAAAACTTATAACCAACCTGGTTAGGAATAGAATCTTTTATATTGACGACAGAGGGTTGTCTTCAAGTTGGCTCATCATTAGGCGTATGAGTTTTTTATGCATGTATATTTCATGTCATCCATTAGCAAGAGGACCTGGTCTTGGGTTTGATTTCAAAAGCAGCCGACATATAACTCTACTTATTCTTTCTCTTCTCAAACTCATTGTCAAACATTGTTAGTTTGGTATCTTTCTTCTAAGATTTCAATTTCTGTTGCGGTACTAGGACTTAACACTTGCTTATCTGAGAAAGAACTTTATTATGCATAATATTTTTTGGGAGATATTGTTAAATAGTGTTGTTTTGGTAGACATTTTTGTCGATTAGTATTCACCATGGAGCTGAGGTCTCCTAGAATTTAAATAATTTAATCAATTATTGATCCCATTATCGAAGTCCATTAATCTTATTTAACTCATCTTGTTGCATTATAATTTTGTAGCAATGATCGTTGTTTTCTTGTTTCCAAAGGTACCCTAACCTGAAGAATGTGAAGGAGTTGATTTACAAGAAAGGTTATGCAAAGATAAACAAGCAAAGAGTTCCTCTGACAGACAATAACTTGATTGAAGAGGTACTTGAATGTCCTTCTCAATATGTATCCAAATCTTCTTTTTAGTGCAGATAAGATACATCTCTTATGGTCCTCATTGTTGTTTATTGCAGGCACTGGCAAAGTACAATATCATATGCATAGAAGATATAGTGCATGAAATTGCATCTACTGGAAAATATTTCAAGGAGGCTGCCAGCTTTCTATGGCCTTTTACGCTCAACAAACCAGAAGCAGGATTGAAAGGAGTAAAAGCACGTTTCCAAGATGGTGGAGACACTGGTAGTCGCGAGGATAAAATCAATGAACTGATTAGCAAGATGAATTAGCTTGAAAACAACAGGTTTTAATCTCATTGTTGTAACAACGACTTGACATTATCGTTTGTTCCTTATCTATAATGGAAACAATGTTTGTATGATGACTTTGATGCAGTTAAAGCTGTTAAATTTTGAATCTTCTATAGCCCATATCCAGCTTTGGAGTTATTTTACCTGCCATTCATGAAAGCTCCAACATTGTTGCTGAATTTTTCTCAAAAACTAAACCATAACAAGACCAGAAAAATGCTGTACATATGCTCATCCCACTTCTAAGAGTCGGCGCCGACCATTATTATGTTTATCAGCAGGGCCAATACCATCATAGTGTGACGGAAACTGGAAAGCACCTTCACAAACCAAAACCTAGGAAAATAAACCTTCAAAATAGAAAGGGGAAAAAAGGGGGGAAAAGGGGAAAAAGGGCAAGTAAAAAGATTACATAATTACCAAGGACTACATTTTTGTAGTGATATTTACTAATAACAAGACTTAATTTTTTTATACCATCAGCAGGGAATTAACAGTAATGGGTTGTTAACCCGTCTACTATTTAATGACATAATTAACCCTGAAAATCTAAAAATTACAACTCATGTCATCCATATATATATATATATATATATCTATATATATATATATATATATCCACATATTCTCACATATTAAACCCTAATTGTTCGATTGGAGCGACGAGCTGCGAGCGGCGCGAGCGGCGTGGCAGGGCAGCCAAGGACGCGAGGCAGCGTGCCCAATCTGTGCGAGGAGCGAGGGCGGAGAGAGGCGCGAGGCAGCGATCCAGGTTCCGATCCAGGTCGTCCTCTTCCTCTCTACTCTCCTCCGCCTCTCAGTCCTACCCCTTTCCAGGTTCCGATCCAGGTCGTCCCTCCTCCTCCGCCTCCTCACGTCCATCGTCGTCATCAGTTTTACGCTGCCGGATTTGCCGGAGACCAAGAGCAGCCTCTTCCAGGTCACCTTAGCTGCCCCTTTGCGTACGAACAGAAGGGAACCAGTCCCACATCGAAGAGTAAGACCAGACCTCACGCTCGACCACCTATATAAGGGCCTCAACTACCCTCATTAAGAGGTAACTCAACTCTCCTACTACTTATCATTCCCGCTTAAGTTATCTATTTACTCCAACGGTACTAACTTGGGCATCGGAGAGGAGAAGACCGGCCCGCCCGGTACTCCCTTTAGTTAGCAGGGTTTGCAGGAGGAAATCACATCAAGATCCACCGGTTTCTACCAGGCCTACGGGTTTGTGCAGAAACAATTGGCGCCGTCTGTGGGAATTGGTTCAAAAAGTTCATAGTACTCTGCTGGTTGTATTTCCCGGACAGCAGGTTCAAAGTAATCAACTGGCCAGCAATTATCCCAATTATTCCATCCGGGACAACAGCCCAGTCAAGCACTCAGCGGGTCAAGATTTCCAGCAGGAACCGGCTAGGTCAGTGCAAACCTTCTCTGGGCACCCGCCGCCGTCGCTCTGCAACTCGCTCCAGAACCCGATGGGCCGCCAGGGCTCCGCGAGGCACTAGAGAGCCCGTGAAGTCGCGGGCAAGACACGCGCCACCGCTGTGAGCGAGGACGCCAAGGCATCCACTTAGGATCCGCCCTCCCCCCCAGATGCAGTACTTAGGATCCGTTGTGCGCGAGGAGGCCAAGGCGTCCACTTCGGCATAGGTACGCACCTTTCCAATGCACGAGCCGGCTGGCCGTCTGTCATGGGTTTCCTTCTCCGGTCGTCTTCCTCTCCGGGCCTTTGCTCAAGGCACCCGGATACTCTCTGGGCACCCCGGATCCTCACCTCTGCACCAATGCCCTGCATCACCGCCGTACGCACCGGGTCGCCGGCCCGGCAGGCGTTAGGCTTTTCTTCGGGTGTAGGACGCCAGTGACTCCTGTGGCGGGAGCCGAAGGCTTCATCTCCAATGGCATTATTCAATGTGAGCTTAATGGGACCTGTTCGGTTCGAATCCACACCGGCGTGAATCCTCTTTGGACACCCGATTGTCACCACCTGCATGCCAGGCAACTCTCACCGGCAGTAGTTATCACCGGTAAAGATTCGTATCCCCACCGTACCCTCACCTCTGCCTCTGGTTCTGACCCGATTAAGGGCATAACTGATCAATCACCACAGTGCTCTCGCACCGGAGCCGATCCATATTTGAACTGCTCCCCCGACAATTTTATACACCTCCGGGAAGCTCAAACAATGATATTGTTCCGAGAAGATAAACTGCAGCAAGTTAGATTTCAGCAAGCACCAAAGCTAAGTCTCTTCCCTTAAATGCTTACAGCCCTCAAGTTAAAGGGATTATGCCGCTTTCGGGCTCCTATTATTGAATAACATGCTGCATGCTCCTGCTCTGAAAGTAGTCTGCATGTTCAATTGCATTGCTCACCACCTGTCTTCATATATGGCTGCCACGATTATATCAGTATAGGTGTAGTAGCGTGCTGTCTCTCCATTAGTGTAGAGAGCACACGTGTCATGACACTGAGAAGTCCATGTGATACAATCGTATATAATTCACATGCATATATGCTGAGACCAATGATAGTGTGAGATATATTTAGACCAATCTGCATGCCATTCATGCCATCATCGACAGATGAAATGCGCTTTGTGCTATTGTGCACCACACACCATGATTCCATATATGATCAGTTTATTGCACATACAGTGAATAGGCTTCGTACTATGCTTATTTTCTTACACATGCAGCGAATATGTCGATGCCTGCTAAGTGAGACCATGAATGCATGTCTGAGGCACTCATTCATCCCCACTCTCTGATATATGAGGAGTTCGTTTGTTTCGTGCAAAATCCCATCAGATTTGTTTAAATGGCTTGTGATACTGCTACAAACAGAGGAAAGATAGATGCATTCGTACTTCAATATATATAGTACAATCACCCAAAAGGCTGCACCTTATGCAATGCATGGCCAAACTATTGGCACCTGCTAGCCGAGAAAAGTGGGAAGGGGGCCTGATCAAGAGCGAAAGATTAAAGTGGCGGCATCAGAGGCGTGAGTTGTTAGAAGGGGGAGCCAGAAACACAAACACTCATCGGTTGCCCCCCTCTACGGCAACGGTGACCGGCGGCCCGAGATCACCTCCCGGTAACTGGCAGCCCGACGTCGCCTCCCGGAAGCCCTAGCCAACCAGGCGAACTCTTCCTGCTGGCTCAACTCCTCTTCGTGCATGGGACAAGACGAGGGTAAGAGAGAGAAGACAGAGAGTACCCGGTCACACCGGTCAACAGGTCCTGCAGGTCCAGGCACAGCCCACTCCCCAGTGGACAAGGGTCAACTATCCATCTGTACGTACTGGCCGCCGGTGACCAACAAACCGTGTCCGCCCGGTCCCGATGGCCTTCATCTGAACCCACCAGTCCCGGTGGCATGCGCCGGTAGCTCTTCCCCGGTAACCCGCAGCATCCGGCGGCCCAAGGTCGCCTTCCGATGACCCTAGCCGAGAGCTGCAAGCATCGGGCTTTCTCCGGTGACCGTTGGCTCATCTCTCTGCGCGCCGGCGGCCCCTCCTCTCCGGCTCAGACAACCCCTCCTCTCCGGTTCGGCTCCTAGCCGCGAGCTGGTCCTCCCTTTCCGGCCGTTCTCCTCTCCGGTAAGTAGACGAAAGCAGAGCAGAGAAGAGATGTAAGAGAGACCAGAGGAAAGAAAAAAGAAAAAACCAGAGGAATGAAAGCCATAAAGAAAAAAGAGTGGGAAAGAAAAGAAACGAAAGCAGAAAGAGAAAGAAATGAGCAAAGCAGGGAAAGGAAAGAAAAGAGCGGGAAAGAAAGAAAAAGAAGCCAAGAGAAAAGAAAAATAATAAAATAAAATCAATCAACGGTCAACTGCCCGGTCAACGGACCCAGCGGGTCAACTGGTTGGAACGGGTTGGGCCGGGCCGAATTGAGCTGCAGCAAGCTAGGCAGAAGACAATCTTCTCCGGACACCCACTAGTTTTTTCTTTGGACACCCAAACTGCTCTCTACTCCCGTAGACAACAACCGGGCAACCCGGGAACCATTCCCGCAGGTTATTCAAACACCCGACAGCTTTCTCCAAAGATAAGTACTTTTTTCATCACTCAACGCATGCTTCACCTGTGCATAACATGTTTGGGAACATACGATACATATGCGCATAATTACCTACTAGAACAGTACAATTATAGCTTGCTGATGCATAATAACAGGATCTTTGCATAAACAACATACTGCACGATCATATCATTATGCATCGCATATCAGCATGCATCACACTACGGTGCACGCATTTCAGTGCATGGCATTATAATGCATCGCACTACAGTGCACGCATTTCAGTGCATGACATTACAATGCATCGCATATCAGTATGCATCGCACTACAGTGCACGCATTTCAGTGCATGGCATTACAATGCATCGCATTACAGTGCATCGCATTACGGTGCACGCATTTTAGTGCGCGCATTCCGTTTTAGTCCAGCGCCTGCGGAACTCCACCTGTCAGTCCGGCACGGAGTTCCCGCGCACATTCCTACGGAATAAACCGGTTGAAAAATTGACATATTCCTACGGGCAAGCCTCTGGGCTTTCGGCACCCCGCGGATGTTGACCGGTGCAACACCATGGCCGTAACATCCCATTAGGCAGATCAGTTGGCTTGTACCTAACAGGTCTCCCTGCAGGCTCGCAACCCTGCACCTCACCCTCACACCTGTAACGTTCAGACTGAGAAGTTTTAGCGAGTGTTGACCGGTGCAAGAACATGGCCGCAACACCCCACCGGTAGATCTGTTGGCTTGTACCTAACAGGTCTCCCCGCAGGCTCGCAACCCTGCACATTACCCCACGCTTATTCTAACACAAGCTGGGACGAATCAGCGGGTGCTGGCCGGTGCAACAGCATGGCCGCAACACCCCACCACGAACCAACGAGAATACTCGAGCTCCCGACCGAGTCCCTATTCGAATTGGGGGACTTATTGGAAGCTACATATATACCACATATCCGTATGCGTCCATCGTGTCAGTATTACACAAATATCCGTATGCATTACATTTCAGTATTGCACGCATCAGTAGACATTGTAAAAGGCATTCTATCGGTAACAGGCATTCCAACGGTAAAAGGCATTCCATCGGTAACAGGCATTCCATCGGTAACAGGCATTCAAACGGTTCACAGGCATTCTACCGGTTCACAGGCATTCCACCGGTTCACAGGCATTCCATCGGTTATGTAGCATTCCACTGGATCCAAGGCACTCCATCGGTCTAGTCACTTTCCTTCGCGCCTACGGGCCCGGACAAGCCAGCAACAAGTCAAGGCTTCAAACACATGGGCTTTATAAACCCGGGAGAGTTTACCTCTAACACATGCAAACTCTTCCAGCAGGCTAGAAACCCTGCATCACACTAAGCTGTGAAAAATATGGAGATCCATGGCGAGACTTGTTACCTCCACGCCACCCCACCAGGTAGATTGTTCTCTAACACAGAACAAATCTCCCCGCAGGCTAGAAACCCTGCACAACCTCACGCTTATTCCAACACAAGCTGAGAAGAATCATCGGGTGTTAACCGGTGCTTAAACATGGCCGCAACACCCCATCAGTGGACCTGTTGGCTTGCACCCATTAGGCCTTCCCACAGGCTCGCAACCCTGCACAATACCCCACGCTTACTCCAACACAAGCTGGGACGAATCAGCGGGTGTGGATTGGTGCCATGACATGGCCTAAACACCCCACCGGGCTGCTCCCCGGCCTGTTCCACCATTGGCAGCAATTTTCACTGGGGGACTCGTCCCAATATGGCACTCCACCGGTCGAGTCCTTACGCTCCATATTCATCGCATGGCGGATTTCAACGCCACATCATCATCCCATGCACTAGTCCGGGTTTTCACCCCGCTCCATATTCATCGCATGGCGGATTTCAACGCCACATCATCATCCCATGCACTCGTCCGGGTTTCACCCCGCTCCATATTCATCGCATGGCGGATTTCAACGCCACATCATCATCCCATGCACTCGTCCGGGTTTCACCCCATTCCATACTCATGGCATGGCAAGACTTCAGCACAACACCATCATTATTACAAACACATACTCATAACTGCCACACGTCATCACTAATAGGTACTCACATCACCACGCACCATCATAACAGTCCTTTTGCTCGAATGCCCGGCCAAGCCCAATCTTCAATACGGACTTGGGGGACTGGGCACCGTTGGGTCGGTAACCCTGCGGGTCTGCGGGACAGGAGCGAGACATATTAAGTCCCCATTCAAGATTGCACTTGACCGGGAACTTGGGGGACTTGTTGACAGTAGCCACAGAGGGGCTACACAGGCCCACAGACCCGCAGCTAGCATGCCCGGGGCCGGACCGAGGCCCAGAGCAGGATCCACAGCACCCGGACCCGAGGCCCAGCAGTCTAACTTATGACTGGGGGCCCTGGAGCCGGGGACACCAGCCTGCCGAACAGGTCACCTTAGCTGCCCTTTTGCGTACGAACGGAAGGGAACCAGTCCCACATAGAAGAGTAAGACCAGACCTCATGCTCGACCACCTATATAAGGGCCTCAACTACCCTCATTAAGAGGTAACTCAACTCTCCCACTACTTATCATTCCCGCTTAAGTTATATATTTGCTCCAACGGTACTAACTTAGGCATCGGAGAGGAGAAGATCGGCCCGCCCGTTACTCCCCTTAGTTAGCAGGGTTCGCAGGAGGAAATCACATCAAGATCCACCGGTTTCTACCAGGCCTACGAGTTTGTGCAGACACAGCTACATAAACCAATTTTTTTTACCAAAAAATGATACAAGATGATATGGCATGTACCATATCATTACTTTTGATTACATAATTAATTTCCAGCATATCAATTTCTTTTTACATTCAAATTATCTTAAAAAGGTAAATATCTATATGAATAAAACACCTTCCTTATTAGAGTGAAAGACTCAATGGGATCCACTCTGATCATTAAGGTTTAAAGTTTTACCAAAGCGTACTTTAAATTTTAGATATGCAATTAGCAAAAAAAATCTTACCTCAAGTTCTCATATATGCAGACTAACGCAACAATGGGTGATAATATTTATATGAATGTAAAGATGTAATCATTTTGTTTAATTTTCAATTGGAATAAGTGTATTGGGCTACAGGTGCCCAGATTTTCATATATTTATATGTGAGTATAAACATCTCTACAACCTAGACATGATCTTCATCGAAGAAATAGCATGTATTATTCAATAATGATTTGAGGCATATCTAATTGGTTTAATTTTTCAGAGAAGTTTTTCATTATAAGGGTTTGGTTAATTCATCGATACTATTTGTTTTCTAATAAACATAATATCAGCGACTTTTAATTTATTTTGATTTTGTTTTGTATTTTATATTAAAAAAATTAATATAAAGAGAAAATATTTGAGAGTAGGATGATGATGTGGTACATGGCACATCATCTGTATGTATTTTGTATAATTTTTTGGTGTGTTTAGTATTTTTCAAAAATATAAATAAAAATAATATTTAAAAAATCATAATTTAAAGCTTCTGATTTCAAACTTTTTACTGGGCTTTATATTCTCCCAATCTCTCATACCAAAATTTCTCTAGAGCTTCAGAAATGGAGGACAATGACCCGTGGCTAGCCCGAGACAAGCTCTACCACGTCCTCTTCTGCTTCTCTCTCACTCTCCTCTTCTCCGCATTAGCTGCCCGAACCCCTTACCCGTTTATACGCCGCCACTCTATTCGGGTCGGGTCACTCTTGTCTCTCTTAGCCGGCGTCGCCAAGGAGTTCGCCGACGAGCTCGGCTTCTTCCACTCCGCCGGCGCCTCCGCCAAGGACGCCGTTGCCAATTTCCTCGGCGTCATCGTCGCTTCGCTCCTGCTTAATCTGGTTCACTACTTGGCCCGATCCGTTAATGAGTCGGGTCGGGTCAAAGAGCTCTCCATGGTCTGAATGCGCGTTCGGGTCGGGCAGCTCACAGGGTTTAGTGGGCATTTTGGGAATTTGGGATTTGGAGATATAAGAATCTGGCATTGTGGTTTTTGGTGATCACTGAAGTTGTGAGTAATTTTTTGGTAAGGTTTTTTTTTTTTTTTTTCAGCTACTTGTTTCAATTCCATTATGTTTGTCTCTAGTAAAATTCTTGTCTTTTTTATCTGCATGGTTAAATTTTTGTACTTTTGTTAATTGCTGTTGTTCACTCATAAGTTGAAGAGCAAGTTACATAGAGCATCATTTGTTCATTTTAGTTTAATTTCACTTATATAGGATCCTACATTGTAGTTTATATGTATTGTGTATGTCCCGAGTCAAGGGTGGAATTTGTTTTTATCTCAATTGTCGCGTAGTGTGATGGATGCTTGAGCTTGGAACAATCATCTACTAGAGAAATATGCTGGCTATAACTATTACTTAACCCTTTTGCTCAAAGCATTAGCTTTGATAATGCTTTTGAGTAGAATTATGGTAAATCTTCCAAGAAACACAGGATGAAATAATAGTTCTCAAGTGCTATAACTATGAGTTCACTTTTGAGTGTTAATGTGATGATATGACAAAATGATTTCTACAAGTTCATATGATATAATGCTGAACCTGTTGTTTAATTTACTTGGGTGTCTGAAATGCTGGTTCGCTTGTCAGTTTGTGATATACTTGCATCTCTCATCCTGAAGCCTCATGGAAGCGGGATGGAACTAAATGCAAGTGTCATAGCTGGAAAATATCAAACCTAATTCCTCATACATAAGAACAAATAATAATTATAATAGATTAGTAAGAGACTAAGACTGTTTCAGTAGGTTGATTGATGATTCATCTTCCTTAAGTACGATACTTGTAGCATAGTTTGGAAAGCAAAAGTCTCATCGGACTCACACTTATTTGGAGACAGGCTTCTGAAATTTTAGCTGATGGTTGAAGTACCATTTGTGTATTACAATACAAGCTTATAGGTACCCTGCATGGTTGTATTACCATGTCATCTAAATCATGGGTGGACTGAATATGATGCTAGATACTTCTCGCATTATTCAAAATAATGCACCTAATATGCTTTGTGTGGATATAAGCATATTATTTGTTTTTCATGAATAGACCATTTGTTTCCGCACTTCCCTTTCATCCTAAGCTTTCTAACAGTTTCATCCAATTGGTTCATAGAACCTTCATGAGGATGATTCCCTTATGATCGCTTCTGTGTTTGGCACAAACTTTGCTTTTAGCGTGTGTCTGGGGCCGGGGTGGTGGTAAATGGGGGTGATGTTCTGCATGATTTCCATCATGTGAGTATTGATGACAAAGAAATAAAGTTTCATTGAGGGATATGAGAGGACAGTTGATGGTATAAAATTTCTTTAGTAAAGTCGGGAAACTGAAGGCCCACAAAGATGCTCTTCTCATGTGGATCGGAGGGAGGCTGTTAAGTTCATTTTTTTTTTCTTAATTGAGCTGATGGATACTGAGATAATTCTGTATCTGCTTTATTTGAAATTTTCAGAGGTTGTGGTAATGGATGCTGTTTGTATTGGTGGACTGCTTGTGCACTTTTGTTGTATTGCTGTATTTCTGTTTATCGATTGTGGAAATATATATCTGTGTATAAGCTAGTTTGAGTTTGTAAAATACATTGATCAATGTAAAAATGGTCCAGGGTTTCTTATTTCAGATATTGATGGTCGCCATGGACATGAATCACATGCTCAACTTCTATAATTTTGTAAAAATAGGAAAAACTAGCTATGTTGGATACCATCCACGCATTTGCAAGATTCCACCTAATTGAGATGCGGTGCTGTTTCTGCGTTTGTGGTTTTTCAATGAGACTTCATTCTTGACGACCTTGCAAAATTTCAGCTTGTTTTGACTCCGTATGTGATACTTTTGTTGAAGCTGTATGATCATTTTACTTGGTTTTGGAATTTTACACTTTCTGTGGCATTTGGATGCTATTGACTTATTGCTCTACTGAAAGGAACTATATATAACTTATTTATATTAAATACATGCATAATGCTTTTTGTTTAATGCTGTCGTACGCATATCATATATGAATGCATCTACTGTACAAATATGATTCTGAGTTCTTTCCAAGCTCAGAACTTTGGAACTGAACTTTAAGTCAATAAGGTGTGCCAAAAGTAGGCGTAGGTGTTGGTGTTAAGAGTTAATAAAAGTGTTCCTTTGTACATGATTGTGAGAAGGCTCATGATCCTATTATGTTGGTGGGCTTTGATTGTTATGAGACATGTTATTATGCTAAAAATCTGCAAATCAAGTAGGGGAAAGAAAGCTGCATAATTTCATTCGACGTTTGAACTTAGTTCCATAACATGGGAAATACTGGAGAGAAATATTACATTTCTGTACTTCCCACTGGGATTTAGGAAACGATGAAATCGCAAATAAGAGACTATTACTATAAGTTTGTTACCTGATTCCATATTTGTTGTTAACAAAGGTCAATCCACAAGTACCCCCACCGATGTAGGAGGAAAAAAAAAAAGAGGTGGTTGACAGGAGAGATTCCCTACCTTTGCTAATTATTAATACACAACTATTTCATTTTATATTATGTACTGCCATAGATCATTGTATTTGTCACTGAGATCATACCACTGTATCCCATCTCACTTCTTTGTGCCATACCATGTTCATTGTGTCCTGATATGAGCTTCGGGATGTTTTATGTAGGCTTGATGAAGGTGTTGAGCAGTCATCTTCTGAAGCTCCTAGTGAAAGGCTTTTCACCTTCTTCCTCTGGCAGCTTGACTGCTGTGTAGGTTCCCGCCCCGCAGAGTGCCCCAAGAATTGGTGCAGTGAGGTAGACCCATATGGCTTTGAAGTTGTTTGCAGCTATGGCTGGTCCTAATGTTCTCACGGGGTTCATTGAAGCTCCTGTTGTCTCCCTGCACAATAGTGTGAAGGAATGGTTTCAGTGAATCTTTCTTTTTACATTGACCTGTCAATTTTTTATTTTTTTTTACAAAATCCTGAAATATGAATTGTGATCATTTGACAGACAAGCATAGATAGTTTATAGGTTGAAATTCAGTCATACCCAGCTATGAGTATGTTAAGCATGACAGTTGCTCCCACTGCGATTCCCGCCAATTCCCCAACCTGCATGTTACAAGATTCTTTGTAATTTTAAGATTCTTTGTAATTTTATATTTATAAAATACAGAGTTCTGTTTACAATTAACATGTTTCATGGTTTCATAGTTGAAAGCTTTCTATCATACTGATGGTAAGATTAGCTCAAGTTTTGTGAGCAACTTTGTTCTTGGCAAGAGGGACTGTAACTCTTGCTACTATTCTACTCAAGCTGGAAGGCTTAACCCTTCTCTGTATAATTTGTTTTCTTCTAACTTTCTAAATTGACCTAGGTTCCAGAGACACTCATGAACCTCAACTGTGGGATGCATGAAATTTAAATATAGAAGTGCCGGTGACTTCTTCATTGGAAATTGGACTAAAAGAGGTGCCATCTCTCTAGGTCCTATCTTCATTGACTCTTGTCTAATGCATATCAGCATATGATATTTCAAATTAATCCGTCTCCTGGAAAATCCAGGGAAGGTTGGTGTTTGCTGGCATGGAAATTTATTTTAAACAGAAAAGTACATATTTTTCAAAATCCTGAAGGGAAGATAATATGCAGAACTAATATGCACTAGATATGGAGTCTCAATCTCATTATTTGTTCATAAAAAACAAAGGTTTTGTAAGACTTACAGCTCTAGTGTCGGTGGCTACAGCAGTGACCACAAACATGAGGTTGAAGCTGATGATGAACTCCAGAGCAAAAGCCTGACCATAACTTCCTGAAGGAACTGTTACTCCACCCCTCATTATGGGGTGAAAAATCACCTTCAAGGCAAATGCAGAACACAGAGATGCCAACACTTGTGCTCCAATGTAGACCGGTACCTGTGAAAAGATATCACAATCACATTAGCGTTCGCATTACCCGTCACATATCTCACTAGTTATGTACATTACTAGACTTCAATCTGCACTGAATATGACCATGCTAGAATGTTTGGTGATAGAAATTTCTCACAAGTTTCCATGGGAAGTGCTTGAGTGCAGCAAAGGCAATGGTGACAGCAGGGTTCAGATGAGCTCCAGAGATGTGACCTGTCGATAGAATCACAATCATAACAGCGAGTCCGGTGGAGGCTGCAAGGCCTAGAAGGCTTTCAGTGCCTCCTGTCTTTTGGTTCACAATAGCTGTGGCTGTCCCAGCAAATATCAGTATGAAAGTGCCTAGGAATTCAGCTCCAACCTGCATTTGTAACCATCCCATAAAAAAGGTGAGTCTTTAAATTTCAGAACATTATACAACTACTGGTTAAGCATACATATAACAGAACCGAAAAGAGGAGAGATTCGAACACTACAACTAGAGATACAAGTCTCAGGAGCTCAGGTTCATAGTTTCATACCTTTCTTGCAAGTGAGACAGGAGGGGGAGGTAGTGCACAGAAAGCTTTAGGAAATGCTCCTTCTTCCAAAGCCCAATCATCAACAGTAAAGCACTTGCTGCAGCTCTTGAGAAGTGATTTCCTACCAATCCCACTTGATCTGTGATCTGGCTTAAACCCACCAAAGAGCGGAGCACCAGGAGTGCCTGGTGTTACTGGAGTTGAAGGAGCTGAGGGAACTTCCTCATTGCCATTGTTGTTGTCCATTACTCCCAATACAAAAACAGCAAAAACTAGGTGAATTAAATAAAGGTTGGAGCCAAGAGAAGAGAAAAGAAGAGAACCTTGTTCTAGTTTCCAGTTTCACTAATTGTTTGTCTCTATGTTTTGAGGAGTGTAGTGAGCACAGAGGTGATATATATAGTAATAGGATGAGGTTGACTTAGAGGATCCCAAGAAGAAAGGTGGGGGAGGAATTAAGTGGTTGAAACTACTGAAGATGAGGAATCGTGGACGGTGGGACATTGCAGAGACTCATGCTCTTGCAGTTTGGGACTTTGGGTGTATGCATAGTACTGAGATTTCTGTTTTTGATTATGATATATTTGTTGTATCAAATTATATATCAATGGCTTTAACGCAATAATAGTGTATGCTACCTCTCAATGAATTCCCAAATTTATGGTGTCCCCATATGGCCTGCATGTGACAGGCCAAATAATTGTAGGGATGGAGAAAGAGACGAGTATATATGAACAGTAAAAGTAAATATGCAGGACAGTGAGAACTGTCTTTTCCAACTTCAGACTTCATTTTTGGAATTTGCAGGTAGTTTTTGTCATCTGCTCTTTAGATTTTACCAAAGGCAAAACCAAGTATCTCTATGGTCATTTATCACTAGGCATTGTATCTTACTTATCAAGTTAATGTTCATTGTAAAAGAATCTGGCACCTGTCACTTTTGTTCTTCTACAGGAGAATTTTACAGAGGATAACCTTTCACCCCACCCTACACCAGACCACTAGTAAGGTTCTTGGGCAAACTGTCAATTCTATTTTACTGATCTTTTGTGAAAAGAAACTACTGGACCATTTCTTATAGTATGTTTCAAAGAACCAGATATTAAATAGGAATATATATATATATATATATATATATATATATATAAAGTTTTTTTCAAGTGCGGATTTCCGTACGGTGCGGATGCGGCGTTTCCGGCCACCGGCGAGGCGGCGACGCCGTATCCGGCCACTGGGCTTTGCTCCCCGGTGGCCGGCGACCCCGTCTGTGCCGGCCCGAGCTCCATCGCCGGCCGGCAGTCGGCCGGAAAACCCAAAAATGCAGAAAAATGAACAAGTATACGGCGTCGACCGGCGATGGAGCTCGGGCCGGCACAGACGGGGTCGCCGGCCACCGGGGAGCAAAGCCCAGTGGCCGGATACGGCGTCGCCGCCTCGCCGGTGGCCGGAAACGCCGCATCCGCACCGTGAACAGTGCGTGCGGACGTCCGCACAGGAAAAGGACTGTATATATATATATATATGTAAGAGCAGATTTATAACCTTAATGCTCTATGCTTAGTATATATTAAAGTCAACATGAGTCGGCACCTTCAAAAGATGAAGAAATGCTTGCAGACATGCTTAAGCTGGCTGCAGTGTGCATCAGTACATCTGTGCATTTGTGTCTGACTGTCAGATCAATCAAGTAAAGTAGTATTAGAAAGACAAAAAAATCCAAAACTGATGCAGAGAATCTTTGAATATAAGCAGTGATTACATTATTCATTCAAGCAATAATGTAATTGTTTTGTTCTTGTGAACAGTATATTACACATGGTACTTCAAAGTGGTCTGTTCTGAACTTCAAAGAGAACCAAATGCAGGAATCCCATTTTGAAACTACAAATAATACTATCAATGAAGTACTACAGAATTTTTCAATTTCAAGTAATCCCTTTGAAATGCTCTCTTTTTGTTTATTAGTCTTTCTCTATTTGTTATCTATTACAGCCTCCCAATCTACTTCTTTCCATAAAAAGAGAGTGGTCTGAGGAATACTTGTTTTTCCAGTGGAATATGTTCTTCACTATACAGAGTTGTAAAGAGGTGTAAGCTAGGTGGTGGAAAACAATATTTTCTCTTTATTGTTATTGTTATTTTAGAGGATTACAGTTCAGGCGAATTTGCACTTGGCTGTTTTCTACTGTTGTCTGAAGCGTGATGTTATTCTACGAAAGTAAGCTGATCGATAATAAGGTAAGCATAGGACGAGAGATTTGTATCTCAAATTTGTGGTTTTTCACTAGTCACATGATCTGTGATTACTCAAAGTGAGTAAACATATATTGCAGTGATGGGATATCTGATGGAGTAACGGAGTTCCTTCAGCATTACTCATTCTGAAGATTACAATCACCGAAAGCATCAACGGATTGTGAGGTGTTGGTGGAGACAACCATCTCTCATTGTATGTTCAATTGTGACAAGTGTAATAGCTGCAGCTGCAGCATAAAAATGTAAGAGACTGAGTTAGGTAATGACAATAGATGCTCAAAACAGCGAGAGGCATGTTAAGGACTAAGGAGCTAGGCTGAAGTCGACGAATGCCTCAAAAGAGTTTAAGGCATCACCAACATGGTCTGCAAGTGCGAGCTTCTTCATCTCGCTTTACGTATGTCAGAAATGGAAAAGAAACTTCAGTGGTCTAAATCAATGAATAATAGTGTTGCTTTCAATGGTGTAAAAGCATTGAAGGAGGCCTTTACATAGTGTTGTGATTCTGATGAAGAGGAATCAAGGAATGCTTGAACTATATATTTAATTTGGTTAACATCAATTCAAATTCGACTAGGAAAAACCTAAAAAGGGGATTATGAGGAAGAATAATCATAGGAGGCACCGATTCTACTTTTCATGTGACCATCTATGAACGTCGACCCTCCCTTCCCTTCCTCTCTTTATGACGGACTCCTTTCAACAGATTCGATCGTGTTATCAAGATGTTCTATGTTCTCTATTTTCATTCTTTCGACTCTATGTTGATGATCTAGCACGATAATGTAGCAGCAGCATTATTATGAGTTGTGCAATTTATCTGGAGAGAGGTGAATTTTCTGTAACTGGATGAATGTTACAGAAACAAAGATTGGGGTGAAATCCTGAAACGAAAGTGTAATAAACAATGTACGTGTCTCTGAAAGGGGTTTGCTTTATACAATCGATCACAAGGCACATTCAATATATTAACACTTTCTCATCGAGATTGAGCCCTACATATCAGGTGGACGTGACCTGCTTGATTGTCCAGTAGAACATGCAAGAAAGAAAATCTAATAAAAGGAGGCACCGGTATAGGACCGGCCAAAAGACCCTACTTGAGATTATTTGTGTACTTAATGATAATGGGTCGAAGGGCCTTTGTATAGAAATAGTAATAACGTCTCGTTCTCCAAGTTTCACTCGATTAATGATCATATATCCATTTCCTACCATCACAAAATATTAGTCACTGTATGTAACCAAAAAAAATTATATTTGTCAATGGACTAGTATGGGTGTCTTTCTCAAGTTAGGGTTGACATGGTCTAAGAGATGGACACTCTTGAGCTGCTAGGTCTAAGAGGTGGTCGGGTCTCAATCGTTTCAAGTCGTGGTTTTCTGCGAGTGTTGGTAAGTATCTGAAATAAGATTGATTTTTAAGCAAGTTATAAATAAAGAGGTACTCCTATTTGTCAGTAGGTATAAGTGACTTTGCGTTGGTACAACAACATTGCGTTCACAATAAGCTGATGGTGAGCAGGAAGATAATTTTACTCTATAATACACAAAGTTCTATTACTTGGGTTCCCAGCTTTGTAACAAGTTTGTTTTGGTTAGAATAGAGTTTCTTATTTTCTTTCCGGATATATTGCTGTAAGTACAGCAAGACCCTTAGGCTATTAATCTAATGCAATCAATTTAAAATGAAAATGGAAATAAATAAGGCTAAAGAAGTTAAACAAAAGGTCTTTAGAATGTATCAAGCATTTTGGTCCAGTGCATAAATTTCTCATTTGTAAGTGAGAGTATGTGAGTTCAACTCATAACAAACTAATCAAAACATATCAATTATTTATTTGATATAAAAACAATGTATTGAGTATCACATTTATGTAGATAGTACAAACGACGTGTACCTAAATTGGTCAATGAGTTTTGAACCATTTTTTATAAAAGAAAATAGGGTGGCACTTTTAACACACTTAAAATCTCTATTCACACACTCTAAATATTTTTCTATCACTATGTAATGCTATTAACATACCATTTTTCTCTACTCACACACCTAATTTAAAGAGTAAAACATTTAAAAAAGGAACAGTGCTACATACACCAATTTTTTTTACCAAAAAATGATACCAGATGATATGGCATTCTACATGGCATGTACCATATCATCACTTTCGATTACATAATTTTTAGCATATCAATTTCTTTTTACTCCTTATACTTGTAGTGTCTCGGCAGTTTAGTGCTTGTGTTTTCAATTTCAACTGATCACTCCTTGTGGTCTCAATTTTCTACCAATTGGTCTATTTCATCCAAAATGATTGTTTACCATTTTTCAACTTCCTCAAATGCCTTTAAGTTATTTTTTTTTATATTTTTTTTTACTTTTTCTTCTTTAAAACTAAAACCGAGAGAAGCTCTAGAATATCTGGGTTTATGATTGTCGATCTTCAATCCAAGAATTTTACAATTGCAAATTGATTGCAATCGAGGAAAAAAAAATATGCAAATTGATTTGATACATACTGCTAACAAAATCAAATAACATCACCATAATCACGATGAAATAAAATTCTATCAAATCTCCATCATATCAATTTAAACCAAAATGAGATTAAAATAAATTATCATCATCATACTTAACATTAACAGCACTCTCTAAGCTCCCACGAATGAAACTATATAAATAACTACTATTTCATATAATTACGCTTACAAACAACATTACTACACTAGACTTAATTTTTATTTATTTTGCCAATAAGACTCAAACTTAATTGGGCTACATACACTACCAGATCGGACAGAATAGCCGACGAAAAAAATTTCGTCTACTATGCCAATTTTCGTCGGTTATTCCTTCTACCGACGAAACTTTCGTCGGCTATAATTCGTCGGTAAAAGGGCGTCGGTAAAACGAATGGCCGACGAAAATAACGAAATCGTCGGCCATTCCAAAATTATCACCGACGAAAATTCATTTTGTCGACCAAACCTTGGCAAAATATCCGACGAAATTCGTCGGATATTTTCGAGTATGGCCGACGATATCGTAAACTATAGCCGACGAAATTCGTCGACTATTTGTTCTGAAATAAAGCCGACGATTTCATCTATTTCGTTGGTTATTTCGTCGGAATATATTAATATTTTAATAGGCATTAATTAATTATAGCCGACGAAATAATGTCATTTTCGTCAGCTGAAACGGTTATAGCCGACGAAATTTGGTAAAAATCGTCGGCTATATCACTTATAGCTGACGAAATAATGCCAATATCGTCGGCTATTCTTACATTTTGGGGAAAAAAAATTAAATTAATTTCTAAATTACCATTCCAAGCAACCTGCAATTCACAATGACAATCCATGCATTTACACCAACAAGAAACACGTCTAAATGACTTATTATTTAATTTGTTCCAATATACATAAAATATAACCCTAATCATCACCTAAAGCACTAAAGTCCACCATGTCATCCCCAGCATCCTGCTGTCCATCATGCTCGTCATCCTACTGAATGAACTCGGGAGGTTGAGGCATTGGAGGTTCATCTAACGGCTCAAACGGGGGCGGGGGTTCAAGGCCTTGTTGTTGTGCCGCGAATATAGCATACCACCAGTTTTGTTGGCCAGCGTAGTTGGATCGCCGAATTCTCTCGCATTCAGCATGCCAACTGGACATTTCGAAATGATACTGCTGTGTTCTGCGTTGTTGCTCCTGTGATCTCTGGGACTCGGCCGCCAATCTTGCGGCCAATCTCTGCACTTCCCCCCTCATCTGTTGGCTGTCCCCGCCTCCCTTCTTTTGACCTCCCTTAGTGGTCTTCAGGAGCCCTATTCCAGAACTTCCCAAACCCCGGCACAAGTATTGGTTTGACCAGTTTGGGAAGGCTGCGTCGAACATCTTCGCTGCCGTTTGAACATTCGATCGGGTTGCTATCAGGATGATCTCTAAGCGCCTCCTCCTAATATTGTGAAAATGGCCTAGAACCACCATGATGGGGGGTTGTGTTACGGCGGCGGTTCGCAGAGTTTATCCGAGACCGTTCCTTCAAACAAATAATAAAATATTAGAAAAATGCATCAAAAATATTAGTGTAATAATTATAAAATAATTAAACTAATAATTAAAATATTAACAAAATAAACATTTATAGTTAAGTTTAGTATTTACCTGCATAAGTGGGTTGTTGAAGTCTACTGTCTTCAACCAACGCCACTCGTAATACCTGAACATGAACTCTCTTGGAGTACCCATACGACCATGTTTGTCGTATTCGGTAAAGTGGGTACGGAGCTCGTTCTTCCACTCTTTGAACCTACGGAAAAAATAAAAGTGCATTAGAAATATTATTAATATCATAAAATATTTCAAATTATAAGATGAGGAATTCCCAACATACCTCGAGTTCTGCATCGCATACGCCCAAGCCTGCTTGTGTTCGGCAATCTCGAAGTATGCCTGAAAGATAATATTTTATTAGTTTTACAATTATAACAATACCGAAAATTATTAAATATTACGATAAAGAAATTAAGTTTTTTAAATTACTCACCAACGCCGCGTTGTTAACCTCCCTCTTGATCTCTTCCGGCACATCAGCCCACCGTGTCCACAACATAGGGACTCTATTCCTAATTAGTGCCCCCACGCAACCCGTGTAATCGCGTCGTTTTTTCCCCTGAACATCCTGATTAGGGAGTTCGTTGATCTGGATCCTCCTCCTGCTCTCAACAGTTCTCCTGAGCGTATCAAAACATATGACACCTCTCGTATTCCTGCTTGAACTGCTAGCGGCTGTCCCTATCACATAAAC
The DNA here is from genome assembly GCA_963682095.1 of Potentilla sterilis. Lineage (NCBI taxonomy): Eukaryota > Viridiplantae > Streptophyta > Magnoliopsida > Rosales > Rosaceae > Potentilla > Potentilla sterilis. The sequence continues at coordinate 25,414,706 of OY821754.1, forward strand.
GACGATTGGTTAATAAAATTAACTATTAGTGCGTTAATTTTAATAAAACATTTAATTAATAAAATCAAATGTTACCTGAACTCGATGACCCGTCTGTCGACTTTCCTTTTAATCTCGTCGAAATCAGGAGCTCAGGTCTCTCAAATGGCTCATGATGGTATGCCTCCGCAACTGTCACGTACTGAAGCATATCAGGCCATATGGGCACACCACGCTAGTCGACCTCGGGTATGGCAGGAATGTTGTATGGCAGGTACAGCTGATTTGGGAGAGTAGGCCCCTCAGTCGAGTCAGCAGCAGACGGCGCCGGACTCGTCATCGGCTCCCGATGAACCTCAGGCATACGGACCTGATGAATGTCTGGAGCTATCTCGTCCTCAAATAGCTGCCTACTCGACCTCGGAGCATTAGGCTGGAGAGGGGGACGTGAACTGCTCGACGGCCGCCCCGCCGATAATAGCGTGTGGTGCCGAGAACTCACACTCCTCCACGGCTGGGATGAATCCATCCTCTGAGGCTGGCTGGTGGTCCTCTAAGGCTGGGTAAGGGTCCTCTCGGAGTCTCCGGAGCCGGCAGAACTTCCAGAAACCCTAGATCTGGAAGAACGACGGCCTCCGAATAATTGTCTGAATGCATCGGCCATCTGGAGCTTGACGCATTAATACATTAATTAATATTAAATTATATTACATTAAATAACAAATTCTAATTAATATAATAACCAATAATACTAACATATTTTAAAACATACTAACAAATTAATATTTAAATTTTAACTAATTTTAAATAATACTAACCATTAACATAAATATAACCATTTACATACAAATATAACTATATTTCATCATTAACATATATATACATACAAATAACCATTTATATAATTAGGCTACCAATTTATATATATAATTAATTTAACAATTTATATATAACAATTAAAATATACATTAACATATAACCAATATTAACAAATATATAACAATTTATATAATTAATCTACAAATTTATATATATAATTAATCTAACAATTTATACATATAACCAATATATATAACAATTTAACACACACTTAAATATCTAAATTATATACCTAAATTATAAAATTAAAATAAATTGGAAAAAAAAAAACCAAAAAACCAAAAAAAACCTTCGGGATCTGTTTTGGCGGAGGAGGAGGAGGGGAAGGAGGAGGCCGGATGGAGGAGGAGGGGATCTTGCCGGCGCCGATTTGAGGAGGAGGAGGACGAGAGCGGCGGATTGGAGGAGGAGAGCGGCCGATTTGAGGAGCGGAGGAGGAGTTTTTGCGGATTTAGGGTTGAAAAAAGTCGGGCTGACTGCGGCTTTCAGCTTTTATAGCAGAGAGAATAGCCGACGAATTAGATGATTTAGAATATGTCATCAGCTATTCTTTGAATCTCGTCGGCTATTCTATGAACATCGTCGGCTATACTTTGGAAGATCAACAGCCGTCTGATCTGAGCCATCCAACGGCGGACAATAAAAAGGCGCGGATCGCAAGAGTTTAGCATACAAAATATAATTTTCGTCGGCTAAACTGAGAAAATAGCCGACGATTTAAAAGATTTCGTCGGCTATTCTTTGAACATCGTCGGCTATACTTTTGAAAATCAACAGCCGTTGGATCTGAGCCATCCAACGGCAGACAATAAAAAGGCGCGGATCGCAAGAGTTTAGCCAACGACATATAATTTTCGTCGGCTAAACTGTAGGTCAAACCACTAAATCAAACCTCTAAACGCTTAAAAATGGAAATTAGTCTAGTTAAACGACGGTTTCTGGCCTCACCTTCAACAGATAATAGTTTCAAATCAATGAGACGCAACTAATCATATAAAAATTTTACAAAATTGATTTAACGAACGTCAGGCTACCCATAGGAAAACGAAAGTAAAAAACAGTTAACCGCAACATTCGGCACACAGATTTTATCGGAATCTTGTCATTTTTCAATCGTAGACGTATTTCATTATTTCGGTCACATCTTATTTCACAACATTTTTATATTTGAAGAGTCTACATATAGTAACTATTTGAAACTATACATTCACTTAAACACTTAGTAAACAAGTTAAGAAACATAAGTGCATATGTTCTGATTTTGAATCTAAAAGTTTAGAAAATCTATTCCAACCGTCAGATATCACCGTTAAGATTAAATACATGTATGGAAAAAAATCCAACTTCAGCTGACAACGTTAAAGGCTCGATCGAAACGGTCAACCGGGTGAGTCAAACTTCTAAACGCTTAGAAATGGTAATTGGACTGTCTAAATGACGTTTTTTTTGCCTGACCTTCAACGGATAATAGTTTCAAATCGATGAGATGCAACTAATCGTATAAAAATTTTCCTCAAAATATTTACCGAAGGTAACGCTATCATTAGGGAAACGAAGGAATAAAACCTTTGACCGCATCTTTCGACACTCAGATTTATCGGAATCTTGTCATTTTTCAACTGTAGACGTATTTCATTATTTCGGTCATATCTTATTTCACAAAATTTTTGCATTTGAAGGATGAAGCAATGGTTTATCGTTAGTGATAGAAAATGGAATATGGTCATTTTTTGTTTTTTGTTTTTTTTTTTTAAATCATAGCCGACGAGCTCCATCTGCAACCATCAGAATCAACTATAAATATGAATAATTATACACAATAATATATAAATACGTATAGAATAATGTTAAAGTTACGTACCCAGCGGCCGAAATACTCTGCGAATGTCCGGTTGTGGTAATCGAGATCGCCTCCTACTTGTTCACAGTTTAGATGCATGTTCTTCCAAAACTGAACTTCTAAACAGTTAATTAGTACCTACCAATGTGCAATGGCTACCTCATAATCTTTCAACTTGTAGGAAACTGGCACTTTTCCACCGAGTACAACATCGTCATAGAGTATGAAAAGATTGAACTGTGAAAGTACATCTTCCGGTATGCTTTCTTGTAACGCTCCTAAATACAGCTTCATGTAGGTGACGCACTCGTGCGCAATATATGCTTCAGCTATACATCCTTCAGGTGCGGATCTGTTTTGGACAAAATCACCGTATTGTCCAAATTGCCTATAAATTAAGTTTTTAAAGTGTTATGATAATACATTAATACTAAATCACATATATTGATGAGGAAATTAACATAAGGTGTAAAATACGTACCTTTCCATCGGATACATCCAAGTGAAGTGCACAGGACCGGTAAGCAACAACTGCCGAGGAAGATGGATCATGAGGTGAGGCATGATGTCGAAAAAATTTGGAGGAAATATCATCTCAAATTTACACATGATATGAACGATGTCTTGTTGCATTTTCCGGAGGTCAGATTTTCTCACTTCCCGTGTGCATACCTTCTGAAAAAATCTTGCCAACGCTACTAACGGCTCCACAACGTGACGGGGAAGGAACGGTCGAATGAAAACAGGGAAGAGACGTTGTAGCAGGATATGATTGTCATGACTTTTCAACCCGTAAAGATTGTTGAATTGTCTGTTCACACACTTGGCTATATTTCCAGCAAAGCCTGAACGATACTTGGCCCGACTTATCCAATGGAAAATTTCTGATTTATGCTCAGGCTTGACGGTGTAAGGAGCTTGAGGCATTTTTCTCTTCCCTTGTTTCAACCATAGTTGTTTTCTGATATTCATGTTTTGCAGATCAGTGCGAGCCTTAGGACCGACTTTCGTCTTCCCCTCCAAGTTCAGCGTTGTGCCCACCACACTTTCAGAAATATTTTTTTCTATGTGCATAACGTCTAGGAAGTGACGGATCAACAACTCACACCAGTACGGGAGTTCCCACAATATGCTCTTATGTGTCCAGAATTTGTAATCCTCAGGTCTTTCAGGTATTTCCGCTACAATATCGGGATGATTGCTGAGGGGCCCAAAATCGTACTCATTAAGCATTGCTAAAATTTCTCTTCCCGTCCATCTTCTGGGAGGACCACCAGGTTTTTTGGTTCCATCAAATGCGGTGGACTCGTAACGCCAGTGGTGATCCGCCGGAAGGAACACACGATGACCCATTCTGCATATCTTGTTACAATGAGGGGTGCTCCCATAATCGCTGAGGCACTCTGGACAAGCCTTGTATCCCCTAACAACGCTGCCCGACAACATCCCATAAGCAAGAAAATCACTGATGGTACCAATAACCATGGCATGCATTTGGAATGTCTCCTCCTTGTACTTGTCAAAAGTGGGATGACCAACGTCCCACAATACCTTAAGCTCTTCAATCAATGGTCTCATATACACATCGAGACATTTCCCTGGGTAACCAGGCCCCGGAATCAACAACGTCAACATATTATATTCCTTCTTCATGCACATCCACGGAGGAAGGTTGTAAGGTACCAAAACCACCGGCCATATATTGTATGAAAGACTCATGGTGCCGAAAGGGTTGAACCCGTCGGTTGAGAGCCCGAGCTTGACGTTTCTGACATCTGACGCAAAATGAGGAAACTCATTATTTATATGCTTCCAAGCCGCTCCGTCAGAGATGTGCGTCATGATATCTGCGTCATGATATCTGCGTCTCCCGCGTCCCGCTCACCGTGCCACCTCATGGCTTTTGCGGTGGTTTCTGACATGTACAACCGCTCAAGCCTATCTCTCAACGGAAAATACCGAAGCACTTTCACAGGTTTCCTATTGCCTGCTCCCGTCAACTTATATCGATCAGACTGACATATCGGACATGCGTCAAGGCTAGCAAGGTCATTCCCTTCTGCATCTTTACCCCAGAAGAGAACGCAGTCAAATGCGCATGTATGGATCTTAATGTAGGAAAGCCCTAGATCTTTGAGGATACTTCGGACCTGACGGTGATTGGTAGGATTACGATGACCCTCCTCCAACAACGAAGAAGTGTACTGTAGATATTCATCCACTTGCCTGATGCTCCCTTTTGTCTCGACTTTAATCCTCATTACCTCCATCACACTTTGAAGAACTGTCTTCTCAGAACTTGAAGACACAGGGGTCTGTTGCAATGCAATCAATTTGTTGTACTTGTCAAAGGCAGCAGCGTTGACAACTTGTGGGAAGGGCTACACCGGGTCATGCATATATTGTTCCCCACGTACACCGCTTTCAAAAGGAAACACGTCGTTGACGAATGCCATTGTTGGATCGTTGGATGTACTACTACTGCCCGCCTAAAAAAACTGCCCATGATCATGCGATCCATCTAATGATGGCTCACCGTAATATATCCAACGTGTGTACTTCGGCCAAAAGTCATTACTCTTTAGGTGCTCCCATACTGTCCTAATCGGAAATCGACACATATCACTACGACACCTACATTTATTGCACGGGCAATAATGGTATTCATTCCCGTTTGTATTTTCCTCAACGAACTGCAAAAAATTCACAACTCCTGTAGTGTATCGTCGGTCATGCCTTGGAAGCGAAATCCAACTCTTATCCGGATCCATATATAGCCTGAAAAGAATATATATATATATATATATATATATATATATATAACTTTAATTAATAAGAAATTAATTAACACACACATATATATATATATATATATAAATCCTTAATAATTAATTACATTACAATATATATTATTATCAACATCAACTCATATATATATATATATATATATACCATTAACAACCATTATTTAAGTTAATTACACTATCAACAACCATTAATTAACATATATATATATATATATATATATAATTAAACTCCACACACACACACACACACACACACACACACACACACATATATATATATATATATATATATATATATTTTAACACTAATTAAAATAACATCAAATTAAAACACATAATTAAACTCTAACTTAAAATCAACTCAACTACAACTCAAAATCAACATATATACATACATTCTAACACTAAAACAACAACAAAACAAAAAATCACTTACTAACTCAAAATCACTAAAACTCAAAATCAACTCAACTAAAACTCAAAATCAACATATATACACATATACGTACCTATATATAGCTCCACAATGTAAGAGAGGACGGATTTCAACAATACCCACAGATTTTTCACTCTTCCTCACGTTTTTTTTTCGTTTTTTTTTTAAATGAGCAGCTGCTGTCTAGATCTGAAAATATATAGACTTATAGCCGACGAAAATGTCAATTTCGTCGGCCAAAATTTTAAAAAATTTCGTCGGCTAATATTTCAGAGAAAGGCCGACGAAAATCTAAAATCGTCGTCTGAAATATGAATATAGCCGACGATTTTTGTTTATACCAACGAAAAAACAGTATCGTCGGCTATGGTTAAACTATGGCCGACGATTTTGTTTTTCCACCGACGAAAAATAAAATCGTCGGCTATTCTATGGAATTACCGACGAAAATTTTTAGTCGTCGGCCGTTTTTTTTTATTTCGTCGGGAAAAACCTTTTTTCTGGTAGTGATAGCCTTTCGTGATGGGTTGTGTATTCTTCGATTTTGGTTTTGAAGAAAAAGAAAAAGAAAACAAGAAGAAAAATAATAAAACAACATCTAAGGACATTTGAGGAAATTAGAAAATAGTTAACAACCATTTTGGACAGATTGGACCAATTGGTCGAAAATTGAGACTACGAGGAGTGACCAGTTGAAATTTAAAGCACGAAGACTAAACTGTCGAGACTCTAAAACTATAAGGAGTTATCAGTATTTTGTCATTCTTTTTACATTTAAATTATCTTAAAAAGGTAAATATCTATATGAATAAAACACCTTCCTTATTAGAGTGAAAGACTCAATGGGATCCAATCTGATCATTAAGGTTTAAGGTTTTACCAAAGCATTCTTTAAATTTTAGATATGCAATTAGCAAAAAAAATCTTGCCGCAAGTTCTCACATATGCAGACTAACGCAACAATGGGTGATAATATTTATATGAATGTAAAGATGTAATCATTTTGTTTAATTTTCAATTGGAATAAGTGTATTGGGCTACAGGTGCCCAGATTTTCATATATTGCTATGTGAGTATAAACATCTCTACAACCTAGGCATGATCTTTATCGAAGAAATAGCATGACACTACCAGATCCGAGCGAATAACCGACGAAAATTTTTTCGTCGGCTATTCCTTCTTCCGACGAAATTTTCGTCGGCTATAAGTCGTTGGGAAAACCCCGTCGATAATACCCATGGCCGACGAAAATAAAGAAATCATCGGCTATAGTCGAGTATGGCCGACGATGTTACCGACGAAAATTTATTTCGTCGACCAAACGTGGGCAAAATATCCGACGAAATTCGTCGGGTATTTTCGAGTATGGCCGATGATATCGTAAACTATAGCTGACGAATTTCGTCGGCTATTTGTTCTGAAGTATAGCCGACGATTCCAGCATATTTCGTCGGTTATTTCGTCGAAATATATAAATATTTTAATAGGCATTAAATAGTTATAGCCGACGAAATAATGTAATTTTCGTCGGCTATAACTTTTATAGCCGACGAAAATTGGTAAATATCGTCGGCTATAGTACTTATAGTCGACGAAATAATGCGAAAATCGTCGGCTATTCTTACATTTGGTGAAAAAAAAATTAAAGTATTTTATAAATTACCATTCCAAGCAACCTGCAAATCACAAAGACAGTCCAGTCCATGCATTTGCACCAATAAGAAACACGTCTAAATGACTTATTATTTAATTCGTTCCAATATAAATAAAATATAACCCTAATCATCTCCTAAACCAATAAAGTCCACCACGTCATCCCCAGCATCCTGCTCTCCATCATGCTCGTCATCCTGGTGACCGAACTCGGGAGGTTGAGGCATTGGAGGTTCAAATAACGGTTGAAATGGGGGCGGGGGTTCAAGGTTTTTTTGTTGTGCGGCGAACATATCATACCACCAGTTTTGTTGGCCGGCGTAGTTGTGTCGCCGAATTCTCTCGCACTCAGCATGAAAACTGGACAGATCTAAATAATACTGCTGTGTTCTGCGGTGTTGCTCCTGTAATCTGCGTTGTTCCTCCTGTGATCTCTGGAACTCGGCCGCCAACCTTGCATTTTCTTCTGCCAATCTCCGCACTTCCCCGCCTCCCTTCTTTTGACCTCCCTTAGTGGTCTTCAGGAGCCCTAGTCCAGAACTTCCCAAACCCCGGCAGTAGTAGTTGTTTGAGCGGTTTGGGAAGGCTGCGTCGAACATCCTCGCTGCCGTTTGGACATTGGACTGGTCGACCTGGCGCAGGGCTTCTTCCAGATCTGCCTCTGAAATGTTCGGTTGTGTCTACCGAACTACTTGCTGGAACACCTCTTCTTCGGCCCGGTTCACCGTCTCCTAATTGGACGGGAAAAAAAAAATTAATATTCTAACAAATATATAATTAAGTAAAATTAATAATTAAAATTTTAAAATCGTAATGAACGACTTACGAGCTGTTCTGTCGCTTGTGGATAAGCGATCTTGAACGTCTCCACGTACGGGTTGCTATCAGGATGATCTCTAAGCGCCTCCTCCTGATATTGTGCAAACGGCCTAGAACCACCATGATGGGGGGTTGTGTTACGGCGGCGGTTCTCAGAGTTTATCCGAGAACGTTGCTTCAAACAAATAATAAAATATTTGAAAAATGTATAAAAAAATATTAGTGTAATAATTATAAAATAATTAAACTAATAATTAAAATTTTAACAAAATAAACATTTGTAGTGAAGTTTAGTATTTACCTGCATAACTGGGTTGTTGAAGTCTACTGTCTTCAACCAACGCCACTCGTACTCCCTGAACATGAACTCTCTGGGAGTACCCATACGACCACGGTTGTCGTATTCGTTATAGTGGGAACGGAGCTCGTTCTTCCACTCTTTGAACCTACGAAAAAAAACAAAAGTGCATTAGAAATATTATTAATATCATAAAATATTTCAAATTATAAGACGAGGAATTCCCAATGTACCTCAAGTTCTGCACGGAGTCCGCCCAATCCCGCTTGTGTTCAGCAATCTCGAAGAATGTCTGAAAGATAATATTTTATTAGTTTTACAATTGTAATAATACCGAAAATTATTAAATATTACAATAAATAAATTAAATTTTTTAAATTACTCACCGACGCGGCGTTGTTCACCTCCCTCTTTATCTCTTCGGGCACATCAGCCCACCGGGTCCACAACATAGGGACTCTGTCCCTAATCAGTGCCCCCACGCAACCCGAGTAGTCGCGTTTTTTTTTCCCCTGAACCTCCTGATTAGGAGGTTCGTTGATCTGGATCCTCCCCCTCAGATCAACAGTTCTTCTGAGCGTGTCAAAACATATGACACCTCTCGTATTCCTTGTTGAACTGCTAGCGGCTGTCCCTATCACATAAACGACGATTGGTTAATAAAATTAAATAGTAGTGCATTAATTTTAATAAAACATTTAATTAATAAAATCGAATGTTACCTGAACTCGATGACCCGTCTGTCGACTTTCCTTTTCTCCTTGCCGAAATCAGGAGGTCAGGGTTCTCAAATGGCTGCTGCTGGTATGCCTCCGCAGCACTCACGTACTGAGGCATATCAGGCCATATGGGCACACCACGATAGTCGACCTCCGGTATCGCAGGAATGTTGTACGGGAGGTAGAGCTGATTTGGGAGACTAGGACCCTCAGTTGAGTCAGCAACAGACGTCGTCGGACTCGTCATCGGCTCCCGATGAACCTCAAGCATACGAACCTGAGGAACGTCTGCAGCTATCTCGTCCTGAAATAGCTGCCGACTGAACCTCGGAGCATATGGCCCGACAGGCGGAAGTGAACTGCTCGACGGCCGCCCCGCCTGGAGAAGGGTCTGGTGCCGAGAACTCACACTCCTCCGTGGCTGGGATGAATCCACAGTCCTCCGCGGCTGGGATGAATCTACACTCCTCCGCGGCTGGCTGGTGGTCCTCTCAGGCTGGCTATGGGTCCTGTCGGAGTTTGCCGAACCGGCGGAATTTGCAGAACCCCTAGATCTGGAACGACGGCCCCCGAACAACTGTCTGAATGCATCGGCCATCTGCAGCTTGAGGCATTAATACATTAATTAATATTAAATTATATTACATTTGGTGAAAAAAAAATTAAATTATTTTCTAAATTACCTTTCCAAGCAACCTGCAAATCACAAAGACAGTCCATGCATTTGAACCAACAAGAAACACGTCTAAATGACTTATTATTTAATTCGTTCCAATATACATAAAATATAACCCTAATCATCACCTAAACCACAAAAGTCCACCACGTCATCCTCAGCATCCTGCTCTCCATCATGCTCGTCATCCTGCTGACCGAACTCGGGAGGTTGAGGCATTGGAGGTTCAAATAATGGTTGAAACGGGGGCGGGGGTTCAAGGTTTTGTTGTTGTGAGGCGAACATATCATACCACCAGTTTTGTTGGCCAGCGTAGTTGTGTCGCCGAATTCTCTCGCATTCAGCATGCCAACTGGACAGATCTAAATAATACTGTTGTGTTCTGCGGTGTTGCTCCTGTGATCTGCGTTGTTCCTCCTGTGATCTCTGAAACTCGGCCGCCAACCTTGCATTTTCTTCTGCCAATCTCCGCACTTCCCCCCTCACCTGTTGGCTCTCCCCGCCTCCCTTCTTTTGACCTCCCTTAGTGGTCTTCAGGAGCCCTAGTCCAGAACTTCCCAAACCCCGGCAGTAGTAGTTGTTTGAGCGGTTTGGGAAGGCTGCGTCGAACATCCTCGCTGCCGTTTGAACATTGGACCGGTCGACCTGGCGCAGGGCTTCTTCCAGATCTGCCTCTGAAATGTTCGGTTGTGTCTCCCGAACTACTTGCTGTAACACCTCTTCTTCGGCCCGGTTCACCCTCTCCTAATTAGACGGGAAAAAAAAAAATTAATATTCTAACAAATATATAATTAAGTAAAATTAATAATTAAAATTTTAAAATCGTAATGAACGACTTACGAGCTGTTCTGTCGCTTGTGGATAAGCGATCTTGAACGTCTCCACGTACGGGTTGCTATCAGGATGATCTCTAAGCGCCTCCTCCTGATATTGTGCAAACGGCCTAGAACCACCATGATGGGGGGTTGTGTTACGACGGCGGTTCGCAGAGTTTATCCGAGAACGATCCTTCAAACAAATAATAAAATATTAGAAAAATGCATCAAAAAATATTAGTGTAATAATTATAAAATAATTAAACTAATAATTAAAATTTTAACAAAATAAACATTTGTAGTGAAGTTTAGTATTTACCTGCATAACTGGGTTGTTGAAGTCTACTGTCTTCAACCAACGCCACTCGTACTCCCTGAACATGAACTCTCTGAGAGTACCCATACGACCACGGTTGTCGTATTCGTTAAAGTGGGAACGCAGCTCGTTCTTCCACTCTTTGAACCTACGGAAAAAACAAAAGTGCATTATAAATATTATTATTATCATAAAATATTTCAAATTATAAGATGAGGAATTCCCAACATACCTCGAGTTCTGCACGGAGTTCGCCCAATCCCGCTTGTGTTCGGCAATCTCGAAGAATGTCTGAAAGATAATATTTGATTAGTTTTACAATTGTAACAATACCGAAAATTATTAAATATTACGATAAATAAATTAAATTTTTTAAATTACTCACCGACGCGGCGTTGTTCACCTCCTTCTTTATCTCTTCGGGCACATCAGCCCACCATGTCCACAACATAGGGACTCTGTCCCTAATCAGTGCCCCCACGCAACCCGTGTAGTCCCGTTTTTTTCCCCTGAACCTCCTGATTAGGAGGTTCGTTGATCTGGATCCTCCCCCTCAGATCAACAGTTCTCCTGAGCGTGTCAAAACATATGACACCTCTCGTATTCCTCGTTGAACTGCTAGCGGCTGTCCCTATCACATAAACGACGATTGGTTAATAAAATTAAATATTAGTGCGTTAATTTTAATAAAACATTTAATTAATAAAATCGAATGTTACCTGAACTCGATGACCCGTCTGTCGACTTTCCTTTTCTCCTCGCCGAAATCAGGAGGTCAGGGTTCTCAAATGGCTGCTGCTGGTATGCCTCCGCAGCACTCACGTACTGAGGCATATCAGGCCATATGGGCACACCACGAAAGTTGACCTCCGGTATCGCAGGAATGTTGTACGGGAGGTAGAGCTGATTTGGGAGAGTAGGACCCTCAGTCGAGTCAGCAGCAGACGTCGTCGGACTCGTCATCGGCTCCCGATGAACCTCAGGCATACGAACCTGAGGAACGTCTGCAGCTATCTCGTCCTGAAATAGCTGCCGACTGAACCTCGGAGCATCTGGCCCGACAGGCGGAAGTGAACTGCTCGACGGCCGCCCCGCCTGGAGAAGGGTCTGGTGCCGAGAACTCACACTCCTCCGCGGCTGGGATGAATCCACAGTCCTCCGCGGCTGGGATGAATCTACACTCCTCCGCGGCTGGCTGGTGGTCCTCTCAGGCTGGCTATGGGTCCTGTCGGAGTCTGCCGAACCGGCGGAATTTGCAGAACCCCTAGATCTGGAACGACGACCCCCGAACAACTGTCTGAATGCATCGGCCATCTGCAGCTTGAGGCATTAATACATTAATTAATATTAAATTATATTACATTTTATAACAAATTATAATTAATATAATAACCAATAATACTAACATATTTCAAAACATACTAACAAATTTATATATAACAATTTAACTAATTTTAAATAATACTAACCATTATCCTAAATATAACTATTTTTATACAAATATAACTATATTTCAATATTAACATATATATATATAATTAGACTACCAATTTATATATATAATTAATTTAACAATTTATATAACAATTTATATAATTAAAATTAAATATATAACAATTTATATACCTAAATAATAACAAATATATAACAATTAAATTTATTAACAAATATATAACAATTTATATAATTAAAATTAAATATATAACAAATATATAACAATTTATTATATAACAATTTAATATTTACCTCAAAATATTTACCGACCGTGAGGCTACCCATAGGAAAACGGAAGTAAAAAACAGTTAACCGCAACATTAGGCACACATATTTTGTCGAAATCTTGTCATTTTTCAACCGTAGACGTATTTCATTATTTCGGTCATATCTTATTTCATGACACATTTGCATTTGAAGAGTGTACGTATAGTAACTATTTGAAACTATACATTCACTTAAATACTTAGTAAACAAGTTAAGGAACATTAGTGCATATGTTCCGATTTTGAATCTAAAAGTTTTGAAAATCTATTCCAACCGTCGGATATCACCGTTAAGATTAAATACATGTATGAAAAAAAATCCAACTACATCTGACAACGTTAAAGGCTCGATCAGGACGGTCAACCGGGTGAGTCAACCCTTTAAACGTTTAGAAATGGAAATTGGCCTGTGTAAATGACGTTTTTTTGCCTGACCTTCAACAGATAATAGTTTCAAATCGATGAGACGCAACTAATTTCATAAAAAATTTCCTCAAAATATTTACCGACCGTGAGGCTACCCATAGTAAAACGGAAGTAAAAAACAGTTAACCGCAACATTCGGCACACATATTTTGTCGGAATCTTGTCATTTTTCAACCGTAGACGTATTTCATTACTTCGGTCATATCTTATTTCACGACACATTTGCATTTGAAGAGTGTACGTATAGTAACTATTTGAAACTATACATTCACTTAAACACTTGGTAAACAAGTTAAGGAACATTAGTGCATATGTTCCGATTTTGAATCTAAAAGTTTGGAAAATCTATTCCAACCGTTGGATATCACCGTTAAGATTAAATACATGTATGAAAAAAAATCCAACTACATCTGACAACGTTAAAGGCTCGATCAGGACGGTCAACCGGGTGAGTCAACTCTTTAAACGCTTAGAAATGGAAATTGGCCTGTGTAAATGACGTTTTTTGGCCTGACCTTCAACAGATAATAGTTTCAAATCGATGAGACGCAACTAATTGTATAAAAATTTTCCTCAAAATATTTACCGACCGTGAGGCTACCCAAAAGAAAACGGAAGTAAAAAACAGTTAACCGCAACATTCGGCACACATATTTTGTCAGAATCTTGTCATTTTTCAACCGTAGAAGTATTTCATTATTTCGGTCATATCTTATTTCACGACACATTTGCATTTGAAGGATGAAGCAATGGGTTGTCGATAGTGATAGAAAATAGAAGGTGGTTTTTTTTTGTTTTTTTTTTAATCATAGCCAACGAAATCAAACCTAGTACTCGTCGTCTATTCTTTTGTCGTTTTGTGTCTAAAATAAAATATGTATTTTTCAATATAGTTTTGACCGACGAAATCACGCATTTTTCGTCGGCTATAATTAGTATAGCCGACGAAATCATGCATTTTTCGTCGGCTATTCTGTGAAAAAAAATAAAAAAACAGTTGTGTTACACCTCTCGTACCCATATGTCTTGTTCGAAAAAATTTGGAGGAAATATCATCTCAAATTTACACATGATATGAACGATGTCTTGTTGCATTTCCCGGAGGTCAGATTTTCTCACTTCCCGTGTGCATACCTTCTGGAAAAATCTTGCCAACGCTACTAACGGCTCCACAACGTGACGGGGAAGGAACGGTCGAATGAAAACAGGGAAGAGACGTTGTAGCAGGATATGATTGTCATGACTTTTCAACCCGTAAAGATTGTTGAATTGTCTGTTCACACACTTGGCTATATTTCCAGCAAAGCCTGAAGGATACTTGGTCCGACTTATCCAATGGAAAATTTCTGATTTATGCTCAGGCTTGACGGTGTAAGGAGCTTGAGGCATTTTTCTCTTCCCTTGTTTCAACCATAGTTGTTTTCTGATATTCATGTTTTGCAGATCAGTGCGAGGCTTAGGATCGTCTTTCGTCTTCCGCTCTAAGTTCAGCGTTGTGCCCACCACACTTTCAGAAACATTTTTTTTCTATGTGCATAACGTCTAGGAAGTGACGGATCAGCAACTCACACTAGTACGGGAGTTCCCACAATATGCTCTTATGTGTCCAGAATTTGTACTCCTCAGGTCTTTCAGGTATTTCCGCTACAATATCGGAATGATTGCTGAGGGGCCCAAAATCGTACTCATTAAGCATTGTTAAAATTTCTCTTCCCGTCCATCTTCTGGGAGGACCACCGTGTTCTTCGGTTCCATCAAATACGGCGGACTCGTAACGCCAGTGGTGATCCGCCGGAAGGAACACACGATGACCCATTCTGCATATCTTGTTGCAATGAGGGGTCCCATAATCGCTGAGGCACTCTGGACAAGCCTTGTATCCCCTAACAACGCTGCCCGACAACATCCCATAAGCAGGAAAATCACTGATGGTACCAATAACCATAGCATGCATCTGGAACGTCTCCTTCTTGTACTTGTCAAAAGTGGGATGACCAACGTCCCACAATACCTTAAGCTCTTCAATCAATGGTCTCATATACACATCGAGACATTTCCCTGGGTAACCAGGCCCCGGAATCAACAACGTCAACATATTATATTCCTTCTTCATGCACATCCACGGAGGAAGGTTGTAAGGTACCAAAACCACCGGCCATATACTGTATGAAAGACTCATGGTGCCGAAAGGGTTGAACCCGTCGGTTGAGAGCCCGAGCCTGACGTTTCTGACATCTGACGCAAAATGAGGAAACTCATTGTTTATATGCTTCCAAGCCGCTCCGTCAGAGATGTGTGTCATGATATCTGCGTCTCCCGCGTCCTGCTCACCGTGCCATCTCATAGCTTTTGCGGTGGTTTCTGACATGTACAACCGCTCAAGCCTATCTCTCAACGGAAAATACCGAAGTACTTTCACAAGTTTCCTGTTGTCTGCTCTCGTCAACTTATATCGGTCAGACTGACATATCGGACATGCGTCAAGGCTAGCAAGGTCATTCCCTTCTGCATCTTTACCCCAGAAGAGAACGCAGTCAATTGCTCATCATGGATCTTAATGTAGGAAAGCCCTAGATCTTTGAGGATACTTCGGACCTTACGGTGATTGGTAGGATTACGATGACCCTCCTCCAACAACGAAGAAGTGTACTGTAGATATTCATCCACTTGCCTGATGCTCGATTTTGCCTCGACTTTAATCCTCATTACCTCCATCACACTTTGATGAACTGTCTTCTCAGAACTTGAAGACACAGGGGTCTGTTGCAATGCAATAAGTTTGTTGTACTTGTCAAATGCAGCAGTGTTGACAACTTGTGGGAACGGCTGCACCGGGTCATGCATATATTGTTCCCTACGTACACCGCTTTCAAAAGGAAACACGTCGTTGACGAATGCCATTGTTGGATCGTTGGATGTACTACTACTGCCCACCTCAAAAAACTGCCCATGATCATGTGATCCATCTAATGATGGCTCGCCGTGATATATCCAACGTTTGTACTTCGGCCAAAACTCATTACTCTTTAGGTGCTCCCATACTGTCATAATCGGAAATCGACACATATCACTGCGACACTTACATTTCTTGCACGGGCAATAATGGTATTCATTCCCGTTTGCATTTTCCTCGACGAACTGCAAAAAAACCACAACTCCTGTAGTGTATCGTCGGTCATGCCTTGGAAGCGAAATCCAACTCTTATCTCGATCCATATATATATAGCCTGATAATAATATATATGTATAACTTTAATTAATTTGAAATTAATTAACACATATATATTACAATATATATTATTATCAACATCAACTCATATATATATATACCATTAATTAACAACCATTATTTAAGTTCATTACACTATCAACAACCATTAATTAACATATATATATATATATATATATATATGTATATATATATATTTTTTAACACTAATTAAAATAACATCAAATTAAAACACATAATTAAACTCTAACTTAAAATCAACTCAACTACAACTCAAAATCAACATATATACATACATTATAACACTAAAACAACAACAAAACAAAAAATCACTTACTATATCAAAATCACTAAAACTCAAAATCAACTCAACTAAAACTCAAAATCAACATATATACACATATACGTACCTATATATAGCTCCACAATGTAAGAGAGGACGAATTTCAACAATACCCACAGATGTTTCACTCTTTCTCCCGTTTTTTTTCGTTTTTTTTTTTAAATGAGCAGCTGCTGTCCAGATCTAAAAATATAAAGACTTATAGCCGACAAAAATTCCAGTTTCGTCGGCCAAACTTTCAAAAGTTTTCGTTGGCTATGCTTTAAGAGAACAGGCGACGAAAATTTTAACTCGTCGGTCATTCTAGGGGTATAGCCGATGAAAAATATTTTTTAGGGACGAAAGAAAAAATCATCGGCCATTCTTGTGGAATAGCCGACGATTTTTTATTTTTAGCGACGAAAGAAAATATCGTCTGCCATTCTTGGGAATAGCCGACGAAAATAGTATGTCGTCGGCCGTTTTTTTTTTCGTCGGTAAAGGACTTTTTTCTGGTAGTGAGATCATTTTCTTATGACGTTTTATTCAATTAGCGGTTACATATAACCCACTAAGTTGACATATAAAGTTCTCTGATACTCGTTTACATCCGCAGTCGTTAGAGGTAGTCCAAAGGAGCTCAAATGAATTCTCACTTGTGTCTTTTTACATGAACATCGTGGCATAAATTTCTTTAAAATGTGGAAAAAAAAATTCAATTTTCTCGTGTCGCATAAATTGTCAATTTCACATATACTCAATATTTATACATCGAAACATAACCCAAGTTCTTTAGAGTAACTCGATGGAGATTGTTATAAAAGGTATGGTAATCCCAGGAAGGCAGGTGCATTATGATCCCAAAGGAACATATATACCGATCCTTGTTACTTTTATTATATCCATTGATATAGTACTACTGTTCTTCAGTACTATTATGCTATTTTGTGATGTATTAGTATCATTGTCCTTCAGTACTATTATTCTAGGGATTACATGGTGCGTTTCTTTGCACACAGTTCTTTATGTCGTGCCTATATTATGTTATGTTTTTTTGCTTTATGTAGGCCTCATCAGAAAGCCCGTGGATCAAGTGGGCCGATGGAGGCCCGCAAGCCCGATGGGCTTCAAACCCGACTCAGCCCATCTAAAAGCCCGCTTAAGCCCGGCCCGATGGGTAGAGGGTCGGACTTAGTTTAGGGGTTAGAAACTCGGCCCAGCCCGTTAAGAGCCCGTCAAGCCCGCTCCATCAAAAGCCCGTAAAGCCCGGCCCGTAAAACCCGTTAAAATTTCTACCCCGAGTCTCTACGAGTTATCACACGAAAAAGCTATTACGTACCTTTAAATGACTTTGTTTCGTCGACTCTTCCAGACATTAAACTCTTAAATAGATGAGACGTAATCAACCATGTAAAAATTTGGGAACGTTTACCTCCCGATACTATGGCTCCCCATAGAGAGAAATAAGTTTAAATATGGTTGACCGCATCGATCGGGGCTCTAACTTTGTCTGATTTAAGTGTTTTTTTTTACCATCACCGTATTTCATCATAACGATCAAATTCTATTTCATAGCGTTTTTCAAAATTTGACTTCTTTTATATAGTTATTTCGAAAAGTTGTACACTTGAGTATAATCTTCTAATCAAGTTATACCGCATTAGTAAGCATGTTGTCATTATAATGGCTAAATTCACAAAATGAAAATTTTGACCGTCATGTGATCATTATAGTTAAATATGAGTATAGTAGAAAAATCAACTCGTTTCGTGAACGTTAGATGCTCGATCGAAACGGTCAACCATATTTTCATAAAACTTATCACACGAAAACACTATTACGTACCTTTAGATGACATTGTTTCATCGACTCTTCCAAACATTAAACTCTCAAATAAATGAGACGTAATCAGCCATGTAAAATTTTGGGAATGTTTATCTCTCAATACTATGGCTCCCCATAGAAAGATATAAGTTTAAGGATTACTTTCAGTTTACTACCCAAAACTTTGAGTCAGGTTTCAGTTTCGTCCTTATTCTTTTAATTTAATCACGTGTGCCCTCCTACTTCTAATTTTCTATCAACCCGAGATAAAAATAAAATTTCACTTCAAACATGACGTCATCATCCGACGTGGACGAGACATGATGACCCGCTTTTCAGACGTGGACGAGACATGCTGACCCACTTTTCAGTTTCCAACCCTTTTCAAAGGACATAATGTCGGATGATGACGTCATATTCGAAGTGAAATTGAATTTTTGTCTCGGGTTGATAGAAAATTAGAAGTAGGAGGGCACACGTGATTAAATTAAAAGAATAAGGACGAAACTGAAACCTGACCCAAAATTTTGGGTAGTAAACTGAAATTAACTCTAAGTTTAAATAAGGTTAACCGCATCGATCAGGGCTTTAACTTTGTCTGATTTAAGTGATTTTTTGACCATCACCTTATTTCACCATAAAGATCAAATGCTATCTCATAGAATTTTTTAAAATTTGACTTCTTTTATATAGTTGTTTCGAAAAGTTGTACACTTGAGTATAATCTACTAATCAAGTTATACCGCATTAGTAAGCATGTTGTCATTATAATGGCTAAATTCACAAATGAAAATTTTGACCGTCTGATGTGATCGTTATAGTTAAATATGAGTAGAGGAGAAAAATCAACTCGTTTCGTGAACGTTCCATGCTCGATCGAAACGGTCAACTATATTGTCATAAAACTTATCACACGAAAACGTTACTATTAAGTACCTTTAGATGATCTTGTTTCGTCAACTCTTCCAAACATTAAACTCTCAAATAAATGAGACGTAATCAACCATGTAAAAATTTAGGAACGTTTATCTCCCGATACTTTGGCTCTCCATAGAGAGATATAAGTTTAAATAAGGTTGACTGCATCGATCGGGGTTCTAATTTTGTCTGATTTAAGTGATTTTTTACCATCACCGTATTTCATCATAATGACCAAATTCTATTTCATAGCATTTTTCTAACTTTGACTTCTTTTATATAGTTGTTTCGAAAAGTCGTATACTTAAGTATAATCTTCTAATAAAGTTATACCGCATTAGTATGCATATTGTCAATGGCTAAATTCATAAAATGAAAATTTTATAAGCCACATATTTATAGGGTATATTTATAATAGAAAATCAATTTGAATTTAGAGTTTAGGGTTTAAAGTTTAGAGTTTGGAGTTTGGCGTTTAGAGTTTATATTGCAAGGGCAAACTGGACTTTCATTACACACATATTGTATTTATTATGATTGTATTTGTTATCATTGTATTTAAATATATATATATATATATATATATATATATATATTTATAATAGCCAAAATATACCCTAAACTTAGCTCAAATTGTCAATTTACACCCCGAACTTGTAATTGTGAAATTTTGCCCCCTCAACTTGTGAAAAACTGCCGATTTGCATCCTATCCGTCAAATCTAACGGTTTCCATCCAATTAAGAGTCACATGACTTATACATGAGGGTATTTTTATTTTTTTATATTTATTTTGTTTTTTAAATAAATTACATAAAGAATTTTAGTTGAGATATTTGAGTAACTTGTTATCAATTTGTTTACATAACTTGTTATCAATTTCATTTTAATATTGTACAATATTTTGTACAATTATATCATTGTATTTGTGACCTAAAAACTACTTTTGTTGAGATATTTGAGTTCTTTACTCTTAGACAAATTATATCATGTTTCTTATTAATTAAAATAGTGGTTCGAAAATTCAATTTTAGTTATCCACATAATTTTTCTTATTGACAAATAATATCATGTACGGTATGCGTTATTTTGAAGAAGAAAAAAAGGAAAAAAAAGAAAAGAAGAAAAGAATATTATGAGTACGTAGACATAATTGTACAAAAAATAAATTTCTTGTGTAATTTATTTAAAAAATGAAATAATTATAAATTAATGAAAATACCCCTTATGTGCTAGGCATGTGACTCTTAATTGGATGGAAACCGTTAGATTTGACGGAGGGGGTGCAAATAAGCAGTTTTCGACAAGTTGAGGAGGTAAAATTTTACAATTACAAGTTTGGGGTACAAATTGACAATTTGAGCCAAGTTCAGGATGCATTTTGGCTATTATGCCTGTTTCTGCACAAACCCGTAGGCCTGATAGAAACCGGTGGATCTTGATGTGATTTCCTCCTACGAACCCTGCTAACTAAGGGGAATACCGGGCGGGCCGGTCTTCTCCTCTCCGATGCCTAAGTTAGTACCGTTGGAGCAAATAGATAACTTAAGCGGGAATGATATGTAGTGGGAGAGTTGAGTTACCTCTTAATGAGGGTAGTTGAGGCCCTTATATAGGTGGTCGAGCGTGAGGTCTGGTCTTACTCTTCGATGTGGGACTGGTTCTCTTCTGTTCGTACGCAAAGGGGCAGCTAAGGTGACTTGTTCAGCAGGCTGGTGTCCCCGGCTCCCGGGCCCCCAGTCATAAGTTAGACTGCTGGGCCTCGGGTCCGGGTGCTGGGGATCCTGCTCCGGGCCTCGGTCCGGCCCCGGACATGCTAGCTGCGGGTCTGTGGGCCTGTGTAGCCCCTCTGTGGCTACTGTCTGTGATGGTTCAACCATCTGTAAAAATAGAGAATAAGAGAATGTATTAGTTTCGCGGTCTAAATGACATTCACGACAACTAAAATAAACCAAGATACATTATGGCCAATCCGATGTGCTTTTGTGAAATTACGTTATCACAATAAAATTTTGGTTTCTCTATTTTCATTGCATGTGAAGCTAATGAAATTTCACTATCGTTACTTTTTACGCAATCAAGAAGATAAAAAAATTTAAAGAAATAAAAATTGGATTTCAAGACCAAGATTTGTAATGGTCATATTTTTCATGCTTTGTGAAAATGCTTTATCACAAAATAGTAGGTTTGTCCATTATTCGATCTTTATATTACAATGCTCATGAAATTACATTAGGCAATGCTCAAACTAAATAATATGTTAAATGAAACAATTATTTAATAGTAATAAAATGAACATATAATGCTCTAAGTTTCATTTATATAAAATACTAATGTGATCAAATTTTTTTTTTTTTTTTTGTTTTTTTTTTGAAGAAATCGAGTTGATTTTAATAATTCTCAAGCCAGAAAAGACCGTTACATATCCTCCCTCTACCGACTAGGGGTAGATAAAAAGTTTGTGGGATAAACCACAACGATACATATAATTAGGTCTAATCATTAGACGGTACCCATGCTCACTTATTAAAGCAACCCTATCACCAATGCATGACAGAACATTGTAATAGGCAAAATAAATAAAATTAAATTTTCTCCTTGCCTTTACCATTAGGGCTTGGAGGATGACCAGAAAAGAGGTAAGACAACACCTCAGCATCAGAAACTTTGACAGCAGCAGTAGTAGCACCTTGTTTCTCTGTGGGATTTTTATTTTTGGATCCCAGCGGTCAACCCAACTTTTTCTTCTCAACAGTACGATTCGGAGCTGGGGCAGCAGGCAACAAATCATCAGAGTTTCCAACTATCACAACAGAATTTGTTGTAGCAGCCAGAGTAGTAGGTTCAATAGTTACAACATGATGTCTATGTTGCACCCTTGCCCTCAACATCAGGGCTAAATATCTCATCAGCTGTAAAAGAAAAAATTCCCAGCCCAAGTCCAAAAACTTCACAAGGCCTGATCCAAAGCCCAGGCCCAAGCCTAGAGCTGTTTTTTTCTCTTCCCAGCCGGGTACAGAGATCCCACTGCCGACAGCAAAAAACGTCTGACTACAATCGCCGCCAACGATATCTCCCAGTTTGTCGCGGCCCTCTCCACCAGATCGGGACTCACCGGAGAACCAAAGTTGATTCCTAGGGACAGCACGACCTTCGTTGTCACTACTTTGAGGCATCCAACTCATGCCTCCATCGACAGCATCACTGTAACTTTCCTTTTGGTTCCAATCAAAAATCCACCACTCCCAGAGACGAGGAAGACGCCTCCTTGACCCGAAGCCATATCGCCATGATTGCATTTGGAAGTTACCAACCCACCGTCCCTCTAACGAAAGATTAGGTGGGCAGTCGCCTGCCGAGGACACTGAGGGGGGAAAACTAATGGAGGTGACAAGGACCTCACTGGATGCAGCCTAATAGAGGCGGCGCTAGGGTTGCGAGAGAAAAAACTCTCAACTTTCATTATGCAAAGATGTAGTTAATGTGATCAAATTGAATAGAGTATTATATCGTATAATAACTTAAACAAGATATAACGAAAGCATAACTTTAATTTAAATATTATTTGTAAGTTTGCCAAATAAACTGCTTAAGTAGCTATTTGATCTCAAAATTCCATTTTGCTCCTCGTCATGTGGTAATTGATACATAGATCACAGAAAAACAAACAATGTTTATATGATTAGTCATATGGAATTATATAAATTGAATTTAATATACCATATAAAATAAAACAGTTAATACTTAAATAGTAAAATTAATTTCAAATTTACCATTAAATTCGTAAAACAGTAAAATTAAATAGAAACCCAGATCACCACACGATAGTTCGAAAATTACCTTTTGTTGTAGGAGAAATAGATTGATAGTAAACTGTCTCTTTATTGATTGATAAGGAGGCCTTTATATAGGCATTACATCAAGTATCCCTGTGAATCAGAGATTCCCTATCTAATACAGAATCTAGACTACTAGCCTTATTAGGACAAGACACACCACGGAAGTTACGGAATTAACCTTCCTTGAACACTCCCCCTTGTGTCGCGTCCTCAATGGTGCATGAACTGTTGCCTCGTTAAAACCTTTGCCAGCAAACAAAAACCTCTTGGGCAAAAATAAAAGCATGGTCTAAGGGAAAAGAGTACAACGCACCAACTACAAGTATGTGAGACATGCATAATTAGACTCCCCCTGAAGTCTAGACGAGAACTCCCCCTGATAGTCAATCAGTCTTTGAGTTCGGATAAGCGACACATACCAATGCGCTTTACATGCTTCATAAATGTAGATTTGGGTAGAGACTTGGTGAACAGATCAGCTGCATTATCTTCTGAGCTGACTTGCTTCACTTGGATATTCAAAGTCTCTTGCTGCTGCTGATTGTAGAAGAACTTAGGCGAAATGTGTTTAGTATTGTTACCCTTGATGTATCCCAACTTCATCTGCTCAATGCATGCTGCATTATCTTCAAATATGCAAGTTGGTCCCATCGTAGTAGACTCAAGTCCACTAGACTCTCGAATGTGAGATATAACTGAGCGAAGCCAAACACATTCTTTGACTGCTTCATGTAGTGCAATAATCTCAGCATGGTTCGAGGAGGTAGCAACAAGGGTTGGTTTAGTTGATCTCCAAGATATCGCCGTATTCCCAATGGTAAAAACATAACCGGTTTGGGAACGTCCTTTGTGTGGATCTGACAAATATCCAGCATCAGCAAATCCTACCATCACATCATTTGGTGTATCTGAGTAGGAGGGGGTATCGCCAAAGCCGTATCGGGACC
Source organism: Potentilla sterilis (assembly GCA_963682095.1). Lineage (NCBI taxonomy): Eukaryota > Viridiplantae > Streptophyta > Magnoliopsida > Rosales > Rosaceae > Potentilla > Potentilla sterilis. The sequence goes on from OY821754.1 coordinate 25,439,207, forward strand.
ACGACTTAGCATCCTTGGGTCCGGATATGTTGGCGGATATGGCTGCAGGATGGCGGATGGCTGAGCCGCGGCTTGTTGTGGCGAGGCAGGGTGCTGCTGAGCCAAAGCCAGTCTTGGCGGCTGACCGGTGGCGATCCGAGACACGGTTTGTGCTGTTGGATGCAAGAGATCGACTAGGTATCGAATCCTGATGAGTGTATCGATAGTACAAGCCCATGTCAAGGGTTCCTTTAAGGTATCGAAAAATGTTCTTGATTCCAACCCAATGACGTTGTGTTGGCGCAGAGCTAAATCTAGCTAACAAGTTCACTGAGAAAGCAATGTCTAGTCTAGTACACTGAGCTAGGTATAACAAGGCTCCAATTGCACTAAGATATGGATATTCAGCTCCCAAGACCTCTTCGTCATCTTCTTTCGGACGAAAGAGATCTTTGTTGATATCCAGACTTCTAACGACCATGGGAGTGCCTGTAGGATGCAAAACTTTGTCCATGTTAAATCGCCTGAGCATCTTTCGGACATATGCAGATTGGTGTATAAATATTCCACCACTTCGGTGCTCTAGTTCTAAGCCTAGGCAAAACCGAGTCCTTCCCAGATCTTTCATCTCGAATTCGGATTTCAAGTAGGTTGCGGTCTCATTGATCTCATTTAGAGTTCCAATGATGTTCATATCGTTAACATAGACGGCTATAATGGCAAATCCTGAACTTGTTCTCTTTATGAACACACAAGGGCACAACTCATCATTCTTGTATCCTTTCCCAATCAAGTAATCACTTAACCGTGTGTACCACATCCTACCAGATTGTCGGAGTCCATATAGAGATCGTCTCAACCTGATAGCAAATGAACTTCGTGGTTTTTGCTCACTTGACTTGGGTAATGAAAGTCCTTCTGGCACTTTCATGTACATCTCCGTATCTAGATCCCCATAAAGATACGCTGTTACAACATCCATAAGCTGCATATTGAGTCTCTCTGAGACTACCAAACTGATTAAGTATCGGAAGGTAATAGTATCCATGACAGGAGAATACGTCTCCTCATAATCAATTCCAGGGCGTTGAGAAAAACCTTGCGCCACGAGTCGAGCTTTATATCGCTGGACTTCACCATTCTCATTTCGCTTTCTGACAAAGACCCATTTATGTCCAACAGGCTTCACGTTCGGCGGTGTAGGCACAACCGGTCCGAATACTTGCCTTTTCTTTAGAGAGTCTAGTTCAGCCTGGATTGCTTCTTCCCACTTCGGCCAATCCGCCCTACGTTGACACTCATCAACAGTGCGGGGTTCCATATCGTCGTCGTCAATGACTTCTTGAGCAACGGCGTAGGCGAATGCATCATCGATATACATGGAATTCCTTTCCATAAGATTGTGCATGCATAAGTAGTTTAGTGAGATTTCCTTGTTCTCCAACATCAACGGTGAGTCTGAGGCGTCCCCCAGATGATTCAGAGTTGATTCTTGGACATAGGTATAGTCGGAGACAATCTCATGTGACGGCGTCACAATATCGATGATGAACGGATCACTTTGTGCCTGGACACATGCCTTCTTTCTAGGTACATTGTCCTTGGAACCGATTGGTCTCCCCCTCTTTCTAGGAGGATCCGAAGTCGACGCCGGCCCTCCACTTGGAGGTGCTGAGCCTAGGCTGCTGATGGCACCTAGGGCTGCGGCTCCGAGACCGGCGGCGCGTGCTCGCGCATGGAGAGGAATGTTGAGCCTTGCAGGTACATTCGCAGCAGGTATGGTTGATCTTGTCACTTTCGCAATATCAGTAAAGGAGTCGGGCATCGAATCCACCACCTTTTGTAGTTCCAATATGCGTTGTATTTCGGTCTCACACTGAGACGTACGGGAATCATAATGAGACATAGTGGGAGAGAACCAAGTCAATTCCTGACGTTCATTAGGGACAGATGCGGCCCCATCTCCCCCTAACGGCGGGAAGGATGTCTCATTAAAGTGACAATCTGCAAATCTTGCAGTAAACAGATCACCTGGCATAGGCTTTATGTAGCGGACAATTGTTGGTGCTTCATATCCAACATAAATAGCTAATCGTCATTGTGGACCCATCTTGGTACGCAATGGAGGCGTGATAGGCACATATATGGCACAACCAAAAGTACGCAGATGCGAAATATCAGGCTCGTAATCAGTTACCAACTGGTACGCACTAAATGGTTGGTTATCTGTGGGTCGTAGACGAATAAGCAAAGCTGCATGTAATATTGCATATCCCCATGCCGAAACTGGCAGGTTTGTGGCCATGACAAGAGACCTAGCTACAAGCTGTAGTCTCTTAATGGCTGCTTCTGCAAGATCGTTCTGAGAATGAACGTGGGGCACGGGATGTTCAACTTCAATCCCAACTGACATGCAATAGTCATCAAAACACTTTGACGTAAACTCTCCAGCATTATCCAGTCTGATTGACTTAATCGGATTGTCCGGGTGGTGAGCCCGAAGCTTAATGATCTGAGCTAGGAGTTTAGCAAATGCAGCATTCCTCGTGGACAACAACGCTACGTGAGACCAACGCGTTGACGCATCAACCAGAACCATGAAATATCTAAATGGTCCGCATTCTGGTGTTATAGGTCCACAAATATCACCTTGTATTCGTTGTAGGAACGGAATATTCTGTTTATTATCAATAGCAAAAGATGGTCTTGCTTGAAGTTTTGCTAGTGAACAAGCTTTACAAAACGAACGATGAGCATTAGACATCGCTACAGAAGCATGAGAAGCAGGAGGAGGCCGAACCTCTCCTTGGAGCCGAGAGGCGGCTATAGACGGCATGGCGGCCGAACCGAGGCTGAGGTGCCCTCTGTGCTTTTGTGATCTGAAAAATGGATGACCTTGGGAGCATTTCAAAATACGGATCATCAGATCATGACCCGGATGACCGAGTCTCTCACGCCAAAGTTTGTAAGCATCTGAATCGCATAAGACAACAACATGAGATTCATTGGCTCTAATGGTTGTGAAATACATGCCATTTTGAACACGCTTATACTTCTCCACAATGCGAGTACGCAAATTCTCAGTGGAGGTGATCAACAGATATTCAGTTCCATTTTCAACGTAAGTGCTGAGGTGATAGTTGTTGTCACGCACATCCTTGAAAACTAGCAAGGTTCTTGGCGCCTTAGGCGCATATAGGGCGTCCTCTACCCGAATTTCAGTGCCATTTGGCAATAAGAATTGAGCAGTGCCACGACCCTTAATTACAGGTCCAGTTCCTGTCATCGTAGATAATGACGATTCTCTTGGCGAAAAATCCGAAAACAATTGCCGATTCCTCAGAATCGTGTGAGTTGTTGCACAGTCCAACAAACACTCAATCTCGCCTTAATACATCTACAAAAACAATGTAAATTGAATCAATAGTCTACTTTAGACTTTGGCGAACACTTGAAAGTAAGTGTACTGAAGCAATATATCATCACAAAATGAAGTGCATTAAGGCCAATAACATAGCCATGACAACGACATAACTTGAGAGAAAGAGAGAAGCCTTATTTTAATCACCGAATACCAACATTGAGAGTTAACATAGCCTAGGTCAGAGGTTGAGACCGGACACCGTCGTAGGTGGCGTGGCCGAGCCAAGGCCGAGGCCAAGGCAAAGGCCGGGGCCAAGCCAAAGCTGAAGCTGTGGTAAGGCCGAAGCTACCCTGAGGCCGAGCCGAAGCAAGGCGAGTGCTGAGGGTCGGTCAGGCATTGAGGCAATGCGATGCGACGGTTGAGCTAAATGCGAAGCATGGCGAGTCCGAAAACACGTCGTTGCCGAGCCATTGATGCAAAAGTTGCATTTGTTCGATAGGCTATCGATTGTTGGTTTCAAAAACCGGATTCGGTGTTGAGCCAAGCTTGGTGAGTGGCCATGGCGAGCGAGGCCTGGCGGATCGCGGCCAAGTTGGCGGATCGCGGTCAAGTTGGCGGATCGCAGCCAAGTTGGCGGATCGCGAGTCTCTCGTTTTGTCTTTGTGATCTTATTTCGGATATGAGTTAAAATCACCAGAATTGTGGTGAACTCAAAATAATTATGCCATTGAGAATTGGACGTATTGAACCATTTATGTTTTCCTAGGGATGTAAAAATCTCAAATCATTTGTAGAATAAGAGAGATATTATTGATGACAACTCAAAAGTACATCAAGGTTGTTCTAAAAAGAGCGACTTGTCGAACAAAGTCGTGATTTATTGACTATATTATGTCAAAATAACAAGCAAAATCAAACTTGAACATGTATCTCATGACCTAAGTCAAATACTTATTCATAATCCGGAGTATCATACTCCTGAGTCCTACGTTTCTTGGTAGGTTGGAAGTCATCGATGGTGAAGTTGGTATCTTCCTCATCGTATTCTTCTTCCTCAAAATCTCCTACATAGTTTGTTTCTTGTTCTATGTATTGTTTGTGTTTCTTGTAAGCGGCTCGAATCTCTCTACTTGCTGTGCAATCGCGTTGAAGATGATTCTTAGAGCCACATTTGAAGCAAGGAGTCGAAGCATTGTTCGGCGTATGGCCAACACGCCTGGGACCGGAACCAAAACTATTCCTCCCTCTGGGAGCGGCAGCGCCGCCACCATCCCTTGTCCAAGAAAGCTGTCGGCCACGGCCGGCACCTCTTCTCCCTCCTCGTCCGCCACGTGTTGCTCTTGGCGTACGTGGTGGTGGTGCTTGACGTTCATGAGGTTGATGCTGTTGCTTAGAAGCTTTACCACGGGCTTGATGAGATTCCGCAATGAATTTCGGTCCTCGAGGCCTCTTATTGGTGGTAAGAATCAACTCATGGTACCTCTCCTTTCTTTGAAGTACATTCATCAAATCACTGAAGGTTTTGATAGTGCCTTTCTCACGGAGATCGCGGTACTGATGCGACAACATGGACGCGGATTCTGGGAACGTCGTGAAAGTCTTCTCCATCATATCGTCATCGGTCTTTTCGACCCCACAAAAGCTCAAATCAGATTGCAAGTTTAGCATAGTCTGTTGATATTCCTGGACGGAATCAAAATCCAATAGGCGAATTTGCTCCCAATCGGACATGAGGTCTGGGAGTTGTGCGTCATGCACATTGTCGAAGCGGTCCTTGAGGATATCCCATAGCTCTTTGGGATCAGTTTTCCTCAGGTATTGCTTCTTGAGCGTTGGATGGATATGGCGCCTGAGCAACATCAGGGCTTGTGCTTTCTGTTCAGGAGAAGCTTGTAAGCTTGGATTCTCAGGAGGGTTTATGGTGGCGGTAAATCTTTTACCAATGAAGGTGTTCTCTACATCTGAGATCCACCTCTTGTATTCCTTGCCTTGGACATCCAAGATGTCAAATTCTGGACGCTGAGTGTCAGCCATCTACATAACACAAACAGGGAGACGTTAGTATATTTGAATACTAATCAAGTTTGATTGTTCTTTTAGAACAGTGCCAAGATATATCATGGTCACATAAATCGATGCTTAACGTGACTTCAAGTCACAATCGATATCTTCCCTTTGTTTTCTTTGCAAAAAAAAAAAAATACGTTATGGTTCAAAGTGACATCACAGTGACAAGCATAACGGTGGCCGGTAACATCACAGTTACCCCAAAAAACATTGGCACCGGGGTGACTAAATCCCCGTATGCCGTCCCGAGAAGCGATAGAATCGGGATGAGGTAGCAGGGACACGAAAAAGGTCCCGGAAGAAAAACAAAAAACCCAACTATTGAAAATTCAGAAGCGGAAACGTTTATAAAATATTTACCTCTTCAAGAGAAGCTTGATCAAATGAAACTTGACTCTTGGGGAAGCTTGTTTTCTTCGATTCTTCTTGATTTCTTCTCAACAACGAACTAGGCACTATCAGATGCGGATGAATAGCCGACGAAAAAAATTTCGTCGGCTATACCATTTGCCGACGAAATTTTCGTCGGCTATACGTCGTCGGAACAACCCCGTCGGCTATACTAATGGCCGACGAAAAAAAAGAATTTGTCGGCTATAGTAGAGTATGGCCGACGACTGTACCGACGAAAATATTTTTCGTCGGCCAAACCTGGGACAAATTGCCGACGAACTTCGTCGGGTATTTTCGAGTATGGCCGACGAAATTCATTAAGTATAGCCGACGAATTAATAAATGTTCGTCGGCTATATGTTGTTAACAATAGCCGACGAAATACATAATTTTCGTCGGCTATTTCCTCAAAATATATTAATATTTAATAGGCATTAATTAGTTATAGCCGACGAAATAATGTAATTTTCGTCGGCTATAAGTTGTATAGCCGACGAAAATTGGTAAAATTCGTCGGCTATAGTTATTATAGCCGACGAAATAATGCCAAAATCGTCGGCTTTTCTTACATTTGGGAAAAAAAAAATTAAATTATTTTCTAAATTACCATTCCAAGCAACCTGCAAATCACAAAAACATTCCATGCATTTGCACCAGCAAGAAACACGTCTAAATACCATTTTTATTAAATTCGTTCTAATATACATAAACCCTAAACCCTAATCATCACCTAAACTACTAAAGTCTAGCAGGTCATCCCCAGCATCCTGCTCTCCATCAGGCTCGTCATCCTGCTGACCGAACACGGGAGGTTGAGGCATTGGAGGTTCCGCTAACCGCTGAAACGGGGGCGGGGGTGGAAGGCCTTGTTGTTGTGCCGCGAACAGCTCATAGCACCAGTTTTGTTGGTCGTCGTAGTTGTGTTGCCGAATTCTTTCGCATTCGGCATGCCAACCGGCCACATCCAACTGATACTGCTGTGATCTGCGGCGCGTCTCCTGCTGATACTGCTGTGTGCTGCGGCGCAGCTCCTGTACTGCCTGAGACGAGGTCGCCAATTCTGCGGGCCAATCGCTGCACTTCCCCCCTCATATGCTGGCTCTCCCCGCCTCCCTTCTTCTGACCTCCCTTAGTGGTCTTCAGAAGCCCTAGTCCAGCACTTCCCAAACCCCGGCAGTAGTAGTTGTTTGACCGGTTTGGGAAGGCTGCTTCGAAGATCCTCGCTGCCGTTTGGACACTGGACCGGTCGACATGGCGCATGGCTTCTTCCAGATCTGCCTCTGAAATGTTCGGTTGTGTGTCCCGAACTACTTGCTGGAGCACCTCTTCTTCGGCCCGGTTGACCCTCTCCTAAGTGGACGGGAAAAAAAAATTAATATTATAACAAATATATAATTAAGTAAAATTAATAATTGAAATTTTAAAATTGTAATGAACGACTTACGAGCTGTTCTGTCGCTTGTGGATAAGCGATCTTGAACGTCTCCACGTACGGGTTGCTATCAGGATGATCTCTGAGCGCCTCCTCCTGGTACTGTGCAAACGGCCGTGAACCAGCATGATGGGGGGTTGTGTTCCGGCGGCGGTTCGCAGAGTTTATCCGAGACCGTTCCTTCAAACAAATAATAAAATATTAGAAAAATGCATCAGAAAATATTAATGTAATAATTATAAAATAATTAAACTAATAATTAAAATATTAACAAAATAAACATTTTTACTGAGGTTTAGTATTTACCTGCATAACTGGGTTGTTGAAGTCTACTGTCTTCAACCAACGCCACTCGTACTCCCGAAACACGAACTCCCTGGGAGTGCCCATACAACCAAGGTGGTCGTACTCGTTATAGTGGGAACGCAGCTCGTTCTTCCACTCTTTGAACCTACGAAAAAAACAAAAGTGCATTAGAAATATTATTAATATCATAAAATATTAATAATTATAAGATAATTATAATATCATAAAAACAAACGTACCTCAAGGTCTGCTGGTTGTCCGCCCAATCCCGCCTGTGTTCGGCAATCTCGAAGAATGTCTGAAAAATAATATTTTATTAGTTTTACAATTGTAATAATACCGAAAATTATTAAATATTACGATAAATAAATTAAATTTTTTAAATTACTAACCGCCGCGGCAATGTTCACCTCCCTCTTGATCTCTTGGGGCACATCAGCCCACCGGGTCCACAACATAGGGACTCTGTCCCTAATCACTGACCCCACGCAACCCGAGTAGTCGCGTTTTTTCTTCCCCTGAACCTTCTGATTAGGAGGTTCGTTGATCTGGATCCTGCCGCTGCGCTCAACAGTTCTCCTGAGCGTGTCAAAACAGATGACACCTCTCGTATTCCTCCGTGAACTGCTAGCGGCTGTCCCTATCACAAAAACGACGATTGGTTAATAAAATTAAATATTAGTGCGTTAATTTTAATAAAACATTTAATTAATAAAATCAAATGTTACCTGAAGTGGATGACTCGTCTGTCGACTTCCCTTTTCTCCTCGCCGAAATAAGGTGGTCAGGGTCCTCAAATGGCTGCTACCGGTATGCCTCTGCAGCACTAACGTACTGAGGCATATCCGGCCATAAGGGCACACCCTGATAGTCGACCTCCGGTATCGCCGGAATGTTGTACGGGAGGAAAAGCTGGTTTGGGAGAGTAGGAACCTCAGTCGAGTCAGCACCAGACTGAGTCGGACTCGGCATCGGCTCCCGATGAACCTCAGGCATACGAACCTGAGGAACGTCGGCAGCTATCTCCTCGTGAAACAGCTGCCGACTAAACCTCGGAGCCACAGAGGGACCGGCATGCGGAAGTGAAGTGCTCGACGGCCGCCCCGCCTGGAGAAGGGTCTGGTGCCGAGCACTCACACTCCGTCGCGGCTGGTCTGCATCCACAGTCCTCTGCGGTTGGGATGAATCTACACTCCTCCGCGGCTGGCTAGTGGTCCTCTCAGGCTGGCTAGCGGTCCTCTCGGAGTCTGCGGAACCGCCGGAATTTCTAGAACCTCTAGATCTGCTGCCACGACGGCCTCCGAATAGGTTTCTTAATGCATCGGCCATCTAAAGCCCGAGGCATTAATACATTAATTGATATTAAATTATATTATATTAAATAAAAAATTCTAATTAATATAATAACCAATAATACTAACATATTTTAATATAATAATTTATATACTAACATATTAAATTATATTATATTAAATAACAAATTCTAATTAAATATAATTAAGCTTAATATATAATTAAGCTAAATTATACAATTAAGTTATCAATTTATATAATTAAAAAACCAATTTATACGTATAAATTATATAATTAAAATAAATTTGGAAACAATTACCTAAATTAACATAAATACCTAAAATTTATCTAAATTAACATAAATACCTAAATTATACCTAAATTAACATAAATACCTAAATTATACATAAATTAACATAAATACCTAAAATTTACCTAAATTAACATAAATACCTAAAATTTACCTAAATTAACATAAATACCTAAATTATACCTAAATTAACATAAATACCTAAATTATAAATAAATTAACATAAATACCTAAAATTTACCTAAATTAACATAAATACCAAAATTATACCTAAATTAACATAAATACCTAAATTATACATAAATAACATAAATACCTAAAATTTACCTAAATTAACATAAATACATAAATTATACATAAATTAACATAAATACATAAATTAACATAAATTAACAATTATAACTAAATTAACAATTAATTAACATAAATGAAAAAAAAATTTCCTTACATTGCTTGATTCGGGCAGAGGAGAAGGAGGCCGGCCGGAGGAGGGAGGAGGAGGGACAGGCCTTTCGTCGGCACTGGAAACGGAGGAGGGAGACGGCCGGAAAAAAATGGAGGAGGAGGGAGGAGGTGCCGGGGCTGCCGGCCGGATTGGAGGAGGAAGAGGGAGGAGGTCGGGCCGGGGCTGCCGACGTGGAGGAGATAGAGGGAGGAGGGCCGGATTGCACGTCGAAGAGGAAGATTGGAAAAATGCAGCAAATGGAGGCTAGGGTTCGGCTGCAACAAACTTATACCCGATAGCCGACGAAATTTTTTTAATTCGTCGGCTATACTTAAATATAGCCGACGAAATGTATCAACTCGTCGGCCATAGTTTAGGCGCTCAGCAACCGTCCGATCTCCCCCATCCAACGGCGAACAATGAAAAGGCGCGGATCACTAGAGTTTAGCCGACGAAATTAAATATTTCGTCGGCTATACTTTGGAAAATCACAGCCGTTCGATCTGAGCCATCCAACGGCGGACACTAAGCGGATGGCAAGAGTTTAGCCGACGAAATACTTGATTTCGTCGGCTAAACTTTGAAAATAGCCGACGAAATATTTGATTTCGTCGGCTAAACCTTTGGTCAAACTACAAGGTCAAACCTCTAAACCCTATAAATTAAAACGAAAATTGGGCCGTCTAAATGACGTTTTTTGCCTTATCTTCAACAGAGAATAGTTTCAAATCGATGAGACGCGACTAATCGTATAAAAATTTTCCTCATAATATTTACCGACCGGCATGCTACCCATAGGAAAACGGGAGTAAAAAACAGTTAACCGCAACATTCCGCACACAGATTTTGTCGGAATCTGCTCATTTTTCAACCGTAGACGTTTTTCAATATTTCGGTCATATCTTATTTCACAACACATTTGCATTTGAAGAGTCTACGTATAGTAACTATTTGAAACTATACATTCATTTAAACACTTAGTAAACAAGTTAAGGAACATTAGTGCATATGTTCCGACTTTGAATCTAAAAGTTTGGAAAATCTATTCCAACCGTCAGATATCACCGTTAAGATTAAATACATGTATGAAAAAAAATCCAACTACATCTGACAACGTTAAAGGCTCGATCGGGACGGTCAACCGGGTGAGTCAAACTTCTAAACGCTTTAAAACGGTTATTGGCCCGTCTAAATGACGTTTTTTAGCCTGATCTTCAACAGAGAATAGTTTCAGATCGATGAGACGCAACTAATCGTATAAAAAATTTCCTCAAAAGATTTACCGACCGTCAGGCTACCCATAGGAAAACGGAAGTAAAAAACAGCTAACCGCAACATTCGGCACACAGATTTTGTCGGAATCTTCTCATTTTTCAACCGTAGACGTATTTCAATATTTTGGTCATATCTTATTTCACAACACATTTGCATTTGAAGAGTCCAAGTATAGTAACTATTTGAAACTATACATTCACTTAAACACTTAGTAAACAAGTTAAGAAACATTAGTACATATGTTCCGATTTTGAATCTAAAAGTTGGGAAAATCTATTCCAACCGTCAGATATCACCGTTAAGATTAAATACATGTATGAAAAAAAATCCAACTACATCTGACAACGTTAAAGGCTCGATCGGGACGGTCAACCGGGTGAGTCAAACCTCTAAACGCTTTAAAACGGAAATTGGCCCGTCTAAATGACGTTTTTTGGCCTGATCTTCAACAGAGAATAGTTTCAGATCGATGAGACGCAACTAATCGTATAAAAATTTTCCTCAAAAGATTTACCGACAGTCAGGCTACCCATAGGAAAACGGAAGTAAAAAACAGCTAACCGCAACATTCGACACACAGATTTTGTCGGAATCTTCTCATTTTTCAACCGTAGACGTATTTCAATATTTCGGTCATATCTTATTTCACGACACATTTGCATTTGAAGGATGAAGCAATGGTTTGTCGACAGTGATAGAAAATGGAAGCTGCTCATGTTTTGTTTTTGTTTTTAATCATAGCCGACGAAATAAAACCTAGTATTCGTCGGCTATTCTTTTGTCGTTTTCGGTAAAAAATAAAATATTTATTTTTAAAAAAACTTATGGCCGACGAAATAATGAATTTTCGTCGGCCATTGTTCGTAAAATAATTATTTTTAAAAAACTTATCGCCGACGAAATATTTAATTTTCGTCGGCCATTGTTCGTAAAATAATTATTTTTAAAAAACTTATGGCCGACGAAATACTTAATTTTCGTCGGCCATTGTTCGTAAAATAATTATTTTTAAAAAACTTATGGCCGACGAAATAATTCATTATTCGTCGACCATTGTTGCTATAGCCGACGAAAAATTTATTATTCGTCGGCCATTGTAATGGCCGACGAAATAATGCATTTTTCGTCGGCTATTCTCTGAAAAAAAAAACCAAAAAAATCAGTGGTTTTACACCTCTCCTATTCCGATGTCCTGTTCAAATATAACCAAAATTGAACATAAAAAAACCAGAAACACAACAGTCAACATATTTCAAATTTTTTTTTAAGGGGTTTGGAACCCAGCCTAGCTGGGAGGCTCATCCCCACGCCCGTTCATTAGAAATGAGTTGATTGCAAATGAAAGGATTACATCATTTAAATTACTTAATCCGTCGGATTGTAATCGGAATCATCGGATGAGTCTTATTCGGTTTCTGAATTGCTCGATAGGGGTAATCTATGTCTTTTCTCACCACTAGAGTCCTCGTTAGTTTCTTCAGTTGGATCAACATCAACAAGCAGTGGCTCTTCACGTCGAATTCGCACCGGCGTGTCTAGGCGAATAAAAGAGGAGTCAGGAATACCGTTTGAGTTGGGCTCTTGATACGCGGTGCCCCCTTCCTCGTTCTCTTCAGCCACTCCAAGTGTAGACGCCCGGTAAATGTTGCGATGGTGGATAGTGTTAACTACTTTCCACGGGTCACCCTTGGCGAGATCATCAAGATAAAACACTTGTTTCACCCATGTGGCTAAAACGAACGGGTCGTCCTCATACCATGATGTACTAGTGTTCACAGAACTTACGCCGTATTGATCGGTTTTCATGCTCTGCGGCCGTGTGTCAAACCATCTACACTTGAAAAGGTGCACTTTCATGCCTTCCCCGTAATGCAGTTCCACAACTGAATGGAGAACACCGTAATAGTCAACTCCACCATCCCCACCATGTGCCATAACCCCTGAATTTTGTGTTTTCAGTCTGAGGTCTCTGTCTTCACATCGAAATAACACACCATTCACCTTGCACGTCGCATAAACTTTTGAATAGACCGGCCTCCTCGCTAAAAGTCTGAGTTCGTGCGACCAATTTGGGTGATTATCATTTGCAATAAGGTCCATCTGCAACCATCAGAATCAACTATAAATATGAATAAATATACACAATAATATATGAACACGTATAGAATAGTGTTAAAGGTACGTACCCAGTGGCCGAAATACTCTGCGAATGTCTGGTTGTGGTAATCGCGATCACCTGCTACTCCTTCACAGCGTAGATGTATGTCCTTCCAAAACTGAACTTCTGGACAGTTGATTAGTACCCACCAATGTGCAATGGCTACCTCATAATCTTTCAACTTGTAGGAATCTGGCATGTTTCCACCGAGTACAACATCGTCGGAGAGTATGGAAAGATTGAACTGTGACGGTACATCTTCCTGTATGCTTTCCTGTAACGCTCCGAAATACAGCTTCATGTAGGTGACGCACTCGTGCGCAATATATGCTTCAGCTATACATCCTTCAGGTGCGGATCTGTTTTGGACAAAACCACCGTATTGTCTAAGTTGCCTATAAATCAAGTTTTTAAAGTGTTATGATAATACATTAACACTATATCACATATATTGATGAGGAAATTAACATAAGGTGTAAAATACGTACCTTTCCATCGGATACATCCAAGTGAAGTGCACAGGACCGGTAAGCAACAACTGCCGAGAAAGATGGATCATGAAGTGAGGCATGATGTCGAAAAAATTTGGAGGAAATATCATCTCAAATTTACACATGATATGAACGATGTCTTGTTGCATTTCCCGGAGGTCAGATTTTCTCACTTCCCGTGTGCATACCTTCTGGAAAAATCTTGCCAACGCTACTAACGGCTCCACAACGTGACGGGGAAGGAACGGTCGAATGAAAACAGGGAATAGACGTTGTAGCAGGATATGATTGTCATGACTTTTCAACCCGTACAGATTGTTGCATTGTCTGTTGACACACTTGGCTATATTTCCAGCAAAGGCTGAAGGATACTTGGCCCGACTTATCCAATGCAAAATTTATGATTTATGCTCAGACTTGACGGTGTAAGGAGCTTGAGGCATTTTTCTCTTCCCTTGTTTCAACCATAGTGGTTTTCTGATATTCATGTTTTGCATATCAGTGCGAGCCTTAGGACCGTCTTTCGTCTTCCCCTCCAAGTTCAGCGTTGTGCCCACCACACTTTCAGAAACATTTTTTTCTATGTGCATAACGTCTAGGAAGTGACGGATCAGCAACTCACACCAGTACGGGAGTTCCCACAATATGCTCCTATGTGTCCAGAATTTGTACTCCTCAGGCCTTTCAGGTATTTCCGCTACAATATCGGGATGATTGCTGAGGGGCCCAAAATCGTACTCATTAAGTCTTGCTAAAATTTCTCTTCCTGTCCATCTTCTGGAGCACGGCCGTGTTCTTCGGTTCCATCAAATGCGGCGGACTCGTAACGCCAGTGGTGATCCGCCGGAAGGAACACACGATGACCCATTCGGCATATCTTGTTGCAATGAGGGGTGCTCCCATAATCGCTGAGGCACTCTGGACAAGCCTTGTATCCCCTAACAACGCTGCCCGACAACATCCCATAAGCAGGAAAATCACTGATGGTACCAATAACCATGACATGCATCTGGAACGTCTCCTGCTTGTACTTGTCAAAAGTGGGATGACCAACGTCCCACAATACCTTAAGCTCTTCAATCAATGGTCTCATATACACATCGAGACATTTCCCTGGGTAACCAGGCCCCGGAATCAACAACGTCAACATATTATATTCCTTCTTCATGCACATCCACGGAGGAAGGTTGTAAGGTACCAAAACCACCGGCCATATACTGTATGAAAGACTCATGGTGCCGAAAGGGTTGAACCCGTCGGTTGAGAGCCCGAGCCTGACGTTTCTGACATCTGACGCAAAATAAGGAAACTCATTATTTATATGCTTCCAAGCCGCTCCGTCAGAGATGTGTGTCATGATATCTGCGTCTCCCGCGTCCCGCTCACCGTGCCACCTCATAGCTTTTGTGGTGGTTTCTGACATGTACAACCGCTCAAGCCTATCTCTCAACGGAAAATACCGAAGCACTTTCACAGGTTTCCTATTGCCTGCTCCCGTCAACTTATATCGGTCAGACTGACATATCGGACATGCGTCAAGGCTAGCAAGGTCATTCCCTTCTGCATCTTTACCCCAGAAGAGAACGCAGTCAAATGCGCATGCATGGATCTTAATGTAGGAAAGCCCTAGATCTTTGAGGATACTTCGGACCTGACGGTGATTGGTAGGATTACGATGACCCTCCTCCAACAACGAAGAAGTGTACTGTAGATATTCATCTACTTGCCTGATAGTCGATTTTGTCTCGACTTTAATCCTCATTACCTCCATCACACTTTCAAGAACTGTCTTCTCAGAACTTGAACACACAGGGGTCTGTTGCAATGCAATCAGTTTGTTGTACTTGTCAAAGGCAGCAGTGTTGACAACTTGTGGGAACGGCTGCACCGGGTCCTGCATATATTGTTCCCCACGTACACCGCTTTCAAAAGGAAACACGTCGTTGACGAATGCCATTGTTGGATCGTTGGATGTACTACTACTGCCCGCCTCAAAATACTGCCCATGATCATGCGATCCATCTAATGATGGCTCACCGTGATATATCCAACGTGTGTACTTCGGCCAAAACCCATTACTCTTTAGGTGCTCCCATACTGTCCTAATCGGAAATCGACACATATCACTGCGACACTTACATTTCTTGCACGGGCAATAATGGTACGGTCCTTTTGCATTTTCCTCGACGAACTGCATAAAATCCACAACTCCTGTAGTGTATCGTCGGTCATGCCTTGGAAGCGAAATCCAACTCTTATCTCGATCCATATATAGCCTGATAATAATATATATGTATAACTTTAATTAATAATAAATTAATTAACACATATATATTACAATATATATTATTATCAACCATTATTATCAACCATTATTACTCATATATATATATATATATACCATTAATTAACAACCATTATTTAAGTTCATTACACTATCAACAACCATTAATTAATATATTAATTTATATATATTTTAACACTAATTAAAATAACATTATTAAATTAAAACACATAATTATACTCTAACTGAAAATCAACTCAACTACAACTCAAAATCAACATATATACATACATTCTAACACTAAAACAACAACAAAACAAAAAATCACTTACTATATCAAAATCACTAAAACTCAAAATCAACTCAACTAAAACTCAAAATCAACACATGTATATATATATATATACACATATACGTACCTATATATAGCTCCACAATGTAAGAGAGGACGGATTTCAACAATACCCACAGATTTTTCACTCTTTCTCCCGTTTTTTTTCAAATGAGCAGCTTCTGTCCAGATCTGAAAATATAAAGACTTATAGCCGACGAAATTGCCAACTTCGTCGGCCATTCTTCCAAAATTTGTATAGCCGACGAAAACTTTAATTCGTCGGCCATTATAGGAGTATAGCCGACGAAACATTTTTTTTAGGGACGACGGAAAAAATCGTCGGCCATTCTTGTAGAATAGCCAACGATTTTTCATTTTTACCGACGAAATTTTTTTTTTTGCGACGACAAAAATTTTCGTCGGCCATTCTTGGAAATAGCCGACGAAAAAAGTGTTTCGTCGGCCGTTTTTTTTTTTTTCGTCGGCAAAGCCATATTTTCTTGTAGTGAGGCTTTAAAAGCCGCTTGCTTGGCTTGCGAGCAATCTTGAATCTTCGGGTATGCGTGCAAGTTATGGCACGCAAGGGAGGGGGGGTTGGCAGGCGGGCAGCGCAGGTGCTGCTGAGAAGAGGCCGACGGTGCCGAAGGGAAGAATCGGCGGCCGACGGTAGGTTAGGGTTTCGAAAAAAAATTTCGGAATAAGGGTTTCTAGGGTTTTAGGGTTATTAGACGGGAGGCTAGAGCAACGTGCTGATAACGTGTTGTAGGAGAAATAGATTGATAGTAAACTGTCTCTTTATTGATTGATAAGGAGGCCTTTATATAGGCATTACATCAAGTATCCCTGTGAATCAGGGATTCCCTATCTAATACAGAATCTAGACTACTAGCCTTATTAGGACAAGACACACCACGGAAGTTACAGAATTAACCTTCCTTGAACACCTTTGAATTTTACCATAATTGGTGAATCTTTTGTTGCGGGTCGGATCGACGAATCCGAGTTGGGTAGTCCTGGATGTTGCTGGGTCCGGTCGTTGCCGGTCGGAATCGACGCAAGTTTGGGTTGGTCTGAGGAGACTGAAGGGGATGCTCGACGAGCGTGTAAAGGTCTGATCGGAGCGGCGAGCGAAGCAGACGACTGGGTTTTTGTCGGCACGGGCGGCGCGTGGAAGGATGCAGGCCGATCGTGTCATCGATGGGTGGAGCGTCGGTGGAGTCAGACTGGGTCAACGCGCAGGACTGCTGGCGTCGATGGCTTCAAACTGGGTCAGCGCGCAAGACTGATGGCGCCGGTGATGGGCTAAGCAGGCGGCGGCGGCGCTGGTTCGTCGGTGCGAAGGCGAGGACGGCTGAGATGCGTCGGAGTGGTAGTCGGGTTCCCTTCAGTGAAGGTGATGGGTGCCCAGAGTAGGTCTCTGGGTGCCCATAGTAGAAAACCAAAGAGTTTTCTTCTTCGCCGGCAATTCCTAGAATTTTCTAGTTTTTTTTTTCCGGCAATCTGGTGATGTTCCGGCAGAAAAAAAAAATTTAGGGTTTTTTTTTTCTCTTGGCTATTAACAACTCTAGGTTAGGACAAAGCGCTGGTAACGTGTTAAAGTAAAATGAGAATTGGTTTACTCATTTCATTTATAATTCCGTTTATATAGGGTGAGTATTACAACGGTAATAGTAAATACATCGTCAGTTACTTAAATTCAGTTATAAGTATTGAATGCTAACTACATAATTATCTCTTGTCAGTTACATTGACGAAGACACATAATGTGTTTTTCCTTCAACACAACTCTTAATTTATTTTGATTTTGTTTTGTATTTGTCAAACGGTGACAAGTGTGGCCCGTGGATCAACTGTATCGATATTGTCCCAACTTAGCCACCTTAAAGGTGTTGGGTTTTAATCACAAAAGATCTCGGTACAATTGGGTATTATTCACCCACTTATAAGTTGTATTATATTTATCACTTTTCTGATGTGAGATCTCTCCTCTCCAACGCGCCCCCTCATGTGCAACCTAACTTTAGGTCTGCACGTGAAACAGACTAACAAACCAAACAAACTAAGGTCGGCCTCCAACGGACACTTGGCGACAAATCCAATCGGAACTGAAAGAACCAAATTATTTTCGATGGCAACATAATGGAACCCAACTCGGGCCCATGACAGATTGGAACCCTTACTCGGACCCATAACAGAATGAAGACGCAACTGGAGAGGGACTCGCTCTGATACCATGTCAAACGGTGACAAGTGTGGCCCGTGGATAAACTGTACCAATATTGTCCCAACTTAGCCACCTTAAAGGTGTTGGGTTTTAATCACAAAAAGCCTCAATACAATTGGGTATTATTCACCCACTTATAAGTTGTATTATATTTATCACTTTTCTGATGTGGGATCTCTCATCTCCAACATTATTATATTAAAAAATTAATATAAAGGCATGTTGGAAAATATTTGAGAGTAGGATGATGATGTGGTACATGCCACATCATTTGGTTTATGTATTTTGTATAATTTTTTTGTGTCTTTAGTATTTTCCTTAAAAAAGTGTGACAAGAGGGGCAGAGACTTTGGGTTTGTTAATAGTAACACACAAAAAATAAAGTTCTATTAAGATTTCAATTTTCAAACAAATTAAAATTGAAATACTTAATGAACCTGTGTGGTGTAAGTAATAAAACACAAATAGAGGGTGAAAAGCAATGAGTGAGTGACAAATGTTATAGCCTTCAAGGCACGTGGTCCTCGCCTTTTGTATTTTTAGGGCTCATTTTAAGGGGGTGTATTGTGTATGGAATTAGTGGGAGTTTAATACAAGTCAATGAAATCTGAAAGTTCAGGTATATTCGATATATACTTTTAAAAGTCTATAAAAATCTGGGTGTATTCAATTAGGATTTAAAAAAATCAATGTGGAGTCTACCAAAGTCTAGGGGTGTTCATTATGGACTTTTAAAAATGAATAGAATTTTGAAGGTATTCAAAATATCATTCATACTTATAGAATTAGTAACTCATGGATAATCATGGACTTTGTAGTGTAAATATACACACAAAACTCAAATATTTTTCCAGTCTCCAGACCAAAGATTTCGAAAAGTCCACGACAGACTTTTTCTGCCTATGAAGAGGTTAATCCTCCGTCATCTCTTTATTTTTAACATATCATATGTCTTTCCTGTTTTTCTTTCCTCTCATTTTTTCTAGAATATTTTATGCAATCAAACTCTTATAATAACATGTTCATTGTTGTTGAATTTGTTTTTCAAATATTTTTAATTTATTTCTCATTTATTTATGAAATCTTAAAACACAAATATTATCGTTTGCACGAGTCAGTTATGGAGTTTTCAATTTTATTTTTTCCAATATTCGTTAATTAATTAATAAGATTGATCAAATGAATGTAAATCAAACTACATATTTGTAGTCGGTCTATAATAGGATATAAAACGATAAAATGTCAATAATTACATAAAATAATTATGTAACTAATATATAAGTCACTAATTACTATACGTTTTCTTTCATTATTTGGTAAATATTACTTAAGTGGCTGCGGATTTCCCAACCGACGCCGATTTTTAGCTCCATTTCGAGGTACCCGATATCATCTCAAAGACTTTGTTGGTGAAGGAAATCATCCTGTTAATGCAATTGAGATATCATCTCAAAGTCTTTGTTGGTATAGGAAATCATCCTGTTAATTCAATCTTCGACATGCTTCCTTGATAAATGTAATTGAGAGGATATTTGGAGTATTCAAGTCACGTTTCACTATTTTCAAATCAGCACCACCATTTCCATACAAGACACAAGCAGAGCTAGTTTTGGCTGCAGGATAGCACAATTTTCTTTGACAGGAATGCCGTTCCGATGAATTTCCTCCAGATCCAGAAGAGGACCACAGAGCCGATCAAGAAAATAATTTTGAATGAAATGATTTTCAAACCCAAGAACAGTAGAGAGATAGTGCTAATGAATGGAGAATGAGTATTGCCAGTCATATGTGGAAAGATATCCAACCAAATGTTCAACAAAATGCCAATAATGAAAACGATAACAATGAAGAAAGTGACGATAAAGGAGAAAAATGATATTTTCATTGTTTTAGGGATTCGTCCGCCAACATGACATTTTGTTTAAGTATTTTTTTTTTCTTCCATTTTTTTGGTATTTTTTTTGTTTTGTATTTGATACATTTACTTGTGGTTTTATTCGTTACATTGATATATTTTTCCTTTCTGTTCTAATTATTTTCTGTTATAACATTATTTTGAGGTGAAATCTGTAAAAGTCCTTCATAATGAATTCCGTGGATTTTTAAATCAATAAAAGTTAGTAATCAAAATCAATAATTTAAAAAAAATCGACAGAAATCTATGTAGTATGTGGTCTTTTTTAAAATTCGGTGGACTATTCTAAAAATCTATGAATTAAAAAAAAATCCATACAAATCCAGTACACCCCGTTACTCTTTCACCTCACCACCCAAGACTGGCAGGGCTCACTCAGCCATTTGACCCTACCTCTCTCTCTCTGACTCTCTCTCACTCTCTCTCTCTCTCTCTACTGTAAGTCTCTTTCTCTCTCTACAATCTACGCTCAATTTCGGAATTTCATGCTCGAATTTGTTGATTATATGTGTATGCATGTTGAATGTGGCTTCGAATTTGTGGCTTTTGAAGCTTTTGCGTTTCGGAAACAGTAATTTTCATTTCGCGTTTGACTTTTGGGTTCTGCGATAGAGAAATGTAGGGAGTTTGAACCGTAGATGAAGACTAATCGCATACTAGAGCCGTCTCTGTGTTCTTAAGCTCAACTTGAATTTTCGCACAGAATTTCTTATTCGTGAATTTTTGTATATATATTTTTCGTATGTGAATATGTTTAAGGACATTTTATAATCTGTTTAGCATTTTTTTCGCTGAGATTTTGTAACATTTTTAAGGGGAAATGCTGCTGATTTTTTTTTTTTTTTTGATAATTACTTGTAAATGTTTGTAGAGAGAGATGGACGCAATGGACTATAGCTCTGATGAAGAATCAGATATCAGTGAGTCTGAGATTAATGACTACAAGGATAAACCATACGAGCAGTTACGAAGTGGGAAGCTGAAAGTTAAGGGTCCGAATGGCACTCTCAGATGCCCCTTTTGTGCCGGGAAGAAGAAACAGGACTACAAGTACAAGGATCTGTTGCAACATTCTTCTGGGGTGGCCAAAGGCTCTGCAAACAGAAGCACAGTCCAAAAGGCCAACCACCTTGCGTTAGCTTTGTATTTGGAGAAGGAGTTGGCCAATGAAGCTGATCAAACTCAGCATCCGGCTCCACCCAAACCGGTTGTTAAAGATGAGAAGCCAGAAGATCTTTATGTGTGGCCCTGGACTGGTGTTGTTGCCAATATACAGTTGAGCCAGCCAAAGGATGGGGAAGATTTGCTTGATTCTGGATATTGGTTGAAATTTTTTTCCAAGTATAAACCTCTGGAAGTACACACATTCTTTAATGAAGAGGAACAAGCGGCAGGTGCTGTTGTATACTTTAATAAAGATTGGAATGGTTTTGGGAATGCTACTGATTTCGAAAAGTGGTTCATATCTGATTGTCATGGCAAAGAGCACTGGAATGCACGAAAGCAGAAGCCTGGTTCAAGTACTTATGGCTGGTGTGCTCGTTCTGAGGATTATGAATCCCAAGGGCCAGTGGGGGAATTCCTTCGCAAGAGAGGACTGCTTAAAACGGTATCGGACATTGTCCAGGAAGCGGCCGAAAGCAAAAATAGTGTTGTGGCAAACCTAGCCAGTAAAATTGATATGACAAATGAAAATCTGGATGAACTACGATACAAATATAATGAGGATGCACTGTCTTTAAGTAGGATGCTAGATGACAAAGATAGGCTACACAACGCATTTGTTGAAGGTTTGATCCTGTTTCATTTCTGTGCTTTTGTGCTTTCTTTTTGAGTTTGTGTTTATGCGCTGTTCAGTTTCTGAATCCTCCAGTTTAACCCATGTGTTTATGGTGAACTTTTTTATCAGCATGATGATTTTCATAGTATAAGTTGCTGTTTGAGTCCTGCTGTAAATTTTGTGATAGATCCTTTACAACATCAAACAATAATTGATTAGTATTCGGAGTTTGTTCCCCACCCATATATATCCTGGAAAGAATTGTGATCTAGGTTGCTGTAGGACATGAGTTTATTCTTCAGTTCTTCACCGAGCTCAAAGGATGATTCTCCACGGAGCTCTAAGAATTGTGAAAAGAAAATTTATGTTGCCTAAAATAATGCCTTACATGTTTCTTTTAACTGATCAGAATCAAGAAGGATGCAGAACATGTCAAGAGATAATGTTCGGAGGATATTAGACGAGCAAGAGAAACTAAATTATGAGTTGGAGTCTAAAAAAAAGAAACTTGATTCCTGGAGGAAAGAATTAAACAAACGCGAAGCAGTAACTGAACGTGAGAGGCAAAAACTTGACGAGGATAAAAAGAAGGTAACATGGTGCATTTTTATACTACTTTAAGAAATGATTCCAGCTACTTGCTTGTAGCAGTCTATATGCAATAGTCTTGTTAGCTATTCCATTATCTTGTAACGTAGTTACAATATGATTCTAGTTCGTCTAAATTAGAATTCAATTTCAAACTTGCTGATCAATCAAAGCTGTAGACATATCTATAATTTGAATGGTTAAAACTCTAAATCTCAGTGTGTAAATATTATGTAGCCAATCATTCACGTTTCCCAATAATGACTTGTTAAAAGATGTCCTTTCTAGTCGATTTCCATGTACTTATAGTAGTCTGGAAGAGTTCCAGACCACTATAGAAGTGATTGATAGTACTCTTTGTGCTGTGGCAGAGTCCACTCAAGTGTGAATATTAGGGAGACTAGAAGAGTTTCAGACCTCAATAGAAGGGGGGCTAGTTATAGGAATTTGGAGGCAAGTAATAAAAGATATTGTTTTTTAATTAGTAGTAAACGAATAATTTAAAGTTTGATGATCCATAATGTCTATTTAATTACTGGGTGTGTCAAAAGATTTTCAAGTTTTTGTTCTTATCATCTGTTCATATCATGAAATTAAACTTATAAAATCGAGCAACGGTTTATCCTCACCTATACTGATGGAATTGGACAGTCTAATGTTGCAGTACACTTGTCCTTGTTAATGTGACACAGGCATGTATATATAGCTTATTGTGCGGATTAAAATACAAAAAAACACTACATGATAACTGGTTACTGATTATTTTCATTTACTCTTCATCTCCAGAATGATGAGAGAAACAATTCTCTTCAATTGGCTTCTGCAGAGCAGAAAAAGGCGGATGAGAGTGTATTAAGGCTGGTTGAAGAGCAAAAGGTATTAACTCCAGGCTACTTGAAATTATAGAAATTACGTACGAATGATGGTTTCTTGGTTTTCACTTCCTATGACTCTTTGATTTTCAGAGAGAAAAAAAGGATGCCTTAGATAAAATACTTCAGTTAGAAAAGCAATTGAATGCCAAACAGAAGGTGGAAATGGAAATTGAAGAATTAAAAGGTAAGTTAGAGGTGATGAAACACCTAGGGGATCAAGATGATGATGCCGTTCAAAAGAAGATGAAAGAGATGAAACAAGAATTGGATGAGAAAGTTGAAGAGCTGGACGGTTTGGAATCTCTGAATCAAACTCTAATCATCAAAGAGCGCCAGAGCAATGATGAGTTGCAAGAAGCTCGTAAAGAGTTAATACAAGTATGCATTTCTTTCTGTGAACTTGGACTTTGTTAACTCATTCACACACACACGCGTGCGCGCATAAGAAAACCGTTCTTTTGGCCGTCAAACTTTAACTTCTAATTTTTCATCTCAAATCTTATCTATAAATTAATCACTCAGCTTTAAACCTGAGGTCTTACATTAGAAATTACTATAGTTTTTAATGAGCCACTAGTTAATGCTCAGCCTTTATATTGTGGTAGAAATTTTGATTATCATCTCTATATTTCAATTCCTTGGAACCAACAGAACTTGTTAAAGTACCTTAATAAGAAGAAGAAACAAAAAAGATTGACTGAAGTGCTTTTGAGTTCTGAGTGATCAGTAAAGATTTGCCAATAAAAAGTAAATTATTTTTCCATAGTTCCCTTAAAGTTTTTTTTCTTGTCATAAATCTCATGGCTGAGACCAAAGTATGATACAGAGCCAGATATATGCTGCTAATCCTTTAATTCAACTGTCTTAGGTTCTTCATTATACAAATTAAATCAATTGGAACAAAATATTTCTACTATGGCTTTTTTTTTTTTTTTTTTATAAGAAAGAAAAATGATTTCCAACTTTGATGTGTCCTTGTATAAAAGCTCTTGCTGTTTTTATCTTGTTTTAGGGTTTGTCTGAAATGTTGACCGGTCGGTCTCATATTGGGATAAAGAGAATGGGAGATCTGGATCAAAATCCCTTCCTCAACGCATGCAAGTCAAAATTTTCTCAAGAGGAAGCACAGTTTCAGGGCTCCACTCTGTGCTCCCTTTGGGAGGAAAATCTGAAAGATCCAGATTGGCATCCTTTCAAGGTGGTGGTAGAGAGAGAAGGGAAAACTGTGGTATGTCTTTTGAATAGCATCAACTATTTTATTTCTCAGTTCCTTTAGTAAACAATAATGCAAGCGCAAATGCCCCTTGCTGCAATTATCCAAACCAACTAATAATGGGTGAAGAGATCCAGAATATTTGACATAGTCATGTGAGGCTTAGCTCTAAGTTAGAGCATTCAACTCTAACCCAATTGCTTGTGGGGAGAGGCCCAACATATTCTTTGTTGAGGAAGGCTTAAGTTCTGGACATAGGGGATTCTATATTCAATGATTATAATGTGTATCTTGACAATTTTTTAGGGAGTTCTAATAGGATGGGAGACAAATTTGAATACTGAGAGGTTATTCCCTTGGACAAAATGAATTTCATTCCTATTTTCTGACTTCTCCACCTGAAATTTTGTACTTTTAAAATAGGAATTATGCTAGTATAAGTGGGTGGAGTTTCGGGAGATACTTCTATTTGAGAATAAATGAGCAGTTATGCTCTTTATTTTTTATGTCGACATTAATAGAACTAACTTTTCTTTTGGTCTATTGATACTTCTTCATGCTATATATCATGCTCGGACAAGCATGGTCTAGCTAGATTACCTTGGAAATGTATGACTTTGCCCACATAAGTTTCTATTCTGATTTAAAAGTCCAATTGTGTGATTTTTGTCTGGAGCGAACGGCAGTCCAACTTATTGCCTCACTTTTTATTTCAAACTCTTTAATACACTGGGATCCACTGCATGTAGTTGGGACCCAGTTTTGCTGAGTAACAGTTTTGTTGGTGAAGAATGAGGATGAGTGGAGAAAAGTAAACATTGAAGATTTCAACTTATTTTGGCATGCATTAGAAGATATGTGTATTTGTGCTGATAACTGATTCCTTTTCTCGTTCTTATGTTCTTAGGGAATTTTCTTTTATAGAGCAATTGAAAAGTCATAAGGAGATGATTAAATTGTTCAAATGACGTGTGTTGCAGGAAATTATCAACAAGGAAGATGAGAAGCTACATAATCTGAAGAAGGAGTGGGGGATTGAGATACATGATTGTGTCGTTAAAGCTTTGAAAGAACTTAACGAGTATAATCCAAGTGGCAGGTATGTTATTGCTGAGCTCTGGAACATAAAAGAAGACAGAAAAGCGACACTGAAGGAGGTTATTGCCTTTA
Source organism: Potentilla sterilis (assembly GCA_963682095.1). NCBI lineage: Eukaryota > Viridiplantae > Streptophyta > Magnoliopsida > Rosales > Rosaceae > Potentilla > Potentilla sterilis. The sequence continues at coordinate 25,465,103 of OY821754.1, forward strand.
TCCTGAAGAATATCAAGACACTCAAGCGAAAGAGATGAGCAGGTTAGCATTTATTATTATGCAACTAATTTCTCTGATCTTGCAGTTATGAGAGTCTGGGCTGATTGTTAAACCTGAAAATTTATGTTTGGTAGTAATTGTGCTAGTCTAGACCCATTCCCTAACCAGATAATGGGGGCTTCATTCATGGCATATAACAGTTTCTCTTATAGCTGTGGTAGGATGTGGTGAAGGATATTGTTGATTGAAAAAAATATATATGCACTTGTAAGTTTCTTACGAAAAAAAAAAAAAAAATCTGCATACTGTGTAGTTTAAGTCTATTGTAGCTTTGTCCTGTGCTCGCAAGGGGTTGTTCTGATGTTCCTGAGTTCATGCGTTTGTATGATGATTTTTATTTTCTTAATTGATTTTATATCCAATGCAAATTCAAGTTTGGAATATTGTGGCAAATACACGATTTTAGTAGATTTTTGTTTCCGCTCTTGTCCCTCTCATTTATGGATGATTTTATATGATTATTCTTTTATTCTATTTTTTTTTTTCACGGCTCTCAGTGACCTTATTTGTTGTACACGCACATCTTGTTAACATTGTTCTCACTTTGTGTGGTTTCTTATTTCTTAAGCAACAGCACAAAGCAGAGCATGGAATTTGGAGCATAGATGATTGTAGAACTGCAAATGTGCTAGTGTAAGGCAGGACTATGTTTCATTGAAGCTGTATTGCATATTTGAATTTCCTATGAGGATCTTATGCTAATGAAAAGAACTTCTAATGTTGGAAGACTTGTACTTTGTTTAATTATTGAACGTAGATAAGTTTTATGGGGATATTCTGTCTGCTATTTTACTGTCAGTATCTGTTTTTGCTGTCATCACTCACCTTGCTCAAAGATCTACTGCATGGGAATGTGTATGTTTGCTATACACCAATGAGCGCTGTAAAGCTACTCGCCGGTGAACACAGGTTTACTCCTTGCAAAACTGTCTTTCCCCTTGAGCAGCTTTGGATTCTAGCCTTGTTCTTTTTATTTTCTTCTTTATCAGAAAAGTAAATTCCACATGAAAACGAAAGCCTCATGGGCAACTAAAAAACTTGAGCCATCTTGGCAGATTCACGAGGTCAATTTGAGCCATCTTGGCAAACTCTGCTCTCAGCTCTGCCGGACCCTCCATTTTTCAAACAGGGCTTTGGACGTCTGTCGTCGTATATATGTTGTGCAACTGTGGGCGCCGACATCTTGGTCTCGTCAGATGATCCTCAACTGCTGTATTGCTTTGACGCGGCCGCTCACTGATGGACAGCACAATCTACTGTTGCCCCTCTTGTCTCCTCAGGCGGCAGAGCTCTAGTTCTGATCGATTTGTGATGATGGTGATGGTGGTTTAATCATGTTTACTCATGATAGTTCTGCGTGGGATAGTATACAAGTGTATCACATGTCGAAGGAATATGAACATTTGAGGCACACTGAATCTCACCAGATGCCGCATCATTATCACTTTTCCCCAGCTCGGGAAGGCCACGATGATGTAGATGACTATCATGATAGCTTTAGTTTTGTTCATCTAGGTGGTCGAGACAAGTCTGCCTTGTTTAGGACTGCGATATTTGGCACCGGGGAGAAGCTCAGAGGTTAAATATTGTTGTGGCATTTATGGTGGACAAGAAGAAGATAAGGGAAGAACCAAACTCAAAATTGGGCCAATTCAATTTCCTCGCTACTCGCCTCTTCAAATTCGATCATCTAGATCCTCTTGATACGAGCGCAGAGCTATGCTTGGTGGCTTGGTGCCTTTGTGGTGCCTTCTCCTGAGCTAGCGCTCCCAACAAACGTAAAGCTGATGCTGTTAGTACGTCATTTGTTACAAAAGCCGCTGCTGCTCACAATAAATCCAACCTGAATCCAGCAGCAAAATCATTCTCTCCATCTCCTTCTAACAGTAACATTGTCACATACGAATGATATAATTACACAATCGAAACAGGAATGGATGATTCTCAGTTTTCCCAGCTACTTAGTTCACAACTACCTAGTATTGGATACACAGTAGCCGGGTAGTACGCTTGGACATGCTCGGTATCAGTATCCTTTTCAGACCAGAACAAATCCAAATTCTCATTCTGAGGTTGTTTCTGGACACATGAGATTGATGAGAAGCTGGGAACGAAATGTTGGATATGCTCATTATCAGTATCAGTATCTTTTACAACAACCAACAGTTGGACATGCTTTGTATGAGTATCAGTATCATTTACAACAACCCACTATTGGACACATGGTGCCCCCAACTGAAACAGAAAAAAAGGTAGGATTTACAAGATCATGTGTTTCATCCTTCAGATTTTTATATAACCCCTTCAGTTGCATGCAAGTGCAGTGAATAGAGAGATAGACCTGTGGTTAGTGCCGACATTAGGAAGAACACAAAATGTATTCTACAGATTCAAATTCCCATAGGCACGTCCAGGTTCAATAGGATTACATAGGAAATAAGCTATCAAAACTGGACACTGCAAAGTGGTATTGATTCAATTTGCTTTTACTACATCAGTGTATATATAGTACAACATTACTTGAGAACTAATTAAGCTAGAAGGCGTAGGAAATAAGCTAAGCCTTGATTACATAGGATATATAACAGTAGGAAAATCTTTGGAAGATTATTCCTTGATGTTGTGGGAAGAAAGAATATCGCTAACACAAAGAGAAGAAGAGCAAAACAAAACGCAGCATCTTTATAAGAGAAAATGTCAATTTAGTTCAAATTTGGCCCCCTCATTACTCATTCTAATGACCACCCTAATTTCTTCTCCTATTAAACATAAAATAACAACTCTTATTGCCAATTTCAACAAATCTTTTCAACCCTATTACAATTTTAATATTTTTCTTCCCTTTTTGCCATCACCCCTTATACACTCTGTTGACAGTAGCCGCAGAGGGGCTACAGCAGGCCCACAGACCCGCGGCAAGGCCACCGGGGCCCGGCCCAGGACCCAGGATCGGATCACCAGCACCAGGCCTCGGGGCCCAGCACTCTATCCTGCCTCCAGGGGTCCTGGGACCGGGGACGCCTGCCTGCCAAAGAGGGCACCAGAATGTCCAAACAGAAGGGAACCAGTCCCACATCGAAGGGTGAGGGCCTCACCCTCAACCGCCTATATATGGGCCTCAACCACCACCATAAATGGGTAACTGATCTCACTCACCGCTTACATACGTGCTTAAGTTATATACATTCCAACTATACTGACTTAGGCATCGGAGAAGAGAAGACCGGCCCGCCCGGTATTCCCCTTAGTGAGCAGGTTTGCAGGAGATCACTTGGAGGATTCACCTGTATCTACTAGACCCCCGGGTTTAGGCAGAAACAATTGGCGCCGTCTGTGAGAAGTCTGAACAAGAAGCCGTGCAAGCAACACCGCTGGCTAAGATTGTGGGAATGAGTCAAGAGAGAGGAACCACTGAGGAGGGGCGTGTTGCAACTGTGCAAACGCTCGCCTCCACCCCTGTCATCACGCGGGAGCCGCGTGGCGAGCAGGGCAGCGATTTGGGAAGGAGCCGTGGAGGACCCTCCGGTGATCCAGAGCCCCGCCACAAGAGCTCGCGCGGGAAAGACCCGATAGAGGACGAAGGCAGTCCGGTGCTTCGTGGCCTATCCCTGACGTTCTCGGATGATCTAAGTGATCAGTCTGAGAGCCAGGACCAAGACCCCACGTACAGCCCCGACCATGACGGCATGGCGGGAGAGGTACGGGCAATGGCCGCAGAGGTTAGTCGTCTCAGAGAGGAGAACGACCGGGACCGAGCCAAGTCCCAGGCCCGATACGAAGAAATGGAGGCAGTAAACGCCGCCCTGGTAGCAGCCCTAGAGAGGGGGCAGCAGCGCAGTGCCGCCATGGCCGAGGCGCAAGCCGCACCCCTGCCAGTTCAACCCCGGCAGCTAGAGGCAGGGCAATCTTCGGGCGCCCGGCCCGGTGAGCCTATGCAAGAGAAGTCACAAGCCGGCGAGGACCTGCCGAAGAGCACGCCCGCCTCCCACCAGCCGCACGCTTCGTCCGTGGATGAAGTGGATACTCCAACCGCCCGGGCGCTGCAACTGCTAGCCAACACCGTGTCGGATCTGAAGGCCCAGATGGAGGCAAACGAGAGGAGAGCAGCCCGGCCATTGGAAGGCGCCCGGTTCAACGAGCGCATGGGCCCCTTTTCACACCGAGTCATAGAGTCAGGGAGATCTGGCAACCAGAAGTCCCTCAAGCTCACCTATTCCGGGTCCGGTTGCCCGTATCAGCATCTGGACAGCTTCCGATCCCAGACCTGCGCAAAGGGCTACTCCGATGCAGTCTGCTGCAACATCTTCCAGGAGACCCTGTCCGGAGAAGCGCTCAGTTGGTTCTACGAGCTTCCTGCGAATTCAATCGAGGCATTCGAGCAGCTGGCTGACCGGTTCGTAGGCCGCTTCATCCTCCGAGTCGAGGGAGCACGGACGTCCACCATCCTCTTCAACTGCATCCAAGCCCCCGGGGAAGAGTTGAGAACCTTTGTCAACCGGTGGCAGGCGGCCACGGCCGGGGTTCGGAACTTGGACAAGGGCATCGCCGAGATGGCATTCAAGCAGGGGCTTCGGGCAGGGAAGTTTTCCTACGCCGTCAGGATAGAACTCCCTCAGGGCTACGACGAGTTGATGGCTATGGCCATCCGGCATGCCCAGGCTGATCATGAGACCTACGGGAACCACCTGCTGAAGAGGAAGCGGGATGAGCAGTCTTTGGACCATCCCCGGGAGGAGAATCCCCCGCGCAGTCAAGAGAGCAAACCCGGCCAGCGAGCCGAGCACGGGAGTCGCCGACCCAGCCGGAACAACAACAACAACAACAACAACGGCAAGACCTGGCCGCAGCGGCAGCAGAGGCCCTTCTCTGACAGGCCCCGGCCTCGGGCCGAGAACAAGCCTGCACCGTACCGCCAAGAACGCCCCCTGGCAATTATGCCAGCACCCCCAGCTAATCAAGAAGTCTTCTCCACTCTCACTGCATCCTATGAGGACATCCTACTAGAGAATGGGAACGTCATCGCCCCACCGCCCCACCGCCCCACAGCCCCAGAGAAAGTACCCCAAGGGGAAGCTTACGACGGCGCAGACGGGCAAGTACTGCTCGTACCACGATGAGACAACTCATCGGACGAACCAGTGCTTCACCCTCAAGACTGCAGTGCAGGGCTTGATTGATAGCGGCCAGCTCCAGAGATATGTAGGGGAGAGAAGAGCAGACCCCGACCGGGAGAGTGACCCGGCTTGGTAAACCCGCTGGGTCCAGGCGGTTAGTTTGGCATATCGCCGGTTCAACCGATTGTAAAGATCAAATATATGCAAACTACTTTTGAAAACTCTGGCCCCGCAAGCTCAGATATATATTCATAATCAATTGAAGTATTCAAGCAGTAACCGCTCCGGAGAGTTTTTTTTTTTTACAAGAAAGAGCAAGAAAAACATCCTAAGGAGCCGCATCTCCAGCGATAGCTTCGTCGTCGACCTCAGCTCCGGCAGGTTCGGTACACTTGGTAAAAGAATCCAAGTCCTACGCAGCCGCATCTCCAGCGATAGCCTCGTCGTCGACCTGGGATCCGGCTGTGGCTCCGGTAGGCTCGGCACCGTTGGTAAAAGAATCCAAGTGCGAGCGAAGCTCTGCTCCTGGTTGTTCCTCCACCGCCAGCTGCTGGACGACCGGCTCCACAGGAGCATTTCCTTCGGCAGAGGTACCCGGCATCAGGGAAGTATTCAACCACCCCTTCGCCGCCCATTCCGTGTACGCATCCGAGATGCCTTCTTCCCGGGCCTTGTCCAGGCAGTCCAGGAACCGATCGCTCTCCTCGTATTGAAGAACGAACCGGTTGAACTGTCCCGGGTCATCTCCCCCAGCAGCAGCAGCGGTGGCACGTGCCTGGAGCTCGTCTATCTTGGCTTCCAGCTCGGCCCTCTCAGCGTCAGCCCGCTCCCGCTCCCTCTCCATGCTCCGGTTCTGCTCCTCCAGCTCCCGGGCCTTCTCCTCCATCTTCCTGGCCTTCTCCTCCATCTTCCTGGCCTTCTCCTCCATCTTCTTGGCCCTCTCCTCCGCCCTGGCCTTCTCCCGATCCGAGCGGGACTTCTCCACCTCCAGAAGCTTCTGAGACTTGGATAACGCAGTTATCTGTCTCTTCAGCTCCGGGAGCTCCTCGCTCGCATCCGGCTGGTACAGGCTGTAGAGCAGCTGCAGGGCAACAAAGGCAGTCAAGTGGCAAAGAAAGAAGGCAGGATATAAGCAGTACGGTGGTACCATGCGGTACTTACCCGGAAGATGGATTCCTTGCATTTTGGCCGGTTGCCACCCGCCAGCACGCCATCAACCCCGGGCTTGTCCAGGCCGAAGCTGGCCAGGTCCGCCATCATCTGCCGGACGAGAGCATTGTCCGGGCTTCCCCTCGCCGCCTCCGCAGGGGCAGGCCTGCTCTGCCGGTCAGCTCCGGCTCCCTCCCCAGCATTGGATGGTACGCTGCTGGTTGTCCTGACCCGCTTCGCCAGGACCTCCCGGGATGACCCGCCGGTTAGCGTCACCAGCAAGGGGGACGGACCGTCCGGTCCTTTCCGCTTCTCTCCCCGCCCTTCGGGAGAAGCAGCACGTGTGTTTGCACGAGGAACAAAAGCAGCGATGGGCAGGCTCGCCGCACGGTTGGGGATCCTGTTTGCTCCCCCAGGAACCCGCACCGGTCCCCCGGTGCTCTTGCCCTTCCCAGGCACCGCTGCTGCCGCAGAGTGATGGGTCTTCACCCGCTCCGGCAGGTAGGACGACTCGTCCATATCCCGGGCCCGGGGCTCCGCGTGCAACGTAACCCGCCCGTCCTCTTCCACCGAGGACCGGGCGACGTTCGCACCCTTCTCCGTAAGCTGCCTCAGGAGGTCTTCCCCGTCCATCGAAAGAGTGTTTTCGGGCTTGATCACCGCCCGGGTTGACGCACCTGCAGGACAAGGAAAATGTTAAATTGTTGAGCAAAAACTAGCACAAGTCCCACCGCTAGGGTTTGTTACCCACCGGGATCCTGCCCAAGCCCACAGTGTTCCAGCACTTCTCGCCGGATGAAATTGTACGAACTTCGCTCCAGGTGGTCCCAACAGCCGAGAATAGTCAAGACCCTCTCCTGCTCCAACTCGGACAGCTGGAACGACTGGTCGCTTATGGGCTGGAAGGCGCCAGGCACCCGGTACATCCTCCTCTTCACCTGCCAAGCCCCGCCAGCCATCACCACCTTCTTTCTCCAGCTGTTGTCTACCCATGAAGGCATAGTGGTGATAACCGCTTGATTGTTGCGGGAGTTGAAGGATAAGCAGTCTTTGGACCCCGCCTTCCTCGAGTAGGACAACCTATACAGCGCCCGGAATTCATTGATCGTAGGCATGCTCATTCCGGACAGGTCGTATAGGCAGCCTAGACTTAGCAGCCGCCTCCACTGGAGACTGGGCAGCTGCGCGGGCGACGCTGGCAATGCACTCAATATATACTGCACGAAGTCGGGCAGCGGTAGCGACATCCCGTGCCGGAACTGGTCCGGATGCACGGCAACCCAACCCTCCTCCGGGTTGCAGGCTGACTCTCCAGGGTTCAATGGACGCAGAAAAATATCGTCCGGGATACCCCACGTTTCCCGGAACGCGGCAATCTCCGCAGGAGTCATGCTCTCCTCCGGTTCGTCACACACCACGGCAGTTCTTCCCCTACCGAGAGTGTAGCTTTCAACGGGAGCACCGGCCATGCGCACCCCGTGCGGTATCTCAGCTTCCGAAGAATTTGACCCGGAATCTGAGGACGTGGACGAAGCCCCGCTCCCGGAGCCGTCCGCGGCTTCATGCTCCGGAGCTTCAGAATCAAGCCAGTCCTGCATCCTCTCCACATCATCCACGACAGGACCTCTTGCGGCAGATTCAGAAGCCCCCTCCGAGCTCGAAGTATACATCTTAAACCTAGGGGCAGAAAGCAAGACCCTAGCGCTCGTCAGCAACAAACTACAACACCACCTTCAGCGGCCTCTCCCCAAAAGTTTGCCGCTGAGCAACCCAGTCAGCGACACAGATTCCCACCCCCCCCCCCCCGCCGCAAAACAACAAATCAAAAAGCAAGAAAACACCGGGGCAAATAACACAACTTACCGATTAGTATGCTCAGCCGAGGACAATCCGCCCTACGAAAGCAACGAGCAATGGTAAGAGGAGGCTTGGGAGCGCTTGAAACACCGGATCTCTTGGCGGCAAATAAACTTAGGGTTTTTTTTCGCCGGACCACCTCTTTTTCTCAGTCTCTCTTAAAGTGCAAGAAGCAAAAGTGGAAAGAAGAGCAGAAGAGACCTATTTATAGAGGGGACCGGTGCCCTAGGCATTTTGAAATCCCTCCAAAAACACAATCAGAGTAACTCAAACGCCTGCGAATCCAGGCCCTCCATCTCAAAACCGTTCCCTGATGGCACGTGTCCCAGCATTGGTAAACTGCCCACGCCATCATAACTGACGGGACTGATGGACTTCCTCCTTAAATGCATGTCAGCCACCTGTCCCACACGCTGGCGACAGGAAGGTAGGAGCAGGAACCAAGGAGTCAGGCTCCCCCACGCTTCCCCAGATTCCACGGTTGCACGCCATCATTATTGCAAATTCAACCGCTTGAAGGCCTCTCACCGGTTATGATTATCCAACCGCTTCGAGAGCATCTATCCGGGTATGAGCAGGACCTCGTTTCGATATGGCATGTCGCCCGTGCGCGTCCCGCCCGGTACCATGGCAGTCCGCGGTTATGATCATTCAACCGGCTCCATGGCATCTTCGCCACATTGCACCAACGACCTCGTTTCGATATGGCATGTCGCCCGTACGAGATCGCTTGGTCTGTAGCAATTCTATCTAATTAGAGACCTCGTCTCGATATGGCATGTCGCCCGGTCGAGGTCCAATCTGCAAAGTTCATCCGGGACTCGTTTCGATATGGCAGAACGCCCGTCGATCCCCATGAACTCCGCCTCGCACCGATAGGCAGAACGCCCGGGCGAGGTCCAGCCCATCGGTTCCGTCATGTCCAACCAGCTCGAGAGTACTTTCCGGAAACATAATCACCCCGGACCCATGGCTTTTCACAGGGGGACTCGTTTCGATATGGCATGTCGTCCGTCGAGTCCGCCCGCCTCCATGGCAAACGCATGGGCTTTATAAACCGGGCGAGTTTACATCTAACACATGTACTCTTGTCCAGCAGGATAAAAACCCTGCGTCGCACTGAACCGCGATACTGTCCAGCAGGATAAAAACCCTGCATCGCACTGAACTGCGATACCTTTGGGAACACATGGGGGAGACTCGTTATCTTTACACCATCCCACCGGGCAGATTGTATCTCTAACACAGAACAAGTCTCCCCGCAGGCTAACAAACCTGCACATTTACCTCATCGCTTATTCAACACAAGCTGAGAAGAACTAGCAAATGTTTGCACCGCTCCGTTCTGGTTTGGCAGAACGCCCGGTTCTGGCCCAGTTTGCACCGCTCCGTTCTAATTTGGCAGAACGCCCGGTTCTGGCCCAGTCTGCTCCGCTCCCTTCCGATTTGGCAGGATGCCCGGTACGGGATCAGTGAGCTTCGCTTCATTCTGATAGGGCAGCAGGCCCAATCAGAAATCCGTGCATTACTCTCTTGCATGGCGGATTTCAACGCCTCATCATCAGTCCATGCATTAATCTCTTGCATGGCGGATTTCAACGCCTCATCATCATTCCATGCACCATCTATCGCATGGCATCATCTCATGCACTCTTCGGATTTTCACCCCGCTCCATGCTCAAACACCACAACACTCGAGCACAGTCCTAGTTACATTACCAAACATGCTTATAAATTATTACTTGCCATCGGTAACAGGTACTCACCTCGGTCACGCCCAATCTTTAACGCGGACTTGGGGGACTGGGAACCGATAGGTTGGTAACCCCGCGGGTCTGCGGGACAAGAGCAAGACAGATAAGTCCCCATTCAAGATTGCACTTGACCGGGAACTTGGGAGACTTGTTGACAGTAGCCGCAGAGGGGCTACAGCAGGCCCACAGACCCGCGGCAAGGCCACCGGGGCCCGGCCCAGGACCCAGGATCGGATCACCAGCACCAGGCCTCGGGACCCAGCACTCTATCCTGCCTCCAGGGGTCCTGGGACCGGGGACGCCTGCCTGCCAAAGAGGGCACCAGAATGTCCAAACAGAAGGGAACCAGTCCCACATCGAAGGGTGAGGCCAGCCCTCACCCTCAACCGCCTATATATGGGCCTCAACCACCACCATAAATGGGTAACTGATCTCACTCACCGCTTACATACGTGCTTAAGTTATATACATTCCAACTATACTGACTTAGGCATCGGAGAGGAGAAGACCGGCCCGCCCGGTATTCCCCTTAGTGAGCAGGTTTGCAGGAGATCACTTGAAGGATTCACCTGTATCTACTAGACCCCCGGGTTTAGGCAGAAACACACTCATATGAAGAAAAAGTGAAAGATAGAGAAGACTTTGCCGGAAGGTCACCAAACTTCGCCGGCGTCCAATGGCCGTTCTCCGGATTTTTTCGCCGGAATATTATTTAATATTTTCCGGTCGCTGGATTCCGGTCACCCAATTTTTTTCGCCAGAATATTATTTTTCTAATATTAAATTACTAACTCTAACTTTAAGAGTGTTACTGACTCTCAGTAATCAGGTTACTGACTCCCAATAAGCAATTTACAAAATACAGTAATCAAATTACTAACTCTCACTAATCAGACTCCAATTATTAGATCCTAATTCAATTCAACCCTTTGGGATCGAAAACGAGGATGTAGCTGCATACTCACACACAAACATACCGTTTGGGATGGACTGGTCGGCAAACAACTCCCACCCTTTTCGGCTGTCCCTCACAACACACGGACACCCCTCTTCACATCCACACCTAGACGAAGCAGAGAGTTCCCAGTTTCGTCGACAAAACACAACGACGTCGTTTCAGTTTTTGTCTTCGTGTCTTGGTTGTGGTGAGTGGAGCCCCACGACTGGCGTAGAAGTGAAGAACAAGAAGAAGGTGAAGAAGTGGGTTGGTAGAGGAAGTAGGCATAAGGGTGTTGGTCGAGGGAGTTAAGGAAGGGGATGGGACGCGGCTCGAGGGATCGGGAAGCGTCGGAGGCGCGGCGGAGAGTGATGGAGTTGGAGAGGGTGCAGAGGGTGGTGCAGGTGATCGATGGCGGAGAGAGAGAGAAGAGAGAGAGGAGAGAGAAGAAAAGAAGTTTCAGATTTGGAAATAGAGTTGGATTAGGTTAAGGACTGAACTACATAAGTTTGGATAGCTAAGCAATTTTGTCAAGATTCATTGAAATGGGATATGAACATTGGATGGGGCAAAAAAAACCTTATTTTTGACTAATTGTTCTTTTTCCCTTTTTATAACTTAGTAGTAAGTAGTAACCTTTGACTACTGTGATTTAGTCTGTTTAAGACACTAACCTTCACATTAGTACCTAGTTCCATAGGTAGAGGGCCATCTGAATAACAAATGAACTCCAAAAGCACGTCTACAGCACCAGGCTGAAGTCCTGGAAGAAGGATTTTTTCAACTAGTTCATCTGTCACTTAGGAGGTATAATGGTAGCGCACTGAAATGCAATTATTGGTATCAGTAAACATGAACCAAAACACAAGAAAGCAAAGCTGCAAGTTTTGGTGATTCTTTAGTTGCTCTTTCTAGTACAATTAACACCGATGATGCAAGGAATTAACTGCACAACTCAATAAGTGAAATACACTTCTGTTTGTAATTTCCTTTTCTAATAATAATAAAAAATAAAACCTTTAATTCTGAACTAACAGTGCCATTATTGTAGGTGAGGCCGTGAAGAGGAAGAGCCCCATACTAAGTCACTATGTAGTAAATGACGGTTTTACCCTCGCTTTAATTTAACTCTGCCATTCCCCTTCTGTTTGTTTCTTCCCTTGTGCCTCTCTTGACACTTGAAACCGAAGAGCAGCAGCTGCACCTCTCTCTAGCGCTCAACTCTACATAGAGAGAAAGAGAGAGAGAGCGAAACTTGGCCGAATAGATTGAGTTTGACTTCACACAACAATCAGGTAATGAATTCGTTGCTTCGTTTTGTGAAAATATAGTTAGACCATGCTAGTTTTCTTCAGTTCTTTTCCTACTTTTGTGTGATTTATGATTTCCTGTCTCTGGGTCTAATTCACAGAATTGGGATTGCTTCGTATTATCTGTTTATGAATATTCCCCGGATATTCCTTGAAACTGTCTTCAATCTCTCCATCTTGATTGCATGCATAATAGGTGTTCGACTTTATGCCTCTGAGACATCGAACACTACAGTCAAGTCTACATTGTGTTTTGATTTTTTTTTTTGGTTCTTGTTGTTGTTTGTTATTGTTGGTTTGATTGGTTATTAGTATTGTGACACAGATGCTTCTATTCTGCTTCAGCATGTGAGTATCTATCTGCCGAAGCCTGGACATATGACTACTCAGAAGGTTTTGCGGAGTTTCGCCAGCACGTTCTTCACGGTTGGAGTTGTGGGTCTTTGTATATCCGATCGTGTTGCCAGTGTTTCTCCTGTGCGGGGCTCGTCTATGTCTCCTACATTGAATCCTCAAAAGACCAAGTTAATGGGCATATCAACTGGTTCGTATCTCGAGTGAAAGATGGTAAATGCAATGTGATTGTTTCTTTATAGTGTGATTGACAATCTTGTTTTGCAGATGACTATGTTTTGCTGGAGAAAACATGTCTTAACCATTACAAGTTTTCCCATGGTGATATTGTAGTCTTCTGGTATTTTTTCATCGTGACATATCTTGGCTACAATTTTGTTTATTACCAGAAATAATTTACTAGGACTTTGATTGTTTTCGGTTCATTTTGCAGCTCACCAAGTAATCATAAGGAGCGTCACATTAAGAGGATAACCGCCTTACCTGGAGATTGGATTGGAATTCGTAAGTCCTATGATGTGCTGAGAGTTCCGGAGGGACATTGCTGGGTTGAGGGAGACAATCCATCTTCTAGTATTGATTCAAGAACATTTGGCACAGTAAGTTATCCTTTCTGCTATTTTGTGCTTTAGAAAAGGAAATTAGTTAAAGAGTAGTAGTACCAATCCATGATCTACTAATACTATTATCGTTGCCTAAAGAAGTGAAAACCCACTTGGGGTGCGTTTGGCCTTCCTTCTAGAAGTTGCTGTAACTTTTATCCACTTGATGGAACCATGCAGCCTGCAATAATGACTTAGTTGCATCAGATTGCAGGGGGTATAGTAATTTGCAAGTGTGTGGCTAACATGAGATGTTCTTCAATATTTCCGTCACTTTCGCTAACTAGTTATTCTCGGCAGATTCCTCTGGGTTTAATTCAAGGAAGGGTGACCCACATTGTGTGGCCTCCTCAGAGAATAGGTGCAATTCAGAGAAGTACCGCATGACACACTTGTTCCTCTGTAGTTGCACATCACTCTCGGATACAATTTTTGTGGAAGAAAACGTCTCTTAATTTTTGCCATTTTGCCACAGCAGATTTCTTCATTATTGCATATTTGCATGTTGTTTGTCAACAATATTCAAATAATGCACGCTTGAAAGTTGTTGACCAGGCCTAAAATCAAACAGATGTAGAAGATGATCAACAGTCTGTCACAGTTCTCATTTTTAGCTGTTAGGTATTGACAATTGATCGTCAAGCCGATATTAATATGCATTGCGTAAAACCATTGATGAGGGCATATTCAACCAGTTATTTGAGGTATTGATTCCCAACTAAATGTTTCCGTCAAACTATCAATTCAATCAGTTGAACGCAAGGGGGGTTTTATGATATGCATTAACACCAATCTATTCATTCAGAGTTTCCATCTAATTCAGTTTGATGACTTGCAAATACTTTGGTGAAGTGGAGTGAATTAGATATAAAACATATGCATTAACACCAATCTAAAACATATGCGTAACATATGTTTTAACATGAATATCTAACGGAGTTGAAACTTTGTAAGATTTTGTATAGCTCGGGTATTTATTTGAAATAATTTATAGATGGGGTATTTAATTGAAATGAGCTTCAAAATTCGGCTATTTATTTGAAATAATTTATAGATAGAGTATTTAATTGAAATGAACTTCAAAATTCGGGTATTTATATGTACTTTACCCTAATAATTGATGTGTGTTTGTGTGAAAAATTGGGAAACCCAGAAGCAAAGGGGATTGAATTTATATAGAGTCACAGTCCTATTTTGTTTAGGATTTTGGTACTTTCCTTTTTCTTCAGGGAAATAAAGCGAAATGTTTTATTTATTAGTTTTTGTTATTTTCCCTAAATACCCCTTCCCTAAGTTAAGAGGGATCAGCCAAACAGCTAATAATATCCTGTTTTATTTAAAGTTTTATTATTATTTTCCCTAAATACCCCTCTTCGTTCATTCACACCAATTCATCTCTCCCAGACCAAACCAAAGCATTTCCCAAATCAAATCCTTAATCCCTTTCGATCTCTCCCCAAATTCGACCCGAATTTCACTCTGCGATAAATACCCACCTCGGATTTCAAGCATTTTGCCGCAAAAAAATAAAATAAATAAAAAATGCTTGCTCAGTTAGCCGACTCCACCGTGTTCCGATTTTTCAGCACACTCTTCATTGAAGATGAGATTTCTCCGATGAGGAATTCTGGATTCTCTAGCACTGATCCGTGCCGAAAAAGCTATGATGAAGAAGAAGATGATGGGTATTCTGAATTCTTTGATGCTGATAATGGAGAGAGCCCAGAGCCTAATTTTGTGTTTAAATTTGAGTACCAGACTATGGAGATATTAAAAGCACTTGAGAAATATGACCAAGTTGGTCACTATGTAGCTTTGCAAGCCCAAAAGAATAGTACTGGTTGTTTTGTTGAGGAATCACAAAATGGGTCTGCTTCTTCTGTTGAGGCAGCTGGTGTTGATGAAGAGAAGAATGCTCTGGGTTTTATAGAAGATTCTGATTAAGCAAATTGTGGGTCCATTGACGGTTTTAGAGATGGTGCGTTTGAGGAAGAGGAGGTTGAGAAGAGAATAGTGATTGAAGAAGAAGAAAAACCAAATGTTAGTGATGAAGTGAGTGATGTTACTGAAGATATGTCACATTCAGATGAGAAAAGTGATGTTAGTGGTGATGAGACAGTGGTTACTAGTCATGAAGATTAGTTGATTTCCGAAGAGGACTTTGTTGGTTTGAAATTTAGTTCAAGCCATGATAATGATGATGATGATGATGAGCTAGATGCTTATTTGGAAGAGATTGGATTGCACAAGCCTGGGGGTTTTGATGAAGAAGATGATGATATAATGGAACAGTATAGAGAACTAGAAGAGTCGTGTAGGGCTGAGGAGCAAAACTCGAAAAGGTCCAAACCAAAAGGAGAGGAAAAGCTAGTGGATGATTGTAATGGTTCTGATGATTCAAATACAATGGAGGCTTTGTGGGAACATCAAGAATTGATATATCAGTTGAAAATGGAGTACAAGAGAGTCATGATCAGAGCAGTAATGGAGCACAAGAGAGTCAGAACTATTGCTCTGCCTACAATTCCTGAAGAATCCGAGTATCCAAATATTGAGGACTTGAGGCCACTCATGATTGATGAAAAATACAAGAGTTAAAGGACTCGAATGCGCAAGTTGGATAAATCCATTTTGAATAACCAGAAGTTAACTGCATTAGGTGTTCTGCAGTCCAAGGGTCAACTTAAATCGTTTTCGAGCTACAAATCCTCAACTCCAACTGAATCCTTTCTTTCCAACTTGAGGCTTTGTAAACAGAAAATAGATTGTAATCCAACAATTGTTAAGATGATCAAGGATGTGCATAGTGAATTGGAAGTGGTCTATGTTGGGCAGTTGTGCCTTTCTTGGGAGTTCCTTCAATGGCAATACGAGAAGGCCTTGGAGCTATTGGAGTCTAACCCAAATCGAATACATTAATACAATGCAGTTGCAAAAGAATTGCAACAGTTCCGAGTTCTCCTATAACGATTTGTTGAGGATGAACATTTTCAAGGGCCAAGGGTTGAAACCTACTTCTACAAGTTCCAGTAATCAGAGAGGACAAGCCGGGGGAAGGAAAGACAGGCAATGAAATTACCACTGACGTCATTGTCGACACTTTGAGAAAATCAATAATGACCACGTGGCAATTCATTCGAGCTGATCAAAATGCCAACATATCTAATGCTTGTCGAAAAAGACCACTTGATGGAGATTGCTTGGATCCAAAGCTTTTAGTAGAAGTTCAAGCTCATCTTCGCAAGAAAGTAGGATGCTTAAGGAGCTAAAGAGAAGTCAGAATCGGATTCTAAAGAGATTCCAAAGCATAATCCAAGTGGGAGATATGTTATTCCTGAGCTCTGGAACATGAAAGAAGAAAGAAAAGCAACATTGAAGGAGGTTATTGCCTTTATCTTGAAACATATAAGGCACTCGAGCGAAAGAGAAAATGACAAGGTTAGTAATTATTATTATTGACAGTGAAGTTCCTCTGATCATGCAGTTGTGTGAGTATGGGCTGATTGTTAAACCTGAATTCATATTCAGTAGGAATTGTGCTAGTCTGGGCTCATTCCCTTACCAGACAATGGGGGCTTCTTTCATGGCACATAACAGTTTCTCTTATAGCTGTGGTAGGATGTTATAAGTATATTTCTGATCGAAAAAAATCGTGGACTCATCTAGTTTCTTACGAAAAAGAAAAAGAAAACATTCTGCATACTGTGGTTCAGTCTCCTGTGACAGCAAGTATAGTTGTTTCTGATATTAATGAGTTCCTGAGTTTGTATACTACTAAATGATGTGTATTTATCTTATAGTTGATTTTTATCCAGTGCAAGTTCAAGTTCAGAGTATTGTGGCAAAAACTCTATTTCAGTGGACACATTTTTTTTTTTGCTTATCTCTCTCGTTTTTGGATGATTTTGGTTTTTCTGTTATTCAATTTTTTTACTGCCCTCAGTGTCTTTATTTGTTGTACATGCACCTATTGTTAAGATCGTTCTCACTCTATGTGTTTTCTTACTTTCATAGGCACAGCACACAGCGGACCATCGAAATTGGAGCATAGATAATTGTGAAACTGCAACTGTGCTAGTGGAAAGGCAGGACTATGTTTCTTTGACGCTGTATTTCATGTTTGAGTTTCCTATTCAGATCGTATGCTAATGAGAATTCGAACTTGCAATGTTGGAAGACCTGTACGTACTTTGTTTAATATTTGAACCTTACCAAGTGTTATGGGGTATTATGTGACTGCAGTTTTACTGTGTGCATCTGTTTTTTCACCCAATTTAATCACCTAGCTCAAACTTTTCTTGCAATAGATACTGCACATTGATATACTCGTCAAAAAATTGCGGTAGCTATATATCACTGCAACTTATGTGATTGCAGCATGTTGTGTTAGTGATCTACAATCATCTAGTTTATTTTGAATTAAAATGGTTTTAAATTCTGCATTATCTATTGTGATAGACGAAGCTGGATGAGTACTGAGGTGTAATGTGTTTCAGTGCACACTTCATTTGTCATTTGTCTTGATTTATTGGTTCAACTACTGTTCTCATGCAGTTCATGTTAAGTCCAGTTTGAGAATATCAAAAAAATATTAGACATTTCCTCAAGATATTTATAAGTTAAATGACAAAAAAAAAAAAAAGTGCATGGATAAAACTCTATTCTTGTTATCAGTTGAGATGTATATCTCCTAGTAAAAGTAGGAAAGTAGGAAAGTAGGAAGCTCATGACAAACAACGAGCGTCATATTAAGAGGATAATCGCCCTAGCTGGAGATATGATTGGAATCTCGATGTGCTGAAAGTTTCGGAGGGACATTTCTGTGTTGAGGGAGATAATCATCTTATATATAGCATGGATATATTCAAGATAATTTGGCACAGTAAATTATCTTCTCTGCTATTTTGTGCTCTAGAAAAGGAAAACATTTTAACAGTAGTATTATGGTAATATTACCAATCCATGATCTACTAATACTATTGTTGTCAACTAAAGAAGTGCAAACCCACTTAGACTAGGTATTTGGCCTTCCTTTTAAGAAGTTAATGTAGGGGTGGGATCGGCTCGGTACGGCTCGGTATTAACTTCATATCGATACTGAAACCGATTCATGTGATCAGCTTCAGGTTGGTTCGGTAACTGTTTTTTTAGCTTTCATACCGATTGGTCCCGATACCGTTCGGTATCGGTACAATTCGGTATCAAAACATACTGAATCGAAAAGTGCAAAATACTGAAAATAGCACAAGTGCAAAACAGAACATTACTGCATTATGTTGCTATGCATCAAGTTCAAGTCTGCATAGTTCAATTCTTCAACCACAAAACAGTCAATATAGTAACTAAGAAGCAAATGAAACTACTCAAATTCTCAAACTAGAAGTCTGCAAGTCTGCAACTGCAAGAACAGTAAGACACTAAGACAGTAAGACTACAAGTCAAGTCTACAAAAAATCAACAATTCATCTCGTGACAGTAAACTACTAAACTAGAAGTCTGCAATAATTCAACACTTAAACATCACCAAATAAACAAGTTCAAGTCTGCAATCCCATCAACTTTCAAACCAGCAAATAACCAAAGTCCAAATATAAACCAACATATAAAAATAGGCAGTCTAGGAAATAAGCAAGATTAAAATTCTTCACTCAGAGCCTGAACCATCTTCAAAGTCATCTGCCTCATCTTCATCTTCCAAGCCATCTGCCTCGTCTCCATATTCATCTTCAGATGCATCTTCAATCTCTTCAACATTCTCTGGAGGACAAAAGTTGACAGATGAAGATGATGTTGTAGAATGATCTGCAGAAACAGTATTAGAGAAACTCAGAAACCTCAAACCAGCCAACAAGGGTTACAACTTAAAACTAATAACATTGCTCGATAAACATAACAAAGAATTAAAGATCAACAAAATCACATAATTATAAGATAATAATAATCAAAATATAATACATTGATACAGAACTTAAGAAAATTTGAAATTGAAACAAAATTTAGTAATTTACCTTTCTCACATCTCTCATAGAACTCATAATCTTTAATGCATGGAGCATCCTCAATGCAGCTAATATCACTTCCCCGTAGCCAACTTTGTAGACAGATCAAAGCTTCAACAGATCTAGGAGTTAATGAGCTCCTAAAACTGTCGACAACTCTCCCTCCGGTGCTAAAGGCAGCCTCAGATGCAACAGTGGAAACTTGAACAGCAAGGACATCTTTGGCTATTGAAGCTATAACAGGATATTTATGCCCATTCAACTTCCACCATAACAGTATAGGATACTTTGATTCTCCTTCAACAACATCTTCAAGCGGGTCCAGCAAATATTTGTCGACTTCATGTTGTGGAGGTTGCTCATCAAGCTCGGAAACCACTTTTTTCCAATCATTCATGATTAAAGCTCGACCTCTGCTGGTATTGCTTGATAGAGTTGTTGATTTACTACACAAAGATGATGCTGAAGCCTCCTTTTTTTCCCACCTTCCTTTGTTTCCTTTGGTGCATAAGCTTCATATAATGACATAAATATATCCCTTAACTGCTTCGATTTTTCATCCACAACCTCAGAGTCATATCCCTCCTTTTTCAGCAAATACTCGATGTGTAGTAGCTTGAATCGAGGATCTAGCATCAGCCCCACAAACAACAATGGATTCAGATCCTTGAAGCATCCATAATACTTGAGGTATTTGGACAACATACTTGCTGCCATTTCAGATAACAGTTTCTCCGCTTCACTCCCTGTCCTCAACTCAGGCTCTATAATAAGCTTGTGGATCTCTGTTTCGATTGACAAAACATCATGGAAAGTGGTATGGATTGTAGGCCGATTACTTGCACTGACCCTCAAAGTAGTTTCATAAAATACCCTAAAAAACTGAACAAAAATCTCTGCCTTCTCCCAATCTTCATTGCTTGGTGGTCCTACTTTGCCTTTCTTAGCTTTGTTGGCTAGAGGGACAATCAAATTCCCATCTTCATCAAACTCTTCTTCATGCTCCTGAAAATAAGCTGTAAAACCAGTCACCTCCTCCTCCTTCATTCTTGTAAAGGCCTTCCAAACCCAGCTGCGTTTCCTATTATCCTTATCATTTTGATCCTTCTCATTCTCATCTATCTGACTAGCCTTATCTCCAAGAACCTTATCATCTGTACACGAAACTAATGCACTAGGTTCTTTCACTTCTACAACATGTTCTGCTACAACCTTATCATCCCCCTTCTTGCTCTTTCTGAACTGTATAAGCAATCAAGTAGAACTAGTATAAGCAAATCGAATAGAACCCATTCAACAAATAAGCAATCAAGTATAAGCATTAAGCAATCGAATTGAACTACAGAACTGTTAGAACAAGTATAAGCAACATCAAGTAGACAAGTACCCATTCGAATTGAACTACGAATTCGAAATGAGGGTAAAGAACTGAAGAACTTACTCCTAGTTTTCCCATTGAATTCGGTAAAGCTGATCGAAATGAGTGTTTAGATTAGTTTTCCCATCGAACTAATAGAAGCGCTAGGGTAAGTTCGAAGAGGGAGGTAGAGAGTGCGCTAGGGTAAGTTCTAAATCAGTAAATCGGGTTTTTTTCTTATATATGTTAAAGTTTCGGGCCGGGTCAGTTCTAATCCGGTATGGAGAAGGCCCAAACCGCATCGACCCGACTCAGTAAATTTCGGTATTGGGTCGGTTCGGTCCGCCTGCCGGCGCCGAACGAACTCGGGACGATCGGGATCGGTACGGCTCGGCCGGGATTCGGTTTCGGTAAGTCGGTTTCATATTCGCAGCCCTAAGTTAATGTAACTTTTATCTACCTGATAGAAGTATGCAGCATGCAATAGTGACTTAGTTGCATTAGATTGCAGGGTACAGTAATTTGCAAGTGTGACTAACCTGAGACGCTATTCAACATTGATTCAATGTAGTTCACTTTAATGAATTAATTCAAGATTATTCTGGTTAATTTTGGCGGAGTACATATAGTAAATTTCTAACTTGTGTTGCATAGGAGAATTGATTCAATGTGATTCCTATATATATCTTCATGATTTGGGCAGAAACTGAGGATAAGCAAATGAAACCCGAGTTGTTGGCCAAGTTTTGATATCAAATTATATTAATTAACGGAAAGAACTTGTCTGACCAGGTCTTGTACGTTAGCTCTACCTGACCAATTGAATTGCGACACATGGCATTTTCCACAAATCAAGCTTCAAAGCAACTAACGGAGAATAAACCAGAACCCAAACATTTCGCTCTCTTCTCTTCCAGAGAATTAACAAAGGTTTGCTGCTGCCACAAACCTTTGGCGCTCGATTTGGGCTAAAGTGCTTACACTACTGTAGGAAAGGAATGAAGCGACGAAGAATCAAAAGCGAAAAAAAACTTCGTCGCTTCACCACATCCAAGCGACGCATTTTGGACTCTTCGCTTGGAATCGCAAGAACGACGAATTGTGCGTAAAATTCGTCGCTCACAAATTATTGAAGCGACGAATAATGGTAAGTTATCGCATCCGTTTATCAAAGAACAAGGTTTTGAAAAATGTAGCGACGAACATTCAAACGTCGTCGCTCACTGATTATTGAAGCGACGAAGTTTATAACCTTCGTCGCTGTAGAATAAACGACGCGACGAGTTTTGTCCAATCTTCGTCGCTTAAAGTTTCAAAATCTGTTATAAAGCCCTCGACTTCAACAGATTGCAGAAGTTTAAGTTGGGTGAAAAAAAAAACTGTTCCGGAGCTGCGAAAAAGGGGGCAGATCGGTTGATTTCGTCAATTTCGGGGTCTAATTGCTTGGGTCTTCTCTTCTAATTGCTTTGTCGGTTAGTATAATCTCTCATCTTCATTGTAATCACCATATTTAAGTTTGATTGGTTGAATTTAGTGTTTGATATCTCGAGTTGGATTTGGTTTATAATGTGTTTTGTGTTGTTTTTAGTGTTGGGTGTTTGAATATATAATGGACTTTGTAGTCATTTTGGTGAAATTGAGATTAGGTTAGTTTGTGAAATTGTAAAATTTAGTGAAATTAGGAAATTTAGTGAAATTGAATTTTTGTGAAATTTAGTTAAATCCAAATTTAGTGAAAATGAAATTTTGTGAAATAGTGCAATTTAGTGAAATTTTGTGAATTTTATGGTAAATTAGGTTGAAATTATTAATTAATAATGTAATTAGTTTGTGTTGTGTATGGATTGTGGTAGTTAGGGTTTCTGAAACATGCGAGTGGCTTAGTGAGGGAGTGTGGTGCCGTGTGTAAATTTATGGTTTCATATTATATATAATTGTGGTGTTATCAGCTTAGAACTCCCGTTTGAGAATCAACAACTCATCTAGTTGATTGAGATGAGTTGTTGATTCTCGAATTGTCCCATTTTTGAACACTTTAGGCGAACACGACTTTGTTGATCCTTTTGCTATTCATGTGGTTTCAGTTTCAGTTTTGGGATATAGTTTCAACAATGTTTCTCTACAATGTTCCTCAAGTGCAAATTAGGTTGTTTAGATTTTTGTACACTTGAGGAACTGTAGGGAGATGCTGCCGAAATTTCCCAAAACTGTAGCAGAAACCACATGAATAGCAAAATAATCAACAAAGTCGTGTTCGCCTAAAGGGGATAGGTCATGTTGACAGTAGCCACAGAGGGGATACATAAGCCCACAGACCCGCAGCCAGTACGTCCTGGACCGGACTGAGGCCCGGAGCAGGATCACCAGCACCCGGACCCGAGGTCCAACAGTCTACCTTGTGACCAGGGGCCCGGGCACCGGGGACGCCAGCCTGCCGAACAGGCCACTAGAGCTGTCCTTTTGTATACGAACAGAAGGAAACCAGTCCCACATCGAAGAGTAAGACCAGACCCCACGCCCGACCACCTATATAAGGGCCTCAACTACCCTCTTTAATAGGTAACTGATCTCTCCAACTGCTTATCATACTTGCTTAAGTTATCTCTTCATCCCAACTGTACTAACTTAGGCATCGGAGAGGAAAAGACCGGCCCGCCCGGTATTCCCCTTAGTTAGCAGGTTCGCAGGAGGAGATCACATCTAGATTCATCAGTTTCTACTAGGCCTACGGGTTTGTGCAGAAACAATTGGCGCCGTCTGTGGGAACCATTTGATCCACGAAAAAGTAGCGTTGCTCTACCGGAGGGTAGAACCCGATCGATCCTTTGAAAGGCAGTTTGAAAGCAAGTCCACGATCCGGACGCCATGGAGGGAAGGAAGATGAAAGCTAGCGGGAGAGGGCTGAAAGAGCGAGTCCGGGTCCCCGACCGGGCCCAAAACCCTAAAACTGAGGTCAACGCGAGGTTTGTCCCTTTTCCCGACCAGGACGAAACCCTCGATCGCCGGGGCTCAGACAACCCTGACCAATACGATGAGGGGGGGGGGGGGGGGGAGATAAAAAAGATGAAGGCAGAAGTCGCGCGATTGCGAGAGGAGGGCAATCGAAATCGATTAAGGGCGGATGCCCGGTGCCAAGAGTTGGAAGCGGTAAACATCGCCTTATTGGCGGCCCTGGAGAAAGGACACTGGCAGGACACCTCTTGGAGGGCATCACGGCCCGCAAATAAAGGTGACGAGTTCCCGCACCTAGAAGTGGGACAGCCTACGGGAAGGAGAAAGACCGCGCATTTGCCCACGCCACTCTTTCCGGAAGCTCTGAGGAATTTCGGGCCGGTTGAGCCGCCATACCGAACGAACTTGGCATCAGGCGAGCAAGACAGCTCTACCGCTTCAGACGCTTCAGACGCTCTCTGCCTCGGTGTCGGACATAAAGGACCGGTTGGAGGCCAGCGAGAAAAGGACAGTGCGACCGCAGGATAGTGCGCGATTCAACGAACGCACTGGACCTTTTCCACGCCGGGTTAGGGAATCCGGAAGATCTGGTAACCAAAAGTCCCTGAAACTGACGTACTCAGGAACGAGCTGCCCATACCAACACCTGGACAGTTTTAAGTCACAAAAGGGCTACTCAGATGCCACGTGCTGCAATGTGTTCCAAGAGACGTTATCGGGGGAGGCATTGGGCTGGTTCTACGAACTGCCAGTAAACTCGGTGGAAACATTCGAACAACTGGCTGATAAGTTTGTCGGCCGATTCGTCCTTAGGGCCAAGGCGGCCCAAACGTCAACGATCCTTTTCGATTGCATGCAGACTAACCGCGAACCGCTGCGAGCTTTCGTTAACCGGTGGCATATCGCCACGACCGGGGTCAGGAACTTGGATAAAAGGATCGCTGAGATGGCATTCAAGCAGGGGTTAAGGCCCGGGGAACTCTCGTATGCCCTGCGAGTAAAGGAGCCACGGGGGTACGACGAGCTGATGGCCGTGGCCGTCAGGCACGCCCAAGTGGAACATGAGACGTATGGGGATAAGATGCCCAAGCGAAGGCCGGATGACCTATTACCAACACCCTCCTGTGAAAACAAAGCCGGGCGACAGGATCGCAATCGTACGCCTACGACCAGTAAGAAAGCCGAAGTATGGGAGGATAGGCGACCCCGCCTGAGCGGCGACAGCAGTTCATGGGCAGGTGGAAGACCACCACCTTTGCGACAGGCACAGCCCATGGCAGCAGCGCCAGCGGGGCGACTAACGACCGCCTACCCCAGAGAACGGTTGTGGATGGCGAAGTCCGGACAGATGATCCGCAAGGATACAGGCAGGGTGCCCGAAAGGTAGGAAGCATACGCACCGGAGTCCCCGGAGGGATCGAGCTGCATGGAAGCATAAATATGATACATGGTGGGGACCACATAGATCGACTCACCCGGAGCTCGAAGAAGCGGTGCTTAAGGTCGATCCGGGGAAAGGAAGTATATGCCTTTGGGGGAGGAAGCGGCCAGGCCGCTAAAACCGGATGGAACTCGGTCACGTGCTATGAGGAAGAAGAACCGGAGGATCTGATCCAACCGCACAACGATCCCTTCCTCATTACGGTCCAAATAGACCACTGGATAACCAGCCGCATGTTAATCGACACCGGGGCTTCTGTCAATGTGATGTTCCGAGAGGCATACAAGGGGCTGCACCGGGGAAGGGGCAAGTTATCCCAGGATAACGAGCCGCTGATAAGCTTCTCCGGCGAGTGGGTCCAGCCTTTGGGATCAGATTACCTACGGCTAATCTTCGGCGAGGGAGACAGGACGAGGAAGGAACACTTGGAGTTCATCATCGTGGATTGCCTGTCCTCATACAATGGCATAATCGGTCGGCCGGGGTTGTGGAGGCTGAAAACATTCATAGCCGGCCATATGCTGATGTTAAAAATGCCTTCACCCACCGGCGTCATTACCATACGCGGGGACCAGAAGATCGCTCGCAGATATTATGCGGAGGCCCTGGCCTAAGGGAGAAAGCGGACCGAGGTCTTCACGGCTACTCAACAAGCGCCAATACTGGATCCGAGTATTGACCCCCGTGATGATACCGACTCCGACAACGAGAAGCTGAAATGACCGTCGGCTGTGGAAGAAACCGAAGCAATCTCCATTTCGGAGGATCACCAGGAACGAAAAGTGGTGATAGGAACGAAGCTCGCCCCGGCTGTCAGGCAAGAGCTCATCACCTTTCTCCGAGACAACAGTTCAGTGTTCGCATGGTCCTACGAGGACATGCCAGGCATATCCCCAGAAATAGCCGTCCACCGGCTAAATTCGTTGCCCAACGTTCTCCCGGTGAGGCAGAAAATGAGGTCATTCAGCCCGGCGAAGTATGAGGCGATCAGAGAGGAAGTGTAGAAGCTGAGATGCATAGGTTTCATCCAGGAAGTCCAGTATCCCCGATGGCTCACCAACGTGGTTATGGTCCCAAAGAAGGGAACCGACCGGTGGCACATGTGCGTTTATTTCACCAACCTAAACCGGGCGTGCCCAAAAGACAGCTTTCCGCTCCCCCGAATAGACCAGCTTATAGACTCCACATCAGGTTTTAAACTACTCAGCTTCATGGATGCCTACGCCGGATACAATCAGATAAGGATGAGCCCAGACGATGAAGAGCACACCTCGTTCACGACTGACCGAGGGACCTACTGCTACAAGAGGATGCCGTACGGTCTAAAGAACGTCGGGGCCACATACCAACGGATGGTAAACCGCATGTTGGAGCAGGAGATGGGTAAAACGGTGGAAGTGTACGTGGATGACATGCTAGTCAAGAGCTTGACCGCAGGGGCCCACGTCCGAGACTTGACAATAGTCGTCGGTAAGATGCTCAAGTTTGGGATGCGCCTGAACCCGAAGAAGTGCATTTTTTGGATTTCAGAGGGCCTGTTCCTAGGCCACATTATCAGCCAGCAGGGGATAGAAGCTAACCCACTGAAGGTCCAAGCTATCCTAGACATGGAAACACCAGGGGAAAGAAACCAGGTCCAGATGTTGACCGGCCGACTAGCCGCCCTGGCCAGATTTATCTCCCGCATGACCGATAAGTGCGCCTCGTTCTTTAAACTGTTCAAGGCACAGCAGTTCAGGAAAATTCACTAGGACATGGAGCACGAGCCGGCATTCCAATCCATCAAGACATACCTGTCTGCAGTACCTCTCCTATCCAAACCGGTGTCGGGCGAGATGCTATACCTCTACATAGCTGCATCAGAAACAGCCGTCTCTGCGGCTCTCGTCAGGAAGAAGGGCACGCTCGATCTCCCGGTATACTATGTAGGGAAGGGACTTATTGGATCGAAAGCCGATACCCTGACATCGAAAAACTGGCTCTGGCCCTGATCGTCAGCGCCAGGAAGCTTCGACACTATTTCCAAGCTCATTCCATCACCTTGTATACCAATCACCCTCTACGGCAGATCCTGCAAAGACCGGATACTAGCGGCAGGCTCGTACGTTGGGCAGTCGAGTTGGGAGAGTTTGATATAACTTATGCCCCGCGAACGGCCATCAAAGGCCAGGCCGCTGCGGATTTCATATGCGAACTCACCTCGATGGCAGTAGAAGCGCATTCCGGCCGGTCCGAGGGCACCGAAACAGTTCAAGCCATAAAGGTCGAACCAGGCCTCCCCAGCGGTTGGAAGCTTTATGTGGACGGCTCTGTAATGAGTAAGCGGAGTGGAGCCGGCGTCATGCTAACCTCACCCGATGGCCAGTCATATGAGTATGCCTTGCGGTTCCTTTTCAATACTTCCAACAACGCCGCTGAATATGAGGCCCTCATAGCCGGTTTGCAGCTAGCCAAGGAAATGGGGATCCCATCCTTGGAAATATACACCGACTCGAGCCTGGTGGTAAACCAAATGAACGGGCTGTTCGAAGTCAAGGAACCCCAGTTAGCCTCCTACCAGGCTTTGGCCAAAACCCTGATCGAGCCATTCCAAGGCGCAACGATTCATCATGTACCCCGGGAGGCAAATAGGCATGCGGACGCCCTAGCAAGGTTGGCGACCGGAAACTACCCACCAGAGTACCGAAGAGCTAAGATTGAAACCCTCCAGAAGCCGAGCATAAGCAAGACCATCTCCGAGATATTTGCGGTAGAGGAGGTGCCACCGAGCTGGATGGATCCGATAATTAAATACCTAGTTGACAAAACCAGCCCCCAGGATAAAGTAGAGGCTAGCTAGGAGGCTACACCTTCGGTGTGCCAGGTACAGCCTCCTCGGCGGGAGAAGCCATCATGCAAGAAATCCATGAAGGAGTGTGTGATAACCATTCTGGCGCCCGATCCTTGTCTCATAAGTCGCTACGGGCCGGATACTTTTGGCCAGACATGGCAGCAACGTCGAGAAAAATATCAGGCGGCTGCCACAAGTGCCACATGTATGCCACTATACCTCATGCTCCGGCAATCGCGTTGTCAATTCTGTTGGCGCCATGGCCGTTCGCACAATGGGGGCTAGACATCATCGGCCCTTTCCCAATAGTTGTGGGACAATACAAGTACGCCATTGTAGCCGTTGACTATCAGACAAAGTGGGTCGAGGCGGAGCCCCTAGTCAAGATTACCGAGGAACGGGTAAAAAAATTCCTATGGAAGAAAATCTACTGCCGGTTCGGGGTGCCGCAGACCATAGTCACGGATAACGGGACACAGTTCAACAATGCTGATCTCATCCAGTACACGGCCTCCATGGGGACCCGGATGTTGATCGCCTCAGTGGCGCACCCGCAAACCAACGGCCAAGTTGAAGCGGTCAACAAGATTATCAAAAGTCTCCTCAAGAAGAAGCTCGATGACAAAAAAGGATGTTGGGCTGAGGAACTCCCCGCGGTTCTATGGGCCATCCGGACGACAGCAACCAGAGCAACAGGGGAGACCCCGTTCTGCATGGCATTCAGGAGCGAAGCGGTACTCCCCGTAGAGACCGACATGCCCAGCGGCAGGGTCGAGAATTACGACGCTGAAACAAACGCCGAAGGCATACGGCTCAACCTGGATCTCATTGAGGAGCGGCGCGACCAAGCGCATATGCGAAACCAAACATACAAGCAACGGGTCGCTCGATACTATGACAGAAAGGTCCGGGAAAGGAAGTTGCAAGTAGGGGATTGGGTGATGAAGAAAGTTCAGAAAAAGCCGCTGGCCTTGGAGCCAACGTGGGAAGGGCCCTACCAAATCACCGCAGCCGTAGGTCCGGCGACATTCCACATCATAGACACCGAAGGCATCTACTCCACCCGCCCATGGAATATCCAGCATTTACGGTTCTACCCTAAGTGAGATTACTGCCTTAAAAATGGACAGTACTGTATTTAGTACCAACGTTGCAATACAGATAGTCACTACCTCTAGAATGAACTACAGCTGGTTACAAAGTAGATACATATGTCAAGTATATAAAAAAAAAACCCGCTAATCAGCGCCACCGGAGCCTCTAATCCCTGACCCACCAGCCTTGAGAGACCGCTCTTGCTCCAACTTCTCGGCCAAGGCTACCTCAGCCTCCATCCGCTCGGCATCAAGCCACCCTTTCTCCCTCCACTCCAGATACGCATCATTTATACCCTTCACACGGGCGGTCTCCAGTATCTCTGCAAGTTCCACCGACTCCCGAAAATCATCAATAGCTTTATCAGCGGGTTCGGCGAGTTGGGACTCTACGAGCTTCTCCCCTCCCTTGAGGACTGCTGTTACTTGGGTCTGCAACTCCAAATTCTTCGCCTCCAATTCCATAATCCTCTCTTCCCGAGCGACCGCCAGTCGACTGGCCTCCTCCCTCTCCTGCGCAAGCTTAGCCTCCGCCAATGACAGCTGCATGGTGAGGTCCTCCACCTGCCTCTCCAGAACCGGAGCCCCCTAACTAGACTCGGTGGCGTAAAGGCTATAAACCAGCTGGTACAAGTACACAAAAGAAGAACATCAGCTCGTAGCACAAAAAGGGAGAGGGAGCGCAGAAGAACCTCAGTGCCACACAGGTACGCGATCAGACTTACCCGAAGACCCAATTCCACAGCTTTCTTCCTGCTCTCGCTCTGCCGCACATCTCCCGGACCCTCCCGATCAAGTCCCAAGGCCTCGATGGTAGATGCCACGAACCTACCAAAACCACCATCACCAGAGCCGCGATCGGCTTCCTGCTCAACGGTTTCCCAACTCTTTCGGCCACCGGTTCCCTCCGCCAGAACCAATGCTGACCACCCCCAGGCCGAGCTTGACGCCCTGGTATCAAACATCCTTGCCTTCTTGGCCGGAGCTTCGCCAAGACCGCTTCTGCGGTACCAAGTCATCTCCTCTGCCTCTCTCTCCCGCGGGGCTCATATCCCCACAGGCCGCGCTAGAGGTTCCGGACCTGGTGAGCCCACCGGTCCTACTTCCCGAATAACAAGTGGGGCATTCTCCTCACCGCCCGGCCGCCGACCGTAGTGGGAATTCAGAAACATGAGCGGCACAGGATTACTATGCACCGTGCTCTCTAGGGTGTTCGGATCTACAACGGTTTTCGAGGCCATCTCCCCCATCTCCATCAACCTCTGGGCCACAAGTTCGTCATCCGCCTCGACAGTCTCCTCGCTCCGAACAGCGAGCCGGGGGGCATTAGCTGCAAATCAATAAACCGAGCGGTTAGAATAAAATACGACCGCACAAAACAACAGTGCAAGGCACATTACCAGGTTTCTTTCCCATCTCGCATATCTCCAACACATTCCACCGGATGAAATTGTAAGAGCTTCGGCCCAGACTATCCCAGCAAACAAAAAGCCGGGCTATCCGTTGCCTCTCCAAGTCGACCAACCGGTACGACTGATCCCCGATAACTTGATAAGCCCCGGGCACCCGAAAGCTCTTCGAATTACGCTGCCACCTACCCCCGGCCATCACAACCTGTCTCCTCCATACATTCAAAACCGACGACGGCAGGTGAGTGATGGGAGGATCGAAGTCCCGCGCGGCAAAATTGACACAGCCGGAGGCCTGGGCCTTTTTGTAGTAGAGAATCTTATATAGCGCCCGGAACTCATTTATCGTGGGCCAGTCCATGTTGCTAAGACTGAATAAGCATTCGAGACCAAGCAACTGCCTCCACTGGTTGCTAGGAAGCTGGGCGGGGGAGACATTTATCAGGCTCAGCACGTACTGGACAAACTTCGGCAGCGACAGAGATAGCCCGTGCCGAAATTGATCCTCAAAAACGGCAACCCAACCCTCCTCCGGGTTGCAGGCCAGTTCCCCGGGATGCAGGCCCCGAAGCTTAAAGGAAGAGTCAATGCCCCACTTCGCCCAAAAATCCCTTATCTCGCCAGCAGTCATGCTTCTGGTCGGCTCGTCACAAAAAATCACCCTGTCGCCATCCAACAGCTGGTACCTCACGGACCCTCCCGTCGACGCACGGCCGGCACCGACAGGATTGGCTGACCTCCCAGATTCCATAAAACCTAAGAACAGAATTTACCCTACGCCCAGTTAGTTGTGTAGCAAGATAACAACACAGACAGACGACAGACGAGGAGCCGAGCTTCAACAAAATACGACAGGAAGAGAGGAGGGGGGTGCGAAGCATCTTATAGGCGGCAAAACTACACCTTGTTGATAATTAGGGCAATCAAAAAGGAGAGGCAACCCCAGCCGCAGATTCCCTCCATCTCAGACCACTCCCTACTGACACGTGTCCCAGCATCGATAAAGTTCCCACACCATCATAACTGATGGGACTGATGGGCTCTCTCCTTCATTTCATGTTAGCCACCTGTCCCGCCTACAAGCGGCAGTTAGGGGAGGTAGGAGTGAGAACCGAGACGTCCAGCCCCCCCACTTTCCAAGAGTCAACCTCAAATCAAGGAAAGGCACACCACCGGTTATGTAGTATTCAACCGGCTCCATGGCATCCCACCGGTTATTTAGTACTCAACCGGCTCCATGGCATCCCACCGGTTATGTAGTATTCAACCGGCTCCATGCCATGGCATCCCACTGGTTATTTAGTATTCAACCGGCTCCATGGCATCCCACCGGTTATGTAGTATTCAACCGGCTTCATGGCATCCCACCGGTTATTTAGCATTCAACCGGCTCCATGGCAGTCCACCAGTTATTTACCATTCAACCGGCTCCATGGCATTCCACCGGTTTAGTCACTCTCCTTCGTCCTTGCGGGCAAGGACAAGCCAACAACAACTCAAGGCTTCAAACACATGGGCTTTATAAATCCGGGAGAGTTTACCTCTAACACATGCAAACTCTTCCGGCAGGCTAAAAACCCTGCATCACACTGAACTGTGATAAATATGGGGATCCATGGCGAGACTTGTTATCTCCACGCCACCCCACCTGGTAGATTGTTTCTCTAACACAGAACAAGTCTCCCCGCAGGCTAGAAACCCTACACATTACCTCACGCTTATTCCAACACAAGCTGAGAAGAACTAGCAGGTGTTAACCGGTGCTTCAACATGGCCGCAATACCCCACCGGGGTACCTGTTGGCTTATTCCACGCTCCAACAGGCCTCCTCGCAGGCTAGCAACCCTGTACATTACCCCACGCTTATTCCAGTACAAGCTGGGCCGAGCCACCGGGCTACTCCCCGGCCTGCCTCACCGTTGGCAGCAATTTTACCTTGGGAACTTGGGGGACTCGTCCCGACATGGCAGTCCACCGGTCGAGTCCTCACATCATCATCCCATGCACTCGTCCGGGTTCATGGCACGACAACACTTGAGCACAATACCATTAGTATTGCAAACATACTCGTAACTGTCACACGTCATCATTAATAGGTACTCACATCACCACACCTTCTCTGCCCGAACGCCCGGTCACGCCCAATCTTCAATGCGGACTTGGGGAACTGGGCACAGTTGGGTCGGTAACCGTGCTGGTCTGCGGGACAGGAGCAAGACATATTAAGTCCCCATTCAAGATTGTACTTGACCGAGAACTTGGGGGACTTGTTGACAGTAGCCACAGAGGGGATACATAAGCCCACAGACCCGTAGCCAGTACGTCTTTGGCCGGACTGAGGCCCGGAGCAGGATCACCAGCACCTGGACCCGAGGTCCAGCAGTCTACCTTGTGACCAGGGGCCCGGGGACCGGGGACGCCAGCCTGCCGAACAGGCCACCAGAGCTATCCTTTTGTATACGAACAGAAGGAAACCAGTCCCACATCGAAGAGTAAGACCAGACCCCATGCCCGACCACTTATATAAGGGCCTCAACTACCCTCTGTAATAGGTAACTGATCTCTCCAACTGCTTATCATACTTACTTAAGTTATCTATTCATCCCAACTGTACTAACTTAGGCATCATAGAGGAGAAGACCGGCCCGCCCGGTATTCCCCTTAGTTAGCAGGTTCGCAGGAGGAAATCACATCTAGATTCATCAGTTTCTACTAGGCCTACAGGTTTGTGCAGAAACAGGACCCAACCTTGAGAAATATGGAGAAGAAGTATTGGGACAGGTTTTGATTGTATCATAACTGTTGTGTGCTAACCTTATGTATATTGTATGTTTATGTTATGTCAGGAAACATGGATGATGTCCCCGACAAATCTTTTATGAATCATCATTATACACACCGTGACTGCATAACATGAGTAGTTAACTTCATCAATTTTATGAAGACTCACACTATTGGAACCCGTATCTCCCTTGCCCGTGCGCAATTTGCAGAAATGTCCTTATTATAAGGATATCGTAGAGATTTATCATCACTGCATGCACCGTGGTTTGGATCCGACTTACACAGTTTGGCACCTACACGGGGAAGTTTCTGGTTAACCGGCAATGATCAGTCGACGGAGACAGTGGCTTCAAGACAGAGTCGAGGCTTCCAGTGTTGCCGGTCCTTCAGTGATCCCGCCTGTGGAGATTATACAAGATGTATTTCCATACTATCCTGGATACCATGGAGATGCACCGCATAATGTCTTTGAAGAAACTACTGAAGTTCACTTCAATGACATGGTAGATGATGATTATGCTAAGTATGAAAGGCTTTTAAGGGAGTCTCAAACCCCATTGTATGAAGGGAGTGAAGAAACTGTATTAAGTGTCATATTACATGCAATGGAAATTAAAGTTGAAAATGGATGGTCGGATACGAGTATTGATAAATTGTGTGGAAGGTTGCATAAGTTTTTTAAAATGCATAATTTCCCTGTGAGTTATTCGAGAATTAAAAAAATCCTGAAGGATCTTTCCCTTGGATATGAAAAAATTCATGTTTGTGAGTTCAACTATTACCTATTTAGGGGGGCTGCAAATAAAACTCGTAGGACTTGTCCAGTATGTGGTGCTCAAAGATATAAGTCAAATACGGATGACATTCTAAAAAAGGTAATCTGGTATTTCCCTCTCACTCCAAGGTTGAAACGGCTATTTATGTCCCCACACACAACAAAGCATATGCGATGGCATAAGGAGAGGCGACAAGATGAAAGTACACTCTGGCACCCAGCTGATGGAGAAGCATGACAGCATTTTAACAGGACTTTTCCAGGTTTCGACGACATTAAGGGAAGAAATATGCGGCTTGGAGTGGCAACTGATGGTTTCAGTCCATTTGGAACAATGACAACCCAGCATAGTACATGACCCGTGGTTGTGATGCCATATAATCTACCCTCTAATATGTGTATGAGGAAGGAATATAATATGCTGGCCGTGTTGATTCTTGGCCCTAAATCTCCAGGAAAGTGTCTTAGTGTTCTCATTCGTCCATTGATCGACGAGCTCAAAGATTGGTGGGAAAATGGAGTCTCTACTTTTGATAGAGTCGACAATGATGTATTCACGATGAAGGCAGCGGTGATGTGTACTATAAGTGACTTTCCTGGTTTAGGGATGCTTGCGGGCTCAACGGTGAAAGGGTACAAGGCATGTCCAATTTGTCTAGATGAGCTGATGGCGGAGCATATTTGTGGGAGAATTGTTTATGAAGGGCATCAGAAATGGCTCGACGAGAATTCACCAATGCGATCCAGTTTGGCATTTAACGGGAAGCCAGAGTGGAGAAAAAGGCCAGTTCAGAAGAACGGAGATGAAATTTTGGAGGAAATTAGGTCACACAGTTATGCCACTCTTAGCAAGCATCCGGATTTTCATGTCCCTTACTCAGCACACAACAGACAATGTTGGACCCACGAGAGCGTATTCTAGATGCTTCCCTATTCTTGCAATTGAAGGGAAAACCAAGGATGGTCCAAGGGCTCGCGAAGGTTTGGAGAAGAGGAAAATCCGCAAAAGTCAACATCAATCGGAAGATGAAAAGAGGACGGGAAAGGTTCCTCATGCACCCTTTTTAGTTCAAGAGGATCGTCGTCAAGAAGTATTCGAATGGTTTCGCGGTGTTAGGTATCCACTTGGCTATGCGGGAAGTTTGAGAAATAAGGCTAACCGAGAAAAAGTTCTATGGATTGAAGACGCATGATTGCCATATCCTGCTTCAACGTCTTCTTCCAGTGGTTATCCGATGATTTTTACCAAATAACGTCGTGAAGCCATTGATAGCATTGTTAAATTGGTTTCGGAAATTATGTGCTAGGGAGTTGAAGAAGGCATATGTTCAACAGATGGAAGTTGAGATAGTGATGATTCTCTGCAATTTGGAGTTGATTTTTCCTCCACATTTCTTCACCTCTATGGTTCATCTCATAGTTCACCTTCCCGAACAAGTTATGCTTATAGGCCCAGTACATTTTACATGGATGTATCCGACGGAAAGGTATATGCACTAACCAAATATGTTTATTTTTTTTAAAACTAAGTTTACACTAACTTTATATATGCACTAATCATATTCATAATGTTATAGGCAATTAGGTGATTATAAACAGTCAATGAGTAATACACATTACCCGGAGGGGAGTATTGCAGAAAGGTACATATCATGGGAGTCGGTGACGTACTGTAAGTTGTATCTGCAATTAGAAAAACATGAAGAGCTCAATCCCCCAATATGGAATATTAGTTCTGTTTCTCAGTTAGTTCAGCCGTGTATTATGGATACCACCAGAAATATCAGGTTAACAGAGGAGGAAACAGCTGAGGCTCACTGGCAAATTTTGTCGGATACAGAAGAAGCTCAATATTACATGGACGCTCATTTGCAGATGTACATAGCGAAACATGGTGACGAGCGCCCCATGAGGAGGAGTTTCCATCGATGGTTCTTAAAATTTGTACGAAAATTGATTTTTTTTTTTTGTACAAAGATCCTAAACCCTAAATAGTATAAAACTAACACCATCTATTTTTCAGGCCAAGAGAAGAAATGATGCTAAAGACCCAAATTTTAACAGGGCAATATGGTCATTGGCTCGACGTCCGCAATTCACCCGGATTTATGAGGCGTGCTATGTGAATGGTATCAAGTATATCTCATTCGATAGAGATTAAAGGCTCGTCACTCAAAATAGCGGGGTGATGTTAAGCACGAACGTTGGAAACCTGTGCCAACACTTTTATGGTCATCTTGACTATGTAGTCGAGGTATGTTATCCAGACAATTTGTCGGTCGTGTTATTCAAAGTTATATGGCACAACACTACTGACGATCTGGATGTTGAAGAAATTGACACCGTCAAGGTAGATCATGGTCTGATATCAGTGGATACAAACACTAGTTACTATGAGAATCCACCATTTTGTCTTGCTATCAAGGCAAAACAAGTGTTCTACTTGGACGATCCTGCGGCGGGTGGTACTTGGAAGGTGGTGCAAGAAATGTCGCACCGAAATGTATACAGTGTCGAAGTACTGGCAACATAAGATAACAGGTCTCCTTCAGAGAATTAAATCACAGAGCCTTACCAAGAGGACAGAGTAAGTTCAATACAATTTTACCATATTGATGCATCTAATCTCCAACTCGATTTAGAAGTACACGAACAGAATGAAGAATCAAACGGTGAGGAAAAGGAAGATGACAGTGGCAATGAATTTGATGAGGAAGAGGAAGAGGAAGATGAAGACGATGATGGCAGAGACGACGAAGAGGAAGACTACTAGTTAATTATGGTACATGTTGTAATATGATGATGATAATATATATTTAATGTTGTAATTTTGAACAATATTTACAATATTCTACTTTAATAAAAACATATAATTCTAAACATAACTAATCTGTAAAGTTCAATTTAAGCGACGAATATTGACCAAAATTTGTCGCAATAACATTTCAAGCGACGAGTTTTTCCACAGTTCGTCGCTTCAGTTCACCTGAAGAGACGAAGTTGGACCTCACTAGGTTACCCTGTGAGTTGTAACTTCGTCGCTTCAAATAAAATGAAGCGACGAAGTTGTACCTCACTAGGTTACCCTGTGAGTTGTAACTTCATCGGTTCAAATACTCTTAAGCGACGAAGTTTGACCTCACTAGGTTACCCTGTGAGTTGTAACTTTGTCGCTTCAAATATTCTGAAGCAACGAAGTTGGACCTCACTTGGTTACCTTGTGAGTTTCAAATTCGTCGCTTCAGTTTATATGAAGCGACGAAGTTTAAGTTATCGTCGCTAACTTAAATATGAAGCGACGAGGTTTGACAAAGTTCGTCGCTTCATGGTGGCTAAGCGACGATGTTCGTCAATGTTCGTCGCTTTGTATCTGATTATATGAACACAGACTCATCTCCTTCTTCCTCATTAGTGCGATTTCAATTCTAAACTCTTTAAACTCTCAAAAACTTGGATTTCCCTCTCTCTAACCCGAAACCCTAAACAAAACCCCAATCCATTCGATTCAGCCGTAAACCCTAATCCATCTTCACCAAAAACCCCCAAAATCGAAACCCTAATCTCTATCCCTTAATCCCTAAACCCGAAATCCCTTAATTCCAAGCCCTAGAATTCATCAATGGCACCAGGTTCTAGTGCCCAGCAGAGGAAGAAGCAGTTCGAGGCGAGAAGCGAGAGGAAGGCGACCGAAGTTGCAGCGAGATTGGCTGCCGTGGTGGCGGAGACGACGACGAGAGCAGAGGCGGCGGAGACGACGAACTTTGTCAAACCTCGTCGCTTCATATTTAAGTTAGCGACGATAACTTAAACTTCGTCGCTTCATATAAACTGAAGCGACGAATTTGAAACTCACAAGGTAACCAAGTGAGGTCCAACTTCGTCGCTTAAGAGTATTTGAAGCGACGAAGTTACAACTCACAGGGTAACCTAGTGAGGTACAACTTCGTCGCTTCATTTTATTTGAAGCGACGAAGTTACAACTCACAGGGTAACCTAGTGAGGTCCAACTTCGTCTCTTCAGGTGAACTGAAGCGACGAACTGTGGAAAAACTCGTTGCTTGAAATGTTATTGCGACAAATTTTGGTCAATATTCGTCACTTAAATTGAACTTTATAGATTAGTTATGTTTAGAATTATATGTTTTTATTAAAGTAGACGACGACGAGAGCAGAGGCGGCGGAGACGACGACGAGACCAGAGGCGGGGACGCTGGTGGCAATCCCGTCTCTGGAAGAAACCACCCCTTCGGGCTTGAATTCTGCTGCTGGAGGTGGCGCTGACATCGAGAGCGGCGGTGGCAGTGGCGGTGGAGAAGATGACAGAGCTGCCGCTATGGAAGGCGAGGATTGTCCTCCAATAAGCATTAGGACCAAGAGGGGTCCTAAAGAGCTGGGTAATTTCTTGAAAATTTTAGTTTTTTTGATTCTTATTATGTCTACGATTTCAGACCTGCGCACGTTGTTTGTGGTTAGATGAATTGTTTGATAGGTTTGAGTAGCAGGAAAACTTGTGTGGTTCTACTATAAAGTGTTCGAAAGTAATGCTTAATGCTTAATCAATATTTGAGGCATTGACTTCGTTCGAAACATTACTTTCGAAAGTAATGCTTAATCAATATCTACATTAAGCATTAAGCATTAAGGTCACCATAAAGTAGTAAGTTGATATTAGAGCATCAGCAGTGGGGACTTATTTTTCAAACTCAAATTTGGGTCCAAATAAGCCTGAATAGTGATTTGAGTCAATCTGAATAGTGTATAACAAGACTTATTTTTTTGGGTGCTGTAGTGGTACATGACTTATTTTTAGACCTATATTTTTAATTCAATTTTTTAGACTCATATGTAGGTTCAGAACACAATTTTTTTTTTACTCATATTCATACTTGAGTCTTTTATTTATGTTTGATTTAATTTTTAGGCATCTATACATTCATTCCAATTAAGTTTAAAAAAAAATTAATAAACTTAGTTTAAGATAATAGAATTTATTCATCAGACATGAAACATAAAATCAAGAATTTTTATTCATTACAATATAACAAATATCAACGTGAATTACATGTGTTAGTAAACTTGAATATCAACTCAATTTATAATTTGAATATATAATGATATTATCCAACTTCAATAATAACCATTTGAACATGTAAAAGATTATTAGGCATAGTCAGAAATATAGCCGTTGTCTCAATAGGGTTCAGCAAAACAACCTCATTTGGTGGGTCCCAGTTTTGAGTCCAAAGCAAATTTGCTCACACTTTGGGTCAAATTTGATCTAATATTTGGCTCTCCGACTAATTTGGGTCCTTTTTTTTTTCTGACCCACTACAAGGCCTAATTCACTTTTTTGGACCCAAATTTCAAATAAGGACCCAAATATAGGTCCCCACTGCTGATGCTCTTAGTTATCGACTTAGTCTTTTGGATCAATTGATTTATGTCCAGCAAGTTGATAAGGTCCTGCATCTATTGGTTTTGTTCTTGTTATATCAGGGGCCGGGATACAGATAGAGCTAGGGACATTGAAATTACTGTTTGGCTACAACTTTGTTTTGCTTTGTTGTTAAGTTGTTAAATCAAGCACAATCTCTTAAATTGACGAGGTTTAATTAAGCTTTTGGCAGTGGCGGATCCTAGTGTATGCCAGCCCAGCAGCCGCTGGGCAGATTAAAATTGAACCACGTAATATTTTTTTTTTCTGCTGGGTAAGAATTATAGTCCAGAAGTCAAATCCCCAGCCCAACATAATCCCCAGCCCAATATATTTTTTGTCCAAACCCACACCACACCACACAATTTTCAACTCATTTCTCTCTTCTAATCTATTTTTTTCTGGCTCGGCTATCCCATTTAGCCGAGCCATTTCTTTTTATGCCGGGCAAAACCAATAAAAAAAAAAAGAAACGCAACAAATCTATTCAACGAGTAAAAGGAGAGAGACTTTGTTTCGAACTATACCGATTTTCAAGACCGGGGCTATCAACCACTCGGCCATCTCTCCGAAAGAAAATTTCTATTTTCTTTTTATCCCATATTTGATTTTTATTCCACCCTTGCAACACACAACTTGCAACAATAAATAAATAAATAAAAAACCCTTGAAGCCTATCAACTTCTCAAGCACGCCACTTACTGACTTACTCAAGACTCAACTCACTCAAGTTACTTTTTGTTCTGGGTTCAGTCACTGTTTCGTTCCAACTTCAAAATTCCCAAAATCAAAGTTCCCAACTCCCCATTGTTCTACTCTCTTTACTCTTATCATCTTCTCAATTTTTCAAACACAACAAGATTCCACGAAGGTACCTTCTATTCTTTTAATTTTTTCACTATCTTCATTTCTTCAATTTCAGTTCTTCAATTTGTTATTTGTGGTAGTCTCACTAATCTTTACTTGTTAATGGCCTTAATTTTTTTTTGATCTGATGAGTTAAATTTCATGATTGCTTATTTGGATACAACATTAAAATTACGAATTATGAACTATTGTTTTAGCTATCTTGTACATTGATTTGTTATGTGTGAGTAGTGAGCCCAGTTAGTGAGAAAGAAATTATTTTTTTGTGCAGATTGAGTAGTTGATATGCTGATTCTATTTAGGTGTAGCTTTTCTTTTTTCAATCTGAATTCCTGAACAAGATTTACAGGTTTACTCCACTTCTTGAAATGATACATATTACAGACCACAGTCTACAGAGTCATCTCAATTTTGTATTCACTCTAAGTAGTTATGAACTTATGATATCACATAAACTTACCTCATTCATTTCATTATTCAGATTCTTTTCTTCGGTTACTGTACTTTGTTATTGTCATGCTAAGTTGTTGTAAATATGTTCTTATAAACAGGATAGTATAGGATGTCTGATCATCATCCTAAGTCCAAAAGAATGAAAACTCTTTTTTTCATTCTATAAGAAAGATGTCGATAATCAAGCATCAACATCAGTTTCATCAGAGATGCATGTGCCTTGTTCTGATTCTCCTAGTACTTTGCCAGTGAATCAAATGGAAATTCCATTAGAAGTTGAGATAGATTCTCCTCCCCCCATTATTGATGCTCCAAAAAAGTCTCCTGTTGTAGCTGATCCTGGAGTACGTCAGTTGATTTATACATTTCCAGTCAATGAACAAGATCATATTCGAAGGATGTATATCCTTATGGGACCTTGTCAACCCAAGTTAGAAAATTATCCACAGAGTTTTGATGGCCGTGATAATCGCCGATTTCAGTATAGATGGTTTGCATTGTATCCTTGGTTAGAGTATTCAGAAGATATAGATAGAGTGTTCTGCTTTCCTTGTTTTCTTTTTGAGAAAAATCCACCAAGGCATGCTTTATTCACTGTTGAAGGAAGCTGTAATTGGAGTAGAATGTTGGCTGGGAAGAAAGGAATTTGTGTACAACATGCCGGGAAGATGAATTCTGCACATAGCAAGAATGTTCAAAGTTGGAGTAACTTATTGAGAACTTCTCAGAATATTGATAGAGTGATAGACAAACTACCACCGGAAATGATAAGGCAAAACAGGTTGCGTTTGAAGACAACTATAGCAGCTGTGAAGTATCTTGGTAAAGAATGCTTGCCTTTTAGAGGCCATGATGAATCTGCTAACTCGACTAGTAGAGGACATTTCCTTGAGTTGATACGGGGTTTTGCAGATACGAATGAGGAGATTGCAAAAGTTGTCCTTGAAAATGCTCCCAAGCATGCCATGTACATTGCACCATCAATTCAGAAGGAGATCCTCGATATAATTGCTATCAAAATTCGAGATACAATTCGCCAAGAAATAGGAGATGCTAAGTTTTGTATGTTGGTTGATGAATCACTTGATGTATCTAAGAAGGAGCAGATGGCTATCATTCTTAGGTTTGTTGATGAAGACGGGTTTCTTCAAGAAAGGTACTTTGAAATTGTTAGTGTTGAAGATACTACTTCTGCTACTTTGAAGAAAC
Organism: Potentilla sterilis; assembly: GCA_963682095.1. Lineage (NCBI taxonomy): Eukaryota > Viridiplantae > Streptophyta > Magnoliopsida > Rosales > Rosaceae > Potentilla > Potentilla sterilis. Next base: position 25,506,844 of record OY821754.1, read on the forward strand.
ATATATGCAGTGTGCTCTCTAGAAACAATCTCCAAGTGCAAAACATTCGTGGTCAAGGATACGATGGGGCTAGCAACATGCGTGGTGAATTTCATGGATTGAAAACGCTATTCCTTCAGGATTGCCCATATGCCTATTATGTTCACTGCTTTGCTCATCGATTACAGTTAGCTTTGAATGCATGTGCTAAAGATGTTCCTGATATGCAACTGTTTTTTCAAATGCTAAGTTCTATTGTTGGTTTTGTTGGCTCTTCATCCAAGCGTACAAATCTCTTAAAAGATATTCAAGAAGCAGAATTGGCAGAAAGTTTAGCAGATGGAGATCTTGAAACTGGAAGAGGGCTTAACCAGATTCGTAGTTTGAAAAGAGCGGGAGCAACTCGATGGGGTTCTCACTTTGCTTCGGTTAGTACGGTAGTCCATGTGTTTAATGAAACAACTCAACTTCTTCAAAGCATGATGACTGATAAAGAACTCACTGGAAGTGTAAGAGGTGATGCAAAAGGTTTCCTTAAAGCCTTGAGAGCATTTGAGTTTGTGTTTTGTCTGCTACTCACTAACAAAGTCATAGGGATTACTGATTTACTTTCTCAAGCCTTGCAGAAGAAATCACAAGACATTGTTAATGCCATGAATTTGGTTTCAAGTACAAAGGCACTTCTTCAAAAATTGAGGGACGATGGGTGGGATAGTTTTCTCCAAAGTGTTATGGAATTTGGTGAACATCATGGCCTTGAAATGCCTAATATGGATGCAGCTTATTCAATGGGTACTGGTCGTGGTTGTCAACAACATGATGTTGTTACAAATGAACATTATTATCATTTTGACATGTTTAATGTGGTTATTGATGTTCAAATTATGGAGCTAAATGACAGGTTCACTGAACAAGCTATAGAACTACTTATTTTGAGCTCTGCATTGGATCCAAAAAATAAGTTTAGGAAGTTTGACATGGACATGATTTGCAAACTTGCCGAGAAGTTCTATCCCGAAGACTTTGATACATCTGAGGTAATAGCTTTGAGGTTACAGTTAGAGCATTATAAGTATCAAGTAGTTTGTGATAGAGATTTTCAAAAATTATCTTCCCTTACACAATTATGTAGGCGATTAGTTGAAACAGATGTAGCAAAGCTTTTCCCCTTAGTTGATAGATTGATTCGGCTAGTCTTGACACTTCCTGTTTCCACTGCAACTACTGAACGTGCATTCTCAGCTATGAAAATTATAAAAACTAGGCTTAGAAACAAGATGGAAGACGGATATCTTTCGGGTTGTGTGATGCTCCACATTGAAAAGGAATATGTAGCTGGTATTGATTCAGAGGCAGTCATTGATCGTTTCGAGTCTACTGGGGATCGTAGAGCACAATTCAGATAGAACATATTATAATTGTAATGAGTTGATGTGTCAAATACCTCTTTTGATTTACAATTCTTATATTTGTTTTGAATTCTTGATGAATACTATATAAGAATTGTATTTTGGCTTGAGAAAAATATTAACTGTTCTTAGTGAATTTTTTTTCCGCTCACCTAACTTTTTTACTCTAGATCCGCCACTGGCTTTTGGTTGAATAAGCAATTGTTATTCCAAAATTAAGCTTTAGCATCAGAAGCCTTATTTGATGCCACTTGTGAAGCTGAATTTATTTTCTGCTTAGCCTCCCCATACATATTTGCTGTTGCCTCCATGGAATCATAAGCTTTATCCGATGCAATGTCTTTCGCTCTGTTTAGTTTCTCTTTAGCATCATCATAGGCATCAGCTACTTTATGTTTTCCGACTTCAACTCCTTCTGCCATTGTCTCTTGGGCAGCATTACCAGCTCTCTCAGTAGGCAATCTTATCGACTGATCCCAATTGTCACGGTCAAATTACTTCTTTTGTGACTTTCAGCATTACTCTGTCTTTCTGAGCTAACACCACCTTCAACCATCCCAATTGAGCTAACAGCATGTACCCCACCTTTTGCATCAACAGAAACTGAAGCATCATTAACAGAATCTTCCCAAGCATCCATTGGTGTATTCAAATCCCAATTTGCCCTGCATGCTTGCATCTTGGCACCGTGGACTTTCAAATCTGTGTCCTTATTTTTTCATTGGCTTCTGATTTTGTCCTTACTTAAAGACAAACTCAGGGAAACCAGTTCAGAGTTATGGTGACTTGGGTGACTCGCACCAATATCACTCTTTTGGCCTGTCAGAGCTGGAGAAAGGCGTTCCTTCAAAGATAACGATAATGCAGTACTCTCAGCAATAGCAAGCATCTCTTCTTTACATTTCACTACTGCTAACTGTTTCCCATGCACAATATCCTTACTTAAACTACACACAGGAGCTTCAGTTGGTCTCAAAGTCAACTCATTTCTCCCTAACGTAAATGATCCACGCACACTGCTCGTATATATGAAATATTTCTGTTTAGGTGACAATTTCTACAGGGTTTCATAATTATCATTTGGTTATAATTATATTGTATATTTCCATCACATTACTATTATAAGTGTTATGATTTGGTTATGTGAATTTGGTGTTTGTTGACGCTGTAGAGGTTGTTGATATGGCAACGGGAGAGAAGGTGAAGGGGCGGAACTCTGAGAAGCTCAGCATCATCACGGGCACAAAGACCCAGTATTTGAAGATGATGAACAACAACTAGCCTCTGAAGGTTGAGTACGCCGAAGAGCACAACGGTCTGCGCCTCTTGAAGTTGAGGACTTTGATGTCCCGAGATATCGGGAGCGCCGTCCGGAGCAAAGTGCCAATGCTTGCGCCTTCTTTTGCAGAGCTGGATGAAGAGCACCAGGATGCATTGACCACTTATATGGAGGTAAAACATTATTTTAAAATAATTTCGTAAAACCAATTAACATACCACATTATCTACTAATATGTTATTTATGATGATTTTTTTGAATTGTTTTTTACTAGACGCTCTATGACCTCCCTCCCACTTAGACAGGCATGTGAAAATATATCGACGAGACCGCTTCCAAGATTTACAAGGATTGGAAGTACGACTGCCATATACTCACTATGTTGAGGTATCAAAGGCGACGCCGAGAGAGTTCATCCACCGACCTGAGCAGTGCGAGTACTTCAAAGTTTACTTTGAGGACGGCGATTATAAGGTAATGGAAATTAATTACAGGTTTCTGCATTTCATATAATTTCTTAATTCTCATATGAAATTTTTTAATATATATTCGTACGGTTCTTTACAGAGGATGTGTACCCGGAACGCCGCTAACCGGAACAAGGGAAAGGAGAAGGGGTACGTAATCAACCATCACTCTGGCACCACTTCCTACAGCTACCGGGTCGCAGAATGCGCAGGAGAAAGTGGTGAGTGACTTCCCTATTTGCTTGTGATTTCGGTTTTTTTGAATTAAAATATATAATAACCCTAATCTATTGGACTTGTTTTTATTTGCAGGCAGCGGTGAAGAGGAAGATGGATGAGCTGTGTGCTAGCCGAGCGACTGATGAAGCGGACGACAGTCACCTGACAGGCCCAATTCCCGTTCCTGTCGAGGAGCAGATGGCTGTAGTAGAGAAGGAGCTGGGTGGGAAGCCGGGGACGAGGGTCCGAGGTAATTTTTTTTTGCACCTAAATCTTTTACAAGTTTTAGTTTTTAGATTTTAATTTGATTGATGTTTTTCTTTTACCATTTCTAGAGGGCTAGGGGGTGCATTAAGACGCCAGCCAAAACCAAGAGACGGTGCACGCGTGTCCCACAAAGATGACGATTTGAGGAGCAAGCTAGCAGCCGTACATGAAGAGAATGCAGACCTGAAGCGGCGTATGACACAGATGGAGGCTACCGTCCGAGCTTTCATGGCGGTCCAAGACAATCCGGGTGACAATGTCGCCACAACAGCTCCAGTCGCCGATATATCCTCATGTGCTTCATTACGTATCCCCGATGATGACCTTGATTAGGACCCCTTTTTTTTTCTTTGTACATTATTGTAGCTTGTTGGATATTGTAGTACATTCCCGAAGCTTATCGTACATTGTAATTATGTAACATATTGTAGCTTTGAATGAAATTTACGTATTTATAAAATGTAATTTGTGTTATGTTGGATGTGTTATATGTGATTTGAATGCAGGTTTTGTGTTATTTGACCGATTTTGAAATTGGTTCAAAACTGACCAGAAATCTGTTTTTCTAATCTGTAACTCTGCAAGAAGCGACGAACATTGTCCAATATTCGTCGCATCAAAATCCTAGCGACGATCAAACTTCGTCGCTTCGATGTTTTCATCCCATGTTTTCTTCTCTGTAACATGACATTAAGCGACCTATTTAGAATCAAAGTTTGTCGCTACAGATGATAAGCGACGACCCAAACTTCGTCGCATAACATTCCAAGGGACGACTCAAAATTCATCGCTCGCGGTTGAGCGACGAACTTTGGTTTCGTCGCTTAAAATATCTATACGACGACTTTTGCGTCAATGTTCGTCGCGTGGAATCGAAGTGACGAGATTGAAGCGACGACTTGTTGTCGCTTCGGTAATGAAGCGACGCATACAAAGCTGAAGCGACGACAAAAACTTGTCGCTTCGGTTGTTTGGTGGACTAGTGTTAACCCGTTATTGGTTCAGACTAAACCTAGCAGCACTTGTCTTTTTCTTTGAGCTGAGTTGTGCTGCTGTACGTGCTATTTCATATCAATGTTGGTTAGTTTTCTTGTATGCTGTTATAGAATGGCTCTGATATGAAATCACAAATAGAAATGCATGAAGATGCTGGATGAGCTTAAGAACTTAGGATGTCCACCCCGTGAGAATTGGTCTCTGACAAATTTACTTTCTTTCTCCTTCCAACAACCGTCTATCTCCGTTAACTGCTTCAAAGCTTGATTTGTTAAAAATTCCACGTGTCATAATTGGATTTGTTTTGGTCAGATAGAGCTAACAAAGCCTGGTCGAGTAAGTTCTTTCCTTAATTCACCATAACTAGTCATAGCCCCCCCCCCCCCCCCCCCCAACACCAAAAAAAAAAATTAACTCCATGAGTATGATGGAGAAAAAGGATTCCAGGGAATCATTTTATTTCTGATCACACAAACAATCATATTTGTGAAAACTGCAAAGTATTAATTAAAAATAAATTTAAGGAAAAATGCAAGTGCGCGTAATAAAACTGGAATATTCTTCAGAATTATACTCTCATTTACAAATTCGATGATAAATTTTACTGTTATTGTGGTAAATTGAGTAATTATTTGGATAATTATAGTTTCGTTATTGTAATTACTTCACTTACGATATATTTACAAGTTTATGAAAAATGATTAATTATCTGTAAATATATAAAACACATGTTGTAAATTTATTGTCAATATTGTAAATTTAGTGTAAAAAATAGTAAATTTGATTCAGTTAGTTGTAAATTAAGAATATGATATATATTAAGGTATTGTATACGACCTCAAAAAAATTTGATAGACAAAGTTGAAACTGTCAATAGTTAAAAGTTGTGATCTACATTCTACAGTATAGCCGCGCTAGTGATGAAATTCCCAACCAAAGAAATCAATGCTTCAGGTTAGAAGAAAAATAAATCGTCTTTGCTAGCTAAAATTTAGCCCAGTCAGACTTGAAATCCTGGTTCCATCCTTGCTTCTGGACGTCAGGAAGTAATTGAAATCGTTTGATATCGTTTTCCATTTTTGTGAGCAGACAAAAAGCCCAGGTGGCTCTTTCGGAAGGTCTTGTGGAGTTTTACTGTACGTCTGTATATGTACATGTTTTCACAATCTTAGCTTCAATCAACTAGCTCAAAAAGATGTACTGCCTGAGAATGTTTTGTGCTTGCAATACACCAATAAGCGCCATATTTTTATGCTACTTCGCTGGATGCTGGTAAACATTGTTCACTTTCTGCAAAACTGTCTTTCCCTTGGCCTTGGAGCTAACTATGTTCTTCCTTTTCTTCTGTATCAGAAAATTTATATTACAAAACAAAACGGAGGCGCACGGGCAACTACGACTTAGACTTTCTCGATCGGAATCATAGCGAATATATGAGCCGGTACATTGTCGACCAAATATGAAAACCAGTCCTACTCATGCTTGCGATATATAGCATGAAGTTAGCTTCACGAAAGACATGAACGAAACGAAATGGTCGGAAATACTGTAGCTTCCGTCGACTCTTTAATTCTGGACCAACAGTACCATATTTGTAGGTTTTTATAGTTGATCAAATTCATTGCCCTCTGTTGGTGGGGAAGAGGTGTTGAACAGAAATGGAATAAGACTCCCAAACTAAGCAAAGGAACACCAAGTCGGCAACAACATAACAGCCGGAATAAGTGGATACAATACTTCATTTATGCAATCTTAATTAAATAATGTGGTTCGACACTTCGATCGAGAAGGGAGAAAATTACTTGGATGGTTTTGTAACAGTTTCCAAACCAAATTGTAAATAGTAGAGAAAGGAAGATCAGATTGGCCTGGTGGAAGTTGAATACTACTAAATGCCATATATTCATTCCCAACGTACACCATTCTTCTTTATGAGAAATTGCATCCCCTAGATCAAACATTATTTCATGCACTCCATTATCCGGTGGTGGATTTTCTTCAATAAACTACACCTTTTACGTATCTATGTCGCATATCTATGTGCGCGCAATCTAACCTGCATAAATTTCATTTATATTGTAAGACCACATTGGTCATTGTCTCATATCTGTTCTCCAATATGAAACATATATAGATATAGGGCTCATCTCTTTGTTTTCTGCTTGCTGTCACACTTCAGTTATTAACCTCTTCTGCCATGTATATTTCACTCCCTCAGTTCATATAGAAATATAGTTCTAGACGGACACATTCTGAATTTCTGAATTTCTCATCAGTGCATGAACCAACCACTTAAATAAGGTCATGTGTCGTTTCTTTGACGGGAAATTTTTCCAGGTCTTCCTGTCAGTTTTGAAAATCCCACCTTTTATCTGCATCAATCATTCAATCTTTATCTCCACCTTCCTCATCGATAAAAAGAAAGAAAAAAATTATGTACTTCACCCACCATTGGAAAAACATCTTTATCTTCACCTAACACCACCTATGATCTGTTTACTTTCTCGTTGTCCCTTGGCTCTACCATTGTAAATATCAATCCACCAGCTATCTGTTCTACAACCTCACAAGTCATAGCATCATCCACCATATATATGTCCCATAAGCTTAATATATAGTCCGTCTCTATCTCTAGAAGTTTTTTGTTTCGATACAACATGAATTCCAACAGTAATTGCAAGTTTGCAACAAAATTTTTGTCTCTAAGGTTAAATTTTATTAGAGATTCTTCAGTTCTTCTGTACGTTTCATGTCACACATGCATATATAGGGTTACCAATTCATGCTAACAATCCAAAACATATTCACAATTTGAACCACTTAAAGTTTTCTTACGTACAGTACCGTACCGAACACAATTCATTCAGAAGATTATTTAGCAGATCGATACAAAACAAAAATCCGAAATCGATGAAGCCGAGCCCGGCCTTCGGTCGACATTGGACCAAATCATAGTCTCATAGAAAGCAAGTTTTGATGTGAATGTTTAGATGAAGAAGAAGTGAAAAGCGATTTGATTTTACCAGAAGAACTGAAGGTGAGAAATTAGGGCAGTGCAGGGATGTAGATGCAGAAACAAAAAAAAAAAAAACCATTCTGCAGAAAAATTGAATGTGAAGATCAGCAATGGCAGAGGACCTAATGACAGAGGACCACGTGAGCCTGCTTGCATGGTGCAAGTCCTCCCAGAGAGAAAGCAGGTGGCACTCATTGAATCGCCTTCAATGCATAGTTTGCTTACTGCTTTTGCTAAGCTGGCCTCTCAGTTAATACACGTACGTACTCAAACTTACCCTATCAACTTAACTCACTTCATCGGGTATGTTTGGTGCAGCTGGCATTTACAGAAAAACTGGCTTATGTTTTTTTTTTTAAAATAAGCTACTGAAAAGCAAAATGGATGAGTGTTTGATAAATTGACTTTTTTAGGTGCTGTTTGGTGGAAAAGACATTAGCAAAGTGTTTGGTAAACAAAGCTGGTTTGTGCTTTTTGTATGTAAATGACCAATTTAGACATGAAAGAAATTTTAACTTTAATTGAATGGTAATACCGTTTAATTTGAAATTTTATGGCTAATTGAACGTGTTCTAGGAAATCTCAGATTTACATTTATTTCTCGTAGAATAAGTTCTCAGTACGTGGCTTTAGCGTTCGTCTAATAGTCCTGAAAAATTCATAAACGGATTCCAATCAAAAGAAAAAAAAACCCAGAAATTCTTCTGCCGACAAGCCCTTCGTCGGAAGAAAGAAAAAAAACTTCTCAGGGCCCCAAGTTCTGCCGACAACATTTTGTCAAAAAAACCAAAGTTAAAGCCTACCGACGACCTGTTTGTCGGCAAATAATGAATATGCTCAAGGCACCCAGATATTTGCTCTGGGCACCCATGCGATCGTCTCCCTCGCTGGCGTCCTTTCTCATCGCTGGTCGAGCCTCCTCTGACGCCTCCCCACCGCGAAGCTGCTCAACCTCTATGCGGTCCGTCTGGCTAGCAACCCGTCAGCCCATCGAATCCGTTGTTGGTTCCCTCATCGGCAACCCTCTCTCGATTGGCGCTGCAGTAGCCGAGCCCAGCGCCGCCCTCTAGCTCGACGGCGGTCTCCAACCCTCCACGACGACTCCTCGAGGTGGGTGGGGAGGACGGAGTCGAGGGAGAAGGAGGAGCGATGGCGGCGAGTTGCTCGACAATGCCTCGAGGTGGGTGGGCAGGACGGAGTCGGAGAGGTGGTGGTGGGAGAAATGATTGGTTATCGATCCGACCCCTACAGAGAGTGAGGGCAGCTCTGGCATTTTGAAAAATTCATTTAGCTACAGTTCTCCCGCTACAGTGCGGAAGCAGAATCCGGCTTCCAAAAGGAGGCTACCCCCTCTTTCTAATTTTAAGGAAAAAAAGTATGGGCTTCTTCCGGTCAGGGACCAAAAGTTATTTTACCAAACAACAGATGCTGCTGTGCTTATAAGCAGGGGAGTAAAAAAGCCCCCCCTAAACGCAACCTTAGTAGTGCAAGAACTAAGAGACCCATTGAGGACTGTGATTCCCAAAAGGTATGTGCCTGACTTCATCTTCAACCCTTATATATACCGCCCTGTTTCTATCTTTATGTACTCCTCCAAGGTTTAGCTTGATATCTATATGTATCCGGCTCTTGTTTTCAGTTGAGTGCAATGAAGATGGAGTTAATCGACGCGCTCATCCTTGTTTTGGGGGCCGTGTTTCTCCGGTTATGGTGGCGCTTCTGCTCCTTCACGAGCAAAGGAAAGAAGAACCTTCCGCCAGGACCAACAGGCTGGCCGGTGGTGGGAAACCTGATCCAAGTCATCCTCGAGGGTCGACCCTTCATCTTTGTAGTACGCGATTTACGCAAAAAATATGGACCAATCTTCACCATGCAAATGGGACAGCGACAACTCATCATCATCACCAGCTCCGACCTCATCCACGAAGGCCTCGTCCAGCGTAGTGCCGAGTTCGCCAGCCGTCCCTCCGACTCTCCCATCCGACTCATCTTCAGCGTCGGAAAATGTGCTATCAACTCCGCTCACTACGGCCCTCTCTGGCGCACCCTCCGCCGCAACTTCGTGACTGAGCTTATAAACCCTACCAGGATCCGCCAGTGCAGCTGGATCCGTAACTGGGCGCTGGAGATTCATATGAAGCGCCTCATGTCCGAAGCCACAGAGCGCGGCTCCGTCGAGGTGATGAGCAACTGCAGACTCACTATCTGCAGCGTACTCATCTGCCTCTGCTTCGGAGCGAAGATCTCCGAGGAGAGAATCAAAGTCATTGAGAGTATTCTCAAGGATGTCATGATGGCAACTACACCAAAGCTCCCCGACTTCCTGCCGCTGCTGACTCCGCTGTTCCGACGGCAGGTGAAGGAGGGTAAAAAGCTAAGGAACAAGCAGTTGGAGTGTCTGGTTCCGCTCATAAGAAACCGAAAGGCTTTTATCGACGGCGGCGGTGTTGTGAACGAAGAGATGGTGAGTCCAAGTGGTGCTGCGTACATTGACTCTCTGTTTGGGCTTGACGTGCCCGGAAGGGGTAAGCTGGGAGAGGAAGAGCTCGTCACTCTCGTCTCGGAAATCATTAACGCCGGGACTGATACAAGTGCTACCACGACTGAGTGGGCTTTACTTCATTTGGTAATGAACCAGGAGATTCAAGAGAAGCTGTACAAGGAGATTATCGACACTGTTGGCAAAGATGGGGTGGTCACCGAGAGTGACGTGGAGAAAATGGCCTATCTCACTGCGGTGGTTAAAGAGACTTTCCGGCGACACCCGCCGAGTCACTTCCTCCTCTCTCATGCAGCGGTGAAGGAAACGGAGCTCGGTGGCTACACCATTCCGGCTGATGCAAGCGTCGAGTTTTACACTGCATGGGTGACAGAGGATCCGAATATGTGGAAGGATCCGGCGGAGTTCCGACCCGAGAGGTTCTTGGATGGAGATGGAGTTGACGTGGACATTACTGGTACAAAAGGAGTGAAGATGGTGCCATTTGGAGCCGGGCGGCGGATTTGTCCGGCATGGACGTTGGGGACTTTGCACATAAACTTGCTGCTGGCTAGAATGGTGCAGGCCTTCAAGTGGTTGCCGGTTCCGGGTTCCCCACCCGACCCGACTGAGACCTTTGCCTTCACTGTTGTCATGAAGAACCCTCTCAAGGCTGTGATTGTCCCTAGGGCACTGTTCAACTAATTACCTAGTTTGGCTCTTAGCTTATTAATCTTGTTGAATTAATTATGTTCTAAGTTTAACTATGGTTGATCTGTACTTACGTATTAAGTTTAATGTGGTGATTATTGCTAATTGACTTGTTTGTGATAGATTATTAATCGTTGTTCGTGACGATGATAGTGATGTTCTTTCAAAACCATATATTGCTTGGACCTGTGTTTTACTTCCACATGCTCTCTGCATTACTAGCTACTACCTTAATTTGGTTGGGCGTTAATATTTGTGGGGTATGGTGACTTTGGGTAAAGAAATGGGGCCGGTTAACATTTGTATTGTGCCTTCAATTCCTAGCAACGTACTGAAGAAGATGTTTCTATTTTCATGAAAGAACCAAGATAGAAAATTAAGATGAAAAGGAGATTAGAATGCAAAATTTCTAGGGAAATCTGCACCTAACTTATTTGACAACAACAAGCCAGGCATTGAAAGCATAAAGGTAATCGAAAGACAGCGATCCCAAATTTTGTTTCCAGCTAAATAAATGACCATTTTCAGTAACATAGTTCTGCTAACAGTTGCACTTCTCTAAAGAAATGTTGGAAGTTGATATCATGAGTACAATTTGAGGCGAGCTAGGTTTAAGTCTTAAAAATTAGTTCGATTAGCCAAGGAGATGCAATTTTGCGGGTAGTAGCTCGAATAGGGATTTGATGAGAGCCATAATTATGTTAAATGTGTATGAAATCTTTGTTAATTTGATTAGTTGCATGCTTGATTAAGACCAATACTTCACATGATGAGCATAACCAATGTAACTGCGCGCCTGAAGCTAACAGGGAGAGTTTGAGTCTATTTGAAATGCCAAAACATCTCCAACTACTCAACCATATATTGCCTTTATCTTGCCAAAACATCTCCAACCCCAACCCGAGGCGAAAGAGAACATTTCTCTGATCTTGCAGTTTTGGGAAAATGACTTGTCGTTTTATTATATGGTCTTCTAATTTCTAAAAGGGTAAATTCCTACTATTCTACCTTATGTATAGTCAATTGGACACTTTGGTACCTAGAGTTCCAAAGAGGACAGTTTGGTACCTGAACTTAAGTTTTATGAGACATTTTAGTACTTATGTTGATTTTTCTAATTAAACTGAGGGTAAAATTGACATTTGGGTATAATTTCATAAAAAAAAAAAAAAAAAAACATGAGTTTTATGGGTATTTATAAATTAAATTTTCAAATAAATTTTTATTTATAAAATAAAATTAAAATAACACTATTGGCTATCACATTGGTATCTATAATTTTTTATTTCTTCTAAGAGAAAATAAATATGAATTTATTTTTTGAGTTATGTTGATGATGAAAATAATTAGATTTATGATTAAGAAATCTGATATTCGTAATTTGAACAACCACCAGAATGTTTTTCGTTGATTATAGGGAAAATAGACTGAACAATGTCTCACTTTTTTTATTTTCTAACTTTCGATATCTCGCATTTCTAAAACTTTAAAATGGTGTCTCACATTTTAACTTTGACTTAACCTTAGTACCTAGAGCCGTTAAATCCTTAACGGAGCTTGTTATGTTGCCATTTCTTACCAATATACCCTTTTTCCTAAATAATACTGAAATTATTATTATTTTGTATTTTTTCTTTTTACTTACTTACTTACTTGCTTACTAAAACTTAATTACTTACCAATTTTAAGATTTAGCCTTCAACATGTCAATTTTTGTTGTCAAAAATATATTTGTTTAAGATCTGCAATCTGCTTTTCTAGAATATAGACACCTTTTGTAAATCTAAAAATTAAATTCCAATAACATATCCTATTTCTATTAAGCTTTTCCCTAAAGTTTTTTAATATTCTTAATTTTTCTCGTTTTTCTTTTAAGTCTTGTTCAGTTTCTCTAATATTTAATAAATAAATTAATCTCTGAGAGAAAATAATTAATGACTAAATTAATTGTTTACTTTCGAGTATAGAGGATAGATTATATATTTGTAGTCTGCTAAATAAACAAATTCATGGGCCCACCACGCTCCGTCAAAATGTAAAATAAAGAAAATTTAAGAAAAACAGAAAATAATGATATTCTTGTCTTTTTCACAGTATTAACAGAATATTCTAACGGAATATTATTTACTAACATTTCTAGACACCAATCTTCTATCTGAGTAAGACTTTGAGACACTGTTTTGATATTTTACAAAGTTAAGACACTAAAGGTTAGAATGGCTAAAAGGTCAGACATCATTTGGTCAATTAACCCTTGATTATATATAGCTTCGCGGATTAGTCTAGTGAGTGTTCACATCACCATGATTAAATTTCTTAAACATAATATTTACTTATGTTTTCATTATGACCCAAAAACACTAATTTAAACTTAAAAACATTAATTTGAACTCATAAACTCTTTATTTTGTTTTAGTTTTAGCAATATATACTTAAAAGTCAACATAAGTACTAAAATTTCTCACAAAACCTAACTTCATGTATCAAACTGTCCTCTTTGAAACTCTAAGTACCAAAGTGTCCAGTTGACCATACATGAGGTATCATAGGAGGAATTTACCCTTTTCAAAATGTCTTTTTGGTTTCTCTCTTGATAGTGCTATAGATTCAACAACGGTTTACAATGGGCTAGCACTTAAGTGACTTAAACATCTCTAGCAGTAGCATCTATCAAATGGCTATATTTAGTTGAAATTTTGATTTTTAGCAATCGATTTAACAATGTTGCTCTTGAAATAATTGTTAAATATTAGGTTTTAGCAAATCGTATACTGACACGTGTGAAGTGAATATTTAACTATTTCTTTAGCAATGCTTGAGACAATTGACAAATCTAGTAAAAAAAAAAATTCTATTTAAAAGAGGATCTAAGGGTTTCACACCTACCCCTTGTCGTGACTCGAACTCAGGATCTAATAGTCTACTTCCTAGGTAATGGGGCTCTTTTACCACTTGAGCTAACTCATTTCGTCATGACAAATCTAGTAATTCTTTTTAGCAACTTTTAACATTTCTGCTTGAGCTCAAATTTATCTCAAAAATTGACAAATAGTTAGAAAATTTCAAATTAGCAATACTGCTGTAGATGTTCAACGATTGCATTTGGCAGTTGTTGGTAGAATAGGTTGGCTGCTTTTGCCGCTCTCTTGTGCTCCTCTTGTATATTGGGGTATGAAGTTCCTAATTTTATTTTCGTTAACTAATTAGATCTTCATTCCTTCCCCTAAATAAATGTAGTATGATGTTATTCACACATTTTTATCTATTTTCTTCATATCAAATAAACAACTGATATACTACAATTAATAAATGTAGTATGATGTTATTCACACATTTTATCTATTTTCTTCTTATTATCAAATAAACAACTGATATACTACAATTAGTTCAAACTCACTACCTACCGTCATAAAAGAGAGACATGTCACTATACCAAACAGTACACAAAAGAGAGACATGTCACTATATATACCAAACAGTACGGGCAAGGGTGTAGTTACATGGCCTTGAGAGGGGTCACTTGACCTGCTCACCTTGTTGACAAACTCCAATACGCAGTTTGGATAAGGATCCTCTCCTAATCTTTTCTTTCACCTTACTTTTCTTACCTTCCATCTAATGGCTCACAATCTCTTGTTCTTTTCTTTTACACTTGTGAGCCATTAGATGGAAAGTAATGAAGGTAAGGTGAAAGAAAATGTTAGAAGAGGATCCGAATCCACGTAGTTTTTGCTTGTTTGTATGAGTTTAAATCAATTAAAAAGTTTGTGCGAACTAACTTATGACACCTTATTTTAAGAAATAAATGTGTTTCTTTTGATTTCACTACAAAAATTAATTCAGTTAACGACGGCGGCTCGCTGTGGCCAAAAGCAAAATTGCCGTGGCAAATGACCATTGGTGACGGCGTGGCTACGGCAACTGGCCCGTCACCAATGGTGGCGTGGCGAATACCTTTAGTGACGGCAACTGACCCGTCACCAAGCCATTTTGCAACGGCATAAGCGTCGCAGCATCGCCATCGCTCACTTGGCCACGACATCCAGCGACGAAAAATACCGTAGGGAAATAACATTTTGCTACGGCATTTGTCGTTGTTGAAATTTTTAAACAAATAACTTCAATAAAAAATAAATTATTTACTACGGCACTTGCCGTCGTTAGATTTGCGTTAAATTTAAACAACTTAGATAAATTTAAATCCTTGCTACGGCATTTGCCGTAGTAAAATCTGAATTTTCCCACCAATTTGAATTTTTCCGCCAAATCAATTCTCCAACCAATTTTGAAATTTCATTTGCGACGGGTGCACATCCGTCACAAGAACAAGCTTATGCATTGTTTGCGACGGCTTTTTTCCGTCGCATCTTTCATTTTACTAGAAAAAAAATTTGACTGAACAAATTGAACCCATTCCAAATAACTTGTAAATGCACCAGATATATTTCAATCTACAACAATCCATAACCAACAGATTGAACACAATCAACATTTATATAAATATAACCAACAATGTCAATTGTACATTATAAACCAAACTAACCCTAAACAAGTCCACAACAACTAAAAAAAAAGGTGCTGAACCATGTACATAATGGCCAGCCAAGTAAAGCAATGTAGCAAGTATACCAAGTAAAGAATGTACCCAACTAACATGAAAGTGGGAAGGCTAAACCACAACTTGAAGAAAAACTTGATAAACTAGCAATATGACCATTTAAACTTGCAGTTGTTGTTGGCAGCAGTTATGTCACAATGAGGTGTGCGTAGCTGTGGCAATTTCACTGATATTGCTAATGCAACTATGCCTTGTACATACAATAAGACTTTATTATATAAACATCATCAGTAATCTTTGATAAATTGAGAGCTAAAAATTGGAAAAGTACTCACCAATGTGTGTATTGAAGCAAAGATTGCATTGGTCTTGTATCTGCCAAGAAAGGAATCGGCAAAGAAGCCTTGTTGACAGTAGCCACAGAGGGGCTACATAAGCCCACAGACCCGCAGCCTGTACATCCGGGGCCGGACTAAGGCCCGGAGCAGGATCACCAACACCCGGACCCGAGGTCCAGCAGTCTACCTTTGACCAGGGGATCGGGGACGCCAGCCTGCCGAACAGGCCACCAGAGCTGTCCTTTTGTATACGAACAGAAGGAAACCAGTCCCACATCGAAGAGTAAGACCAGACCTCACGCCCGACCACCTATATAAGGGCCTCAACTACCCTCTTTAATAAGTAAGTGATCTCTCCAACTGCTTATCACTCTTGCTTAAGTTATCTATTCATCCCAACTGTACTAACTTAGGCATCGGAGAGGAGAAGACCGGCCCACCCGATATTCCCCTTAGTTAGCAGGTTCGCAGGAGGAGATCACATCTTGATTCATCAGTTTCCACTAGGCCCACAGGTTTGTGCAGAAATAATTGGCGCCGTCTGTGGGAAGCTTGTATAAAAGTCATGTAGGCATCACCAAATGACAGAAAGTTCAGAAGCGGGGCAGGAAAGAAATACAACGGAGGGTCAGCGGGTCGCACTAGAGCAAGTGCTCATCTCCACCCCGGTCGCTGTACGGGAGCGGCGCAGCGACCAGGGCAACCACGACGACGACAGCTATGGGGGGCCAAGCGGCACGCCGGGGGCATGCAACGATAGCGCGCGCGGGAAAGGCCTTGTGGAAGGCGACCAACCAACGCACCGGGGCTTTTCGCTGACATTCTTGGACGATCCGAGCGACAAAGAGGAGAGTCTGCTCGGTGACAGCGACCGGGACACCACGTACAGCCCCGACCGGCACGATATGGCGGGGGAGATACGGGCGATGAGGGTAGAAGTCGGTTGCCTGCGCGGGGAGAGCGACCGGGATAGAGCAAAATCCAATGCTCGGTATGAGGAAATAGAGACGGTAAACGCTGCCCTGGAAAGAGGACAGCAGCGCAACGCCGCTATGGCAAGGGCCCGTACACCCGCGCCAGGCCAACCTCAGCGCCTTGAGGCGGGACAGTCATCGGGAGGAAGGTCCAGCGACCACAGGAGGGCGGAGTCCCTGGGAGGCGTGGTCTTGCCAATAAGCACGCCGGCACCCCCGCAGTCGTACGCTTCATTCGAGGATGAAGTCGTGACCCCGACCGCGCGGGCACTACAGGTACTCACCGACTATGTGTCGGATCTAAAGGCCCAAATGGAGGCCAACGAGAGAAGGGCGGCGCGGCCGATGGAAGGCGCACGATTCAACGAACGCATGGGCCCCTTTTCGCACCGGGTTCTGGAATTAGGGAGGTCTAGTAACCAGAAATCTCTAAAGCTCACGTACTCGGGATCCGGCTGCCCATACCAACATTTGGATAGTTTCTGGTCCCAAACGTGCGCCAAGGGCTATTCCGATGCAGTGTGCTGCAACATATTCCATGAAACCCTGTCTGGAGAGGCGCTCAGCTGGTTGTATGAGCTCCCGGCAAACTCCATCGAGGCTTTTGAACAACTGGCCGACCGGTTCGTAGGCCGCTTCATCCTGCGGGTCGAAGGAGCCCGGACATCGACCATCCTCTTCAACTGCAGACAGGCACATGACGAGGAGCTGAGAAAGTTTGTCAACCGCTGGCAAACGGCGACGGCCAGGGTTCGGAACCTCGACAAGGGCATCGCCGAGATGGCGTTCAAACAAGGGCTTCGGCCAGGAAAATTTTCCTACGCCGTGCGGGTGGAACTCCCGCAGGGTTATGACGAGCTAATGGTGATGGCCATCAGGCATGCTCAGGCGGATCATGAAACGTATGGGCAACACCTGTTGAAGAAAAAGCGGGAGGAGAACCCCCCGGCCAGCCGAGAAAACAAGGCCAGCCAGCGGAGCGAGAACCGGGGCGCCCAACCAAGCAGACCCGACAGAAGTTGGGGGAACCAACAGCAGCAGAAGCCCTAACATGACAAACCCCAGGGCGAGCACAAGCCGACGCAGTACCGGCAAGAACGCCCCCTGGCGATCATGCCAGCAGAACGTCAAGAGGTCTTCATCACTCTAACCTCTTCATACAAGGACATCTTGCACGAGAACGGGAACATCATTCCCCCACCGCCGAGGAGCAAGTACCCAAAGGGGAAACTTACCCAGGCGCGAACAGGCAAGTACTGCTCCTACCACGATGAAGCTACCCACCGGACGCACAATTGCTTCGCCCTCAAGACAGCGGTGGAGGGTTTGGTTAACAGCGGTCAGCTTCAGCGGTATATAGGGGAAAGGATAGCAGATCCCGACCGGGAGCAGGGCCAGGGCTGGTAAGCACGCCCGGACCCAACAAAGGGTTAGGTGCTAGAAATTTCAAGCAGTTAGTTTGGCATATCAACGGTTCAACCAACGTAACATCATAAGATATGTATGCCAACTATTTTGAGAGAAATCCAAGGAATTCCACCGGTGTAAAAATGTATATCCAAAGCGTATAATACAAAAAAAAAAAAAACCGTTCCGGCGGATTTAAAAAAAAAAAAAAAAGAGCAAAAATCTTAAGGAGCCGCGTCTCCCTCCTCAGCGGGCATCCCGCCAGCTTCCCCAGATGGAGCCACCACATCCTCTCTAACGGGTTCAAATGATCGAAGCCCGCCTTCCCCTTCTAGCTGCTCCTCTTCTGCCAGCTGCCCATCAGCATCGTCGTCGGCCCCCGCCTTCGGCATTCGTGAGGTATCCAGGTACCCCTTCTCTTCCCACTCCACGTAGGCATCGGCTATACCCGACTCCCTAGCCTTTTCCAGGAGTTCAAGAAACTGGTCACTATATTGATATTTCTGGATAACCCGCTGGAAAAGCTCTGGGTCCTCTTCTCCAGCCGCAGCCGCAGCGGCGGCGCGCATAGCGGCAGCTCCCACCTGGAGCTCATCCACTCTGGCCTCCAGCTCGGCCCTCTCCTCCTCAGCCCGCTCCTTCTCCTCCTTGAGGCTCTGGACCTGGCCTTCTAGCTTGGCCACCTGTTTCTTGGCCCTCTCCTCCAGCCTGACCTTCTCCCGCTCAAGCCTGGACTTCTCAACTTCCAGGCGCTCACGGGCTCCTGTCAGAGTGGCCACCTGCCTCTTCAACTCTGACAACTCCTCACTCGGGTCCGGCTGGTACAGATTGTACAATAGCTACAGAAAAACAGGGAGCCGATTAAGCAAACAACAAAAATAACGAAACCCGACAGAAGTTATGAGTTGTGCCGTGGCACCAAGCAATTCTTACCCGGAGAACCGACTCCTTGCTCTTCTGGTGATTCTCCCCCGACAAGGCTCCAGCGGCCCCAGGCTTATCTAGACCAAGGCCAGCCACGTCTGCGCCAGATTCCGGACGAAGGGACTCTCCGGACCTCCCCTCTATTCCTCCGCAGGAGCAGGGATACTCTGCTGACCGACAGAATTTGAGGCAGCAGCGGCCTTGTCCCCAGCGGAACTCGTCGCACCACTGGCCAACTTGAGCCGTTTCGCCAAGTTCTCACCAGACGACCGGCCAGTCGGCGTCACCAGCGCGGAGGGAGGAACGTCCATGATCCTCCACCTCTTCTCACCCAGGTCGGCTGGTGAAGAAGATTGTGCGCCTGTCCGAGAGACCCTGGTGATAAGCGGGACCTATCCCGGTCGGTACGGAATCCTGTTCGTCCCACCAGGAACCTTTGGTGGTCCCCCGGTGGTCTTGCCCTTTCCAGGTCCCGCCTTGGACGCAGCGGGGTGAGTCTTCACACGCCTTAGGGTATAGGCGTCGTCCGCAATGTCCAAGGCCATCGGTTCGGCATGAACGGTAAGCCGGCCAGACTCCTCATCCACCGAGGTCCGTGAAACGGCCTCCCCTTTCTCCTTCAACCTCGAGACAAGGTCTTCACCTTCCATGGATAGTGTGTTACCGGGCTTGACGACCGTCCGGGAAGATGCACATGCAGAACAAACAAAGGGTTAGTATCAACTCAGTCAGCGGGAACGTCACTACTAAAACCCTGCTACGCACCGGGATCCCGCCCGAGACAGCAGTACTCTAACACCTCCCGCCGTATGAAGTTGTAGGAGCTTCGCTCAAGATCGTCCTAGCACCCGAGTATCGTCATAATCCTATCTCGCTCCAACTCGGACAGTACGAACGATTGGTCACCAAGGGGCTGGAATGCACCAGGAACCCGGTACATCCTCCTCCTTTTCTGCCACCTCCCACCCACCATCACCACCTTCTTCCTCCAGTTATTGTCCACCACTACCAGATCGGACAGAATAGCCGACGGAAAAAATTTCGTCTACTATTCAAAATTTTCGTCGGGTATTCCTTCTACCGACGAAAATTTCGTCGGCTATTTTTCGTCGATAAAACGGCGTCGGTAATACCCAAAGCCGACGACAATAACGAAATCGTCGGCCATTTTCACATATGTCCGAAGAAATAACGAAATCGTTGGCCATTATCACCGACGAAAATACATTTCGTCGACCAAACCTTGGCATAATGCCCGACGAAATTTCATCGGATATTTTCACATATGGCCGACGACATCGTAAAATATAGCCGACGATCTCTTCTGTTTCGTTGGTTATTTGTTCTGAAATATAGCCGACGAAAATGTCAATTTCGTCGGAATATATTCATATTTTAATATATATTAATTAGTTATAGCCGACGAAATCGTCACTATTTAACATAGACCACCGACGAAATACTGTCATTTTTGTCGGTTATAACAGTTATAGCCGACGAAATTTGGTAAAATCGTCGGCTATAGTAGTGATAGCCGGCGAAATAATGTCAATATCGTCGGCTGTTCTTACATTTTGGGGAAAAAAATTAAATTAATTTCTAAAATACCATTCCAAGCAACCTGCAATTCACAATGACAATCCAACAAGAAACATGTTTTTCATTAATTATTTAATTTGTTCCATCCCTAAACCCTAAACCCTAATCCTGGCCAGCATCCTGCTGTCCATCATGCTCGTCATCCTGCTGAATGAACTCGGGAGCTCTCGGCATTCGAGGTTCATCTAACGGCTCAAACGGGGGTGGGGGTTCAAGGCCTTGTTGTTGTGCCGCGAACATAGCATACCACCAGTTTTGTTGGCTGGCGTAGTTCTGTCGCCGAATTGTCTCGCATTCAGCATGCCAACGCTCCATTTCCATATGATACTGCTGTGTTCTCTGGAACTGGGCCGCCAATATCTGCATTTCCCCTTTCATCTGTTGGGTGTCCCCGCCTCCCCTCTTTTGAGCTCCCTTAGTGGTCTTCAGGACCCCTATTCCAGAACTTCCCAAACCCCGGCAGTAGTAGTCGTTTGACCGTTTTGGAAAGGCTGCGTCGAATATCCTCGCTTTTGTTTGAACATTCGATCGGTCGACCTGGCTCAGGGCTTCTTGCAGATCTTCCTCTGAAATGTTCGGTTGTGTCTCCTGAACTACTTCCTGCAACACTTCTTCTTCGGCCCGGTTCACCCTCTCCTAATTGAACGGGAAAAAAAATATAATTAATATTCTAACGACTTACAAGCTCTTCTGTCGCTAATGGATAAGCCTTCTTGAACGTCTCTACGTACGGGTTGCTTAAAGGATGATCTCTAAGCGCCTCCTCCTGATATTGTGAAAATGGCCTAGAACCACCATGATGGGGGGTTGTGTTACGGCGGCGGTTCGCAGAGTTTATCCGAGACCGTTCCTTCAAACAAATAATAAAATATTAGAAAAATACATAAAAAAATATTAGTGTAATAATTTTAAAATAATTAAACTAATAATTAAAATATTAACAAAATAAACATTTATAGTTAAGTTTAGTATTTACCTGCATAACTGGGTTGTTGAAGTCTACTGTCTTCAACCAACGCCACTCGTACTCCCTGAACATGAACTCTCTTAGAGTACCCATACGACCATATTTGTCGTATTCGGTAAAGTGGGTACGGAGCTCGTTCTTCCACTCTTTGAACCTACGGAAAAAACAAAAGTGCATTAGAAATATTATTAATATCATAAAATATTTCAAATTATAAGATGAGGAATTCCCAACGTACCTCGAGTTCTGCATCGCGTACGCCCAAGCCTGCTTGTGTTCGGCAATCTCGAAGTATGCCTGAAAGATAATATTTTATTAGTTTTAAAATTATAACAATACCGAAAATTATTAAATATTACGATAAAGAAATTAAGTTTTTTTAAATTACTCACCGACGCCGCGTTGTTGACCTCCCTCTTGATCTCTTCCGGTACATCAGCCCACCGTGTCCACAACATAAGGACTCAATCCCTAATTAGTACTCCCACGCAACCCGCGTATTCGCGGCGTTTTTTCCCCTGAACATCCTGATTAGGGGGTTTGTTGATCTGGATCCTCCCCCTGGTCTCAACACTTTTCCTGAGCGTATCAAAACATATGACACCTCTCGTATTCCTGCTTGAACTGCTAGCGGCGGTCCCTGTCACATAAACGACGATTGGTTAATAAAATTAAATATTAGTGCGTTAATTTTAATAAAACATTTAATTAATAAAATCAAATGTTACCTGAACTCGATGACGGGGGTCTAGTAGATACTTGATGAATCCACCTCTATCTCCTGCAATCCTGCTCACTAAGGAGAATACCGGGCGGGCCGGCCTTCACCTCTCCGATGCCTAAGTTAGTATAGTTGGAATGTATATAACTAAGGCACGTATGTAAGCGGGGAGAGAGACGAGTTACCTCATAAAGAAGGTAGTTGGGGCCCATATATAGGTGGTTGGGGGTAAGGACTGGCCTTACTCTTCGATGTGGGACTGATTCCCTTCTGCTTATACTTTCTGAAGCCCTCTTAGGCAGGCTGGCGCCCCCGGTCCCTGGGTTCCTGGAGGCAGGATAGAGTGCCAGGCCCCGAGGCCGGGTGCTGATGATCCGGTCCCGACCCTTGGGCCGGCCTCTGGTGCGCTTGCCGCGGGTCTGTGGGCCTGCTGTAGCCTCTCTGCGGCTACTGTCAACAAGTCCCCCAAGTTCCCGGTCAAGTGCAATCTTGAATGGGGACTTAAATCTGTCTTGCTCTTGTCCCGCAGACCCGCGGGGTTACCAATCTACCGGTGCTCAGTCCCCCAAGTCCGCGTTGAAGATTGGGCGTGACCGAGGTGAGTACCTGTTACCGATGGGAAGCAATAGTTTATAAGCACTCTTGCAATATAAGCAGCAATATGACTAAGTGTGGTGTTATGGGCATGGAGCCAAGATGATAATGATGATGTCATGATGCCATGATGCCATGCAACAGACGGGTGCATGGAATGATAATGAGGCGTTGAAATCCGCCATGCAAGAGATTTATGCATGGGATGATAGTGAGGCGTTGAAATCCGCCATGCAAGAGATTTATGCACGGGATGATAATGAGGCGTTGAAATCCACCATGCAAGGACTGTGCACAGAATTTCGGCCGGGCACTCTGCCCTATCGGTACGAAGCGGAGCTTCACTAGGCTTCAACTGGCCGATCTGCCGAAACGGGATTCACTGAGCCTCTACCGGGCTATCTGCCGAAACGGGATTCACTGAGCCTCTACCGGGCTATCTGCCGAAACGGGATTCACTGAGCCTTTACCGGGCTATCGTTTCCCATTGCTAGGCTGCAGGGAGATTACCCTGGTATTGCGGCCTGTTTGAAGCACCGGTGAACACTTGCTAGTTCTTCTCAGCTTATATTGAATAAGCGTTGAGGTAAAGGGGTGGCATTGAGGTGACAAAGCTCGCCATGTAGCCCCATGTTTGATCGCCTTTCAATGCGATGCAGGGTTTTTATCCTGCTGGACAAGCGTGCATGGGTTAGATGCAGACTCGCCCGGGTGTATAAAGCCCGCCGGTCGAATATTTTCGACCGGTGTCAGCCATGGTATTGGGCGGAACTCGACCGTTGGCGAACATCATGCCATCTCCGGACGAGTGCCCCAGTGAAGTGCCATGGGCCAGGTGCATTATGTTCCTGGTAGGGGGGCGGCGTTGAGGTGACAAAGCTCGCCCTGCGTCCCCCTGTTGCCGCAGCTAGTGCGATGCAGGGTTTTTATCCTGCTGGACAAGCGTACATGGGTTAGATGTAAACTCACCCGGGTGTATAAAGCCCAAGCCGGTCGAATGTTCTCATGACCGGGGTCAGCCATGGTATTGGGCGGAACTCGACGGTTGGCGGACATCATGCCATCTCCGGACGAGTCCCCCAGTGAAGTGCCATGGTGCCGGGTGGAGCCTATTCCCGGAATGTGTTCTGGAGCCGGTTGAATGCGTCGAAACCGGTGAGCGGAACTCGACCGGGCGTCCTGCCATATCGAGACGAGTTCCCCCAAAAGAGATGCGACTGGACAGACCTCGACCGTTGTCCGGACGTCATTGCATATCCGGACGAGGTCTCCAGTAATATATGATAAAGAAGCCATGCAGCCGGTTGAATGATCATAACCGCGAACTGCCATGGTGCCGGGCGGAGCTCGACCGGGCGGCCAGCCGTATTGAGCTGAGGCTTCATACCCGGATGGGTGCTCTCCAAGCGGTTGGATGATCATAACCGCAAGAGAGGTCTTCGAGAAATGCAGCGAAGATTGTGGTGCAAGCGTGGAATCTGGGGAAGTGGGAGAGCCTGACTCCTTGATTCCCGTTCCTACCTTCCTGCCGTCAGGGTGTGGGACAAATGGCTGACATGCATTTAAGGAGGAAGTCCATCAATCCCGTCAGCTTATGATGGCGTGGGGAGGTTACCAACGCTGGGACACGTGCCACTGCGGGGCGGTCTTGAGATGGAGGGCCTGGATTCGCAGGCTTTTGAGTTGCTCTGATTACTTGTTTTGGAGGGATTTCGATTGCCTAGGGTATTGGTCCCCTCTATAAAAAGGCCTGTTCTTCTCTTCTTTCTGCTGTTGCTTCTTACTTTAGAGAGACTGAGATAAAAGGAGAAATCCGGCGACCACTCTGAGCCTTTCTTGCCTCACGAGATCTGTTTTCTTTGAACGCTCCCTAACATTGCGCGCTGCTTTCCGCGGGCCGATTGTCCTCGGTTGAGCATACTAATCGGTAAGTTTGTTTTCTTTGCCCCATCGTTATTCTTGTTTCTGGGTTTGTTGTTTTGCCTTGGGGGGGGAGGGATCTCTGCCGTTGACGGAACTGCTTTGCGGCGAACTTGGGGAGAGGCCGCAGAAGGCGTTGTTGTACCTGCAGCTGACAAGCGCTAGGGTTTTGTGTTCTTCCCCTAGGTTAAGATGACGTCTTCAGGTTCTGACCGGGTTTCCGAAACGGCTGTCAGAGGTCCCCTCATGGATGATGCGCAGAGGCTGGACGACTGGCTGAGTTCGGAATCTCCGGAGACTGAAGTTGCTGACTGCTCCGGGAGCAGGGTTTCTACTCCGTCCTCGGCTTCGTCTTCCGGGGCTGAATCTTCTAAGACCGAAATACCGCGCGGGGTGCGATTTGCAGATGCTCCGGTTGTGAGCTACACCATGGGGAAACGCTGTAGTGTGCGATGAACCGGAGGAGAGCATGACCCCGGAAGAGATTGAGGAATTGCGGGAAGCGTGGGATATCCCAGATACTATTCTGCTGCGGCCCTTGAACCCTGGAGAGTCAGCCTGCAACCCGGAAAAAGGTTGGGTTGCTGCACATCCGGACCAGTTCCGGCATGGACTGTCGTTCCTGCTGCCAGACTACATGCAGTACATGCTCAGTGCGCTGCAAGTGTCACCCGCTCAGCTTCCTGGGCTCCAGTGGAGACGACTACTGAGCCTCGGCTGCTTGTACGAGTTCTCTGGGATGAACATTCCCACGGTGAACGAGTTCCGGGCCCTGTACAGGCTGTCGTACTCCCGGAAGCAGGGGTCCCGTGGTTGCCTGTCCTTCAACAGCCGGAAGCCTCCACCGATCGTCACCAATGTGCCTTCATGGGTGGATAACAGCTGGAGGAAGAAAGTGGTGATGGTGGGCGGGAAGTGGCAGGCGAGGAATAGAATGTACTGTGTTCCTGGCGCCTTCCAACCCATTGGTGACCAGTCGTATGAATTATCGGACCTGGAGCGCGAGAGGATTTCGACCATAGCCGGGTGCTGGGACGATCTGGAAAATTTCTCTAATGCAAAGACAAGAGCTAAAAGTGCTTTTTCTGTAGTGGAATAATTTAATTGAGCATCATTAAATGTTCTAGAAGCATAATAAATAGCATGGGGCTTCTTGTCTTGCGCTCCAACTGCGTAGTCAGAGGCGTCACACATGAGTGGAAGGGACCAGTCAGGGGGGGGCAGTGGTGAGCAACTCCTTAAGCTTCTCGAAAGCAGCCTTGCATTCCTCATCAAAGACAAAGGCAACGTCCTTTTGCAAGAGTTTTCAAAAGGGTCTTGAGATTTTGGAGAAGTCCTTGATAAAGCGTCTGTAGAAACCTGCATGTCCAAGAAAAGATCTCCCTGGGTAAGTATCTAATGGAATCTACCTTAGCCTTATCAACTTCTATATATACGAAAGAATGTGCCCTAAAACTATGCCTTGTGATTTAAACAGTAACTTTGTATCTCAATTGGTTTTATTTGGTTGATTATTGGGGGTCAGTAATATATTATTGGTGACAGGACCCGAACCAGATTTCACCCCGAAACCCGGATCAGAACCTGCGGGGACCACCTTAAGAGAGATTTTACCACAAAATCGGCAAGACCTCTCTTAAAATGGACAACCCACACCTGTCAAAAACACAAACACTTCTAAAGCCAGATCCATCCTCAACACCTGGAGCCACCTGCTCCCCAAATCACAACAACCGCCGCAAAAAAAACACAAAAGTAAAAATCACTTTTAAAACATCTACAATTTATCAGAGCATTCTACAGAAAGTAACTAAGGATACAAAATCAAAAGATAAAGGATCAAAAGATCCTACCGAGTGGAAGCAAAACTGACGCTGACTATGCCTCGACCTGAGTATTTTTGACCTCGACTACTAGTCTGCACACTGGGCATTTTAAAATGAAGGGCCCAGGGGAAAGTAATTTAAAAAAACGTTAGAGTGAGTGGATAAAAATAAAATAATTTAAAAACTAATGCTTTTAGTTAAAGACATTTTATCACTTTCCCACCTTTTCATATTAATCGGAAATCACAATGCATGCATATGTATAAATAAACGTATCACGTTATATGAAAATTTTTATTAAAGCAGTTCAGCCTCGCTGACAACTCAAATAAACAAAACTCATTTGTTTATATATAATACATATAAAATCATAACCATTTGAAAATCAACTTATAAAACATCTTGACCAATCTCTTTGGTCATATGAAATCTCAATTCCACTGGTTCGGGAATCTATAAAATACCGAAAGCCTCATAGAGGAAATATTCCCGAAACTAGATAATATAAAAATATAGAAATCTTAATTCACTGCTTCGGGAATCTATCAAAAGCTGAAAGTCTCATAAGTGAAATATTCTCGAAGCCACATCGTATAATCGTATAAATACCTCAATCACGTCATATAATAATATAAAAATCTCAATCGAATGATGCGGGAATTTATTAAAAGCTGAAAGTCTCACAGAGGAAATATTCCCGCCATCACAGTGAAAAACATCCTCATGACCAAATCCCATTGGCCATGCAACAGGGGAAAGTCTTCCCACCATAAATAACTGGAACCTCGTCAGGCTCCGGGTCCGAGAGTCCTATTGACTCCCCCCGTGTCCAAGTCTACTACCTAGACACGTCACCGCCTCAATATATACCACCCTACGTCGACCACCGAGCGTGAATCTGACCTATATGGTCAAGTCGTCACCTCGCGTGGGATGAGGCCTCGCTAGCTAGCATAAATGTAATAATACCGTGGACCCTCGTATGGTGTAAATCCGAAAACAAATCATAAACCCTTTCCCCTTATATATAACAATCTGTACGATCCCCGACCGTACGTCTGAGGCTCATATATATATATATAATCACATAAACTCGTAGCCTCAAAGAATATAGCAATGAATCCCCGGCAACTCAACATGTCGTAAAATCAAAATACCCGGCAAATCACCATGCCGTAAAAATCAAATCAAATATACGTAAATCCATCGACATGCCTCGCATGTGAGAAAAATCATAAATAATAAAATTAACAAAATCCCCGGAATTTCATTCCGGTCTACGGAATAACATACTCAAAATTTTTCGAAAATATAAAACCGCATGGAAATCTGATTTCCCAAGGAAATAGCAAAAATCCAATGTAAATATCATTTTTATCACTAAACATAACCATAAATTTTTCCTTTCCTCATATAATCTTTCATACTTTAAAATCATTTAATCAAAATAAATCTCATTTTTAAAAGAAATTTTCATTCCAATAAAATAATCATGCATGCATTTGTTTTAAAAATAAAAATCCACTCACAGTCTTTCCGAGCTGGTAGCCGTTTCGGCTCTCGTTCCGTCGAGTACCCTCTCGACCTGTCACATGGGCGAAATCGTAAATTTCTAAACCTCGGAAAACAAATATAAAACCTAAACCACGGACGTCCTCGCTCGTCCGAAAACTCCTAATTTTTCCTTTTCAGTTATCGGTATAGGAGTTACGCTTTAATACCGATAATCAACGTCCGAATTTACTCAGGACACCCACTCCGTGTCCGATTAATTCTTTTCATAATTATTCCGTCGTAAAATCCTTTTAATTAGCTTTTACCCTTTTTACGGTAAGTCAACAGTAAAAGTGAAAGTCAAACCGTAATTTTGGAAGTCAACAGTAAATGGTCAAAGTCAAAACTACTATTTACCATTTACCATTTACTGTTTAACTTCTACTTTTACTATTTATTTTTACTGTTTTACCGTTTACTTTTCACCTTTTACCGTTTTACCTTTTCACTATTTACCATAACACTGTTCATCTTCTTCCTCAAACCGCCGGCAGCCGCAGCGCCGCCGCCGGCCGCCGCCGCCAGCTCCGCCACCGGAGGTAAAAACACCTCCAATTCAACCCAAATTCACCCAACATCATCGCCACCACCTCGGGAACTCGTCCCCGCCGCCA
Source organism: Potentilla sterilis (assembly GCA_963682095.1). Taxonomy (NCBI): domain Eukaryota; kingdom Viridiplantae; phylum Streptophyta; class Magnoliopsida; order Rosales; family Rosaceae; genus Potentilla; species Potentilla sterilis. The sequence continues at coordinate 25,535,662 of OY821754.1, forward strand.
AAAACAGCCCCAGCCGCCGCATACGGCGGCCGGCACAGCGGCAGTACTGTTCAACCTCCAATTCTCTCTTAATTCAACCAATTCAACATCAAATTACACCCAATCAACTCCAATCATCGTCCTAAATCCTATTCTAACCTCCAATTTCACCAATAACATCAAAATCAAAATCCCCAAACTTGAACTCAAAAAAACCCTAGAAATTCAACTTTGAATTTCTACTTACCGGGGTCGATTCGAGTCAAATCCTTCCATGGGATTGCTGTAGAGACCGAGACCTTCGTTTTCCTCCTTGGAATCGGACCAAACTGTGGCCGGAAGAGGGAGAACAATCCGATCGGAGGCGATCGGACTCGGGCTTCGCACGGCCTAACGGTGGCGAACGACGCCACGCCGCTGCCACCATCGGGACGAGCACACCGAGCCGGTCCGAACGTGACCGGTGCGCCGGCCCAGTTCGGCCGGAGGCCGATCCGGATCGGGGGAGAGGAGAGAGAAAGAGGAAGAGAAAAGAAAAGAAAAAGAAAAAAGAAAGAAAAAAGGAATATGCCGTTTCGGGAAGATTCCCCGCGGCTATTTATACTCGTCCAAAATCGGACAATTTCCGATTTTAGATCAGAACTTTTTCATACCAACTCCAAATAAATCGTGCCGCGTGTCCACGAACTCGTTTCGACGACTTCTATTTCATCGTCAAATAAAATCCTCGGTCAGGTCAACTTATTTAGAAGTCAACCTTGTGAATTTTTCCGAATCGTAACAATCCCCGAGGAGTAAAAGTACTCGTAACACCGTAAAAAGTTAATTCCAGATTCGGGTCGTATCAATTGGGGGTCAATATTCGGTTATTGGGGGTCAGTAATCGATTATTTGGGGTCAATAATCTATTATTAGGGGGTCAGTAATCGGTTACTGACCCCCAATAATCGATTATTGGGGGTCAGTAAACATGAAAATGAATGCTAATCCTTCCGTTTTTGTTCCTTTACAGAAGCAACAACTGAAAACATCAAACAACAAACCAGAAGCATTGAAGGAGCAGAGAGCACATCAGTTGCCAAGAGTGCAATGCAAGCCACAAAAATGTGCACTGCACCAATTTTATGTTTTGATGAAAGATTTCAAGGAAAAAGTACCACAAGAATCTTGGTATCTGCTCCAACAGACATGTTTCTGGGATATGATTGCAGCTTTCAAAGATGGTAAGATTGAAGACTTTCAAGTCCGAAAAAAAGAATCAGATTTGGAGATCATATTGAAGCAATTCGACAAGAAGAACAAGGTGTTCAAATTCGGACAAAAAGAGAAGCCGATCAAAGTTGAGGAAGTGCATCAGCTGTTTCACATCACCAAGGAGGGGTTGGATTTCGAAGACGTGGGCAATGCCAAGAAGAAAACATCTGCAATTTTCACGCGAGAGAAAACCAATGACACCATAAAACGAACACAGATAGAGTCGGCGCTGAGGGATGAGCTCAAGAAAAAGAAGATGGATCCGAAGAAGATTGCATCAATCATAATAATGTACTTGTTTGCAGTCTTCTTCTTCAGCAAAACAGGGACACATCTTGATTGGGAGCTAATTACAATATGTGAAGACTTGGAGAATATAGATAGATACAACTGGTCCAAAATGGTGATCGACTTCCTACTTGATGGAATTGCAAAGTACACTCAGGAAAGGCCTCAAACGTACAATGGCTGCACACTACTGATCATATATTGGTTCCTTGAATACACAAGGGCGCGTCCGTACATTAGAGAGAAAATGTATGAGAAATCGACATTCATTCGATGGTCAACCATGCAAGTGTTGAATGAGCAAGAGTGGTTATCAAACCCAAAAATGACAGAGGTAATAACCATTAACTTTAGTGCATATATAGTTTACCTTAAAAAAATGTGTATTAACCGTTATTTATGACTATGTCAGGAACTGTTCAAGCATGGACCATATATAGCGCGGACCTGCTTTGTAGACGAGGACAGTAGAAAAGATGATCAATATAATAATCCAAGCTTCAATGAATGGGTAAGATTGCTATGATTTAGTAGGTAGTATCATATCCTGCTAAATTGTTTGGGATGTGCGTAAATGATTACAGTGTTTAAGTCAGCAGGAAATGAGTATAATTGATTACTGACCCCCACTAATTGATTATTGACCCCCAGTAATCGTTTAGTGACCCCCAATAATCGATTATTAGGGGTCAGTAATCAATTACTGGGGGTCAGTAATCTTTGGGCAGGAACTTGAAATTTGTATCTAATTACTGAGGTTGCAGGTTCCTCAAGCAAGCAAAGCGGAAGAAGAGCGAAACGCTGTGCTGAATGCTAAAATGAGAGCACTTCTGCAAGAGTTGGAAGGGAGGGCAGCAGAAACAGACTTGAAAGAGCCGCTTAACAGGCTAACAAATGTAAATGAAGAACTCTTGAGGCAGAATGGTGATTTGTTACGGATGGTCAAAAAAGGCGACATGCAAATCAAGCGACTAGAAGAAGATAAGAAGATTTTGGAGAAGACTATCCATGAATTAAGAATGAAGTTCCGCAATGAAAAGAGCACAGCCGACAGTCCTAGTCCGGATATGCAAATCGTGGTTTACAATGAAAAGAAACAAGAGTATCCGGATGAGGATCAGAACAATGAAATGGGAGAAGGTCGTGACGAAGGAAGAAGAGTAGAGGATGAAGCTGAACATGTAGAAGAACCGGATGTGGTGATGGAGAACACACAAGATTACGGTTCATTAGGTTCATTAGATTTAGACACTCTGGCACATGTGGTGGATGAAGCTGTGAGGAGTAATTTGGAAAGGTCAGAGATTCAGAGAGAGGAGACAAACACGAAGGTGAGGGAATATTACTCATGGTTTAGTGCAATATAATGTTTTACTGACCCCCAATAATCACAATTTTACTGATGGTCAGTAATAATTTGTTTTGTGCTAGATGATATATTTTGCTGACATTAACTTAACATGTAGACAAACATTACCAGTGAGAAGGTGGCCATCTTCATTGAACAAAATTAGGAAGAAATAGATAAATCGATTGCAGCATTTTTACAAGGTGAAGAAGAAGACCAAAGGGAACCAAAGAAGAAAACTGCTAACCCACATTCAATAGAGAGCAACGTGAAGGTGAATAAGAGGAAGGCAGAAAAAAAGCCACAAGAGGACTTTGAGTACCCAGCCAAAAAAGCACCAAAGATTCAGAAGCCCAAGAATAGTATAGTTCTTGAAAATGTGAAATGCGAGACGGCAACATGGAAAAATCTTGATGAGAATGTGGCACGACACTATCAGTCTTGGTTCAATGAAAACAAAGGGGACACAAATAGGTAATCGGATCAATTATTAGTTTTTTTTTTGTTTTTACTTACTGAGATTGAAAATTAATTGTTTTTTTTTTTTGTTAAACAGCCCTAACTACTGGAATACTAAGGACTGCTTGGTTGCAATAACTAGGGAGGATTTGACGAGAATCATTAAAGAGGGAGACGTCATCATAGAAGTGAGACATCTTACTGACCCCTAGTAACATTATCTAATCGTGGTTATTGACCCCAGTAACATTCATATTTATATGTTTACAGCCAATGAAGGTGTATCTCCATATGGTGAAACAAAAGCTGAAAGCGAATCCTAATTCTATTCCAGTGGCATTTCTAGGGTTTGACGCAGCGGTAAGCATTTGAAGTTAAATATTCTGCAAAACACTCATATTTTTTCGCTTTACTAATCTTGTTGGTGAAATATATAGCATTTTGTATTGGCTAATGCCGCTAAGGAAAGAGAATACAGAGAAGGGGGAGAACAAGGTGAGTTCGAAGGCTATAGATTGGAGGTCGAAACCCAATTTATAGAACCATTGTGGTCAATATTCTCTAAGCAGAAAGTCTTCATTCCTATCCACCACCACAAACATCATCACTTCTCGTTGATGATCATAGACAACGAGAAGAAATGCTTAAGGCACATGAACCCCTCGACACCAAAAAAGGCCGACCACGCGGATCACTATGCTACTAAGGATGCAGAAACAGTGGTGAGTATTTTAATGTCACATTTATTAATTTTTTGAATAGTGGTTAGTATGGAATCCCTTGTTTTAATTAAAACCAACCTACAGGCGAAAGAGATAAGGCGGTTCGTTAGAGATGTGAACCTTTCAAATCAGTTCCCTGATAGTCAGGACCCGGAAGAATATAGAGAAAAAATTGTGCGCATTGATAGGGGTGCCCTGGTTGAGGAGAATGTAATAATGACGGAAAAGGAGAAGGAGACAAGAAGATGGATTCTTGACAATCATTTTACCGAACAATCGTACAAGTTAATTTTTGACTTCAAATGCCCGCAGCAAGATAAAACATCGTAAGTAGCTTTAAATTACAGTTATCTAATGATTACTCATATATAGTCAAATTGTCATATGTGAAGAAACTTGTATGGTCTTTGTTATATGGTTTCAATTGAAATGTTTGGGATGTGAGAAAATGCTTACAGGAAGTCAGCATGATGTAAGTATAATGAATTTTTAGGATTACTGGGGGTCAGTAATCGATTACTGGGGGTCAGTAATAGATTATTTTTGTTCAGTACTGTAATTACTCATGTGGTTTTTGGATTGAAAGAAGATATTTTTGTGCATATCTGACTGCGGACTGTTCGTGCTTCACATGATGGAGGAATTAGCAATGGGCAGAAAACCAACGAAGGCTGGTGGAAACAACATGAGGAAAAGAATGCTGGAGATGTTTATGAACATAAACATTCAAGATAATATAGAATAGTTTCAATGGAGATGATTAGTATCCCTTAGTACAATTTGCAGTATATTAAGACCTTCTTTATTTTTATTTTGAACCCCTTTTGCAATTGTCAATTGTCATCTTTGAAGAAACTGTTATTATCTTTGTTATATGCTTTCATTTGAATTGTTTGGCATGTGAGAAAATGCTTACAGGAAGTCAGTAGGAAGTTAGTATGTGGAATTCTTGGGGTTCAGTAATCGATTATTGGGGGTCAGTAATCGATTACTGGGGGTCAGTAATCATGATTATCGGGGACCTGTACTCGATTACTTAGGGACAATAATCATAGTGATGATGGTCAGTAACCTCATTAGTCGGAGTTAGTTAGTAAACATATTTTTGGAATCTTGTATGATCTATATGGTATGATGCTACTTAGTTACATTTAAAAAAGGAAAAATAGAGCAACATATGTAAAAGAATCAAGTGCAAATCATTATGAACATGATTCATTCCAAGCAAATCTTAAAATATGAAAATTGATGAAAAAATTGTATAGAATATCGACAATATTTCCTTCCCAAAACGTATTACTGACAAACACTTAAATCGATTACTGACCCCCAAGAATCAAGATTACAGACCCGTGGTAAGATTATAACAAAGATAGTAAACAAAATCTCCTGGCAAAAAAGGGTGACAAACAACCAAACAACTAGCCCGGCAGAGGTTCCGTGCAGGTGAGCTTGTTATAATTACCCATTTTGTGACAACGACCACACTGTATCACCTTCTTATTGTTCTCTCCAGCAGACTTTATTCGCTTCACTTTAGGCCTCCCAGCTGGCCTCTTGCAAGAAGGAGGTAATATAAGCTCATCACTATAATCCGAAAAACAAGCATCAACATTGCTCACAGGATGAATGGGAAAACTGTAGCTCTTCCTATAAGTATCGACATGGAAATACTTATCAAAAACATTTATCAGGTCCCAAAAATAACTAATAATCATGAGTATTGACACACACTAACAAAAAATATACCTATCAATTAAGTCGTAAACATTCAAAGAAGCATATTGTATTGCCGAAAGACCATGAGGACAAGGAAAGCAATTGATTTGCCACTTTACACAAGAACACGAATGCTCATTAATGTTGACACTGTAAGAATATTTATCATTCCTAACCTGCACATAACAACTAGAGGTCAGTAAACAAAAAATTATATGGGCCAATAACTAATAGATAGCCAACGAGAACGATTTACTCGAAATTATACATATATACAATTAAGCAAAACAGCAACACAAATGGCAAAAAAAAAAAATTGTTATTGGGGCACATTTCGTGTTAGAACAGTACCTCATATACACCACTTTGAGAAGAAATCACTCTATAATTTCGACTCTTCTCCATCTCAGTCTTAAGATGAGTCTCCATCTTTGGTGTTAGTTGTATTGTCCAACTTTCTGCATTTGCACTCCTCTCAGCCATCTGACTCATCTCTCTTAAGCGGGTTTGATCTAGCATAGCATAAGGAGGCATCAACCGCTCTACAGAAATCCACTTATTAAACGATTCAGCTATGTCATTGGCCATTATTCCATAATGGCAGCCCTTAAAAAATGCTCTACACCAATGTTCCAAGGGGATATCATTAATGAAACTGTTAATAATCTCTGCACCACCCTCCTCTCTAAGTTCTGCCAATTTATGGTAAAACTGCTTCTCCGTTGAAGAATAAGCAACCTCACAAAACTTACCAATAACTTTATCAATCACCACACCATGACCCTTACCAGCATATCTACGGGTCAGATTATAGGTCAAATGCTTGAAACAATAGAGATGAGGATTTCCAGTAAACACAATATCAAAAGCTTTCAAGAGTCCATTACCTCGATCACTAATGAAAGTAATAACTCTTCCTTGAGGTTCTAACAAATTCTTCAAGTGTTTGAAAAAAAATAACCAATTGAATTCGGTCTCTGAGTCACAAATACATAGGGCCAATGGAAAAAAACCTGTCAAAACAACAAATAAAATCGTCAGTTATACGGGGTCAGTAATCTATTATTGGGGGTCAGTAATCGATTATTGGGGATAATTAATCGATTATTGGGGGTCAGTAATTATTTTACTAGGGGTCAGTAAGCGCTTAAGCAGTACCTTTATTCCCATTTCTTCCGGTGGCTGATAGGATCTGTCCCTTGTATATACTCTTACCAAATGTACCATCCACATATAAAACAGGGAGGCAGTACTTGAACCCCTCAACTTGCCCACCGTAAGCAACAAAAACTCTTTCAAACTTATTAGTGCCCTCATCAACTTCAAGAACAAAAGAAGATCCAGGATTACTGTCCAAAACCACATCTCTATACCAACTAAGCATGTTAAAAGAAGCAGCATCAGATCCATAAAGCTTCTCCATAGCCTTTCTTTTCGCAGTCAAAGCAACTTTGTAACTGATATGAAAACCATAGGCAGACTTAAGCTTGTTGATGATATCACCCGGCTTCAAACCAAGATTATAGCTAACATCAGTTTCAATCAAACTCATAACTATCTTAGACCCAAGCTGCCTATGCTTTTGGGTTCTAAGAACCCCTTTACAATTGTGCACATTATTTAGCCCTCTAATGTAAAAGCAACTATTGATAGATGAAACAGCACCATGGACAAACCATTTGCACTTCTCAATACTATGATTTTCACATACTGTATGAACATAGATAGAATCATTGCTAACTAATATTACGCAAAAGCCACATCTCACTGCATATTTTCTCAAATTGTCACGAAAATCATCAATATTTATAAATTTTTGGCCTTCATTAGTAATTAGAGAGCTCCACTCATCAGACAAATAAGACTTCTTCAGCCCATCTCTGAATGGCTCACACAGAAAATCATTTTCATCAATTACGGCAGACACACTATCCTCCAATGACAACAATCCTGAACCACAACCACTTCCAAACTCTTTCACAACAGAAACATCAACAAGTTCCATCTTATATATCCTAGCACAACAAAACAGTATCTTCAAATCTTCCTCGCTATCCAAATAAATCACAGCACAAGAAGGAGAAGAATAATGAAGACGAAATTTATCACTAGCACGGAACCTAAATCGTCGACGAATAGTAATACACAAATCAGAAAAAGTAATGTACTCATTGAGTGAATGATGAAAACCCTCTCCAGAACATATAAATTGAGCAAGCAATAAATGAGCCATGTTCCTGCATTGAATAGAATGATTAAAAATAATTGAAATTAATGTCCGTCAGTAACAAATACAAGCAGTACTTACCAAAACCAAAAACAACATTACTGACCCCAGTAACATATTACTGGGGGTTAGTAACAGATTACTGGGGGTCAGTAACCGATTACTGGGGGTCAGTAACTGATTACTGAGGGTAAAAAACCAAACTCGATTGTAAATCTGAAGAATGCAGATTGTATGATGCACACATAAACGTAATAAACCCTAAATTCAACAACATCAACAAAACAACAAGAAAAGAGAAAATAGATAATCACCTGATGTTCAAATACTATTTCAGATATCAGATTTCCAGATTTCAGATTCGATCCCAGCTCGAATCAACTCCAATCCGCCGAAAACAACATCACCCATATTTACCCGAATTCAATATGAAACCCTAAGGCAAACCCTAAACCCTCATTATCTTCTCTGTACAAATCACTCCCAATCTCTCTCTCTTCTCTGCAAAATCGTCTCTTTTATTCTCTTCTCTTCTTCCGTTTCTCCCTCGTTCGCTCTCTCCTTCCCTGGAAAAGTCGTGCTCTATACTTTTCTGATAAAACCTATCGGCAAGTAATAATTCAACAAATCTATTAGATAGGGTATGAGGGCAAAAACGGAAGACAAAAAATAAAATTGTACTAGGGTTTAAAAAGATTTGTTCAAATGGGCAATAGAGTTGTTACCTTATGTTGAATAGGGGAAGAAAATAAGATGGTCATTTGAATGGGCAGTCAGGGGGTCAAATTAGCACCAAATGGGCATTTCCCTTGGTTCTAAGGGGTAGAGTAATTCAGAAAATATGCATGTTGAAGCAAGGTGAGGTGACGCCATACTTGTTGCATGTTTCCAATTCGACTCATTGTGCTTATGTGTTTCTTGGTTTAATTTCTACACGAAGTGTCTTTAAACTGATTAGCACTATGTTTAGGGTTATGCACGAAGCTAATTCTAAATAATTGAGGAGTTTTGAATGATTAGATGAACCACTAAGGGCTCTAGTTATAATTGGAACTAAATTGCATGAAATCGGTGATAAATGTTTCTAACATATTGTTGTTTCGTGATCGGTTTGTTATTTGACATGGGAGTTTTGTGTGATGTGTTTTGTTTGAAAGATGTTGATCACATGTAAATATATAATTTACGATTTAATTTCGTAAAAATCAGTAGAATATAGAATCAAATTTCAAATCCCCAATATGATTTTGTAATGCTTTATGTGATTGAACGCCATTGATTTCTCCGGATTGAACGATCCCTACTTGCTCTATACTAACGATGACACAAGAGGGTAATATTTGTATGAAGTTGTTTTGCAGGTACAATGTGCTTGGATAATAAGCTCCATCAATTTTTGGCGCCGTTGCCGGGGAAATTGAAATGTTTCGATTCATGAAGTGTTACTTTGTAAATTTGTATCAATTTTTAGATGTGTATAATTTTTCCTTAGTTTTGGGATATGTATAATAGGATTTTTGGACATGTACTAGTAAATAAGAAATTTCGGTTTTTGGATTTTGGTTTTTAATGATTGCCGAATATCTGATGTAATATATGTGATTGTTTGTAACACTTAGATAAATTTCTAGGAAGTTGATAGTTTTATGTATGCTTGAGTTTATTGTAGTTTCTAAAGTGTAATATGTAGGGAGAAACCGCATTTGTTGGCCTTAGCCTTAACCCTTCATACGAATGATGTCATGTTAGGTATGTTTTTGTGTAGACTGGGAAATGTGGGAAAGGTCCCCCCCACGCATAAAGACGCTAACTTGGTATTATTTTTATGAGGTTGAGGGCGGCTTTGATCAACATTTGTAGACAGCTAGTGATCCGAGTTCGTTTTACAAAGTATAGGGCAAGTTATTTTCATTGATTGGTTCTCAGGTTTGTAAAACTGGTTCTCAAGGCCCACAGACTGATGTTCATTCTCGGTGAGTGAGTCGATAGGGAGTTCGCTCTCCGTGGTTACCAACAATGAGTCCTGCCTGGTTCCTAAAGGGAGTTCGTTCTCCATGAATCTTAACGACACCGCCTTAGAAAAGTGAAATACGCTCGAACTAGTCGATAGCTTGGGCCGAAGCATCACCTCACTTTAGACGCTAGAAAATAACTTGACATATGGAATCTATTTTCTTCAACCCAATTTGTCTTTAATCTTTGAGGTATATCGGATTAAGCATGATACTACCAGGGACTGCATCAGTCCATTGCACTGTTAACTCCTCTGCTCCACGTACCTCGAATTTTAAAGTTGTGTGAATAAAAAGAAATTAAACTCTAGGTTCGGCAATCTCTCATATCACATATTCGATACTTTTGAAAGACTAGGACCGATCCATTTTGTGATACTTGTAAATTTTCGTGAAACTTATACTTACATAAATCGTGTGGAATATATACTTATAGAGAATTCATATGATACATTTATAGTTTGAAAATTTTACATTACTTCTAACTTATTTCTAACCTATACTCTAACTTATTCTAGCTCATTCTTTCTAACCTATACATATTGATTCTCATGATTCTTGTAGAGTTTAATTGTTAGTTGCAGATCATAAGGAAGAGGTGAAGAATTACATTGTAAACAGTTGATTAAAGCTCTCATTGACTTGGGAAGGACGACAAGTGTTGCAAGAAATGAGACTCAATACTCCAAACTTGTGTTCTTGATTTACAATTAAATGCTACTTAGCTAATTGTTGTATATTTATACATTGACTTCTAACTTTAGCTAATTCACTAACTCACAACTAACTTATTCTTTGAACTCTCATCTCCACTCTTCTAATTTTCTTTATCTTGATGTGATGCAGCTGAAGAGTGAAGTAATCATACATCAATTTTTGATAACCATTGTAAGGAGGCACGAATTTGGAGGTGTACACTCCAAAAGGCGTCGCCCACAACTTGATTAAGAAGAGAAGAGTCTAGGCTGAGTAGACTATAAACATTAAGCGCTATATGGGAGGCAACCCATTTCAACCAAATTTGTGAAGGAGCCATCAACGAGAGTTTGAATTTTCTAAATCCCTAAACTCCTTTTGGTTGAATTGTATAAATGTGAAATTTGTGAAATTTAGCATATGCTTAGAAGTTACAACATTATTTCTGGTTTACATTGAGGACAATGTAATTTTCTAAGTGTGGGGTAGTGGTACATGTTTCACATGTTTGAATTTGTTTTGAATCTTTTGTTTGAGTCATAAAAAGAAAAGAAAAATACAAAATCGGAAAAATCCAGAAAAAATAAAAAATTCGTTGCTTTTGTTTTAGATTTTCATAGGTTTTTGATTTTGATTGAGTCTTAGGTGCCCCTTAATTAGTCTATGATGATTATATCTTTGAATGCATAGATGATGGTTTTGCATGATCATAAGATTAAATTGTAAGTTTCATGGATATTATGATTGGTATGAATTTGTGAGATTTTGATTGATATATGAGAAGCATGCTTGTTTGAGGTGATTGTATTTCATAACATCCAATGTGAGCTTTAGAGTCTATATGCTTTCTTCATGAGTTATTATAAATGAGCAGAAATTTTTCAAATCTCATTGTTCTTTGCATAATTAATGACTATGTGCTATAGCTTTTTGATAGACTCTAGAATGCTAGAACTTGCTCTTGTTGAAATTTGAGACTATTACTCATAACTATGCCATGATTTTGAATATGATTGAAAAGATCTTGTTAGGATTACCACCAAAGTCAAATAAAACATGTGCCTAATTTGTGCCCGTCGTTGGACTCCTTAGTTTTAACCCCATTGAGCCTATATTTAACAATTTTCTTTCATCACCATGAAACACATTCTTTGAACTCAGAATAGTTTAACCCTTTCCCTTGTTATCAAGACTTGGTAAAGCTGAATTTTATTGTGGAATTGTGATTTGAAGTTATGTTTTGAAGCAAGTGTGGGGTGAGCCAATCCAAAATTATAAAAATATATGTGTTGCCGAAACAAAAAAAAATTAAAAAGATATCGGACAGAAAAGAAATAAAAAGAAAATTGGGTCCAAAAACAAAAGAAAAAGGTTTCGGCAAACAAAAGAAAAGAAAAGTTTGGATTGAGTTCTTGTTGTGAAATTGGAGATTGTTTGATAATTGAAGGTCTATTATTGATATACTTGACATTTGTCCTTATTCACTATGTTTTAGGGAAGAAAAGAATGAAGTTTGGGTCCAACATGATGAAATTTGACCCTTTAATTGAAGTCATAAGGAGTATTGAGCTTTGCTAAGTCTTGGTGATATTGTTATCACCACTATTCTAAATTCGAATTCCTTATGCCTAACCCCATTATCACCTCTATGATCTTTTCATGATTCTTAAGATTAGTAAACTTTGATTGTGGAGATTTTCTCAAGAGTAAGCATATGGTTTTGGTCCATTCGTGCACATAATTGTTACATGAGATTTTCCAGAAAATACTATTCACAAAGTGCTTTTATTTGATGAAATATACAAGCTATTTGTTGTCTTACAATCTGTTCTCTTGCATATACCTTGAGTGAATATTGCCATAATCATGTGTGAAAAGAAGAGAGTATGCCTAGTGAGGAGGATTGGATCAACTTAACATGTTTACATGCTTATTTTTCTCACTTCTGACTTATTCATATCATGATTACTATCTATGACGCTTGAAATTTTTGTGCTTACATTAGAATGCATAACTTGAAAGCTATGTATTTTGAAGAGTCTTTTAAACTAGCACTGCCCCTAAAGCAATCATTTAGGGGCAGCACTAGTTTTAGTAGAGTCTTTTATTTTGTTTTGCTAAGGGACTAGCAAAAGCTAAGTGTGGGGTAGTTGATAGGAGCACAATGTGCGACGATATTAATATGTTTATGCCCCCGTTTATGCTTTATTTAATCCTTATATATCTAAGATAGAGTCATAATATAGTTGAGTGTCGCTTTGGTAGAGTTTTGGAGAAAATGTGCTTAATTGTCAGAAAAAACGACTAAGTAAAGAAATAAGAGGAAAAAGTGTAAAATTTGTTGTTTTCGTGATTTGGAGGCCTGTGTTTGACTGACTTCTTCTTTTCCAAATTTAATGAAATTTAGCAGGCAAATAACCGGCAAGCTGGAGCATATTGTATCAAAAATTTAGATCAATTGGAGCTAGGAAAGTCACCCAAACGATGGCTGAAACTTGGCAGTTTGAACAAAAGTCACCAGAGACTAACATGATTTTCCTGGGATTGTGTCTTGACTTCCATATTTTATTCCGGACGTTTCACTAGGAATTTGAGGACACCCTTTTATATGGACAAAGCTCTATGAGTCTAGTTTCTCCAGGACTTGCAATCACATCAATCGAAGCACTGAGGAGGGAGTTATGCCAGATTTATTGGAGAAAGGTCAATCTGCCGAGAAATAGAGTGGTTTCCCGGTTGCGCAAGGAAACCTTTCCTTTGGACTTTTGAAGCATGGATCAGATGTAATGGACCTAAAGACATGTCTATCCTAACTTAATGAGAAGATTCAAGTCCAAGATAAGGCCAAGAAGGGTCTAGAAGAAAAGAATTCGGATAACAAGAGAAAGAAAAAGAATCCTGATTAATTTCGGAAAAATTCCTGTGCACGTCTCTCAATTTCCACGGACTCTCTCGGACAGCTCACAATGAATCAGAATTTGAGCTATATATGGATAGAAATCTACGGGAGTCTAGTTTCCAAATCAGTTGGAATCACCTCAATAGCTATTTTCTAGAGAGAGTTATGATGTAATCAATGCACGGAGGTCATTCTGCCGAATTCAGAAAATCAAGGAAAACCTAAACCAATTCGGTTTTGGTTTGTGGCCGGCTTCTCTAGGTTATTTCCTCTATAAATAGCCATGTAATAGTCAGAAAAAGATATCTCTTCTCTCTCACTTTTCAAAGCCAAAACTCTGTCCAATTAGCACCACAAATCCCATAGAAAATTCAAGCCGATTCCATAGTTCATCACCACCACCGATCGCAAGTCTTTGTCACTACCGAATCCTCCTTTGTTGAATCTTCTTCAAGGTTTCTTTTAAAGTGTGATTCACTCATCTCTCATGGCTTGTAATTTTCTGTATAATTACTTAATTTTGTCTATGAAGTTTGTAAGGATTTGTGGTTTGTTATTTGGTTTTATTAATTTTACATTGGATTTCTGAAATTCTGTTATGTGTTTTGGTTTTCTTTTTGTTTAATTGATAAACATGTATGTGACGAATTGATTGTATGGCAATAGGGCAGTACGTTTGTTGCATGATTTGATGATTTTATTTGGTTTATTTTCTGAATTCGTATGCACAACAAGTTATAGGGTTAAGGGTAGCTTTAGCTAGGTGATCCTTAGGTTTATTTCTCTGTGTTGCCGAACCACAAATATAGGGTAAATTATACACGAAGTTAATTGATCTTGTATTGGTTCTAAGAGGTAGAGTAATTTAGAAAATATGCATGTTGAAGCAAGGTGACGTGACGCCATACTTGTTGCATGTTTCCAATTCGACTTATTGTGCTTATGTGTTTCTTGGTTTAATTTCTACACGAAGTGTCTTTAAACTGATTAGCACTATGTTTAGGGTTATGCACGAAGCTAATTCTAAATAATTGAGGAGTTTTGAATGATTAGATGAACCACGAAGGGCTCTAGTTATAATTGGAACTAAATTGCATGAAATCGGTGATAAATGTTTCTAACATATTGTTGTTTCGTGATCGGTTTGTTATTTGACATGGGAGTTTTGTGTGATGTGTTTTGTTTGAAAGATGTTGATCACATGTAAATATATAATTTACGATTTAATTTCGTAAAAATCAGTAGAATATAGAATCAAATTTCAAATCTTCAATATGATTTTGTAATGCTTTATGTGATTGAACGCCCTTTATTTCCCCGGATTGAACGATCCCTACTTGCTCTATACTAACGATGACAAAAGAGGGTAATATTTGTATGAAGTTGTTTTGCAGGTACAATGTGCTTGGATAATAAGCTCCATCAGTAATCGAGTTACTGATGGTTAGTAATTTATTATAAGGGGTTACTTTGAGTCAGTAATTGAGTTATTGATGGTTAGTAATTTATTACTTGATTACTGGAATCTGTAAGTTGCTTACTGGGGGTCAGTAACTTAATTACTGAGAGTTAGTAATATGCTTACTGGAATCTGTAAGTTGCTTATTGGGGGTCAGTAACCTGATTACTGAGAGTCAGCAACATGCTTAAAGTCAGATTTAGTAATTTAATATTGAAAAAATAATACTCTGGATAAAAAAATTTGGTGATTGTAATTCGGCGACTAGAGTCCAGTGACTGGAATCCGGCGACTGGCCATTGGACGTCGGAGGAGTATGGTGAACTTCCGGCAAAGTTTTCTCGATGTTCCACTTTCTCTTCATATGAGTCTATAAGGGGTGAGGGCAAAAAAGTCTAGCAAATATAGAAAAGAAAACTTTTTGTATCATTTAGGCAATAGCTTGTTTAACTTGTGATGGCTTGGGCAATTTTTAAAAGTGGCGAGTGGTTTGGGGAAAGAGACCCCCAAAAATGTATCAAATGGACATTTTCTAAAATTTAAATCTCATTGACTCTCAGCCTAAATATATATATATATATATATACAGAAATAACCTTCCTTGTAACTTCCGTAATGTGTCTTGTCCTAATTAGTCTATATTTCTAGTATATTCAGTAGATAGGAAATCCCTGATTATTCGGGATACTTGATGTAGTGCATATATATATATATATATATATATATGCAGTTTCTATCCAGAGCGGGGCTCCTCTCGTAGCTCTTGGATTAGTTCATTTAAATCTAATGGATCACAATTCACCTCTCTTAACCAGGGTCAAAACCCACGGTTAACAAATATTATTCTTTTAATAATAATAATCAAAATCTTTCTACAATCGCACAGATTCTGGGTTAAAAATAAAAAAGATAAAAGAACACGCACAAGAGAATTTGTTGTAGGGTTTTGACGCACAAGAAAATATGTTCTAGGGTTTTGACGCACAAGAGAAGAAATTCACACCTATTCTTTCTGGATTTTTTGTACCAGATCACTCAAAGGTTGTGGTCTCATCATCTTCTCCATGCACCAGGGATTACCTTATTTGTCGGTCTTGGCTGTGCGTCAATCAATTTTCTACTCATTCTATTGCCTTTGCTCTTAATCTCTCCAATGTTTGTTTCATGGTGTTACATTTTTCACAATCGTCTAGACTATTGTTCGATAGCAACAACCTGGTTTTTATGCTGTTTTTATTTTTTTACACGATAGCAGCAACCTTGTTACTTTAGATAGATGATATATACATGATTGATTTAATCTCTAATTAAGAAGACTACATCAACTAGATGCGTGTATTTCATTAATTATGCTATTTGATACATTGAATTTGGGATGACATTAAATTGCAATAGTATAGAAGACATCGGCAATAATCTTAAGGAGGCAGTTTAATTTGTCTTTGGCCATATGAGATCTTTTATAGATAAGGATAAATAAACTAGACTTTGGCAGATACTTTGGTCTTTGCTTGAATGAATATATTTCTATATGTCAATTGCTTTCAATTTTTTGATATGATTTTTGTTTCATTTACAGCAAATATTTAACTATTAAATAAGTTTGCTAAGAGAAAGTGGCATGGAGTCACAACAAAGTTCAGAGCATACTGCTATCTATTGTCCTCAAGTGAAGGCTGATTTGATTCCTATAAAGAATCAAGAATTTCTTACACTAGATGACGTTGAGACGTTCTACAAAAGCTATGCAAAATAATCAGGGTTTGATGTTAAAAATTACAGTAGTGAGAAGAAGAATGGTGTGATTGTAAGAAAGGAGTTTGTGTGCTTCAAACAAGGAACATCAAAAGTAACAGGAAAAAAAAGAAATCGGAATCAAACAAGAGAATAATGCAAGGCAAAGATAGTAGTTGTAAGACGTGAAGCGATGGACAAATATGTTGTCACTATTGTTGTTGAGGGTCACAACCATCCTTTAACTACCCTACAAAGAAAACATTTGACAAAGATTCATCGTAAGGTCTCTGAGGTTTATAGATCATTATCGAAGCAACTGCTGCAGTCAATGTGCTAACCTGTACACAATTTGACTTTCTTGGAGTACAATCAGGAGGACTAGAAAACATTGGGTGCTTGCAACAGGATATTTATAACTACAAAAGGGATTTTCGTAAAGAAATAAAGGGGCATGATGGAGATATGTTGCATGAGTAATTCCTGATGGAGAAAGAAAAAGATCCTTCATTCACTTTTAAAATAGAGGCTGACAGTGAAAACAGGATCACACATATCTTTTAGGCTGATGCAAAATCTAGACAATCTTACAAGTATTATGGTGATGTTGTAATATTTGACACAACATATAACACAAATACATATTCGTTGATCTTTGCACCTTTGGTAGGTGTAAATAATCATGGGCAGACAATAATTTTGGCTTGTGCATTCTTAAGCAACGAGACAACTGATTCTTTTGTATGGTTCTTCAAGGAATTTTTGGATGCAATGCCAGGTGATGCTCCGGGGATGATTATTACTGATCAAGATCCAACAATGACAAAGGCTATCTCTTAAGTACTCTCACAGACGTTTCACAGGTACTGTAGCTGGCATATTCTAAATAAATTCTCTGAAAAAGTACACCCAGCCAAATATGCTCGTTATTATGATGAATTTGAAGATTGCATATGGAACTCAGAGAATAGAGATGAGTTCGATGCAAGATGGAAAACGATTGGTGAGTGTAGTGGTTTAAGTGGTAACGGATGGTTACAGTCTATGTATGATATTCGGTCGACATGGGTCCTGCATATGTGAACCATATCTTTTCAGCTGGGATGTCAAGTAGTCAGCGAGCAGAAAGTGGGCATGCTTTTTATAAGAGTATTGTTTCTAAAGAAAACACATTGTTAGATTTTATGGTTCAATTTAACTGAGCTGTCACACGTCAACGACATATGGAATTGATGGAGGACCATGTTGACATCAATGAGAAGCCAAATTTTAACTCT
Organism: Potentilla sterilis; assembly: GCA_963682095.1. Lineage (NCBI taxonomy): Eukaryota > Viridiplantae > Streptophyta > Magnoliopsida > Rosales > Rosaceae > Potentilla > Potentilla sterilis. Next base: position 25,553,735 of record OY821754.1, read on the forward strand.
CCCTTTCAGATGGCAGACCAAATGGCTTGTGTTTATACACATGAATGCTTTAAAGAATTTTATGATTAGTTGTCGCAGTGTTGCAATTATAGATTTGAGCTGTCATATGAGAATGATACAGATATGGTCTATATTGCAGTGAGAAAAAAAATAGAGAACCCCAAGGGTCGTGAAATTATTTATGCCACAGAGTCGGATTTTGTGTCTTGCAGCTGCAAAAAATTTGAGACAGACGACATACCCTGTAAACATATCCTGACATTTCTCATATTTATACGACATGTTGATAGATTACCAGATGATTAAACCTTAAAAGGTGGAAAAAATCTGGAAAAGCTAAGACAATTCTTGATCATGCTGGTGTGGAGATAACAGATAACATAAATATGCTTGCTAGGCGGAGTTGGTTATGCCAATATGTTGTAGATGTAATTGATAAGATTATGGGTAGCGAAAAAAGCAAGTGATCTATTTTTGGATTCACTAAAGAGTGTTTTGGAGGAGTATAATTCCATGATGGCTGATGGTGAGACTGTTAAGTCTGGAATAGTGCTGGCAGAACAAAAAAGTCTTCATTCTCAACACATCTATAATGAACCTGCTCAAGTAAGGGCCAAAGGATGTGGGAAAAGATTGAAGGCTGGGAAAGAGAATGGGAGATTAAAAGCTGCAAAGAAGGCAAATGGTAAAGGAAGATTTTGTCATGGATGTAAAAAACATGACTAGCAACATGATAAAAGAAAGGGAAAATGCCCATTTAGTATAAAAAAGACCCTCTCATTACCCATTTCAATGACCATCTTATTTTTTTCCCTTATTCAACATAAGGTAACAACTTTATTGCCCATTTGAACATAAGGTAACAACTCTATTGCTCATTTGAACAAATTTAATTTTTTTTCTTCCTTTTTTGTCCTTTTGTCTTATCTAACATATTTTTGAATTATAATGTGCTGAGAAAGTGGAAAATAAAAAAACAAACTTTGCCGAAATATCACTCAACTCCTCCGGCCTCCCATCGCCGGTCGCCGGAGTCGGCAGATTCCGGTCACCAAAAAATTTTTTTGCCGGATTTTTTTTTTTTCCGGATTTTTAAATTTTTATTTTATTTTTTATAATCAGGTTATTGGACGATGGTTATTGACTCCCAGTAAACAATTTACAGATTACAGATTTCCAGTAATTAAGTTACTAATTCATAGTAATCAAGTTACTGACCCCCAGTAATCGATTACTGACCTCCAGTAATCAATTACCGACCCACAGTAATCGATTACCGACCCACAGTAATCGATTACCGACCCCCAGTAATCAGGTTACAGATTCCATATTTTCCAGTAACTATGTTACTGACCCAATAATCGATTATTGACCCCCAATAATCGATTACTTTCATATCCTTCTTCTCTTTCTCAACAATGTAGGAGTCTGATTGGCCTTCTCTATCGTCACGACCGCCACGTTACCCTCAATGTAGAGAGTGAACGGCAACAGAATGCAGGCTACCATCGGCGCCATATATAGCAACAAGTTCATCGAATGCAGCTTCTCCGAGTCGTTGGATAACAGAATCCCTTGAACCACAGATTTCAAGGCCCGGCCGACAGTGGACCCCACGCAGACGAGAAAGCCGAAAAGGTGGAAGAGAGGCTCACTGTTGCTGGCGAGGATGATTCCGAATACGACGGGGAGAAGAGCGCCGTAAACTTCGGCGGTTTCTTTCTTACAGGTGATGGTGCAAGCGAAGATTGAGTTGAAAAATGGGGTGGTGGCGCCGATGGCTTAGTTGAAGGAGACGGGGAGGCAGTGGAGGGAGGTGTTACCGCAGACGACGGAGAAGCAGAAGGGAGGGGGCGAGGATCTTGAGGAACTGGCGGCGGGAGACTATGTGCTAATGTGGCATGAGCTCGAGGAAGTGGATGACGACCTAGCTGTAGGCGGCGCAAGAGAGCATGTGAAGCATGGTGGTGTTTAGGGTTTCGGTGAGAGAGAGATAGAGAGAGAGAGAGGAGGAGGATATTAGAGTTTAATATAGGGTAATTAAGACATTTTCATAAGATTCATTGATCTGGGATATAAACATTGGAATGGGCAAGTTTTAAACTTTTTTTGTACAAATGGTCATTATCCCTAAAAGAAATTGTCCTGAGTTGAAGAATAAAATCGGCATATCAATTCCTCAAATAGGGTAAGCATTTAGTTGTTGTATTGTATTATATTGTATCACTTCCTAATATATATATTTATTTTATTTTGGTTTCTCATTTTTGATTTGCAGAGAGGATACAAGTGAACCAAGTACAGATGAGGAAGAGTATTCCAACACAGGAATATTAGAACTCATTAGCAGTGCTGAATAATTTCTCATTTAGGATTGTTTAATTTATAACTATCGCTACTGTTTATCTATCTCATCTATTGCAAGTCTATTATTATGCCTTTTCCTTCAGAAAGACAATACATAATTATGTATCCATGGTTTGGTTTATATCCCTTATAGTCATGAAACTTGGAATTATACTGCCAGACTTGTCTAAGTTCATACAAATTTGTGCATGTTTCTAGCTACCTCATATTTCCTTCTTGTTATCATTAAATTAAAGAATTCGTGCTTATGATATGGAGAGCACGAGAACATCATTATTTTCCCTCATATAAACTCATTGTATGGTGTACAAAATAATTCCAGTACATTAGATACTGCCTACAAAGAAATTTATTGAGTTGTCCAGGAAACCTTTCCAAATAAAGATTTCAAATTAATTCACTGCTGATACTTTTTACTTTGACTGAAATTCTTACTTTGTTGGGACTGAGACAATATGAATATGGTTTAGAAATAAAACCCAGAATTCGTGCGAAACGAATGCGATTGTAGAAAGATTTGTTTAATTTTTTTATTTTTTTTTAGACTTGTGCGATTCTTCTCCTTAATTGTAGAAAGATTTTGATTATTATTATTAAAAGAATAATATTTGTTAACCATGAGTTTTGACCCTGGTTAAGAGAGATGAATTGTGATCCATTAGATTTAAATGAACTAATCCAAGGGCTACGAGAGGAGCCCCGCTCTTTAATTTCAGAGCGGAGCCCCGCTCTGGATAGGGACTATATATATATATATATATATTATTTTCTTTAAGAAAGACTCTTAGCCTAAATGAGGTGTGTGAATAGTAGAAAAACGTAAGTAAATTTAATAAAAAAAAAACGTAAAACCATAAATAAGGAAAATTTAAAGAAAAACAGTTCACTTCTTTAGATGACAAAATTAAATTCAGCTTTGGGAGTTTCTATTCATACCTCTAAAAAGGGGCACTTGGACCTCTTTGCTTTATAGTCCTCTAATTTACTTTTTCAAATAAATAAAATGCTATTTAAACCTCCCTTATTTTCCCAAAATGTCCGTAACTCAAAAAAATTAATAAAATCTCTTTTTTAAAAAGATTATAAGGGAAACTGTAATTAGATTTTTTTCAATTATTTGAACGTCTAATAATCATATTTTCTCATCCATTAATAGCTCTGTCGAGACTGTGAAGCTTGATGGAGGTGTTATCCAAGCACAAAATACCTGCAAAACAACTACATACAAATAATACCCTTCTTGTGTCGATTGTAGTATTGACAAGTAGGGATCGTTCTATCCGGGGAAATCAAGGGCTTTCAATTACATAAAGTATTGCATAAAAAGGGGGTAACGATTTTTTTTTTTTTTACTAATTACCTACTGAATTTTTACGAAAATTTTAAATCCTACATTATTATTTACATTTGATCAACATCTTCCACACAATCACCAAACACAAATCTCATTATACATGCAACAAAATTAAAACAAGTAATAGGGGCAGCAGCAAATATCGGATTCAAGATCAACTAAGTTCCAATTTAATTAGAGCCAACGCGGTTATTCTAATTATTCAAGACATCACAAGTATTTAGAATCCACAACGCGTGTAATCCTAAACATGGTACTAATCGGTTTAATAACACAACGCGTAGAAATTAAACACAAATAGCACAAAAGCACAATATGTCGAATTAGAAACATGTTAGCAGGTATGGCGTCACTCATCCCACATCGACATGTAAATTTCCATAATTACTCTAGCCCTTAGATTAATACATATTAAAATCCACAACACGTGAGATCCAACATATATTAAATCGGCATATGAATTCAACATCTAGATAACAACCATGGCCTACGATTGCATCTAGACATCTCCTTCGGTTGCACACGAATTATGAAAATAAATCTAATTAAATCAAGAATACATGCTAAAGCTACTGCCCATAATACAAATTTAATCACATCGCATATAAAATTCGGCAATCATATACAAAATTCTCAAACATTTATAACAAAGATCCGAAGATCCCATATATAATTATCAATACCGAAAATAAATCCAGAAACCAAAACATATTTCATAGACAAAAGTATGTTTAAATACAAAGAATCAAAAGCCAATAAAGTACAATCCATGTTACAACCTTATGAAGATTCGGCAAAGATTGGTGGAGGTTGGATTTTTGTGAAAGATGGAAGGTGGATTCGGCAAAGCTTCTTGGTGGAATTTCTGAATTTATTTGGGCAGAGGTTCGGCAAGGATTTTGAGGGGAAGAGAAGATGATTATTCTGAAATTATGTTGTGGTATTTATAGAGGCAAGGGAGGCAGCTAGGGTTTACAAAACCTAGTTTTTCTCAAACTTATCCTGCTGGCAGATTTGACCTTCGAGTGAAGATTATGGAATATCTTTCTCTAGAAAATAGATATTAAGGTGATTCCACTTGGGTTGAAACTAGACTCCCGTAGCTTTCTATCCATATAAGGCTCGAACTCTGATTCATTGTGAGCTGTCCGGGAGAGTCCGTGGAAGTTGGATGACGTGCACAGGAATTCTGCCGAATTTGATCAGGATTTGTTGCGATTTTCTTCCTCTATTTTCTGCCGAAAATTCCCAAGATAATGGCTGAATAATTGAGCAATATCTCTTTAGGTTTTCCATGAATTAATTAAGCCAAAAATCTTGCACAAAGAATGGAATTCAGTCCACATTCGTAAGCCAAATCCATGTAAAACTCGGTTTAGGTTTTCTTATTTCGGCAGACTTGACCTTCGTGCATTCAAACCGGCATAACGTTTTTCTCAGGAAAGAGTTTGCTGCGATTCCAAGTCCCAGAGAAACTAGACTCGTAGAGCTTTCCAACGGCGTATGGCACGTTCTCTGGTTCCAAGCGATGTGTCTCACAGAAATTCCGGAAGTCAGGACACAGTCCCAGGAAAATCCTGGTAGTCCCTGGATTGGTTTGCTCAAACTGCCAAGTTGCAGCCTTCATTTGGGTGACTTCCCGAACTCCGATTGATCTGAAATTTTGACACAATACACTTTAGCTTCCCAATTATATGCATACCAAATTTCATCAAATTTTGAAAAGGATAGATCAGTTTAGCACAGGCCTCAATATCATGAAAACAACATATTTTTCACTTTTTGCTCAGATTTCTTTACTTAGTCATTTTTCTGACAATTAAGCACATTTTCTCCAAAACTCTACCAAAGGGACACTAAACTAAAATATGACTCTATCTTACAAAAATAAGGGTTAAGCATTGGATAAATGGAGGTAAAAACATATTAAGAACGATGCACATTGTGCTCCTATCAACTACCCCACACTTAGCTTTTGCTAGTCCCTTAGCAAAACAAAAACAAAAAGACTCAACTACTGCCCCTAAATGATTGTCTCAGGATCTTTAAAACACATAGCTTTCAAGTTAAGCGTTTCAATGTAAGCACATAAATCCCGAGCGTCATAGACATGTATTAAAGCATGAACAAGTAAGAAACGAAAATCACAAGCAATGACATGTTATGTTGATTTCATCCTCCTCACTAGGCATACTCTCTTCTTTTCACTCATGATATGGCAATTCACTCATAGTATATGCAAGAGAACAGATTGTAAGGCAACAAATAGCTCGCATATTTCATCAAATAAAAGCACTTTGTGAATCAATTTTCTGGAAAAACTTCATGCAACAACTATGTGCACAAATGAACCAAAGCCATAAGCTCACTCTTGACAAAAATCTCCACTAATCAAAGTTCACCCATTTTAAGAATCATGAAAAGATCAACATAAAGGTGATAATGGGGATTGGCATAAGGCATTCACATTTAGGAAGGTGGTGATAGAATGTCACCAAGACTTAGCAAAATTCAATACTCCTTATGACTTCACTTCAAAGGGCCAAATTTCATCATGTTGGGCCCAACTTCATTCTTTTCTTCAATTCCCCATAACATAGTGAATATGAACAAAGGTCAAATATAGCAATGTAAGACCTTCAATTATAAAACAAACTCCAAATTCACCACAAGAACCCAATCCAAGTATTTCTTTTGCCGATTCTTTTTCTTTATTTTTCTCTATTTTCGGCTCAAATTTTTCTTTATATTTTCTGTCCGAATTTTCTTTTTGTTTCGGCAATCATGTTTCTTTCATGCTTTTGGATTGGCTCACCCCACACTTGCTTCAAATCATCACTTCAAATCACAAATTCCAATTAAATTTTACCAAGTCTTGACAACAATGGTTAGGATAAACTGTTCTAAGCTCAAGGAATGTGAATCATGGTGATGAAATAAAATGGCTCAATGTTGGCTCAATGGGGTTAAAACTAAGGAGTCCCACGATGGGCACAAATTAGGCATAAGCTTTATTTGGCATTGGTGGTAATCCTAACATGATCTTTTCAATCCTTTTCAAAATCAAGGCATTTCATGAATAATAGTCTCAAAAATTGTTAAGAGCAAGTTCTAGCATTCTAGAGTTCATTAAAAGCTATGACACATAGTCATTGAATAATCAAAGAATAATGAAGTTTTGAAAAATTCTGCCAATTTTTTATATTTATCGCTCATGAAGAAAGTATATGGCATCAAAGCTCACATATGTTATTATGGAACAAAATCAACACAAACATGCATGCTTATTACACAAATAAATCCAAGTCTCAAATGTTCATACCAATCACAAAGTCCATGAAACTCACAATTATTTTCAAGATTATGCGAAACCATCATCTATGTACTCAAAGATATAATCATCATAGACTATTAGGGGCACCTAAGACTCAAAAATTAAACCAAAAATTTAAAAGCAACGAAAAAAAAAAAAATTCTGATTTTTCTGATTTTTTATTTTCTTTTCTTTTATGACTCTAAACAAAAAACTTAAAACAAAAACAAACATGTGAAACATGTATCCCTACCCCACACTTAGAAAATTACATTGTCCTCAATGTTACAAAAATTATGTAGTAATTTCTAAGCATTTGATAATTCACACAAGTTCCACATTTATACAATTCAACCAAAAAGAGTTTAGGGTTTAGAAATTCAAACTCTCGTAGACGGCTCCTTCACAATTTTGGTTGAAATGGGTTGCCTCCCATGCAGCGCTTAATGTTTATAGTCTACTCAGCCTAGACTCTTCACTTCTTAATCAAGTTGTGGACGACGCCTTTTGGAGTGCGCACCTCCAAATTCGTGCCTCCTTACAATGGTTATCATAACTCGATGCATGATTACTCCACTCTTCAACTGCATCGCATCAAGATAAAGAAATTTAGAAGAGTGGAGATGAGAATTCAAAGAATAAGTTAGTAGTGAGTTAGTGAATTAGCTAAAGTTAGAAGTTAGTGTATAAATATACAACAATTAGCTAAGTAGAATTTAATTGTAAATCATGAATAAAAGTTGAGAGTGGTGGAACTCGTTTCTTGCAACACTTGTCATCCTTCCCAAGTCAATGAGAGCTCCAATCAACTGTTTACAATGTAATTCTTCACCTCTTCCTTATGATCTGCAACTAACAATTAAACTCTACAAGAATCATGAGAATCAATATGTATAGGTTAGAAAGAATGAGTTAGAATAAGTTAGAGTATAGGTTAGAAATAAGTTAGAAGTAATATGTATAAGTTAAAAAAAAAAAATTACTGTACCAATTACTGTTCACGACACTATTACGATTTCACTGTTCACCGTTACTATTTACGATCACTGTTCACAGAATTTACAAGGCACACGAAATTTACAAGAGATCATACAATGGCACACGAAATTTACAAGGCAAAACACACAAACAAAGTTCTCAAAACTTCACACAAATCGTCATTCACACAAAGCATCGAAAATTTCACAAGTGTGGAAAAAAAAAAAATAAAAAAAAATAAAAAAAAAAATTCAAACACCGATTTCAACATGTACAAAACACATGGCGTCACAACCTAGCTTCTTTCTAGTTGATTTTATTCAAAACCCCTAATTCTCAAGGTACGTGGAGCAGAGGAGATAACAGTGCAATGGACTGATACAGCCCAAGGTAGTATCATGCTTATTCCGATATACCTCGAAAATTAAAGACGAATTTTATCTTTTGAAGAAAAATAGATTCACATATGCTCAAGTTATTTTCTAGCGTCTAAAGTGAGGTGATGCTTCGGCACAAGCGGTTGTCTAGGTCAAGCATACTTTACTTTTCTAAGGCGGTGTCGTTAAAATTCACGGAGAGTAAACTCTCTTTAGGAATAAGGCAGGTCTCAAAGTTTTTAACCACGGAGGACAAGTCCCCTATCGACTCACTCACAGAGAATGAACATCAGTCTGTGGGTCTTGAGAACCAGTTTTACAAACCTCGAACCAATCAATGAAAAATAACTTGCCCTATACTTTGTAAAATAAACTTGGGTCCTAGCGGTCTACAAGTGTTGATTAAAACCGCCCTCAACCTCATAGAAGTAATACTATTGTCGAAATGTCGCTTGTATGCGTGGGGGGAAAGTATCCCGCGTTTCCCAATCTACATAAAAACGGATTCAACAAAGCACCATTCATATGAAGGGTTTTGGTTATGATCAACAAAAGAGGCTTCACCTACATGTTACACTTTAGAAACTACAATAAACTCAAAGCATATACAAAAACTATCAACTTCCTAGAATTTATCTAAGTGTAACAACATTCACAAATATCCATCACATAATCGGCAATTAATCAAAACAAAAACCAAAAACCAAAAACAAAACAAAAATCGGAAAATTCCCTATTTACTATTACATATCCGGAAAATCCTATTATACATATTCCAAAAACTATAGCAAAATTAAATAATCTGCAATATACATAATTACAAAACAACACTTTATGAATCAAAATCATTAAATTTCCCCGGCAACGGCGCCAAAAACTGATGGAGCTATTATCCAAGCACAAAATACCTGCAAAACAACTACATACAAATAATACCCTTCTTGTGTCGATTGTAGTATTGACAAGTAGGGATCGTTCTATCCGGGGAAATCAAGGGCTTTCAATTACATAAAGTATTGCATAAAAAGGGGGTAACGATTTTTTTTTTTTTACTAATTTCCTACTGAATTTTTACGAAAATTTTAAATCCTACATTATTATTTACATTTGATCAACATCTTCCACACAATCACCAAACACAAATCTCATTATACATGCAACAAAATTAAAACAAGTAATAGGGGCAGCAGCAAATATCGGATTCAAGATCAACTAAGTTCCAATTTAATTAGAGCCAACGCGGTTATTCTAATTATTCAAGACATCACAAGTATTTAGAATCCACAACGCGTGTAATCCTAAACATGGTACTAATCGGTTTAATAACACAACGCGTAGAAATTAAACACAAATAGCACAAAAGCACAATATGTCGAATTAGAAACATGTTAGCAGGTATGGCGTCACTCATCCCACATCGACATGTAAATTTCCATAATTACTCTAGCCCTTAGATTAATACATATTAAAATCCACAACGCGTGAGATCCAACATATATTAAATCGGCATATGAATTCAACATCTAGATAACAACCATGGCCTACGATTGCATCTAGACATCTCCTTCGGTTGCACACGAATTATGAAAATAAACCTAATTAAATCAAGAATACATGCTAAAGCTACTGCCCATAATACAAATTTAATCACATCGCATATAAAATTCGGCAATCATATACAAAATTCCCAAACATTTATAACAAAGATCCGAAGATCCCATATATAATTATCAATACCGAAAATAAATCCAGAAACCAAAACATATTTCATAGACAAAAGTATGTTTAAATACAAAGAATCAAAAGCCAATAAAGTACAATCCATGTTACAACCTTATGAAGATTCGGCAAGGATTGGTGGAGGTTGGATTTTTGTGAAAGATGGAAGGTGGATTCGGCAAAGCTTCTTGGTGGAATTTCTGAATTTATTTGGGCAGAGGTGCGGCAAGGATTTTGAGGGGAAGAGAAGATGATTATTCTGAAATTATCTTGTGGTATTTATAGAGGCAAGGGAGGCAGCTAGGGTTTACAAAACCTAGTTTTTCTCAAACTTATCCTGCTGGCAGATTTGACCTTCGAGTGAAGATTATGGAATATCTTTCTCTAGAAAATAGATATTATGGTGATTCCACTTGGGTTGGAAACTAGACTCCCGTAGCTTTCTATCCATATAAGGCTCGGACTCTGATTCATTGTGAGCTGTCCGGGAGAGTCCGTGGAAGTTGGATAACATGCACAGGAATTCTGCCGAATTTGATCAGGATTTGTTGCGATTTTCTTCCTCTATTTTCTGCCGAAAATTCCCAAGATAATGGCTGAATAATTGAGAAATATCTCTTTAGGTTTTCCATGAATTAATTCAGCCAAAAATCTTGCACAAAGAATGGAATTCAGTCCACATTCGTAAGCCAAATCCATGTAAAACTCGGTTTAGGTTTTCTTCTTTCGGCAGACTTGACCTTCGTGCATTCAAACCGGTATAACTTTTTTCTCAGGAAAGATTTTGCTGCGATTCCAAGTCCCAGAGAAACTAGACTCGTAGAGATTTCCAACGGTGTATGGCACGTTCTCTAGTTCCAAGCGATGTGTCCCACATAAATTCTGGAAGTCAGGACACAGTCCCAGGAAAATCCTGGTAGTCCCTGGATTGGTTTGCTCAAACTACCAAGTTGCAGCCTTCATTTGGGTGACTTCCCGAACTCCGATTGATCTGAAATTTTGACACAATACACTTTAGCTTCCAAATTATATGCATCCAAAATTTCATCAAATTTGGAAAAGGATAGATCAGTTTAGCACAGGCCTCAATATCACAAAAACAACATATTTTTCACTTTTTGCTCAGATTTCTTTACTTAGTCATTTTTCTGACAATTAAGCACATTTTCTCCAAAACTCTACCAAAGGGACACTAAACTAAAATATGACTCTATCTTACAAAAATAAGGGTTAAGCATTGGATAAATGGGGGTAAAAACATATTAAGAACGATGCACATTGTGCTCCTATCAAAGCTTGTTTGTACATAATCACAGATAACTATTTCCACGTTCTTTACACTCATCGTTGATTTTAATAAATGCATTCGAGCGAAACTCAATAAAAAAAAAAATTAATGTCGATTTAGTTCAATTTTGACCCCATCATTACCCATTCCAATGAACACCCTAATTTCTTGCCTTATTAAACATAAGGTAACAACTTCTATTGCTCATTTCAACAAATGTTTTCAACCCTAGTATAATTTTAATATTTTTCTTTCTTTTTTGCCCTCACCTCTTTATATACTCATATGAAGAGAAAGTGGAAAATAGAGAAGATTTTGCCGGAAGGTAACCAAACTCCGCCGGCGTCCAATGGCCGGTCGCCGGATTCCAGTCACAGGACTCCGGTAGCCGGATTTCGGTCACGCAATTTTTTTCACCAGACGCCGGATTCCAGTCGCCGGATTCCAGTTGCCGGATTCCAATATTCTCCAGACGCCGGATTCCAGTCGTTTGACTTTAGTCGCCGGATTCCAGTCACCGGACTCAGGTTACTGACCCCCAGTAAGCAATTTGAATATTCCAGATTTTCAGTAATCAATTTACTGACCCCCAGTAATCAGGTTACTGACTCCCAGTAAGCAATTTACAGATTCCAGATTTCCAGTAATCAAGTTACTGACCCCCAGTAATCAGGTTACTGACCCCCAGCAATCAGGTTACTGACCTCTGTAATCAAGTTACAGATTCCAGATTTCCACTAATCAAATTACTTACCCCCAGTAATTAGGTTACTGACTCCGAGTAAGCAACTTACAGATTCCAGATTTCCAGTAATCAAGTTACTGACTCTCAGTAATCAGGTTACTGACCCCCAGTAACCACTAATAATAAAAGATAAAATTCAGTGTAGTACTCTCAACTTTTGGGTAAAAATCAGAATGACCCCTCTTTTTGAAAAAAAAAATAGAATGAGCCCTAAACTTTCAAATATGATCTCCCGGGGCTAAAATTTCAAGTGACCTCGAAATGTGACGTAAGCTGCTGTTTTGAAACTGGCAACAAGGGCCCACATTTGGCTTATTAAGACAATATCTTTTGTCTGTGCACTTTATTTATGATTAAGACCAAAATTATATGTTTTTTATTACTATATTTTGCATCCAACCAGCTTCTTATAAGTATATTAATTAGGTTTCATTTCAAATTTAGAATGTTAAATATGCAAATGATCCATTTTACTTTCTGTGAAGGTTTCAATATTGGAGTATGGGCCCTTATTGTCAGTTCCAAGTCAGCAGCTTACGTCATATTTCGAGGTCACTTGAAATTTTAGACCCGGGAGATCATATTTGAAAGTTTAGGGGTCATTCTGATTTTTTTTCAAAAAAAGGGGTCATTCTGATTTTTACCTAAAAGTTGAGGGTACTAAACTGAATTTAATTACTGACAATCAGTAACTCCAGTTTTTAGACCCGAGTTTAATTCAACCCACAACCCAGAAAAAAATCTCAATTTTTCAATTCAATCAAAACCCTAACTTTCATTCGGAGCCAAGGAGGGCTTGAGTTTCGGTGGCCTGCCTCTCCCTCTAGGAGCACCACTCGCCGAATCTGAAGCCGGAGTCTAGGTCGGACTAGTCTTGGCCTTCTTCAGAGGGCGGCCACGTGACCTGCCTGAGCCGGTGGATGTCGAGTTCTTGGCAATTGAGAGCGGGAAAAATGGGTCCTTAGGCTTAGGAGGCCTGCCACGTGGCCTGGGAGGCGAGGAAACCACGGCGGTGGCTCCTTCCGGCGTGGGGACCTTAGGCTTGGGATGACGGCCACGGCAGCGCTTGGGCGGCGCGTTTGGGTCGAGCTTCATGTAGTTGTTCTGGAGAAAAGCGAGCTCGCTCTCTGCTTCATCGAGTTGAGGTGGGTCGCCAGAAGGGTCGAGTGAGTCGGCGGTAGATCGCTGTGGGTGGACTCGATTTGCTGCGCTATTGTTTTTGTTTGTGAAGTACTCAAATACATTAGTTTGGGTATTTCAGACTTTTTCAAAAGATTCATTGGAGCGGGATATTGTCATTGGACTGGGAAAAAAAACAGGGTTTTTGTGCAAATGGTCATTTAAAAAAAAAACTAAAACTAATACAAATTGCATCTTTCAAAATTTACATAAAATTTTACTTACTCATCGATTGTGAAGGATATTATGGATTTATCGTTCTTGGACAACATTAATTAACTTTTTTATTTATTTTGTATGGTGAGATTCATTTGGTAATGTGTATATATATATATTTTGATAAGTTGAGATTTTTATTTGAGTAGTTTTAAATGCACTCCCCTAACCTCTTAATACACACATGTTACTTTATACACTATCTCCTAAATTTTTCATTTCAATATTAGACTAGATACACATCCTCAAGGACTTAAAATACCCTTATGCTAAAAAACCATAAAATATCCTATTAATATAAGTGATAATTAATATATATTGAATTTTTAAAAATATTTTCAGGTATTTGTTAATATAGTTCTTACTAGTTTCGTCTATAATTTTAAAAAAATTCAATTCAAAAGATCATTAGTTAATTGATAATTAATTTGAGAACTGTTGTTACAACTCTAATATCAATCAATAGTCGGACAAAATGAGCTAATGGTTTTTTCTAACCCGATCCCTCATTCGGCTTCAGCTAAGCAAAGTGAACTAGTGGCTCTTCGAGATGGTCTTGATCTCCTTTTCTCTCTTCAGGTATCAAATGTGATTGTAGAAAGTGATTGCCTTACAGCTATACTGGAAACTCGTCTCAAGGATCATATGCTTCTTCCTAATGGTGCACTAATTGATGATATTAAACATTCGTTGAGTAAACTTCAACATGTTTCTATTAGTTATGTTCCTAGAGAATGTAATAGAGTTGCTCATAGACTTGCTAGTATTGGTTTTGAGAGTCCTGATGGATATAGTTGGTTTGACCATATTCCATCTTGTATTGCTGATATCATTCAGTATGACTGTAATCACCTTCGGTGAAATCTTTTTGATCTATAAAGTTCTTTATTGATTTTAAAAAAAAAAGTCGGATAAAATAAAATTTCAAAATTAAGATGTCTAGGTTTACAACTGTACTGCGCCATTTAATTTTTTTTTCTTAGTTTTTTTTTTCTTATGATAATTTATGTCTGTTTTGGTCATTTAACCTATTTATAAAATCTGATTTGAGATATAAAACAAGAGGGGTGTGTATTAAGTGGTTTGTGGAGTGTATATAAAATTTCACTTTTTATTTTAGTATGGTAAGATTTTTTTGGTAAGATGGATTTCTTTTCGTGAAGTGAGAGTTATTTGGTAAGATGACTTTTTAGTAAATTCACATGCGTTGACAAAATCAATGTCAATTTGAAAAAATAGAGAGGTCCAAGTAGGTCTGGGCGTTTAGGCCCGAAGGACCGAAAGCCCGGCCCGGCTCGAAGAAAAAAACCCGACACGGGCCGAGCCTTTAAATTTTAAGGACCGGCCCGACACTGTGCATGTCGGTCCGAGCTCGGGCTTCCTTTTTTTTGAGCCCGAAAGCCCAGCCCGGCCCGGTGATTTAATATATGTACTAAAAACCCTAAGCCTCCTGCCCTCCACATCAATCTTATCTTCTGCAGATTCATCCCCCCACAAGGCCTCCTCTCCCGATTCATCCCCCCAAGGCCTCCTCTCTCTACGAGATCAACCCCGCGCCCCCCCCTCGCGCACCATCGCGCTCCCCCCCAGCCCAGCCGGCCCACCCTTCCTCCGCCGCCTCTCACTCTCGCCTCCTCGTCTACCCTCCTTCGACGACGACCCCATCGCACGACAAGCCGCTCTTTCTGATTCCACCGATTCCTCCCTCCAGCCCTCCTGCCTCCAATCCTCCACATATCAATGAGATCACCTATCACCGAAGCCGGACGCCCGACCAGCCTCCACAGATCACCGACGCCGAACGGCCGACTAGCCTCCACAGATCAGCCGTCCCAGTGTCCCACACTCCCACACTCCCACTAGCCTAGTAGCCCAGCCGTCCCAGATTCTCAGAGCCTCCACAGATCATCGAAGGCACGTCGGGATCGCTCGTTCCTGGCAATTTCTTGTTCTACTTCTCTCCCGCAGCCTCCACACACAGTAGTGTACTAGTGTTGGAAGTTGTAGACTTGTAGTGTACTAGTGTTGTACTGTATATTGTGTATAACAAGTTTTTATTTTTTGGGCCCGAAAAAGCCCAAAAGCCCGGCTCGGCCCGATTTGATCGGGTTCGGGCCTGTCCTCATGTTGGAAAAAGCCCGCGGCTCGGACCTAGGGTGTCGGGCTTTGGAAATTTTGGGCCCTGCCCGCGCCCAGCCCTAGGTCCAAGTACCCTTTTTTGAGGTTTGAATAGAAGCTTTCTTCAACTTTTTTTGTGTGTTATTTTTTTTCTTTGTGAAGGTTTTGTGTGTTTTTACTGCTTTGCTCCATATTTTAAGGATAATTTATTACGATATGTGATTACAAAGGAATAACTTTTGGCAAGTGTGGGCTGACAGATGACCGGTAAAGTCTGACCGAGTGGGCCGGAACGCGACCTGCCTATTCTGACAGACCTGTTTCTGCACAAACCCGTAGGCCTGGTAGAGACTGGTGAATCTAGATGTGATCTCCTCCTGCGAACCTGCTAACTAAGGGGAATACCGGGCGGGCCGGTCTTCTCCTCTCTGATGCCTAAGTTAGTACAGTTGGGAATAATAGATAACTTAAGCACGTATGATAAGCAGTTGGAGAGATCAGTTACCTATTAAATAGGGTAGTTGAGGCCCTTATATAGGTGGTCAGGCGTGAGGTCTGGTCTTACTCTTCAATGTGGGACTGGTTTCCTTCTTTTCGCACACAAAAGGACAGCTCTGGCGGCCTGTTCGGCAAGCTGGCGTCCTCGGTCCCCGGGCCCCTGGTCACAAGGTAGACTGCTGGACCTCGGGTCCGGGCGCTGGTGATCCTGCTCCGGGCCTCAGTCCGGCCCCGGATACACTGGCTGCGGGTCTGTGGGCTTATGTAGCCCCTCTGTGGCTACTGTCAATAAGTCCCCCAAGTTCCCGGTCAAGTGCAATCTTGAATGGGGACTTAATATGTCTTGCT
The DNA here is from genome assembly GCA_963682095.1 of Potentilla sterilis. NCBI lineage: Eukaryota > Viridiplantae > Streptophyta > Magnoliopsida > Rosales > Rosaceae > Potentilla > Potentilla sterilis. Next base: position 25,570,235 of record OY821754.1, read on the forward strand.
TCTGTCCCGCAGACCTATAGGGTTACCGACCCAACGGTGCCCAGTCCCCCAAGTCCGCATTGAAGATTGGGCGTGATCGGGCGTTCGGGCAGAGAAGGCGTGGTGATGTGAGTACCTATTAACGATAACGTCTGACATTTGAGTATGTTTGCAATACAAATGGTATTGTGCTCAAGTGTTGTCATGCCATGAGTATGGAACCGGGTGAAACCCGGACAAGTGCATGGGAGGACAATGTAGCGTTGAGATCCGCCATGCAATAGATATGGAGCGGGGTGAAACCCGGACGAGTGCATGGGATGATGATGTGGCATTGAGATCCGCCATGCAATAGATATGGAGCGGGGTGAAACCCGGACGAGTGCATGGGATGATGATGTGGCGTTGAGATCCGCCATGCAATAGATATGGAGCGGGGTGAAACTCGGACGAGTGCATGGGATGATGATGTGGCGTTGAGATCCGCCATGCAATAGATATGGAGCGGGGTGAAACCCGGATGAGTGCATGGGATGATGATGTGGCGTTGAAATCCGCCATGCAATAGATATGGAGCGGGGTGAAACCCAAGTTCCAAAGGTAAAATTGCTGCCAACGGTGGGGCAGGCCGGGGAGTAGCCCGGTGGCTATGCCCAGCTTGTGTTGGAATAAGCGTGGGGCAACGTGCCTGCGGGGAGATTTGTTCTGTGTTAGAGAAACAATCTGCCCAGTGGGGCGGCGTGGAGATAACAAGTCTCGCCTTGGATCCCCATATTTATCACAGTTCAGTGTGATGCAGGTTTTTTAGCCTGCTGGAAAAGTTTGCATGTGTTAGATGTAAACTCTCCCGGGTTTATAAAGCCCATGTGTTTGAAGCCTTGAGTTGTTGCTGGCTTGTCCCTGCCCGCAGGGGCAAAGAAAAGTGACTAAACCGGTGGAATGCCTTGGAGCCGGTTGAATGTCACGTAACCGGTGGAATGCCATGGAGCCGGTTGAATGCTACATAACCGGTGGAATGCCATGGAGCCGGTTGGATAGTACCTAACCGGTGAGATGCCTTGGAGCACTACCAGATCGGACAGAATAGCCGACGAAAAAAATTTCGTCCACTATACCGAATTTTCGTCGGCTATTCCTTCTGCCGACGAAATTTTCGTCGGCTATACGTCGTCGAAAAAATGACGTCGGTAATACCAATGGCCGACGAAAATAACGAAATCGTCGGCTATTCTCGGGTATGGCCGACGACAGTGCCGACGAAAATTAATTTTATCGACCAAACCTGGGCAAAATATCCGACGAAATTCGTCGGCTATGCTCGAGCATGGCCGATGATATCGTAAACTATAGCCGACGAAATTCGTCGGCTATTTGTTCTTAAATATAGCCGACGATTTCATCTATTTCGTCGGTTATTTCGTCGGAATATATTAATATTTTAGTAGGCATTATTTAGTTATAGCCGACGAAATAATGTCATTTTCGTCGGCTATAGAAGTTATAGCCGACGAAAATTGGTAAAAATCGTCGGCTATAGTGCTTATAGCTGACGAAATAATGCCAATATCGTCGGCTATTCTTACATTTGGGGGAAAAAAAATTAAATTAATTTCTAAATTACCATTCCAAGCAACCTGCAAATCACAAAGACAATCCATGCATTTGCACCAACAAGAAACACGTCTAAATGATTTATTATTTAATTTGTTCCAATATACATAAAATATTACCCTAATCATCACCTAAAGCACTAAAGTCTACCACGTCATCCCCAGCATCCTGCTCTCCATCATGCTCATCATCATCAGGAGGTTGAGGCATTGGAGGTTCAACTAACGGCTGAAACGGGGGCGGGGGTTCAAGGGCTTGTTGTTGTGCCGCGAACATATCACACCACCAGTTTTGTTGGGCGGCGTAGTTGTGTTGCCGAACTCTGTCGCATTCAGCATGCCAACTGGCCAGATCCAAATGATACTGCTGTGTTCTGCGGCATAGCTCCTGTGATTTCTGGGACTCGGCCGCCAATCTTGCGACCAATCTCTGCACTTCCCCGCCAATCTTGCGACCAATCTCGGCCGCCAATCTGTTGGCTGCCCCCGCCTCCCTTCTTTTGACCTCCCTTAGTGGTCTTCAGGAGCCCTATTCTAGAACTTCCCAAACCCCGACAGTAGTATTGGTTTGACCAGTCTGGGAAGACTGCGTCGAACATCCTCGCTGCCGTTTGGACATTCGATCGGTCGACCTGGCGCAGGACTTCTTCCAGATCTGCCTCTGAAATGTTCGGTTGTGTCTCCTGAACTACTTGCTGGAACACCTCTTCTTCGGCCCGGTTCACCCTCTCCTAATTGAACGGGAAAAAAAAATAATTAATATTCTAACAAATATATAATTAAGTAAAATTAATAATTAAAATTTTAAAATCGTAATCAACGACTTACGAGCTGTTCTGTCGCTTGTGGATAAGCGATCTTGAACGTCTCCACGTACGAGTTGCTATCAGGATGATCTCTAAGCGCCTCCTCCTGATATTATGCAAACGGCCTAGAACCACCATGATGGGGGGTTGTGTTACGGCGGCGGTTCGCAGAGTTTACCCGAGACCGTTCCTTCAAACAAATAATAAAATATTAGAAAAATGCATCAAAAAAATTTAGTGTAATAATTATAAAATAATTAAACTAATAATTAAAATTTTAACAAAATAAACATTTATAGTTAAGTTTAGTATTTACCTGCATAAGTGGGTTGTTGAAGTCTACTGTCTTCAACCAACGTCACTCGTACTCCCTGAACATGAACTCTCTGGGAGTACCCATACGACCACTGTTGTCGTATTGGTTAAAGTGGGAACGGAGCTCGTTCTTCCACTCTTTGAACCTACAGAAAAAATAAAAGTGCATTAGAAATATTATAAATATCATAAAATATTTCAAATTATAAGATAAGGAATTCCCAACGTACCTCAACGACTGCATCGCGTCCGCCCAATGCTGCTTATGTTCTGCAATCTCGAAGTATGTCTGAAAGATAATATTTTATTAGTTTTACAATTATAACAATACCGAAAATTATTAAACATTACGTAAAAGAAATTATATTTTTTAAATTACTCACCGACGCGGCGTTGTTCACCTCCCTCTTGATCTCTTCGGGCACATCAGCCCACCGGGTCCACAACATAGGGACTCTGTCCCTAATCAGTGCCCCCACGCAACCCGTGTAGTCGCGGCGTTTTTTCCCCTGAACCTCCTGATTAGGAGGTTCGTTGATCCGGATCCTCCCGCTGCTCTCAACAGTTCTCCTGAGCGTGTCAAAACATATGACACCTCTCGTATTCCTCGTTGAACTGCTAGGGGCTGTCCCTATCACATAAACGACGATTGGTTAATAAAATTAAATATTAGTGCGTTAATTTTAATAAAACATTTAATTAATAAAATCAAATGTTACCTGAACTGGATGACTCGTCTGTCGACTTTCCTTTTCTCCTCGCCGAAATCAGGAGGTCAGAGTTCTCAAATGGCTGCTGCTGGTATGCCTCCGCAGCACTCACGTACTGAGGCATAGCAGGCCATATGGGCACACCTCGAAAGTCGACCTCGGTTATCGCAGGAATGTTGTACGGGAGGTAGAGTTGATTTGGGAGAGTAGGCCCCTCAGTCGAGTCAGCAGCAGACGTCATCGGCTCCCGATGAACCTCAGGCATACGGACCTGAGGAATGTTTGCAGCTATCTCGTCCTGAAATAGCTGTCTACTGAACCTCGGAGCATCTGGCCCGACAGTGGGACCTGAACTGCTCGACGGCCGCCCCGCCTGGAGAAGGGTCTGGTGTCGAGAACTCACACTCCTCCGCAGCTGGGATGAATCCACAGGCCTCCGCGGCTGGGATGAATCCAAACTCCTCCGCGGCTGGGTGGTGGTCCTCTCAGGCTGGCTAAGGGTCCTGTCAGACTCTGCGGAACCGGCGGAACTTCCAGAACCCCTAGATCTGGAACGACGGCCTCCGAAGAACTGTCTGAATGCATCGACCATCTGCAGCTTGAGGCATTAATACATTAATTAATATTAAATTATATTACAATAAATAACAAATTCTAATTAATATAATAACCAATAATACTAACATATTTCAAAAGATACGAAGAAATTAATATTTAAATTTTAACTAATTTTAAATAATACTAACCATTAACCTAAATATAACTATTTATATACAAATATAACTATATTTTATTATTAACATATATATAAATACAAATACCCATTTATATATTAACAAAAATATATAAATGGTTATAATTAGATTACCAATTTATATATATAATTAATTTAACAATTTATATATAACAATTTATATAACAATTTATATAATTAAAATTAAATATATAACAATTTATATAATTAAAATTAAATATATAACAATTTATATACCTAAATTATAACAAATATATAACAATTAAATTTATTAACAAATATATTACAAATATATAACAATTTATATAATTAAAATTAAATATATAACAAATATATAACAATTTATATAATTAAAATAAAATATATAACAAATATATAACAATTTGTTAAAATTAAATTTATTAACAAATATATAACAATTTATATAATTAAAATTAAATATATAACAATTTATAAAATTAAACTAAATTGAAAAAAAAAAAATCAACCGGATCGAAGGAGGAGGGGAAGGAGGAGGAGGAGGAGGCCGGAATTGGAGGAGTGTGGCGCCGCCGATTTGAGGAGGAGGAGGAGCAGCGCGGTGGAAACGAACGAGAGAGGGCCGGTTTGGAGCAGCAGCAGCAGGAGGAGGAGGAAGAGAGGAAAAAGTCGGCTAGGGTTCGACAGTTTCTGATTTATACCCGAAAGAATAGCCGACGATTAAAAAAGATTTTGTCGGCTATTCTTAACTATAGCCGACGAAAACTTTAACATCGTCGGCTATACTTTGAATGTCGTCGGCTATTCTTTGAATGTCGTCGGCTATACTTTAGGAGATCAGCAGCCGTCTGATCTGAGCCATCCAACGGCGGACAATGAAAAGGCGCGGATCGCAAGAGTTTAGCCGACGAATTCAAATATTTCGTCGGCTATACTTTGGAAAATCAGCAGCCGTTGGATCTGAGCCATCCAACGGCGGACAATAAGCGGATCGCAAGAGTTTAGCCGACGACATATAATTTTCGTCGGCTAAACTGTTGGTCAAACCACTAAGTCAAACCTCTAAACGCTTTAAAACGGAAATTAGTCTAGTTAGACGACGATTTTTTGCCTAACCTTCAACAGATAATAGTTTCAAATCGATGAGACGCAACTAATTGTATAAAAATTTTCCTCAAAATATTTACCGAACCTCAGGCTACCCATAGGAAAACGGAAGTGAAAAACAGTTAACCGCAACATTCGGCACCTAGATTTTGTCGGAATCTTGTCATTTTTCAACCGTAGACGTATTTCATTATTTCGGTCATATCTTATTTGACGACATATTTGCATTTGAAGAGTGTACGTATAGTAACTATTTGAAACTATACGTTCACTTAAACACTTAGTAAACAAGTTAAGAAACATTAGTGCATATGTTCCGATTTTGAATGTAAAAGTTTGGAAAATCTATTCCAACTGTCAGATATCACCGTTAAGATTAAATACATGTATGAAAAAAAATCCAACTACATCTGACAACGTTAAAGGCTCGATCGGGACGGTCAACCGGGTGAGTCAACCCTTTAAACGCTTAGAAATGATAATTGGCCTGTCTAAATGACGTTTCTTGGCCTGACCTTCAACAGATAATAGTTTCAAATCGATGAGACGCAACTAATCGTATAAAATTTTTTCTCAAAATATTTACCGAACGTCAGGCTACCCATAGGAAAACTGAAGTAAAACACAGTTAACCGCAACATTCGGCACACAGATTTTGTCGGAATCGTGTCATTTTTCAACCGTAGACGTATTTCATTATTTCGGTCATATCTTATTTGAGGACATATTTGCATTTGAAGGATGAAGCAATGGTTTGTCGATAGTGATAGAAAATGGAAGGTGGTTTTTTTTTGTTTTTTTTTTTTAATCATAGCCGACGAAATCAAACATAGTACTCGTCGGCTATTCTTTTGTCGTTTTCTGTCTAAAATAAAATATGTATTTTTCAATATAGTTTTGGCCGACGAAATCACGCATTTTTCATCGGCTATAATTAGTATACCCGACGAAAGAATGCATTTTTCGTCGGCTATTCTTTGAAAAAAAAATAAAAATCAGTAGTATTACACCTCTCGTATTCCTATGTCCTGTTCATATATAACCAAAATTGAACATAAAAAAAAAAACAGAAACCCAACAGTCAACATATTTAAAATTTTTTTTTTAAGGGGTTTGGAACCCAGCCTATACTCGGAGGCTCATCCCCACGCCCGTTCATTAGAAAAGAGTGGATTACAAATGAAATGATTACATCATCTAAATTACTTAATCCGTCGGATTGTAATCGGAATCATCGGATGAGTCTTCTTCGGTTTCTGAATTGCTCGATAGGGGTAATCTATCTCGTTCCTCACCACTAGAGAGTCCTCGTTAGTTTCTTCATTTGGAAACGGCGTGTCTAGGCGAATAAAAGAGGAGTCAGGAATACCGTTTGAGTTGGGCTCTTGATACGCGGTGCCCCCTTCCTCGTTCTCTTCAGCCACTCCAAGTGTAGACGCCCGGTAAATGTTGCGATGGTGGATAGTGTTGACTACTTTCCACAGGTCACCCTTGGCGAGATCATCAAGATAAAACACTTGTTTCACCCATGTGGCTAAAACGAACGGGTCGTCCTCATACCATGATGTACTAGTGTTCACAGAAGTTATGCCGTATTGATCGGTTTTCATGCTCTGCGGCCGTGTGTCAAACCATCTACACTTGAAAAGGTGCACTTTCATGCCTTCCCCATAATGCAGTTCTACAACTGAATGGAGAACACCGTAATAGTCAACTCCATCATCCCCACCATCTGCCATAACCCATGAATTTTGTGTTTTCAGTCTGAGGTCTCTCTCTTCACATCGAAATAACACACCATTCACCTTGCACGTCGCATAAACTTAAGCTCTTCAATCAATGGTCTCATATACACATCGAGACATTTTCCTGGGTAACCAGGCCCCGGAATCAACAACGTCAACATATTATATTCCTTCTTCATGCAAATCCACGGAGGAAGGTTGTAAGGTACCAAAACCACCGGTCATATACTGTATGAAAGACTCATGGTGCCGAAAGGGTTGAACCCGTCGGTTGAGAGCCCGAGCCTGACGTTTCTGACATCTGACGCAAAATGAGAAAACTCATTGTTTATATGCTTCCAAGTCGCTCCGTCAGAGATGTGTGTCATGATATCTGCGTCTCCCGCGTCCCGCTCACCGTGCCATCTCATAGCTTTTGCGGTGGTTTCTGACATGTACAACCGCTCAAGCCTATCTCTCAACGGAAAATACCGAAGCACTTTCACAGGTTTCCTATTGCCTGCTACCGTCAACTTATCTCGGTCAGACTGACATAGCGGACATGCGTCAAGGCTAACAAGGTCATTCCCTTCTGCATCTTTACCCAGAAGAGAACGCAGTCAAATGCGCATGCATGGATCTTAATGTAGGAAAGCCCTAGATCTTTGACGATACTTCGGACCTTACGGTGATTGGTAGGATTACGATGACCCTCCTCCAACAACGAAGAAGTGTACTGTAGACATTCATCCACTTGCCTGATAGTCGATTTTGTCTCGACTTTAATCCTCATTACCTCCATCACACTTTGAAGAACTGTCTTCTCAGAACTTGAAGACACAGGGGTCTGTTGCAATGCAATCAGTTTGTTGTACTTGTCAAACGCAGCAGTGTTGACAACTTGTGGGAAGGGCAGCACCGGGTCATGCATATATTGTTCCCCACGTACACCGCTTTCAAAAGGAAACACGTCGTTGACGAATGCCATTGTTGGATCGTTGGATGTACTACTACTGCCCGCCTCAAAAAACTGCCCATGATCATGCGATCCATCTAATGATGGCTCACCGTGATATATCCAACGTTTGTACTTCGGCCAAAACCCATTACTCTTTAGGTGCTCCCATACTGTCCTAATCGGAAATCGACACATATCACTGCGACACTTACATTTCTTGCACGGGCAATAATGGTAATCATTCCCGTTTGCATTTTCCTCGACGAACTGTAAAAAATTCACAACTCCTGTAGTGTATCGTCGGTCATGCCTTGGAAGCGAAATCCAACTCTTATCCAGATCCATATATAGCCTGATAATAATATATATGTATAACTTTAATTAATAAGAAATTAATTAACACACATATATATATATATATATATAAATCCTTAATAATTAATTACATTACAATATATATTATTATCAACATCAACTCATATATATATACCATTAATTAACAACCATTATTTAAGTTACACTATATATCAACAATTATTTAAGTTAATTAATTACACTATATATCAACAACTATTAATTACACTATATATCAACAACTATTAATTAACATATATATATATATATATATATATATATATATTTTAACACTAATTAAAATAACATCAAATTAAAACACATATATAATTAAACTAAAACTCAAAATCGACTCAACTAAAACTCAATATCAACATATATACATACATTCTAACACTAAAGCAACAACAATTAAACAAAAAATCACTTAATAAATCAAAATCACTAAAACTCAAAATCAACTCAACTAAAACTCAAAATCAACATATATATATACATTCTAACACTAAAACAACAACAAAACAAAAAAATCACTTACTAAATCAAAATCACTAAAACTCAAAATCAACTCAACAAAAACTCAAAATCAACATATATACACATGTACGTACCTATATATAGCTCCACAATGTAAGAGAGGACGGATTTCAACAATACCCACAGATTTTTCACTCTTTCTCCCGTTTTTCCCCTTTTTTTTTTAAATGAGCAGCTGCTGCCCAGATCTGAAAATATATAGACTTATAGCCGACGAAAATGTCAACTTCGTCGGCCATACTTCCAAAAATTTTCGTCGGCTAATGTTTCGGAGAAAGGCCGACGAAAATACAAATCGTCGGCTGAAATATGAATATAGCCGACGATTTTTTGAAAATACCAACGAAAAAAGGTTTCGTCGGCTATGGTTAAACTATGACCGACGATTTTTTTTTTTTACCGACGAAAAATAAAATCTTCGGCTATTCCTTAGAATTACCGATGAAAATTTTAATTCGTCGGCCGTTTTTTTTTTTTCGTCGGGAAAACCCTTTTTTCTGGTAGTGGAGCCGGTTGAATGCTACCTAACCGGTGGACTGCCTTGGAGCCGGTTGGATACTACATAACCGGTGAGATGCCTTGGAGCCGGTTGAATGTTACCTAACCGGTGGAATGCCATGAAGCCGGTTGAATGTTACCTAACCGGTGAGATGCCATGGAGCCGGTTGAATGTTACCTAACCGGTGAGATGCCATGGAGCCGGTTGAATGTTACCTAACCGGTGGAATGCCATGGAGCTGGTTGAATGTTACCTAACCGGTGGAATGCCATGGAGCCGGTTGAATGTTACCTAACCGGTGAGATGCCATGGAGCCGGTTGAATGTTACCTAACCGGTGGAATGCCATGGAGCCGGTTGAATGCTACATAACCGGTGGAATGCCATGGAGCCTGGGGAAGTGGGGGGGCTTGACGCCTCGGTTCCCGCACCTATCTCCCTTAACTGCCGCTTGTAGGCGGGACAAGTAGCTGACATGCATTTAAGGAAGAAGCCCATCAGTCCAATCAGTTATGATGGCGTGGGAAGGTTATCGATGCCGGGACACGTGTCGGTAGGGAGCGATCTGAGATGGAGGGCCTGGATTCGCAGGCGTTTGAGTTGCCCTGATTGAGTATTTTGGGGGATTACAGGGGTGCCTAGGGCATCGGACCCGTCTATAAAAAGGTCTCATTTGTCTTCATTATTTCTGTTTTGCTCTTGGCCCAGAGATAAGAACAGAAGGTTGGAGAGGAATCCGGCGAAAGTTCTGTGGAGGTACCTGGCGCTATCCGTTGCTTCAAGCGTTCTGGTGCTTTGCCTACCATTGCTCGGTGTTTTCGTAGGACTGACTTTCCTCGGTTGTGCATAGTAATCGGTAAGTCTTGCTTTCTTTGCTTCGTGTTTTTTTCTTTTTGGTTGGTATTTTACGGCGGGGGGGGGGGGGGGGGGGGGGGGGGGGGTGCTCTGTCGCCGACTGTAAGTCGTTTTGAGTGGGGCGTCTGAGACAAACTTGGGGAGCAGCCGCAGAGGGCGCTGTTCTAGCTTATTGCTGACCAGCGGTGGGGTTTTGTTTTCTTCCCCTTAGGTTAAATGGCTTCTGCAATCTCTGATGGGGCTTTCGAATCGGCCGACAGGCGTCCCGTGGTGGACGATGAGGAGAGATTGGAGGATTGGCTCGGTTCGGATTCCCCGGAGTCCGAAGCCGCTGACCGCTCCCGGGGCGGGTTCTCGTCTTCCGGGTCCCTGGGTTCTGAGGGCATCCCACACGGGGTGCGCTTTCCTGGCACTCCGCCCGTGAGCTATACTATCGGGAGTGGGAAAGAGGTTGTAGTGTGCGATGAACCGGAGGGTACTATGAGCCCTGCAGATATTGCCGCCTTCCGGGTGATGTGGAATATCCCCGATGAGGTGGCGTTACGGCCGCTGAATCCCGGAGAATCGGCCTGCAACCCGGAGGCGGGTTGGATTGCTGTTCACGGAGACCAATTTCGCCACCGGTTCTCCCTCCTGCTGCCAGACTTCGTGCAGTATATGCTTAGCGCTCTGCAAGTGTCTCTCGCACAGCTTCCCGGGAACCAGTGGAGGTAGCTGCTGAGCCTCGGTTGTTTGTACGAGCTGTCCGGGATGAGCATGCCAACGGTGAACGAGTTCCGGGCACTGTACAGACTGTTCTTCTCGAAGAAGAAAGGGTGCCGGGGTTGTCTGACCTTTAGCGTCCGACACTTCCAGCCTATCATCACTCACCTGCCTTCCTGGGTAGACAATAACTGGAGGAAGAAGGTGGTGATGGCGGGCGGGATGTGGCAGAAAAGGAGCAAGATGTACCAGGTTCCTGGTGCCTTCCAGCCCCTTGGCGACCAATCGTTCGTACTGTCCGAGTTGGAGCGGGATAGGATTATGACGATACTCGGGTGCTGGGACAATCTTGAGCGAAGCTCCTACAGCTTCATACGGCGGGAGGTGTTAGAGTACTGCTGTCTTGGGCGGGATCCCGGTGCGTAGCAGGGTTTTAGTGGCGGCGTTTCTATTGATCGAGTTGATACTAACCATTTGTTTGTTCTGCAAGTGCATCTTCCCGGACGGTCGTCAAGCCCGGTAATACACTATCCATGGACGGTGAAGACCTTGTCTCGAGGTTGAAGGAGAAAAGGGAGGCCGTTTCACGGACCTCGGTGGATGAGGAGTCCGGTCGGCTTACCGTTCATGCCGAACCGAGGGCCTTGGACGTTGAGGACGACGCCTATATCCTAAGGCGTGTGAAGACTCATCCCGCTGCGCCCAAGACGGGACCCGGAAAGGGCAAGACCACCGGGGGGCCACCAAAGGTTCCTGGTGGGACGAACAGGATTTCGCACCGACCGGGATCGGTCCCGCTTGTCACCAGGGTTTCTCGGACAGGCGCACAATCTTCTTCGTCGGACGGCCTGGGTGAGAAGAGGCGGAGGATCATGGACGTCCCTCCCTCCGCGCTGGTGACGCTGACCGGCCGGTCGTCTGGTGAAAACTTGGCGAAACGGCTCAAGGTGTCCAGCGGTACGATGAGTTCCGCTGGGGACAAGGCCGCTGCTGCCTCAAACTCTGCCGGTCAGCAGAGTAGCCCCGCTCTTGCGGAGGAACAGAGAGGAGGTCCGGAGAGTCCCTTCGTCCAGAGTCTGGCGGTAGATGTGGCTGACTTTGGTCTGGATAGGCCTGGGGTCGCTGGAGCCTTGTCGGGGGAGAACTGCCAGAAGAGCAAAGAGTCGGTCCTCCGAGTAAGAATTGCTTGGTGCCATGGCACCGCTCATATCTTCTGCCGGGTCTCGTTACTTTTGTTGTTTGCTTAATTGGCTCCCTGTTGTTCTGTAGCTATTGTACAATTTGTACCAGCCGGATCCGAGTGAGGAGCTGTCTGAGCTGTAGAGGCAGGTGGCCGCTCTGACAGGAGCCCGTGAGCGCCTGGAAGTTGAGAAGTCCAGGCTTGAGCGGGAGAAGGTCAGGCTGGAGGAGAGGGCCAAGAAGCAGGTGGCCAAGCTAGAAGACCAGGTCCGGAGCCTCGAGGAGGAAAAGGAGCGGGCTGAGGAGGAGAGGGCCGAGCTGGAGACCAGAGTGGATGAGCTCCAGGTGGGAGCTACCGCTGTGCGTGCCGCCGCTACGGCTGGAGAAGAGGACCCAGAGCTTTTCCAGCGGGTTGTCCTCAAATATCACGATAGTGATCAGTTTCTTGAGCTCCTGGAAAAGGCTAGGGAGTCGGGTATCGCCGACGCCTACGTGGAGTGGGAAGAGAAGGGGTACCTGGATACCTCTCGAATGCCGAAGGCGGGGGCCGATGACGATACCCATGGGCAGCCGGAAGGGGAAGGCGGGCCTCAACCATCTGCACCCGCTAGAGAAGATGCGGTGGCTCCATCTGGGGAAGCTGGTGGGATGCCCGCAGAGGGGGGAGACGCGGCTCCTTAAGATTTTTGTTTTGCTCTCTTTTTTGTAAATCCGCTGGAACGGTTTTTTTTGTATTATGCCCTTTGGATATATATTTTTGCACCGGTGGAATTTCTTGGATTTTTCTCAAATTAGTTGGCATACACATCTTAAAATGTTACGTTGGTTGAACCGTTGATATGCCAAACTAACTTCTTGAAATTTTTAGCACCTAACCCTTCACTGGGTCCGGGCGTGCTTACCAGCCCTGGCCCTGCTCCCGGTCGGGATCTGCTCTCCTTTCCCCTATATACCGCTGAAGCTGACCGCTGTTAATCAAACCCTCCACCGCTGTCTTGAGGGGGAAGCAACTGTTCGTCCGATGGGTAGCTTCATCGTGATAGAAGCAGCATTTGCCTGTTCGCGCCTGGGTAAGTTTCCCCTTTGGGTACTTGCTCCTCGGCGGTGGGGGAATGATGTTCCCGTTTTCGTGCAAGATGTCCTCGTATGAAGAGGTTAGAGTGGTGAAGACCTCTTGACGTTCTGCTGGGATAATCACCAGGGGGCGTTCTTGCCGGTACTGCGCCGGCTTGTGCTCGCCCTGGGGTTTGTCATGATAGGGCTTCTGTTGCTGTTGGTTTCCCCAATTTCTGCCAGGTCTGCTTGGTTGGGCGCCTCGGTTCTCGCTCCGCTGGCTGGCCTTGTTTTCTCGGCCGGCCGGGGGGTGTTCCTCCCGCTTTTTCTTCAATAGGTGTTGCCCGTACGTTTCATGGTCCGTCATACCCTGCGGGAGTTCCACCCGTACGGCATAGGAAAATTTTCCTGGCCGAAGCCCCTGTTTGAACGCCATCTCGGCGATACCCTTGTCGAGGTTCTGAACCCCGGCCGTCGCCGTTTGCCAGCGGTTGACAAACGTCCTTAGCTCCTCGCCAGGTGCCTGTCTGCAGTTGAAGAGGATGGTTGATGTCCGGGCTCCTTCGACCTAGAGAATGAAGCGGCCTACGAACCGGTCGGCCAGTTGCTCAAACGCCTCGATGGAGTTTGTCGGGAGCTCATAGAACCAGCTGAGCGCCTCTCCATATAGGGTTTCCTGGAATATGTTGTAGCACACTGCATCGGAATAGTCCTTTGCGCACGTTTGGGACCAGAAACTATCTAAATGTTGGTATGGGCAGTCGGATCCTGAGTACGTGAGCTTTAGGGATTTCTGGTTACCAGACCTCCTTGATTCCAGAACCCGGTGCGAGAAAGGGCCCATGCGTTCGTTGAGTCGCGCGCCTTCCATCGGCCGCGCTGCCCTTCTCTCGTTGGCCTCCATTTGGGCCTTTAGATCCGACACAGAGTCGATGAGTATCTGTAATGCCCGTGCGGTCGGGGTCGGGGTCAGGACCTCATTCTCGAATGAAGCGCGCGACTGCGGGGGTGCCGGCGTGCTTATTGGCAAAACCGCGCCGCCCGGGGACTCCGCCCTCTTGCGGTCGCTAGACCTTCCTCCCGATGACTGTCCCGCCTCAAGGCGCTGAGGTTGGCCTGGCGCGGGTGTAATTGCCCTTGCCATAGCGGCGTTGCGCTGCTGTCCTCTTTCCAGGGCAACCACCAGGGCAGCGTTTACCGTCTCCATTTCCTCATACCGAGCATTGGATTTTGCTCTGTCCCGGTCGCTCTCCGCGCGCATGCGACCGACTTCTGCCCTCATCGCCCGTATCTCCCCCGCCATATCGTGCCGGTCGGGGCTGTACGTGGTGTCCCGGTCGCTGTCACCGAGCAGACTCTCCTCTTTGTCGCTCGGATCGTCCGAGAATGTCAGCGAAAAGCCCCGGTGCGTTGGTTGGTCGCCTCCCACCGGGCCTTTCCCGCGCACGCTATCGTTGTATGCCCCTGGCGTGCTGTTCGGCCTGCCATAGCTACCGTCGTCCTGGGTGCCCTGGTCGCTGCGCTGCTCCCGTAGAGCGACTGGGGTGGGGATGAGCACTTGCTCTGGTGCAACCCGCTGACCCTCCATTGTATTTCTTTCCTGGCCCGCTTCTGAGCTTTCTGCCATTTTGGTGATGCTTACGTGACTTTTATACAAGTTCCCACAGACGGCGCCAATTGTTTCTGCACAAACCCGTAGGCCTGGTAGAGACTGGTGAATCTAGATGTGATCTCCTCCTGCGAACCTGCTAACTAAGGGGAATACCGGACGGGCCGGTCTTCTCCTCTCCGATGCCTAAGTTAGTACAGTTGGGAAGAATAGATAACTTAAGCACGTATGATAAGCAGTTGGAGAGATCAGTTACCTATTAAAGAGGGTAGTTGAGGCCCTTATATAGGTGGTCGGGCGTGAGGTCTGGTCTTACTCTTCGATGTGGGACTGGTTTCCTTCTGTTCGCACACAAAAGGACAGCTCTGGCTGCCTGTTCAGCAGGCTGGCGCCCCCGGTCCCCGGGCCCCTGGTCACAAGGTAGACTGCTGGACCTCGGGTCCGGGCACTGGTGATCCTGCTCCGGGCCTCAGTCCGGCTCCGGATGCACTAGCTGCGGGTCTGTGGGCTTATGTAGCCCCTCTGTGGCTACTGTCAACAAGACCCATTTCACTTTCATGACAAAATTTACAGAGTATCTTCAGTGCACCGTGTGTACCTACACATACAATTTGAATGGTCAACATTAAATGATTTTATATAGATACATGGTAGGCTCTGTATATAATTTTTTTTAAATGGCTAAGATTGCGCCGTGTACCTACACGGCCGTGCATACAAGAATTTCCGCAAAATTTACGTGAAGATGAAAAATCGAAATTTTTGTTTGTTTCCTTGTTTTTCTGAAGCTTCTGTGTATATATTATCGTTTTGTCTCTCATCATCTCTGTTTGTTCTTTGTTTCTCATTCTCTGCCTCTCATTCATGAGAGCAAGAACAAACCAAAAAAGAAAAAAAGAAAAACACGAAAACCAGTTAGGAAACCAAAATAAAAAAATCAATCAAACCACCATTTTTTACCTCAGAAAATTCATCTTTATATCCCATTCTTCTTTTGCCGACAAGACACAAAATTTCTCTCTTGAATCTGCAGTTTCTCGTCTCATGATTTCTGACTCCTTATTTGAGGTTGGTCTTATTTTTATTTGTTTAATTTGCTTTTTAACAAAATATATGATTATGCATGTATATGGGATTGTCATGATTTGCATGTTTATGAATTGTGTAGAATATTTGATTGGGATTGATATACCGATCGGGTGGATTCCTCTCGATGCGTTGGATGTGAGAATAGTTGGTTTGAATTGAATTGGTGACTCCCAGGTCATCAATAATCTACCTTCCCCTGTTTTTCATTTGGAAATTGTTTGTGGATTTGGGATGCCTCTGTTACCGAAAAGCGACTCGATCCTAATTCGGGAGGTGTGGAACGACAATCTCGAGGAGGAGTTTGAATTGATACGTAAAATTGTGGATGACTATCCTTACGTTGCCATGGACACCGAGTTCCCCGGCATTGCTCTTCGTCCCGTGGGGAACTTTAAGAACAGCTATGACTACCATTACCAGACATTGAAGGACAATGTAGATTTGCTCAAGTTGATTCAGCTAGGACTTACGTTTTCAGATGAAGAAGGGAATCTGCCAACGTGTGGGACTGACCAGCAGTGCATTTGGCAGTTCAATTTTCGAGAGTTTAATCTGAATAAGGATGTTTTCGCTAGTGATTCGATCGAGCTGTTGCGCCAGAGTGGGATTGATTTCAAGAAGAACAATGAGAAGGGTATTGATGCAAAGTTGTTTGGGGAGCTGTTGACGTCGTCGGGGATTGTGTTGAATGATAGTGTGCATTGGGTTACTTTCCACAGCGGATACGATTTCGGGTACTTGCTCAAGGTTTTGACGTGCCAGAACTTGCCGGACACTCAAGTAGGGTTCTTTAATTTGATCAATATTTACTTTCCTACAATATATGATATCAAGCATCTGATGAAGTTTTGCAATAGCCTTCATGGTGGACTTAACAAGCTCGCCGAGTTGTTGGAAGTGGAGAGAGTTGGTATTTGTCACCAGGCAGGTTCCGATAGTTTGCTTACATCTTGTACATTCAGAAAATTGAAAGAGAGTTTCTTTAGTGGTTCTTTGGAGAAGTATGCTGGTGTCTTGTATGGTTTAGGTGTTGAGAATGGACAGAGCACTCATTAAACAAGAAAATAGTAGGAAAGAAAGAAAAATTTAGAAGCGTGTTACATAACTGTAAGTCTGTGCATGATATGTTCGTGTACACTTTTTGGCAGCAAGTTAATTGATGAATACAATATATTTTTAATGATACACTCCTCTGTGCAGCTTTTGAACTTCTTATTTTGCACATGCTTCTTTATGGATTGGTTTACTTGCATTATAAAACAACGCAGGTCATTGTTCTGAAGTTTCATGTAAAACTTAGATACATCTTTTCAGACTAAAAGGTAAGATCTTGACATGTTCTACAGCTGTTTTAACTGCAAATATATGTGCAGGTATTTCATATTCCAACTCTTTTTGGTTTTCCAGTGATTGTTTTGTAAGTGTTACTTTTTGTAGTGATGGTTTTATGGTATCATTTCTTTTGTTGCACTCAGTCCTCTCTCCCAAAACACACATTTTTGTTCTTATGCTTCTTGCTAATTTCTGCTCTTCATTCCTGCACAAATAGAAATTCCATCGCTTAGAAAAAGGTACAGTCCATTTATATGTGTACCTTTTTGGGAGATTTCACTTTCCCTTACATTTTGGTCTATAGTACAGAAAATGTATATCTTGAGTGAAATGATGTCCCTTGTCATTTGTTCTTTTATGTTTAATACGAATGTTGTTTTCCCATTTCGGAAGCATGAGACCAAGAAACATTCTAATTTTAAGGAATTAGAATGGATGAACCCCGCCAAAAGTTATGTGATTGCAAATGTTAGTATGTAGCAGTGGCGGATCTAGAGTAAAAAAGTTAGGTGAGCGGAAAAAAAATTCACTAAGAACAGTTAATATTTTTCTCAAGCCAAAATACAATTCTTATATAGTATTCATCAAGAATTCAAAACAAATATAAGAATTGTAAATCAAAAGAGGTATTTGACACATCAACTCATTACAATTATAATATGCTCTATCTGAATTGTGCTCTACGATCCCCAGTAGACTCGAAACGATCAATGACTGCCTCTGAATCAATACCAGCTACATATTCCTTTTCAATGTGGAGCATCATACAACCCGAAAGATATCCGTCTTCCATCTTGTTTCTAAGCCTAGTTTTTATAATTTTCATAGCTGAGAATGCACGTTCAGTAGTTGCAGTGGAAACAGGAAGTGTCAAAACTAGCCGAATCAATCTATCAACTAAGGGGAAAAGCTTTGCTACATCTGTTTCAACTAATCGCCTACATAATTGTGTAAGGGAAGATAATTTTTGAAAATCCCTACCACTAACTACTTGATACTTATAATGCTCTAACTGTAACCTCAAAGCTATTAGCTCAGATGTATCAAAGTCTTCAGGATAGAACTTCTCGGCAAGTTTGCAAATCATGTCCATGTCAAACTTCCTAAACTTATTTTTTGGATCCAATGCAGAGCTCAAAATAAGTAGTTCTATAGCTTGTTCAGTGAACCTGTCATTTAGCTCCATAATCTGAACATCAATAACCACATTAAACATGTCAAAATGATAATAATGTTCATTTGTAACAACATCATGTTGTTGACAACCACGACCAGTACCCATTGAATAAGCTGCATCCATATTAGGCATTTCAAGGCCATGATGTTCACCAAATTCCATAACACTTTGGAGAAAACTATCCCACCCATCGTCCCTCAATTTTTGAAGAAGTGCCTTTGTACTTGAAACCAAATTCATGGCATTAACAATCTCTTGTGATTTCTTCTGCAAGGCTTGAGAAAGTAAATCAGTAATCCCCATGACTTTGTTAGTGAGTAGCAGACAAAACACAAACTCAAATGCCCTCAAGGCTTTAAGGAAACCTTTTGCATCACCTCTTACACTTCCAGTGAGTTCTTTATCAGTCATCATGCTTTGAAGAAGTTGAGTTGTTTCATTAAACACATGGACTACCGTACTAACCGAAGCAAAGTGAGAACCCCATCGAGTTGCTCCCGCTCTTTTCAAACTACGAATCTGGTTAAGCCCTCTTCCAGTTTCAAGATCTCCTTCTGCTAAACTTTCTGCCAATTCTGCTTCTTGAATATCTTTTAAGAGATTTGTACGCTTGGATGAAGAGCCAACAAAACCAACAATAGAACTTAGCATTTGAAAAAACAGTTGCATATCAGGAACATCTTTAGCACATGCATTCAAAGCTAACTGTAATCGATGAGCAAAGCAGTGAACATAATAGGCATATGGGCAATCCTGAAGGAATAGCGTTTTCAATCCATGAAATTCACCACGCATGTTGCTAGCCCCATCGTATCCTTGACCACGAATGTTTTGCACTTGGAGATTGTTTCTAGAGAGCACACTGCATATATGTTTCTTCAAAGTAGCAGAAGTAGTATCTTCAACACTAACAATTTCAAAGTACCTTTCTTGAAGAAACCTGTCTTCATCAACAAGCCTAAGAATGATAGCCATCTGCTCCTTCTTAGATACATCAAGTGATTCATCAACCAACATACAAAACTTAGCATCTCCTATTTCTTGGCGAATTGTATCTCGAATTTTGATAGCAATTATATCGAGGATCTCCTTCTGAATTGATGGTGCAATGTACATGGCATGCTTGGGAGCATTTTCAAGGACAACTTTTGCAATCTCCTCATTCGTATCTGCAAAACCCCGTATCAACTCAAGGAAATGTCCTCTACTAGTCGAGTTAGCAGATTCATCATGGCCTCTAAAAGGCAAGCCTTCTTTACCAAGATACTTCACAGCTGCTATAGTTGTCTTCAAACGCAACCTGTTTTGCCTTATCATTTCCGGTGGTAGTTTGTCTATCACTCTATCAATATGTTGAGAAGTTCTCAATAAGTTACTCCAACTTTGAACATTCTTGTTATGTGCAGAATTCATCTTCCCGGCATGTTGTACACAAATTCCTTTCTTCCCAGCCAACATTCTACTCCAATTACAGCTTCCTTCAACAGTGAATAAAGCATGCCTTGGTGGATTTTTCTCAAAAAGAAAACAAGGAAAGCAGAACACTCTATCTATATCTTCTGAATACTCTAACCAAGGATACAATGCAAACCATCTATACTGAAATCGGCGATTATCACGGCCATCAAAACTCTGTGGATAATTTTCTAACTTGGGTTGACAAGGTCCCATAAGGATATACATCCTTTGAATATGATCTTGTTCATTGACCGGAAATGTATAAATCAACTGACGTAATCCAGGATCAGCTACAACAGGAGACTTTTTTGGAGCATCAATAATGGGGGGAGGAGAATCTATCTCAACTTCTAATGGAATTTCCATTTGATTCACTGGCAAAGTACTAGGAGAATCAGAACAAGGCACATGCATCTCTGATGAAACTGATGTTGATGCTTGATTATCGACATCTTTCTTATAGAATGAAAAAAGAGTTTTCATTCTTTTGGACTTAGGATGATGATCAGACATCCTATACTATCCTGTTTATAAGAACATATTTACAACAACTTAGCATGACAATAACAAAGTACAGTAACCGAAGAAAAGAATCTGAATAATGAAATGAATGAGGTAAGTTTATGTGATATCATAAGTTCATAACTACTTAGAGTGAATACAAAATTGAGATGACTCTGTAGACTGTGGTCTGTAATATGTATCATTTCAAGAAGTGGAGTCTCACCTGTAAATCTTGTTCAGGAATTCAGATTGAAAAAAGAAAAGCTACACCTAAATAGAATCAGCATATCAACTACTCAATCTGCACAAAAAAATAATTTCTTTCTCACTAACTGGGCTCACTACTCACACATAACAAATCAATGTACAAAATAGCTAAAACAATAGTTCATAATTCGTAATTTTAATGTTGTATCCAAATAAGCAATCATGAAATTTAACTCATCAGATAAAAAAAAATTAAGGCCATTAACAAGTAAAGATTAGTGAGACTACCACAAATAACAAATTGAAGAACTGAAATTGAAGAAATGAAGATAGTGAAAAAATTAAAAGAATAGAAGGTACCTTCGTGGAATCTTGTTGTGTTTGAAAAATTGAGAAGATGATAAGAGTAAAGAGAATAGAACAATGGGGAGTTGGGAACTTTAATTTTGGGAATTTTGTAGTTGGAACGAAACAGTGACTGAACCCAGAACAAAAAGTAACTTGAGTGAGTTGAGTATTGAGTAAGTCAGTAAGTGGCGTGCTTGAGAAGTTGAGAGGCTTCAAGGGTTTTTTATTTATTTATTTATTGTTGCAAGTTGTGTGTTGCAAGTTGTGTGGTGTGGTGTGGGTTTGGACAAAAAATATATTGGGCTGGGGATTATGTTAGGCTGGGGATTTGACTTCTGGACTATAATTCTTACCCAGCAGAAAAAAAAATATTACGTGGTTCAATTTTAATCTGCCCAGCAGCTGCTGGGCTGGCATACACTAGGATCCGCCACTGGTATGTAGGCGAGTTAAGAGATGAACTATGGTAGAGATCCCAATTTTCTGATGTTGTACTTATGTCGTGAATGTCTCTCATTGTAACTTGGGTCATATGATCATGCTATAATATGTACTTGTTGAATCTGCTACTTGCCTGTTTGTTGTGATTGTCCTTTATATCATTTTATATGGGCAGCTGAGGACTCCCCCCATTCATGTATCCTGTTCTTCAACTCAGTTTGTAACAGCTCTTCTAGTACATTATCATGCTTAGAAAACATAAATGTTTTCTCTCTTTATATATACCTTTCTGTGCCGAGGTGTCATATGATTTTTGTATGGCTTCAGTCACTTGAACCAAAAGGACCAAGTTCATTCATTCAGTTTTACACTACTATTGCTCCTTTTGGTTCTGGTGGTAGACGTTGGGGTTGAAGTCCATCAAACTGGGACACTGTATCCTTGAATCTTTTGCATTTGTGCACATTAGTGTTTGTGTTTGTGTGTTTGTTCTTGTCTAATTGATCCTTGAGTATTACCATGGGACATTTACCTTTATGATCGTCTATGTGACTTGTTCTGCTGTGCTGTAATCAATCTTGATGTTATTGGTCTACCTTGTAGTCTTATACTACTGTTGTGTTGATTGCACTACCTTCTTTAGGTTGTGTCGTTGTGGATTCTCATATTTGCTTAGCTATGTTGGTTAATACACAACATATCCTATTTTATCCAAAAATTTATTTTTTTAAAGAACAAAATACTGGTCACTCCTTTAACTTTCACTAGGTCGACAGTTTAGTCCTTAAGGTTTCAATTTCAACAGATCACTCCTTCAACTCTCTAATTTCGAACAATCTACTCTTTCCGTCAATTCTCCATCCAATTGCACCGTTAAATGAGTGATGTGGCAACAGACACATTGTGTAATGTCATCAATACCCCTGTATTCTTATGTTTTAACCTTTCCTGACGACTGCTTCGTCGGTAAATGAATTCATATCTCTGTTTTAATCTTTGCCGACAACTTCTTCGTCGGTAGGCTTAATTCTTATCTCTACCGACGACAGCTTTGTCGGCAGAGATGCTGCAGCATCAAGTGGTGTCGGACGAGAGAGGACGTTGATGCTGCAGCATCTCTGCCGACAAAGCTGTCGTCGGCAGAGATAAGAATTAAGCCTACCGACGAAGAAGTTGTCGGCAAATATTAAAACAGAGATATGAATTCATTTACCGACGAAGCAGTCGTCGGGAAAGGTTAAAACAGAAGAATATATACAGGGGTATTTATGACATTACACAGTGTGTCTAGTGCCACATCACTCATTTAACGGTGCAATTGGATGGAGAATTGACGGAAAGAGTAGATTGTTCGAAATTAGAGAGTTGAAGGAGTGATCTGTTGAAATTGAAACCTTAAGGACTAAACTGTCGAATTAGTGAAAGTTAGACGAGTGACCAGTATTTTGTCTTTTTTTTAAATATTTGAAGTCACTCTACAAATTCTGCAGAGCTTTCATAGGTGACGAGACTTGCTGTCATAAGTGGAGGATGGAGCCATGGAGGTATGCATCAAATTCATATCTCGTAGACTGAAATCTTGATTCTGTAGTGCATAAATGTACTTCTTGTTATTGAGACTTAAACTTGAATAGCAGAGCAAAAAGAATTATTGCAACATTTTCTAGTGCAAACAAGGTGTGGCACAGATGCAAAATGTTGAAGTTTTAGTTTGGTGAAGATATATAAGTGTGTGTGTTTTGATAACAAGCATTGATGAAAACTCAAAGATATTTTAAGGAGGGGAACCAAAAGAAAATTCTGTAAACCATATGATTGGTGCATAGCTTCCACATCTTCAAAGATGCTGATGCTACTTTGAGTTTGCCTTGGGGGTAGACCAAGCAGAAACAATAACCAGATAGGGCTCCTTGAGAATCACTGTTAGATGTATGTAAACTTAGTGTTATGGAGCCTTATATAAGTGCAGTTATTCCCAAACCTATTTGATCTTCTTGTCTAATAAAGAAATGCAATTAATTTTCAGATGCGGTGCTAAGATGAATATCAGCAAGAATTTGGTGTTTGAGGAGGAGGGCAACCAAACAGGACAGAAAAACAACCATGGTAATAAGGCTTACTGAAATTTCGGTTCTGTCTGTTGATTTGTTCTGCATTTGATTATGGTTAGCTGGAGTCAGAAGACAACCAAATATATGAAGTTTTATGTGTTACAGCTTACTACTGAATACACTTCGATCTGTTTGGGTACTTTTTTCTCAAATTTCAGGACCTTAGAAAATATGACAAACATGGGTAACAATTATTATTATAGAAGTACATAATCATCTCCTTACAGATATTCAAGCCATGCATACTGGTATATTGCCTTGCGGGCAAGCTATGTTTTTCTGCTAGGGAAGCGTGTACTTCATCCTCCAAGACCAGAAGTTCAAAGCTGTAAGGTGAACGAGTCATTTCTAGGAGCTATATATAGTTTTTCTCTCGATGCAGGTAATTGATTGGTTTATTCCCATGCCTGTAATAGTGTAAACATCTTCCAAATGTTCCACAGTTCCACAAGTATGGCATAAAATTAACCTGTAGATACAAGAGAACTAATGTGCTGCAATAGAAGAATATGAGCCTTACTACTGACACCAACGTTTCACATCAGGGTTGCATCTTAAGGCCACTGTCAGAAACTCAAATTTATATGCAGATCATATTGATGTGTGTCTTTTTCCGTTGTTAAGTTCACCTGTGACTGCATTTGTCATGAATAAGACCACTGCTCTCCAAACCCAGAAGTCTTTCGATAAATTAGATACTGTGAATGGGGATAATAGAAGAAGAACAGGGAAGTAAGCATTGCAGTAATGATATATAAAGTCACAAAGTAGTTCTGCTCTGAGATTTTATGAGGACAGAATGTAACCTCCCGTTATAATTTTGCAATGTTCATAAAGTTAGAAAGTAGTCTACAGTGATAATTAATCCTACAGTTTAGTAACCAATATAAGAAACATAAATGATAAATCTAAGCAAAACTGAACAATAAATGGCACCAAGTTAATTGAATCCACTGAAGCAGTATAAGATAATCATCGATAACCTTTCCTCAACATTAAACAAACTACCTTGCATTACCTCAATTGGTTAAGCACAAATTGTTGTATTGGCTTCAACCATGGCAAGAGTTGATCAAAATGTGTTTGTCAAGGTGGGTTTGGTCTTAGCAAGTGTAGCACTAGTCATGTCATTTGCAGCAGTTCAAGACTTTCCTGCTTATGAAGTTTATGATGATGCCACTAGCCCTAAAAGCGTTGAGGTTGAAGTAATCAATAACGCCTACCCTCCAATTTCCCCAGAAGACAATGATGCTCTTCCTCCAGGAGCTTACAACAAGTTGCAGAATTGTGCAAACAAGATCACTTCAGATTATGCTGAAGAAATATACAACGTTATTTTCGAAGGCGTGGCTCTCACTACAGATTGCTGCAAAGCCCTTGTGCATCTGGGATATGATTGTCACATTCACTTAGTGAAGTACTGGCTTTCGAGTCCAGAACTGAAAGAACAAGCTTCCGAGGCATTGCCTAGGAGTGTGCAGCTTTGGGAAACATGTGCCTTAGTGGTTGATGACCTTGATCAATCTATTGCTCCTTCTCCTTTCTGATTGATGTTGTTATAGTATCTCGTGTAATCCATCCACACTAATATCTTAATTACAATAAATATATATTTTGATTAAAAATTTCTTGTTGTAATCATCTTAACTGCATTGTTTTAATATTTTTAGGGTTTATGATCATTCTGATCAACATGGACAACTCACTAGCATTTCTTGTACTTAGAAACCGTTTGCTCTCACTTTCTAGAAAGAAAATTATTCTGTTCGATCTCGAAGTTTGCCGGTCGAAAGTAAAAGGATAAACATGGAGACATGAGAGGAACTCGAATTCACAATTCCTGCCTAGCTAATAGAAAAAGCGGTTATTAATTGTTAGATCGGATCATAAAGGATCCCGCCATAAGCTTCACCGATTAGGATCAGGGAAGCAGGAGAAAAGTTGAGAACGGCTAGTAGGTAGCACCCTCTCCAAATAGGGAGTTCCACGTACTATACGCGGGACTCTATATATGTGCTTGTGAACGATGTCAAAGTCACTGATAGTGGTGAGAAGTAATGGGAAGAGAGAATGTTTTACTTATGAAGAGATACTTTTAAGAAAGACGTTAGGTGATTGATGGTCTATCGATAAGTCACACATGTAAAATGATGCAATGACTTGGTTTGATCAGTGAGGTTGTTATTACATCTAAAACAATCAGCAGCCCATTGAAGCTCATCAAAGAAAGCCTAGGTGCTAAAACAAACAGAACATTCCCAATGTCGCCCTCTAAATGTGAGAGCAACATCCCTTTCGAGTAGGCCTGGCATTTCAGCCTGTGAACCCGTTAACCGCCCAACACCCGCCCATGAATAACCCGCGAAAACCAGCCCGATAAGCTTTTTCAGTTAATGGGTTAATAACCCGTTAATAACCCGTTAACAAATAGGCGGAAGCGGACAGCCCAATGGAACCCGTTAACCCGTTAAGAAAATAAAATCTTAAGAAAACCTAAAGGACTTCTCAGCTAATCTCTGCCGTTCTCTCTCGATGAAATCATAGAGGATATCGACCTATCACAACTCACAAGTCTCTCCAGCCGACTGCTCCGGCCTCTTCTCTCTCATGTCTCAACTCTACCATTTCAGGTAACTACTTCAATCTTTGTTTCGTTTTGGGTTTAATGTACTGTTGGTACACTGGGATTCCTCGTATGGGTCTCAGGAAGAGCTCTCAAATTTGATAACAAGAGGTCGGAGAAGGTGTCAGAGGAGATGGATGAGTTTCTCTGAGTGTTAGCTAGATTTCTGGGTGTCTTTTGGAGATGGGGTTTGATCAAATTGAGGGAGTAGTTGCAAAGATTGGAGATTGAGATGAGAGAGAGAGAGAGAGAGAGAGAGAGAGAGAGAGAAGATTGGAGATTGAGATTGAGATTGGAGTAGTTTCAGCCTTTCAGGTGTTAGCTAGATTTCTAGATTAAAATTACTAAATTAGTTAAAGTAGTTCCTTTTGGCATGATCGATTGGTTAAAGTATTTAACTCAGCTATGGCCAGAACTCATAGCTTAGCCAGTTTTGATGTTGAAGTTTTATGAACTTAAACATGATTCTCACTGAACAATAAGCTTTTGAAATTTTGACCTTACAATGGTTCTCAGTACTTACTGAAGTTTAACTTATCTAGCAAATGGAGTCTCATTTGGCTCTCATTAGTCATTTGAAGTGAAAGTGAACTAGCCATTGATTGACCAGGGAGTTTGTCCAATGATATAAATTATTGGATTACTGTATAATTCAAAACAGAGAGTTCAAACCTGATTTTAGAAACACAAGAATTTGTTATGCAATCCTTAGTTTCTTATTGCTATTGTGTTGAGACAAACTTATTTTGTTGCTAATTTGTTTTTCAGATGAATAATGACATGGAACAAGAAGCAGAAATTATAGGAAGTGTACAAGTATCCGGTACAAGAAAACAGCGAAAGAAGAAATCTCGTTGTTGGAAATTCTTTGAAAAGTTGCCTATAGATGCGGATGGAACAGAGCGTGCAAAGTGCACTAAGTGTGGAGCAGAGTACAAGTGTGATTCCATTACAGGCACTACTAGTCTTATACGTCATCATGACGTGTGTTATGCTTCAGGTAATCTGGTCTCACCTCACTCTGCTACGCGTTCTTCAAAATTTCAGCATGAAAAGTTTACTGAGTTGTTGATTGAGGCTGTTATCAAGCATGATTTGCCGTTTAGCTTTGTGGAGTATGAAGGAATTAGGACAGTCTTTGAATATGTGTTTGCTTCTCTTAGGTTGCCATGTAGAAATATTGTTAAGGCCCATCTTTTGAGACTATATGAAAATGAGAAGTCTAATGTTCAGAATATGTTGAGTTATTCTAAAGGGAGAATTTGTTTAACTTCTGATTTGTGGAGTTCTTAAACAACTGATGGGTATCAGACACTCATAGCACATTTTTTGATTCTGAATGGAAATTGCATAAGAAGATTGTTAGTTTTTCTCACATGCCTCCGCCGCATAATGGTAGTGCTTTGGCTGAAAAAAATCAATTCATTGATATCTGAGTGGGAAATTAATAAGAACTTGTTTTCAATTACATTGGATAATGCGTCTGCAAATGATTCTTTTGTTCAGAAGTTGAGAGCTCTATTGAACTTTAGAGGGTTGTTGTTGCTAAATGGAAAGTTTTTTCATATAAGATGTTGTGCTCACATTTTGAACTTAATAGTTCAAGATGGACTGAAATCCATTGATGAGTCGGTTATGAAAATACGTGATTGTCTCAAGTACATTAAAGGTTCAATGGCAAGGAAGTACAAATTTATAGAATGTATTGCACAAGTAGGAATGGAGGGGAGTAAAAGAGCATTGAGGCAAGATGTCCCTACGAGGTGGAACTCTACTTATATCATGCTTGATAGTGCATATATATCATTATCGCCGTGCATTGATCAATTTTGCCTTAATTGACTCTGATTTCAAGAGTTGTCCATCGCCTGATGAATGGGATAAAATAGAGGCGATCTCTAAGTTTCTTGGATATTTTTATGAGGTCACATGCTTGTTTTCTGGAACCAAGTATTCCACTTCGAACTTGTTTTTTCCCAAAGTGTTTGTCATCCAACATAGCATTCAACTAGCAATGTCACACAGAGACGACTTCATGAGACGAATGGGAAATGAGATGAATATGAAGTTCGAAAAATATTGGGTAGATTATAGCTTAGTGCTTGGTATTGCAGTTGTGATGGACCCTCGGTATAAAATGAATTTTGTTAAGTGGGCTTATAAGAAACTCTATGGTGAAAACTCTGATGAATTGAAGAAATTTAGTGACACTTTATCATCCCTATTTGATGTATACATGGAGAGGTGGTCTAATGCTGATGACACAAGTTGTTTTATGAATGAAGGTTGTTCTCAAACTGAAGATGAAGAGAACATTTTGCAGGTAATTACAAATAATAGTCTTCTACATCATGAATGCTAATGTTTCAATATTAGTTACTTCTAGTTTCACCAATTTTTCTCTTTCATCTTTATTAGACTTTATAATCAGTTTTATGGTTTATATTGTGAAGGACTTTGATGCCTCTTACAAGTACCGGTCAAGTTCGAGTATGAAAACTGAACTTGATAAGTATCTTGATGAAGAAAGGTTGGATAGGAGGATGGAGTTGGATGTTCTATCTTGGTGGAGGATGGAACAACTTCGATACCCCATACTTTCCCGTTTAGCAGGTGATGTGCTCACTATTCCTATATCTACGGTAGCATCGGAGTCTGCATTTAGTATTGCTGGTAGAGTACTGGACCAATACCGTAGCTCTTTATTACCTGAAACTGTTCAAGCGTTGTTATGCACTAGAGATTGGTTGTTCGATAAGATATGTATGTTTTTCTATCATTTGTTACCATTTCTTGTTATATCTTCATGTGAATATTTATTTATCTCATTTTTTTTTTTCTTATATTTATTTTAGATGAAAACCAAGCTAATTTGGAGCAACTCACTGAAGATGTGTTGGACTTGACAATAGATCAACAACGTCAAACAAACTGAAGATCTTTCCACTTTTGGTTTCACCACTTCATATACTTATATCGACTTTTGATGTATTAATGTGGTGATATGTAGATCTTTGCATTTTTAGTTTCATCACTTCATGTTGTATTATCGACTTTTGATGTATTAATGTGGTGATATGTAGATCTTTGCACTTTTAGTTTCATCACTTCATGTTGTATTATCGACTTTTGATGTGTTAATATGATTTGATGATCCATGAGTAAAACAGATTTAACAGGCTTAACGGGTTTTAGTATTTTGTAAAACAATAAAATTGTTATAATAAATTGAAAAATTATTAACAGACTCTCCTTGCTCTTACACTGAAAAATAAAAAAATTACAGATAGAAAAAATAATATTATGAAAATATTATAATAAACTGAAAAAAAAAATTAATAAAAAAAAGAAAAACATTTACGGGCTTAATGGGTTCCAACAGGTAACCCGCGAACCCAACCGGTTCAACTCGTTATAACCCGTTAAGCTTAACGGGTTATAACGGGTTGAACCCGTTTAGCCCGCGAACCCGTCACAACCCGCCCGTAACCCGTCCAACCCGTCCAAATGCCAGGTATTATCGAGTACCTCTTCGGGCCATAACACCAAAAAGGCAAAATCTCCCGTATGATAGCAAACCACACAAGGTCGACAAGATCAAATACCGCCATGACCACCGAACGTGCTAGGATTTGCAGAAACTCAAGTGACAGCCATAGGGCAGCAAGGGCGTACAAACGAGTCTTTCCTCTTAATAAAAAAAAAAAAATAGAAACATTAAAATTAGGGTAAATATAATGCTTTAAATTCGGGTTCCGACCCATAAACTTTATCGAACCCATATTAAGTTCTAGGCCCAAAGCTATCGAGCAGTGATAGGCCCAAGAACAGGTTTTAGGGTTTGCCCTAATAAATTTCTCTCCTTCCAACGAGTCGTCATTTTGCTTCGCATTCTCTGCATTCAGCTGCCTCATCTCATCTCATTCAATCTTCAAGGTCAGTCTCTCTCTCTCTCTCTGGACCCAATCAGATACTGAGATTGAGTATATGTCGCATCCATTGTTGATATCTGTTGGTTTTTGATTTTGCAGTTTCAGCATCAAGATGTCAGGGTAAGTGAACCCTGCTTTGCTCTGATTTTGATTTTTTGAATTATCAATCATTATCGACTTTACTACTCACAAAGTTATAATCTTTAAGCTATATTGTGGTACCCAGTAACGGGTTTTGAAACTTGTGTGGATTATTTTAGGCTAATGGTATGCATTTTATGTTGTAGAGCTTTTTTGGTACAATAGTTGATTGAAAGCTAGAACATGAGTCGGTGTGTGAGATCTGATTTGTGTTTTGGAAACATAGTTTTATGATTGATGTGGTGTAAAAATATTCTGGAAGTGTTAATTCAGGATTTGGGACTTGGATATTATGAGTTTTGTTGATTGTATTGCTACATTTTGGGGCTTGTCTGTACTATGGTGGAGAAATTTAACTTTTATTTGTAGGAAGTGCAGTTTCAAATATTTAAGATTTAGTCTGCTAACTGTTGTTTACTTTGAGATATGATACCGATGTTTAATATTTTAGTGCTGGTAGCAAGGGGGGGATTCTTTAGTGTAGAGGTTATGACATTTTTTTGCATTCGGGTTCCATTATTTGCAGTGATGAAGCACCCGCACCAGTTGTAGCTGAGGCACCAGCTCCAGCCCTTGGCGAGCCAATGGATATCATGACAGCTGTGCAACTTGTCCTGAGAAAATCACTGGCTCATGGTGGGCTTGTTAGAGGTCTTCATGAGGCTGCAAAGGTTGTTGAGAAGCATGCTGCCCAGCTCTGTGTCCTAGCCGAGGACTGTGACCAGCAAGATTATGTTAAACTAGTTAAAGGTCTTTGTGCTGAGCACAACGTAAACATGTTGACCGTTCCCAATGCCAAGACCCTAGGAGAATGGGCTGGTGTAAGTGATACTTTTCTTTTAACTTTCTCTTTTGCCAACTCTGTTGTACTCTGATTGCTAAATGAATATATTTGTATCATTTTGTATTAATCATGTTGTTTTGTGCAGTTGTGCAAGATCGACTCTGAGGGCAAGGCTAGGAAGGTTGTTGGTTGCTCATGTGTTGTTGTGAAGGTATGACTGCAACTAAAAGTTATGCACAATAAGGTGGAAGTTAGGCAGATAAATATATATTATGTTATCTTTTTTTAAATGAGAATGTTGTCTTTGGCTGGCTTGCAGGATTTTGGTGAGGATCATGAAGCTCTCCATGTTGTTCAGCAGCATGTCAAAGCCTAATAAGTTAGCATTTTGAATTTACTGGAAAATGTTGAGCTTCTTTGTCTGATGGATTTCTCACCTTATTTGATTGTTTTCCAGTTACTTTACCATGGTTTTCAATTTTGTTCCTGAACATTGTTTTAGTGTATGCTACTTTTTTTATGTTATAAAAGGAGCTTCACCCATTATAAGCATCCACCATGAACCATTCCATCTGATTTTCACTTGATTATGTTATACACATAAACCGGAGGTCCAAATGTGAACCATCGTCAATTTGAATAGGGTAATAGTTATGGGATCCGGATCCTCTCCTAATTTTTTTTTTCACCTTAACTTCCCGATCTTCATCTAATGGCTCAAAATCTCTTTAGGCTTTCATTGCAAACTTCATCTAATGATGTAATATACATTGTGAGTCATTAGATGAAAATCAGGAAGACATGGTGAAAGGAAAAGTTAGAAGAGGATTCAAAAGACATGGTGAAAGGAAAAGTTAGAAGAGGATTCAAATCCATAGTTATGTGCCTGCATTGTTGCCTGTGTATCTATGCTATTTGTGCTTATTAGTAGTCTATTTTCATTTGTCTTTATAAAAATCTCAGTTGGCATCTGTTAACTTCAAACCCGAAGCAGGTAAAACTGTTAAACCCTACCACTCTTTGTGCTGCTTAAACCCTACCACTCTTTGTGCTGCTTAAACCCTACCACTCTTTGTGCTGCTTAAATCTACACCACCGATCCTAAAAATAAGGACTAGGATCCAGTGGCTTAACATCAAGATGGTTAAATTAGAATCCAAACCCGAAGAACAAGATGTAGAGGCTACACAGTAGTCCAGACCAAGGAATAAAATATCGGTATCGGTATATCTATCGATCTTTTGAAAAAAATGAGATATCGGAAATATCGGGAATACTCTGTAAGAATTTTTTTTTTTAAATATATTTGTAAAAGTAAAATGGGAATTAGTTTATCTATTTCATTGATAATCCCTTTTATACAGGGTGAGTATTACAACGGTAATAGTAAATACATTTATGACAATAATAACTGATTGTTTCAGTTATAAGTATTGAATGCTAACTATATAATTCTCTCTCGTCAGTTACATTGACGAAGGCATAAAATGTGTTTTTCTTTAACACTCCCTCTTGTGCCGAGTCAAAGATAAAATGGTGCATGAAGTGTTGTCTCATTAAAAACCTTACCAAGTAACAAAAACCCAATGGGAGAAAATAAAATTTTAGTCGAAGGAGAAAAATAGCCCAACACACATATTACATTTGAAAACAACATGTATGTGCTAGACTCTCCTGATGTCTGCACCTCCCCCTGATTTTTACATTAATCATAAGATTCTCTCCGATTCTTTCATTTGATCAAAGGAGTTTCAATAACTTTAGCATAGTTATGCATTCTCACATGTTTTTCAAATATGACTTTGAGCAATGATTTACTAACTAAATCTTGCAATATCGTACTCAGATCCAACTTTATTTACTTTGATCTCGAGGATAAGGTTGTCCATGAACTGAACACATAAGTTCATAATGAACATCATGTTTATGCTAAACATGACTTTCTTGTAGTAAAACAGTCAAAAAACTCTATCAATAGTATAGATATGGACGAACCGTTAAGAGATTTGAAATTAATATGCAATAACAGATTTTCACATTTAATACGTTTTTCTTTACGCATAGTTAGCTAAGACGTGGATAGTTTTCTTTCCATCACGTCATCTTCTATGTAGGGATTGAATAAGGTCAAATCTTTCATATCTTTGAGTATTTGAAAGAACCATTGGTGTTGCGTGAGCGCAGAGCTACACATAGCTTTACAGATGAATAAGAGGTCGAGTCTTACATATTGTGTTTAAGTACAATCATGTGTCACTGCACTTGTATAGGGAATTTCATTTCCCAACACTTCTTTGTCATCTTCTTTTAGATGAAAAATGGATCTATCGTTAAGATTTAGACTTCGACTGATCATGAGAGTATATGTAGGCCTCACTTTATTCTTTAGAGTGCCTAAGCCGATTGATGGATGGTCACCATCATTACAGTCCTTGAGTTTCATTTCAAGGCTGTGTATTCCCAAGATCTTTTTCATTCTTAACTTAGGATTTACAATACATAGAGTATCTCTTAGTTCATTGAGTGTCTATATATATTTATAATGAACACGCAAGGGCAGAATTCACCAATCCCTTCCCAATCAAGTAGTCACTTTAGTGAACGTTTCAATTTCTTTTGCAAACACACTTATGTGATCTAAAGCCACTTGATTTGTGTGAATGAAATCTGTTTAGGATCCTCATGTATATCTCTTAATTTAGATCCCCATAGAGATATGTTGTGATCACTTTCGTAAACTGCATGTTCAGTTTTTCGGAAACTACTAAACTGACAAGGTAGTGGAGTGCAATAACATCCATTACGAGAGATTGTCTCCTCGTAGCCCATTATGAGAGAATATCTCCTTGTAATCGATTCCAGTGCGTTTTTGAGAGACCTTGCGCCATAAGATGAGTCTACATACTCTTATTCTCATTACGCATTCTAACAAAGATATATTTGATAGGGTTTATATTTGTGGTGTCAGCGTCACCTGCCCAAAGACCTATCTCTTTGTTTATACTGGATCGCTTCTTTCCATTAGACCAGTTTACTACGTTGACATTTTTCAACAAAGTATGGTTCGATATTAGACTCATTTTTTCACGTCCTCATGTACACTAGTGTAACGTGTTTGTAGAGATCTCTATATTTTCAAGGATTGGTTCTAATATTTGAGGTGTCCCCCAATGATAGCCACAATCCAGAAATATTCTCATGAGATGAATTTGAGTATCACTGATCGTACCAAAACTCACTTCTTCATTTGGGTGAGTATTTATCGAACTTAAGGTGACTTTCCCCTCTTCCTTGGAGAGCCACGGCATGTGACACCATTTATGCCACTTACGGCGTCATCATGCCACCATTCATGGTGGCAGTGCAATACCTAATTCCTTTTGGGTGATACCATGTAATTTTGATAAAACACAATCCTTGCAGGTATATTTGCAGCAGGTTTATGTGATCTCGTCACTTTAATGTATAAGATATCTACACACTTTACTTTGTGTGATTTTGGGGATCAAGATGAGACACAGTGGGGACAAACTACGACAATTCCTGTCGTTCCACTTGAACATGCTTGTTTTTATCTCCCCCTAGCAATGAGGAGATCGCCTGTCAAGGTTTCGACATTGCGGACTATAGCTGGAAGTTCATATCCATCATAAATATTTATTCAATCTCAAGTGACAAATCATTGTGTGCTGTGGGGCGCAATTTTGGCACATAACAACATTTAACTGAGCTCAAGGATTGTAGATCCGTGTCAATCCAAAAGAGCTCAAGGATTATAAGTTTGTTTGAAATCTTCACACACAGTCACTAGCTGTGGTGTAAATTAGTTTAATGATGGTGGGCATAGATGAATAAGTAACGCTACATGCAGAATTGCCTAACCCTAAACAGAAGTATTGGTGTGCATTACCAATATTAAGACTATTACTGTAGTCATTTTCCGTGAGACCAATTGAGTTTTTATATGGGGTTATGATGCCCATTACAGATCCCATATAATAAGCTATAAAGTCATCGCACCTACGGAAATTAACCCGGCCTAGGTGCTTTGACTTTATAGCATAAACAACATAAGTATTAATAGTGGATTGTAGTACCCCGAAACTTAGTATAAATTGTAGAATAATTATAAAACTTAGAAGTGATCCAAATCTCTTTAAAATATTTCCTTTTAAAATCTAGTAACGCTAAAGATCATACTTATAAAATAGAAAATCTTTATCGAGCATTAGGATACAAGCTAAGTACTATAAAACCTTAATAGTATTTCTTGCGTAAACTCAATTCATGAGATTAATATTTATATTGTTTCATGCATGTTATTCTAGTGTTAGATACTGGTAACAAATTTACAAGAAAGGAAAACACCAAAATTCATTTACTTTTACTTTGAGTTAATATATATATTGTGTATATAACTATATAGATGTGTCATTCAAATGGCAATACATATATGATGCATTTGCTAGCTGATTTTGTTTATTCTCCCATACTATTTGAGTTTCTTTGTGAACAATTAACCTAAGAAGCTAGTCTACAGACTCACATTAATATATAGTCTATTAAGTCAAGAAAGATTGTTGAGAATTGAATTTTTGTGTTCCTCCATTGACCTATATATACTTGTGAGCTGCATCATATTATCTTCATACTTCAAGGTTAGAAACCATGTTGATCTATAATCACCTTAGTTGATACAAAACATAGGAATGTTCTTCACACCAAAATTCTAGCCTTCACTCTTTTCCTACTAAGAAGTTCTCTTTTATTCAAAGAAGTCCAAGCTTAAATCAAAGACCAAACTCTTCACCTCATTTCTGAAACTTCAAGAGTAAGTACATAATACATCTTTATACTTTTTGTCTTTTAAGATTCATCAAAATGCATAACTAAGGATAAAATGGAAAAGAGTCCGTTTTACTTCAAAAGTCATACCTTCGTATACGATAAAATCTTATTTTATCACAAGTAACTACATAATTAAAATACTCATACGAAATGCTTTAATTTAGGTTTTTGAATCACTCAAAAAGGTTTAGAAATGAAAAAGTTTTTAACTAATTAATAAACTTGCTGGAAATCTCTTACAACTATCATAATTTTTAAAATTCATATCTCAGTCATTCCTTAACCATTTTCTACAAACTTTATATCAAATTAAAGAATAGGACCTCTACTTTTAATTTGGAAAGTTTAAGAAGTAATGGTAAAATATACAATACGTAAATATTTAGACATCAAAGATCAATATCGAGAAATCGGTTTCCTGCGCTATTTCTGAGATGACCCGGCCTTAGGGTGGATTGTGTGGACCTGATTTGACCTGGCTAGGGAAGCTAGCAGGTAGGTAGGTCACAAATCCCACATCGCCCGAGGGAGAGTGGATGCGATGCTTATATGTGCAGGGTTAGCACAATATGTAGAGACGCGTTTTGGGAGCATAGTGGCTTCGGAGGGGATGGGAACTCTGAAGTTAAGCTTGCTCGTCCCGTAGCAATCCCAGGATGGGTGACCTAATGGGAAGTTAGCAGGCAGGCTTCTCCCGAAGCAAAACCGTGCGGGGTGATTCCCAAAGTGGACAATATCTCTACTGCGCGTGCCGGACCGTTACAATTTATGTCTTTCATAATTTTTGGACTCTATCACTTCGAACTGGACAATAAGACTTATTTTATTGGATTTCTTACGAAAAATCATTTGACATGGACTCCTCACTTGCCTAATTTGGACATAAATTGAATGAGTTATAAGATGAGAAAGTTGACGGTTCTAAGTACTAGACAAATGGACACTTATGGACTAATGATTCCCACACTATGGGAAAATGGACTACTAATTCATTGATTACTAACTATTATTCTCTGACTTCTTTTAATTTTTAGTACATTTACTTTATTGCACATTTATTTTCAAGTTTATTAACATGCTTATTTTGTGCATACTTTGAAATATTGATATTGTTTAAAGTATATTGCTCTAAGCTTATATACTTGTTTTATTTACTAAATTTTGTGATATTCTATTGACGTAATTATAATTAGAGGTTTGAAGCCGGGTGATTAGTACTATCTCGTGCTTAAGTGAATTACTGGTAAAATTATTTTGGTGATTTGTGGAGTTAGCCTGGGCCCTAGTCCCTACAGATAGTGCACTATTATACTCATAGGAAGAAATTGTCGACCTTGAGTATACATACTTTGGTATTGTCCTCGGTATGCTACGGCTTATATATGTTTTGGATAAAATTGAACTCTAATACACAACTATGTGAGTATACATACTTTGGTATTGTCCTCAGCACCTGCACCCGTGACCTCGCTACATCAAGCCCAGATCGAAGCCACTGCCTGTGCTCAACCCAGATTGGACCTCTGTCGCATCGACCTAGCAGTCTCACGTCGTTGACGTCGAGCCCAGCCGAGCACTGACGACGCAGCCCCGAGCCCAGCACCGTCGCTCCAGATCGGACCCCAATCCGACGTCTCCTACGTTGTTTGACCCAGATCAGCTTGCTCTCCCCGCCGCTCAAGCACGACGACCCCCCGATTGGACCACCTCTGCCTCACCACCGCTGCCTCGACCCAGCAGCCCGGACGTTGCCTCGACACAGTCGTCCCCCGCCCCCCCCCCCCCCCCCCCCCCTCTTTCGATCGGCGCCACCACTGCTTGACCCAGATCGGCTTGCTCTCCCCGCCGCTTAAGCACGACGACCCCCCGATCGGACCACCTCTGCCTCACCACTGCTGCCTCTACCCAGTCGTCCCCCCACCTCTCGATCGGCGCCACCAATCCGAAGAAATTCCACTGCATAGGCTGTAAAACCTTCTGAATAACACAGGACAAGTTTTTGTACTTTTGGTTCTTGATAATGTTTGGCAGGGAAACAGAACCAAAGCCCTCCTCGAGAGCTTCAAGTCTAAAGAGTTGGAAATGTCAAATTACTGAGGTTTCAAGGACCCGACTCGATTTTTCTCTAATTTTGCATATGCAAACCCTTACTGGGGGTTAGTAATATTATTACTGGGGGTCAGTAATCATCTTACTGGGGACAGTAATCATCTTACTGGGGGACAATAACCTGGATACTTGGAGCCAGTTAGTAATCATCTTACTGTAATCTTGTATGAAATGTGTAATATGATATGTCTCTTAAGTAAGAAGTATGTAAGACCTCATTTATTTGGATTTGGAATCCCTTTTGGAATTGTGATCTGTGTTATATGATGCTACTTAGTTTCATTTGAAAAAAATCAGTAATTGTTTACTAAAAGTCGGCAAAGTTGCATACTGGGGGTCAATATTCATCTTACTGGGGGTCAGTAACTTGAATACTGGATGTCAGTAACTTGATTACTGGAAATCTGGAATCCGTAAATTACTTACTGGGGGTCAGTAACTTGATTACTGAAAATCTGTAATCTGCATATTGCTTACTGGGGGTCAGTAACCATCGTCCAATAACCTGATTATATATATAAAAAAAAAATCCAGCGAACAAATAAATAAATAAATCCGGCGAAAAAAATTTGGTGACCGGAATCCGGCGACCGGCTATGGGATGCCGGCGGAGTTGGGTGACCTTTCGGCAAAGTTTCTCTATCTTTCACTTTCTCAGCATGTTATAGTTCAAAAAACCTGTTAGATAAAACAGAAGGATAAAAAAAGAAGAAAAAAATTAAAAATGTACTAGGGTTGAAAAGATTTGTTCAAATGGGCAATAGGAGTTGTTACCTTATGTTGAATAGAAGAAAAAAATAAGATGGTCATTAGAATGGGTAATGAGGGGCTAAATTAGTACTAAATAGACATTTTCTATTAATTTATTGACTTATTAATTTATCAAACTATAATAAATGTTTTTTCAATTTTTCAGAAAAAAATTGTATCTTAACTTTGTATACATTATTAATTGTACGTTCGATATATTACTTATTCAATTTATTACATGTACATTATTAAATGTACTATTTTATTCGATGTACTATATTATTCAATGTAGCATGTTGTTTAAGATAACATCATTTTCAAGAGGAAACAAGTAACAATTGAGTATTTTTTTATGAAGTCCTCGTAAATGTAAACTTATTTATATATATAATAAGTGATTATTAATTTATATATTTGATGGGGTCTTAAGGAATTCTCGAAAGTCTATTATCTTATAAATTTAGCAAAATATTAATTTAGCACGTTGTCCCCGAGTTGGGACTGGGAAAAATTATTAACTTTTTTTTTGAATCAGTTGACAAGAATTTATTGAAAATAGAGTTACAAAGATACGATGCAAATATGCATCAATAGAAGAACACAGACTAAAAGGAAAAATAAAAAAAGTACATTTGAAATCTTGGGAAATTTAAATATTGCAATCACCGTTACGGGTATACACTACTGACTGCATACGTATAGTGAAATGATGAGTAGTCGGTGGTATGACTACCCATCCGAATTGTACGTACAAACTGCCAAGAGACAATCATACATAGGATCGAGGGTAATCTCGCACCTAAAGGATCGAAGCTGACAAAGGGCGGATCCAGACATGGCCATAATGACATACGATCATTAACGAACAGGTACCATAATTGTGGGTCCGTCAACCAATATACCAACCAACATGGTGGCCAATACCACCTACATTGGTTCAAGATCCAGCACACATTTTGGGATTGGTCCCAGGTCCAAGGTAGTCCACCCGGGTCCCAAACAGAAAAATTATTAACTTAACGTGGTTATTAATTAATCGAGTATTAAATTATCGAGGTTTAACTGTATTAGTACCATTGTCCTTCAGTACTATTATTCTAGTGATTACATGGTGCGTTTCTTTGCACACAGTTCTTTATGTCGTGCCTATATTATGTTATGTTGCTTTGCTTTATGTAATGCTTTGCAAAGTTATATGCAGAAAATTGAATCATGTATATCATACAATTTGAATAATCTCAATTCATTGAGAAAAAATGTCAACGATTACATTTAGTCTTATCCAATTTAGAAATAGAGACTAGAAGACCAAAGGTCTAATTAATTAGATATAAGGTCAGATAGCCTTTACAAGGATATCTTAGAAATTTAAATATAGACTTAATCAAAGTCTATCTTGGATTGAGCTAGATCTTTTTTGCTCTTTTAATAGCTGCAATGATGAGATGTGTCATTGTCATCTTCTCCCACATGGTAAGCTTTTAGTCGTAAATTCATTTGCAAAATAATTATTGGATATTGAATATATTTATCCAAATTCTTGTGCTCGTATGATTCTTTATACTGCATGTAAGTCGCATATGATTCTCTTGTAATGTGCATATCAATACTTCGTTGATTTACAACAATGGCAGAGTGCTTCACTGCACATGACATGTCCCCTAGATCATCTTTCAAATGGTACATTGTTTCTATTTGCTTTTGGACGATTATAGAAATGTTTTACGTCCATGGTAATTGCCCGTAGTATTAGGGATGTTGCATTACTTTGCACAATTTGTTTTTAGAAAGTTTTCTTTGTCTCCGACCTTACATAGTCATTTAAGGTATTTTAATTATATCTCAGCTATTTACACAAAGCAGTTTGCATAAATATACCATGCTCAAGCCGTAGTTGGCTCAATAGGAGAATTTGGTACTTAGGTTCTTCAAAGTCCAATATTTCAAAATCAGAATGTGATGATTCAACCATATGTAAAATAGAGAGGAAGAGAATGTATTAGTTTCGCGGTCTAAATGACATTCATGACAACTAAAATAAACCAAGATACATTATGGTTAATCCGATGCTTTGTCAAATTACGTTATCACAATAAAATTTTAGTTTCTCCATTTTCATTGCATGTGAAGGTAATGGAATTTCATAATCATTGCTTTTTACACAATCAAGAAGATACCCATGATGAAAAATTTTCAAGACATAAAAATTGGATTTCAAGACCAACATTTGTAATGGTCATATTTTTCATGCTTCGTGAAAATGCTTAATCACAATTGAAGGTTTGTCCATTTTTCTTTATATTACAATACCCAAACTAAATATGCTAAATAAAATAATTATTTAACAGTAATAAAATGAACATATAATGCTCCACATTTCACATTTATATAAAATACTAATGCGATCAAATTGAATAGAGCATTATATCATATAATAATTGAAACAAAATAACTTCAATTTAAATATTACTTTTAAGTTTGCCAAATAAACTGCATATGAAGCGATTGCTCGATCTCCGATTCCATATTGTCAGGAGCGGCCTCAGATTTCACCCTGAAATCCGGATAACCACCTTAAGACTAACTCTATCGATAAATCGATAAGTTAATCTTAGGATGGACAACTCTAAAACCTGCAACGAACAAAAACACTTCTAAATCTAGTTCCAACCTCAACACTTGGAGCCATCTGCTCCCCCAAATCATAACCACTACCACAATTAAACACAAAATCTAACTCAACTTATACTCAACTGGCTCACAAGTAATCAGAGCAATCTAATACAATGAACTGGAAATACAAATGGAAATAGAAGGGTAAAGGATCAACAGATCTCACTAGGCGGAAGTAAGGACGATGACGACTATGCCTTGAATCTGAGTACTCTTGACCTCTGATAAACTAATTTGCACACTGGGCAATTTAAACCGAAGGGCATAGGGGAAAGTAATTTAAAAACGTTAGATCGAGTGGATAAAAATAAATTTCATATAATAACTTAAATAAAAGTATTATATTACTTTCTCAACATTTTATAAATAAAAACCACGATGCATGCATTTTAATAAAACGTCTCACGTTTCAGAAAAATCTTAATTATAAATCAACCCCGCTGATATATCAAATAAACAAATAATACTTTGTTTATATTTTCAAAAACAATACTTGTGAAAATCAAATAATAACATATCACGACCAATCACATTGGTCATATAAAAATTCAGCTCCGCTGGTTCGGAAATTTATTAAATAAATGAAAGTATCATAAAAGAAAATATTCCCGAAAACCAAGTAAAGACGAAAAGTCAATCTCATTGACCCAACAAACGAAACAATGGGGAAGTGGTTACACCATAAATAGGAGCTTCCTAGGATCGGATCGGAACCACCCAGGGCTTCTGAAGTAGCGTCTCACGCTAAGGCTATCTAGCAAATATGGCGACCCAATAAGTGGTGTAAAAACAAGTCAAAATCAAACCCTAAACTCCCAAGCTCGGATCGGAACCTTCCCCCCATTTGATCAAAAATCTGTACGGTCCCCGACCGCACATCTGAGACTTATAAATATAATCAATTAAAATAGCAGCCTCGAAGCAAATAAATGTATATAATCGACATGTCTCACATGTCATGAAATTCATAAATTATGAAATCATAAAATCCCCGGAAATCTCATTTTCGGTCTTTTAAATATAAATACATTCAAAATGATCAAATATGATTTATCAAATCATACTATTTCCGGAAATCTCTTTTTCGGGTAAAATTACGTACTATTTAGAATAATAGTAAACATATACCCCAAATCCATGTTTCTTTTTAATATTAAATGAACAAATATCATAATCATATATGAATTATCGGCTTTCGATAATTCATACCAAGCTCAAGAAATCATTTAATTAAAATAAACTTCATTTCAATAAAATATTTATGCATGCATTTATTTAAAATAAAATCCACTAACAGTACAGCCGAACTTACCGCTATTCCGAGCTATCGTCACGTCGAGTAACCTCTCGACCTGTAACAGGGACGTAATCATAAATATTGTGGAACTCGGAATTAATTTATAAACGTTAAATCTACGGACGTCCTCACTCGCCGAAAACATCCCACTTTCTTTTCTTGTTATTGGTATAGGAATTACGTCTCAAATACCGAAACACTTTATGTATAAAATTACTCAGGACACCCATCCCGAGTCCGATCAATTCTTTACCAGTTTAATTCGTCGTAAAATCTTTTTAAACCAGCTTTTATCTTTTTACGATAAGTCAACAGTAAAATTTAATGGTAAAACAGTAATTATTGTAGGTCAAACAGTAATTGTGAAAGTCAAATTACTATTTACTATTCACTTTTACTGTTTTACCATTTATTTTTTTACCATTTCACTTTTACCCTTCTTCAACCTTCCTCCGCCGGCACAGCAGCTCCGGCAGGGAGGTCGAAAACACCTCCACAGGGTTCCAAACTTTCATAGCAACACCACCACAGCCACATAAATTCAATTATGTCACCTCCATTGTCATTGGGGGCCTCGTCCGCCGCAGACGGCGGTCCAAACACCACCACTTCCAATTCTCACAAAAAACCAACCAATTAAACCTCTAATTACATTCAATCGACTCCAAACAACCTTCTGAACACGATTCTAACCTCCAATTACATCGAAAACACCAATCACACAACCTCCACCGAATTCACAAAAACCCTAGAATTTCAAATCCCAATTTCTCCTTACCTGGATCGAATTGGATCAAATCCTTCCATGGAATTATTGCACAGGTCAAGACCTTCAATTCCCCCCAAAAATCGGGCCGAGCCATGGCCGGAGGAGGAAGTTCCTAGTTCGACACCGTCGAACCTTCTCGGGCTTCAATCGGCCGAACGATGGCGATTTGCCATGAACCACCACAGCAGACTTAAAGAAGAGGCCGAGCCGGTTCGAACATGCCGGTGGCGCGCCGATCGGTGGCCGAATGGTGGAGAACCGAGGGCGGCGACTCGGTCGGTGGAGTCGGGTAGCGCGTCAGGGAGAGAGAAGGAGAAAAAGAAAGATAAAGAAAAGAAAAGAAAAGAAAAGGAGAGAAAGAAAGTTGCTTTTTAGGGAAATTTCCTCCCGGTTATTTATACTCCCCCAAAATCAGAAAGTTACGTATTTTAGATTGTAACTTTTTCATACGAACTCCAAATTAAACGTGCTACGTATCCACGAACTCGTTTTAACGTCCTCTATTTCGTCGTGATATAAAATTTTCGGTCGGGTCAACTTATAAAAAGTCAACCTTTAGAATTTCTGAATCGTAAAAACAATTTTCAGAACGTAAAAGTAAAAGTAAAACGGTCAGGAGGTAATTCGAGGTTCGAGCTGTGACACATATTGTCGTCGCATATTAATCGCCGCATCGTAATTGATACGTCACATGTACATATAAATTCGTATGTATTTACATTTACCATATAAATTAAACAATTTCATATTTACCATTAAATTCGTAAAACAGTAAATAGTCACACAGTAAATATGAATCACTATGCGGTAATTTCATATATTACAAATAAATTTTACCAAAAGATAAAAATCTCGTTTTTGTCGTGGGTTGGGTAATCCTGGATCCGGGTCGAGCTGAGACCGGGACCCGATCAGCAGAGATCGTGGCGTCATCGGCGCAGAGGCGAGGTGGGTTGCATGGGGGAACGATCCAGGTGGATCGGTGTCAGACTAGCCGGCGAGCGGCGTCGTCGGGCTAGGGTGGCCAAATCGTCTACGATGCTGCGAGGTGTGGTGGAGGCCGATCGGCAACTCTCAAGGCTGGGTGTTGCTGGGCTAGGCAGGCGGCGACGGCGTATAGAGAAGAGGTCGTCATCGAGGGCTGCATCGACTAGGCTGGGGCGCGTTAGGACTTCATGCGAGGGACGTTGGGTCTGGCCATTTCCACGACCGAGTTTGTTGCATAGGGCGGCGTGCGGGGCGGTGTGGCGTCGATTGGGTTGACCTGTCATCGATGA
This sequence comes from Potentilla sterilis, assembly GCA_963682095.1. Lineage (NCBI taxonomy): Eukaryota > Viridiplantae > Streptophyta > Magnoliopsida > Rosales > Rosaceae > Potentilla > Potentilla sterilis. The sequence continues at coordinate 25,614,834 of OY821754.1, forward strand.
GGGACTACGTCGAGGAAGATCTGAGTAGCGTTAACAGGAGGCGGGTCGACAACGTCCAAGGCTACCTAGCGGCGATGGCTGCTGGGCAGAAGTCGACTTGGTTGGTGTTGACAGTAGCCGCAGAGAGGCTACAGCAGGCCCACAGACCCGCAGCAGGTGCACCAGGGCCCGGCCCGAGGCCTGGGACCGAACCACCAGCACCCGGCCTCGAGGTCCAGCAGTCTATCCGGCCGCCAGGGACCCTGGGACCGGGGGCGCCTGCCTGCCAAAGAGGTCACCAGAACTGCCATTCAGAGGGAACCAGTCCCACATCGAAGGGTGAGGCCAGCCCTCACCCCCAACCACCTATATAAGGGCCCCAACTACCCTCATTAATAGGTAACTTATCTCACTCACCGCTTACATACGTGCTCAAGTTATATATATCCCAACTATACTAACTTAGGCATCGGAGAGGAGAAGACCGGCCCGCCCGGTATTCCCCTTAGTAAGCAGGATTGCAGGAGATCAAGTGGGATTCATCAGTATCTACCAGGCCCCCGGGTTTAGGCAGAAACAATTGGCGCCGTCTGTGGGAACGATTTTTGATCCACGAGAAAAGTTAGCATTGCTCTACCGGGGAGTAGAGCCCGATCGATCCTTTGAAAGATAGTTAAATACGCGGTCCAGAAGCCATGGAAGGAAGGAAGATAAAAAATGGCACCGGACGGTGGGAAGAGCGAATTCAGATCCCCGACCAGGTCCAAAACACAGGGGCTGAGGTCGGTGCGAGGTTCGCCCTTTCTCCCAGCCGAGACGGAAGATCAGAGCGAATTCAGATCCCCGACCGGACCCGTAACATAAGGGCTGAGGTTGGTGCGAGGTTCGCCCTTCTCCAGACCAAGACAGAAGTCACGATCGCCAAGATTCAGAGAACCCCGACCGGTATTGTGCGGGAGAGGAAATAAAGAAGATGAAGGCAGAAGTCGAGCGGTTGCGAGCAGAGGGCGGCCGAGACCGGCTAAGGGCAGATGCCCGGTGCCAGGAGTTGGAAGCAGTAAACATCGCCTTATTAGCGGTCCTGGGAAAAGGAGGCCAGCCGGGCACTCCTCGGGCGGCATCACGGCCCGCAAGCAAGGTTAGCGAATTCCCTCACCTCGAAGTGGGACAGCCCACGGGAAGAAGAAGAATCGTGTATATGCCCACGCCCCTCTTTTTGGAAGCTTTGAAAAACTCCGGTCCGGTCGAGTTACCGTACCGCACGAGACCGGTTAAGGGCAGATGCCCGGTGCCAGGAGTTGGAAGCAGTAAACACCGCCTTATTAGCGGTCCTGGAAAAAGAAGGCCAGCCGGGCACTCCTCGGGCGGTGTCACGGCCCGCAAGCAAGGTGAGCGAATTCCCTCACCTCGAAGTGGGACAGCCCACGGGAAGAAGAAGAATCGTGTATATGCCCACGCCCCTCTTTTTGGAAGCTTTGAAAAACTCCGGTCCGGTCGAGCTACCGTACCGCACGAGCCAGGCGTCAAGCGAGCAGGACAGTTCTACCGCAAGAACGCTCGAAACGCTCTCCGCCTCGGTGTTGGATATGAAGGACCGTTTAGACGCCAGTGAGAAGAAAGCAGGGCGACCGCGGGACAGTGCACGATTCAGTGAGCGCATTGGACCTTTTCCGTGCCGGGTTAGGGAATCAGGAAGGTCTGGTAGCCTAAGGCCCCTAAAACTGGCGTACTCAGGAACGAGCTGCCCGTATCAGCACCTGGACAGTTTCAAGTCGCAGACGGGCACAAGGGGCTATTCTGATGCCACGTGCTGCAACGTGTTCCAAGAGACGCTCTCAGGGGAGGCGTTGAGCTGGTTCTACGAGCTGCCAGTGGACTCGATTGAAACTTTCGAACAGATGGCCGACAAGTTTGTCGGCCGGTTTATCCTCAGAGCCGGGACAGCTCAAACATCCACGATCCTTTTCGATTGCATGCAGGCTGACCACGAACCGCTGCGCGCTTTCGTTAACCGGTGGCAAATCGCCACGGCCGGGGTCAGAAACCTGGACAAGAAGATCGCGGGGATGGCCTTCAAGCAGGGGTTAAGACCCGGAGAACTTTCGTACAACTTGCGAGTGCAGGAGCCGCTGGGGTATGATGAGCTGATGACCGTGGTCGTCAGGCATGCTTAGGCGGACCACGAGACATATGGGGATAAGGCACCCAAGCGAAGACCGGATGACCTACTGTCGCCACCTCCCCATGAGAGCAGGACCGGGCGGCTAGATCGCAGCCGTGCGCCTATAGCCACCAGGAAAGCAGAGGTACGGGAGGAGTGGCAACCCCGACGAAGCAGTGACAACAGTTCCCGGCCGAGGAGGAGACCGCCACTTGTACGACCGGCACAGCCAGCGGCGGCTGCGCCAGTAGAACGACCACCGCGGGCCCTAGCCATCATGCCGGCAGAAAAGCCCGAAGATCTAATCCGTAGGACCAGCGATCCAAGACCCCAGAGAGCGGTTGTAGGCGGTCGATCCCGCCCGGTAGAACCAAGAGAAAACCGACCGGTAGCTCGGCAAGTAGGAACCATAGGCACCCGACCTCCCGGAGGGATCGAGGTGCACGGAAGCATAAACATGATACATGGCGGGGGCCATATAGATCAGCTCACCCGGAGTTCGAAGAAGCGGTGCTTAAGATCGATCCGGGGGAAAGAAGTGTATGCCTTTGGTGGAAGAAACGGCCAGGCCGCCAAAACCGGATGGAAGTCGGTCACTTTCTACGAAGAGGAAGAGCCGGAGGATCTGGTCCAACCGCACAACGACCCCTTCCTCATCACGATCCAAATAGACCACTGGATAACCAGCCGTATGTTGATCGATACCGGAGCCTCTATCAACGTGATGTTCCGAGACGCATACAAAGGGCTGCAGAGGGGAAGGAATAAGTTATCCCAAGATAACGAACCACTTATAAGCTTCTCCGGTGAGGTAGTCCAGCCTTTGGGATCGGATTACCTACCACTGATCTTCAGCGAGGGAAACAAGACCAAAAAGGAGCACCTTGAATTCATCGTTGTGGACTGCCTGTCATCGTACAATGGCATAATCGGTAGGTCAGGGTTATGGAAACTGAAGACATTTATAGCCGGCCATATGCTGATGTTGAAGATGCCTTCACCGGCCGGTGTCATTACCCTGCGCGGGGACCAGAAGCTCGCCCGTAAATATTATGCGGAGGCCCTAACCCACTGGAGGAAGCGGGCCGAGGTCTTCACGGCCACTCAGTTAGCGCCAGTGCCGGATCCAAGTATTGACCCCCGCGATGACTCCGATTCAGTCAAGAAAAAGCTAGAGCCACCTTCGGCCGTGGAAGAAACCGAAGCGATCTGCATTTCGGTAGTCCACCCAGAGCGAAATGTGGTGATAGGGACGCAACTCGATCCGCCTGTCAGGCAAGAGCTCATCGCCTTCCTCCGGGACAACAGTTCGGTCTTCGCATGGTCATACGAGGACATGCCGGGCATATCCCCGGAGATAGCCGTCCATAAGCTAAATTCATTGCCCAGCGTTCTCCCGGTGAGGCAGAAGAGGAGGTCCTTCAGTCCGGCAAAGTATGAGGCGATCAGAGAGGAGATACATAAATTAAAGGGCATAGGTTTCATCCGGGAAGTCCAGTACCCTCGCTGGCTCGCTAACGTGGTCATGGTGCCTAAGAAGGGAACCGGCCAGTGGCGTATGTGCGTGGATTTCACTAACCTGAACCGGGCGTGTCCAAAGGACAGCTTCCCGCTCCCCCGGATTGACTAGCTTATAGATTCCACGTCCGGCTTTAAGCTGCTCAGCTTCATGAACGCCTACGCCGGGTACAATCAGATTAGGATGCACCCGGATGATGAGGAGCACACATCATTCACAACCGACCGAGGTACCTACTGTTATAAGAGGATGCCGTACGGTCTAAAGAATGCCGGGGCCACCTACCAGCGGATGGTGAACCGAATGCTGGAGCAAGAAATGGGTAAAACCGTAGAGGTTTACGTAGATGACATGCTGGTCAAGAGCTTGACTGCAGGGGCCCACGTCCGGGATTTGGCCGTAGTCATTGGTAAGATGCTCAAATTCGGAATGCGCTTGAACTCGAAGAAGTGTATTTTCGGGATTTCAGAGGGCCTATTCCTAGGCCACATCATCAGCCAACGAGGGATAGAAGCCAACCCGCTGAAGGTCCAGGCAATTCTAGATATGGAAACGCCAGGAGAGAGAAACCAGGTCCAGATGTTGACCGGCCGGTTAGCCGCCCTTGCCAGATTCATCTCCCGCCTAACCGATAAGTGCGCCCCGTTCTTCAAACTGCTCAAGGCACAACAGACCAGGAAAATCCACTGGGCGGCAGAGCATAAAGCGGCATTCCAATCTATCAAGACATATCGGTCTGCAGTGCCTCTCCTATCCAAGCCAGTGCCGGGCGAGATGCTATACCTCTATATAGCCGCATCCGAAGCGGCCGTCTCCGCGGCTCTCGTCAGGAAGGAGGGCACGCTCGAGCTTCTGGTATATTATGCGGGAAAGGGACTTACTGGAGCTGAGGGCCGGTACCCCGACATAGAGAGATTGGCTCTGGCCCGGATTTTCAGTGTCAGGAAGCTCCGACACTATTTCCAGGCTCATTCCATCACCTTATATACCAATCACCCTCTGCGGCAGATCCTGCAAAAACCAGACACCAGCGGTAGGCTCGTGCGGTGGGCAGTTGAACTGGGAGAGTTCGACATCACTTATGCCCCGCGAACGGCCATCAAGGGACAGGCAGCCGCGGACTTCATATGTGAGCTCACCCCAATGGTGGCAGAAGCGCACCCCACCCAGTACGAGGACACCGACGCAGTACGAACTGTAAAGATCGAACCAGGCCTCCTTAACGGCTGGAAGCTTTACGTCGACGGCTCCGTAACGAGCAAGCGGAGCGGAGTCGGTGTCATGATAACCTCGCCCGATGGCCAATCGTACGAGTATGCCTTACGGTTCCTATTCAGCACCTCAAATAACGCTGTCGAGTATGAGGCCCTCATAGCCGGTTTGCAACTGGCCAAGGAGCTGGGAATCCCGTCCATGGACATATACAGCGACTCCAGCTTAGTGGTGAACCAGATGAACGGGTTGTTTGAGGTCAAGGAACCCCAGCTATCCTCCTACCAGGCTCTGGCCAAAACCCTGATTGAGCCGTTCCAGGGCGCCACGATCCAGCACATTCCCCGAGAGGCAACTAGGCATGCGGATGCCCTCGCAAGGTTGGCAACCGGAAACTACCCTCCAGAGTATCGGAGAGCTAAAATTGAAACTCTCCAGAAGCCGAGTATAAGCAAGACCATCTCCGAGATATTTGCGGTGGAAGAAGCGCCACCAAGCTGGATGGATCCAATAGTCAAATATCTGACTGACAAAACCAGCCCCCAGGATGCGGTGGAGGCCAGGAGGCTACACCTCCGGTGCGCCCGGTACGGTCTCCTCAATGGCCAGTTATACCGAAGAGGGCACAGCTTCCCCCAGCTGAGGTGTGTGACAAAGGAGGCAGGAGAGGCTATCATGCGAGAGATCCACGAAGGGGTGTGCGGTAATCACTCCGGCGCAAGGTCATTATCCCACAAGTCGCTCCGATCGGGTTACTTCTGGCCAGATATGGCAGCAACATCAAGAAAAATTACAGGCGGTTGTCACAAATGCCACATGTACGCCTCTGCACCCCATGCTCCGGCAATCGCATTGTCAATCCTGCTAGCACCATGGCCGTTCGCGCAGTGGGGATTAGACATCATTGGCCCTTTCCCGATAGCTGTGGGACAATACAAGTACGCCATCGTAGCAGTGGACTATCAGACTAAGTGGGTCGAGGCAGAACCTCTGATAAAGATCATCGAGGAGCGAGTGAGAAAATTTCTATGGAAGAACATCTACTGCCGGTTCGGGGTACCGCAGACTATTGTCACGGATAATGGAACACAGTTCAATAATGCCGATCTTATCCAGTACACAGCTTCCATGGGGACCCGGATGTTGTTTGCCTCAGTGGCACACCCGCAAACCAACGGCCAGGTAGAAGCAATCAACAAGATTATCAAAACCCTTTTCAAAAAGAAGCTGGATGCCAAGAAGGGATGCTGGGCCGAGAAACTCCCCGCGGTACTATGGGCCATCCGGACGACAACAGCAGAGGCAACAGGAGAGACCCCGTTCTGCATGGCATTTGGAAGTGAAGCGGTGCTTCCTGTGGAGACCAGCATACCCAGCGGCAGGGTCGAGAATTACGACGTCGAAACAAACACCGAGGGCGTACGGCTCAACCTGGACCTTATAGAAGAGCGGCGCGATCAAGCGCATATGCGAAACCAAGCCTACAAGCAGTGGGTCGCCCGGTACTATGACAGAAGGGTCCGGGAAAGGAAGCTACAAGTGGGGGACTGGGTCATGAAGAGAGTCTAGAAAAAACCGTTGGCCTTGGAACCAACGTGGGAAGGACCCTACCAAATTACCGCAGTTGTGGGCCCAGCAACATTCCACATTATAGATACCGATGGCATCTATTCCACCCGCCCCTGGAATATTCAGCACCTGCGGTTCTATCCTAAGTGATATCGCTCATAAAGGGACAATAGTGTAATTGGCATCAATATTGCAATGCGCAGTTTGTTCATCATCAATAAAGCTGGTTACAAGGCACACATATAGGCAAGCCAAAAGGAAGCAGTTAGTTAGCGCCTCCGGAGCCCCCAATCCCTGGCCCGCCACCTTTTAAAGTTTGCTCTTGCTCCACCATCTCGATCAGGGCTATGTCAGCCTCCATCCGCTCAGCATCAAGCCATCCTTTCTCCCTCCACTCCAGATAGGTATCGCTTATGCCCTTAGACCGGGCCTCCTCCAGCATCTCCTCAAGCTCCACCGACTCCCGGAAGTCGTCGACAGCCTTATCGGCCACCTCAGCAAGCTGGGACTCCGTGAGCTTCTCCCTTCCCTGAGCGACTACTGTAACCTGGGTCTGCAGCTCCAAAACCCTCTCCTCCAGCTCCGCAACCCTCCCTCCCCGGGCAGCAGCCTGTCGATCAGCCTCCTCCTTCTCCCGCGAGAGTTCATGATGCAACCGAGCGGTTTCTTCTTTCTCCCGCACAAGCTCGGTGCTCAACCGACCGACCTCCTCTCTTTCCTTCGCAAGCTTGGCTTCCGCCACGTCCACCCGCACACTCAGCTCCTCCACCCGCCTCTCCAAAACTGCAGCAGACTCCCCTTTGGGCTCCGCGGCATAAAGGCTATAAGCTAGCTGCCAAACGTAAACAAAGGAACATTGGCTCATGTCACTCCAGGGAAAAGGAAGCACATTCCATGGGCTTCGTCCTACTCTCGCCCGGTTGCTCCGTCCCAGGGACCTCACGATCAAGTCCCAAGGTTTCGATGGCAGATGCTACGAACCTACCAAAACCATGCCCGGAATTACGATCGGCCTCCGGTCCTCGACTCCTTCGGCCGCCCACTTCCCCGGCCAGAGCTACTGCCCGCTCGATCGATCCAGCCGAGCTTGACGCCCCGGCATCAAACGTCCTCGCCCTCTTCGCCGGAGCTTCACCGCGGCCGCTTCGGCGATACCCGGTCGTCTCTACCGTTTCCCTCTCCCGCGAGGTCTGTACCGCCATCGGTCGCACCAGAGGTTCTGCACCTGGCAGGGCCACCGAGCGCACTTCCCGGATAAGGAGTGGGGAGTTATTCTCACCGCCAGGCCGCCTGCCATAGTGAGAGTCCGGAAACACGAGCGGCACAGGCTTGTCATGCTCCCTGCGCTTCTGGCTAACCGGATCAATATCGGTTTTCGCGGCCCTCTCCCCCATCTCCATCAACCTCGGGGCCACAAGCTCTTCGTCCGGTTCAACAGTCTCCTCGCTCCGAACGGCGAGCCGGGGGGCGTTAGCTACAGACCGATCAACCGAGCAGTCAGAATACAAGCAACCATGCAAAGACAAAACAATGCAAGATACCTTACCAGGTTTCCTCCCCATCTCGCATATCTCCAGCACATTCCACCGGATGAAATTATAGGAGCTCCGACTCAGGTGATCCCAGCAGGTAAACAGCCGGTATATCCGTTGCTTCTCCAGGTCGCCCAACCAGTACGTCTGTTCCCGATCGATCGACTGATAAGCCCCGGACACCTGATGGCCCCTCCAAGTACGCTGCCACCTGCCACCGGCCAGCACCACCGACCTTCTCCAGACATCTGAGACCGTCGACGGCAGATGAGTGATGGCAGGACCGAAGTCCCGCGCGATAAAATTCACACAACCGCTGCACTGGGCCTTTCTGCAGTAAGAAATCTTGTACAGCGCCCGAAATTCATTAACCGTGGGCCAGTCCATATAGCTCAAACTGAACACACACCCGAGGCCAAGCAGCTGCCTCCACTGGTTGCTCGGAAGCTGGGCCGGGGAAAGCTTTATCGAGCTCAGCATGTACTGGACAAATGGCGGCAGCGGCAGCGATAGTCCGTGTCGAAACTGATCGTCGAAAACGGCAACCCAACCCGGTTCCGGATTACAGGCTAGTTCCCGGGACGCAGGCCTCGAAGCTTAATGGAGTTGTCGATATCCCACTTCGCCCGAAACTCCCTGATCTCTCTATCATTCATGCTTCTTATTGGCTCATCACAGAAAATCACCCTATCACCATCCAGCAGCTCATGCCGCATAGGCTCGCGATTTGCACCGACAGAATACGCAGATCTCCCAGACGCCATAAAGCCTAAACAAAAGAATTCACCTCTGAAGCACAGACAAACAACAGGCAAAGAGTAGCAAGGTGCAGCGGGAGGAAAGCAGAGGGGATGATAAATAGGGCAACAAGAAAAGTAAGGCAACCCCAACCGTGGATCCCCTCCATCTCAGACCACCCCTTGCCAGCACGTGTCACAGCATCAATAAGGGATCCCACACTATCATAATTGATGGGACTGATGGGCTCTCCCCTTTATTGCATGTCCGCCACCTGTCCCACTTGCAAGCGACAGTTGGGAGAGATAGGAGCGCACCACGAGGCGTCCATTCCCAGAAAGCCAACCTCGAACCAACTGGCTCCGCAGCCTCTCACCGGTTATGGTTTTTCAACCGCTTCCAGAGCATCGTCCCGGGTATGAGCCATCCGCCCGGCACCATGGCAGTTCGCGGTTATGATCATTCAACCAGCTGCATGGCTTCTTCGCTGCATGTCTTGAAGACCTCTCACCAGTTATGATCATTCAACCGGCTGCACGCCATTTCACTGGGGGACTCATCTCGATATGGCAGAACGCCCGGTCGAGCTCCGCCTGGAGCCATAGAGCTCCACCAAACATGTGACATTCAACCAACTCCAAAGCATTCTACCGGTTGTCACTTTCCTTCGCCTACGGGCAAGAACGAGCCGGCAACAGCTCGAGGCTTCTAAACGCATGGGCTTTATAAACCCGGGCGAGTTTACATCTAACCCATGTACTCTTGTCCAGCAGGATAAAAACCCTGCATCACACTGAACTGTGATACATCTGGGGATACATGCCGAGACTCGTTATCTCAACGCCACTCCACCGGGCAGATTGTTTCTCTAACACAGAACAAGTCTCCCCGCAGGCTAACAAACCTGCACATTTACCTCAACGCTTATCCAACAAAAGATGAGAAGAACTAGCAAGTGTTGACCGATGCCTCAATACGGCCGTAACACTCTCCGGGGTACCTGTTGGCTTAGTCCACGCACCAACAAGCCATCCCGTAGGCTAGCGCACTCTGGGGGCCTCGCACCGATATGGCAGGACGCCCGGTCGAGGTCCAGACTGCAAGTTCATCCGGGACTCGTCTCGATATGGCAGAACGCCCGGTCGAGGTCCCGTGAACTCCGCCTCGCACCGATATGGCAGGACGCCCGGTCGAGGTCCAGACTGCAAGTTCATCCGGGACTCGTCTCGATATGGCAGAACGCCCGGTCGAGGTCCCGTGAACTCCGCCTCGCACCGATATGGCAGGACGCCCGGTCGAGGTCCAGACTGCAAGTTCATCCGGGACTCGTCTCGATATGGCAGAACGCCCGGTCGAGGTCCCGTGAACTCCGCCTCGCACCGATATGGCAGGACGCCCGGTCGAGGTCCAGACTGCAAGTTCATCCGGGACTCGTCTCGATGTGGCAGAACGCCCGGTCGAGGTCCTGTCAACTCCACCTCATACCAAGCACAGCCCAACGCCCGGTCACGCCCAATCTTCAATCCGGACTTGGGGGACTGGGCACCGTTGGGTCGGTAACCCTGCGGGTCTGCGGGACAAGAGCAAGACAGACTTTTAAGTCCCCATTCAAGATTGCACTTGACCGGGAACTTGGGGGACTTGTTGACAGTAGCCGCAGAGAGGCTACAGCAGGCCCACCGACCCGCAGCAGGTGCACCAGGGCCCGGCCCGAGGCCCGGGACCGAATCACCAGCACCCGGCCTCGGGGTCCAGCAGTCTATCCGGCCGCCAGGGACCCTGGGACCGGGGGCGCCTGCCTGCCAAAGAGGTCCCCAGAACTGCCCTTCGGCCTCACCCCCAACCACCTATATAAGGGCCCCAACTATCCTCATTAATAGGTAACTTATCTCACTCACCGCTTACATACGTGCTCAAGTTATATATATCCCAACTATACTAACTTAGGCATCGGAGAGGAGAAGACCGGCCCGCCCGGTATTCCCTTTAGTAAGCAGGATTGCAGGAGATCAAGTGGGATTCATCAGTATCTACCAGGCCCCCGGGTTTAGGCAGAAACAGTTGGGCATCTATGTTGCTGCGTGGACGAAGCCGATCGGAGAAGGGTGCCCAGAGAAGATTTACGTGTGGCCAAAGAATTTTCATTCTCTATCGACAAAGATGTCGTCGGCATAATGGGTTTCTGGAGGGGGTTCTTTTCTTTCTCGACAAAAGGTTGTCGGCAGAAGAGAATTTCTGGGGGTTTGCCTTCTTTGCCGGCAGAAAAAATATTTAGGCTTTTTTTTCTGTTTTTTTCTTTTCTTCTTGGCTAAAATCTCAGGGAATAAAGCTTCGTGCTGATAACGTGTAAAAGTAAAATGAGAATTGGTCTACTCATTTCATCGATAATCCCCTTTCTATAGGGTGAGTATTACAACGATAATAGTAAATACATTTATGACAATAATGACTGATCGTTGCAGTTATAAGTATTGAATGCTAACTACATAATTCTCTCTCATCAGTTACATTGACGAAGGCACACAATGTGTTTTTCCTTCAACAATATTAAATTTATTCATTTTACACATAAAACCTTAAATACATACAAACAATAACTTTGTTTAGTACCAGAAATAGACTCTAGGTGCTTGAAATTCCCCACGTTGATCCACGAAAATACAATAATCTGACCAAGAGATATGACCCATATAGTATAAACTGTAGTGATTAATATGATAGTCATATATCTCTTTGGAGCTATCGACGGTATCCCTTAGAATGGGATAGTAAGGATGAATCTAACTATATGATTGGTATATACTTCTCCATATTGATCATATTCATAAATATTATAACCAAATTGATTGTTGCCTTCATGCGATTCATTTGACGTCCCACTACGCTCTGTGTCTAAACTAATAGAATCAAAACTTAAGGCAACTGAAACAACATCTGATGGGGTACTTTGATCATCAGTTGCAAGTTGTTGATTGATCGTTCATCATTACTTTTGCATATGCCTTTATTGTTTTTTTGAACAAACTGATATTGTCGGGCTAAAACAAGCCTCGTTTTTGCCTCGACAACTCGAGGCGATTACTAATTCAATTACTCTTCTTACTTTCCCCAATATTCCTCGAGGAGAACACTACTCACCGATATTTCTCAAGACCGTCACTTCTCATCCCGAATTCTGGATATCCTTTGAGGGGAATCTGGGGACTACTCATTTTTCTGATATCCCTCGAGGTGATTACTGATTACTTATTCAATTACTCTTCTCTTAGACATTCTCGAATTTCGAGGAGAATTCCTTTTAGTGGGAAATTTTACATATATTTCTTTAAAATATCAGAGATATATCGCAAATGTCTTAAATATTGGAAATATTTTACGTTATTAGAAAAATATCATAGATACGGTGAAAGATAAGATATTTACCCTCAAATATATATACGTCGTTCGAAAAAGGGAGATATCGGGGGATATATCGGAAATATCGCAGATATTTTATTCCTTGTCCAGACTAAACAATAGTACAAACTAGATGAACTAGATGACACGGATTGGATCTGTAACCACTACTACAAAAAACTCAATACACAACGGTGCTGCACCGTTGTGTAAGTTCGAAAAAACCGTCGTATATCTCGAGCTTGTGTGATGAAACGTCCAATAACCAACTTATAATTTCTGTTGTACAACTTATATGCCATGCCATGGCTGGCTTGGCATTCGCTGCACTGACATGTCTAGTTCATACAACAGAATATACATACTTTTATGTTGTGTAAGTTTTAAACATACAACAGAATATTGCAATTTTATTATGTTGTCTGATTCGCACAACAGATTTCATCTCCCACTTATTTAGTTGTCTGATTCAGACAACTGATTTCGTTTCATTTTTATTGAGTTGTATGATTCTACAAATCAAACAACAGATTTGAGGATTTTGTGACACAGGTTTGATGCGGCTTTTAGTCATATTGTACAACATATGATATTTTTACAGTTGTATTATTCGACAACCAGACAACAGAATTGAGCTGTTTGTGACACTGGTTTGATTCGGCTTTTGGTCATATTGTACAACACATAATGCTGTTATAGTGTTGTATAAGTTTCTATCACACAATAGATTTAAGCATTTGGTCATATGACCACTTTGTTGTCTGAGCCTCAAATACACAAGAAATGAGGTCTCAAAAAACATGTAAACTGTTGTACATTGAACCATTACCATTTCCAGAAGAGCAGTTTTTGCAGATACAATAATTATACATAAATTGAACCATTCTACATATCATTCAAGTGGCCGGAGCACACTAATGTACCACATAGATGCATAGAGCAAAAGCAAACTAAAACTTAACTAGCATTTCAGCTGAAACCATGAAAGGCACAAGCTGATATTGTTCAAAATTTGCTAGCAATAATCCGACATACCTAGCTAGCATTCAGCTGAAACCATGAAGGCACAAGCTGATATTGTTCAAAATTTGCTAGCAATAATCCTACGTACCTAGCTAGCATTTCAGCTGAAACCATGAAGGCACAAGCTGATATTGTTCAAAATCTACCAGCATTAGTCCTATATATACATACATACATAGCTAGCTTAAACCGATAAGTTTATAAAACATAAGCACATATAAACATCACTGCCAAACCCATTTCAGAAGCCCTATGAACATTCCTACACCAAATTGCTGACAATGAACTTCGCCCACTCATTCCTTACCACATCTATTTCATCTTGTGTGTACTGTAGGCCATTGTCTCTCCTGCCCCACTGAAAAAGAAATCGAATGTATAAAATATTAGACGTCAACATTATCCCAAAAAGTCATTCAAACACAAAGCAGCAGAAAGCAGCTGAAAATGACCAAGAATAAGCAGCATAATCGAAATGTAGAACAGCAGCATAACACACGAATAAGTGTAGAACAGAAGTCATTCAAATACCTAGTAGACAGATTTTCTGACTTGCATATTTAGTTATACCACAAGAACAGCAGCATAACACAAGAATAAGTGCATATACCTAAGACTGTGATTACAGAATTATTAGGAATGAACCAGCATCCTAAATTCCTAATACAAGCAATTCAATTAAACACAAAAGCAGCAGAAGGCAGTGATTGTACCTTAGTCACAAAAATAAATTGGTCCTTGTCCTCTATGATATCTCGCATGAACCGCATGACATAATAGCCGCACTCAATAGCCGCACTCGAGCCAACACTTCTACGAGACGAGAGTATACTGGGACTCGGCAGATCCTGCAAACAAAACAGAGCTCCACTCATTACAACGTGCCAGAACCAAAACAGTTAACAAAGGCGGAGTTTTTGAAAGGAAGGAAATGACTGAACTTTGATCGTTTCGGAGATACCAGTTTGGGGTCTGAGAATATGAGTTGGAGCTCTAGCTGGTTTGGACAGCAACAAGTAGGACACTGGTTTGGACAGCAACAAGTAGGACACTGGCCCAACAAGGACTGGAACTGTATCTACTCCAAGCTGCAGAAGATTGAAAAATTACAAACAGTTCTGAAAAAAAAAATTGTATAATTGAAATGTGACATTAATCAGTAAAATTGCCTTTCACATATCCACCACACAGCTTATATAGTGAAACAAAACCCAATATTGCTCATTAGACATGCTGATATACATGTCAATTGACCACATGCAGAACAATGAATGAAGTAATATAAAAACATCATAAGCACGCACCGCTTTAGCCTCCTTGTATTCCTCAACAGCCTTGTGAGAAGAATATGAGAACTTGACATCAGGACCCAACTCAGGGACAATGAAATGGCTGTATCGATGCATTAGGCAAAGTCAGCATTGATCATTCCCATTCATAATATTAAAAAAACAAATATTCACAAGTGTAGAAAAGGATTAGATCACGTACTAGTTGGTATCGAACCACTTGGTTACTTGGCGTTGAGACTGATTTCACTCTCTTAGAGTCCCGCCAGGCCTGTGAAGGTAAAGAATGACATAGTGTTAATTCTTATAATCATTTATATGTTGCCAAGGATAATAAATATGGAAAACTACTATACATTGCAGCAAAACAGCAGTGGAACTAGAGTCTGTTTACACAAAGTAAGAGCAAGCAAGTTTATACTTGTTCAACAGAAGGCTATTGTATACCATTGAGCTGGCATAGAATTAAGCGGCTGAGTTAGGCTAGCCTACCCTACTAATGTATTGTCTAGTGGCGTACAGCAAATATCATACTTCATCAAGTTAAAGGTTGAGCTCAGAGCCTAACACTAATACATATGATAATACGATTGCAAACTGCATTCCTAAACTTAACATACGGCAAGCACAAAATCCAGTTCCGAGCACTATATACTCTCGAGGAAAACTAAACAAATGTAATCCACCAAACTTAAATCTGTGGTCGGATGGGCTTGACTGCCAAGAAAAAAAATGACACCTTAACCAATGTAACATGTGATGATGAGGTCTAACTTTTATCAGAATATGTAGAAAATAAACTATGTACAGATTAAAATAGAAATTGTATCACTGTGTTCTATATCAATAAAAAGAATTAAATGAGAGCACTCGAGGCATATTACCTAGAAGCTAGTTCCAAGTTTTGTTTAGCAAATAAATGCAGCCCAGAAACAGCATCCTGGACACCACTTTCACAGACATTGGAGACCGAAAAACGGAGTTCACCATTGAGAGGATTAAGAACCTCAATCTGTAACACATAGAATACACACGAAAATTATCAGCTGGCAAACACACACCAAATAGACAACAACTTGTTTCTTCATAACCCAAAAGAAGTACTCACCACGCCATTCTTTCTCGCAACAGCTAGTAACTGCAACATTGAATAAAAACTGTCAAACATTTTAATAACCCAGAATTCGAGGGGGGTACCCAATTTATAACCAAATCACACATAAAACGGGTCAACATTGAACACATACCAAATGAAAATCCAAATGAAAATCCAACCAGCTGATGCATCAACAAATGAAAATCCAACTGTAAAAGCATTAACAAATGCTAGAAAGCCCAAAAACAAACCTTTATGTTTTCTGGAATGTCGTGGCACAGATTGAGCACCCGTAGACACTTCTAAGATTCTCCCCCCATCCACTTCCATCAATTTCAATCTTCAGCAATTCAACCCCAAAAGTGCCACAACTTTAACCACCTCAAATTCTCAAACCATAAACCTACCCTGTAGACATTCAAAACCTTATGAAATCTTCACTCAGAAATCATAATAAAGAATATACATTGCAAATTTACACCTGCAGTTTCAAGATTACGTTTCAAAGAACCTAAGTAAATAATGGGCTGCAACTTAGTCTATTGTTCTATGTTGAATAATGATCAAGAATCCATTTTTCTAATGCCAACCACGTCAACTTCGTCACTAGCAGTTGGCTTAGTGATTGAATTTGACAGTTTAAAGATTCAATTCATTACAGAGATGTAAACCTAAACCATACCAATCAAAGCAATAGAGCTGAATTAGCTAATGGGTTTTACATTTCTTTGTTCCCAGAAACAAAAACCATAAAAAGATTTGATCTTTAGCTTTCCTACATTATCAGAGACCAAACTCCTGATGGGTTCTTTGAAGGAATCAAATCGGAAACTAAAATTTCAAGAATGACGAGAAGGGTTGTTGAAGAAAAGAAAGAAGATGAAATGGAGAGAAGGGAGATCTGGGATTACCTGAGAATTGAAATGTGATGTGAAGATTGGTATGGCAACTGAGAGAAATAGAGAGAGAGAGAGAGAGAGAGAGAGGGAAGAGATTACTTGGGGCTGACACAAACTCCAATCTGTCTCGTCAATCCACTTCCGGTCGTCCATGGAGGCGGCGAGCACGCATTTGGAGGCATCAGGGTCACCCCATCTCTCAACCATCTTGGGAACTCCACCTTGCTTACTCCGAGCTTCAGTAACTATTAAACCCACAAAAGAATTAGTCTTTTAGATTTTGAATCACAAGAATTAGCAGGTCATTGAATTTGAGGATTGGTTATTACCTTTGATTGATGAGACCAAGCTCGTCGAAGGTCAAGGCACGAAGAGGAGGGCAACCTGGGCACTCAAGTGTGGTGGTGCGAGGCATCGTGACGACTCTGGTTTGGCTCAGACGCGATTGAACAAGGGAAGCCAAAAACCCAGAGAAGGAGTAGAGAAGAAAGCCCCAAATTAAGGATTGGCTCAGATGCATCGTTGGAGGATTACCGCCCAGCAAGCTTGCTCCTGCAAAAGCGAAACTGAGCTTCTGAAACGATCAACCAAACAAAGAAAGCCCCAAATTAAAAACCCTAAAATTGTGAGAGGCTGGGAGACAGAAAGAAAAGAGAGACAGAGAGAAATAGAGAAAGAGGGTGAGAAAGAGAGACAGAGAGAAAGAGGGAGAGAAAGAGAGAGAGAGATAGAGAGAAAGAGGGAGAGACAGAGAGAAAGAGAGACAGAGAGAGAGAAAGAGGGAGACAGACAGATCGAGAGAAAGAGAGAGGGAGAGACAGAGAGAACGAGAGACAGTGAGAAAGAGGGAGAGAGAGAGAGAGACCTAGGCGGAGGGGGGAGCGGCGACCGAGGCGGAGGGCGGGAGCGCGACTCAGAGAAGGCCACGAGGCGGCGGCTAGGGCAGGGGGCCGGCCACAAGGCGGAGCTTGGGGCAGGGGGCTAGGAGGCGGAGGACTGAAGCGGAGGCTGGGGACGGTTGTTGGAGAGGGATTCTGTTTGGGATTTTGAGAGAATCAGAGATTGGGATTTTGAGAGAATGAGAGATTGGTTTCGAGTGATGTGAGGCGAGGGTTTCTCTGGGTTTGTAAGACCGAGTGTTTCTCTGGGTTTGTAAGAGAGATCTGTTGGTTTTTGTGAGAGTAATAGAGCTATGGGTTTTTGTGAAGAGAGGGGGTTTTTGTGAGTAATAGAGTTATGGGTTTTTGTGAAGAGAGGGAAATTTGCCGCTCCCCTAAAATTTGGCAAGTTTGGCATGACCATATTAGGTTTACATTCACACAACTAAACACTTTTAAACAGTTGTACCAACTTACTTTGCTCTATACTAGGTATTCCATAAGAGTGTCCTAGTAGAAGCAGCAAACCAATTGCACAACAGAATCAAAATACACTGTTGTGAGAATTGTAGCACATGTATGTTTTTCAAAATCAAAAAACCATGGAGGCAACTTTCCCGCTTTCAGAAATGCTGCCTCTGCCATTGGAGCCAAAATGAAAATGGGGCAATGACAAGCAAACCAACTCACACAACCAAACTATGAAACTCTGTTGTACAAGTATTTGTCACTTTGCACTTGGTGACACCTAATGCAGGATGTGACATTATCACACAACACAAAAAAATAACTTTGTTGTCTGTCCATCTAGACCTTGCCCAAATTTGAGTTTCAATGTCGGAGGGAATTCTGCCGCCCAGATTTTCATTAATCACACAACAGAAAATGTGTCTCAGAGTTGTGTGACAAAATCTGGAAATTTTTTTTTCAGAATATGAAAAATGTGTATCATCATACAACACAAATTATTCACTTTAGGTCGTCTGAAACAGTTAAGTGATTCACACAATATGTAACTTTCAAAGTGTTGTCTGATTTGTGTTGTGTATTGAGTTTTTTGTAGTAGTGAACCAAACTACCTATTCGGCAGCAAACCCGAGAGCAGCTAGGCCAGAGGCACACACCGGAAGGGCTCCGCCGAACGAGCTTGGATTCACAAAAAAAACTACTGTCTATCTAGCTTATATAAGAAAGTGGCAGCTGATCCTTTGTCTCAAATTTTTTGTCTCTTTCTCTGCCCCTCAAATCAAATAGTGACACATGTCTCCACCACTACACCTAAATCGCAACACCATCTCCACCGAATCATCTCTTTGCCGAAAGTCTCTTCAAGGTTTCTACAAAGTGTGATTCACTCTTCTCTCATGGCTGAATATTATCTTTGTAATTAGAATACTTTGTCTATGAAGATTATATGTATTTGTGGATGTTTGTTTGATTTTATTAATTCAGTTTTAGATTTTCGAATTAGCTACTTGTTAATCTAAATTCGGGTTATGTTCATAATAGTTTTCAATTTTAATCAGGGTTTGTTATATAATACGAATTGCATGTGTTCTTGATTATGTTTTGGTTTATTTTCTGAATTCGTATGCAGCACAAGTTTAATGTGTGAGTTCGGCCTTGATCATGGCCGAATCTCATATGTTTGCTTTACATGCCGAATATTATATGATATGCTTCATACGCGAAGTTGATTCATCTTCTATGCGTTCAAAGGGTTAGAGTAATTCTGAAAATACACATGTTGATGGGGTGAGGTGACGCCATACTTGTCACTTGTTTCCAATTCGACTCATTGTGATTAGGTGTTTCTTGGTTTAATTTCTACGCGAAGTGTCTTTAAACTATTTAATACTATGTTTGGGATTATGCGCGAAGCTAGTTCTGAATAATTTAGGAGTTTTTCTAATTAGATGAACCGCGAAGGGCTCTAGTTAAATTGGAACTAAAATTGATCTTGAATGCATGCCGTTTGTTATATTACTAGTTTGTGCGAATTTGTTAATTGTTATGTGAATTTTGTGTTTAGTGTTTTGAGTAAGAGATAATGATCATATGTATATATATATATATATATATATATATATATATTTAATTTAGTTTTAAATTTCATAAATTTCAGTAGTGTTAGATATAAATTGAAAACCCCCCATATTATTATGTGATGCTTTGTTAATTAAACGCCCTTGATTTCCCCGGATAGAACGTTCTCTACTTGTCAATACTACAATCGACACAAGAAGGGTAATATATGTATGAGATTATTTTGCAGGTACAAATGTTCGTGTAATTTGGTCCCATCAATTTTTGGCGCCGTTGCCGGGGATCGAACCCGGGTCACCCGCGTGACACGGGTGACAGGCGTAAATTTCAGTAGTGTTAGATATAAATTCAAAACCCCCCATATTATTATGTGATGCTTTGTTAATTAAACGCCCTTGATTTCCCCGGATAGAACGATCCCTACTTGTCAATACTACAATCGACACAAGAAGGGTAATATATGTATGAGATTATTTTGCATGTACAAATGTTCGTGTAATTTGGAACCATCAATTTTTGACGTCGTTGCCGGGGAAATTAAAATTGTTTAATTTCATGAAGTGTTACTTTGTAACAATTGTATATTTGTTTCTATTTTCGGGTTGTTTTATTTTTAGTTTTCGGTTTTGTATAATAATTTTTAAGTTTCGGTTTGTAATAGTAATTAGGGTTTTTGTTTTTGGTTTATATTGTTGCCGAAATTTATTTATTTTATCATATGATATATATGTTTGTAACAGTTAGTTAAATTGCTAGAAGTTTAAAAGTACGTTTATTTGTGTTTGATTTATTTTGGTTTCGAGGGGGAAAATGAATAGGTAAGGTCACTATTGTCAATCTATAGTCTTAAACCTTCATGTTATCTTTCGAGGTTTCATGAGGTCGAGGGCGGTTTTTATTAGACAATAGTGGTACTGTCAACACAATGTTCCAAACTGAGTAAGGGGCATAAAAGGTTCGCATATTAGTTCGTTTGTTTTTATTATGGATGTCAAGGTTTGTTTGACTAGATCTCAAGGCCCACAGACTGTTATCTCTTCTCTGTGAAGGGGGCGACAGGGAGTTCGCTCTCCGTGGTAACCAACAACGAGTCTTGTCTTGCTCCATGATAGAACTTTCGTTCTAGCCATCTGAAACCACAGAATGTTGTGTCTAGACGATTGCACCTAGGCCGCAAGTCCACCGAGCTTCGAAACCTAAAGTAGATTGAGCATGAGTACGTCTTGAAGCTTGAATTAAAACGTTACCTTTAACTTTTGAGGTATATCGGATAAAAGCATGATACTACCTTGGACTGTTTCAACCCATTGCACTGTTATCTCCTCTGCTCCATGTACCTCGAATTTTAAAGTTTTGAATAAAAGCAATTAGACACTAAGAATTCGACATGTTTGATGTGCTTTAATATGTTTCAGAAATTTTATAAAGTTTAATTCGAATCCTTTGTTACTTGTTAAACTGAATGCTTGTTTGATACTTGTAAATTTTGTGATACTTATACTTTGTTTGTTATATTTGTTCGAAATTTATACTCTAACACCTTGTAATTTAAATTTTTGTTACTTGTGTAACAAAATTACTAACTATTACTAACTATTACCTAACTCTAACTATACTTGTAAACAAAAATTTACTTGCTTTTCGTTTTTAGTTTTTATTTATTAACAACTTGATCTTCACAAATTCTTAGGTACATGAATGTCCATCATTCAAGGTTGGTCACAAGAAACTGAAGATCGTTTAAACCGAATTTGTGGAAAGAGAACCGAGCAAGGATTACCGAGTACACCACTTTTTGAGCATCAATTCGTCTCCCTCGCATCGTCACTTTTTGAACGTGATATAGTAGCTCCACAATCACCATTTCCATCCAACGTTTCGTGTGAACTTAACCCTTTGTTCCACAAAGATCTAGAGTTTGAGCTACTCACAAGTTCATTCCCAACAAATCTGAACTTCGATTTACCTTGTCCACAACCAAGGATGGCATCAATCAGAGAGCAGAATGGACACTTGACCGATGGAGGCATGGTGCCTTCAAACATCACTTATCCAGCCGTGGCGGCCGAAAAATCTGAAGACTCCGAACTTCGTGGAGGACTCATGAGCGAGCTTCCAAAGTTCCACAGACTTGCGGGTGAAGATCCCAATTCTCACTTGCAACATTTTCAATTCACATGTGAATCCATGTGTCCAAGGGGAGCAGATTTACAACTTGTGAAGATGAGAGCCTTCCCATTTTCACTCGATCTTAAAGCAAGGAGTTGGTTGTTTGCCGTACCATCACGAAAGATCACCTCGTGGAATACCATGGTACATGAGTTTCTTCTCAAGTACTTTCCAGCATCAAGAGTGATTCAACTGAGGAGTCAGATCACAGGAATTCGACAAGCTCAAGACGAGCCATTTTGTGACTACTATG
Source organism: Potentilla sterilis (assembly GCA_963682095.1). Lineage (NCBI taxonomy): Eukaryota > Viridiplantae > Streptophyta > Magnoliopsida > Rosales > Rosaceae > Potentilla > Potentilla sterilis. The sequence goes on from OY821754.1 coordinate 25,636,593, forward strand.
ATAGGTTCAAGAGTCTCATTGCCTCTTGTCCAGCTCATGGTATTCGTGAGGGCCTTCTCCTTCAATACTTCTATGAAGGAATGTGTGATTATGATAAAGAGTTTCTCGATTTAGCAGCTGGAGGATCTTTCCTAGAGAAGGGTAACGTGGATGACAAAGCACTTTTGGACACTAGAGCGTAGAATCAACAGATGCAACCACAAGTTCGTTCCAAGCATGTGAATGAGACAAGGGCCAATCCAGCTCTAGAAGAAAAGGTTGACAAGCTTGCCAACATGATGGCACAACTTATGAAGTCTCAACGTGCTCAAGTTTGTGGGGTATGTGCCGAGGGACACCTTACGGATCAATGTCCTCAAATGGGAGGAGAAAGCATAGAGGAGGTCAATGCCTTGGGCTACCAAGGAGGATGAGGTTACCAAAATAACTTCAACCCTAGATGGCGTGATCATCCCAATTTCAGATGGAGCAACAATGACAACATGCTCAAGCCTAATCCTCAACCAAATGCACCATTCCAACCAAGGGCAGCCGTACCCTATCAGAGGCCACAAGCTCCATTCGTCCCACATAATCAAGGTGTGCCTACTACACCTAACTTTGATGAGATATTGAAATCTCTAGCTATGGGGCAAAGTCAGCTAAATGCCTCTACACAAGCTTTGTTGGTGGGACAACAAACAAATGCTAAGGACATAACTGAGCTGAAGAATCAGATAGGGCAAGTTGTGGATTTCATGGGGCAATTTAATGAACAAGGGAGGTTACCCTCCAATGTGATCAAAACCCCCAAGAAGGAGCAAGCACAAGCCATCACCACAAGGAGTGGTAAAGTTCTTGAGGGGCCGGCCCCTAGAGTTGCAAAGAAGAAAGGGGCAGCTGTTATTGATAATGAGATCGAAGGTGATGCATTCAGCAATGATAAGGCCGAACAAGGGGTGAGCAAAGAAAAGCTCGAAGTGATGAAGAAGAGGGATCTAGAAAAAGATCCGGCCACTTCCAACAAGGAAGGACCCAAGGTAACCGATTCCAATCTTAGTGGTTTAGCTAAAACTAACCTATCTTCGTGTTGACCTTTTCCCTCTAGATTTGCAAAAACAAAGAAGGAAAAATCAGATGAGGAAGTGCTTGACATTTTTCGCAAGGTCCAGATAAACATACCCTTGCTAGAATGCATCAAGCAAATACCAAAGTATGTCAAGTTCTTGAAAGAGCTATGCACCACAAGAAGGCATACACATGAGGAGCAAGTCGTTAAAATGAGTGAGACAGTTTCAGCTGTTATCCAACGAAAGCTACCTCCCAAGATGAAAGACCCAGGCAACTTTACAGTGCCTTGTATAATTGGACAATCTTGTTTTGATAATGTTATGCTAGATTTAGGGGCTTTTATTAATGTCATGCCTTATAATGTTTTTAAGTCCCTAAATCTAGGAGAGTTAAAGAAAGACAATGTGATTATACAACTTGCTGATAGGTCTAACAAATATCCTGAGGGATATGTTAAGGATGTTCTTGTGCAGGTAAATAATCTGATATTTCCTGCCGATTTCTATGTGTATTTCACATGGAAGAGTCGCCCCTTAATTCTACTCAACTTTTGTTGGGGCGACCATTTATGAGAACGGCAAGAACTAAAATAGATATTGCCGAAGGCAATCTCACCATGGAGTTTGATGGTGAAGTGATAAGCTTCAACGTTTTTGAAGCTATGAGATATCCAAAATTCTGATTTAAAACCATGCTATGCTATTGATGTTATTGACTCTTGTGCACAAGTTTTATCAGAAACCTTGGATCAATAGCAACGAGCTATTGAGATGGGGGCCGGAATTGACGTTGAGAGGGAGGAGACGAGTGTGAACGAGGCACGGCTTGAACTTGAGCCGTGCATAGCAAATGTGGTTGCCGAACTAGAGGCAACTCCTCTCATAATGTATAACAAATTTACGTCAATTCCAATTAACACTAACAAGTTGTTACCATCTACAGAAAAGGCCACAACATTAGAGCTTAAAGCTCTACCAGATCACTTGAAGTACGAATACTTGGGAAACGATGACACTCTACTAGTTATTGTGTCATCAAAGCTGAGTGAGCAGCAAGAAACCCAATTGATTGATGTGCTTAAGAGGAACAAGACCGTCATTGGATGGACTTGAGCGGATATCAAGGGTATAAGCCCTACTACATACATGTATAGGATCTGCTTGAAGAAGGAGCCAAGCCTACTAGGGAGGGTCAGAGACGTTTACACCCCCCTATGATGACGATTGTGAAGGACGAGGTAATCAAATTACTTAATTGTGGCATAATATATCCAATCTCGGATAGCCAATGGATCTCACCCGTCCAAGTTGTACCCAAAAAGAGTGGAGTGACCGTTGTGAAGAATGACAAGGATGAACTTGTACCACAAAGATTAGTGACAGGTCATAGGATGTGCATTGATTATCGAAAGGTGAATACTACTACACGCAAAGATCACATGCCTTTGCCTTTCATGGACCAAATGTTGGAGAGATTAGCTGGACACTAGTTCTATTGCTTTTTAGATGGGTATAGCGGGTACAATCAGATTTGCATTCACCTGGATGACCAAGAAAAGACAATGTTTACGTGCCCCTTTGGTACGTTTGCCTATCGACGCATGCTTTTTGGTTTATGCAACGCACCAGGTACGTTCCAACGTTGTATGTATTCCATATTTTTGGATTTTATTGAGAACATTATTGAAGTCTTTATGGATGATTTTAGTGTTTATGGAAAAGACTTTGATACATGCTTAGAAAATTTGGAATTAATCTTGGAGAGATGTGTCGAAACTAACCTTGTATTAAATTCGGAGAAATGTCATTTTATGGTTAATCAAGGGATAGTTTTGGGACACATAATTTCGGTTAAGGGAATAGTGGTTGATAAGGCCAAGATTGATGTTATGCAACACTTACCCTCCCCCAAAACTGTGAGGGAGATTCGTTCTTTTCTTGGCCATGCAGGTTTTTATAGGAGGTTCATCAAAGACTTTTCTTTGGTGGCGAAACCCTTGTGTTCTCTTTTACAGAAAGATGTGTCATTCGTGTGGAGCAAGGAATGCGACGAAGCTTTCGGCAAGCTCAAAGAGTTATTGATTTCGACACCCATCATGGCGCCACCTGATTGGAGTTTGCCATTTGAGCTTATGTGTGACGCATCTGATTATGTTGTTGGAGCCATTCTTGGACAAAGAAATGAGAAGAGGCCGAATGCTATATACCATGCCTCTAGAACTTTAAATGATGCTCAATTGAATTACTCCACCACAGAAAAAAAAACTTTTGGCTGTTATATTTGCTTTAGAGAAATTTCATTCTTACCTTTTGAACTCTAAAGTGATTGTATATTCAGATCATGTAGCTCTTAGGTACTTGATGAAGAAGAAAGATGTCAAACCACGCTTGATTCGATAGATCCTCTTATTACAAGAGTTTGACATCGAGATCAAGGACAAAAAGGGGAGTGAAAATGTTGTGGCGGATGACTTGAGCATAATTGTGCAAGAGGAGGACACGCTCCCATTGAGAGAGTCTTTCCCAGATGAGCAGCTTTTTCGATTGGAGACACATGAACCTTGGTATGCTGATATTGTGAATTATTTAGTTACTAAGACTTTTCCTAGTACAGTTTCGAATGCAGCCAAGACAAGGATCAAAAAAATAGTATGACACTACATTTGGGATGATCCATACCTTTGGAAGCATTGTAGTGATCAGATCATTCGAAGATGTGTCCCACAAGAAGAGCATAGGCCGATCCTAGCATTTTATCACAATGAAGCGTGTGGAGGACATTTTGGACCGAAGAAGACAGCCCTTAAGATATTGGATTGCGGATTTTATTGGCCCACAATTTTCAAAGATGCATATTCGTATTGCATAACATGTGATAGGTGCCAACGAACAGGTATTATCAGTTCTAGAGATCAAATGCCCCTTTCCCCTATTATTGTTGTTGAAATATTTGATGTTTGGGGAATTGATTTTATGTGACATTTTCCCTCTTCCAAAGGCTTTCTATATATCTTATTAGCTGTTGATTATGTTTTCAAATGGGTGGAGGCGAAAGCCACAAGGACTAATGATTCTAAAGTTGTTGCAGAATTTTTTAGAACTAATATGTTTTCCAGATTTGGAGTACCACGTGTTCTTATAAGCGATGGAGGTTCTCATTTTTGCAACAGAACTATAGAGGCGTTACTCAAGAAATATGGAGTAACTCACAAGGTTTCCACCCCATATTACCCTCAGACAAGTGGAATGGCAGAAGTTTCGAATAGGGAGATCAAGAAGATATTGGAGAAAACTGTTGGTCCAACAAGAAAGGATGAGAGCGACAGACTTGATGATGCTTTGTGGGCGTATAGGACAGCCTACAAGACGCCTATAGGGATGTCTCCCTTTCGGTTCACATATGGCAAAGCATGCCATCTCCTGGTCGAACTTGAACACAAGGCGTGGTGGGCGGTAAAAGAGTTCAACATGAACTTAGACACGGCAGGATTGCATAGGAAATTACAATTAAGCGAGCTTGAGGAAATAAGGAATGATGCATATGATACCGTTTGGATTTACAAGGAGAAGACGAGAGTGTACCATGATAAGCAATTGAGGAGAAAAACATTTCAAAATTGGACAAAAAGTCTTGTTATTTCATTCTCGTCTTAAATTATTTCCTGGAAAATTACGATCACGTTGGGTTGGTCCTTATATTGTTACTAATGTGTTTGTTCATGGTGCAATTAAAATTGAAAGTATTGAAACAGGTAAAGCGTTTAAGGTAAATGAGCATCGACTCAAACCTTACTACGAACCTTTTGAGGAGCACACCATTGAGGAAATATCACTAGAGGACGCACCACGATCTTGATATGCATGGAGAAGAGTTTAGGCTAAAGGACTATAAACAATTAAGCGCTGCATGGGAGGCAACCAATTTCAACCAAAATTGTGAAGGAGCCATCTACGAGAGTTTGCATTTTCTAATCCCTAAACTCTTTTTGGTTGAATTGTATAAATGGAGATGTGTGATTTATCATATGCTTAGAAATTACAACATTATTTTGATCTACATTGAGGACAATGTAATTTTCAAAGTGTGGGGTAGTGATACATGTTTCCATGTTTTTATTTTATTTATTTTAGTTTGTTTCGAGTCAGAAAAAGAAAAATACATAAAAAATTTAAAAAAAAAATTTTGTTTATTTTTAGTTAAGATCGAGTCATAGATGCCCCTAAAGAGTCGATGATGATTATATCTTTAAATGCATAGATGATTGTTTTGCATAATCATAAAAATAAATTGTGAGTTTCATGGATATTGTGATTGGTATGAACATGTGAGATTTTGATTGACATATGATATAGCGTGCATGTTTGAATTAATTTATTTCCATAATATCCTAAGTGAGCTTTTGTGCCAAAATACTTTCTTCTTGTGCGATAAATATAATAAAAATGGCAGAGATTTTCATAATTTATCTAAACTTCATAATTCTTTAAATATTCAATGACTATGTGCCATAGCTTTTAATGAACTCTAGAATGCTAGAACTTGCTCTTGATGATTTTTGAGACTATTATTCATGACTATGCCTTAATTTCGAATGTGATTGAGAAGATCTTATTAGGATTACCACCAAAGCCAAATAAAGCATGTGCCTAATTTGTACCCGTCGTGGGACTCCTTAGTTTTAACCCCTTTGAGCTTACATTGAACCTTTCTTTCATTACCCATATACATTCCTTTACTTAGAATAGCTATATCTTTACCTTTGTTCTCAAGGTAAAACTTAATTTTGATGGAATTATAACTTGGAGTGATGTTGTGAAACTTGGGGTGGACTTATCCAATTGCATGATAAATATTTGTCTGCCGAAAGAAAATAAAAGAAAAAGATTCGGACAAAAATACAAAGAAAAAAATACGATTCCGAATAAAAGAAAAGAAAGAATTCGGCAAGGAAAGAAAATGCATGGATAAAGTCCTTAGAAAATTGTGAATTTGGAGTTTGTTTCTATTTTGAAGGTCTATAATTGTTAGGGCTGGCAATGGTACACAATTCCATTCCAACCAATTCATATACCAACCGTACCAAATACGTTGGTATACCACCAAATCGGTACATGGTACACGGTACAGTATACTGTACCAACTTTAAAATACAGTATGGTATGTGGTACATGTTTTCTCTATACCATGGTATATTGTACCTACCGACTTATACTGAGTTTCTACTTTCTAACCCTACTCTTTTCTGAGTTTCTCTCGATCTGCTTCTTTTCGACGTTTTCGTAACTCTCACTCTCAGCCAAACCTCTCCCCAGTCCCCAAACTCACCCACCTCCGGACCTCCCCACTCTCAGTCTTTTCCTAACTTCGGCTTCTTCCCCACCGACCCACCGAACCACCCACCTCACCCCCTTCCTTCACTGCTGCCGTCTCCTACTCCGGCGCCCTCCACTTCCTCTCCTCCGGCACCCTCCGCCTCTTCGAAGAGTCTGAACTTAGCAGTTAAGAGGTTTTAATTTTGTTTCTGCCTAAACCCGGGGGTCTAGTAGATACTTGATGAATCCAACTGTCTCCTGCAATCCTGCTCACTAAGGAGAATACCGGGCGGGCCGGCCTTCACCTCTCCGATGCCTAAGTTAGTATAGTTGGAATGTATATAACCAAGGCACGTATGTAAGTGGGGAGAGAGACGAGTTACCTCATAAAGAAGGTAGTTGGGGCCCATATATAGGTGGTTGGGGGTAAGGACTGGCCTTACTCTTCGATGTGGGACTGGTTCCCTTCTGCTTATACCTTTTGGTGCCTTCTTAGGCAGGCTGGCGCCCCCGGCCCCTGGGTCCCTGGAGGCAGGATAGAGTGCCGGGTCCCGAGGCCGGGTGCTGGTGATCCGGTCCCGACCCTTGAGCCGGGCCCTGGTGCGCTTGCTGCGGGTCTGTGGGCCTGCTGTAGCCCCTCTGCGGCTACTGTCAACAAGTCCCCCAAGTTCCCGGTCAAGTGCAATCTTGAATGGGGACTTAAATCTGTCTTGCTCTTGTCCCGCAGACCCGCGGGGTTACCAATCTACCGGTGCCCAGTCCCCCAAGTCCGCGTTAATGATTGGGCGTGACCGAGGTGAGTACCTGTTACCGATGGGAAGCAATAGTTTATAAGCACACTTGCAATATAAGCAGCAATCTGGCTAAGTGTGGTGTTATGAGCATGGAGCCACGATGATAATGATGATGTCATGATGCCATGATGCCATGCAACAGACGTGTGCATGGAATGATAATGAGGCGTTGAAATCCGCCATGCAAGGAATGTGCACGGAATTTCGGCCGGGCACTCTGCCCTATAGGTACGAAGCGGAGCTTCACTAGGCTTCAACTGGTTGATACGCCGAATCGAAGCGGAGCGGAGTTCACTGAGCCTCTACCTGGCTATATGCCGAAACGGGATTCACTGAGCCTCTACCGGGCTATATGCCGAAACAGGATTCACTGAGCCTCTACCGGGCTATATGCCGAAACGGGATGAGTTTCCCGTTGCTAGGCTGCAGGGAGATTACCCTGGTGTTGCGGCCTGGTCGAAGCACCGGCGAACACTTGCTAGTTCTTCTCAGCTTATATTGAATAAGCGTTGAGGTAAAGGGGTGGCATTGAGGTGACAAGGCTCGCCATGTAGCCCCGTGTTTGATCGCCTTTCAATGCGATGCAGGGTTTTTATCCTGCAGGACAAGCGTGCATGGGTTAGATGCAGACTCGCCCGGGTGTATAAAGCCCGCCGGTCGAATGCTTTCGACCGGTGTCAGCCATGGTATTGGGCGGAACTCGACCGTTGCCCGGACATCATGCCATCTCTGGACGAGTCCCCCAGTGACATGCCATGGGCCAGGTGCATTATGTTCCTGGTAGGGGGGCGGCGTTGAGGTGACAAAGCTCGCCATGCATCCCCCTGTTGCCGCAGCTAGTGCGATGCAGGGTTTTTATCCTGCTGGACAAGCGTACATGGGTTAGATGTAGACTCACCCGGGTGTATAAAGCCCAAGCCGGTCGAATGTTCTCATGACCGGGGTCAGCCATGGTACTGGGCGGAACTCAACCGTTGCCCGGACGTCATGCCATCTCCGGACGAGCCCCCCAGTGAAGTGCCATGGTGCCGGGTGGATCCTATTCCCGGAATGAGTTCTGGAGCCGGTTGGATGCGTCGAAACCGGTGGGTGGAACTCGACCGGGCGTCCTGTCATATCGAGACGAGTCCCCCCAAAAGAGATGCGACTGGACAGACCTCGACCGTTGTCCGGACGCCATGCCATATCCGGACGAGGTCTCCAGTAATATGCGATGAAGAAGCCATGCAGCCGGTTGAATGATCATAACCGCTAACTGCCATGGTGCCGGGCGGACCTCGACCGGGCGTCCAGCCATATCGAGTCGAGGCTTCATACCCGGTTGGGTGCTCTCCAAGCGGTTGGATGATCATAACCGCGAGAGAGGTCTTCGAGAAATGCGGCAAAGATTGTCGTGCAAGCGTGGAATCTGGGGAAGTGGGAGGGCCTGACTCCTTGATTCCCGTTCCTACCTTCCTGCCGTCAGTGTGTGGGACAAATGGCTGACATGCATTTAAGGAGGAAGTCCATCAGTCCCGTCAGTTTATGGCGTGGGGAGGTTACCAACGCTGGGACACGTGCCAGCGCGGGGCAGTCTTGAGATGGAGGGCCTGGATTCGCAGGCTTTTGAGTTGCTCTGATTACTTGTTTTGGAGGGATTTCGATTGCCTAGGGCATTGGTCCCCTCTATAAAAGGGCCTCTTCTAATCTTCTTTCTGTTGTTGCTTCTTACTTTAGAGAGACTGAGAGGAAAGGAGAAATCCGGCGAGCACTCTGAGCCTTTCTTGCCTCACGAGATCTGTTTTCCTTGAACGCTCCCTACCATTGCGCGCTGCTTTCCCCGGGCCGATTGTCCTCGCTTGAGCATACCAATCGGTAAGTTTGATTTCTTTGCCCCATCGTTATTCTTGTTTCTGGGTTTGTTGTTTTGCCTTGGGGGGGGATCTCTGCTGCTGACGGAACTGCTTTGCGGCGAACTTGGGGAGAGGCCGTAGAAGGCGTTGTTGTACCTGTTGCTGACAAGCGCTAGGGTTTTATGTTCTTCCCCTAGGTTAAGATGTCGTCTTCAGGTTCTGACCGGGTATCCGAATCGGCTGTCAGAGGTCCCCTCGTGGACGATGCGCAGAGGCTGGACGACTGGCTGAGTTCGGAATCTCCGGAGACCGAGGTTGCTGACTGCTCCGGGAGCAGGGTTTCGACTCCGTCCTCGGCTTCGTCCTCCGGGGCTGAATCCTCGGAGACCGAAATACCGCACGGGGTGCAATTTGCAAATGCCCCGGTTGCGAGCTACACCATGGGGAGAGGGAAGCACGCTGTGGTGTGCGACGAGCCGGAGGAGAGCATGACCCCGGAAGAGATTGAAGAGTTGCGGGAAGCGTGGGATATCCCAGTTAACATTCTGCTACGGCCCTTGAATCCTGGAGAGTCAGCCTGCAACCCGGAAAAAGATTGGGTTGCTGCACATCCGGATCAGTTCCGGCATGGACTGTCGTTCCCGCTGCCACACTACGTGCAGTACATGCTCAGTGCGCTGCGAGTGTCACCCGCTCAGCTTCCTGGGCTCTAGTGGAGACGACTACTGAGCCTCGGCTGCTTGTACGAGTTCTCTGGGATGAACATACCCACGGTGAACGAGTTCCGGGCCCTGTACAGGCTGTCGTACTCCCGGAAGCAGGGGTCCCGTGGTTGCCTGTCCTTCAACAGCCGGAAGCCTCCACCGATCGTCACCAATGTGCCTTCGTGGGTAGACAACAGCTGGAGGAAGAAAGTGGTGAGGGTGGGGGGGAAGTGGCAAGCGAGGAATAGAATGTACTGTGTTCCTGGCGCCTTCCAACCCATTGGTGACCAGTCGTATGAACTATCGGACCTGGAGTGCGAGAGGATCTCGACCATAACCGGGTGCTGGGACGATCTGGAACGGAGTTCGTACAACTTCATTCGACGGGAAGTGCTGGAATACTGCCAGCTTGGGCGGGGTCCCGGTGCGTAGGAAGCGGTTGAGCGGTGATACTTTGTGTTAACTTCTGCAATATACTAACCGTTTGCTTTCCTTTCAGGTGCATCTTCTCGGGCGACTATCAAGCCCGAAACCACTCTCTCCATGGACGGGGAAGATCTCCTCAACCAGTTGATGGAGAAGGCCGAGATCGTCTCGCGGACGTCAGTGGAGGACGGGTCCGGCCGGCTTGTGACCCATGCGGAGCGGAGGGCCATGGATGTTGACGAGGACGCCTATGTCCTGAAGCGGGTGAAGACCCATCACTCGACAAGCCTGCTGGCGCCTGGAAAGGGAAAGAGCACTGGAGGGGCTCTAAAGATTCCCGGTGGAGCGAACAGGATCCCCAACCGCCCGGTGTCTGTGCCGCGCGTGGCTCGCGCTCCCCCCGCAAGCGCACGATCTTCTTCTCCGGAGGGCCGGGGAGAAAAACGGAAGGTTGGAGACGTTCCTTCCTCCGCGCTGGTGACGCTGACCGGTGAGTCGGTATGGGAGAACCTGGCCAAACGGTTCAGGAATACCAGCGGCGCGCAGACCACCGCTGCCGGGGAGAATGCCGCTGCTGCTGCTCGGCAGAGTAGTCCAGCGCCTGCGGATGCATCAAGGGGAAGCCCGAGTGGTGCAATCACCCGGCAAGTGGCGGCGGACCTGGCCGGCCTTGGTCTGGATAGACCCGGGGTTGCTGGAGTCCTGGCGGGCGGGAACCGTCCAAAATGCAAGGAATCCGTCCTCCGGGTAAGTACCGCACGGTACCCCTTTACTATTTGACTAAGTTGCTTTGCTTTGCTGCTTGACTAACTCTTCGGTGTTGCGCAGTTACTGTACAGTCTGTACGAACCGGACGCGAGCGAGGGGCTGTCGGAGCTGCAGAGACAGATAACTACTTTATCCGAGACCCGGCAGCGCCTGGAGGTGGAGAAGTCTCGCTCAGACCGGGAGAAGGCCAGATCGGAGGAGAGGGCCAAGAAGCTGGAGGAGCAGAACCGGATCCTGGATAAGGAGAGGGACGAGCTGAAAGAGCAGAAACGGCTCCTGGAGGAGGAGAGGGCCGCACTGGAGTCCAAGGTGGACGAGCTCCAAGTGGGAGCTGCTGCTCTGCGCGCAGGCTCTGCTGCTCCGGCCGGGGAAGTTGACCGGAACTCTCCGAGCAGGTCGCTCTCAAATACCGCGAGAGCGATCAGTTCCTGGAGTTTCTGGTGAAGGCCAGGGAGGAAGGCATCTCGGATGCGTACACGGAATGGGCGGGGAATGGATGGTTAGACACTTCCCTGATGTCGACTGCTGCTGAAGGAGATATCCATGAGCAGTCGGACATTCATCAGGAGGCGGTGGAGGAGGAGCCGAGTGAAGTGATTCGCTCGCACTTGGATTCTTTTATCACCGGTGCCGAGTCTGCCCGGGCTGGAGACCATACCGGAACTGATGTCGACGACGAGGGTACCGCAGGAGAGGCTGGCAGATTGCTTGCCGAAGGCGCAGTCGTAGGTCCTTAGGATTTTCTTGCCCTTTTCCTTGTAATGTTTCCGGATCGGTTACTGCTTGTATACTTGCCTGAATATGAATATAATGGAACTGGCAGAGCCGGTAAAATTTTCTCAAAAGTAGTTTGCATATATACTTGTTTCTACAATGGTTAAATCGTGAACTATGCCAAACTAACCGCTCAGACTAGCGGGTTTTACCAAGACTGGTCATTCTCCCGGTCGGGGTCTGTTCCTCTTTTCCCCATGTACCGCTGGAGCTGGCCGTTATCAATCAAAGCCTGCACCGCTTGCCTGAGGGCGTGGCACTTGCTCGTTCGATGAGTAGCCTCATCATGGTAGGAGCAGTACTTGCCCGTATGCGCCGTTGTAAGTTTCCCCTTTGGGAACCTTCTCGGGGGCGGTGGAGGAATGACACTCCCGTTCTCAAGTAGGATATCCTCGTAGGAAGTGGTGAGAGCGGTGAAGACTTCTTGGTTGACCGGTGGTGCTGGCATGATTGCCAGGGGGCGCTCTTGGCGGAACGGCGCTGGCCTGTGCTCATTCTGAGGCTTATCAGAATAGGACCTCTGCTGCCGCTGTGGCCAGTTGTTTCTGTTGTTGGCGTTCCGGCTGGGCCGAGCGGTGCGTTTATCGGTCCACTGATTGGGCTTGGCTTCCTGGGCGGGTGGGGGGTTCTCTTCCCGGGGATGGTCCTCCTGCTCCTCATCTCGCTTCCTCTTCAGGAGGTGGTGCCCATAGGTCTCATGATCGGCCTGAGCATGCCTGATGGCCATAACCATCAACTCGTCGTACCCCTGCGGGAGTTCTACTCGGACGGCGTAGGAAAATTTGCCCGCTCGGAGCCCTTGTTTAAACGCCATCTCGGCGATGCCCTTGTCCAGGTTTCGAACTCCGGCCGTAGCCGTCTGCCAGCGGTTGACAAAGGTTCTCAGCTCCTCTCCGGGGGCTTGCCTGCAATTGAAGAGGATGGTCGACGTCCGGGCTCCCTCAACTCGGAGGATGAAGCGGCCTACGAACCGGTCGGCTAACTGCTCGAACGCCTCGATCGAGTTTGCCGGAAGCTCGTAAAACCAGCTGAGTGTTTCTCCGGACAAGGTCTCCTGGAAGATGTTGCAGCAAACTGCATCGGAGTATCCCTTGGCGCAGGTTTGGGACCGGAAGCTGTCCAGATGCTGGTATGGGCAGCCGGATCCTGAGTAGGTGAGGTTGAGGGACTTCTGGTTGCCAGATCTTCCCGACTCCATGACCCGGTGCGAAAAGGGACCCATGCGCTCATTAAACCGGGGGCCCTCCATCGGCCGCGCGGCTCTTCTCTCGTTAGCCTCCATCTGGGCTTTCAAGCTCGACACGGTGTCGGCTAGCACCTGCAGTGCTCGCGCGGTTGGCGTCTCAGCTCCATCTACTAACGAAGCGTCGGGCTGGCGGGAGGTCGGCGTGCTTTTTGGCGGGCCTGCACCTAATGGCGACTTCTGCTGTACGGGGCTACCAGACCGACCGCCCGAAGATTGCCCTCCATCGGTGTGCTGAGGTGGAACCGGCGGGATTGCCGCCTGTGCCTCGGCCATGGCGCTATTGCGCTGCTGCCCCCTCTCCAGGGCGGCCACCAGAGCAGTGTTCACCGCCTCCATCTCTTCGTACCGAGCGTTGGACTTAGCTCTGTCCCTGTCGCTCTCTTCTCTCAGACGACTGACCTCTGCAGCCATCGCCCGTAATTCTCCCGCCATACCGCTATGGCCGGGGCTGTATGTGAGGTCCTGGTCCGGGCTCTCAAATCGATCGCTTGAATCATCCGAGAACGTCGAAGCCCCGTCGCTCTGGACTGTCTTCCTCCTCTGCCAGGCCTTTACCTCGCGGGCTGTCGCGATGGGGATCCGGCACGCCGGATGGTCCCCCGTAGCTTCCTACCTCCTGACCGTCGCTCTGGTCGTGGCGTGGCTCCCTCGCAACGGCTGGGGTGGAGGTGAGCGCCTGCACTATTGCAGGGTTTCCCTCCTCGGTGGCTCCTTTCTCTTGATTCATCTCCGATCTCTTTCTCAACGGTGTTGCTTACACGACTTTTCATTCAAGATTCCCACAGACGGCGCCAATTGTTTCTGCCTAAACCCGGGGGTCTAGTAGATACTTGATGAATCCAACTGTCTCCTGCAATCCTGCTCACTAAGGAGAATACCGGGCGGGCCGGCCTTCACCTCTCCGATGCCTAAGTTAGTATAGTTGGAATGTATATAACCAAGGCACGTATGTAAGTGGGGAGAGAGACGAGTTACCTCATAAAGAAGGTAGTTGGGGACCATATATAGGTGGTTGGGGGTAAGAACTGGCCTTACTCTTCGATGTGGGACTGGTTCCCTTCTGCTTATACCTTTTGGTGCCTTCTTAGACAGGCTGGCGCCCCCGGCCCCTGGGTCCCTGGAGGCAGGATAGAGTGCCGGGTCCCGAGGCCGGGTGCTGGTGATCCGGTCCCGACCCTTGAGCCGGGCCCTGGTGCGCTTGCTGCGGGTCTGTGGGCCTGCTGTAGCCCCTCTGCGGCTACTGTCAACAAATTTCTATATTGTTTTTCTTCTGGTTGTCTCCCTTTGATTGATCTTTTGTAATGCATGCATCATGCTTTTATCTCTGTTTTGGGAATGGCTTAATCGGTTGTTACAGATGCATTGGCTGTTGAGAGTATGCATATATGTGTGCTTCTCTTTCAGTCATTTGTTCCTATCTAGTTGATGTGTCTGAGAAGCCTGGGTTCATTTATATTCCATTACAAAAGCGTCGACCAAAGGAACAAGGATGAGATGATGAATTTGCATACCAATTCATTTGGTACTGTAATAAGAAATTTCCCTTCGTTTCTGTTTAGAAAATTTCTTGCATTCATGGATTCAAAGTGAAAGAGAGAAAGTTTCTGGCTGACTGGTTGGAATTGGATATGTAGGCATTGGAATTGAGTGCATTGAACTGAGTTCCGAATATCTATATTAAATTTGATTGAATGTGTTTTCTGTAGGCAGCATTGCGCATTGACTAAATGTGTCATTGCTATACTACTGTGGTTGTCTGTAGTAATATTTTTTTCTATCTTTCAGATTTCTTATGCCTACCAATTTGCATAGAAGTTCAAAATGTGCTCTGCTTTTATGTATTAATCATTGTATTGCATGTAAGGAAACCACAGTTGATCGAGTTATTTGTGAACTTTATAGAACTAGTTAGAAAGTAATTGATGTTAACTGATATTGATACATTGTGAAATCAGTTTTCTGTTTTGTGAACTTTATAATTGATGTTTTATTCTTGTTCCATTGTAGGCTATGGATTCTTTTATGTCACAAGATGATACTATGGGCTATTCAAGCTCAACACCATCAGTTCCATCCAGTGCAAATGCAGAGACCACCACCACTGCCGATTTACATGCTGCAGCTCTGCCACCTTTGCCACTAACTGCACCATCAGTTCCATCTAGTGCAAATGAAAGGACTCATGAAGGCAGACAGTCTCAAAAGAGAAAAGAGCCCTCAAATAAAAGCAAGATGTGGCAGTACTTTATCAGGTGCAGACTTCCAGATGGTCAAATTGATCCTAAATATAGCACCTGCAACTATTGTCACGAAAAGGTGTTGTGTCTCACAGAGAAGAATGGGACTAGCTCCATGCTGTATCATAGCAAGAGATGTGAGAGGCACTCCTGTTATAAAAAAGCAGAGGAAAGTGATCTCACTCAGACGAGGCTGAGTCAAGATAATGTGACTGGAGGCACTGGATATCGGAGGTGGAACAAGAAAAGGTGTGACGATAGGTATATTGAGATGATCATCAAGGATGAGCTTCCATTTCGGTTTGTGGAGAAGGAGGGATTCAGGGCGTTATGCAATGAGTTGGAACCACAATGGACAGTCCTGGACAAGAAGCAAGTTGCTAAGGGCGTGCTAGAAAGGTTCGACATGGAGAAGGCTTTGTTGTTAAGTCAGTTTAAGGGGAGTGACACAAGAGTCTCTATCACCACTGACACTTGGACATCGATTCAAAATATTAATTACATGGTGGTGACTGCGCATTTTTTTGGACCACGATTGGGTGCTACACAAAAGGATCATCAGCTTTTGCAATATTACTAGTCACAAAGGTGAGGACATTGGGAGAACACTTGAGCAGTGTTTGAGACAATGGGAGATCAACAAAGTGTTTACTATTACAGTAGACAATGCTAGTGCAAATGATGTGGCTGTCCAATATATGAAGAGGAGGCTTACTAGTTACTAGACCTTAATGTTTAATGGAGAGTATCTGCATTTAAGATGTGCTTGTCACATTATCAACTTGATTGTGAAGGACGGTTTGAAGGAGTTAGAGCTTGGGATTGCTGCCATTTGGAATTGTGCCAAATATGTGAGGAGTTCATCGCAAAGACTTGATAAGTTTAGGGAGTTTACAATTCTGGAGCAGTGCAAGGCAAATGCCAATGTCCCGTTAGATGTTGTTACAAGATGGAACAGCACATATCTTATGCTTGAAGCTGCATTGAATTATGAGTTGACGTTTAACCGAATGACCGAAGAGGATGAGGCGTTCAAGAGTTATTTTGCGGACAAAGTTGGACCTCCAACTTCTGAAAATTGGAGGTATGCAGCAGCATTTTGTGTGTTTTTGAAGAAGTTTTATGTTGCAACCTTAAGACTTAGTGCTTGGAAATCAATCACTTCAAATATATTGTTTGTGGAGATGATCACCTTGCAATGTGAGATCAACAAGGCTTGCATTTCTGAAGATCTTGTTATGAAGAAAGTCGCAGCTTCAATGAAGACAAAATTTGACAAGTATTGGGGCAGTTTTGAGTCTATCAACAAGATCGTCTTGGTAGCGAATGTGTTGGACCCGAGGTACAAGCTTCAATGGGCTAAAATGGCTATGAAAAAGATTAATGCAAGCCCAATTCAAATCCAGTCGATAGAAGAGGATTTAAAGAAAATATTGATGAAGATGTATGAAGAGTATAAAGGCTGTGAAGGCGTGGAGCAAGCTGAGCAGCCTCTCGAAGATCATTTAATGTTGGATGGAGTTGCATACGAGGAACTTGATGAAGTCAGTAAGGAGATAGCTAGAGAGAGGATGTCGGAGCAATCACAATGCATTCAGAATGAGGTTGATCAGTACTTAGCGGATAGGCATGTCAGCCTTACGTGCAAGACTTTTGATATTGGCAAGTGGTGGAAGAGAGCAGAAACAACTTATCCGATTTTATCCAAGCTAGCAAAAGACATACTTGTTGTTCCATGCTCCACTGTGGCTTCGGAGAATGCTTTTAGCTTAGGTTCAAGAGTTGTTGATCCTTTCAGAGCTTCTTTGACACTAAAGACAGTTGAGGCCCTTGTTTGCACTTCTGATTGGTTAAGATGTACACCTGCAAATTTCAACCTCTACGAACCTCCAACAGAAGATGATCTGGTAATTTACCACGAGCTGGAGGATCTTGAGAGAGGTACATGTTTTGTTAAATTTAGTAGTTATTATTATTATTATTATTATTATTATTATTATTATTATTATTATTATTATTATTATTATTATTATTATTATTATTATTATTATTATTATTATTTTGTGTGATCAATGAATGGATTGAATGCTACTGCATAAGGAGGAGAAATTTGTTCGTGTTTACATAATGGTGTTTAGTTTGCGCTATATTATTTTTGTGACTTGTTAGTGGATGTAATTATGTATTTATGCAATTGTTGTAGAGAATGTTTTGTTGCAAAGCTTTGAGGCAGGAAGGGGCGGCCCAAGTTGCAACATCTCTGGTCAGACAAATGCTTAGGCATCAAGCATTAGAGGTTTATGGCCTAACAACAGCACCATCACCACCTACAACATGTCAACATGTCCTGCTTTTAGACCTATCATTTTTTTTTCAATCGTTTTGAGAATTTATTACTTGTTAGTACTTTGGAAGTTTGGCTATTTGGACTTTGACATTCAGTTTGTGACTTTTTATTTGGTAATTTGGTTGAAGTTGTATAAGACTATGGATTTGTGTTGTTATTTGTTGTTACTTATTTGGATTTGGCCTTTAAATTTTTGGGCCATAAATATGTTGGTAGAAGCCCATTACCAACCGTACCAACCGAGTACCAACTTAACCGTACCAATTAGTTGGTATACCAACGTTATTGGCTGGTATAAATGGTAGATTTTTCATACCAATCATATATTGGCTGGTACATGGTATTGGGAAAATGGAGTTGGTATACCTACCAATCCAGCCCTAATAATTGTTATATTTGATCTTTGTCCATTTTCACTATGTTTGGGAACGAAAAAGAATGAAGAATGAGCCCAACAAGTTGAAACTTGGCCCTTGGAGTGAAGTCATAAGGAGAATTGAGTTTTGCTAAGTCTTGGTGACATTTTATCACCACATTCCTAAAATTCGAATACCTTATGCCGAGCCTCATACTTTCCCTTTAAAGATCTTTCTCATGATTCTTAAAATATGTGAACTTTGTATGTGGAGATTATCTCAAGAGTTGAGCTTATGGTTTTGGTTCATTTGAGCACATAGTTGTTATATGAAGTTTATCTCAACAACTTTATTCACAAAGTACTTTGATTTGATGAAATATGCAAGCTATTTGTTGCCTTACAATCTATTCTCTTGCATATACTTTGAGTGAATATTGTTATATTATGAGTGAAAAGAAGAGAGTATGCCTAGTGAGGAGGATTGAGTTAACTCGACATATTTACAAGCTTATTTTCTCACTTCTTACTTGTTCATACCATGAAACAAGTCTATGACGCTTGGGATTATTGTACTTACATTTGAATGTTTGAACTTGAAAGCTATGTTTTTAAAAGATCCTGAGACAATCATTTAGGGGCAGTAGTTTTAGTAGAGTCTTTTATTTTATTTTGCTGAGGGACTAGCAAAAGCTAAGTGTGGGGTAGTTGATAGAAGCATAATATGCGACTTTCTTAATATGTTTTATCCCCATTTATGCAATTGTTTAACTCTTATTGTTGTATTATAGAGTCATCAAGTTTAGTTTTGAGTCTTTGGCGAACTTATTGGTGAAAAGAGCTTAAATGTCGAAATATACTGAAATTGTGAAGAGTTTGATTCAAAGTAGGATTCCTTATTACATTAGGAATCCTAATCGGTTTAGGAGTCTACATGTCTCGACGTTTCTCAAAACGTCGAAGGTTTTAAGAGTTTCAATCAAAGTAGAACTCCTTATTGAACCAGGAAATTTGAATGGAATCAGGATTCTTATTCTAATGAATTTCAGCAAACTTAATTATTATTTTCCTAATATATATTTCTCTTATCCATTTTCAGGAAATTAAAAGATGAGAAATTGGATTTAAATGAGAAGCATGCCGTGCACATGAAGAGGAGAAGAAGAATTCGGATTGGAAAGAGTTTCAATGTCGAAATACACAAGGAAATCAATTGCCGAATTACAATGAAATTCAAAGTTGAATGTGGACTGAATTCCATACACATTCATTCAGGGTTTCTTGCCGAATTCATAATTTAACAAGAAGAATTCGGCAAACCAAAGTGGAAAAAAGAAGACTTACCTTGCAAGACAAAGGAAAAAGAGTTCGGCACAAACTAAAGGTGTCGAACCCTAATGCTTTGCCAAAACCCTATATGTCGAAACCATAGCTCTTCCTCTCTCCTATATATAGTTCGGCAATATCCCAAAAGAAATCATCTTGTCTCTCTCCTTCACTTAGCCAAAGTTCTGCCGAATATACCACCACAATACCAAAGAAAGTTTCAGCCGAATCAATCTCCACCACTACACCTAAATCGCAACACCATCTCCACCGAATCATCTCTTTGCCGAAAGTCTCTTCAAGGTTTCTACAAAGTGTGATTCACTCTTCTCTCATGGCTGAATATTATCTTTGTAATTATAATACTTTATCTATGAAGATTATATGTATTTGTGGATGTTTGTTTGGTTTTATTAATTCAGTTTTGGATTTTCGAATTAGCTACTTGTTAATCTAAATTCGGGTTATGTTCATAATAGTTTTCGATTTTAATCAGGGTTTGTTATATATTACGAATTGCATGTGTTCTTTATTATGTTTTGGTTTATTTTCTAAATTTGTATGCAGCACAAGTTTAATGTGTGAGTTCGGCCTTGATCATGGCTGAATCTCATATGTTTGCTTTACATGCCAAATATTATATGAGATGCTTCATAAGCGAAATTGATTCATCTTGTATACGTTCAAAGGGCTAGAGTAATTCTGAAAATATACATGTTGATGGGGTGAGGTGACGCCATACTTGTCACTTGTTTCCAATTCGACTAATTGTGATTATGTGTTTCTTGGTTTAATTTCTACGCGAAGTGTCTTTAAACTATTTAATACTATGTTTGAGATTATGCGCGAAGCTAGTTCTGAATAATTTAGGAGTTTTGCTAATTAGATGAACCGCGAAGGGCTCTAATTAAATTGGAACTAAAATTGATCTTGAATGCATGTCGTTTGTTATATTACTACTTTGTGCGAATTTGTTAATTGTTATGTGAATTTTGTGTTTAGTGTTTTGAGTAAGAGATAATGATCATATGTATATATTTAATTTAGTTTTAAATTCCGTAAATTTCAGTAGTGTTAGATATAAATTCAAAATCCCCCATATTATTATGTGATGCTTTGTTAATTAAACGCCTGTTGACAGTAGCCGCAGAGAGGCTACAGCAGGCCCACAGACCCGCAGCAAACGCACCAGGGCCCGGCCCAAGGGTCAGGACCGGATCACCAGCACCCGGCCTCGGGGCCTGGCACTCTATCCTGCCTCCAGGGACCCAGGGGCCGGGGGCGCCAGCCTGCCTAAGGGGGCACCAGAAAGTATAAACAGAAGGGAACCAGTCCCACATCGAAGAGTAAGGCCAGTCCTTACCCCCAACCACCTATATATGGGCCCCAACTACCTTCTTTATGAGGTAACTTGTCTCTCTCCCTGCTTACATACGTGCCTTAGTTATATATATTCCAACTATACTAACTTAGGCATCGGAGAGGTGAAGGCCGGCCCGCCCGGTATTCCCCTTAGTAAGCAGGATTGCAGGAGATCGAGTTGGATTCATCAAGTATCTACTAGACCCCCGGGTTTAGGCAGAAACAATTGGCGCCGTCTGTGGGAAGCAGTTCAAAAGGCTGTGTTGCTCTATCAG
Source organism: Potentilla sterilis (assembly GCA_963682095.1). Classification (NCBI taxonomy): domain Eukaryota; kingdom Viridiplantae; phylum Streptophyta; class Magnoliopsida; order Rosales; family Rosaceae; genus Potentilla; species Potentilla sterilis. The sequence goes on from OY821754.1 coordinate 25,657,401, forward strand.
CGGGTAGAGATCGGTCAGTGTTCTTATTATTCCATCGGGAAGAAAAAAAAAAAAAAGAGATCGGAGATGAGTCAAGAGAAAGGTACCACCAAGGAGGGATGCCCTGTAATAGTGCAGACTCTCACCTTCACCCCAGCCGTCACACGGGAACCGCGCGGCGACCGGAGCAACGGTCAGGATGGAGAGAGTTATGGGGGACCATCCGGCGTGCCGGATCCCCATCGCGACAGCTCGCGAGGTAAAGGCCCGGCAGAGGAGGAAGACAGTCCGGAGCGACGAGGCTTCGCCTTGACGTTCTCAGATGATTCAAGCGATCGATCTGAGAGCCCGGACCGGGACCTCACGTACAGCCCCGGCCATAGCGGTATGGCGGGAGAACTACGGGCGATGGCCGCAGAGGTCAGTCGTCTGAAAGAGGAGAGCGACAGGGACAGAGCTAAGTTCAACGCTCGCTACGAAGAAATGGAGGCGGTGAATACTGCCCTGGTGGCCGCCCTGGAGAGGGGACAGCAGCGCAATGACGCCATGGCCGGGGCACAGGCGGCAATCCCGCCGGTCCCACCTCAACACACCGATGGAGGGCAATCTTCGGGCGGTCGGTCCGGTGACCCTGTACGGCAGAAGTCGCCATTAGGCGCAGGCCCGCCAAAAAGCGCGACGACCTCCCGCCAGCCCGACGCTTCGTCAGTGGATGGAGCTGAGACACCAACCGCGCGAGCGCTGCAGGTGCTGGCCGACACCGTGTCGAGCTTGAAGGCCCAGATGGAGGCTAACGAGAGAAGAGCCGCGCGGCCAATGGAGGGCGCCCGGTTTAATGAGCGCATGGGTCCCTTTTCGCACCGGGTGATGGAGTCGGGAAGGTCTGGCAACCAGAAGTCCCTCAAGCTCACCTACTCAGGGTCCGGTTGCCCATACCAGCATTTGGACAGCTTCCAGTCCCAAACCTGCGCCAAGGGATACTCCGATGTAGTTTGCTGCAACATCTTCCAGGAGACTTTGTCCGGAGAAGCACTCAACTGGTTCTACGAGCTTCCGGCAAACTCGATCGAGGCGTTCGAGCAGTTAGCCGACCGGTTCGTAGGTCGCTTCATCCTCCGAGTCGAGGGAGCCCGGACGTCGACCATCCTCTTCAATTGCAGGCAAGCCCCTGGAGAGGAGCTGAGAACCTTTGTCAACCGCTGGCAGACGGCTACGGCCGGAGTTCGGAACCTGGACAAGGGCATCGCCGAGATGGCGTTTAAGCAAGGGCTCCGAGCGGGCAAGTTTTCCTACGCCGTCCGGGTAGAACTCCCGCAGGGGTACGACGAGTTGATGGCTATGGTCATCCGGCATGCTCAGGCCGATCATGAGACCTATGGGCACCACCTGCAGAAGAGGAAGCGGGATGAGCAGCAGGAGGACCATCCCCGGGAAGAGAACCCCCCGCCCGCCCAGGAAGCCAAGCCCAATCAGCGGACCGATAACCGCACCGCTCGGCCCAGCCGGAACGCCAACAACAGAAACTGGCCATCGCGGCAGCAGAGGTCCTATTCTGATAAACCTCAAAGTGAGCACAAGCCGGCGCCGTTCCGCCAAGAGCGCCCCCTAGCAATCATGCCAGCACCACCACCGACCGGTCAAGAAGTCTTCACCGCTCTCACCACTTCCTACGAGGATATCCTACTTGAGAACGGGAGTGTCATTCCCCCACCGCCCCCGAGAAGGTTCCCAAAGGGGAAACTTACAACGGCGCAGACGGGCAAGTACTGCTCGTACCATGATGAGGCTACTCATCGAACAAACAAGTGCTACGCTCTCAGGCAAGCGGTGCAGGTTCTGATTGATGACGGCCAGCTCCAGCGGTACGTGGGGAAAAGAGGGACAAACCCCGACCGGGAACATGACCAGTCTTGGTAAAACCCGCTAGTCTGAGCAGTTAGTTTGGCATAGTTCGCGGTTCAACCACTGTAAAAACAAATATATATGCAAACTACTTTTGAGAAAATTTCACCGGCTCTGCCAGTTCCAGTATATTCATATTCAGGGAAGTATACAAGCAGTAACCGATCCAGAAAGATTACAAGGAAAAGGGCAAGAAAATCCTAAGGAGCTACGACTCCGCCTTCGGTAGGCAGTCCGCCAGCCTCTCCTGCGGTACCCTCGTCGTCGATGTTAGTTCCGGTGTTGACTCCGGCTCGGGCAGGCTCGGCACCGTTGGTAGAAGAATCCAAGTCCGAGCGAATCACTTTACCCGGCTGCTCCTCCACCGCCTCCTGATGGATGTCCGACTGCTCATGGATATCTCCTTCAGCAGCAGTCGACATCAGGGAAGTGTCTAACCATCCCTTCCCCGCCCATTCTGTGTACGCATCTGAGATGCCCTCTTCCCTGGCCTTCACCAGAATCTCCAAGAACTGATCGCTCTCGCGGTATTTGAGAACGACCCGCTCGAAGAGTTCCGGGTCATCTTCCCCGGCTTGAGCAGCAGAGGCAGCGAGCAGAGCACCAGCTCCCACTTGGAACTCGTCCACCTTGGCCTCCAGTTCGGCCTTCTCCCTCTCCAGGAGCTGGTTCTGCTCCTTCAGTTCGGCTCTCTCCTTCTCCAGGGTCCGGTTCTGCTCCTCCAGATTCTTGGCCCTCTCCTCCGATCTGGCCTTCTCCCGATCCGAGCGAGACTTCTCCACCTCCAGGCGCTGCCGGGTCTCGGATAAAGCAGTTATCTGTCTCTGCAGCTCCGACAGCCCCTCGCTCGCGTCCGGTTCGTACAGACTGTACAGCAACTGTGCAACACCAAAGAGTTAGTCAAGCAGCAAAAGAAAAACAAGCTATAGGCAGTACAGTGGTACCGTGCGGTATTTACCCGGAGGACGGATTCCTTGCATTTTGGACGATTCCCGCCCGCCAAGGCTCCAGCAACCCCGGGTCTATCCAGACCAAGGCCAGCCAAGTCCGCCGCCACTTGCCGGGCGATTGCACCGTCCGGGCTTCCCCTTGGTGCATCCGCAGGCGCTGGACTACTCTGCCGAGCAGCAGCAGCAGCAGCATTCTCCCCAGCAGCGTTGGTCTGCGCACCGCTGGTAATCCGGAACCGTTTGGCCAGGTTCTCCCGTGCCGACCCACCGGTCAGCGTCACCAGTGCGGCGGAAGGAACGTCCCCGACCTTCCGTTTCTCTCCCCGGCCCTCCGGAGAAGAAGATCGTGCGCTTACGGGGGCGACACGGGCCACGTGCGGCACAGACACCGGCCGGTTGGGAACCCTGTTCATCCCACCGGGAATCCTCACCGCCCCCCCGGTGCTCTTACCCTTGCCAGGCGCCAGCAGGCCTGTGGAGTGATGGGTCTTCACCCGCCTCAGGACATAGGCATCCTCATCGACGTCCATGGCCCTCGGCTCCGCAAGAGTCGTAAGTCGGCCGGACCCGTCGTTCACCGACGTCCGCGAGATGATCTCGGCTTTCTCCTTCAGCTGGTTGAGGAGATCTTCCCCGTCCATGGAGAGAGTGGTTTCGGGCTTGATAGTTGCCCGGGAAGATGCACCTGCAAGGAAAACAAACAGTTAGTATTTTGTAAAGCTAGCACAAAGTATCACCGCTCAAGCGCTTCCTACGCACCGGAACCCTGCCCAAGCTGGTAGTATTCCAGCACTTCTCTTCGGATGAAGTTGTAAGAACTCCGTTCCAGATCATCCCAACATGCGGTTATGGTCGAGATCCTCTCACGCTCCAGATCAGACAACTCGTACGACTGGTCGCCAATGGGCTGGAAGGCGCCAGGAACACAGTACATCCTATTCCTCGCCTGCCACTTCCCGCCCACCATCACCACTTTCTTCCTCCAGCTGTTGTCTACCCATGAAGGCATATTGGTGACAATCGGTGGAGGCTTCCGGGTGTTGAAGGACAGGCAACCATGGGACCCCTGCTTCCTGGAGTACGACAGCCTGTACAAGGCCCGTAACTCGTTTACCGTTGGTATGTTCATCCCAGAGAACTCGTACAGGCAGCCGAGGCTCAGTAGTCGTCTCCACTGGAGCCCAGGAAGCTGCGCGGGTGACACTCGCAGCGCACTGAGCATGTACTGCACGTAATGTGGCAGCGGGAACGACAGTCCATGCCGGAACTGATCCTGATGTGCAGCAACCCAACCTTCTTCCAGGTTGCAGGCTGACTCTCCAGGATTCAAGGGCCGTAGCAGCACTCTATCCGGGATACCCCACGCTTCCCGCAGCGCCTCAATCTCTTCAGGGGTCATGCTCTCCTCCGGTTCATCACACACCACATCGTGCTTCCCGCTGCCGATGGTGTAGCTCGCAACCGGAGCATTTGCAAGACGCACCCCGTGCGGTATTTCAGTCTCTGAGGATTCAGCCCCGGAAGACAAAGAAGAGGACGGAGTCGAAACCCTGCTCCCAGAGCAGTCAGCGGCTTCGGTCTCTGGAGATTCCGAACTGAGCTAGTCGTCCAGCCTCTGCGCATCGTCCACGAGGGGACCTCTGGCAGCCAATTCGGAAGCCCGGTCTGAACCTGAGGATGACATCTTAACCTAGGGGAAGAACACAAAACCCTAGCGCTCGTTAGCAACAGGCTACAACAACGCCTTCTACGGCCTCTCCCCAAGTTCGCCGCAAAGTAGTTCCGTCAGCGGCAGAGATCCCTCCCCCCCACCGCAAAACAGCAAAGCCAAAAACAAGAATAACGCCGGGGCAAAGAAATCAAACAAACTTACCGATTAGTATGCTCAACCGAGGACAATCGGCCCTGGGAAAGCAGCGCGCAATGGTAGGGAGCGTTCAAGAAAACAGATCTCGTAGGCCAAGAAGGGCTCAGAGTGGTCGCCGGATTTCTCTCTTTCTCTTAGTTTCTCCAAAGCAAGAAGCAAAAACAGAAAGAAGAGCAGAAGAGGCCTTTTTATAGAGGGGACCAGTGCCCTAGGCAATCGAAATCCCTCCAAAACAAGTAATCAGAGCAACTCAAACGCCTGCGAATCCACGCCCTACATCTCAAGACCGCCCCGCGCTGGCACGTGTCCCAGCATTGGTAACCTCCCCATGCCATCATAACTGACGGGACTGATGGACTTCCTCCTTAAATGCATGTCAGCCATTTGTCTCACACGCTGGCGACAGGAAGGTAGGAGCGGGAATCAAGGAGTCAGGCCCTCCCACTTCCCCAGATTCCACGCTTGCACGACAATCTTCGCTGCATATCTCGAAGACCTCTCTCGCGGTTATGATCGTCCAACCGCTTGGAGAGCACCCATCCGGGTATGAAGCCTCGTCTCGATATGGCTGGACGCCCGGTCGAGGACCGCCCGGCACCATGGCAGTTCGCGGTTATGATCATTCAACCGGCTGCATGGCTTCTTCGCTGCATATCTCGAAGACCTCTCTCGCGGTTATGATCGTCCAACCGCTTGGAGAGCACCCATCCGGGTATGGAACCTCGTCTCGCTATGGCTGGACGCCCGGTCGAGGTCCGCCCGGCACCATGGCAGTTCGCGGTTATGATCATTCAACCGGCTGCATGGCTTCTTCATCGCATATTACTGGAGACCTCGTCCGGATATGGCATGGCGACCGGACACCGGTCGAGGTCCGTCCAGTCGCATCTCTCTTGGGGGACTCGTCTCGATATGGCAGGACGCCCGGTCGAGTTCCGCCCACCGGTTACGACGCATCCAACTGGCTCAAGAGCACATTCCGGGAATAGGATCCACCCGGCACCATGGCATTTCACTGGGGGACTCGTCTGGAGATGGCATGATGTCTGGGCACCGGTCGAGTTCCGCCCAGTACCATGGCTGACCCCGGTCATGAGAACATTCGACCGGCTTGGGCTTTATACACCCGGGTGAGTTTACATCTAACCCATGTACGCTTGTCCAGCAGGATAAAAACCCTGCATCGCACTAGCTGCGGCAACAGGGGGATGCATGGCGAGCTTTGTCACCTCAACGCCACCCCCCCTACCAGGAACATAATGCACATGGCCCCATGGCACTTCACTGGGGGACTCGTCTGGAGATGGCATGATGTCCGGGCACCGGTCGAGTTCCGCCCAATACCATGGCTGACACCGGTCGAAAATATTCGACCGGCGGGCGTTATACACCCGGGCGAGTCTACATCTAACCCATGCACGCTTGTCCAGCAGGATAAAAACTCTGCATCGCATTGAAAGGTGATCAAACATGGGGCTACATGGCGAGCTTTGTCACCTCAATGCCACCCCCTTACCTCAACGCTTATTCAATACAAGCTGAGAAGAACTAGCAAGTGTTCGCCGGTGCTTCAAATAGGCCGCAACACCAGGGTAATCTCCCTGCAGCCTAGCAATGGGAAACTCGTCTCGATATGGCAGATCGCCCGGTAGAGGCTCAGTGAATCCCGTTTTGGCAGATCGCCCGGTAGAGGCTCAGTGAACTCCGCTCCGCTTCGATTCGGCAGATCGCCCAGTTGAGGCCCAGTGAAGCTCTGCTTCGTACCGATAGGGCAGAGTGCCCGGCCGAAATTCCATGCACATTCCTTGCATGGCGGATTTCAACGCCTCATTATCATCCCATGCACAAAATCTCCTGCATGGCGGATTTCAACGCCTCATTATCATTCCATGCACACATCTATTGCATGGCATCATAACATCATGGCATCAACATTATCATCTCGGCGCCATGCTCATAACACCACAACACTTAGCCATATTACTGCTTATTTTGCAAGTGTGCTTATAAACTATTGCTTCCCATCGGTAACAGGTACTCACCTCGGTCACGCCCAATCTTTAACGCGGACTTGGGGGACTGGGCACCGGTAGGTTGGTAGCCCTGCGGGTCTGCGGGACAAGAGCAAGACAGATTTAAGTCCCCATTCAAGATTGCACTTGACCGGGAACTTGGGGGACTTGTTGACAGTAGCCGCAGAGAGGCTACAGCAGGCCCACAGACCCGCAGCAAACGCACCAGGGCCCGGCCCAAGGGTCGGGACCGGATCACCAGCACCCGGCCTCGGGGCCTGGCACTCTATCCTGCCTCCAGGGACCCAGGGGCCGGGAGCGCCAGCCTGCCTAAGGGGGCACCAGAAAGTATAAACAGAAGGGAACCAGTCCCACATCGAAGAGTAAGGCCAGTCCTTACCCCTAATCACCTATATATGGGCCCCAACTACCTTCTTTATGAGGTAACTTGTCTCTCTCCCTGCTTACATACGTGCCTTAGTTATATATATTCCAACTATACTAACTTAGGCATCGGAGAGGTGAAGGCCGGCCCGCCCGGTATTCCCCTTAGTAAGCAGGATTGCAGGAGATCGAGTTGGATTCATCAAGTATCTACTAGACCCCCGGGTTTAGGCAGAAACAACGCCCTTGATTTCCCCGGATAGAACGATCTCTACTTGTCAATACTACAATCGACACAAGAAGGGTAATATATTTTATGAGATTATTTTGTAGGTACAAATGTTCATGTAATTTGGTCCCATCAGTAGAGTTTTTCCGTGTTCTATATATATATATATATATCCTACTTGAAAGTTGAAACTCTGGTACCCTCAAAATCCTAATTTTCAATTTATTTTCATTTGATATAAAATAAAGCACATCTGGTATAATTCTAATCATGCGGAAAACTTTAAATGTGTTTTTGTTTGTTCTTATCTTTCACGTATTCCTCTCTAATTGACATAAAAGAATACTAAAGGTGAGTGACTAACTGTTTTAGGGAGCTAATTACAAAGAGTAACTAGTATTTAGCCCATTTTTATGTATTACTAAACGATTCATATATATGTATGTCGATATGCTCCAAACTAGTCCATTTTTCGGTCTACATATAATTCATCCATCAATCGATTAGAATTACACATTACTTTCTAATACTCACAAATAAATATAAAAAATTCAAATTTTTAAAAGTCCGATCCGCGCGAAGTGCATTTGTAAATGTTACCAATTATAATAAAAAAAGGGAAAAATTCATCTACTGCGCGCTATATATTGTATTGTCTTTCCTTTCATATTTTATTTATGTTTTATTATTCCCAAAATTCAAACATGCCGCCGCTCGAAACCCTAATTTTCATTACTTTTTTTCATTTGATATAAAATTGAATGCATCCGTTAGAATTCTAATCACTCGGAAAATGTTTCTGTTTTTTAGTCAGTTCGTATCCTTCACATATTCCTCCTTCATATTTCTCTTCACCCTCTTGATGGCTCGATCAGCCATCGGAAGCTCTTAATTCACATAAAAGAATACTTTATGTTAGAATTTCTTCTGAAATTTCATATGCTAGATTTCGCCTCAAAGATAAACTCTTATATTTACAACCAATTTATGAAGGTTGTTCCTCCCAACAAGGATTAAGGTCAGTATCCATGTCAGTATCCATCCAATCAATTTCTTATGTATGATGATGATATGGTTCAAGACCTGCAGTTTGATTCTTTGTGAATATTCTATAAAAAAGAAATGATAAATTCAAGCCACGAAACACCAATATTGTTGCATGTTTGTTTTTATTTTCCTCAGTCGAGTCTGCTCTTTGCTCCACTACACTTAATTTTCTTTTTCTTTTTCCTTCCCTTTGGTACTTTTTTTATCGGATCAATACGGTATCCTCAAAGGATTTTCAGACTCAGAGACTAATATGCATCGATGGGTTATGTCAGGACACGGTCTCCCCCGGCCACCAAGATTAGATTGAGATTTAAACTATAATCAGTGTCGGCCGCTTTGGTACTTAATATGGTCTAAAATTGTTGAAATAGAGAAAATAGGAAATATGTTCTTTTTTTGTTATTCTAATCTCTATCTCATGTACTCGGACGATATTTTTGATTTCTAAACCAATAGTCTTCACGATGTCAGTTATATCAATTAAAAAAAAAAAACTACACCTTACAGAGGAAATATGTTATTTTCTTAATTACTAAGATGTTTACAGGAAGATGAGTAGTTCAAAATTGTATCCTCACTCTAGGAGTAAACGCCTTATGCAAACAAGAGATATCCCAAAATTTTATTTTATTGTATCTAAAACTCAATTGTTCTGAACTTGAACAATACTTGGTAAACTCCTTCATATGTGAATAAAGAATTATTTGCATGTAGAAAGAAAAAAAATTGGAGAATATTTCATTTTTACTTATTTATTAAAGTTCATTTGGGGAGAGAGCTAGCTCATCGCTCTTACCCGAAAATTTATTAGTGAAACGAAAAAGAGTACATAGCAAGGGGGACGAGGCTAAAAGCTTGCTTTGAAAAAGAACAAGCTAACAGTACCAACAACTATTACATGAAAATAAAATAACATAATCACTGGAACATACATCACTAAACCTTACACTCATACTTGTTTCAACAATAGGTAGAACTATATCTGTAAAAAGGAAGTGAGGCCAAGTAGCAATTGAGATTGCACATAGTCCAGTGTCACACGATCGTACTAAGCATGTCGAGTTAGATCGGTTCTCTATCTGAGTGTTGTTTATCTAATAAAATACAAATAAATTTCTTTAAAATGCTATATAGATTTCAAAGGTACTTTGAAATTGTATAGATATGTATATATGTGAAACCCAAATAATAATTAAGAAATTTAATTCTCTTTTATATAAAAAAAAACTGATTATATAATCTTCTTTTGTAAAGAATATTATATTGTTTTGATTGACAATCAAACACACAACACAAATATTTTGATTTTTAGAAGTGATCCTATTATTAAAGGTTATGATGAACAACCCTAAAACATATTAATGATCAATTTTAAACTGTGATATTCACAATTACCCAACAGGTTTAAGAACATATTGGATATCCCACTAAATTTATCAGAAATTTACTTTCAAGGTATGCGCTTATGACACACAAGTCACTTATTTATTTATTTATTTATTTCTAAAGGGATCAAAATAAGCTGAGAATAAAAGATTTTGTAGTCTTTACTTGGTCCAAGTTCTTGTTCTTGAAAACTTTTTTCATGAGTCTCTCTCGACTCCTCCCAAACCCTAGCCTCCATGGCAAGGATCTCCCTAACCCTAGTCTCTATGGCAAGGATCTCTATCAGCGGCAATCGATGTCGATACCAAACAGATCTCCCTTCTCTGCATCCAAATTTCTTCTTACAACAATCCATTGTCAATTCTGTTTGGCAAATTCATCATTGACTTTTAACGGTGGTAAGCTTGCTATGGCTAGAGAAATCATGGAAGGAACTTCTCTTCCTGGTCGATTTTGTCTACACCCATGGCATCCATGGATCTGTTATAGATCTGCTACACGTTAAAGAATCTGAATGGAGGTATCCCCCATCCTCCCGAATACAGAGATCTTGCAACCGACTGGCTTTGTTTAGATTTTGATGAACTGAACAAGGGTAGTGGAGACGCTGCCTTCAATTTGTTTCAAGTGAAGGCTTGCCGATCGGCGTCAACATCTTTGAAGGCGGCGAAAACAAGTTGCTGGTGGCTAGGGCAACATTTTCTTTTTGGGCCCTATGGGTTTCTAATTGCGCCTAGGGCTTTCTGTTTAATTTTGGACCTAACTTTTTTGGGTCCAAAATATTTAGCTAGTTTTATTTAAATTAGTCTATTACAATGTTTTGTCATGCATTGATAGTAGACTCGCTTCAATAAGTGAGCATGAGTACCGTCAAATGATTAGACTTAATCTATGTATCGTTATGATTTGTCCCACAAACTTTTTATTTACCCCTAGTCGGTAGAGAGATGATATGTAATGGTCTTTTATGGCTTGAGAATTAATACAATCAACTTGATTTCTTAAAAAAAAAAAAACTAAGCTAAGAAACTCATTCCCGCGCCTAAATTATTGTATTACAAATTCAATAAATGATTTGAGGGGGCTATAAAACTCTGACCTTTAGCATCAATACAAGAATCATCATATATAGAGTACATCTTAAATAATAACAGGCGACTCATCTAACCAAACTTTAGGATAAATTTAAACAAAATATTTTTGATTAAATTTTACGTCAAATTGAAGTTTGGAAGTCTCATAGTTGATGGAAGTATCCCCATATTAGATAAACTTTAGGATCAAATTAAGTGTAGCCTCTTGAACTTTAGAACTAAAATCAGTCTAGTCCATCAGTCTCAAATTTTATCACATTGACCAAAGTCCAAAATTTGAAGCTGGCGCTGAACATGACGTCACTTGCTGACTTGGACTAGACATGAAGGCTCATTTTTACAAGGATAATTATGTTTCACCAATGTGAATTTTATGTTTTTTTGTGTGTATCATATAAACAACTCGAATTTTACAATGAATGTTTCATGAGTTGACCTCACAACCTTCTACTTACGAAGAGAGATCATGCCACTAGAGTGACTAGACCAAATGGTATTTGGCTATTTGTTATTGTTTTATTAAACTTTTACACAACTTAACTATTGCATCTCAATATAATTTATTGTTATATTTTTATTTTGTTCTTCTCAGAAAGTCAAAATAAAACCAAATTTCAAATTCAAGCCCAACAGCTCAAATACAACTACATTTTGAGTCGAACTGATGACCTCTCACTTACAAAAAGGAGACTAATATCACTAGACCAAATGATACTAAGCGCATGAGATATTTTCACTAACAATTCTTTCTTTTTTATTCCCCAGTGAAAATGAAGGACTTCAAGCTTGGAACCTCATTCAACAATATCAAGAGATATATCAAGATACTATTAACTAATAATCAACAATTACTAATTTTATCTACGAGACTACAACCCGAACTAATACTAAGGTATGTGAGTTTTTTTTTATTTTTTTTATCATGTCTGAATTATTGATTTTCCTTTATGGTGATTTTGTACTGTTATTTACTTATTTTGTTTTATTTTATTTTATTGTTTTATATATATATATATATATATTTTTTGAAGATGCTTTATTGGATGACAATAAAATGTCTGTTTGCGAAATCAAGGGTCTATGGCAATAGGTGACTTGACTCTAGCGACATGAATCCAGTCACTGGCCACTTGAATCCAGTTACTGGCAGCTGAAATTCGGTCACATACCCTCTATTGCCCCAATATAAATTGTGAGTTTATTTAATTGACTGGGACTATAATTGTCTCTAGGCTCATGAGATTTTTTTAAAATATTTCTTGCTGGCGGGAATAAAAGTTTGAAAATCTGACCTAGCAGGGATTAGAGGCTTTATTGGATGATGACAATAAAATGTCTATATGCAAAATCAAGGATTTATTATGGGCAATATGAGGTCTATTGCAGTATAATAAGGGGTCTATTGTGGGTGGTCAATAGATGACCTATTATGGGGCACTAGGTGACTTGAGTCTAGCAACATGAATCCGGTCACTAGCCACTGGAATCCAGTTATTGGCTGTTGAAATTCAGTCACATACCCTCTATTGCCCCAATATAGGTGTATTGTGAGTTTATATAATTGACTGAGACTATAATTGTCTTTAAGCTCATGAGAATTTTTCTAATCTTTCTTGCTAGCGGGAATAAAAGTCTGAAAATCTGACCCAGTGGTCAAGAACCCAAAAACATGATCATGAACTTGGAGTACAAATGCAAATTACAAAATCAAATTTAAAAAAAAAAGAGAGAATAGGGAAGTCATAGAGAAACTAAAACAATAACTTCTCTTTGCCTAATCCTCTTTGGGCGATGAGTTTTTGAATGATAGGTTAGATGCAAATAATCCACTTCCTCATTCTTCTTCTTTGACCGATCTTTGTTTGGAGCACCAAGTGCCATCTCTTGTTTTTCTTAGTAAAGCTATTTGAAGCACGTTTCCTTCAACAATTTCTTGATCGAAGCTAAGTGAATTAGCATCCATCTTGACACGACTTACTCCCAATGACAGATTATGTAATACTTTGTGAGGGAGACGCAAACGAATTTTAGATCGTGTTCTAATCACATGAACATTGGCTTGAGTCTCTACTTTCATTGAGTTTAGCACACTAGTAGTGCGCTTAACTAGGCTTTGATTAATACGAACTCGTTTATTTCAAGAGGGATGTAAGGTCATCTCCAACCCATTTAAGTTAAGGGCTCTAATTTAGCCTTTTTCATCTCCAACCCCCTTAAGTTAAGAGCTAAAAATTTAAGTGAAACTAAAATATTAAAAATCAATATAATATCTATAACGACCTATTCGATAATCTCAATGAACTTGACAATGGATGCTTGATTAATCAATGGCCCCTAAAACTCTAGTATCTCCTCCGAACAAGCCAATCTACTATAACAGGGCGTTAACTAAACATGAATAAGATTGAGAAGGAGCCGGAAAGAGAAAGAATGAGAAAGAGAAGGAATGGGAGAGATTTTGAATCATTCTTCTTCTCTTTTTCTTTTTTTTTTTTAGTAAGCGAACTAAAAGTTATAGGATTTTTGTATGGTACCGTTCATAAAATTTTGATGCAAGTTTTGGAACCTCAATTGATTAAGCATGGAACGGTAATCAAATACCAACTCTCATTTGATAAGAAAAAGAACCAACTCCCCCTTAAAGAAAGCTGAGAATCATTTCCCCTTTTGTTGTAGGATGCACAAAAGTTTGATTCTCTAATGGTGCCAGTAATATGACACATTTACTACTTGGAATGAAAAAAGTCATGAATCGAAGACAATTATAATGGAGAGAGAGATAATCAGTACGAGAATTTGATGAATTTGTCTCCTTAGTTATCAAGATAGGATTTATTAGGGCTTACATCATTTCTTATTCCCTTATATATTATTAAACACATGCACACTATTGACCTGAAATCTCCATATTCTTATGTGTTAGTAAACACATGAATTATTTTACCCCATAATCATTCTCTCCCATTCAAAGTAAATAAATGTGCCTTTAGAGGGGAATGAGAATAACTTCTCTCTGGGATTATGCTACATAACCCCCAAATTTGTATAGAAAGAAAAACACAGCTAGCTCTTTTTTAACATTTGGCTCTATCCTAGAACCTCTCGAGTGCTTATTTTTTTAAAAGAAGTTAACTTGCAAGTGTGTGTGTATATATATATAGGGAGCTCTTCTACCAAGAGATTCTTTATTTTGTTCATTTTAAGAGATCGGTTATTAGTCCAACTTGTTGATCACATTTTCACATCTCCACCGTTTAATTACTAGGTTTGTATGTGTAGATCATTCTTCTAAATTTTTAGCCAAAATGAAGATCGTTAAGACATCTAACTAGATGAAATCAATGTACATATGAAATCTGTCAAAGCTGAACCGTTCATATTTTTATTTGTAAATTTCAATTTTGAATGCTCTAACGATTATCAAATAGAATGAAAATGTCCAGATATGATCTACTCATATAAACATGAAAGTTGAACGGTATAGATTTTAATATGTGATCGAAAAATAGGGTTAATGAGGAATCCCTCAAAATGAACAAAATGAGGGATCCCTCATTGGAAGGGGGTTGATATAGCTGTGTATGTGTGTGCGTGTGTGTATATATATATATATATATATATATATATATATATAATGTTTTTAATAAATCTTTTTGTAAGCTAAACATATATTCTTTAGTCCGACAAATTACCAATCCATATTCGATAAACTGAATATATAAATATATATATATATGTATATATATATACATATATATATATATATAATGTTTTTAATAAATCTTTTTGTAAGCTAAACAGATATTCTTTAGTCCGACAAATTACCAATCCATATTCGATAAACTGAACTTTTGAACTAACATTGACACAGTTAGTAAAAGAATTGTTAAAACTTAAAAGTAATGTGTTTGCAGCTGCACATACTTCTGTTGAATCTAACCCAACTACAGCCACAATACCAGCACAATAGCCATCACATACGTTTCAACTCATTAAACAGATGAGTCTCATACAACTCGACTAGAAATTTATTGCAAGTCCCGAGAGCCTTTGAAGGTTGCACAGGTAGTTCAAGTATGATGCAAGTCTTGACTCTCGAGTCTTGCATCATTATCTGTACACCCCAGATATGATGTGTCTTCTCATCTATTATGCTGCTGTCTTATGGTTCTGCCTTTTTCCATTTTATTCTAGGGATATAAAAACATGAACATATACAAAATTGCAATATGCACCCCCACCTTCAACGCACTTACCTTTATGTCATTAAAAAAAAAAAAAAAAAAAAAAAAAAAAAAAAAATTTACCAAGACAGTCACTTTTACCTTCTCAGGCTATATGCACTTATGCAGATCCTACTATACGCACATTACATGTGGAGAAAATAATTCCAAATTTACAGTTTATTTGGTCCTTCAAGTTATGTTTATGACACCAACAAAGCAACAAATTTACACAAACATACAAAGAAATAGTTCAAAAGATAAAGGGGAAGTCTTTGATTGTATTGACTATAGCACAGTACGAATACAATGAACACATCTAAGAACAATGTGGCACTGTGGCATATAGTTGTACTTTTCCAATTTGGTGCTCCTAAAATTTACACACAGTCCTTATGAAACAGAAACTCTGTACAGTCCTTAACATACCAAAACAGAAAACCCTGTATATGATGACCAGTCCACATTCAAACCATAAAAGGCTAATCTTGTAATTGACATTAATGGTGCACCAGCAGTGTCTTACACAGCTCTCAGAATCGACCAGTATAAAAGCGTCAATGGCAAAAAGCTTTAGTCTTTGGGTGAGAAAAAAAAGGGGGGGGGGGTTGAGAATATAGAGGCATAAAACCCAAGAGAACTGGGTTTGGCACAGTTGCGGATTTGAGAGCCCAAAAAATGAACCAAATTTATCAAATTTGGTCAGAGTACGAAACTGCCCATTTGTAAACTATTGTTGTTTGCATGCCCAACACTGCGCCTTAAATCCCTAAGTCTGAGGTGGTGCGAGTTAATAGCCCTTGTCACTTTTTGATGCTTTGGGGTTATTTAGCATTGGTCTGGGACTGGGAGGTTTCCCAAGTCTAATTTCTGGGTTGAGTTTTGTGTTTTCTGTGTGGTTTACCCTTTTAGGGTCTCAGAGGAAACCCAAGAAAAAACCAAACAAAAGGGTCATTTGGAGTTCTGACAATGTCATCCTCCAAGAAAGAGCTTGAGGAACAGCTTAAGCAGGCCGGAAACTCTCTCCTTAAGCCTCCTTCCAATACTGATGAGCTTCTGAAACTCCTTGATGTAATCCCCTTAAACCCTCTCCTCGTATTATTGTTTTTCACACACACAACACAGAATTGGGTTGACTGAGTTTTTTTTTTTTTTTTCTGGGTTGGTGAATTGAATGCAATGTTGTATGAAATAGGTCTTGAAATGGGTTTGATCATGATTTTGTTGAATTATAGACTACTGGTGTGTTGTGGGTTCTTAATTTTGTCCATTAGTGTGTCTGTGAGTTTGATGTGTTTGGTTTGCTTCCTGGGGATATGAATTTATGAATTCTAGATGAATGAAGACTTGAAATGGGTTCATCATCATTTTATGAATCTTCTTTTGCCAATCGTTTGGCAGTTTTGATGTGGTTTCAGTAGTTTTTTTTATAGGTTTTATACATATGTGTGTGTGTGTTTGTTTTTTTTTACTTTTGTGCTGGTTTTATTGAAAGGCTGAATTTAGGTTTGCCAATTCCTTACTTGTGATTGTATTAGAATGGCTCTCTGAGTTCCTGTTTGATCAATTGTGAGCTGTTTCTTGGCCACAATTTTCTTTTCTGAATGGCGGACAATGTATTACTGTTTCCTAGTTCTTTAGATTTATGGGTTTTGCACCTTATGTTGTGCAAATTGAATGATTTGTGAATAGAATATCCTTATTTGCATACATGAATAACAAACTCTTCTGTTGATACAACTGTGAGATATTACATCACCATATCTGGCTTTTCTTTTGTTCTTTTATACCTTTCAAGATTGATACCACTGACTTGCTGTCTCAACTTTTTTTTTGCTTTAGGAAGTGGAGGATTTGTTGTCAGCTGTGGGGCAAGCACCATCTACATCACTGCAAGATGCACTTCTACCCGCAATGACAGCATTAATTTCTGATGTACTGTTACAACACTCGGATACGGATGTCCTAGTTTCTGTTACATCATGTATCACTGAGATTACAAGAATAACAGCACCGGAAGCCCCATACGATGATAATAAAATGAAGGTATGACAGGAACTCTGGGATTCTCAACTGATACTTGATGTTAATCATTCCTAAGTTTTACAAATTGCATATACGAGTAGATGTAATACTTATATATATGTATGTATCCTGTGTTCTTAGCAATTCATTGTCAATTTGATGGTGGCACAGGAAATTTTTAAGCTGACTGTAGCAGCTTTTGAAAACTTATCACATCTATCCAGTCGCTCATACAAAAAGGCCGTCTCCATTCTAAAAGTTGTTGCAAAGGTCAAGTCAAGTGTGATGATGCTGGACCTTGAGTGTTACACATTAATTGCTGAGATGTTTCAACATTTCCTAAATATAATCCAGTAAGAGTTTATCTGTGCTTATTTTAAATATGATTAATATTGTGGTGCTTTGCTGGATAGTGTTTTATGGTTGTATTATCTTGTATGCAATCAGATGTGGCTGAACCTTCAGATGTGATCAAAGATTACTTTGAAGGCCAAAATCATCTTTTCAGCTTCCTCTTTCCAAGTTGTCCCTCTGGGATGTAGCAATATACTCGTATGATGAGTGTTTCACATCTAATAAAAATTGAATTAGATAACTTTGATAAATTTTGCATTTGTTGGTACTATGATATGGAAGCATGATTTGTTATATCAAAGACGTGTTGTGCATGAAATGAAAAAATATTTTTCCACTGTTCTCTCTTGCAATGAAGTGCTTGCATGTTCGTTGGAAGTTTGTAGAAAGAAATTATAGGATTCTTAAAGCTTTTTTTTTTTTTTTTTATCCTTTTGTATTTTTCATGTGCTTGGATCATGACAATGTTATTCTGATGCGGAACCAGAGGATGCAATTCTACTTCATATTGGGTATATCTTCCTTCAAAATAATTTCTTAGAAAATTATTTATGGAGAATAGAAGAAAGGAAGAGTGCTCAGACTATGTGCTGTGATGGTCATCTTTCAGGTGGTGTCGGTGGAATAAAATAAGACATAATCCGAGAGAGCTAGGGTGAGGAGATACTATAGAGTTTGTTAATTGGCTTCACTCTGGGCATCAGTTTCTCCTGAGTTTCATAGTTCAATTAGAGCTATTGGGGTTTAGTGTCGGGAAAGGAATAAGAGAGCTGGGTTCGAGGAGATATATCACTTATGGGATATAGTTTGTTACTTAGCTTTGCTGAGGGCGTCAGTTTCTCCCAAGTTATAGTTCTTTGTATGCTATTATGCTTTGTTGTGCTTTAGTTTTGGGCTTCCTCTGTTTTCAGTGTTTTAATTTCTTGTATGTTTTTTTTTTTCAGATATTTTGTTTAGTTGTTAGTTTAATAGTTAATCAGTGCAAATCTTTTCCATACTTTATACTTTTTTCCCTTTTGTTGAAGTTTTATTAGTATAGAAGCAAAATTTCCTTTCACATGATCTTTTATTTCTTTCAAATAATTAAGAATTGATGGCTTCTTTTTGCTTGATTTTAAGGTCCAGCCATCCACTTGCTGTATTTTCAGACATGGAAGCTATTATGACAATGGTTTTAAAAGAAATTCATGAATGTGAAGAATTTCCCTTGGAACTTCTCAAAATTATCTTATCAAGCGTTAGAAAGGAAAATCAGGTTATAATCTTTTGCAACACAATGTTATAGTTATTAGTTTAATCTTTTGAATAATCATTCTGTTTTCTTTATTAACGAATTAAACCCATCTTATTCATTGTTTCAGAATGTTTCACCTTTTTCTTGGAAATTGGGGGAGACAGTTCTCGATAATTGTGCGGCTAAGCTGAAACCGTATCTCATGGAGGCAGTGAAGTCCATGGGTACTGCTTTGGATAATTATGCTCATATAGTGGCTTCTATATGCCAGCATGGATCTGATGCCCTCAAAAATGATCATGTCGCAAAGAATCCGGTATGATAAACAATTATATTGTCAATTATTGTTCATTTGCATGCCCAGAGAGTAGTTTGCAATAAGTTTAGTGTACATACATATGGATTTCCATTTTTCTTCTATTTTATGTGGTATTTCTTAATTTATTCCCTTGTATTGTTAGCATCATATCTCCAAGTTGAACTGGAAGCCCCACTTCTCCAGCAAAAGTTCTAAAACTATATTTTTTCTATCTACATGTCTACATGTATATGAATGATATCTTTTTATTATTTGAGACGAACTATGTGTGTTCGTTTTGTGGTCTCTCTCTCTCTCTCTCACACACACACACACACACACACACACACAAACCCCAGACACACTGCCACACATTTTGAGGTGGCCATAGTTTTGAACTCAACTCGAATGCTTGTTGTTTGCAGTGTTTAGTATCCAGTGGTCCTCTTAATGCAAAATGGATATTATCTAGTTGAGTAGTGTCAACGATGTTTATTGTGACCATAGGAAAAAAAAATAAAAGATAATTGACGTAGTTACCAGATAAGAGGATTTGGGATGATGTCAGCAAGCAAACACATGACAGTCAAGGGAAAGCTAATAACAAGCGCTCTTGGATGGTGACTGGATTGTATGATTACATGGATAATTCACAACAGTATTCAACATTAATGAGATAAAACCATCCTCTCCTGTCTGCCTAGGTTTCTATTTTCTTCTACATGGTTTTATCATTTACACTGTACACATCTTAGGATGTGATGTAGATTTTGAAAAGTGTCCTGTTCTCTCTCTCTCTCTCTCTCTCTCTCTTTCTCTCTCTCTATTTTCATCCATATATATTACTTATAGTTCTTGATTCAGACTTCTCTATTAACCAGGTTACATATGTAGTAACTGCTAATGCTGCTTGTCCGACATCAATTGACAAATCTGTACCTGCTCCCACTAGTGATGAACCTAATGTTCTACATGATTTTACAACATTACAGCGTTGCCATCTCACTAAACATTCCAAGGATGTTGTTTTACAAGATGGTGCTCAACCTGAAAATTCATTCTCTGTGAAGGCTGCCAAAGTAACTGAGCCAGATGTGGGTACCAAAAAGAAAGGCAAAAGGCCCCGTTCTTCAATGGATCCAGAGGAAATATCAGAAATTGAGCCACATTCAGCTCCGAAAAAGAGAGGCCGAAAGCCAAATTCTTTAATGAATCCAGAGGAAGGCTACGAAAATTATTGGATGCAATCTGGAAAAAAATCTCCAAAATCAGCTGGCAACAGGAAGTCACATGAAAAGGAATCTGATAGTTTACCTACTGAAGACCTTCTTCGTGTGAAGGTCACTATGGCATCCAATTCGCCATTGACGCTTGAAGAAGTGACTGAACCATCAACTTTGCCATCGACACATCAAAAAACGAGTGAGTCACCAAATTCTCAACCTAAAGCAGAAGGGGACATAGGATCTGCTTGTTCGCTTCTTCAGAATGGCCATCCTCATGGAACCGAATCTAGAAGAGGTCAGCCAAAGAAGCAAGTAGCCGTAGCACATCAAGCAGCTGATCCTACTTCCCTTTCACCTGCAAAGGGAGATTTTTCGAGTGCTTATGCTGAAGAGAAAAGTCCAGGATCAATTGATATTTTGAAAACGGAATTCAAGGAGACAAGTGCGTTAAAAACAAAATCACGGGGACGCCCCAGAAAATTTCATGCTAAAATAAATGATGAGACCGTTATTGGTTCTGTACATGTAGGCACAGCGAAGGAATTTGCAGTTCGTTGTGATCCTGAGGAAAAACAACAAGAATCAGCTTTGACTCTTGGAACTGGGAATATTAATGATCAGTCAACTGTGCAAAAGGTTGGGACTGGGAATGTGACTCAAACAAAACCAAGGGGGCGCCCGAGAAAGCTTGCTGCTAAAATAAATCAGGAGACTGTTCTTGGTTCTGAAAATGTAGTAGTCACAGAGGTGTCACCAGTCCCTAGTGGTCCCGAGCAAAAACTGCAGGAAGAGCCAGCTTTACAGTCTGGAACTGGGAGTATCAAGGATCGATCAGCTAGAAAGGGTATTCAGAAACTTGGGCAGGATCAACCTCCTAGTAAAGATAGTGCTGAAGGATCTCTTAGTAAGGTACTTGACTGATGGCAGTGAAACTTTACTTGTCTATACTTATCCTTTTGTTCTGTTGTTTTTTCTTCATCCTCTTTATATTTTTCCACATTGCAGAAGATTTACAAGTCTGAGACAAAAATGGAGGGAGATAAAAATTTCGTTGAAGGAACCCCTAAGATTATACGCAAGAGGAAAAACTCCATTGCAAAG
This sequence comes from Potentilla sterilis, assembly GCA_963682095.1. Lineage (NCBI taxonomy): Eukaryota > Viridiplantae > Streptophyta > Magnoliopsida > Rosales > Rosaceae > Potentilla > Potentilla sterilis. Next base: position 25,678,715 of record OY821754.1, read on the forward strand.
GAAGAGGTAATAATAATTGTCCTTTTCTGTTTTGGTTTTGTTATTGTTGTTGTTGTACTTTTTTTTGTTCAATTGCTGTTTGACTAGTATTGTGAGTTACAGTTTGGTAAACTATCAGATTCCTTTTTATGTAGGTTGTCGTCTATTACATCCTTATGAGTCAATTAAATCCCTGTACTGATTTTCTGTGGTCATTCACCTAGATTGTCGTCTTTAGGAAACAGTTATCACTTTGGTCTATTTGTCTCCGAAATAAGTGTGATCAATAAATGTTGAAAATATGGCTGTCATTGCATCCAAAGCATTAACCATGAACAACATTGGGTGGCCCTGTTCTTTGTCAAGTTAATTCATTTGCATCAATTACATGTCTTACTAGTAAGGCCCTTTTGATGAAGCAGAGCAAATTCACTATATTCTAAAGGGAGAGAACTTATGAAACATAAAGTCTTGTATCTGCAAGACTTTAGTATATTCTCTTTAGTTTAAGCAGTGTATTTGCAAGTCTTGTGTCTGACACGTAGTTTAAGGAGTTTATTTGTGTAAGTTGTTTTAAAGGGAGAGAACTTGTGAAACATAAAGTCTTGTATCTGTACTCTTTCCAATGACATAATGGTCATTTCAATAATACTGGACTAAATAATAGTGGGAACTTAAGTTTGATTTTAGCTGTATGAAGGCAGAAGTCATATAAAGTTCTGAAACCGGGGTATTTTGAGCTAAGTTGAGGTAACATATGCAGAATAGCCTTTTTTCTTATTGAAGATTGTGAAACTTTTAAACAGATGCTAATTGCATTTTAGCAGATGGCTATCTTAAAATATTGACATGCTTCCTTTTGTACTCCGTACGTGTATATAAACAGTGACGTAAGAGTAGTCCTTATGAGTTGTAACTGGAAGTAAGTTTGCAATGATCTCACACTGGATATGGATCCAAGGTGTACATTCTGATCTCGGGAGTCCTCCAATGCTCCAAGCCTTTTTTTCCCATGTCCCTTTTTAAAATTATCATTTGATGTTGTTTGGTGAAGTAATGTATCTCAAGGAGCTGACATATTAAATTTGGGAGTCGGACCATGGGGTATTTTTCAAATTTAGAAAATCCTCTTAGCCTCTTAGGTTATACATGCCATTATTTGGGAGTCGGACCACAGGGTATTTTTAAAGTGGTGTTGTTACACATTCTGTTACGGAAGTAGAATTAGAACATCAATATTTACTCTTGTTTTGTGTTACCAAGTTGTTATATATTAGTCTACAATGTGTAAAAAAAAATCAGTTTCATACTTTCAAGACATCAACAAAATGCTGCTTGTTTTATTTACATTCTAATTAAACTGCTAGAGGTGACTCACTATAGATCTGAGGTCCACCTTACCCCCTTCATACATCCAGGATTTTATGTGACATGGAATATTGGTACTCTTTTCTTTATATTTTTTTTCCTTTTATCTTTTATCTTTTTGGTGTTGTAATATCTTACAACATTTTACTATTTTGTTTCACGAACTTCCTTCCAAGTGATAATGTTTCTGTCTGTTCTTAGTTCCAAGTTCACATATTCTCTTTTATATTGGTGCCAGGCCTATTAAGTGTTATGATCCTTCTCTGTTTTTTTTTTCTTTTCTTTGGAATTGTAAATTAACTCTTCAAATTCAGGCTAATCCAATGCCCGATCCTGATGACCGAATAGTTGGCAAAGGAATAAAGGTTTGGTGGCCGGCTGACAGAACGTGAGTACTTCAGAACCGATTCCAAGTATAATATTCTATGATGCATGTGAATTAGCTGATCTTCACTTTTAGTGAATGGTAATCGTCTGCTAGGGGTATAATCATCACTTTGTTTCACATATGGTATTTCTTACTCTGCAGGTTTTATGATGGTGTTGTTCGTTCCTATGACGCTGTTAGAAAAAGGCACTTGGTGAGTTGGCTTTTTGGTCTTCCTGCCTTTTTGTATGTTGTATTTCATGTCTTTGCGGTGTTCTATATCGTACCATACTTTGAAACTTGAAAAAGTTAGAAAAATACTATGTGTCTCTGGGCCTTTGAATCTTCTTGGTCAGTTTATAGTACCACTCCTGTTCTCCTTCTGAGAGTTCTTCTTTGAAGAATCACCATATGGAACTAGTTTTTTATATTATACTTTATAAAGATCCCTCTCGAGTATTATAACTGCTGAGAGTTACATTGAATTTTTCTCAATTTGTAGGAAAGAAAGAGACAGCAAGTAAAACAAATGAGAAGTGTTTCACTACACATTTTACTTTCAATTTGTCGGTGGGTTTGAGTTTTATTGTTCTTTTGTAACTCATAGCATTTCTATAGGGTGTTGAACATTGTTTTTTTGTTTTTTCCCCTGAAATTACTGCTAGTAGGTTTCTAAAATTGTAGGAAATATACTGCTTGTTAACTATATGAGGGGCCGGAGAATTTGGGGCATAAGAGGTTGCCTCTTTGAGCACCCTCAGGGGCACACGTGTTATAATCTAGCATGACATCTCTCAGTTTAGCCTGAGGAGGTTTCCGTACATGCATATTTTTGTTTGAATTGTTCTTTTTAATTACATCTTGTGTAGGTGATTTATAATGATGGGGAGAAGGAAAACCTAAACTTACGAAAGCAACGATGGGAACTGATTGGGGATGATTCAATAGATGTATGTATTCTTTTCTTATTTGTACTGGTCATATGTTTACATTTCTCATTTTTAAAAGCTTTATTCTAAAATAAATTATCCTATTGCAATATAGCCATGTTTACAACTGGGGGAAAAGAAGGATACGCCAAAGACTGATGCTTCTGATAGGTAAGTATTAGTTTTCTATTAATATCAATCTTAGTTTGAGAGGACTGCTGCATTATGTAGTTTTCGAAAAATCTAGCTTGGTTAGTTGCATGATACTTGCTGCAAAAGTTACTTCTCATGATCTGGACAAATCTTCTATTTTTGCTTTACTGGGTTTTTGCACAACTATTTGGGCAAATGTGCTTTTATTTTGTAGAGTCACAGTCAGATGACGGTTATATGAACACTATGTGGTTATTAAGAAATTTTTGGACGTTTTCTGTCACCATAATATTTGTCATGTTATGTTTCCTTTTGGGTGGTCGATATAATAATCAGATTTGTTTCAAATGAGGTTAGTAGGAAATGTCAGGCCCATAGTTTGCTCCCTTGTGGTCTGGGGTTTGACCTCACAGTACATAGCTACCGATTTGCTAGAGTTTCCTAGGTTTCAGCAGGAGGCACTGCCTGTATCAGCCACTTGGGTTGGGGGCATTTGTGGATATCGAACAACGAACAAATATTAAAATAATACAATTTATAGAATCGGTTGTATTAGGCTTTTCATTGTGTTTAAGTATTTAACTCTAGCAATGCAAAGAAGTACACCCATTTTTGAAGAGCCAAAATTTTATTGGTGTACATATGTAGCTCACAATTCACTTCTCTTGATCCTAAATGGTACTGGCCCACCTTATACTCTGGCTGCTACCATGTATGTTTATGTTTTAGCATATAGTAATGCTCCTTGTTCATTTTAATCAGACCACAAAAGAGGAAGCGGAAAGAAAAATTTGAGTCATCTACTCAAGAAAATGCTGGTTTCTCCTTGGAAAGGTTGGTTTGCACAATTTATTTCCTTTTCATTTACTTTTTGACCTTTTTTTACTGTTTGTTTTTCAAGAGGTTGGTGGTCTGCATACTATCATGTAATTTGTAATTATCATTCCTTAACTGAAACGTTTTTGAAGGATATCTAGAACTGGAGCATCAGCTGGCTTATCCACTGTTGAGTGTATGAAGTCGGACAGTAAATCCGCAGACTGTTCTACACTTAGTGAGCCTATAAAAGATGAATCGCGGGATGATAAGTCCAAGGAAATTGACAGGTTGACGGATAATGAAGGTGAAATAAATGCTGGCATGTTGAAGGCGGATATGAAGACTGGTGTTAACTCTACGCAGATCACACCTGAGGCTATGATCTTGTCTAAGGAAGAGAGTCCGAAAGTTGATATAGAATCCTCTGTTAGTGTTGGTGCTAAAGAAATGACAGAATTGAGCATTGGTACAAAGGATGCTAGTTCTTCCCCTCCTTCACCTTTGCTGGACAAGGCTGTGTAAACACATAAACATGTATCATTCTTGCTCAAGTACCAAAAGCGCTGTTGGTTAGTCTCCATTTTTTCCATTCTAGACAGAGAAACATGCATCTGGTGTTACTTTTGACTCTGATGCATGATGTTCACTCTAGTGCTAGAACTGTCGGTTAGGAATTAGAATTTTGTTCTTGTACACAGTACATGCATCCGGTGGTCTTTTCCCCTTATGCATGGGTTTCACTCTAGTATGGAAATCGTCAATTAGCCTGTATTTTTTTTTTCGATACATAATTAGCTTGTAATTTTGTTCCTTGACTTCCTGTAGACACAGCAATGTGGGTTTCTCTTATAAAAGTTATATATGTTTAAGCTTTATGTCACTGATCTACCTGCGTCTTCTTTGCCCTTTCCCATTACAACAGTATGTGATAGCTTTTGCCTTCAAAATTGAGTAGTGTATGATTTCTTGCATGAATTCTAGATAATGATGAAATATTATGTTAAATTATAACCTTTATATGGTTGATTGCTTCTGCTCATTTGATGTAATTTGAAGGCAAGTTTGGTACAGTTACATTATTCTTCTGTTTGGCTTGCTCTTGGATTGGCGGTTGGTCCAACTTGGAGCTGAAACTAGGACTAGACTGTTAGTTTGATATTGTAACAGGTTGAGATGGCTGGGTTTAAGCGGCAACAGAGATAGGTTCATAGGTTGATTGACAACAGCCTTAAGATGATGAGCAGTGTCACTCTTTGCAGGCACATCTTGATGGCTAGTTATTGTGGCTGTATGGCTTGCAATCTTCTTGGCATTGCATGTACCATCATCACCCATGTCGGGCAGTAGGGGTAGTTAGCCTTGGTACTAAGTCCAAGCTTCTGATTAATGAATTGAAATACAGCAACACAACAACCCGCAAGCTTCCCTCACAAAGTTGCTCTTCGCCATTTGCCTCGCAATCAACTAGCTCTTGCTCGGATAAAGAGATTAGTTTACCTGTCGTTAGTTGAGTAATTCCTTTCATGTATTTTTCACTAATGTGAAAGCTTAGCAACATCCTGTATAATACACACAACAAACTAATAGTGTCAGTTTTTTGGTTAAATATCCATGTTAATTAGAGTAAAGACTATTTGAAAGCTTGAATCGCTAAAGGGGAGTAGAGCTTGGGATCACAAAATACAAAATAATGGAAGCTTGAGCTATTGGGTGCCACAGCTCTTTTCTATCTCCAGTCTAGTGTCATTTGGGCTGTATAGTACTCGAGATGCTCATAGGAAAGGTCCCATGAAAGCATCACAATCATCTCTAGTACTGTGAGGATATCTTGGATCTGGGAGGAAATGGATCCTGACATTCTTAATTCTAGGGTGTTGACATCATTTTGTAAAGTTTGGTTACAGTTGATCCTAGTTTGTGTCCTTTTATGAGCAGAACGTAATCTTGTAGTACAGAAAATTTTCATCCATATCTTCTAATGGATGTTGATATTAATCTAGTCCTAGTGCGTCGGATTCAAAAGAAAGTTATGTAAATTTTTACTCATTGATATTTAGAGATCTGGCTTTCTCTTTTGGTTGAAGACAATCAAGACCTCATGCTAATTTGGTCAGCAAAAGTATATATATTTTTCTAATACCTAAGAAAATATACTCAGACAATCAAGCTTTTGAAAATGAACACTCTGGAATCAGTGGAGTGTCGGTCAAAAAGCGGAACTATTCTTTCGGTTAGTAAAGAATTTGCAGTAGCATGTTTCAGACTTTCAGTCATTTGTTGCATCATTTGCATGGTCTTTGTAATCTCCGAGTCGGTAAGAAAAACACTCATCCAGATATGGAGATCGATCTTTAACAAATTCGACGCAGTCGGTAAATCAATATAATACAATTTTAATGCAAAATTTCATGCATTTGGTAACGACATTCCTGGCCTAGAAGCATGAGAAAATTTAGTTATCAAATTTGCATGGCTGATAGTCGTTTCTTTGCTCTTGGAAGAACCATATGTGACGAATTAAGCATTCATTTTCACTGTTGTTGTAGGAATACTTGAACAATACGTTATTCCAAAACTGCAACAACGGAGACTTATAATCAACGGTGGACACAACATGGGGCCAGCGGGGGCAGTGCCCCCATTCAATTTTTGAGATTTGGTTTTTTTTTTTTTTTTTTTTTTTTTTATAACTTTTAATTCTTGATAGCTCAATGTATAATATAATTGAATAGAGAATGAGAGGATAAAAGATAAATAGTTCTAGACATAGCCACTACTAGAGTTATAGCCCAAGAAAATTTACATAAAAACATATTGACGTATGTGTGTATATTAGAGTAACTGATAATATATGTAAAATTATACAAGTCTTTGTTCAGTAGTCTCCTTGAGTTGTTGTCTTTATATTAATCTTATACTCTAATCGGCTAATCCTACTACCACTCTCACTACCAAATTCGAATGAATAGCCGACGAAAAAAATTTCGTCGGCTATGCATATTTTTCGTCGGCTATACCATCTGCCGACGAAATTTTCGTCGGCTGTACGTCGTCGGAACAACTCCGTCGGCTATACTAATGGCCGACGAAAAAAACGAATTCGTCGGCTATAGTAGAGTATGGCCGACGAACTTACCAACGAAACTATTTTTCGTCGGCCAAACCTGGGAGAAATTGCCGACGAATTTCGTCGGGTATTTTCGAGTATGGCCGACGAAATTCATTAAGTATAGCCGACGAATTCATAAATTTTCGTCGGCTATTTCCTCGAAATATATTAATATTTAATAGGCATTAATTAGTTATAGCCGACGAAATAATGCAAATTTCGTCGGCTATACAACTTATAGCCGACGAAAATTGGTAAAATTCGTCGGCTATAGTTATTATAGCCGACGAAATAATGCCAAAATCGTCGGCTATTCTTACATTTGGGGAAAAAAAAAATTAAATTATTTTCTAAATTACCATTCCAAGCAACCTGCAAATCACAAAAACAGTCCATGCATTTGCACCAACAAGAAACACGTCTAAATACCATTTTTATTAAATTCGTTCTAATATACATAAACCCTAAACCCTAATCATCACCTAAACCACTAAAGTCCACCAGGTCATCCCCAGCATCCTGCTCTCCATCAGGCTCGTCATCCTGCTGACCGAACTCGGGAGGTTGAGGCATTGGAGGTTCCACTAACCGCTGAAACGGGGGCGGGGGTGGAAGGCCTTGTTGTTGTGCCGCGAACATCTCATACCACTAGGCTTGTTGGTTGTCGTAGTTTTGTTGTCGAATTCTTTCGCATTCGGCATGCCAACCGGCCATATCCAAATGATACTGCTGTGTTCTGCGGCGCATCTCCAACTGATACTGCTGTGTGCTGCGGCGCAGCTCCTGTACTGTCTGGGATGAGGTCGCCAATTCTGCGGCCAATCGCTGCACTTCCCCCCTCATATGTTGGCTCTCCCCGCCTCCCTTCTTTTGACCTCCCTTAGTGGTCTTCAGAAGCCCTAGTCCAGAACTTCCCAAACCCCGGCAGTAGTAGTTGTTTGACCGGTTTGGGAAGGCTGCGTCGAACATCCTCGCTGCCGTTTGGACACTGGACCGGTTGACATGGCGCATGGCTTCTTCCAGATCTGCCTCTGAAATGTTCGGTTGTGTCTCCCGAACTACTTGCTGGAACACCTCTTCTTCGGCCCGGTTGACCCTCTCCTAAGTGGACGGGAAAAAAAAAATTAATATTATAACAAATATATAATTAAGTAAAATTAATAATTAAAATTTTAAAATTGTAATGAACGACTTACGAGCTGTTCTGTCGCTTGTGGATAAGCGATCTTGAACGTCTCCACGTACGGGTTGCTATCAGAATGATCTCTGAGCGCCTCCTCCTGATATTGTGCAAACGGCCGTAAACCAGCATGATGGGGGGTTGTGTTCCGGCGGCGGTTCTCAGAGTTTATCCGAGAACGTTGCTTCAAACAAATAATAAAATGTTAGAAAAATGCATCAAAAAATATTAGTGTAATAATTATAAAATAATTAAACTAATAATTAAAATTTTAACAAAATAAACATTTTTACTGAAGTTTAGTATTTACCTGCATAACTGGGTTGTTGAAGTCTACTGTCTTCAACCAACGCCACTCGTACTCCCGGAACATGAACTCCCTGGGAGTACCCATACGACCAAGGTTGTCGTATTCTTTATAGTGGGAACGCAGCTCGTTCTTCCACTCTTTGAACCTACAAAAAAAAAACAAAAGTGCATTACAAATATTATTAATATCATAAAATATTAATAATTATAAGATAATTATAATATCATAAAAACAAACGTACCTCGAGTTCTGCTGGGTGTCCGCCCAATCCCGCCTGTGTTCGGCAATCTCGAAGAATGTCTGAAAAATAATATTTTATTAGTTTTACAATTGTAATAATAACGAAAATTATTAAATATTACGATAAATAAATTAAATTTTTAAATTACTCACCGACGCGGCGTTGTTCACCTCCCTCTTGATCTCTTGGGGCACATCAGCCCACCGGGTCCACAACATAGGGACTCTGTCCCTAATCAGTGACCCCACGCAACCCGAGTAGTCGCGTTTTTTCTTCTCCGGAACCTCCTGATTAGGAGGTTCGTTGATCTGAATCCTGCCGCTGCGCTCAACAGTTCTCCTGAGCGTGTCAAAACATATGACACCTCTCGTATTCCTCCGTGAACTGCTAGCGGCTGTCCCTATCACAAAAACGACGATTGGTTAATAAAATTAAATATTAGTGCGTTAATTTTAATAAAACATTTAATTAATAAAATCAAATGTTACCTGAACTGGATGACTCGTCTGTCGACTTTCCTTTTCTCCTCGCCGAAATAAGGTGGTCAGGGTTCTCAAATGGCTGCTGCTGGTATGCCTCCGCAGCACTCACGTACTGAGGCATATCAGGCCATATGGGCACACCCTGATAGTCGACCTCCGGTATCGCCGGAATGTTGTACGGGAGGAAGAGCTGGTTTGGGAGAGTAGGAGCCTCAGTCGAGTCAGCAGCAGACTGAGTCGGACTCGGCATCGGCTCCCGATGAACCTCAGGCATACGAACCTGAGGAACGTCGGCAGCTATCTCCTCGTGAAATAGCTGCCGACTAAACCTCGGAGCCACGGAGGGACCGACATCCGGAAGCGAAGTGCTCGACGGCCGCCCCGCCTAGAGAAGGGTCTGGTGCCGATAACTCACACTCCGCCGCGGCTGGGCTGCATCCACAGTCCTCCGCGGCTGGGATGAATCTACACTCCTCCGCGGCTGGCTGGTGGTCCTCTCAGGCTGGCTACCGGTCCTCTCAGGCTGGCTAGCGGTCCTCTCGGAGTCTGCGGAACCGGCGGAATTTCTAGAACCTCTAGATCTGCTGCCACGACGGCCTCCGAATAGGTTTCTTAATGCATCGGCCATCTAAAGCCCGAGGCATTAATACATTAATTGATTTTAAATTATATTATATTAAATAACAAATTCTAATTAATATAATAACCAATAATACTAACATATTTTAATATAACAATTTATATACTAACATATTAAATTATATTATATTAAATAACAAATTCTAATTAAATATAATTAAGCTATATATATAATTAAGCTAAATTATACAATTAAGTTATCAATTTATATAATTAAAAAACCAATTTATACGTATAAATTATACAATTACACCTAAATTATACCTAAATTAACATAAATACCTAAAATTTATCTAAATTAACATAAATTCCTAAAATTTACCTAAATTAACATAAATACGTAAATTATACCTAAATTAACATAAATACCTAAATTATACATAAATTAACATAAATACATAAATTATACCTAAATTAACATAAATACCTAAATTAACATAAATACCTAAATTATATCTAAATTAACATTAATTAACATAAATTAAAAAAAAAAAACTTACTGCCGAATCGAAAATGGAAGGGAGGAGGAGGCCGGCCGGATTTGAGGAGGCTGGGCCGGAGGAGGGACACGCCGGAGGAGGGACACTTGAAAAGGATTGGAGGAGGAAGAGGGAGGGCCGGCCGGATTGGAGGAGGAAGAGGGAGGGCCGGCCGCCGGATTGGAGGAGGAAGAGGGAGGAGGACGACGAGGCGAGCGGCGGAGGATCGGTTCGAGGCGAGCGGCGGACCGTTTTGGAAATATGCAGCAAATGGAGGCTAGGGTTCGGCTGCAACAAACTTATACCCGATAGTATAGCCGACGAATTAAAAAGATTTCGTCGGCTATACTTAAGAATAGCCGACGAAAAGCTTTAAGTCGTCAGCTATACTTAAGAATAGCCGACGAAATATATGAACTCGTCGGCTATTCTTTGAATATCGTCGGCTATAGTTTAGGCGCTCAGCAGCCGTCCGATCTCCCCCATCCAACGGCGGACAATGAAAAGGCGCGGATCACTAGAGTTTAGCCGACGAAATTAAATATTTCGTCGGCTATACTTTGGAAATAGCCGACGAAATCAATTATTTCGTGGCTAAACGTTTGGTCAAACTACGAAGTCAAACCTCTAAACCCTATAAATTAAAACGGAAATTGGCCCGTCTAAATGACGTTTTTTTGCCTGATCTTCAACAGAGAATAGTTTCAGATCGATGAGACGCAACTAATCGTATAAAAATTTTCCTCAAAATATTTACCGACCGTCAGGCTACCCATAGGAAAACAGGAGTAAAAAACAGTTAACCGCAACATTCGGCACACAGATTTTGTCGGAATATGCTCATTTTTCAACCGTATACGTATTTCAATATTTCGGTCATATCTTATTTGACGACATATTTGCATTTGAAGAGTCTACGTATAGTAACTATTTGAAACTATACATTCACTTAAACACTTAGTAAACAAGTTAAGGAACATTAGTGCATATGTTCCGATTTTGAATCTAAAAGTTTGAGAAATCTATTCCAACCGTCAGATATCACCGTTAAGATTAAAAACATGTATGAAAAAAAATCCAACTACATCTGACAACGTTAAAGGCTCGATCGGGACGGTCAAACTGCAAAGTCAAACCTCTAAACGCTTTAAAACGGAAATTGGCCTGTCTAAATGACGTTTTTTGGCCTGATCTTCAACAGAGAATAGTTTCAGATCGATGAGACGCAACTAATCGTATAAAAATTTTCCTAAAAATATTTACCGACCGTCAGGCTACCCATAGAAAAACGGTAGTAAAAAACAGTTAACCGCAATATTCGGCACACAGATTTTGTCGAAATCTTGTCATTTTTCAACCGTAGACGTTTTTCAATATTTCGGTCATATCTTATTTCACGACACATTTGCATTTGAAGGATGAAGCAATGGTTTGTCGATAGTGATAGAAAATGGAAGCTGCTCTTTTGTCGTTTTTTTTAATCATAGCCGACGAAATCAAACCTAGCATTCGTCGGCTATTCTTTTGTCGTTTTCGGTCAAAAATAGAATATTTATTTTTAAAAAACTTATGGCCGACGAAAAGTTAAATTTTTCGTCGGCTATTCTCACAATGGCCGACGAAAAATTCATTATTTCGTCGGCCATACTTAAGAATAGCCGACGAAAAATGTATTATTTCGTCGGCCATTATTTTCGTCGGCTATTCTCTGAAAAAAAAAAACCAAAAAATCAGTGGTTTTACACCTCTCCTATTCCGATGTCATGTTCACATATAACAAAAATTGAACATAAAAAACCAGAAACCCAACAGTCAACATATTTCAAATTTTTTTTAAGGGGTTTGGAACCCAGCCTAGCTGGGAGGTTCATCCCCACGCCCGTTCATTAGAAATGAGTTGATTACAAATGAAAGGATTACATCATTTAAATTACTTAATCCGTCGGATTGTAATCGGAATCATCGGATGAGTATTCTTCGGTTTCTGAATTGCTCGATAGGGGTAATCTATGTCTTTCCTCACCACTAGAGTCCTCGTTAGTTTCTTCATTTGGATCAACATCAACAAGCAGTGGCTCTTCACGTCGAATTCGCACCGGCGTGTCTAGGCGAATAAAAGAGGAGTCAGGAATACCGTTTGAGTTGGGCTCTTGATACGCGGTGCCCCCTTTCTCGTTCTCTTCAGCCACTCCAAGTGTAGACGCCCGGTAAATGTTGCGATGGTGGATAGTGTTGACTACTTTCCACGGGTCACCCTTGGAGAGATCATCAAGATAAAACACTTGTTTCACCCATGTGGCTAAAACGAACGGGTCGTCCTCATACCATGATGTACTAGTGTTCACAGAACTTATGCCGTATTGATCGGTTTTCATGCTCTGCGGCCGTGTGTCAAACCATCTACACTTGAAAAGGTGCACTTTCATGCCTTCCCCGTAATGCAGTTCCACAACTGAATGGAGAACACCGTAATAGTCAACTCCACCATCCCCACCATGTGCCATAACCCCTGAATTTTGTGTTTTCAGTCTGAGGTCTCTGTCTTCACATCGAAATAACACACCATTCACCTTGCACGTCGCATAAACTTTTGAATAGACCGGCCTCCTCGCTAAAAGTTTGAGTTCGTGCGACCAATTTGGGTGATTATCATTTTCAATAAGGTCCATCTGCAACCATCAGAATCAACTATAAATATGAATAAATATACACAATAATATATGAACACGTATAGAATAGTGTTAAAGGTACGTACCCAGCGGCCGAAATACTCTGCGAAGGTCTGGTTGTGGTAATCGAGATCACCTGCTACTCCTTCACAGCGTAGATGTATGTCCTTCCAAAACTGAACTTCTGGACAGTTGATTAGTACCCACCAATGTGCAATGGCTACCTCATAATCTTTCAACTTGTAGGAAACTGACATGTTTCCACCGAGTACAACATCGTCGGAGAGTATGGAAAGATTGAACTGTGACGGTACATCTTCCGGTATGCTTTCCTGTAACGCTCCAAAATACAGCTTCATGTAGGTGACGCACTCGTGCGCAATATATGCTTCAGCTATACATCCTTCAGGTGCGGATCTGTTTTGGACAAAACCACCGTATTGTCCAAGTTGCCTATAAATCAAGTTTTTAAAGTGTTATGATAATACATTAACACTATATCACATATATTGATGAGGAAATTAACATAAGGTGTAAAATACGTACCTTTCCATCGGATACATCCAAGTGAAGTGCACAGGACCGGTAAGCAACAACTGCCGAGGAAGATGGATCATGAGGTGAGGCATGATGTCGAAAAAATTTGGAGGGAATATCATCTCAAATTTACACATGATATGAACTATGTCTTGTTGCATTTCCCGGAGGTCAGATTTTCTCACTTCCCGTGTGCATACCTTCTGGAAAAATCTTGCCAACGCTACTAATGGCTCCACAACGTGACGGGGAAGGAACGGTCGAATGAAAACAGGGAAGAGACGTTGTAGCAGGATATGATTGTCATGACTTTTCAACCCGTACAGATTGTTGAATTGTCTGTTCACACACTTGGCTATATTTCCAGCAAAGCCTGAAGGATACTTGGCCCGACTTATCCAATGGAAAATTTCTGATTTATGCTCAGGCTTGACGGTGTAAGGAGCTTGAGGCATTTTTCTCTTCCCTTGTTTCAACCATAGTGGTTTTCTGATATTCATGTTTTGCAGATCAGTGCGAGCCTTAGGACCGTCTTTCGTCTTCCCCTCCAAGTTCAGCGTTGTGCCCACCACACTTTCAGAAACATTTTTTTCTATGTGCATAACGTCTAGGAAGTGACGGATCAGCAACTCACACCAGTACGGGAGTTCCCACAATATGCTCCTATGTGTCCATAATTTGTACTCCTCAGGCCTTTCAGGTATTTCCGCTACAATATCGGGATGATTGCTGAGGGGCCCAAAATCGTACTCATTAAGTCTTGCTAAAATTTCTCTTCCTGTCCATCTTCTGGGAGGACGGCCGTGTTCTTCGGTTCCATCAAATGCGGCGGACTCGTAACGCCAGTGGTGATCCGCCGGAAGGAACACACGATGACCCATTCTGCATATCTTGTTGCAATGAGGGGTGCTCCCATAATCGCTGAGGCACTCTGGACAAGCCTTATATCCCCTAACAACGCTGCCCGACAACATCCCATAAGCAGGAAAATCACTGATGGTACCAATAACCATGGCATGCATCTGGAACGTCTCCTGCTTGTACTTGTCAAAAGTGGGATGACCAACGTCCCACAATACCTTAAGCTCTTCAATCAATGGTCTCATATACAAATCGAGACATTTCCCTGGGTAACCAGGCCCCGGAATCAACAACGTCAACATATTATATTCCTTCTTCATGCACATCCACGGAGGAAGGTTGTAAGGTACCAAAACCACCGGCCATATACTGTATGAAAGACTCATGGTGCCGAAAGGGTTGAACCTGTCGGTTGAGAGCCCGAGCCTGACGTTTCTGACATCTGACGCAAAATGAGGAAACTCATTGTTTATATGCTTCCAAGCCGCTCCGTTAGAGATGTGTGTCATGATATCTGCGTCTCCCGCGTCCCGCTCACCGTGCCACCTCATAGCTTTTGCGGTGGTTTCTGACATGTACAACCGCTCAAGCCTATCTCTCAACGGAAAATACCGAAGCACTTTCACAGGTTTCCTATTGCCTGCTCCCGTCAACTTATATCGGTCAGACTGACATATCGGACATGCGTCAAGGCTGGCAAGGTCATTCCCTTCTGCATCTTTACCCCAGAAGAGAACGCAGTCAAATGCGCATGCATGGATCTTAATGTAGGAAAGCCCTAGATCTTTGAGGATACTTCGGACCTGACAGTGATTGGTAGGATTACGATGACCCTCCTCCAACAACGAAGAAGTGTACTGTAGATATTCATCCACTTGCCTGATGCTCCCTTTTGTCTCGACTTTAATCCTCATTACCTCCATCACACTTTGAAGAACTGTCTTCTCAGAACTTGAAGACACAGGGGTCTGTTGCAATGCAATCAGTTTGTTGTACTTGTCAAAGGCAGCAGTGTTGACAACTTGTGGGAACGGCTGCACCGGGTCCTGCATATATTGTTCCCCACGTACACCGCTTTCAAAATGAAACACGTCGTTGACGAATGCCATTGTTGGATCGTTGGATGTACTACTACTGCCCGCCTCAAAATACTGCCCATGATCATGCGATCCATCTAATGATGGCTCACCGTGATATATCCAACGTGTGTACTTCGGCCAAAACCCATTACTCTTTAGGTGCTCCCATACTGTCCTAATCGGAAATCGACACATATCACTGCGACACTTACATTTCTTGCACGGGCAATAATGGTAATCCCCGTTTGCATTTTCCTGGACGAACTGCAAAAAATCCACAACTCCTGTAGTGTATCGTCGGTCATGCCTTGGAAGCGAAATCCAACTCTTATCTCGATCCATATATAGCCTGATAATAATATATATGTATAACTTTAATTAATAATAAATTAATTAACACTAATCGACATTACAATATATATTATTATCAACATCAACTCATATATATATATATATATACCATTAATTAACAACCATTATTTAAGTTCATTACACTATCAACAACCATTAATTAACATATTTATATATATTTTAACACTAATTAAAACACATAATTATACTCTAACTGAAAATCAACTCAACTACAACTCAAATTCAACATATATACATACATTCTAACACTAAAACAACAACAAAACAAAAAATCACTTACTATATCAAAATCACTAAAACTCAAAATCAACTCAACTAAAACTCAAAATCAACATATATACACATATACGTACCTATATATAGCTCCACCATGTAAGAGAGGACGGATTTCAACAATACCCACAGATTTTTCACTCTTTCTCCCGTTTTTTTCCGTTTTTTTTTTAAATGAGCAGCTTATGTCCAGATCTGAAAATATAAAGACTTATAGCCGACGAAATTGTCAACTTCGTCGGCCATTCTTCCAAAATTTGTATAGGCGACGAAAACTTTAAATCGTCGGCCATTATAGGGCTATAGCCGACGAAAAAAAAATTTTATCGACGATTTTTCATTTTTAGCAACGAAATAAAAAATCGTCGGCCATTCTATGGGAATAGCCGACGAAATATTTTTTTTTGCGACGACAAAAATTTTCGTCGGCCATTCTTGGGAATAGCCGCCAAAAAAAGTGTTTCGTCGGCCGTTTTTTTTTTCGTCGGCAAAGCCCTTTTTTCTAGTAGTGTCTTGCTGTTGTGAGTCCTCTAATCAACCTCCCCCTTTTCGACTCCCTAAGAACCTTAAGAACTTGGCCTCGCCTTCATTTGCACCATTTTTATGACAAATCTCAACACGTACACATATTTTAAGGAAAGTAGAGACTTATATTGAAATCCAAAAAAAAAAAAGGGTTGTTTGGGGCGAGTGGAGCATCTTGGGGCCGGCTTGGGTGGAGGTATAGGCACCGATGGCGATGGAGATACCGCGGAGGTAGTCAGAGGCAGAATTGAGGGTGGGGATGGTGATGAAGGTGACTGTGTTTCAGGCACATGGGGTGTCGAGATGGGTGAGGACGGGTCCGGTTCTGAGAATGGAGTCGGCTCCTGATCAGAGGAGGTTGAAGGGGATGGAGGATCGACGGCTGGTGGAGGAGGAACGGCAGGCGGAGAGAGTTGTGCAGAGGAGGTTGAAGGTGTTGGGATTGATGTGGAGGTCGTCAGCGGCGGAGGAGGGCGGTGCCGATATTGAAGCAGGGAACGGGCTACATGGGACGGTGGCGAGTTGGTAGGGATGCTCGGCACTGAAGAGCAACCGTTGTGGATGTGAGATGTTTTGATGGTAGGAACTGGAGGATTTGGAAGGGAGGCCGATTGGTTTAATGTCGCAGGTACCTATGATTAGTGGGTTGACGGTGACGGTGCTCAATTAGGCGACGCCGGCAGTGACTGGTGGATCGACGCTGGTAACACCGATGGTGGCTGTGTCGACTTGGTGTTCTGGGAAGTAAAGGGATCGGCTGAAGGAGAGAGAGGAATAGAGAGGGGGTTAGTGTCTGTGGATGCAGGTTGATTGAATTTGGTGGGTCGAGTATTAGGTGGGCTGTAGTGATGGATTGGATTGGGCTCATTGATTGGTAGAACTAGAGAATCATCTTGGTCTTCTTTTGGAAGTGCACTACAGAGAAAGATATGTTCGTGGAAAACAACATGTCGTGAGGTGAAGAATTTCTTGTTCTCAAGAGCATAAACTCGATAGCCATTCTGTCCACGAGGGTACCCAAGAAAAATGCAACGATGGGCACGTTTGTCAAATTTATGTTTAGGGGCAAGATTAGTGGCATAATATAAGCAACCAAAAGTCCGAAGGTGAGGATATATGGGTGTAATGCCATGTAAGAGCTCGTAAGGAGATTTGTGGGAAAGAAGAGATGTAGGGAGGCGATTGATAAGATAACAAGCAGTGGCAACACTTTCTCTCCAAAACTTTAAGGATAAGTTGGCTTGGAAATGAAGAGCACGACCCACATTTAAAAGGTGACGATGTTTGCGCTCAACAACTCCATTTTGTTGTGGAGTGTAAGTGCAAGTATGTTGAAATAGAGTAACATGGGCATTAAAGAAAGATCGTAATGATGTGAATTCACCCCCATTATCAGCACGTAAGATCTTAATGTCCCGATTGAATTGTGTTCAGACGCAAGAGAAGAAAGATTTTATCAAGGATTGTGTATTGGATTTCAATTTCATAAGATGAACCCAGGTAAAACGAGTAAAATAATCAACAATGGTGAGAAAATAACGAGCCCCATCATGACTGTTAGTTTTGTGTGGACTCCAAATGTCATAATGGATCAAATCGAAAGGTGCGGTGGATTTTATGGAACTGGAAGGGAAACTTAGACGGCTTTATTTGGCTAAAGGACAAATTTCACAAACATGTTCCGGATCATACATTATTTCTGGAATAGATTGAGACAGGAAGTGAAGGGGTGACGAAGAAGGGTGCCCAAGATGTTGGTGCCCAAGATTTGTGGTGCGGGTGATGTGATTTTCTAGGTGAGGGTTTTGGCATGGTGTGAGGTAGTAGAGTCCGTTTACATGCTTGCCCAGACCAATCACCTTGTCCGTATCCATGTCCTGCACAACACAGATATCCGGGTAAAATAGCACAATACATTTCAGTGCTCAAGTCAGTTTGCTCACAAATATCAAATTTACTCGAAATTTAGACACATGAAGAACGCCATCAAGATACAAATGTGTTGATAACTTAATTGTTTCGATGCTTTCAATGGCAGCTCGCTCTCCATTAGGTAGGCCTACAAAGTCATGTGATGCTTTAATTTTGTTGTGAGCGGGTGGTAGATTAGTAACATGATCCGTTGCTCCGCTGTCTATGATCCAATACAGTGTCGAATACGGGTCATGGTGTGCAATGTTGCAAGTAGGTGTGATTTGTCGGAGTGGTGCAAAACAAGTAGATTTGTCATTTCTGTGTATATGATTTTGGACAATACGTCCTTTGTTAAACATGATGGTGATAGTTTGGTAGTGTTTGGTATTTGTGTGTTTGTTTGTTGTGTTTGCGGAAGGTGTGGAAGGCTCTAGAGTCACCAAGAACGGTGCTTTGATACCATAAACAAAATAGTATATGAATATCTGTATTGATTCAATTCAAATAACATTATACATCATGGGGATTAGAATCCTCTGCTCATATTTGTCTGCTCATATTGCATCATAAATGAATCTTATTCATCCAGTTGTAATCATGTGGACAGGCTTCTCCCTGCATTTAAACCATGTAATGTGGAGCCCACACCAATGCAAGGAAATCTGACCACATGATTACAATTGAATGACTTAGATGCAGCATGAGACAATATGAGCAGAGGATCTGAATCCACATCGTGGCTGATATATACATCTATATGAGCTCTATTCTAAGTAAGCACTAAATGCAAATAATCAAAATCCTACATATGTGCTTGATCCACCATCTATTCCAACATATTTGCTATCACATATAATTAGCATTTCAGGAAATCTGTTATCATATAAATGCAAACTTCTTTCTTTTAATAGGTGTTGGGGACATATATGGTGCACCGCCAAGCATATTCGGCGACCTCGTGGACCGTGCAACCGGCCTGATATGCCCTACTTCCGGGATGCCCCGGATAGACCGCCACCCCGGCTACATTCCCAATGTCAGAGATCACCGGTGCCGCACCCGGAGGGCGTGCCACCGGGCACCTGAAGTAGCCTCCAGAATAGGAAAATATGTAATAGTATATTTGCATCCCATATTGGAGATGTAGTAGAGGTGGAAAGCCTCCTTCTTTATAAATAGAAGGCTCCCCCCTTAGAGTTAGAGATATTAGATACTTGCTACTCTTGGCATGTAACCACCACCGATGGCTTCTTAGCCGGCTATAGTATATTCCAAGTGGACGTAGCCGTGCTCTCCGATGGCACGGTGAACCACTATATATCCTTGTGTTCATGTTCTACATTTATTATTGTGCTTCTGTCAGGCCTACGGGTTTGTGTAGAAACAATAGGGTTAAGTTTTGGCTCTAATTTGGCATGCCGAAGTGACATCTAAAAGTAGCTTTTACATGCTTGGAGATCTTGTGAGTGTTTGCCAACTAGAAATTGTTTAAGTGCCAAGTGATACGTGACGTGAGAGACATGAATTGTTTGTTGGTTGTGTAACTATGGGCTGAAGAATGGATGAGTTCATCTTTTACACACTTGTTATTCTGCCAAAGTGTGGAATGCTACACATTTGAGGATGGTAACAAACTTGAAGCATTGGCTGGTACTGTATATTAGTTTCACATTTTAGGAAAGAGTATGCAATTTGAAGAATTGATGGATACGGGGAGTGAGTGGAGGAATAGAACTCTCAGCTATAGAAGGGTACTAAACAGCTTGCATGTGAAGCTACTAAGGTAGCTAGAAGTTGGCTCGCCAATTTTTTCCAAGGCTAATGGTACTAAACAAGCTCAGAGACTGAGACAGAACAAAGAAGAGGATAAAATGAGATCGAAATGGTTTAAGTGTATTTGTTAAGAGTCTTTTATCTCTTCCCGAGTCTTTTATCTCTTCCCAAGACGAGGAGAAGGCAAAACTGTAGTATTCCAGGCAGGTAGTGTCACCCTTCCATGCCGAGCTATTAGCAATGTATGAAAATGGCTCAAAACCTACACTGCACTGAAACAGATCGATCGATTGTCTGCTGTTGTTCATGCTTTGAAACTAGAGGAGATGGATTACTGAAGTCTGGGTCTCATCCTGGTCCTCCTGCTAATTGGAGTAGTGGGTAGAGCCTTTAGTATCTCAGGACCGCCTCTATAAACAAATCCACCGATGGCTTTGGCTAAACGTTTGAACAAGTCGAGCAGTATAAGAATGACCTGGAAGTGTGAATCGAATCAGAGATAGGTGCAAAGGAGCATTCTGAACGTGTTAAGGTCTTCATAGTTTAGTAGGTTTCGAAGTAAAAACATCTAGAGGTCGTCCTTTGTAAAAGACTAAGAAGAAATAATTTCATACAATATATATAACTAAACATATATTTGCCATTTGGTTGGTGTAACAACATACAATAAGATTTTTTTTTACGCCCAACAATCAAAACAATTACATTACAGAGACTTTACAAATCAGACGAATCCAAATCAAATCGCCAGTTGATAATGCCATAAAATGAATATAAACACAACTACTCGGTCATATATGATTGCATTACAGAAATATCATTCAGTTGGACCAAAAGCTTGACGGGGATTGAGGTCAATAAAACCAGAGAATAATGTTGTATGACAGAATGAGGTCTATTGGTGAGATCCTAAGGTAAAAAAATGGTGAGTTTTAATGGAGGCAGATAATAGGCTCTGCTATATATATTTTGTCCAAAACACTATATTCGTAAAATAAACATTGGTGAGTTTACAAAACAAAAAAATTTGTGAATTTGAATGCCCCACAAACCTACTAGCCACAAACTTGTGAAAGTTGGGACTTGTACAAAGGCTATAGACATGGGTTCCATACTAGGTCATTCGACCAACCTTACCCCATTACGTGTTTGTTTGATGAGCAACTCATACGCTTGATATAAAGGGTGAATACAACAAGAATATATTTCAAAGAAAAATGCAACTATCTGTACTTCCTTAGTTAAATGAGGATGACAAGAGCAAATAACCAAATCGACTAATAATTGACGAGCATGAAAAAATAATATGAGGTTTACATCCAAAACAGTTGAGTGACTGACCCTTACAAACTCATAAGCAGCGTTCTCTATTAACCATGTGGAATGCATATATAATCTCAAAACGAGCCCCTACATGTGTCGAATGTTCAGGTCATATACCTGGACAATTTATATTTGGTGACTTGAAATTTGTGTGACCGCAGGACATTCATACGAAAGATAACCCGCTGGAATATTATGATAAAATAATGTGGAGTTCATGTCTAAAACCCATTATCAATAGATGAAATGACCCGAAGCCTTAGGGCATCTCCAACCGTGGGTTCTAAACCCTATATTATAAGGGTCCTAAACTTTTCAGCCTCTCCAATGGTGAAAAACAAGGGTCCTATATCCTATAAATTTAGGGTGGCGTCTGTTCGTGGTCGGAATTAGTATCCCTTCTCTGGCTAGCGTGTCTGTCTGCTCCCAATTCCTGACTTCCTGATCAAACGATTGTTACGCGGGCGTTGACAAGGCCGACGTAAGAGGCTCGAACAAGACCTAACAAAAGTATATTAGGATTTTTCTATCAACGTATTGCAGATCGAGTAATCTTACTTTGATCCTGAGACGCAAAGCAGAGCAATAATTCAAGACCGCGGGAAACGATCCTTTTCCAACCTATTGCAGATTGGTCTGTGTTTTGTCACCTGAGTAACGACTCGATTGGCTACGGCGTAGCGACTGACACTGGGTGCTTCAGCGAACACAACACGAGGCGAGCGAGCGACTCTGTACGTATGGCGACGAGGTGCGGCTCTGTACGTATGGTGGCAGGTTGCGACTACAATGTGCGGATATGCTGGAAGCGATAGGTCTCAGCGACGCTCGACACTAATGCAAGGCACACTTCGACAACCGTGCAAGGATACAGCGACCGGTAGCGGGCGTAAGGTTGCAGCGAGGTTGGATGGTGGTTGTTTGCAGTTTGTGGAGACTGTGCGCGTAAGATGCTCCGGAGAGGCTTTGCAAGGATTGCGATGAGCAAAAGCTTGAGTGTTTGTTTGATTGATCGGGGATCTCTTTTACGTTGTACGAGAGCTCTTTATATCGAGGATGCCAAACCCCAATACTTGCGTATCAAGTAGCATAATAGATTTGGAGATCGATCAGGATTCAATTACCATAAACCAACCCCTTTTCGGATTCCTAAAGGAACTCCAAATTCTTTCCAAAAAAGGAAAAGATTAAATATATATCAGATTCTCTATTACTGGAAAACCTCATGGGTGAGCCATAATCTCAGCCAAATGTCAGTTTCGGTCCAAATATTGCCCCCCAGCCTTTGAAATTGAAAGTCTGGTGAAATTGGTAAAGGTTAGAAAGCCCAACCCAAACCTCTTTAAAAATTCTGAAGCATTGTGTCGTTCCCTCTAACAACCCAACTTTACCAAATCGAGCTCAGAGAACTATTCACTAAAACCTCAACCACCGCAAATTTCAAAGAACCCCTTTTCAGATTCTACAAAACCCAGATTGAGAATCCCTAATTCATACCTTCACCCTCCATCTCTTCTACCCCTAATTAGATAAACCATGGCAAACGAAATTTACTACCATGAAGCCGTCGAGGGAAAAGAACTGATCACCTCGCACATTATCGAGGTAGGAAGTGCGTACCAGACCTCAATCACGCCACCTGATGGTTACGGCCGTGCTGGGTTGGGTCCTCGGCAACAAGAATTAGGCCAGCACTCAATTTTTCCATTTATTCATAATGCCCGACCTCTTCCAGTGATTTTTCGGGAGAAGGGCGTTTCGTGTGGGGATTGGCAGATTTCCAATCACTATGAAGTCCCCGTCTCGTACTCCTCCTGGCCTCTACCAACCCCCGCAATGATTCAGTGGTATCATGAAAGGCAACTACTTGATGAGAGCAGGTGGCGCGCGGCCGGAATCGATGAAATCCTCCGAATCAGCTTCGCACTCAACCCCAAGGGAGGAAACAGGTGTGCTCTTATGCCCCTAATTGGTTTCTGGAATTCATCCGCCAATGCCTTTGATTTCCAATTTGGTCAGGCTGGCATTACCTTGCTAGATATGTATGCAGGCTTAGGTTTTCCTTTAGGTAGAAAACCTTTCAATGTCAATGACTACCCTGAGGCGGATGTCCCCTCAATCATTCTTCCTGAACCTCCTACTAGGGGTTTTTCAAACTGGATAAACAAATTTAAGAACCAAAGAGATGACATAGGTGGGATAGCCTTCCTAGATTTTTGGTTGAACAAATTCATATTCTGTTCAACCGCCAATAAGATGACGAAGACCTATAATAGAATGGCAGAGGTCCGATATGCCCGAAAAGAAATTGGCCTAGGCCAAATTGTACTTGCCCATCTATATAGGTGTCTGCATACGCTATCCACCTCACCCCTAAATAGCAAGGTTGCTGGACCTCTGTGGATATTGGAAATCTGGTCCCAAATGTATTTCCCTGTATTAGCACCACCTGACCCTAACCGCCTTGGGGATGAGAGAGTGTTAGGCCTGGCATTCGCAGGGTGCAAACCCAACTATGGTCAAGGTTATGCCATATGCCTTGACGTAATTTTCAATACCGATGCCCAAGGCTTCTACTCAGAAGTTCAAACACTCCTCCAAAGGGTACATCCAAAAGTGCTGAAGGATGGTTTTCTGCCCTCCAACCATCAATGTGCAGCAGGCCGAAGGCTGTTCCTTCAATGTATCTCAATGGCAGACCTTCCTCTTTTATCCTCTGACAAGGGAGAACAAGGTGTTGAAATATATGCTCCTCATTTGTTCGCTCGCCAACTCGGCCTGAGCTAAGCTCTACCCTATCCGCCAGTGCAAAGCCTGAACATGTTCTCAGCCTGGCAGCCAAGCAAAAACACTCTTGCTGATGAGGATGCCAACCTTGCTTCTGCCTTGCGTCCCGCCGAATACCCCAATCTAGATCGGTGCGAGGCTTTAGAACTTTCTGACCAAGTTAGTGGAGACTACCTGACCTGGTGGATTCAACGCAGAGGAGAATTTTTTGAGAAAGGTTCACTTCACTACTTCAGAACCCTTTTCGGCCAACGGCGGAACTTCCGGACTGCCGCAGACCTCAAGGTACTTGATTGAGGGTCTCTCTATCCCGAACCAGAGTTTGAGCAGATAACTTCACAACTTCTGCTGACTTATTATATGTAAAGATTTGGAGGTGAAAAACCACTAACTGATCTTTCTTGCTCACAGACCCCTGGAAAACTAGACAAAAACAAAGGGAAAAGGAAGAACCCCCAGCCCTCTGCCAACAAGCCTACCAAGAAGGCAAAACCTCACGTGGTTGCTGAAGAAGAATCAGATCCCGAGGATCATGTGCCAGTAAGTCATCCAACTTTGTTTACTGTAATACTTCACCACTGAATTAGACCATAAGCAAACCTAACAAATCTGATGTAGTTAATAAATTTTCTTCCACAGAGTTTGGTACAAAGGTTATGCAAACCCAATCAACCTCGTCCTGTTGCTCCGGTGATTAACATATCATCAGGTGAGTCTTCCAAGACATCCCAAAGTTCAACCTCTTCCGGGGAGTCTGAACTTGGCGATGAAGAATCCTTTTATTATGTTAACCTTCAACAATTTGAAGAACATCTTGAAAGAGAACTTGAAAAGGCACGTAAGAATGTGATTCTTGATCTATTGCCCCTAAGATGCATTCCTGCTGGTACAGGTACTTCTAATATCCCCCTGGCGATTGCTTCAATTACCGCCGAAGCCCTCCCCCTGACGATTCCAACTCTCCCTGCAGAGCCAGTGATTGAGGAGGCGGCTACACAAACCCCTGGAGCCGTGGCAGATGCTGAACAATATCCTGCCCTCACTTGGACAGAACCAGAAAGCGTCCCAGTACCCCAAGCGGCTGTTGGTGAGGAGGACACCTCTTTGTCTCCTGAAGTGGTGGTCTTAGGAGACCCGAGTATAGCTCCTCGCTCGCCTCTTAGAAGCTATACAGATGCTGGAGCGAGCTCAAGCAGGTTGTCCAAATCTCCAGAACCTCAAGAGCAACCCCAAGCTGAACACCTGACAGATGCCTCCCCTGTGTCTGAGGTACCTCTTAAAATCCCTTGATTCTTTGTAAGTTCCTATTTTTTTATATATCAATCCTCACCACAATTATGTTTGTACAGTCAAGTGAAGGTCCTACTGCAATGAGGAGTGATGAGGCTTCTGGCGAGCAAACTCCAGCTTCAACTTTGCCCAGCCAAGATGTGCAGATTGAGGCATCTCCTATCCAGATTTCAACTCCTCGACCTCTCAAGACAGGATTGGTCTTACCTCCACTAGGAGAGGATCCACTCCTGAAACTCCCAACCCCAAGGAGAGACATCCCTGAAGTAAAAGAAGCATGGGAGTTCATCGAAAAATTGGGAGGCCTGAATCTAAAAGATGCAGTAGTGGCAACCAAGTTGCAATCCTCGGTCCAACTGCTACATGACCATGTCGAACGCCTGCCCGCCTCGGTTCAATTAGATTTCAAGAATTTCCTGGCGAGCCTTCCTGATCTTCTGAGGCAACTCCATGAAAAAATTGCAATAGTTCCATCTCAACAATTCAAGACGCAAGATGTAAATGTAGCCCTCACGAGTGCAATAAATGCCTACTCTGCTACGATAGCAACCGTAAGCCATGATGATGGGGAAGAACTCGCTCGCCTGGAGAGGGAAAGAGACCTTCTTGACCAAAAGTTCGCCCTCATCAAAGCAAGGCAAGAGGAGCAACTCCAACACGCGAGCGAACAAAGGGCGCTCCTGACCACTCTTCATGGCGAAGCCCAGCAGAGTCTAACAGAAGAGGAAGAGCTCATGGACCAAATTCATCACCTGCAAGCGAAGATTCGAAGAATAGGGATGAACCTGATTGAACTTAAGACAATGCCCCCCAAGTAAATTAGGCTTTTGTAATATTTGTCTCATTTTATCCAAGCTATTTTTCAAACCGCTTTGTTAACTAGTAAGTCAACACTTCGATTAAATGTTCAATAATTGCAAGTATCAATTTTCGAGGATTCGTTATTCAAACCCCTCCAACGCTCCCAACGCAAACGGTTGAATGTGATAACTACCCAATAAATTTCGGCAGTTCGCATGGTAACCCTAAATCATCCCAGCCGTTGGATTGCGTACGAATTCTATTAGATAAAGGAACCCTTCCCCTGAGATTGTTCAGTCCTTCAGTCTTGCCATGACTTCCATTCTTTTCTCTCTGTTTGCTTCACAGCCCTTATGGCTTCCACAATCTTTTCCTCCAGATTACATCCAGATTTTATTAAGAACACCTCTAAGTCATGTAATCTGGTATTAGCAAAATCCTAAGTCGCATAATCTGGTATTATGCCCCTGGATGACGTGATATAAGATGGTTGGTCAGAATTTGGCCAGATTCTTCACGTCCTCCCTTGGTATAATACTGGGCTATCGACTTAGGCGTCCTCTGTCAGCCTTGTAATCCTGCAGCTTCTACTGTTCCTTAGCTTGCTGGCAAGAACATAAAAGGATCTGCGGATGATATCTCCGTCCGAGCTAACATCTGAACTGCTTCAACCTGGCGGACGGAAACTCCTTGCCCTTTCGCTCTTCTCTCAACCCAGAAGTTCTGAACCTCAATCAGATGGCTTCCTCATTTGTCAAGGGTTAATTTGAAAATTGGCGGATGAGGATTGCTGTCTGTTGGTTCCAAAAGAAGAAGGAGGCTGACATAAAGGACGATCAAGGAAGGGAATTCTACATTCGGCAAATCAAGGAGATGAACCTGTCTCGAGTCCGCCTTTTTGTCGGAGGAATTCTGAAACAGAGTTCAAAAATAGAAATTCAAACCTTCGTTGTAATCGATCAAAGTTCTTTAGCATAAACATGGTTTCAGAGCTAGTTAATAGCTCTTCATATTGTAACTTTTATGCTTTGTAAAAGCTTTGACCGCAAAGTCTTTGAATGAAATTAAATTCAGAAAAACATATGTACTGTCTTCCTTCATGAAATTGAATGTTATTGCATTACTGAAAATACAAAAATAAAAATAGGACCACATTTATTGGTCCTAGGGTTGAATTCGGGATTAACAAACCGCCATGAAACTCTTTCAGTTTCACAAAAGATTCAAAAATTCTGGATGAATCACTTCTAGCTTCTGGCCTCTGGGTTCTGGCTTATGGCGGATTGCCTGCACTGATATTGCCCCCCAGTTTTCATTGGCTGAAGCGAGTAAGGAAATGCGAAGTGAAGGGAAGCCAAGAAAATTAAGTCTAGTTGCCCCCCAAGCGAGTAAAGTAAGGAAAAGAATGCCCCCCAGCCTCAACCATGGCGAGCGGTTCTTCATATTCCCAGACGCTAGGAAAATATTTATTGAGATGGCGACCATTAACAGGATTTGTGTGAATGTCGCCATCGATGTCTCTGAGTTGATAAGCGCCCTTGCCGATGATCCGGTGAATGACCAAAGGACCCTCCCATTTGGGAGACCACTTACCACGACCTGTGTCGCATTCGCCAAAGGGAAGTATGACTTTCCAGACTAGATTGCCCTCGCCATAAGACTTGCCCTTAGTTCGTTTATCATAAGCTCTCGCGACCTTCTTCTTTTCCACGATTATATTATCCAGAGCTTCTAAACGTCTATCATCAAGGTCTTCATGCTCCTGGAACATAGCTTGGACGTAGTCATCACCAATTAACTGATGCTGCTCTTGGACTCGAAGAGATTTCACATTAATTTCCAAAGGTAAGACTGCATCATGGCCATACATTAACGCATATGGTGTAGTTCCCGTAGGAGTTCTCTTGGATGTACGATATGCCCACAGAGTGTTGTCCAATTCAGTATGCCATGCCCTCGGATTATCTTCCAACATGCGCTTCATAATAGAGATAATCACCTTGTTGCTAGCCTCCGCCTGGCCATTGGATTGAGCATAATATGGGGAGGAATGGAGAAACTAAACACCATATCCGTGCAAAAACTCTTGATGAGCCACCTGGTGGAACGGCTTAGTAGGTTCCTTCGGAGTATCTATCTTCATGACATTATCATTAATCCATATCTGGATCTGATCCTTGAGCTTGACACAATCTTTAGTATAATGATCATTCATGTTATGGAAGCTACAATACTTTTTACCAGCCATGTAGTCGGGCTTAGGAATGAAACCTCCATCGTGTTTAAGCCGGCCGAGGTTGAATAGCTCTTGCAAGATCTCTGGGGCCTTGTATGCATTATAAGTATACGTCTCAAAGGCAGACTTAGTTGGCACAGAAGTCGTAATCTTGATTGGCTCCTTGGCCATTCTTAAATTCTTTGATTGTAGTTGTTGGCGACCAACCACTTCTACAACCGCAATCCCTTCATCCTTTTCCTCCTCAACCCAAGCCAGGTTTGGAGATGACTCGGTGTTTACAGTTGCAACTGTCTTTGAGCTAGAAGGAACACCGACTTTAGGCTTCAGAGAGCAAGGGTAATAGGACATAGGGATGCCCTTCTTTCTTTCCCTCTTCTCCTTCATTCGATCAACCCAATGTTGCTGATTGGCCAACCTATTGGTCAGATCAGCCATATTGGCAACATATACTTGCTGAAAGCCAGCTTGGACTTCCTCCTCTAACCCAGCAATAGCTAAATCGACTATAGTGTCCTCTAGGAGCTTATCCTTGCACTTGGTTATCAGCAGCTTGAAGCGTTTCAGAAAATCCATGGCTGACTCGCCAGGTTGTTGTTCTGTTCAGGCTAAGATTTTCACAGTAACCTTGGCTTCAACAACCCCAAACATGGTGTTAAACAAGACTTCCATAGCCCTCCAGTCCGGAACCGAACCTGGAGCCAAATCCTTGTACCATGCCAATGCCGACCCTGTTAACGATGTACCGAACACTCGTAGCTTGAGTATGGGATTGTTCGCATAGGGACCACATTCGTTGTTAAAGCGAGTGATATGAGTCTCAGCATCTTCTGAGGAATCTCCAGAAAATTGGGTGAACCGGACGTACTTAAAGTTCAGTGGCCAAGGAAGCGCATTCACCTCTGAGGGAAACAGATTAGCATAAGTTCGGTTTGTATCCGCAAACCATGCATGACCCTCATTCTTTCTTCAAACAGTCGATTCACATCGTCGACAGTTAGAACCAAGCCTTCCTCCTTTTCTGGCTCGTCGGCTTCTTCATCATCAGATGGAATGACAATAAACTTTCCTCCACCTCCTCGTCTCCGTTTTGTAGCTTCAGAAGAGTCTACACCTCCATTTGTGCGAAAATGATTAGGAGGCCTTGTCGTACTGGAAGAACCCCTTCCTTGCCTTTTTCCGATCACCTTTTGTTGGTTTGGCTCCTCCGACTCTTGAAACTCAAAGTCCAACCTCTGTTCGAACAGTAGTGATAACTGCTCAATAGCAGCTGAGGTTTTAGTTATCTGATCCTGCTGAGCTTTTACTTTCTCATTGAAGTCCTTAGCATGGGAAGCCATCCGGTTGGCGATTCTTTCCTGCTGTTACACCAACCACTTCATGCTGGCTGAACTCCTAGTCTGTTCCGTCTTTAGGTCGGCCAAATTGGTTTTGATCCTTTGAAGGACGTCATCTAGGGGTGGACACGCGGACCCGAAAACCGAAAAAAACCGAGCCCGAAACCGAACCGTAACCGAAAAAAACCGAAAACCGAAAAAAACCGAACCGAAAAAAAACGAACCGAACCGAAGTAGTTCGGGTTGGGTTTCGGTTTCAGTCTGGCAAAACCCGAACCAAACCGAACTGACCCAAACTGACCTGAATTCAAAACGACGTCGTTTTATTGTATGATCTCTTTAAGGTGTATGTGGAAGAGGCAAATTTGGGGCAAAGTGTTAGTGTTTCTCAAGATTCTAATCAAACTATTGAAGTGGTCCCTTTGGAAAAAGGCCTTACCGAGTTTCAAAGGAAGTTGAAGAGAAAGGCAAAGAAGGCCGAGGTGATTTATAATGATGTGGATAGATATATTAGTGATCCCGTTGAAGGAGATGATGGAACTCATGGAAGGTTTGAATTGTTGACTTGGTAGAGAGTGTTTGGGATGTCTAAATACCCTACATTGGCCCGCATTCCAAGAGACATTCTAGCTATTCTGGTTTCAACTATATCTTCCGAGTCCTGTTTTAGCACTAGTGGGAGAGTAATTAATCCACATCGTAGCTCTCTAAGTCCTAAAATGGTGGAAGCATTGATATGTACTCAAAGTTGGCTTAGGGGTGAACATATTGTTTTGCACCATGTGCCTACTATTGAGGAGATGGAGATTTGTGAAGATGCGGAAATAGGTAATAGTTTTATTTTTTTCTTATTGAATATTTGAATTGCTTAATGTGATTTGGTTTTGTGTTATGCATGATTATATTTTATTTCTATTTTTCTAATTGTATGCAACTATGCATGTAGATGAGTTGGTGAAGAGCTTGCAGCATGGCATTAGAGACGATCATGCCGAGAGTGGATCAAGTGGTATGCTACCTCCAAGATCTAACTCATTAATGCGAGCTTGAGGGAGAGTTGAGAATTGTGATGATGCCAAATTGCCAATCATGTCATGGACTCTCATATTGTTCTATTTTTCTCTTCCTTATTTAGTTATGTTTAAATATTAAACTTTAGACTTTGACTTTATTTTGATGGACTTGAAATTGTTGAATTATGGAGTATGGACTCAAGTTGAACTTTGTACTTTGAAATTTTTGACTTATAAACTATGAAATTTATATTTTTTATTCGAACTTGAAAAGTGGGTAAAACAGAAAAAAAAACCGAACCGAACCGAACCGTGCTGGTTGGGTCGGGTTATGGGTCACTGACTCAAAAATTAAAAAACCGATCCGAACCGAACCGAATTTTAAATTTGGGTTGGGTCATGGATTTTGTCCAAACCCAAACCGAAGTGACCCGTGTCCACCCCTAACGTCATCTGTCCGTTCTAACTTTGCCAATACTAGGTTCAAAGATTCCATTACATCTTCAGGAGATGGAACGGCAAGGATCGCTGCGCTGTCCTTCTCAGAAACCTCTAAAGATTCTGAGGCATCAGCCATATTCTTAGTTAGAAGGCTGGCGGGTTCCTCCTGGCTGTCAGCAGCCGCTGTTATTTCAGGAACCCCTTGGCCAACCTTGGTGACCTCAGAAAGATCCTCAATGCTGGCCGTCACACCTCCGTACTTGAGGCCTACCTCATTCTCTGATAAACCTCTGCAGTCAGAAGAGTTGTGCTTAGCGAACAACCTGTGTTCTGGCTTATTGCACGAAGGCATGATTCGTTGATAAGGATTAGATCCCGCAATCTTGACACCGTCCCACTGGGCGTGCCAAAATGTTCGTGGTCGGAATTAGTATCCGGCGAACTGTCAACACGTGGAGTGGCGGACGTCAATTTCAGTCCTGTTGTGATATGTGCGAGCGTGCAGTACCTTTGAGTTAGGTACAACTTTGATGCGGACGACCTCTGGCGAGAGTACTTCTGGCGAGCGTACTTCTCTGGCTAGCGTGTCTGTCTGCTCCCAATTCCTGACTTCCTGATCAAACGACTGTTACGCGGGCGTTGACAAGGCCAGCGTAAGAGGCTCGAACAAGACCTAACAAAAGTATATTAGGATATTTCTCTCAACCTATTGCAGATCGAGTAATCTTACTTTGATCCTGAGACGCAAAGCAGAGCAATAATTCAAGACCGCGGGAAACGATCCTTTTCCAACCTATGCAGATTGGTCTGTGTTTTGTTACCTGAGTAACGACTCGATTGGGTACGGCGTAGCGACTGACACTGGGTGCTTCAGCGAACACGAACACGAGGCAAGCGAGCGACTCTGTACGTATGGCGGCGAGGTGCGGCTCTGTACGTATGGTTGAAGGTTGCAACTACGATGTGCGGATATGCTGGAAGCGATAGGTCTCAGCGACGCTCGACACTAATGCAAGGCACACTTCGACAACCGTGCAAGGATACAGCGACCGGTAGCGGGCGTAAGGTTGGAGCGAGGTTGGATGGTGGTTGTTTGCAGTTTGTGGAGGTTGTGCGCGTAAGATGCTCCGGAGAGGCTTTGCCAGGATTGCGATGAGCAAAAACTTGAGTGTTTGTTTGATTGATCGGGGATCTCTTTTACGTTGTACAAGAGCTCTTTATATAGAGGATGTCAAACCCCAATACTTGCGTATCAAGTAGCATAATAGATTTAGAGATCGATCAGGATTCAATTACCATAAACCAACTCCTTTTTGGATTCCTAAAGGAACTCCAAATCCTTTCCAAAAAAGGAAAAGATTAAATATATATCAGATTCTCCTTTACTGGAAAACCTCATGGGCCTCGAGCCATAATCTCAGCCAAATGTCAGTTTCGGCCCAAACAGCGTCTCATTCCCCGTCTCATTTTGAGACTTCATTTGAGACGGGTCCTAAATATTTGGGCTGGGGCCCGTGTAGCAGAGGCGAGGCAGAAGAAAGAGAGGCGGGAAAGAAGAGACGCGAGAGGGATAGAGAGTGGACGCCAGAAGCGGAAGACGACAAGAAACATTTCGGCTGGAAGACGCGCGACGCCAGTCGCTCTGGGCGAGTGAGCAGACAACGACCTGCAACGTGGCCCGCAGCACGTGGCTCGGGAAAGAGGGCAACGGCTCTCTGCAACCCCAACGGTCAAGAAATCCAACGGCCATAATTCAATATTCTTCCAATCCAACGGCCTCAATTCATCTCAGAATTAATTTTGTTATTTATTTTTCTAAATGAATTTTTGATCTGACGGTTCAAGATATAGGTTTTAAATTAATCGACGGTTCTAATTTAAACTAACTTTAATTTTATATAAAACGGTAATAAAACTGACGAAAAAAATAATTAAAAATATTTTTAAAATTTTCTGCCCGTTGCTATAGTATATCTACATTTCTTCTATAAATATCAACCCAAAATTTCATTCATTCCACACCATTTCTTACATTCTTTCAAGCATTCTTTCCTCCCCATCATTTTTATTCATCTAGCAAAATTTGATTTTTCTTTTTTGCATCATGGGTCCAAAGAGAGGGGCACAAAAACCACGGGCACCACAAGCGGAAAATTTTAGTGAGGAGGAAGATAAGGCTTTGTGCATGGCCGTGGTGAGTATTGGTGAAGACGCCGCCATTAGTACTAATCAATCGAGCGGAACCTTGTGGGATCGTATATATGAGTATTTTGAAGTTATCACGCCACCTAATGCACCGAAGCGAACCCCTTCAAGTATTGAATCTCGATGGAAGAAGATCAATCCCGCATGCATGAGATGGCGTCAAGCAATAAACCAAGCCATCTCAAATCATAAGAGTGGCGAAAATGATATTGATGATGTAAGTATTTTTATTTGTCATAGTTAAAATATAGTATTAAGTAATTATTTCAAGTCGCTTAAAAAATAGTTAAAATAAATTAACCACTACTATGTTTATTAAAATTGTTTGTAGATAAGGAATGCCAAGTCAAATTACTTCGATGATTCCCATGGAGAGCATTTTGCATTTTTGCATTGTTGGGATATCTTGAAGGAAACACCAAAATTTTCAAATCCGGCATCAATGGAAGGGGATAGTACAAATTATGAGAGGCCTATCAACTTGGATGATAACGATTCGCCCGGCGATGGAGTAACTCCAAGCGTGCCATTTAGAGCTAGGAAAGATCGTCCAATGGGACAAAAAGCGGCCAAGGTGGCAAAGAAGAAAAGTAATCAAGAGCTTTCAATGAGTATTCATGATCAAATGGAAAGGCTTGCCGATCAAAATGATAGAGATTATGCACGAAGAGAACACATTTACCAAGAGGCTATGGCGGCTCAACAAAGGGAGGAAGATGCTCGCACAATGGCGGTGGATCCTAATATATATTCACCTTGTAAAAGAGGGTATTGGGAGAGAAAGCAAAAAATGATACTTGAGCGAGAGGAAGTGGAGGCACAAAATTCATCTAGGCGGTCATTCCGTACTCCTCAAGCGTCTACACCTCCTCATGGCGGATCAAGTTCTTTCCCATATTATAGGCTCGATCAAACGGAGTGGTATCCTAATAATGATGAAGCGTGAGGGGTACGAAATCTCATTTATGATGTATTCTAGTTTAATTAATTATGATTTAAATTAAGAGCTTTATGTATTCTAGTTTAATTAGTTATGTTTTAAATTAATGATGTACTCTACTTTATGATGTACTCTATTTTAATTAATTATGTATGCAATTATTGACACATGAGAATAGTTTTTTTTTTTTTTTTTTTGTAAATAAACGAGTAAATTAAATTAAAGAGGGGAGGGCAATGCCCAGTACATCCAAAAGAAAAAACAAACCAACAGCAAACAACAAACCAACAACAAACCAAAAGAAAGACAAGCAAACCTAAAGGAAAGTAACAAACAAACGAAGAAACTTGTTGAGACATGATAACACACAATTTAGCCATTGTTGCGCTCTCGCCACTGTTTCAAAACCCAACCGTGTTCCACTAAATCCGATCTTAGTGAAGCAGATATCACTGGGCATCGAATCTTGTTGTAACGGGC
Organism: Potentilla sterilis; assembly: GCA_963682095.1. Taxonomy (NCBI): domain Eukaryota; kingdom Viridiplantae; phylum Streptophyta; class Magnoliopsida; order Rosales; family Rosaceae; genus Potentilla; species Potentilla sterilis. The sequence continues at coordinate 25,713,626 of OY821754.1, forward strand.
ACGTACAAATACATGCCTTTGTTGGGGATCACGCTCCACCTCATGATCATAACTCTTTTTTATCATATATAGCAGCTCTTCTTGAACAAGTCGGGATGTCGTCTAAGTCTAATTCATATTGCTCATCTTCGTCGCACTTATCTTCTACTATCATATTGTGCAAAATAATGCACGTCATCATGATGTATTGTAGGCTCTCCCTACTCCATAAACGAGCTGGACCCCTCACAATTGTAAAACGCGCTTGGAGAATACCAAATGCTCTCTCCACGTCTTTCCTGAACGCCTCTTGCATCTTTGTAAAGTGTCTTGTCGCTGGAGTGGTAGGATTTTTTATGGCTTTGACAAGAGTTGCCCAATTAGGGTAGATGCCGTCCACCAGATAATAAGTTTGATGGTACGTACTGTTGCCCACTTTAAACTCCACCTGAGGAGCTTCACCTCTGCATATACCTCATCGAACAATGGTGACCTTCCCAGAACATTGAGATCGTTGAGGGAACCTAGAAGTCTGAAAAATGCATGCCAAATCCAAGTATCACACGAAGCCACTGCCTCTAAGATAAATGTAGGTTTTCCCTTGTGACCTTGAAATTGCCCGGCATGGGCAATTGGGCAGTTTTTCCATTGCCAATGCATACAGTCAAGACTACCCAACATGCCCGGAAATCCGCGATCTGCAGCTTTGTCTGTCAATCTTTGTAGATCTGCCGCAGTTGGTTTGCGAAGATATTCTTTGCGGTACACAGTCCATATAACTCTTGTAAAATAATCCAACACTTCAAGAGCAGTGGATTCAGCAATATCAAGGAACTCATCGGTCAAGTCAGCTGGTAGACCGTACGCGAGCATCCTCATAGCGTATGTTAGCTACTGTTCGGTGGAAAGGTTGAGTCTGCCGGTGGCATCCATAGTTTGTATAAAGTACAGGTCGTTGTTGGCCATGATACGCATCATCTTGTCAAAGAGATGAGGTCGCATACGGTAGCTCCTTCGAAAGTTGTCGTCGTTAAACCTACACGGTTCAGTGAAATATAGAGATTTCAAGCGCTGATCCATGAGTTCCCGATCCCTTTGTATGTACTCCCGCCCTTCCGAAGAACCGCCCCATTGTGAGGCTTCATCTTTGTCCATCATCTCTACTTGGTGGGCTGCCGCAGACATCAAGAGGGCTTGTTGTTGCCGTCTCAGAACATCTTCTACTTCCTCCTTCTTCAGTAATTTCCACAACCAATTCATGGCGGAAAACAAAACTCAAAGTATGAAACAATAACTTAGAAACCACAATTTGTTTGTGGGAGGAGGAGTGTTTGTGAATTTGTGAGATATGATAGAGTGAACGACTCCGTTTTATAGAAGATGAACATGATATCGGAAGATAGAAATTGACACGTGGCAGATAACGAAATCTCGACAACGAATTAAACATCGACACGTGTCTACCAAAATCTCGTCCGATTTGTGATGAGCTATAATATCTATATATAATTTAATTTCAAATCATATCCACCGACACATGTCGATCGTACACGTGTCCGATTGTGAATAATGCATACAGGTCCAAAATTCAATTTTTTTTTTCAAATGAATATTATATTTATTTATCATGTACAATAATAGTTTACAAATATAAATTATTATTAATTACAACACAAAATAAAGAAAAATCAAATATATAAATATGAGACCCCATTATAAGACCTTACCATTGGAGATGGTTTAAGTCTTATATGAATAGTGTTCAAATGATGTCTTATAATAGGTATAAGACCCCATTATAAGACTTCATAGTTGGAGATGTCCTTATAAACCTATAAGCAACGTCCCGGTTTCCATGTATGCATAGTGTATATTTTCAACAGAGACACGACTTCATTGGATAATTAAGTATACATGCCATAGGAAGCTCAGGACCGTATGTGCTAATTGTGTGCCATCATTATTACGTGACATCCTCTTTGTTCTGAATTTGCAACACCTTGATGATGGACAATTAGTCTATTTCTATCTCTATTAATATGAACTAGCACTTTTAAACGTAACTCTCATTTTGAACGTCGACCAATATATAGTAGTTATACACCAATCCTAAAAAATAAAATTAAAAAGGTCTAGAAATTATTAATCCAGCAAAAAAGGAAAGAAAAAAGAAAGGGTCATGGTCAAGTGACTCGTGTCACATTACACCAATATTAATACTTACACATTTATATATTAGACTAGTGCAATGTACGTATAAAGCCACAGATATGTCATATGTGTCTCGTCTTTGAGACTGTTTTCACCCGCGGTAGGTGAGTGTTGTAGGTTTATAAAAACCAGACCCTTCACAATTGTTGATTCGTGCCTCTTCCTCCATTACACTACAAACTTCAAATCAAAACTCTCTCTATCTTTGTTTCTTTGGAAAACTACCAACTCGATCTAAGCCAAGATGCCTGCTGATCAGAGCTCAGTGCTTTCCGGCCATGCCCAAACTGTGTGTGTCACCGGGGCCGGAGGCTTCATCGCTTCTTGGTTGGTGAAGCTCCTTCTCGAGAGAGGCTATAATGTGAGAGGAACTGTGAGAAACCCAGGTACACAATTCAGATCATCAATAGTACCTTCTTCCCGGGGCTTAAGTTTATTACCTTCTCTTGCCATGAATGCTTTCTCATTCTTTTAACCTAATCTAGCATGTATGTGGTTCTCTCCAGATGTGAATCAGAATTAGAATTAAATTGCAAGAATTCTGATACAGGAAAGAAATGAAACCATTGTGTGCATACCAAGTATAGTTATTTATCAACTTTCCTTAAGCGTACGTAGAAGGGTCATTTTTGTTTTCTGTTGTTACTTATCGTGGTTTTTAACTGATAGATGACCCAAAGAATGCTCATCTGAGAGAGCTGGAAGGAGCCAGAGAGAGGCTGAGCTTGCGAAAAGCCGATCTTCTCGATTTCGAGAGCCTGAAAGATGCCATTAACGGATGTGATGGCGTTTTCCACACAGCATCGCCTGTTACTGATGATCCGGTGAGTTTTTTTTGTTTCCGTTACTTTCTTTCTTTCTTTCTTTCTTTCTTTCTTTTTACGTTTTGGTTGGTGAGAAAACGATGGCCATATAAAAGTCTCTTTGCCAATACCAAACCAAAGCATTGCCTTCGAACGTAGTAGTCGATCATCATTGCGTTTTGGATTCTTTAAACACAAGCATCTTTATTATGTGGAGGACTCATTCCTACTACCGATCGAGTTCAAGAACCAAAACGATTCTCGTAGTGGATATGGTGATCAGACCCAACAAAAGATATGGTCACCACTCATTAGAATTTCAAAACAAAAGAAAGTTAGAGGGGGCCAAGAAAGGAATATTTGAATACATAATTGGATATATGGGTTGGTGGGGTGAGATTTCATTTTCTCTTATTTCTTTAAGGGATATAATTAGTGCCGGCCAGTCTAAATTAGAATCTAATCAAGTATTTGTATTTAGTATGAATCAATTTTGTTCAAAAATGACAATTTACTTCCAAGAATATTAAGAACTTATATGCTCCTACCAAAATTGATCAAAGTATTAAGTCATTAGCCTATATTCTTTTCACTTAATGTGACATAATTAATCTTACTCGACTAGCTAGTTCCTAATCTTCAATTCTTCATAGGTTCAACAATTCGATCGTGTGATGAAATGTAACAAAGATATAGTAGTATATACGACAGAGTTAACATGTTTTTTTTTTTTTTCCTTTGGGTAGGTCAAATTATATGGGTCTAACTTTGAGCATTTTCAACTGTATTGGCTTTTTCCAGTTTTGTGACCTTGTCAATATAATAAGGCCATGAAATCTTAATAAGAGATTACTGGTGCTTAATCTTGGTGATTATGAACACGTTAATATAACAATACTGTGTTTTACAGGAACAAATGGTGGAGCCGGCAGTGAACGGAACAAAGAATGTGATCGTCGCCGCTGCTGAGGCCAAGGTTAAACGCGTGGTCTTCACGTCTTCAATCGGTGCCGTCTACATGGACCCCAACAGAGGTCCCGATGAGGTTGTCGATGAGTCCTGCTGGAGTGACCTGGAGTTCTGCAAGAACACCAAGGTACCATATATAAACCCTAAAAGATGATCGATGTCTTTTTACGAGAAATTCTACCATGCATGGTTCGGAGCTGTAATCGAAACCCAAGATTCTTAACGTTGATTTTTATATAAACGAACTTTCAGAACTGGTACTGCTATGGGAAAGCTGTGGCGGAGCAAGCAGCGTGGGATGAGGCCAAAGAGAGGGGAGTAGACTTGGTGGTGGTGAACCCAGTTTTGGTGCTTGGACCACTGCTCCAACCAACCATCAACGCCAGCACTGTCCACATCCTCAAGTACTTGACTGGCTCCGCCAAGACTTATGCCAATTCTGTTCAGGCCTATGTGCATGTCAAGGACGTGGCATTAGCTCACATACTGGTGTATGAAACTCCCTCGGCATCTGGCCGTCATCTTTGCGCCGAGAGCGTCCTTCACCGTGGAGATGTCGTCGAAATCCTCGCCAAATTCTTCCCTGAGTACCCCATACCCACCAAGTAAGTAGCAATACTTCTATATATCATCGTCATCATTATGAGCTTTTGACACCATAATTTTTGTTCACCTACTCAAACACATTAATTACTCTAACATTTTAATTAAGGTAGACCCGATTAAGAAAACACATTGTTAATTGCTGTGTGAAACTCTTGGCATACCCTAAAATAACATAGATCATGTTATTGGTTTTTTTTTTTTTTTTTTAATCGATCAAATTACATAGCAAAACTGAGTAATATTCTACCAGAGAAACTAAACTAAAATGCAAGATTAATGTAGAATCTATTTATCATTATTGTCCCTCATATGGCCGGGAATGTAGGCTACATATCCCTATCATCCCTAGGTAGTATTCTGTATAATTGGACATTAGCTTGAGAAATACCATTGACTTACTAATTCAATTAACACTAGCTTGATTGGGTCTATACAACAGTCTATGTATCCTTTGATATGTATGTCAACTAGTTAATTTGCAAAGGGGTCTCATGCTAGGTGACATCAATTTTAAAAGGATTTCAACCAATATATATATAATTGGAGGAATGGTGATGTATCATCTACCATAATATGTTTTCTAACCAAGCTAGTGACCTAAAACATCAATAATATTATAATATATAACAAACAAAGACTGATAGACGGGATATAATTTGATTATCAGGCTTCTTTTTTCTTTATGGTTCTAAAACTTTGATGACCTTCATTTACATTCAGAAAAAATAAACACCGAACAAGTTATTGAATTTGCTTTCTACAACTTAGTTACCAAAGTTCTAGTAATTATTGTTCATATGTCTCAATTAGTGTTTAGGTACGTATATATAAATAGAACCCAACTAGCTATAGGAAAATGGAGTTTATATTCATACCTCCAAAAATGACATTTGAACCTCCTTACTTAATAGACCTCCAATTTACTTTTTATAAGAACCAAAATGTTATTTACACCTCTCTAATTTTCCCAAAATACCTAAAATCCAATTAAATCAATTAAAAGAATTTTCTTATAGAATATTCAATTAACACCTCTAAAATCGGTAATTAAACATGCTTCAATACTTGAACATTTATTAATTATATTTTACTTTGAAAATTCATTCCAAATCAGGCAAATCTATTGCTCTAATGATCCGAAATTTCAATTTTTTCTCTTGATCTATTTTCAATAGACAAAAATTATCATTTGGGTCTTTATTTTCTTTTTTCTTTTTTGTTGAGAAAATCTGAGTTTTTGGGTTGATTACATTGTTTGTCATTTTGCTTTGTTTGCTCGTGAATTTGCTCAAATATCATGGGTGTGCTAATCCATTGATAATCTATACAATTAGCTTTGAGTTCTCCATTGAATTTTAGCCTTAATTAAAAGATATTATCTTTGTTCCTCCTCAAGATCAGATTGGAAAAAAATTAAATAGAATAAAAATTGAATGGATATGGAAATTTATTCTATATATGTTTTCTCTTTTCCATTTGTGAAAAATATTTTAAAAAATATTTTTGAAAATATAACAGAACGGTAATTTTACATGTCTTGACAAAGTCAATACTAACTTGAGAAAAGAGGAAGGTCCAAATACCGTTTTTAGAGTTATAAATAGTTTTTTCATTTCTAGTGGTGGTGGGGTGGTGGGGCAATTAGGTGTAGGTATACCGACCTTGACTTGTCTGTATTGATAACCATTCATGGAGGACTGGCGAAACTGCAAAACTGAGCCACAAGTGTTGAAATTGTTGATAGCCATCGAAGAAAAAAAGATTGAAATTGTGAGCCAAATGAACACTTGTGGAGCTGAGGAGTTCTTAACAACTCCCATGACTTGATGTCACTCTCAAATTCTGAACATCTGTCTCTTCCGGTCATTACCTACCCCCATTATTCCTTGGTATTTCAGGCCTGCACTACTTCCTTGCAATCATGGAGTAGCATCATTATCCATGTCAACCATCATTTCTTCTTAAGTGGGTCAACCAAAACTTCCGGAAATGAATTAGTAACTATCCATGAAGACCAATTCGTGCATGCTCTTGTTTACTTTCTTTATAATCAATGTTTGCTTAATCTTTGTGTGCAAAGTAGTTTAATCTGTAATGAATATACTATCATTTCTTCTGTATGTTAATGAGTGTCATATTCTACATCTGCAGGCTGAAAGATGATGGCAAGCCCAGAGCAAAACCCTACAAGTTCTCAAACCAGAAGCTACGAGACTTGGGTTTGGAGTTCACTTCAGCGAAACAGAGCCTATATGACACTGTCAAGAGCTTGCAGGAGAAGGGTCACCTTAAAGGTCCTACAAAACAAGAAGACGACTCCGTTAAGATCCAATCTTAATCAAGGCTTATTTTGGGTGCTGCTAGCTGAAAATAATTGCAGGCTCTGCCCAATAATATGGTAGCGATCAGAATATTATGAACTGTACTGAAAGACAATGAAAAGTTGTTATAGTGTTTTGTTGTCCATGGCTAATCCTTAAGTAATGGGGTTTTTTCTTTTCTTTTGCTTTCTGAACTCTAATCGTGATTTGGTGCATATAGTATATATTTTGTTATGGCTATTATTTAGTTTGAAGGAGTTGCTGGTGGCAGTCCGATTATTAAAGCTATATCAATGAAACAGAAGAATAATTACATGACTGATTCTTTCAGTAAACTGTACACGGACCCTTAACAACATTTCACAATACTGAACGAATATAATTTTTTGCGTTTGAGCTCGACTGGAAACTGTTTTAATATTAACGACAAAATCTATACTTGTCAAGAACCAAACATGATACCGCACAGATAAACTTCAATGGAAGATCCAAATTCTATTACGTACTCGAGTTCCACAAGGAACACAGAGCCATGCGCATGATCACCGTTGCTGAATTCTGAGCTAGGATCGATAGACTTACAGGTCCACTGGGGTAGGTGAAGGGTGTGCAGACATCTTTGTAGGTGAAGGGTGTGCTCTTTGACGACATTGGCTGATTTAGCTCTGTGACATATGCATGAGAACGTTCATGCAAGTATCTTCTTCACTTGAATATAGTTTCAAATGAGGGTTGTTATTGAACTTCCACATTTACTCAATTGACCTTCCTCTATTTTCAATTATTAAATTATATTTATATCTTCTTACATAAAGACTATTGAAGACAATAAATGTCTAAAAATAGTATTATATTTATTGTCTAGACTTTCCAATTCAATAATAATGTTATTTATTATTTTCCTTATCAAATTTATTTTTCAATTTTATTAAGTGTTGACTCTAAGCGAATTTAAAAAATATAAGATTGTTAATGTGACATAAAGTTACTATTATTATACATGTTTAAGCGCATGTACAAAATATAAGGTCAAGAATAAGTGTTGAAAACTAAACACATATATTTTAATAAGTTCTGCAACATGAAAAAAAAAAAAAAAAAAAGTCAAGTGTTTTCATATATATATATATATTGAATATTTTTATACATCTTATTAGACCTTAAATATATTTGCAACACACTAATAACTATTGAAATAGTAGAAGGGCATATGCTTGTGTGTTTTGAAATATTTGTATATCGTATGTTTTGATTTATCTCATTAGATCTTACACGAAAGAAAAAAGTTAAAGAAATAGATGTCTAGTGAGTGAATAGGAGGTTGAATGAGTAAGTTATTGAAATATATGTGAATAACATATTTAAGGTTATTTCAGTAATTTAAATAGAGGTTTAGTGAGTAAATGCTTATATTCAAAAGTCAAATGGAGGTGTAGAAAGTATTGGAGGTCTAATGAGCAAATGTGGAGGTACAATAGCAATACTCTTTCAAATAGTCGAAACCAGCAATTTGACATTATAGTATAACACTACATAGCTGGATTTGCAGTCACTCCATCTAGATGGCCCTAAACAGATCAGGTTAGCGTATCTTTTTCATGTAAAGCATTCCGGTTTTGTTTAAAGAATTGAGCCTGCTAGTGATCAAATTAGGTAAAATTCTTGATAGTGTATTTTAGTGCGCAATGGCAGACTAACCTTAGCTTCAACTAGACAAGGAAAGATAGAATTTCAAGTTTTCTGGATTATATATATTAAAGAGAAGAGAGGATTATTTAGGTAAGACATGCTAGAGATCAGAAGCAATTTATTTTAAACATTGGGCCCCTAAAACTGGAAAAGCTACAGTATTGTTCTAGCTCACAGCCCTCACACAACTAGCTCATCAATCTAAATCTTCAGTAGATCTCCTCTGAGGAAGTTGCATGCTTACAATATCTTCTCTTGGAAGACAACCGGGCTGCGCATTTGCCATTTCTCTGCTTTCAGGAGTTGTTAATGCCAAAAGATGTGGAGCCTCCCTATTTTTACGGAACACCAGATATGCAATTCCGGCCAAGTACAATGTCATGCCTGAGAATCCAAGTATGCCAAGAAACACTATACCAACAAGTTCAAAGTGACTATGGAGAAGTATTTTGATGAATCCACTCATCAAATAGTAGATATTGATGGCCATGAGCAGAGAACCAATGATCCAAGTAATAGCCGAAATCTACAATAAGAGTGTATAACAGATTAACAATTCACGTGGAAATGAAAAAGACTCGCATTTTCATTCTCAAAAAAAGAAGAAGACTCGCATGGGAAATGTTTGCATGACAAATATTTTGATTAGGTGGACTTTTGATTGAATATGTATTCTAACAGGAATGCACTGCGCATCCTTAGTATATTTTAGCTTCTTGGCTTCGGTGCATATCAAATATTGAGATTAGTCTACTTTAACATCTATGTGACTGTGTCCAACAATTGGCATCTTAAAAACCTTTTTAACAAATTAAGGCGATAGATAATATCAACTGAATTCAAATATAAGTCGATGTAAGGATCACCGCAGTTGAGTTGGCATATATCCCCATCTTGGTATTGCTGCTGGTGAACTTGAGAAGCGGAATCAGAGCGAAAGGCAGCTCAAATGATAAAATCATCTACAAACATGAGAATATATGATTTGTGATTATTCGCATAATATTGTGTTTTGACAGACAAACATTTAACATCTTACAAGCACCTCAAATAAGACAGAACGGAGGAAAAGATCTGATTCATATATGCAGGTAAAACTTTGATTTACGGGCAAGCAAATCTTACTGATGCAATAATAATCAGCTTTCCAGCCCCAGCAGATCCACCAATTACTGCAACAATCAAACTCGGGACTATTGCCAAGCATCTTGTTAAGAAATTTCGAATCCATGGCCTCAGTCGCAAATCAAGAAACCCCTGCAACAAGAAATATGGGAACATTTGTTAAAAACTGAACATGAAAAACACAACAATGCACTTATACCATTTTACAATTCAACAGTGGTAGAAACTTGCTGAGATTGGTTGAGTTTGATTATTTTGAAGTAGGTTGTACTATAACTATGCAATTTCTGAGTTTTTCTCCTAAAGGCTAAAACTTATCAAACTGTAAAGGTGGGTAGAGTAGCACGTTATGTGTTGATTTGATATCAAGGAGAGCCAGAATAGGCAAGTAACAGCTTAGTCCCAACAAAGACTATATTTGAACTTCATAGTAATCGTCTTTAAATTGAGAGCAGGCCTTAAAAGTAAACAGTGGTATTCTATAGCAAGGTACCTGCATAACGTACTGTCCTGCATATGTTCCTGTTATAGTAGAACTTTGACCGGATGCCAGCAAGGCTACAGCAAAGAGTTTGGAACTCCAGCTACCTAAAACATTCTTTGAACAAAACATATATAACACCATCATAAAACATCAGAGTGAAAGTGTATTCCTTCTAAATTTGGATCTTATAAATATTTTTAAACAGGATAACATTTTGCATCACATACTCTTAGTAAAAAGGAAGCTTTATTCAAATCCAGGTCCTGGCAGTTCTTCTGATCTTCTACACTCAAACTGGAGGAATTGCAAACTGCACCGCTTACGGAAATAACGGAGACATTAATCAGGAAAGCCACCATGAGAGCAAAGCCACTTTCTACCATATAAAATCTGCATGCTTCCTGCACACAATATATTTTGTCAGATATAGCTCCTTAATATCTTCAACACCAAGAGCAAGTGTACGGGACAAATGGATATCTTCCCTGCAGTAATCTTTTTTCAGGTGATTTCAGTAAAGTATCAACCAACCAACTAAAAAACAAAGGGGAAAATCATTTTGCTAAGCAGAAACTAAAGATTGAAACTTTTGTCAATATTCATCACTTTCTCAGTATGTCTTTATAGCTAAGGGAAGACCGCATGACATATACAAGTCCAAGAACTATGCATGCTACTCATTAAACAAGTAACACTACACATAAAGGCAACATATCAGGACACATCACATGAAAAACACTACTTCAAAATTAAGGGAAATAAATGAATCAGTTAGTTCACTAAAGATAAAGTATTACATTGATTCCGCGAACAGATCGTGGTATTTTCCTCGAAAGCACCAATGCAGAGTGAAGGAAGAGATTGTGCCTGTAGCAAGTAGATAAGCCCAGCAGCAGTGAGAAAAGAGATATAAACAAGAAGGAATCCCAACTGATTTAATATTCACAAGAAACATACGGCATAACCATAGCACCAAGAAGCGAAATTGCAAGACCAGTAGCACCATTTCCTTTGAGTTGGGGAACAAAAAGCCCGTCCAAAACTTCTGTAGCAGCAGGCTTTGCATAGCCAAGCTCAGCAAAGAAGCATCCGGCAATTGTGAGTACAAGGATTGCAATCAAAAATTCAAGTTTTCTAACCTGTAAGCAGAAAAATGTATCGGTGTGATCATTTATACTTGAGAAATGGAAACCAAAGATCTTAGAGAAGCACAAGAAATAGGGAACATGTTGAGTCACCCCATATTGTTGTAATGCAAGAAGCATCAATGTACTGAATCCTGTCAGGAGAACACCAATCCATATAGGTATACTGAACAGCATGTTCAATGCAAAGGCAGTTCCAATCACTGGTATGGAAGAGGAGTCACAATAAAATGAGTAAAATATGTGTCTTATAAATATAGCTCTAATATTAGAAGCTATGGCTGTTATATATCACACCAAGCAAGTGTTTAAGAACAAAAATGTCTGAACTGATACCAAAACCTGGAAACAGAAACACTTGCCTTCAGGAATGTCACATGCAACTATAGAGATCTCAGCAAGAACCCAAAGGATGAAGTTTGTTTTCTTAGGATATTCAGCTCTACAGTGCTCGGCCAGATGCTTTCCTACACTTTAAAAATAACAATTGACATGATAATCTGAGAAAAGACTAGCTATTGTGAAATAAATAAATAAAAAGTAAAAGTAATTTGCCATATCACTTGCCTGTGACTACCCCGAGATTGGCTGCTAGGGACTGAATGACAAGAGCAGCACATGAAGCAACTAGTATTACCCAAAGTAGCTGTAAAGAGAGAGTTAGAACCGTTATCATCTATCAGTCACTGTCTTTAGTTAAAAAAAAAATTACAATTGCAAATAAAACCATCTTCCAATGACTAGATCCCCTCTATATTCAAGCTATGTTTTTAGTAGGTTAATAGCGGTCACTATATTACAACATGAAAGTTTCAATCTGGAGATTCTGTTTATCTTACAGAACTTAAAACAAAATTTTGTCATTTACTTCATATAGGCGAAGGAAGTTCAGTTTCCCTTTGTGTAAAACAGCTTTGTAAAAAGAAAAAAATAGTTTATTCTTGCTTGACACTAATCCAATACGCTTCTCATTTGTGTTAGCGGCCGTGTTTTGTCAATTGAGACAGGAACATTGGTTACACCCTTAACCAAATGCCATCTCACAGACGATTTCTTCTGGAGATGCTAAGCTTGACTAATAACAAGGTAAGAAGACTGCATTAATGGGGGAATACGTACCCCATATTTGTACTGTGCCCCTGACTGTAAATCTGTCTCAACTGCAAGTCAATTACAAAGATGAGGTTATGTCAGAAAAATAAAAATAAAAAAACAAATTCCAAAAGAGAGAGAAACAAGAAGCTGACTGCAATTGAGGTTACATTCTTACAATTTCCAGGATCTATATACGCAATTGAAACAAGAAAACCTGGACCCATGTAGGCAAATAAATTTTTCCAGCTTGTCTTCTGCATAAATAAAATGGTAACAGCAATGAATGAATGAATTTCCATCGGACACTTACCCTCATCAACAAGAATTTCATCATAGCAAAACATCAAAATTAAAAGAAAATAACAGATAGGACAGAAAGGAAGTTCAGTGATGTGATTCCAATAACAGGTTAAAAAAATTAGTATTCATTTAAAGCGAAACTACAGTATTCCATTCACTCTATTATCTAAAGAAGCTCCACATGCAGTAAAATGCTCTAAAACAAGGACACACAAACAAGCTCTACACAGTTGACTATCCACTTCCTACCAAATGTTTTCAGTTGACCCACCAAATTATGCTACAGTTTTTCGTCTTACACACTCACTTCAGCAACCCTCACTCACCTCCCATACGCACTGATCCATACTAGTCATTCTTAATTCCAAACACAACAAAAATAAATCATGTAATGTTTAAGTGAATCCCCTTCAACCTTCTGGGGCCAGATTTGCAAAACACAGTTGATATTTACTAGAGTACTAAACCCAAATTCACATAATGATCATGGATTTCCTTATAAAAAAATTTTGGGTTGCCTAGGCCAATATCACTCCTCATGTTCAATGAACAATGATAAACGATGATACACAAAGATCAAGACATACACATAAACTATAAAAGAATTAATCAAACTCACATCTGGAACAACAATTTTCTCAGTATCTGAGTTCTCAATGAGGGGCGCATTTGAGCAACTTCGGTTTCCAGCACTTGCAATGAACTGTGGCTGCTCACGACATGCCGCAGCCATCTTTTTCCTTCCTCTACTTCAGCACTGGTGAAACAAACAATTTAATCCTTTCCACGTCAAACTATATTCAAACACTTACAAGCAACCATCTATCAAATTGGATTGCACAAATCACCCTCTTTGATTGCTCATAACACCATCATCGAAATCAAAAATCAACAACAATTTCAAGAACTGGGTTAGCTTGAAACCTCAATATAGAGTTGGGGAATGATGGAAAATCTTACCTTTGTTTGATGCTGCAACAGTTGAAGAAAAGCCACCACCTTTGGATGCTTCAACTGCCCAATAGAAAACGAAAGAAATCAGAAATGCTGTATGCAAGTAAGTCACTAAGGCTCATATTGACAAAGATAACTAAAAGCCTTTGGATCCCAGGTAATGAAAGAAAGAAAAAAAAAATCATTTACATTCAACACAACAAGTTCATTCTTTAAAACTTAAATACCAATATTTCTTGGACAACCAAGAACAGCAATAAGCCAATAACTAAACTAAGAAAGCGAAAGAGAGTTGAAATGAGCTTTACCAACCTTGTTTCCAGTCTTTGTTTCTGTAGCAGACTCCACAGTTCTGTAGAAAGTGCAACTCTCTTTCTGAGAAAATTGCGGGCTCTATCTGTGGAGGATGCTTCAGAAATTATTATATAGTACTGGGACCGCCGCGTTTATGTAGTATGGGGCAATATCATTGGTCCATGTACTCTTTTTGTTTCTTTTTTCAATAAACACAAAATATTCAACCAAAAGAAAATTTAGAGCATACTGATGACAAAGAAAAGTAGAGCTGAATTTCTCTTGTTTTGTTTAATGAGAAGTGTAGCTCTTCTAGTAGCTAATTTTGCTAATCGTATCAGCTCTTAATGGTGATTTAATCTCCTTTATGCCTGAATCAATCTCTTATTCTGTTTATATACATTAGCTTGATTATAACAGTAAACTTTGTAGCTAATATTGCCTGTTGATGTACATTGATTGTATATGGCTATAATGTCACAAACCATTGGAATATATACATGCATAGCAGGAAGGCTAGCTAGTATATATAGAGAGAGGAGAGAGCTCCAATCTCACGTTTGAGATGTGCAATTCATTACAATAAGAAGCCTCATCTTTCAGCTGGTTCGTTTTGGCTTAATTTTGCTGCTTTTAAAACTTTATTACAAGCCTAATTTGTCGATGTTTAAAAAATTTGTGTTAATTTAATAAAATATTGCGATGTGCATAATAAATGTAAGAAAAAAAAACGTGGGAATTTTTTTTTTTTTTTTTTTTTTTTTTTGCATCCCCAAATACAGGAAAGAAATTTTTTTACTTTCCTTGATGCTAACTTTCCGGAAACCAAATGAGACCAAAAATTTTAGTTTTAACTTTGTATTTTGTACCCAAAAAAAGGGAGTAGTGCTACGTGCACAAATTTTTTTTACAAAAAACTAATACTAAATTATGTGGCGTCTTACGTGGCTTTTACACGTCATCACCTTCAATTTATTAATTTCAATTTATAATTTATTAATTTTATTACCTTAAATATAATTATTATAACAATCAGTAGTTTCCTTAAATGAGTAAGGCTTAGTTTGGTATTGAAGTGAAAAAACTTAAATATGGAAAAACTGAGTTTTAAATAAACAACATCTCACCTGCTTTTTTAAATCGTGGTTTTTTAAACTAAATATTATAAATAAACACCTTATAAAACACTTACAAAACACATAATTAACCCATAATGATAATTATAAGCGATTATTTACCCCAAAACGCATACCAAACTAAGCCTAAAACACTTGATGAGATTAATCTTGCGTAATCAAAAGAATTGTTATAAATCCAAATTGTAGAACAACTATTTTTCTCATCTTTTTTTTTAATCGAAAGTCATCAACTTTTATTCAGCAAGCAGTATAAGGATAACACACCCATCGGGGCCGACCTATAAGAGCTATCCCTTATGACACACTAACCTAAACTAGGCTAATAGAGCCACGAATACACCCACCTTTCATAGGGAACTGAAGCACAAAAATCAGTACTTTGAAATATTTAGAAGCAAGATTAAAAAGGACCAACCAAATACCCCAAGACACCGTGACCAGATTCAAAACTAGTCCAAACTAGCAATAAGAGGAGAAGACTCCTCCCTTACTTGTTTGACTATCCCCAGGATATCCTGCACAGGCGCCAACATAGCGCCTTCTTTCCCTACACTTCCACTAGCTGGTTCCACCATCATTAGTTCCTTCACAGGAGGTTTCTTCTTAAACAACCTCTTCTTGAGCCCGGAACTAACAGCTTTCTCCGATTCTGTAGAGTCTTTCGGTATGTTCTTACTCCCTTTTGGACGCCTCATCCTCTTCTCTTTTTTTCGGAGATATCAGCAACTTACCATTCTTATGCTTCACCACCAGAGTCATTTGCTTCTCCTCCGAATTAGAGGATTGAATATACTTCTTCCAAGAACTTTTCCAGTCGGATCCCGCCTTTCGGTTGAGTAGATTAATTAGTGGTTCCTCCTTAGTTGTTGAATCAAATGTTAAAAAGCCCCCCCCCCCCCCCCCCCCCCACCCCCCCCCCCCCCCTATTGTACCAAAAGCCGACAAGACGGGCTCCGAAAGTAGACTTGCTAGAGCACTAGTCCGCTTCGGAGCGGCCACAACCGTTGAGGCAAAAATCAAAGGGAGGTCCACCACAGTTGACAACCATCTCATCCCCCTCAACCATTCCAGAATTCTGCTCCTGAAAAGCCAAAATCCCGCCCCCAACTGGCAAAGAAGCTACCTCCTGCATCAACCTAACCTCCTTTGTTGTTTCCTGATGGTGAATCTCACCGTTAGCAGCCTCAACAGCCATACTCACCACCCCAGGTTCAAACACCGACAACGGGATAGGGCTCCCCAAAACAGCCCCCATCTCACCCCCAGTTTGCAGAACCTGATGTCCTCCCTCATTGACACTCAAGTCAACAAACTCCACATCCGAACCCAGCCTAAAAAACTCCTCACGTTCGGCCACCAAAATCTTATCACACCCCATAGCATCATGCATAAACAACCCACAAGCACCACAGAAACCATGGATTTTCTCATACAACAGGTTAACTTCAATGGAAACAGTAGGTGAGAAATCAAACTGCATCCAAGACCGTATTCTACGCCGGACATCAAACTCCAGCTTAACCAGTTGAACTGGTTCCCTACGATTCAAAGCAGCATAATTCAAATCGATTACATGGCCAAGAGACTCACCCATAACCAACAGAGTCGGTTTATTCCGAAGCTTCAGCGGTAGCCCTCGAATCGCAACCCAGGTTTCCAAAGCAAAAAGAAGGATCTCCTCCACCGGCCGTTCCCCATCATACTCGTTCAACACCAGCATAGTGTTCATGTAGAACCACGGACCTCCCTTGAGGGTTCGATTCTGATCTGTCACATGGTCAAACTGGAAGATATAGCGATCACCTGCCTCATGAACGGAAAGACCTCTCTTCATCTGCCAGATCGTCGGGATAGTTCCCTTGAAACCCGGGAACCGGCGATGCTGCCCCAAAAGACGATCCACAAGGTAAACATGGCGGTCGACTAAAGCCGCCTGCCCTGCCGTTGCGAGGGCCACCCGAGCCGAATCGGCCCTCCGAGATGTTGCACCACTCATACGCAGAGCACTTAGACCCTTGTCGGACATCGTCGCAGAGGAGTATTGGAGAAATTTGGAAGAATTTGGGAGGTTTTGCTGCGCCGAAACCCTAGACGAAACTAAGGCAAGAGCGGCGGCAGTAGTTATTTTTGATTCAATTTTTTTAACTATTTTTCTCATCAAGTTAGGTTAATCATCTAGTCATTGAGAATGTTCGTTGTTAGTTGTTGGTTGCTTTTCTCATAGGAACTTCTTTATTTTATTATTAATTTTTTTTGAATCAGAAGTCAATAACTTTTATTCAGCAAACAGTATAAAGATAACACACCCACATGGCCGACAATAAGAGCTATCTCTCATGACTCACCAACCTACATCTAGGCTAATAGAACCAAAAATACACCTACCTTTTCAAAACAGATGAAGCACATAAATTTTCAGTAAGCAAGAACAAAAGGTAACAACCAAGTATTCTAAACACTGTGACCAGATTCAACTCAATCCAACTTAATAGTAGGAGGCAAGGCCTCCTGCACTACTGGTTTGTCTGTCTCCATAACAACTAGGCCAGTTTCCACCAGAGCCCCTTCCTTGTTACTAATCGAATCGGATGTGTCCCCCATCAACAAGTCTTTTACAGGAGGTTTCGTTTTGAAGAGTCGCTTCTTTGTTCCTGGACCTTCAGTCTCTGAGATTGGATAACCTTTGGGTTTGCTTTTACTCCCTTTTGGGCGGCCAATCTTCTTCTTTTTTAGTGAAATTAGCAGTTTACCATTCTTATGTTTCATCACCAACATCAATTTCTCCTCATCCGATGTAGAAGACTTAACATATTTTTTTCAAAGCTGTTTCCAGTCCGAGCTAGCTCGCCTTACGCTTTAGCAAATTAATCAAAGGGACCTCTTTTGCCGCAGAGGCAAAAGTACATGAGGACTTCCCTTCTGTACATGTTGCCGGTAAACCAGAATCAGTAACAAACCGTGCAAGCGCACTATTCTTTTCCGGCATCACCAGAAACAAAACCAGGATCCAGCAGGACAGCTTGTTCCACATTCGGCAGCAAAACCACCTCCTGTGTCACCATTACTTCCCCATCCTCCTCATGATCCCGAACCTCATGATCTGCGCACACCATATCTGAGCTCGCCGCCTCCATAACCACCCTTGGAACAGGAAAACCCTAGTGTGCTACCCCTTCCTCTCCTCTAGCTGAATTAGAATGAACACCTTCCACAGTAATGCTTAACTTAACAAATGCCAAATCAGACTCCAATCCCTCCAATTCCTCCCGTTCTCTCAGCAATAGCTTATCACACCCCATAACATCATGCATAAACAAACCACATGCACGAAAAATTCCACACACTTTCTCATAGAACAATCAATGTCAACAGAAACAGAAGACAAAAAATTAAATTGCATTCGAGTACGAATTCGACGCGGGACATCAAACTCCAACTTGACTCACTGCACCGGTTCCCTCCTATTCAGAGCAACATGATCAAAATCAACAATATAGCCTAGGGACTCACCGATCGCAATCAACGCTAGCCTATTTCGGAGCTTTAGAGGCAGACCCCAGATCATCACCCATGCTTCCACCGAAAACAGAGGAATCTCCTCCGCTGGACTCTCCCCATCATACTCGCTCAACACCAGTATAGTGTTTTTATAGAACCACGACCCCCCCATTGAGAGCCCTATTCCGATCAGCAACATGATCGAATTGAAACAGAAACTGATCCCCCACCTCATGACTCGATAAACCTTTTTTCATTCTCCAAATCGTTGGGATCGTACCTTTGAATACTGGGTACCGGTGGTGCTGTCCAAGAAGACGCCCCACTAGATACACATGTTTGTCGATCATCGTCGCTTGACCAGCCGCCCCGAGGTTCACCCTTGCAGAGTCTTCACGCCTTGATGGTACTCCGCTCTTTCGCAAAGCACTAGGACGAAGACCTACCATCCCTGATGGAGAAAGGCTTCAATCGATTTGGGAAATTTTGAAGATTTTGTTCGGCAGGAACAACTCTAAGCATTGTTGCGCTAGAGATGATCCGAATAGGTTTTTTTTTAGTTTTGTTCTTTTATCCATTGCTCAAACCTCATATAATATATGAAACTAGCCAAAAAAGAAGATCATGAGTTTCCAGAATATTGCTTTTTATATCCAATTTGTACATGCATCATTGTAATTCAAACACAGCCTTCATCAACGAAGAAACATTAATACCTATAGCCTAATATTGTTCGTCACATTTAATTTCCTGATAAATGATATTTCAAAATTTTGTGATTTTATTTTTATTTCTATTTTAGATCAAAACATTTTAATATATAAGATACATGTTGGAAAATATTAGGTTTAAGATGATTATATGTCATATGTCACATCATTTGGTATATGTTTTTTTGTATAACCTTTTGGTGTCTTTAGCATTTTCCAAAAAAATGGTTGAGCTTTAATCGATCACCCCTAGGATTGTATTCACCTCCATTACTGTATGTTTAAATTTTCTCTCTTCGGTAAAGAGATTATAAAGTTTTTTATTTTAGTAGATGCTTGTGCAGTTGCCCTCGAGTCTGAACTAATGTACCTATCGAATACAAAGAGAAACAATGAGCTTAAACTCTTTTTTTTTTTTTGGTTACAAACGGGACCTAAAAGGCCCAAACAAAAGGAAAAAGCAAACTAAGCGCTAGAACAAGCACCAAATCTTCTAGCACGAGACATAGCACAAAGATCATCAAGGAAAGCTTGACTAGCATGCACTGGAGGGTCCTCAAAAGTAATCAAACCCAGGCTATGGTTGATGCTGCATTTAGCTAAAGAATCAGTTGTCATGTTAGACTCCCTGAATATATGCACAAGCTTAGCGTCCTCCATTTTAGACATAATGCACTTATATCCATCCAGAAGAGATCCTAAAGGATCCAAGGAAAGATTAGGACTCTGTAAAAGATGCACCAGAATTGCTGAGTCAGATTCAATCTCAAGTTTACTAATGTTCAAATTGCTAGCAAGTTTGAGACCATAATATAGCCCCCAAGCCTCAGCATCCAAGATAGAACCAACCCACAAATTGATTTGGAAACCAACAATCCAGCAACCAGAATGGTTTCTAATGACTCCACCAGCTCCAATCTTCCCAGAGTTTGAGACCCTGGTTCCATCAATGTTTAACTTGAAAAAATTCAGAGGAGGCTTTTTCCAAGAAAGCATTGAGTAGCTATACAAAGATGTATTCTTATTCTTAGCTTGAAAATTTTTCCACTCTAAAGCATAATCCCAGATGAGCTGAGCCTAAACTCTTTATAACAATCTAAAAATGATATCAATAGTCTCTACAAAATAAAATAAAAGCAAACGAACATGCAGTAATTAGCAAAGAGTGCATTACTTGCTATTCTATTTGCTTTAACAACACGGTGACACAGCATATACATAAGTAAATGACAACGAAGCATGATTACCCATCTAATCAAAGATTATTGAGTAGTGACGAAATGGTATAGCTCAAGTAGTAAGAATACCATTGTTCGCGTCGGTTTTGACACCTGTCGAACAATCAACACGTGGGGGTGGCGGACGTAGGTTTCAGTCCTGGTGCGAGCGTGCCAGTACCTTTGGGTTAGGTACAACCTTGGTGGCGGACGACGTCTGGCGAATGAATCACCCTTGGCGAACGGATGACTCTGGCGAACGTGTTCGTCTGCTCCCTGCTACCTGACTTCTCGATCAAGTGACTGTACGCGGGCGTTGACAAACCGGCGTAAGGGCTCGAACAAGACCTAAGTAAACAATTACTAGGATTTTTCCTCAACCTTTCGGTAGATTGAGATATCTTACTTCGATCTTGGGATGCAAAGCAGAGCTATATATCAAGACCGCGGATGGCGTTCGTCCAACCTTTTAGCAGATTGGGAAAGACTGTTACCGGGGTAACGACTCGATTTGTCACAAGGCGTGACGACTGGACTCGATTTGTCTCAGCGACGCTCCGACACGAACGCAAGTCACTTTCGACAACAACGGCAGGTGTACGGCGACCAGATGTGGTGGGCGTAGGTTTGCGGCTAGGTTGGAAGAGTGTCGATTGCTGTTGGTGGAAGGCTGTTCGCAAGAGAGAGTGCTCCGGAGAGGCTTGCAAGATTTGCAGGGCAAAAGCTTGTAGTTGTATGGTGTTGAACCCTTTTTACGTTGTCCTAGAGTTCTTTATATAGTAATCTCAAAACCCCAAATACATATGCAACAAGCATATGGATTCTGATATCGAATAGGATTGTATTTGTTAAATCAACTCCAAGTCAGACTTGAAGAAGGACTCCAAACCTTTTCCCAGATAGAAACTGATTTAAATGCAATCGGATTACCCGCCAATGGATAACCCTACGGGCTTCAGCCCAAAGTCCTGGATAAATGTTAATTTGGGCCCAAACATTGCCCCCCAGCCTTTGAAATTGAAGGCACAGTGAAATTGATAAAGGCTAGAAAGCCCAATCCGAACCAACTCCAGCGGATGCAACTTTTTGATATTGTCCCACTGTTGCCCCCCCTAGTTTACTTGGTTGTGGCGAATATAAGGAATATGAAGCAATGCCAAGAAAACTAAGTGAAGTTGCCCCCTGGACGAGCAATGTTAGGAAGAGGATTGCCCCCCAGCCTAAACTATAGCGAGTGGGGTCACCCCAATTGGATGTCCTTTCCTCTTACTGGTCTGAGCCCTTGTTTGGTCGAGGAAGTGTTGATGTCTGGCTAACCTATTGGTTAAGTCTGCCATGTTCGTCACATCTACTTGCTGGAAGTGCGCCTGGATTTCCGGTTCGAGCCCCGCAATCGCCAGCTCGACCGTGGTCTCCTCCGTTAGCCTATCCTTGCATTTAGCTCGAAGGAGCTTAAAACGGCGTAGATAATCGATGGCGGACTCGTCAGGCTCCTGGTTAGTATCCGCCAGAAACTTAATGGTTACCTTCGCTTCGACCACCCCGAACATGGTCCTAAAGAGACCCTCCATGGATTGCCAATCTGGAATAGAACCTGGCGCTAGGTCTCTGTACCAGGCTAAAGCTGACTCTGTGAGGGAAGTTCCGAACAACTTCAGCTTAAGAACGGGATCTTGGGCGTAAGGGCCACATTCATTATGGAAACGAGTGATGTGGGTCTCAGCATCTTCAGAATGTTCGCCCGAAAAAGGGGTAAACCTTATATGCCTGAAATTTGCGGGCCATGGCGTCAGATTTACCGCCAGTGCAAGTGGATTGGTATAGGTCATACCGGGATCCGGCAAACCTTGCATGACCCTCAACTGTTCCTGAAACAGTTGTTGTACTTCGTTGCGAGTCATACCACCCTCAACGTCCTCTTCTTGAGCTTCGCCTTCATTGTCAGGTGGTGGGTTCATGTTCCGACCACCTCTCCTCTGCTGTCTATTCGGGTTGACAGCTTCAAATCCCCTGTTATTAGGCTTAGCATTTTTGTTTGGACCCTTCTCAGTTACCTTTGCGAACTTTAGTAGAGGGGTCTGTTCGTTCGGCTCAGCTACCTCAGTCTCGAAACCCATATGCATCAGTTGTGCCAATCGCTCGACAGTGGCATTGGTCTTGTCCAATTGTTCCTGCTGCTGCATCATATGAGCTCTGAACTCCTCCTGCTGTTGCTGGAGTTGCTCACTGAAATCAGCCTGATGCCCCCTCACTAATCTATCAAGATTCTTAGAGAGAGAGCTAATATTATCGGTATTCCTATGAGCGTGATCCGCCAAAGCATGAATGTTAGTCATATGACCAATCTGTTCAGTCTTCAACTCCTTCAGCGTAGCTTCTATCTTTTCTAGGATGACATCGGTAGCCTGAGATTTAGATATTAGAATGCCGAAGGACTCCATTATTTCTTCAGTAGAGGGTGTCCGAGGCGAACACACTCCATCCCCTTCATGGGCTTCAGTATCCAATGGAGCCACAGCGGCATTTGGGATGTCGGCCTCTTGATGGCGATCAGTGACACCCTCCAAGGTTTCGGGACCTTGGTTAACTCCTTCGAGGCCCTCAGTTAGGTCCTTGATTTCAGGTCTGCCATCTCCAAACTTGGCTTGTAGTTGGGATTCGGACAGACCCCTACATGCAGCTGAGTTATGCTGTTTCAACAGCTGATGTTCTGGTTTCTTACAGAACGACATTAGTCGTTTATAGATATTGGCTTGCGCAATCTCGACACGTGTCCCACTGGGCGTGCCAAAATGTTCGCGTCGGTTTTGATACCTGTCGAACTATCAACACGTGGGGGTGGCGGACGTAGGTTTCAGTCCTGGTGCGAGCGTGCCAGTACCTTTGGGTTAGGTACAACCTTGGTGGCGGACGACGTTTGGCGAATAAATCACCCTTGGCGAACGGATGACTCTGGCGAACGTGTTCGTCTGCTCCCTGCTACCTGACTTCTCGATCAAGCGAATGTACGCGGGCGTTGACAAACCGGCGTAAGGGCTCGAACAAGACCTAAGTAAACAATTACTAGGATTTTTCCTCAACCTTTCGGTAGATTGAGATATCTTACTTCGATCCTGGGATGCAAAGCAGAGCTATATATCAAGACCGCGGATGGCGTTCGTCCAACCTTTTAGCAGATTGGGAAAGACTGTTACCGGGGTAACGACTCGATTTGTCACAAGGCGTGACGACTGGACTCGATTTGTCTCAGCGACGCTCCGACACGAACGCAAGTCACTTTCGACAACAACGGCAGGTGTACGGCGACCAGATGTGGTGGGCGTAGGTTTGCGGCTAGGTTGGAAGAGTGTCGATTGCTGTTGGTGGAAGGCTGTTCGCAAGAGAGAGTGCTCCGGAGAGGCTTGCAAGATTTACAGGGCAAAAGCTTGTAGTTGTATGGTGTTGAACCCTTTTTACGTTGTCCTAGAGTTCTTTATATAGTGATCTCAAAACCCCAAATACATATGCAACAAGCATATGGATTCTGATATCGAATAGGATTGTATTTGTTAAATCAACTCCAAGTCAGACTTGAAGAAGGACTCCAAACCTTTTCCCAGATAGAAACTGATTTAAATGCAATCGGATTACCCGCCAATGGATAACCCTACGGGCTTCAGCCCAAAATCCTGGATAAATGTTAATTTGGGCCCAAACAACCATTATTTAAGAAGTGGTTTATTAATTAGGTCCTAAGTCACGACAAGGACGTATATGTGATACCCTTATAATCTTAAATCATCTTTAAACTTTTGACATCCTTGACATACTCTTCTTTTAAATCGGACGGTTGGGGATGCGGTTGGCTGTCGTAGGTTTCACGCACACCAAGAGTTGATGTACAAGATCACACTAGTTTTGTCCTCATCTATGTGAACTTGTTTAGATTACAAGCCAACTTTATTAAAGAGGAATGAATGAGTGCGTTCTAGACTTCTAGTAGTTCTTCTACTAAAGCATCGACATCGTACCCTACCAAACAGTTCGTTTAGTCCAAAGGTCAAATTTAGAAACGAATGTTTATCACATGGCTTGTGACTGGAATAGAATTCTGGAATTGTGGTATGTTCCTAATCCTTTTGGGTTATGGTATATATTCTTCTAGATCAAAAAGGAAAAGAATTGGTATAGGGTCCTAAGACTAAGATTAGTATATTACATTTAGATAACAGTTATTTTCATATCTAGTGGCTTCACAACTCATGATCGATCAGCTTGTGAACGTACTTGTGGTTTATCATTTTGCAAGTTGGCCTTCAAGATTTTGTCCCATTGATCGTGGAGTTGAACCCTTCCGATACGATAGACATCACGTTGTAGCTTGATGTGTAGTCAGCGAAAGTCCCTCAAACCCGATCAATATCAACAACATGGCGTTTTACAATCTGTAAGGTAGTAGATCACAAGTTTGGAGTGAAAATTCCGTCTACCAGTGCCAATACATGATCATTTAGTCTGTCTACTGAAGTGTAAAGTGAAATTAAAAAGTCGATTTATAGTATTACCTAGCCTCGCAATGCACATGTTAATTATTTTTGAAGCGAAGCCTACAGATGGATTTGTGTGGATGTGCTCTCCTAATATATCCTAATGCAAATGTCTAAACGGCTAAAACTCATGTGTAATCTACTAATCTTCGTTTTGTAATCAAAGAATTCATGTACTTGTGCCTACAAGGTTAACAGTGAAGCAACTCATTCATTATGCGGCTTTCACTTGCCAACGGGACAATGAGTTGGCAAAGATTAGTTTTTCTTAGGCCCTAACTATTTCTGCCAGAATCCGGAGACTCTAACAAAAACACAATAAAGATAGTTCGACACAAGGATTTATAGTGATTCACCATGCCTACAGCGGGCATGAGTACGTCCACTCAAGTATCCAATTATCTCTATATCTAAGGGGGAAGCCTTCTATTTATAAACAAGGAAGGCTCCCTCCTTTACAATGTTTCTGATGTGGGATGCTGTTACATTATTCCTACTCACGAAGCTACTTGCGGAGCCCGAAAGCATGGCTTCCCGATGCGGCACCGGTGGTCTTCCACAATGGAGATGCAGCCAAGGTGCCGGGCTACCCGATGCGTGCCGGAATCAGGACCTATCGCGCCGGTTGTCCGGTCTACGAGGTCGTTGGATATGCTTGGCGGTGCACATATCTACTGTCAACAAGTCCCCCAAGTTCCCGAGTAAGAGAGCAATCTTACTTGGGGAGTTAATATAATGTACTGCCAAGGGTAGGTGACGACTGAATGACGTCACCCCTACTAGTCCCCCAAGTCCCTAAGTAAGATTGGACTCATTACCAGGCGTTTGAATGCCGAGTCCCCAGGTTTCCCGGTGGACTGCCTTGAAGGTGCCCCGTTGGATGATTTTTACTGGCAAAATGAACAATTAATTAGAAATGAAGCTACTTACAAGTTACAACAAGCACAGAGTTGTTATACTATGCTTGTGAACACGTTGACTGCCCGGTGATACGAATGCCATGCTTACGGACATTAATTGAACACATATACGACCATGTATCGAATGAAGGCATGCATTGCTTGAAGATGTCATGCATAGTCTTTCGTTGGTGTTGGCTTACCCGTTGGAATTCCTCAGTCATAGTTGTTATTGGCTTACCCGTTGGAATGCCTCAGCCGTTGTTATTGGCTTCCCATTTCCCGGAGGAACAATCCCGGAGGATATAACTCGGTCAGTCACACACTAAAGACTATATGCTATGCACCAACAACTCAAATTTACCAGCAGATCAGGTAATCATGCACATTCATTAACCGGTACAAAAATAACCATGTGTTTAGCACGGTACAGCATGCTTATACGGTTATATTACAGCGGGAACTCTCTATTTTTAACATGCTTGCCAAATAAATATAGAGCACAGTACTTGCATAAAGGTGGAGCAAATATAATTGTGAGAGTTAAAGACTTAGCTTTACTGGAAGTGATGCAGTTTGATTTGCCGCTCGGAGCAGTGTCACTGCCCACTTGTTTGAACTGCGGAAAGGATCGGGTGCCCAAAGGAGATTGGTGGGTGTCCAGAGAAGATGGCTTTCGGTCAAACCAGCGTTGACCCGTACCCAAACCAGGCCTAAACCCACTAGGCTCGTTGACCGGGTTGATGACCTGCTGACTTCTCTTTATTTCCCACTCTTTTTCTCTCCTTTCTTTCTTTTCTTTCTTCTCTTGTATGGCTTCTCTCTTCTCTCTTCTCATCCCCGGAGAGGAGGACGACCGGAGAGGAGGACTCGGCCGGTGCCCACGTTGAGCTTCGCCGCCGCCGCCTCCACACACTCTAGCCGCTCGACTAAACGAGACTGCGAGGTGAGATCGGGACCGGCGCGAGGTGGAGGGAGAGCTGTTCAATGCGGCGCGGGCGGAGAGCGGGAGTCGTTCTCCGTTTCAGCGGACCCGGAGCTGGGCTGACGAGAGGCATTTTCACCGGCCGGTGGGGAGGGTTATCGTAGGCGAGGTGGCTCCGGGGCGGTGTTCGTGGGCACCGGAGGTGTCACGTGACACCGGGCGGCTTCGAGCTGTCGGAGGCCAGACACTGGGTGGCGACGTCAGGTTACCAAATACCGAGCGGCTTCGAGTTGGGGCTGCGGGGCACCAGTGGCATCACCGGACCTCGGTTGCTGAACCGCTGGCCTGTTGACCCGCTGGACAGTTGACTAGTTGACCGGGTTGGGCTGGCCTGCTAACCCTGTTGATTATTTGAACCTGCTGTCCGGGCAGCCTGCTGGTAGAGCACTATGAACTTTTTGAAAAACTTCCCACAAACGGCCCCAATTATTTCTGTTAGAATCATAATAAAGATAGTTCGACACAAGGATTTATAGTAGTTCACCATGCCTACGGCGGGCATGGCTACGTCCAATTAGGAATATATTATGATCGGCCAATAAACCATCGGGGTGGTTACAAGCGTAGAATAGCAAATATCCAATTATCTCTATATCTAAGGGGGAAGCCTTCTATTTATAAGCAAGGAAGGCTCTCTCTTTTATAATGTTTCCGATGTGGGATGCTGTTACATTATTCCTACTCACGAAGTTACTTGCGGAGCTCGGAAGCATGGTTTTCGGATGCGGCACCGGTGGTCTTCCACAATGGAGATGCAGCCAAGGTGCCGGGCTACCCGATGCATACCGGAAGCAGGACCTATCGCGCCGGTTGGCCGGTCTACGAAGTCGTTGGATATGCTTGGCGGTGCACCATATCTACTGTCAACACTAACCATTTTTTAAGAGGGGGCTATGATCCTTCTTTTGTTGGGTTTCTATAAAACCATTAAAACGTAATATTCCTATTTGTCTTTGAACAAATAAGTGGCGAATGGCACCTAGTGTCAACTCGTACGTGCATCGTTCATTCTTCTCCACTGTTGCATAGTCCAAATGAAAGTAGAGATATAGAGGTAGCAATTAGAAATCGCATGAAATTCTCCACAACCAGATAGAAGAACAAGTTGAAAGCAATCAATGAAGGATGGATGGTTGGGAAGTGATCAGAAATGAGAACCAGCCAAACCCAATCTCAGGCTTCAATGGTCCATAACGCACTCACCACTTTTTGTTTCTTTTTCTTCTTCTTCTTCAATCTTTCTTTAGGCTTCAAGGGTCACAGCTCAATTTGCTCATCTTTATTTTCTTAGCTTATGGGGTAATGAATAATTCAGTGCCTTACAGTTCCACTAGCTCCCAACAATTTTCATTATCAGCTTTCGTATTTTTTTTTTTAACATGCAAAATCTTATTCAATAGTTATGCCATATTTCTATGTATCGAGGCGAATTAGGGATCTTGCTTGTATGCTTGGATTTAAGTTAGTTGGATTTGTTTAAATTCTTATAACCATTAAATTGAAAACCATTAAATTGAGTAAGAATGACAATAGTTATACGCCAAATTCCCAGGAGAGTCCCCCGCAGCGGCTAGGATCTTGTACGGAGGCTAGGGCAGCAGGTACGGGAACCGCGCCCTGCTAGGTTTGGCTTGTTTGGTTTTGTACAGGAGAGCGGGGTTCCCAATTGGTTGAGTTTGAAAGGAATGAGAGGGAGTCGGAAGTTATCTCTGTGCTACAGGCAAAACGCTGCAGTTGTGCTTCTTTTCCTTCTTCAATTAAGTTAAGTTGACTCAAATTGATGTGCGTCGAGTCCAACCATACTGAACTATGTTTTGGGGATGAGTCTGAAAAATTGTTGTCTAAATCAACCTTGGTTTTTAAAATTAGTATGAAATGGTCACTTGAAAAAGTATAATGATAAATTGCTCGATCTGTTCATGAAAATAATTTAATGATGACTTAAATATCGAGCCCTTGTTAATTGCTTTTTTCACAAATGTATTCCTTAAGTGATGATTCTCCAAATCCTGAATTGAAGATGAAATTCCTTGTAGCAAATTTTTCATTAGCACAACTTAAGTAAAAATATGTTCTTCACTAAGGTTAAACAGATTAATTATCCTAGCTAGCCTCGGCAAGAATATAACTCATGTTATTCATATTACAGATGCTACCTCCCCTGCCACTGCCAAGGCACCAACTTCTTCCAAACGGAGAACGAAACAATCCTAAACAAGATGTCACAATTTTCCTAATAATAACAGAAAATTGGACTGAAACCTAATTAGGATTGGGGATCTAACAAACAAACAGGTAACATCTTACCTGAACTTATTGATAAACATTTCCGACTACTTTTTGTGCAGATTTATTTTCCTCACCTTGCCATGTCCACACAATGTCCTTAAGCGCAGGCCTCACATCCTCATCACAAAACTTTGTGTACTCAAGAGTGTCGCCGGACAGCTTCGAAAAGTCCACTAGAGTCACCTCCTCCGCTACTTGAAACATCTCGGCCACCACTCCCAACTTCCCTTTTCTTCCCTCCACTTTCCCTAGCAATTTCACCTTGAATTCCTTCTCATACACCATTTTGAAATTTAACCTCTCCGCCACGACCTGCAGCTTTGCCTTGATCCCCGCCGCAGAGCACTTGGAGGTGAACATCGACCCCGGTCTCTTCTTCTTCTCAAACATGTTTGAGAGGTCGAAGCCGGATGACATGGAAGATATGAACTCGAAGGCATTGAAAAATGGTGGGGATTCTGATGTGTCATTTGCAGTAGTAGTTGTACTAGTACTTTTCTCCTTGTTATCATTTTCTTCATCTACACTCAACTTGGTTAAATTGGAAGAAGAACCCTTTTGAAACCAAGGATCTTTCATTATTTCGGAGATGGAAGCCCTCTTTTCTGGATCAACAACCAAAAGCTTTTGTATAAGACGCCTTGCATCGCCTGAAATCCATGGCGGAAACTGGTACTCGGCCTTGAAAACCTTCCTATAAGTCCTCATAACATTCTCATCATGAAACGGCAGATACCCGGCAAGAAACACAAACAAAACGACGCCACAAGACCACAAATCCGCCTTGGCTCCATCGTACCCTTTCTTCCTCAAAACCTCCGGAGCCACATAGGCCGGCGTGCCGCACTGCGTGTGCAGCATGCCGTCGCTCCAATGCTGCTCCGGCAACGCCGACAGCCCGAAATCCGAGACCTTCAAGTCTTCATTCTCATCCAGGAGAAGATTCTCCGGCTTCAAATCACGGTGCGAAACGCCGCGGCTGTGGCAGAAATCCACGGCGCTTATCAATTGCTGAAAGTACTTGCGTGCAACATCTTCTTTGAGCTTTCCTTTCGCGATCTTTTCGAATAGCTCCCCGCCTTTGACGTGCTCCATGACGAAGAAGATCTTTGTCTTGGTGGCCATGACTTCTTTGAGCTCGACGATGTGAGGGTGATGAACCAAGTGCATGATGGAGATTTCGCGCTTGATCTGCTCAACAAGTCCTTCTTTCTTGATGTGGTCCTTGTTGATCACTTTGATGGCTACGCTTTCGTTGGTGGCGAGGTTCTTGCCATGGTAGACTTTGGCGAAGGTGCCTTGGCCCAAAAGCCTTCCCATCTCATACTTGTCGAATATAATGTTTCTCGGCTCCGAATGTGTGCTAGGTTTTTCTGGCTGTAGTTGTTGTTGCCCTCCTTCCATAGCTCAGTTGTTGTTGATTTGTACACAGGAATACGATGAACAATTCTGGATCAGTCAAGAAACATTGGGATTTGGTAGGAGATGGCCATGGCGAGGTGGGGGAGGTGAGGAAAGAAATTAAACAAAAATTTGCTACTGATTAATTATAGATGAAAATCAACATCTTGAAAATGGTCAAAGACCACAGTTTAGGAAAAATGGAGAGTTTTAGGCGAAAACTTGATTTTGGGGATTCAAGTCGGTATCATGGATATCCAAAGTAAAATGGAAATCGACCCGGAAATTCTGTGC
Source organism: Potentilla sterilis (assembly GCA_963682095.1). NCBI lineage: Eukaryota > Viridiplantae > Streptophyta > Magnoliopsida > Rosales > Rosaceae > Potentilla > Potentilla sterilis. Next base: position 25,744,559 of record OY821754.1, read on the forward strand.
ATGATGACCGGAGAGAATTGAGTGGACACTAATGTTGGAAATGGAGGATTGGGTGGGATTTTGTGTTTAAACAAAAAAAAAGAAAAAGGAAACCAATTCAATAATTATCAGACATGCTAGAATTGGAACAAATTACAATATTTTCTGTAATAAAATTTGCCCCTGTTTATGGGCAAATTTCTAACTCTCCGATAAAAGCTTTTTATGGAAAATATCCTAAGAATTCAATAATGGGAAACTAGAGCCATTATGGGGCTGACACGTGTAAGGATATTGGGGCGGGAAAGGATTAATTATATCCAGTACGTAGTATTGGATTTTGTATATTGTTGGCTGCTTTAGCGAGCAGTGAAGCTTCTTGTTGCAGACATATTTATTTGTCAATTAACGAGTAAAAATAATACAGCACAACACAGAGACCGGAAGATTCAGGAAATCATCCTTATCTTCAGAAAGTTCTTGCAAACCGCACAGTCTCTGAAATAGATCTGGCAAGGAACAGAAACATGATATCTGTACATCCTATTATTTTACACGTAGCTACAATAGATGGCTAAAAGTAGTAAATAGTTTTCCGAACCCATGTATTACGGTGGTAATTCATTCTTGCATCAAACAAGAGTGGGTACGTACGTTGGGAGAATTAGGGTTTCTTAAGTCGGTAACTTTCTTTTTGTGGCAGTGAATTCAGTTATGACAATAACTCTTAATTTGCAGAACGGCTGATATGCAGATTTGCATAATATATATATATATATATATATATATATATATATATATATATATATTTAAATCAGTAATTAAACATATATTACTCAATAAACAGTACAAGGAATATATAAAACTCTCAATAGGGGAGACAATAAGAATTACTCCATATGACAATTAAGCACCTAGCTGCACTTAGGAATTCAACCATCAAAAGTACATCCACCTTCTGAAAATCGTTTATAACACATTTATTTTCACATACTCAAAAGACTCATGAAAAAGCTGGAATAAAGGGTAACAACCCATGAGTTGAGTCTGCCCTTGGTCCAAAATTATATCTGACTATGAATCATAAAGATCCAATTCAACCAAGGACATCCCGAAAGAATAGCCAACATTAACCAACTAATACATTTGGAACTAACACAGTTGGACTTAATAAAAGCCCATGCCAATTCCTCATCAGCCCAACCATACCAAACCCCAGCCACGCCTTCACCATCGCCTTCGACGCAGCTCTCGACCCGCAGACCAGGCCGCCAACCCACCACCCCTCAAGGGCAACTCTGCACCATCTCCACCATCGGCGGCACAACCACACCATCAACGACATCAATTCCCAAGCTCGAATCAAGGATCTCGCCGCCGACGAAACCAACAACACCCCAGGACTGATCAGTCTTGGACCCGAAAGTTACTTGATTAAAAAGTAGGGGCAATGACATCAACCACCACGCCTTCACCTTCGCCGTCGCCGAGCCTTCGACGCAGCTCTCGACCCGCAACAAACCAGGTTCCAGAAGAAAACCGACGTCGTAAGAGGCCAGAGCAACACCACACTGCCAAGATGCCAGAGCACCCGTAAGAGGCATCCAACTACACCCGGTAGAACCCAGATCAGAATCCCACCAATTCGTTTGACAGAACCTGACAAGATGCAAACCATGTGTTCGATGAACTTCAATCTCCACCAACACCATCAGCAAAAGAAAAAGGTAGATAAATCGCCACCAGTTAAGATGGAGAACCCCATCGCTACAATTGAGCAAGCGCAAGCGGAAAGCTCCCCCACCACCAGTCGAAGCCTTTGCAGGAGGAGGGGAGAGAGAAAAGAACCACTACCTTGGTTTTTGTGATTCACCGTCGCCGGCCATTTTGGTAGGATTTTGTCGAAGGCAGCCGCTAGAAAAAACCCTAGCAAAGCTCGATATGTCTTTGTAAAACAATTGAATCTGCAGATTTGCATAAATGAATTTTGTCATTTCGGTTTCACGAGCATATAGTCTAGAAAATTAAACCCGGTAAGTTTCTTATTTATATATAGTAATGCTAGTTTCAGTTAAATTATAGTCAAAATAACTAAAAAGTCATTTTGGCTAGCCACTTTAGAAATACGTTTGTATCAATTTTCTCTATTTTAATTTGATTTAAATTTAAAATATTTATTAAATGAATAAAAAGTGGTTTAAATATATATATATATATATATATATATATATATATAAATATAAGGAATGTGTTAATTTTTTTTTTCTAAAGAGGAAGGAATGTGTTAAATTTAAATGTTTTAACTTTTAGATATCAAGCTCTCAAAATTTGGCTAGGGAGATAGCTAAAAATTAACAGAGTTATAATATAGAATCTAGTATAATTGTTATTTTTCGCAAAAAACTAAATATGCTCTTTAAGAGCAACTTCAGCAGACTTTCTATTATATCTCATTAGCTACTTTGGAGAACATATTTAGTTTTTTGTGAAAAATAGCAGCTATACCAGACTCTCTATTATAACTTTATGTTAACTTTTAACTATCTCGCTAGCCAAATTTGGAGAGCGTGAGAGCATCTCTAGCAATGCTAGCCATATTTTAGTTAAATTTTAGCCAAAATAGCTAAAAAGTCATTTTGGCTAGTCACTTTAGAAATACGTCTGCATCAATTCTCTCTATTTTAATTTGATTTGAATTTAAAATTTTTAATTAAATGAACAAAAAGTTGTTTATATATATATATATATTATATATAATTACATATAAGGAATGTATTAAATTTAAATGTTTTAACTTTTACCTGTCACGCTCTCCAAATAACATAGAGTTATAATAGAGAGTCTGGTATAACTGCTATTTTTCACAGAAAGCTAAATATGTTCTCTAAAATAGTTAAGGAGTTATGTTTCTGTCAGAATCTGTAGACTCACAGATACTGGTGGGTCTTGGTGTGACTCCAACATGCAAATCCTGCTAACTAGGGGAATACCGGGCGGGGCCGGTCTATTCCACTCTGATGCCTAAGTCAGTATAGTTGGAATAAACTGATAACTTAAGCGGGAATGATCAGTTGGAGTATTGATTACCTATTAATGAGGGTAGTTGGGACTCATATATAGGTTGTCGGGTGTGAGGACTGGCCTCACCCTTTGATGTGGGACTGGCCCCCTTCTGCCCATAGTACTGTACTATTTCGGCCCCCGTTTGGGGAGCTGCCGTCCCCGGTTCCCTGGCCCAGGTCGCAGGTATGACCTGCCCGGGCGCAGGTGCAGGTGCTCATGCTCTGGCCCCGGGCCCAGGGCCGGGTCTAGGAGTGCTGGCTGCGGGTTTGAGGGCCTGGGTAGCCTCTCTATGGCTACTATCAACAAGTCCCCCAAGTTCCCCGTCAAGTGCCATATTGAATGGGGACTTAAATATGTCTTCCTTTACAGGCCCATAGACCCATTGGGGTACTTACCCTCCGGTACCCTAGCCCCCCAAGTCCGCGTTTATGATTGGGTTTGGCCGGGCGTTCGGATAAACCTATTATGATGATGCATAATGTGATGAGTGCATGGTTATGATGTTGATGCCGACACTTGCATATGGGTGCAAGATGTAGTACGTGAGATGATAATGTGGCGTTGAAATCCGCCATGTCATGTTCCGGGAAAACCCGGTGAAGATAGCGAATGGGATGATGTGACGTTGAAATCCGCCGTGCTATGTTCCGGGGAAAACCCGGTGAAGATAGCGAATGGGATGATCGAGTCTCCCACGTTTTAGTACCGTAGCCGCAAAGGGTACCGGTTGACTAAAGCAGTGTTTGGCGAGGTGAAAGTGTATAACCGGGGAACGTGCCCTTTATAGAAGTTCCTGGTGGGTGGTGTGGTCCGGAGGGATGCTGGGCAGCCTTCCCCACGTACGTGTCACACAACCTCTTGTTCTTGCAGGCATATAGGATGTGTAGGATGAAGCGGTCCCGTTTTGCTACCAGAAACATCCCCTATCGTTTCATACCCTTTGGCCATACAGGCGTGAGGTATGGGCAGGGTTTTTAACCTGCGAAAAGAGTTGTCCTGTATGAGAGGATCAAGTCTCCCTGTGGGTGGCGTGGTCAGGAGGGATCCTTGGTAGCCGTCCCCACGTCGCTACATTTGTTCTTACAAGTGGGATGTATGCAGGGTTTTTAGCCTGCTGGAAGAGTTGTGATGTGCTAGAGGATCAAGTCTCCCGGGTTTATAAAGCCCGGTGGTATATTGGATCCGTTGAGGTCGTATGCAGCTGGCCGTAGGAATGTCTCAGTTCGCTGAACCGGTTATTCCATAGGAGAGCGATAAGCGAGTGCCATCATGGCCGGTCCAATACCGCATCCAATAGGCGAATCTGGATGGACTGACTAGGAAACCGTTGAACTGGAACAGGCACTACGGTTGGAATATCGTAGCCTATACATAGTATTGCTGCAGGGTTTTAGCCTGCGGGAAAATGTTTCATGTGCTAGAGGAAGACTTCTCCCGGTGGGATACAAAGTTGTTTTTTGTTTTGGCTGTAAATGTGGAATAAGTTCAACCGGTGGAACGCCCCGTACCATAGGGATATATGTTAAATTTCCCCGTACTTGTTGGAATATTTCCGGGGTAACAATAATAACCGTGCTGGGTTTCTAGCCTACGGGAAGAAGTCTCCTGTGTTAGAGGAAGAGTTCGTCCGGTGGAGTATTTCAGTGCTAGGTGGAGTAGGCTGTAGGTGGGAGGGTTCGAGTAAGCCCCATGCTCTTTTAACTACCCTCTGCATGCAAGGTAGGTGGCTAACATGCATTGAAGGGAGTATTCCATCAGTCTCATTAGTTATGATGGCCTGGGAGGTTACCAATACTGGGACACGTGCCGGTAGGAGACGGTCAGAGATGGATGGCCCGGATCCGCGTGCGCTTGAGTTGCCCTACTGAGTAGTTTGGGGGGGGTGGGGGAATTCAAGGGCGCTGGGGCTGCATATAAACCCTTGCCTCTTCGTGTGTTTTTCGTGTGGCTGATAACTGATCCTTTGTTTTAGCCTCGCTCAACACAATTGCTTGTTGCTTTCCAGCTGCTGCGTTTCCGTCGTTGTGCACTCTAATTGGTGGTTCCAGTCCTTTGTGGTTCTGAGATTGTTTTTTTTTCTCTCTCCCCTTTTTTGTTCGTGGATGGATTCGATGGGCGTTTGGTGGTACCTAGATTAGCTCTTTGGATAGGACCGTTGTAGTACCGGATCTCTGCGATAACCGAGAACTGTCGGCTAAGATGCCTATCACCCAGTGTCGACTGTGCCGGGGCATAATATTCTTGGTACAGGCCTACTGTGGTTGTTGGTTTTTTTTTTTAGATCGCGTTTCTGATCGGGTAAGGGGTTTTTTTGTTTTTGTTTCTAGGTTACATGAATTTTGGTAGCTCCAGTGAGGTTTCCGAATCGCCCGTCAGGCGATCGGTGAGGGACGACCAAGAGAGGATGGAGGACTGGCTTGCCTACTCTTCCTCGGGGCCTAACCCCAGCGCTCGCTCGACCGGTGAGGCGTCGACGTCCGGGTCGCTGGGACAGGAGGATGCTCCAAACGGAGTGTCCTTGGGCTCTGCCCACCAGGAAGGGGCCCCGCGCCACATAATTGTGGACGGGGATAAAACCGTAAGTTGTGATGAGCCACAGGGATCTTTATCTCCGGCGGAGATTTCTGCTTTTCGGGCGAGGTGGAATATTCCCGGAGAGTTAGAGCTGCGGCCCCTATACTTCGGAGAGTCGGCTTGCAACCCTGAGGATGGTTGGGTTGCCGTTAACGAGGACCAATTCCGGCATGGGCTATCGCTCCCGCTGCCGGACTTTGTGCAGTACCTGCTGAGTGCCATTAGGATATCACCGGCACAATTACCTGGGAACCAGTTGAGGCAACTACTAAGTCTGGGCTGTCTGTACTGGCTGAGTGACATGAGTTGCCCAACGGTGAATGAGTTTCGGGCATTGTACCGGATCTCATACTCGAAGAAGAGGAAGGCCCGCGGGTGTGTGAGTTTTTCCGCTCGGGCTTTTAAGCCGGTGGTAACTCGCTTGCCCTCCTGGCTGAACAATAACTGGAGGAAGAAGGTAGTAATGGCGGGGGGTTGGCAGAAGAGAAATAGGGCTTACCGGGTCCCCGCTGCCTTTCAACCGATCAGTGATCAGTCTTATTGCTTATCTGAACTGGAGAGAGATAGGATCACCCGGGTTTTTGGGTGCTGGTCGGACCAGGAGCGGAGTTCCTACAACTTCATCCGGCGGGAGGTGCTGGAACTATGTCACCTGGGAGGGGGTCCTGGTGGGTGGTGGAATGTAGGATGTATCTCTGATTTTGTCGACCGTATTGGTGTTAGCTAATATACTTGCCTTATGTTCTGCAGGTGTATCTTCCAGGACGACGGTTAAAGCTGACGAGCCGCTGTCGATGGACAATCAGGATCTGGTCTCGAAGCTAAGGGAAAGAGGAGACGCTGCTGCGCGGTCTATGGTTGAATGGCGAACCGGGGGACTGACTGTGCTCGACAACCCGGTCTCATTGGACGTTACGGACGAGGGTTACGCGTTAATACGTGTGAAGACTCACGCTTCGGGACCCCAATCGGGTTTTAGACCCAGGAAGGCTGTTGCTGGGCCATCAAAGCCGCCGGGTGGTGCTTCCAAGATTCCACAGCGGTTGGGTCTGGTGCCAGTCACCAGGTCCCTACTAACTGCCACCCAATCTTCTCCTTTACAGGTTGACCTGGGTGAGAGAAGGAAGAGGTCCCGGGAGATGCCGGCGTCCGCGGTTGTGACCTTCACCGGCCGGTCTGCTGGTGAGAGTTTTTGCGAAGCGGTTGAAGCTGACACGTAGTGTTCCCGCTAACGCCTAAGGCGATGTTCCTGCTGCCGGCACAGAAGCATCGGGGGTGGAGAAGGATCCTACGGTGGGCCCGGGCGACTCTTTCGCCCGGAGGCTGCTCATAGATGTGCAGGGAATGAAGCTGGAGAAGAATGTTGCTCTGGGAGGGCGACCGGAGGATAACCGACTGAAGACAAAGGAGGTGGCCCTCCAGGTAAGGATAGTTTTCCACTGATATTCATTCAACATTATTTCGTGCTCTGTTGCTTTATAACCAGTGCCTGTTAAATTTTAGCTGATGTACCACTTGTATCAGTCGGATGCAAGTGAAGACCTGCCAGAGCTGAAGAAGCAAGTGGGGGCGTTGACGAGCGCCTGGGACCTCTTGGATTTGGAGAAATCCAAGCTCCAATGGGAGAAGGCCCGCTTGGAGGAGACGACCATAAAGCAAGTTGCTAAGCTGGAGGCCCAGGTTGAGGCTCTTGAAGAGGAGAAGAAGGGTCTGGAGGAGGAGAGGGCCGAGCTGGAGACTAAGGTCGAGGAGCTCCAGCGGGAGGTGGCGACGGTATCTGCTTCTCCTGGTGGGGCAGTCGATGAAAATGACCCGGAGGTGTACCAGCGGGCAGTGAAGAAGTATCAGGAAAGTGATGAGCTTCTTGATCTGCTGGAACGCGCCCGGGATGTGGGGATAGCCGATTCTTATGATGAGTGGAAGAGTAAGGGCTATCTTGACGTCTCAAAGTTGCCACTGCCGCAGACAGACGAAGAGGAAGGTCTGTAGGATGGTACCGAACCGGCCGGTGAGGACCCTGCTATCGAAAACGCCGCTAGTGAAACCGCTGGTGAAGGAGCTCCTGCTGAGGAGGGGGAGCAGGCGGAAGTGCCCTAGCAGGATCCAGACTTTGTACACTCCTGCCCTCCCCTTTTTGTTCTCTCCCTTTTTCAATTTTCCTGGCTTAGCTACCCGTGGACTGCGCTCTGTACTTAGTTGAAAATAAAGTTGGAATAGATAACGCTGAAATTACACCTGCCGAACTGGTTGGGATACCTAGCTAGTCTGTTTGGAAGGGAGGAAAAAAACTAGCATTTTACTCGGCCTGATAGGTTGTTGGACCACTGAGCTTCTATACGGGTGTAAGATTTCGACCGGTCGTGTGAGCATTGGTGTTGCGGGATAGGCGTCCCGATTCCGCGCGGTCCCCACTGTCCGGGTTACCCTTGATACCGCTGCAAGTCGCCGCTACGGACTAGGACCTCAATCGTGGTTTTCAAGGCAAGGCAGTCGTTTGTGTGGTACGTGGCTTCGTCGTGGTAGGAACAGTACTTACCGGTCTGCGCCCTGGTCAGGTTCCCCTTTGGGTGCTTTCTTTTTTGTGGAGGGGGGATGCGGTTCCCGTTCTCATATAGGATGTCCTCGTAGGAAGCGGTTAAGGTGGAGAATACCTATTGTCGTCCCGCTGGCATTATTGCGAGGGGGCGGGTTTGTTGGTATGGCGGGGGCTTGCCACCTCGCTGGGGGGTGTCAAGAGTGTCCCTCCGGCGCTGCTTGTTCAGCCAGCTCCTTGGCTTCATGTCGGATGCAACTCCTCGGTCGTAGTGCTGCTGCTAGTTTCTTGTCTCATGCCGGGCGGAGTCATGTTCCTCCTGCCTTCTCTTGTGTTGGCGAGATCCATAAGTTTCGTGGTCCGCCTGGGCGTGCCTAATGGCCATCGCCATAAACTCATCGTAACCCTGCGGGGTCTCTACCCGCACAGCATAGGAGAATTTTCCTGACCGGAGACCTTGCTGGAAGGCTGATTCAGCAATCCCCTTGTCCAAGTCTCTAACCCCGACAGTGGCCGTCTGCCAACGGTTGACGAAAGCTCGGAGCTCTTCGCGGTCTGCCTGCCTGCAGTTGAAGAGAACTGTCGAGGTCCGGACCCCCTTAACCCTTAATATTTACCGGCCCACGAACCTGTCGGCTAGCTGTTCAAATGCCTCTATAGAATTCTCTGGCAACTTGTAGAACCAGCTAAGTGCCTCCCCGGACAGGGTTTCCTAGAATATGTTGCAGCAAACGGCGTCGGAGTAGCCTTTAGCACACGTTTGGGATCGGAAGCTGTCCAGGTGTTGGTACGGGCAGCCGGCCCCGGAGTCTGTCAGTTTTAGCGACTTTTGGGTGCCCGCTCTTCCGGATTCCAGTACCCGGAGTGAGAAGGGCTCTGGCCGTTCGTTGAATTTTGCGCTCTCTAGCGGTCTCGGAGCCTTTCTCTCGTTGGCCTCTATCTGGGCCTTCATCTCTGACACCGAGTCAAATAGTATCTGCAGTGGCCGTGCGATCGAGGTGGTGGTATCTTCCTCGAATGAGCCATTAGTCCTTGAGGGGCTGGGACGATATTTGGTGGCGTCGCGGCCGTCGGGAACACGTTTCCCGCCAAACCGGTGTCCCTCTCTCCTCCGGATGACTAGCCTAACTCCTGGTGGGGAGGCTCTTTTGTGGGCGGTGCGAATGACTTCGCCAGAGCGGTATTGCGCTCCTGGCCTCTTTCCAAGGATGCCACCAGTGCGGCATTGACCGCTTCCATGTCTTGATACCGGGTGGTGGCTTCTACCCTGTCCCGATCGCTCTCTGCCCACAAGCGGTTTACTTCCGCTCGCATTTCTTTTATTTCTCCCGCCATATCGTATTGGCCGGGAGTGGAGACATCGTCCGGGCTGTCGCCGCTGGGCAGCCGATCTTCACCTCGGTTTGGGGCCTCGAAGGACGCCGACGCGGGTTCCAGGCTCAAGACCTGGTGGGCTCCTTCCGGGTCCTTCCCGCGTGCAACCCTGTCAGATGCAGCTATGGTTCCGTCCTGATTCCGTCTTTCCGGGTCCTTCTAGCAGTCTGACTGCGAACTCCAGCGGGCTGCCCCTGTCCCACCCCCGGGATTTGGACTGCACCCGCACCCGGGATTTGGACTAGCATCGGCTCCAGAACCCATCGGTCTTCTGGATTTCCTTCCCTCTTTTCTCCTGTACCTCCAGACATGTTTTTTTTTTCTTTTTCTTTTTGGCGACCTGTAAACTGGTCGATTCTGTTCCCGCTCGTATGATAGCACAAACTTTTTGTACTCTTCCCACAGACGGCGCCAATTGTTTCTGTCTGAATCCGTAGACTCACAGATACTGGTGGGTCTTGGTGTGACTCCAACCTGCAAATCCTGCTAACTAGGGAAATACCGGGTGGGGCCGGTCTATTCCGCTCCGATGCCTAAGTCAGTATAGTTGGAATAAACTGATAACTTAAGCGGGAATGAGTAGTTGGAGTATTGATTACATATTAATGAGGGTAGTTGGGACTCATATATAGGCTGTCGTGTGTGAGGTCTGGCCTCACCTTTCGATGTGGGACTGGCCCCCTTCTGCCCGTAGTACTGTACTATTTCGGCCCCTGTTTAGGGAGCTGCCGTCCCTGGTTTCCAGGCCCAGGTCGTAGGTAAGACCTGCCCTGGCTCGGGTGCAGGTGCTCATGCTCTAGCACCGGTCCCTGGGCCGGGTCCAGGAGTGCTGGCTGCGGGTTTGGGGGCCTGGGTAGCCTCTCTATGGCTACTGTCAACAAGTTATAATAGAGAGTCTGCTGAAGTTGCTCTGATAGCTAAAAGTTTAAACATTTAAATTTAATACATTACTTATATGTAATTATATATAATTTATATATACATTTAAACCACTTTTTATTCATTTAATAAATATTTTTAATTCAAATCATCCTAAAATAGAGAGAACTGATACAGACTTATTTTTAAAGTGGCTAGTTAAAATGAGTTTTTAGCTATTTTGACTAAAATTTAACTAAAATATGGCTAGTATTACTGGAGATGCTCTAAAATAGCTAAGAATTATAATAGAGAATCTGCTAAAAAGGTTCTAACGCAATAGAAGCCATTTGGGTTAGTCCCGACAATGAGCAGAATTGGGAATTAAATTAGGAAAAGATCAGTATGTAATGTAATAGGAGGCAACTAATTAACGTTATGGGATAGGTGTTGGGGGGGGGGGGGGGGGGGGGAGATAGAAAAAAGAAAGAAACTTTAAACCCCTCTGCATATAACAAATCAAATCAAGTTTGGCAACGTCGACATATTGTGGTAGTTGAGGTACCGGGCACATGAACAAAGTGTTTAACTAGGCAGAATTATTCGACACACATCCTGATCACTAACATACCATTCATATGTAGAATATGGTTCCTACTTAGCTAGTGGGGAAAAATCATTATCCTTGAGCGAGGTATGTGTTTGGACTTAAATTGACATTTGTCCGAGATTGTGGATCGAGGCCCACGAGGTTATTTATTAAAGAATAATCTGACATATATTTAGTCTTTCCTTTCTGGAAAAGGATTTGGGGTTCCTCTAGGAATCCGAGAAGGAGGTGGTCTAAGGTAATTAAATCCTAATTGATCTCAGAATCCATTATGCTTGATATGCAAGTATTGGGGTTCTATATTCTCTATATAAAGAACGCTTAGACAATTTTGAAAGGGTTCTCAACCATCTTACAAACAGATAAGCTTTTGCGCATTGCAAATCTTGCAAAATCTCTCCGGAGCATCTTACGCGTACTGCCTCCACAAACAGCAAGCAACCACCAACCAACCCTGCCGCAACCTTACACCCGCACCGGTCGCTGTATACTTGCGCGGTTGTCGAAGTGTGCCTTGCATTCGTGTCTAGCGCGTCGATAAGACTTATCGTGTCAGTCGTCACATCTCGTGACAAATCGAGTCGTTACTCCGGTAACAAAACCCTAAGCCAATCTGTCATAGGTTGGATTTCCCGCGGTCTTGAATTATTGCTCTGCTTTGCATCTCAGGATCGAAGTAAGATTACTCAATCTGCAATAGGTTGAGAAGAAAATCCTAGTAGATTTTTATTAGGACTTGTTCGAGCCCTTTACGCCGGCCTAGTCAACGCCCGCGTAACAGTCGTTTGATCAAGAAGTCAGGTATCGGGAGCAGACAGATACGCTCGCCAGAGGTCGTCCGCTTGAAGTTGTACCTAACTCAAAGGTACTGGCACGCTCACGCACATCACAAGAGGACTGAAATTGACGTCCGCCACCCCACGTGTTGACTGTTCGCCAGGTGCTGAATCCGCCACGAACATTTTGGCACGCCCAGTGGGACCTACTGTGTCAAGATAGCGGGATTTAATCCATATCGTCGCGTCATGTCTCCATGCAATAAACATGAACACAAGTTCTTCACCACTCACAACTCATCTGAGTGTAGAGGTTTATCGGAGACTGAAGCAGACCTCAAGTTTGGAGTTGTCACGGCTACTATGGAGAATTTTACGGTGACTTCCAATAGCAGCCATCAGGGGATTCCTGAAAACTCAATGGGTGTTGGGGATAAGACTAATCCCGCCAACATCTCGGGTGAAGAGGCGACTTCAGCCTCAAGAATTCCATAGATTACTGAGGCGAATGACGGTGCGACCCTTGTTGTTGCATCTCCTGAAGATTTAATGAAATCTTTAAACATGGTGTTGACCAAGTCAACATCAACAGACAAAACTCTTCAACGGATTGAAGCTGCTCTGAAAACGTTGAGGACTGAACAGATTGGACATTCGTCCGATATTAATTGGTTGTCAAAACAGCAGCAGGCGACTGCCAACCATATTGCTACTTATGCCAAAAACTTCAACGAGCAAGTGACGGCACAGAAGGAGCAATTGAAGACACAACAAGTGCAGTTGACCAAAACCTCGGCTGCTATTGAACAATTATCAATATTGTTCAGACATAGGTTGGACGTTGAGGAGAAAGAGGTGGACGAACAAGTTCCATCTATGGCAGTGAGGAAAAAGGGTAAGAAGGTTTCTTCCAACATGTTAAAACCTCATTTGCCGGTTCAGAGGCTTAATATGTCTGCATCGTCAAGACGGAAAAGAGGAGTTGGAAGGCTTCAAATTAAAATCCTCCATCTGATGAAGAGGACGAGGAACCAGGGAACGGTGAGGACCAGGTTCTTACTCTTGATACTGTGAATAAGCTATTTGAAGAGAAGATGAGGGTTATGCAAGGTTTGCCAGACACCAACAGAACTTATACTAATCCACTTCCCAGGGAGGTGAATGCACTCCCATGGCCTAAGAATTTTAAGCATATTCGCTTCACCCAATTCTCTGGGGATTCTGAGGAGGATGCTGAAACTCATATTACTCGCTTTAACAACGAGTGTGGTCCCTATGCAGAGAATTCCATACTCAAGTTGCGAGTGTTTGGTACTTCATTGACTGGTTCAGCACTAACTTGGTATAAGGACTTAGCGCCAGGATCAATTCCAGACTGGAGGACGATGGAAATCCTCTTTAGGACCATGTTTGGGGTTGTTGAAGCTAGGTCACCGTAAAAGTCTTGTCTGAAGTAGAACAACAACCCGGAGAATCAGCCATGGCTTATCTCAAATTTCAAGTTGCAATTGACCAAATGTAAGGATAAACTCGCAGAAGACACGATAGTGGACTTGGCGATTGCAGGGCTAGATGAAGAAGTTCAAGCTGGTTTTCAACAAGTATATGTTACTAGCATGGCGGATGTGACTAATAGGTTGGCCGATCAGCAGAATTGGATAGATCGGATGAAGGACAGAAGAGAAAGGAAGAAGGGCGTACCATTGTCCTACTATCCAGGGACTTTAAAGCCTAAGATAGGCGTTCCTTCTAGTTCAAAGACGGTCGCCACTGTGCAGGCAGAGTCGCCTCCAATACTGACTTGGGTTGCAGAGGATGAGGAAGAAGAAGTGGCGGTTGTAGAAGTGGTCGGTCACCAACAACTACAATCGAAGAATGTGAAGCTAACCAAGGAGCCTATCAAGATTGTGACTTCTGTGCCAACTAAGTCTGTGTTTGAATCATACACCTATAATGCACACAAGGCTCCAGAAAGATTGTATCTAGAGATGGGGCGAGATTGGATCCACAAGACACTTTTTGTTCCATCATCATTGCATCAAGAGATGATCATGTGGGATCCAGCGAATGACATTCTGGTACTCATTAAGGCAGATGCAAGCCCTTATTCAGTAGCAGCTTGCTCGCTGGAGGCTGACTACTATTATAGCTCTATGAGACCTCTTAGGATTGAGGGTGTCGACGACAAAAGACATCCAATTGGGGTGACCTCAACTGATCTCACTCGGTGGGGATTGACACAGGCCAAATCAGACAATTCCAGGCCAGTCTCCATCGACTTCTCGCTAGATAATATCAATGAGTGACAACCTCACCATTGAGGAAACAAAAGCCTTTGCTTTTCTGATGCAGCGTTTGGCTATTTTTCGAGAAGTGCAATTGGCTTGGAGTGCGGTCGCTCTAGTCGAGTGTATCGATGAAGACGAGACAATAACTATAGAAGAGTTGGAGGCTATATGTTGACAGTAGCCACAGAGGGGCTACAGCAGGCCCACAGACCCGCAGCTAGTGTACCAGGGGCCGGCCCGAGGCCCGAGGCCCGGGACCAGATCACCAGCACCCGGCCTCGGGGTCCAGTAGTCTATCCTGCTACCAGGGGCCCGGGGACCGGGGGCGCCTGCCTGCCAAAGAGGTCACCAAAGCTGCCATTTGGTATGCAAACAGAAGGAAACCAGTCCCACATCGAAAAGTAAGGCCAGACCTCACTCCTGGCCACCTATATAAGGGCCTCAGCTACCCTCATTAATAGGTAACTGATCCTTCCTACCGCTTATATACGTGCTTAAGTTATATCTATTCCAACTATACTAACTTAGGCATCGGAGAAGAGAAGACCGGCCCGCCCGGTATTCCCCTTAGTAAGTAGGTTTACAGGAGATCATACGAGGATTCATCTGTATCTACCAGGCCCCAGGGTTTGTGCAGAAACAATTGGCGCCGTCTGTGGGAAGTTTGGACAAGAAACCACGTAAGCACTATCAATGGCAGAGAATTCGGAAGCAAGACAGGAAAGGAATACCACCGAGGAGCAGCGTGTTGCACCAGTGCAAACGCTTGTCTCCACCTCGGTCGTTATGCGGGAGCAGCGCGGTGACTAGGGCGAAGAGGAAGGCGGGAGCTGTGGGAGGCCGACCGGCACGCCGGGGCCACACCACGACAGCTCGCGCGGGAAAGGCCCGGCGAAGGACGACAAGCCAGTGCGCCGGGGCTTTTCTCTGACGTTCTCGGATGATCCGAGTGACCGAGAGGAGAGCCCGCACTGTAACAGTGACCGGGACACCACGTACAGCCCCGACCAGAGCAGTATGGCGGGGGAGATACGGGCGATGGCCGCAGAGGTCAGTCGCCTGCGTGAGGAGGGCGACCGGGATAGAGCCAAGTCCAACGCCCGGTATGAAGAAATGGAGGCGGTGAACGCTGCCTTGGTAGCCGCCCTGGAGAGAGGACAACAGCGCAACGGCGCTATGGTCAGGGCACAGGCACCCCCGCCAGTTTGTGGTTCGCATCAGAGTGGACCAAAGATGAGGTAGCTTATTCGTAGGTATGGGTACTACTGGCTATCTATTCTTAAAGACTGTATCAGTTTCGGACAGGGTTGCATTGATTGTCAAATTCATGGGCCAGTTCAGAGAATTTCCAACATTCCTATGCAACCTATTATCAAGCCTTGGCCCGCCAGAGGCTGGGCACTGGATTTTGTTGGAGAGATACACCCTAATTCTTCCCTCCAACATAAATATTTGTTAATTGGTACAGATTTCTTTACTAAATAGGTTGAAGCCGTGCATGTCCGGAATTGTGACGCCGCTACAGTTATTCGATTTATTTTTCAGAATATTATTTGCAGATATGGTATTCCTGAATGTCTTGTGGCGGACAGGGGGGCAGCTTTTATGGCCGAGAAGACTCAAGAGTTTCTGCAAGGATATGGTATTCAACTTCTCCATTCCTCCCCCATATTATGCTCAATCCAATGGCCAGACAGAGGCTAGCAACAAGGTGATTATCTCCATTATCAAGCGTATGCTGGAAGATAATCTAAGAACATGGCATACTGAATTGGACAACACTCTGTGGGCATACCGTACATCCAAAAGAACTCCCACAGGGACTACACCATATGCTCTGATGTACGGCCATGATGCAATCTTGCCCTTGGAGATTAATGTGCAATATCTTCGAGTTAGAGAGCAGCATCAGTTAATTGGTGATGACTATGTTCAAGCTATTTCAGTAACATGAAGACCTTGATGCAAGGCGACTAGAAGCCCTAGAGAATATAATCATGGAAAAGAAGAAGGTTGCAAGAGGTTATGATAAAAGGACCCAGGGCAAGTCTTATGGTGAAGGTGATTTAGTCTGGAAAGTTGTACTTCCCTTTGGCGAGCCCGACACAGGTCGTGGTAAGTGGTCTCCCAAATGGGAGGGTCCCTTTGTCATTAATCGGATTATCGGAAAGAGCGCTTATCAACTCAGAGACATTGATGGTGAAGTCCACAAAAATCCCATTAATGGTAGACATCTCAAGAAATATTTTCCAAGTGTCTGGGAATACGAGGATCCACTAGGTATGGTTGAGGCTGGGGGGTAATCCTTTTAGTTTTCTTCAGAGGCACCTGGGGAGCAACATTGCTCGCCTGGGGGGCACCCAGACATAGTTTTCTTGGCTTCACTTCACATTTCCATACTCGCTTCAGCCAACGAAAACTGGGGGGCAACATAGGGCAATATCAGTGCACTTACATCCGCCAGGAGCTAGAAGTGGTTCAGCCCCAAAATTTTTGAAACTGAAAGAGTTTCATTGAGGTTTATTAATCTCGAATTCAACCCTTGGACCAATACATGTGGTCCTACTCTTATATTTTGTATTTTCATTAATGCAATTTAAAATTCATAAAGGAAGACAATATATATGTTTTTCTGAATTTACATTTATTCAGTGACTTTGCGGTCAAAGGTTTTACAAAGTATGAATGATACAATAAAAGAGCTATCATCTAGCTCTGAAACCATGTCTATACTAAAGGACTTTGATCGACCACGAGAAGGGTTTAAATTCCTATTTTGGACTTTGCTTCAAAATTCCTCTGACAAAAGGGTGGGCTTGAGGCAAGTCCATCTCCTCGATTTGTTTACGAGGAATTTCCTTTCTCGATTATATCTCTCCTTCGATGAGGAATTTCTTTCATCGTCATGCCCCTTGCCTTTTTAGACCCAACGAGCATCAATCCTCATCCGCTAATTTTCATAATTGACCACTCGAGAGTGAACATCATCTGCTTGAGGTTCAGAACTGCTTGGCAAGGGATTTCCATCCGCCAGACCGGAGAGAGTTAGATGCTACCATCTTTTCTTCCAGACCTAGCATGGATGGAAATGTCATCTGCAGGTCATTCCTTATTTTTCCCCCTAATGCTAAGGAGCAATAGAAGGAATACGTCTGCACGGATGACAGATGACACCTTGGTCGATATCCAGTATTATGCCAATGGAGGACGTGAAGAATCTGGCCAAACTCTGGCCAACCCTTTAGATATCACGTCATCCAAAGGCATAATACCAGATTATGCGACTTACGATTTTACTAATACCAGATTACACGACTTAGAGGTGTTCATAAGAACATCTGGATGTAATCTGGTGGAAAAGACGGAGGCAGCCATAGGGGCTTTGAAGTAAAACTAGAGAAAAGAGCAAACAACATGGTGAAAATCTAAGTAAATGATCAACCTTGGCGAAGGGGTTCCTTTATAGAGCAGAACGAGTAAGGAATCTAATGGCTGAGGTTGTTTAGGGTTCATCATACGGACTGCCAAAATTTATTGAGCAGTTATCACTTTCAACCGTTTTGCGTTGAGAATGGGGGTTTGAATTTCGAATCCCTGGAATTGATACTAGTATTTACTGAACATTAAATCGGATTGTTGGCTGGTTGGTTAACAAAGCGGTTTAAAAGAATAAATGGAACATATCAATATGAATAAAGGTTTGGGCTGATTTGGGGTCATTGAGCCATAACAGTTTAAGACAAAATGATTAGTTCTTAAGCCCAACCTACTTGGGGGGCATGGCCTTAAGCTCATACAACATCATCCCTAATCTTCTTATTTTTATCTTCAAATAATCGATATAATCCGTGAGTTGTTCTTCTTCGGTTTGGCTTTTTTGGGTTTCTTCCTGAAGTACAGATAATTGTTCCCTTTGTCCACTCGCTTGTTGGAGACGTTCCGCTTGCCTGGCTCTGATGATAGCTATTTCTTTCTCCAAACGAGCAATCTCGTTCTCATCATCATCCTTGGCAGATACCAGCGCAGAGTATTCGTTCACGGCACTGGTAAGGGCCGCGGTTTTATCCTGAGCCTCAGCCTGACGATTTGGCAGGACCTCCATGCTATCTTGAAGGAATCCTAGGAGTTCTGGGAAGGCTTCCAGGGGTTTCTTCACTTTCGGTTGAATCCTGGCAGGCAGATGGTTAACTTGAGTTTGCAAAGTCTGGATGCAAGAACGGATTTTGGCCGCCACCTTTGTATCTCCAGGATCCATTCTTCCCAGCTGTTGCATAAAGCTCCAGGCTTCTCTAACCTCAGGAAAATCTCTTTTTGGAGTTAGAATCTTCAGGAGCGTATCTTCTCCTAGTGGAGGAATGGAAAGTCTCGTCTCTAGAGGCTGAAGGGTTGAAACTTCAACAGGTGATGCCCCAATCTGGAAATTCTGGCCAGATGAAACTGTAATTATGGTTTGCTCGCCAGAAGCCTCATCAGTCCTAGTTGTGTCAGGAACTTCACTTGCCTACATAAACATAAATGTGGTGAGGATTAATACGGATACCATGACTAGATATAGGAGATAGAGTATTTTGAGGAGGTACCTCTGTTACAAGGGGGGCATCTTTCAGAAGGTCTATTCTTGGCGTTTGCTCTTGAGGTTCTGAAGGATCATCCAAGGAAGAACTGGAAACCATGTTGGCATTCTCTTCAGCAGTTGTATTGATTCTAGAGGTGGAGGGAAGAGCTTCATCTTCCACAATGACTACTTCAGGATTCTGGGGAAGTTCTTCCACGACAGTTATTGGAAGCACTGGGTCATCCACTAGTTGTGTGGAGACAACTCCAAGACTTGGTCCAGCATCCGCCACAACTTCTTCAGCGAATTCTCCGATCACTGGCTCTGCAGGGAGATTTGAGGTGATCAGAGGAGCAATATCGTCGATAGTTGGAGTACTCGCCAGGGGGTTGTGTGAAACATTAGAAGTACCTGAATCAGCAGGAAGAAAACTCAGAGGAGGTATTTCAAATATGATGTTTTCACTAACCCATTGGTGTTCATTTTCAATCCTTTCACAAGCTCGTTGGACTCCAGCAAAATCGTGAATATTCTCATCTTCTGATTCAAAATTTCTAGTAGAAGATGAACTAGGAGGGGGTTCTAGGGAATCACCTGAAGATACTTCAACCACGGCAGCAGCAGGGGTTGAAGTTAGCTTACTCCTTTTCCTTATTAATCCCTGTTGGAAAAATTTCATCAACTGCATTAGATATGGCATATATTTTGTTAATATATCAGTGGTGTAGTAAAATACAGAAAATTAACTACAGGTGACTTACTGGCTCATGATCCTCAGGATCTGATTCTTCAGCCGCAATAGGAGTTCTCCCTCTTTTTTGGGCAGTTCTGGCGGTTGAAGTCTGAGGGACCTTCTTCTTCCCTTTACTTTTACTCAGTTTGTCCAAGGTCTGTAGTAAAGGAGAATCAGTTAATGGTTTTCATCTAAAATTGAGGTATTGATCAGTACAGAATATAGACATACCTGATCAGTATCTATATCAGGAAAGAGTGAACCTCCCTTAAGTACTTTGACATCGTCCACAGTAACGAACTGGCGAAGACTGTCGAAGAGAGCTCTGAAGTAGTGAGTGGATTCCTTTTGGAAAACTTCTCCTTTGAGTTGGTTCCACCAGATATTGTACTCTTCAGCAGCTTCCCAAGAAACTTCAAGTTCAAGGCATTGTCCCAGATTTGGGAAGTTGGCGAGTCACAGGGCAGACACAAGATTGGCATTCTCATCAGCAGGGGTGTTCCTACTTGGTCGCCAGGCTGAAAACATATTCAGGCTATGGATGGGAGGATAAGGCAGAAGCTGTTTCAGGCCAAATTGTCTGGCGAACAGTTGAGGAGCATATACTTCAACACCTTGCTCGCCTTTATCTGAGGAGAAGAGGGGAAGATCCGCCATGGAGATGCATTGAAGAAAGAGCCACCTTCCTTCTTCACATTGGTTGGCTGAGGGAAGGAAGCCATCTCTCAAGGCTGTTGGGTGATTCCTGTTGAGGAGCATCTGCGATTCTGAATAAAAGCCCTCAGCATCAGTATTGAAGATTATGTCCAGACATGTCGTGTAGCCTTGGCCATAGTTGGGTTTGCATCCAGCATAAGCAAGTCCTGGCGCTCTTTCTTCTAGAATCTTGGTAGGTTCAGGAGATGTTAATCCAGGAAAGTACATTTGTGACCAAATCTCTAGGATCCAAAGTGGCCCAGCAACTTTACAATTTAGAGGGTTGGCGGATAGGTTATGGAGGCACCGGTATAAGTGTGCTAGCACTATCTGGGCATGGCCAATTTCCTTACGAGCATACAAAATCTCAGCCATTCTGCTATAGGTTTTGGTCATCTTATTGGCGGTTGAGCAAAAGACAAACTTGTTAAGCCAAAAATCAAGGAATGCTATTCCACCTATGTCATCCTTATAAGCTCGAAATTTGGTTATCCAGCTTTGCCAACTCCAAGTGGAGGGCTCTGGAAGGGTGATGGAAGGGACATCCGCCTTATGGTAATCATTTACATCAAAGGGTTTTCTACCTAGGGGAAATCCTAAGCCAGCATGCATGTCTAGTAGGGTCACACTGGCTTGCCCAAACTTAAAATCGAAAGCATTGGCAGAGGAATTCCAGAAACATATTAGGGGCATGAGAGCACACATGTTTCCTCCTTTTGTGGTGAGGGCAAAACTGATATAAAGGGCTTCCTCAATCCCTGCCGCTCGCCATCTGCCTTCATCAAATGGCCACCTCTCATGGTACCATTGTATCATTGATGGAGTCGGTAGTGGCCATAAGGAGGATGTGATTGGGACCTCGTAGTGGTTGGAGGTTTGCCAATCCCCACATGAAACACCTTCTTCGCGGAAAATTACTGGAAGAGGTCGTGACTCATCGATGAATGGAAAGATGGTATCTTGATGGAGTTCTTGTTGGCGTGGGCCTAATCCGGCACGGCCATAGTTGTCAGTCGGCGTGAAAGAGGTCTGATAGGCACTTCCGACTTCGTTAATGGTGGAGGTTATTCTATCTTTCCCTCTTAGGGTTGAAGAGTATCTAACCTCGGAGGCCATTGTCTATGGGGTTTGAGAAGGTTGGGATGTGAATTGTTGATTCTCAATCTGGGTTTTGTAGAATCTGAAAGGGGTTCTCTCGAATTCGAAACGACGGGTTTGGTAATTGTCAAGGGTTTTTATGAACAGTTCTCTGAGCTCAAATTGGTAAAGTTGCGATGTTAGAGGGAACGATATAGCGTTTCAGAATTTTAAAAGGACTCGGGTTGGGCTTTCTAGCCTTTATCAATTTCTTTCGGTCCTCAATTTCAAAGGCTGGGGGCAATGTTTGGGCCTAAATTGACATTTGTCCGAGATTGTGGATCGAGGCCCACGAGGTTATTTATTAAAGAATAATCTGACATATATTTATCTTTCCTTTATGGAAAAAGATTTGGGGTTCCTCTAGGAATCCGAGAAGGAGGTGGTCTAAGGTAGTTAAATCCTAATTGATCTCAGAATCCATTATGCTTGATATGCAAGTATTGGGGTTCTACATTCTCTATATAAAGAACGCTTAGACAATTTTAAAAGGGTTCTCAACCATCTTACAAACAGATAAGTTTTTGCGCATTGCAAATCTTGCAAAGTCTCTCCGGAGCATCTTACGCGTACTGCCTCCACAAACTGCAAACAACCACCATCCAACCCTGCCGCAACCTTACCCCCGCACCGGTCGCTGTATACTTGCGCGGTTTTCGAAGTGTACCTTGCATTCGTGTCGAGCGCGTCGCTAAGACTTATCGTGTCAGTCGTCACATCTCGTGACAAATCGAGTCGTTACTCCGGTAACAAAACCCTAAGCCAATCTGTCATAGGTTGGATTTCCCGCGGTCTTGAATTATTGCTCTGCTTTGTTTCTCCGGGTCGAAGTAAGATTACTCAATCTGCAATAGGTTGAGAAGAAAATCCTAGTAGATTTTTATTAGGTCTTGTTCGAGCCATTTACGCCGGCCTAGTCAACGCCCGCGTAACAGTTGCTTGATCAAGAAGTCAGGTATCGGGAGCAGACAGATACGCTCGCCAGAGGTCGTCCGCTTGAAGTTGTACCTAACTCAAAGGTACTGGCACGCTCGCGCACATCACAAGAGGACTGAAATTGACGTCCGCCACCCCACGTGTTGACTGTTCGCCGGGTGCTGAATCCGCCACGAATAGTAGGGTTATTTGCCATTTTTAATGGATTTGTAAGCAATGTCATTCCCACTGGTTCACAAACATTATCGATGTTCCTACGTCCTCTGTTGATAAACATAGCATATGAAGTGATCGAGGGAGATGATAACAGAGTTTATTTCTAGGCAAGTCATGATGGGATGGGATGGGATGGGATGGGATGTCCAATCAACATGAAAATTCAGGGAGCTTCTATTTGGCTAATGTTAATTAATTTGATGCATGCAGTAAGAGTTTCAGAAGTGAATGTTCGAGATTAGACGATGAACTTATTTGCAATTGGTTGCATTCAGATCAGTGCACTCAAAGACAATAATATCCAGTTGCGTAGTCAGAAAACTAAATCAGGTGGGTCATGATTTAAACAAAATAAATACACATATTAAACAAAAATATAATTTCATCAAATTGCATAATATTACATATAAATTGATTGTTAGAAAGAGAATTGCATATATTGCATATCAATCTCTCCAAACCAACTCCAATTATTCATGATGGGTGCTTTAATCATGAATCCATTCATGATCGATGGTTTGATTATCAATAAAATGAGTCATATGATGTTATTCACCCACATCTCTCACATTTGGAGCGCAAATCACTTTTCATGATCTTAATGACAGAAAAATTTAATCTCAGAAAGAAATTTTTACTCTCGAGAAGTCAGAGACGATACTGAACTTTGGGGATAGGACAAACACATAGAAACAGGATTAAGGCAGTAAAATTACTTAAATATAAGAAGTAACCATTAGGTAATTGAGTATGAAATGTAGTAAAGACCTTGATAATAGGATCAACAGAAATTCTGGAAAGCTTTCACTACTCAGTTATATATGCATGTTTTCGTTATGTAACCATGCATGATGATAACAAATTAGCGATGGAAATGAAGATTGTCGAAGCTAGCTGAGAATGTAAATTTGAAGAAAAAATATATATATATATATATATATATAGAGGAGATGTGGAGGATATATGGAGGATGTTATGGTGGCATCTATTTCCTTCAAAACACGATTAAAATTGAAACCCTATATATATACTGTAATAGGGCACTGATAGGGGCCTCAATGAGGCCTTAGATTTGTGGTCTCAATCCTATGTGATATGTCATGTCATCAAGACACATCACCAATTAGAAAAGCCATGTCAAATCATTATTAAGTAAATAGACAATCATATCCCTCTCGATCCAACGGTTTTCCATCATTATATATTTTTCAATAAAAAAGAAATCATTGAGATAAATTAGTTACCTTACATGCACTATATTAAATCTATTTAAAAGTTATATGTACGATATTTACTATAAAAAAAAAATTCTGTTTTAGTTTATCGATGAGGAAGTTATAATTCTGAACTTTAAATTCATGACTTTTATATCTAATTCTTGACTTTTAATACAATTAATTTCTTAATTCCGTCTTTATCAATACTTTAATGTGTTAGCTATGATGTACGTATGTTGGCACTAGATATAGTGCACCGCCAAGCATGTTCAACGACCTCGTGGATCGTCCAACCGGCGCCATAGGTCCTACTTCCGGCATCCATCGGGTAGACCGACACCTCGGCTACATCTCCATTGTGGAAGATCACCGGCGCCGCATCCGGAAGCCATGCCTCCGGTCTCCGCAAGTTGCTTCGTGAGCAGGAATATTATGCCTCTGTCCCACATTGGAAACATAGTGTAGGAGGGAGCCTTCCTTAGTTATAAAAGGAAGGCTTCCCCCCTTAGAATAGACTGACTGGCAATTGGGCATTCCACCCTTGTAACACCACCAGGCTTATTGGCCGATCCTAGTGAATTCTAAGTGGACGTAGTCGTGCCCTCCGGCGGCACGGCGAACCACTATACATGTTTGTGTTCTTAGTCTTTATTATTGTGCTTCTGTCAGGCCTACGGGTTTAAACAGAAATAATTGGCGTCGTCTGTGGGAATCATTTCTAAAAGTTCATAGTGCTCTACTGGCTTTGTTACCCAGGCAGCAGGTCCAAATAATCAATGGTAAATAGTGTTCAATTGATCATGCCACCTTTTATTCCATCCGGGCCAGCAGGCAGCCCAACACGAGTCAGCTCAGCGGGTTACCCCCGGGCCCAACACCCTAGTCAACGGGCCAGTGTGCGTCCGGTCAAAATGGCCAGCAGGAACCGGCCGGGTCTGCGCAGATCCTCTCTGGACACCCACCGCCGTCGCCCCACGATCCATTCCGGAACTCGGTGATCTACTTTAAGGCCGCTGCTGAGCGCGAAGGACGCCACCAACCAATGGGATCAACTCTAGGACCAGTGGATGCAACTCCGGGCTGGGTCTTTTCCTCCGGGGCGCTGATCAGCTCCTCTCCGAGAACCGAGGGGTTCTTCTCCGGGCACCGGTGGCTTTGCTCTCACGGCCCCAATGAGCTCCTCTTTGGTGACGATTCGTCTCCCTCTCCGGTCCGGGCACCACCGCTGGTCTTCACCTCCGGTCGCCTCCCTCTCCGGTTGTCTTAATCACCTTGCATAACGAGAAAGAAAAAAAAACAGAAGAGGAAAACCAAAGAAAACAAAACAGAGAAAAAGAACGGGAAAGAAATGAAAGAAAAAAAGGGTCAGCGGGTCAAAGCCAGATCCTCACCGCCGCGTCGAAATGCCCCTACACCACCGCTTGTACTCTCGCGCCCCAAGCCTCATTCCAACGGCGTCAGCGGGTTCGTTGGCTAGCCTCCGGGTTCGGCAGCTCACCTCTGCATTCACCGGGTATGAGTCGGCAGACCTCGGACCAACAAGCCAACGTGGCAGCAACTCCAACTTCGTAATACGTTCGGTGCCCCACAACCTCCAATGACCCGAAGTCACCTCCCGGTGACCGACGGTCCAAAGTCGTCTTCCGGTGACCCTAGCCGAGAACTACACGCATCGAGCTCTCTTCATCTTCTCGGGCGGAACCGATGGCCTTGCCTTCCGGCACCAGTCGTCTTCCTCTCCGGGACGCCGATGGCTCCTTCTCTCCAAGGTGTCGGTCGTCTTTCTATCCGATTCTGGTGGTCTTCCTATCTAATTCGGGTAGTCTTACTCTCCGGTGTGGGTCCTCGCCGCTGAACCTCCCTATCCGGTCACCCTCCTCTCCGGGCATGAGAAGTAAAGAAAGACAGAAGAGAAAGCAGAAAGAAAAAAAAAAACCAGAGAAAAGAAGAGAAACGAAAGCAGAAGGAAACAGGGAGAACGGGCGGGAACAAAAAAAAGAGGGGGGGGCATGCAGCCCGGTCAACGGACCCAGCGGGTCAACAGGCTGGAACGGGTTGGGCCGGGCCGGGTTGAGCTGCAGCAAGTTGGACTGGAGCTATTTCCTCTGGCCACCCATCAATCTTCTTTGGACACCCAAGCTGCGCTCTACTCCCGTAGATAATCAGTGGGCAACTCGGGAATCATTCCCGCAGTTTATTCAAACACCGGGCAGCTTTCTCCAAAGATGAGTCCTCTTTTTTATCACTCAACGCATGTTTCACCTGTGCATAACATGTTTGGGTATATTGATACATTAAACATGCGATAAATATGTGCACATAATTACCTGCTGGAACGGAATAATTTTGCTTGTTGATGCATAGCAACATTGTCTATTCATAGCAACATGGTCTTTCGTGTGTGGTTGGCTGAGGTATAACAACAGGAAAGGGAAAGCCAACCACACCGGAGGTATATATCATGCACTCTCAAAACATCGAGCATTACATGCTTCCATTCCATACTTGCTCAGTGTTGCGCATATCATTATGCATCGGTCGATCATTTCAGCATTGCACGATCATATCAGTATGCATCGTTGCACGCATATCATTATGCGCTTATCAGTGCTGCGCATATCATTATGCATCGGTCGATCATTTCAACATTGCACGATCATATCAGTATGCATCGTTGCACGCATATCATTATGCGCTTACGGTGCACACATTTCGATGCATCGCATCTCAGTGCACGCATTCCATTTTAATCCAGTGCCTGCGGAACTCCACCGGTCAGTCCGGCGGAGTTTCCGCGCACATTCCTACAGAATAAGCGGTCCAGCTACCCGAAAAATTCCTACGGATAAGCCTCGTAAAACCTACGGGCTCCTGGTAGCAATGGGCTTTATAACCCCAGCGGGTGTTGGCCGGTGCTAGAACATGGCCGCAACACCCCACTGGTAGATCTGTTGGCTCGCACCTAACAGGTCTCCCCGCAGGCTCGCAACCCTGCACCCCACCTCACGCCTATAACGTTCAGGCTGAGACGAATTAGCGGATGTTGACCGGTGCCACTACTAGAAAAAAGGGTTTTCCCGACGAAAAAAAAAAACACGGCCGACGAATTAAAATTTTCGTCGGTAATTCTAAGGAATAGCCGACGATTATATTTTTCGTCGGTGAAAAAAAAATATCGTCGGCCATAGTTTAACCATAGCCGACGAAACCGTTTTTTCGTTGGTATTTTCAAAAAATGGTCGGCTATATTCATATTTCAATCGACGATTTGTATTTTCGTCGGCCTTTCTCTGAAACATTAGCCGACGAAAATTTTTGGAAGTATGGCCGACGAAGTTGACATTTTCGTCGGCTATAAGTCTATATATTTTCAGATCTGGGCAGCAGCTGCTCATTTCAAAAAAAAAAGGGGAAAAACGGGAGAAAGAGTGAAAAATCTGTGGGTATTGTTGAAATCCGTCCTCTCTTACATTGTGGAGCTATATATATGTACGTACATGTGTATATATGTTGATTTTGAGTTTTAGTTGAGTTGATTTTGAGTTTTAGTGATTTTGATTTAGTAAGTGATTTTTTGTTTTGTTGTTGTTCTAGTGTTAGAATGTATGTATATATGTTGATTTTAAGTTTTAGTTGAGTTGATTTTAAGTTTTAGTTTAATTATGTGTTTTAATTTGATGTTATTTTAATTAGTGTTAAAACATATATATATATATATATATATGTTAATTAATAGTTGTTGATAGTGTAATTAATTAACTTAAATAATGGTTGATATATAGTGTAACTTAAATAATGGTTGTTAATTAATGGTATATATATATGAGTTGATGTTGATAATAATATATATTGTAATGTAATTAATTATTAAGGATTTATATATATATATATATATATATATATATATATGTATGTGTTCATTAATTTCTTATTAATTAAAGTTATATATATATATTATTATCAGGCTATATATGGATCTGGATAAGAGTTGGATTTCGCTTCCAAGGCATGACCGACGATACACTACAGGAGTTGTAAATTTTTTGCAGTTCGTCGAGGAAAATGCAAACGGGAATGATTACCATTATTGCCCGTGCAAGAAATGTAAGTGTCGCAGTGATATGTGTCGATTTCTGATTAGGACAGTATGGGAGCACCTAAAGAGTAATGGGTTTTGGCCGAAGTACAAACGTTAGATATATCACGGTGAGCCATCATTAGATGGATCGCATGATCATGGGCAGTTTTTTTAGGCGGGCAGTAGTAGTACATCCAACGATCCAACAATGACATTCGTCAACGACGTGTTTCCTTTTGAAAGCGGTGTACGTGGGGAACAATATATGCATGACCCGGTGCAGCCCTTCCCACAAGTTGTCAACACTGCTGCCTTTGACAAGTACAACAACTGATTGCATTGCAACAGACCCCTGTGTCTTCAAGTTTTGAGAAGACAGTTCTTCAAAGTGTGATGGAGGTAATGAGGATTAAAATCGAGACAAAATCGACTATCAGGCAAGTGGATGAATATGTACAGTACACTTCTTCGTTGTTGGAGAAGGGTCATCGTAATCCTACCAATCACCGTAAGGTCCGAAGTATCCTCAAAGATCTAGGGCTTTCCTATATTAAGATCCATGCATGCGCATTTGACTGCGTTCTCTTCTGGGGTAAAGATGCAGAAGGGAATGACCTTGCTAGCCTTGATGCATGTCTGATATGTCAGTCTGACCGATATAAGTTGACGGGAGCAGGCAATAGGAAACCTGTGAAAGTGGTTCGGTATTTTCCGTTGAGAGATAGGCTTGAGCGGTTGTACATGCCAAAAACCACCGCAAAAGCTATGAGATGGCACGGTGAGCGGGACGTGGGAGACGCAGATATCATGACACACATCTCTGATGGAGCGGCTTGGAAGCATATAAACAATGAGTTTCCTCATTTTGCGTCAGATGTCAGAAACGTCAGGCTCGGGCTCTCAACTGACGGGTTCAACCCTTTCGGCACCATGAGTCTTTCATACAGTATATGGCCGGTGGTTTTGGTACCTTACAACCTTCCTCCGTGGATGTGCATGAAGAAGGAATATAATATGTTGACGTTGTTGATTCCGGGGCCTGGTTACCCAGGAAAATATCTCGATGTGTATATGAGACCATTGATTGAAGAGCTTAAGGTATTGTGGAACGTTCGTCATCCCACTTTTGACAAGTACAAGGAGGAGACGTTCCAGATGCATGTCATGGTTATTGGTACAATCAGTGATTTTCCTGCTTATGGGATGTTGTCGGGCAGCGTTGTTAGGGGATACAAGGCTTGTCCAGAGTACCTCAGCGATTATGGGAGCACCCCTCATTGCAACAAGATATGCAGAATGGGTCATCGTGTGTTCCTTCCGGCGGATCACCACTAGCGTTACGAGTCCACCACATTTGATGGAACCGAACAACACGGTGGTCCTCCAAGAAGATGGACGGGAAGAGAAATTTTAGCAGTGCTTAATGAGTACGATTTTGGGCCCCTCAGCAATCATCCCGATATTGTAGCGGAAATACCTGAAAGACCTGAGGAGTACAAATTCTGGACACATAAGAGCATATTGTGGGAACTCCCGTACTGGTGTGAGTTGCTGATCTGTCACTTCCTAGACGTTATGCGCATAGAAAAAAATGTTTCTGAAAGTGTGGTGGGCACAACGCTGAACTTGGAGGGGAAGACGAAAGACGGTCCTAAGGCTCGCACGATATGCAAAACATGAATATCAGAAAACAACTATGGTTGAAACAAGGGAAGAGAAAAATGCCTCAAGCTCCTTACACCGTCAAGCCTGAGCATAAATCATAAATTTTCCATTGGATAAGTCGGGCCAAGTATCCTTCAGGCTTTGTTGGAAATATAGCCAAGTGTGTGAACAGACAATTCAACAATCTTTACGGGTTGAAAAGTCATGACAATCATATCCTGCTACAACGTCTCTTCCCTGTTTTCATTCGACCGTTCCTTCCCCGTCACGTTGTGGAGCCGTTAGTAGCGTTGGCAAGATTTTTCCAGAAGGTATGCACACGGGAAGTGAGAAAATCTGACCTTCGAGAAATGCAACAAGACATCGTTCATATCATGTGTAAATTTGAGATAATATTTCCTCCAAATTTTTTCGACATCATGCCTCACCTCATGATCCATCTTCCTCGGCAGTTATTGCTTACCGGTCCTGTGCACTTCACTTGGATGTATCCGATGGAAAGGTACGTATTTTACACCTTATGTTAATTTTCTCATCAATATATGTGATTTGGTATTAATGTATTATCATAACACTTTAAAAACTTGATTTATAGGCAACTTAGACAATACGGTGATTTTGTCCAAAACAGATCTGCACCTGAAGGATGTATAGCTGAAGCATATATTGCGCACGAGTGCGTCACCTATATGAAGCTGTATTTAGGAGCGTTACAGGAAAGCATACAGGAAGATGTACCTTCACAGTTCAATCTTTCCATACTCTCCGACAATGTTGTACTCGGTGGAAACATGCCAGTTTCCTACAAGTTGAAAGATTATGAGGTAGCCATTGCACATTGGTGGGTACTAATTAACTGTCCAGAAGTTCAGTTTTGGAAGAACATGCATCTAAACTGTGAACAAGTAGGAGGTGATCTCGATTACCACAACCAGACATTCGCAGAGTATTTCGGCCGCTGGGTACGTAACTTTAACATTATTCTATACGTATTTATATATTATTGTGTATAATTATTCATATTTATAGTTGATTATGATGGTTGCAGATGGACCTCATTAAAAATGATAATCACCCAAATTGGTCGCACGAATTCAGACTGCTAGCGATGAAGCCGGTCTATTCAAAAGTTTATGCGACGTGCAAGGTGAATGGTGTGTTATTTCGATGTGAAGAGAGAGACGTCAGACTGAAAACACAAAATTCAGGGGTTATGGCACATGGTGGGGATGATGGAGTTGACTATTACGGTGTTCTCCATTCAGTTGTGGAACTGCATTATGGGGAAGGCATGAAAGTGTACCTTTTCAAGTGTAGATGGTTTGACACACGGCCGCATAGCATGAAAACCGATCAATACGGCATAACTTCTGTGAACACTAGTACATCATGGTATGAGGATGACCCGTTCGTTTTAGGCACATGGGTGAAACAAGTGTTTTATCTTGATGATCTCGCCAAGGGGCACCCGTGGAAAGTAGTCAACACTATCCACCATCGCAACATTTACCGGGCGTCTACACTTGGAGTGGCTAAAGAGAACGAGGAAGGTGGCACCGTGTATCAAGAGCCCAACTCAAACGGTATTCCTGACTCCTCTTTTATTTGCCTAGACACGCTGGTGCGAATTCGACGTGAAGAGCCACTGCTTGTTGATGTTGATCTAAATGAAGAAACTAACGAGGACTCTAGTAGTGAGGAAAGACATAGATTACCCCTATCGAGCAATTCAGAAACCGAAGAAGACTCATCCGATGATTCCGATTACAATCCGACGGATTAAGTAATTTAGATGATGTACTCCTTTCATTTGTAATCCACTCATTTCTAATGAACGGGCGTGGGGATGAGCCTCCCAGCTAGGCTGGGTTCCAAACCCCTTAAAAAAAATTTTGAAATATGTTGACTGTTGGGTTTCTGTTTTTTTTTATGTTCAATTTTGGTTATATATGAACAGGACATAGGAATACGAGAGGTGAAAAACCACTGATTTTTTTATTTTTTTTTTCATAGAATAGCCGACGAAATTTGCATTATTTCGTCGGCTATACTCATAATAGCCGACGAAAAATGCGTGATTTCGTCGGCCATTCATATATTGAAAAATACATATTTTATGTTAGACAGAAAATGACAAAATAATAGCCGACGAGTACTAGGTTTGATTTCGTCGGCTATGATAAAAAAAAAACAAAAAAAAACCAGCTTCCATTTTCTATCACTATCGTCAAACCATTACTTCATCCTTCAAATGCAAATATGTCGTCAAATAAGATATGACCGAAATAATGAAATACGTCTACGGTTGAAAAATGACAAGATTCCGACAAATTCTGTGTGCCGAATGTTGCGGTTAACTGTTTTTTACTTCCGTTTTCCTATGAGTAGCCTGACGTTCGATAAATATTTTAAGGAAAATTTTTATACGATTAGTTGCGTCTCATCGATTTGAAACTATTATCTGTTGAAGGTCAGGCCAAAAAACGTCATTTAGACAGGCCAATTACCATTTCTAAGCGTTTAAAGGGTTGACTCACCCGGTTGACCGTCCCGATCGAGCCTTTAACGTTGTCAGATGTAGTTGGATTTTTTTTCATACATGTATTTAACGTGAACGGTGATATCTGACGGTTGGAATAGATTTTCTAAACTTTTAGATTCAAAATCAGAACATATGCACTAATGTTCCTTAACTTGTTTACTAAGTGTTTAAGTGAATGTATAGTTTCAAATAGTTACTATACGTACACTCTTCAAATGCAAATATGTCGTCAAATAAGATATGACCGAAATAATGAAATACGTCTACGGTTGAAAAATGACAAGATTCCGACAAAATCTGTGTGCCGAATGTTGCGGTTAACTGTTTTTTACTTCCGTTTTCCTATGGGTAGCCTGACGTTTGGTAAATATTTTGAGGAAAATTTTTAAACGATTAGTTGCTTCTCATCGATTTGAAACTATTATATGTTGAAGGTCAGGCCAAAAACCGTCCTCTAACTAGACTAATTTCCGTTTTAAAGCGTTTAGAGGTTTGACTTAGTGGTTTGACCAACAGTTTAGCCGACGAAAATTATATGTCGTCGGCTAAACTCTTGCGATCTGCTTATTGTCCGCCGTTGGATGGCTCAGATCCAACGGCTGCTGATTTTCCAAAGTATAGCCGACGAAATATTTGAATTCGTCGGCTAAACTCTTGCGATCCGCGCCTTTTCATTGTCCGCCGTTGGATGGCTCAGATCAGACGGCTGGTGATCTCCTAAAGTATAGCCGACGACATTCAAAGTATAGCCGACGATGTTAAAGTTTTCGTCGGCTATAGTGAAGAATAGCCGACAAAATCTTTTTTAATCGTCGGCTATTCTTTCTGCTATAAATCAGAAACTCTCGAACCCTAGCCAACTTTTTCCTCTCTTCCTCC
Source organism: Potentilla sterilis (assembly GCA_963682095.1). Classification (NCBI taxonomy): domain Eukaryota; kingdom Viridiplantae; phylum Streptophyta; class Magnoliopsida; order Rosales; family Rosaceae; genus Potentilla; species Potentilla sterilis. The sequence goes on from OY821754.1 coordinate 25,777,268, forward strand.
TCCTCCTCCTGCTGCTGCTCCAAACTGGCCCTCTCCCGTTCGTTTCCGCCGCGCTGCTCCTCCTCCTCCTCAAATCGGCGGTGCCACACTCCTCCAATTTCGGCCTCCTCCTCCTCCGATCCTCCACCTTCCTCAATTTCTCCTCCAAGCCACCGGCCTCCTCCTCCTCCTCCTTCCCCTCCGCCTTCCCCTCCTCGTCCGACCTCCTTCCCCTCCTCCTCCTCCGATCCGGTTAAAATTTTTTTTTTTCAATTTAGTTTAATTTTATAAATTGTTATATATTTAATTTTAATTATATAAATTGTTATATATTTGTTAATAAATTTAATTTTAACAAATTGTTATAAATTTGTTATATATTTGTTATATATTTTATTTTAATTATATAAATTGTTATATAATAAATTGTTATATATTTGTTATATATTTAATTTTAATTATATAAATTGTTATATATTTGTTATATATTTGTTAATAAATTTAATTGTTATATATTTGTTATAATTTAGTTATATAAATTGTTAATATATAAATGGTTATTTGTATTTATATATATGTTAATAATGAAATATAGTTATATTTGTATATAAATAGTTATATTTAGGTTAATGGTTAGTATTATTTAAAATTAGTTAAAATTTAAATATTAATTTGTTAGTATGTTTTGAAATATGTTAGTATTATTGGTTATTATATTAATTAGAATTTGTTATTTAATGTAATATAATTTAATATTAATTAATATATTAATGCCTCAAGCTGCAGATGGCCGATGCATTCAGACAGTTCTTCGGAGGGCGTCGTTCCAGATCTAGGGGTTCTGGAAGTTCCGCCGGTTCTGCAGAGTCCGACAGGACCCTTAGCCAGCTTGAGAGGACCACCACCCAGCCGCGGAGGAGTGTGGATTCATCCCAGCCGCGGAGGCCTGTGGATTCATCCCAGCCGCGGAGGAGTGTGAGTTCTCGGCACCAGACCCTTCTCCAGGCGGGGCGGCCGTCGAGAAGTTCACGTCCCCCTGTCGGGCCAGATGCTCCGAGGTTCAGTAGGCAGTTATTTCAGGACGAGATAGCTGCAGACGTTCCTCAGGTCCGTATGCCTGAGGTTCATCGGGAGCCGATGACGAGTCCGACGACGTCTGCTGCTGACTCGACTGAGGGGCCTACTCTCCCAAATCAGCTCTACCTCCCGTACAACATGCGATACCCGAGGTCGACTTTCGTGGTGTGCCCATATGGCCTGATATGCCTCAGTACGTGAGTATTCCGGAGGCATACCATCAGCAGCCATTTGAGAACCCTGACCTCCTGATTTCGGCGAGGAGAAAAGGAAAGTCGACAGACGAGTCATCCAGTTCAGGTAACATTTGATTTTATTAATTAAATGTTTTATTAAAATTAACGCACTAATATTTAATTTTATTAACCAATCGTCTTTTATGTGATAGGGACAGCCGCTAGCAGTTCAACGAGGAATACGAGAGGTGTCATATGTTTTGACACGCTCAGGAGAACTGTCGCGTTCCGGGGGAGGATCCAGATCAACGAACCTCCTAATCAGGAGGTTCAAGGGAAAAAACGCCGCGACTACAAGGGTTGCGTGGGGACACTGATTAGGGACAGAGTCCCTATGTTGTGGACACGGTGGGCTGATGTGTCCGAAGAGATCAAGAGGGAGGTGAACAAAGTCGCGTCGGTGAGTAATTTAAAAAATTTAATTCATTTATCGTAATATTTAATAATTTTCGGTATTGTTATAATTATAAAACTAATAAAATATTATCTTTCAGACATACTTCGAGATTGCAGAACACAAGCGGGATTGGGCGGACTCGATGCAGAACTTGAGGTACGTTGGGAATTCCTTATCTTATAATTTGAAATATTTTATGATATTCATAATATTTCTAATGCACTTTTATTTTTTTCCGTAGGTTCAAAGAGTGGAAGAACGAACTCCGTTCCCACTTTAACCAATACGACAACCGTGGTCGTATGGGTACTCCCAGAGAATTCATGTTCAGTGAGTACGAGTGGCGTTGGTTGAAGACAGTAGACTTCAACAACCCACTTATGCTGGTAAATACTAAACTTAACTATAAATGTTTATTTTGTTAAAATTTTAATTATTAGTTTAATTATTTTATAATTATTACACTAATATTTTTTGATACATTTTTCTAATATTTTATTATTTGTTTGAAGGAACGGTCTCGGATAAACTCTGTGAACCGCCGCCGTAACACAACCCCCCATCATGGTGGTTCTAGGCCATTTGCACAATATCAGGAGGAGGCGCTTAGAGATCATCCTGATAGCAACCCGTACGTGGAGACGTTCAAGATCGCTTATCCACAAGCGACAGAACAGCTCGTAAGTCGTTGATTACGATTTTAAAATTTTAATTATTAATTTTACTTAATTATATATTTGTTAGAATATTAATTTTTTTTTTTCCCGTTCAATTAGGAGAGGGTGAACCGGGCCGAAGAAGAGGTGTTTCAGCAAGTAGTTCGGGAGACACAACCGAACATTTCAGAGGCAGATCGAGAAGAAGCCCTGCCCCAGGTCGACCGATCGAATGTCCAAACGGCAGCGAGGATGTTCGACGCAGCCTTCCCAGACCGGTCAAACCAATACTACTGCCGGGGTTTGGGAAGTTCTGGAATAAGGCTCCTGAAGACCACTAAGGGAGGTCAAAAGAAGGGAGGCGGGGAGAGCCAACAGATGAGGGGGGAAGTGCAGAGATTGGCCGCAAGATTGGCGGTCGAGGCCCAGAGATCACAGGAGCAACGCCGCAGAATACAGCAGTATCATTTGGATATGTCGAGTTGGTATGCTGAATGCGAGAGAATTCGGCGACACAACTACGCCGGCCAACAAAACTGGTGGTATGATATGTTCGCGGCACAACAACAAAGCCTTGAACCCCCGCCCCCGTTTCAGCCGTTAGTTGAACCTCTAATGCCTCAACCTCCCGATGATGACGAGCATGATGGAGAGCAGGATGCTGGGGATGACGTGGTGGACTTTAGTGCTTTAGGTGATGATTAGGGTTATATTTTATGTATATTGGAACAAATTAAATAATAAGTCATTTAGACGTGTTTCTTGTTGGTGTAAATGCATGGATTGTCTTTGTGATTTGCAGGTTGCTTGGAATGGTAATTTAGAAATTAATTTAATTTTTTTTTCCCCAAATGTAAGAATAGCCGACGATATTGGCATTATTTCATCGGCTATAAGCACTATAGCCGACGATTTTTACCAATTTTCGTCGGCTATACCCATTATAGCCGACGAAAATTACATTATTTCGTCGGCTATAACTAATAAATGCCTATTAAAATATTAATATTTTCTGACGAAATAACCGACGAAATAGATGAAATCGTCGGCTATATTTCAGAAGAAATAGCCGACGAATTTCATCGGCTATAGTTTACGATATCGTCGGCCATGCTCGAGAATAGCCGACGAATTTCGTCGGATATTTTGCCAAGGTTTGGTCGACAAAATTAATTTTCGTCGGTAATGTCGTCGGCCATACTCGAGAATAGCCGACGATTTCGTTATTTTCGTCGGCCATTGGTATTACCGACGCCGTTTTTCCGACGAATTATAGTCGACGAAAATTTCGTCGGCAGAAGGAATAGCCGACGAAAATTTGGCATAGTAGACGAAATTTTTTTCATCGGCTATTCTCTCCAATCTGGTAGTGCGCTAGAAAATGGCCGCAACACCCCACTAGTAGATCTGTTGGCTCGCACCTAACAGGTCTCTTCGCAGGCTAAAAACCCTGCACATTACCCCACGCTTATTCCAACAAGGGTTGGGGATGAATCAGCGGGTGTTGACCGGTGCAAGAACATGGCCGCAACACCCCACTGACAGATCTTTTGGCTCGTACCTAACAGATCTCCCCGCAAGCTCGCAAACCTGCACATCACTTCACGAATGTTCAAACAGGTTGGGAAGAATGAGCGAGTGTTGACCGGTGCACCAGCATGACCGCAACACCCCACCACGAACCAACGGGAATAATCGAACTCCCGGCCGAGTCCCTATTCGAACTGGGGGACTTATTGGAAGCTATATATATTCCGCATATCCGTATGCGTCCATCGTGTCAGTATTGCACGAATATCCGTATGCATTATATTTCAGTATTGCACGCATATCAGTAGACATTGTAAAAGGTATTCCAACGGTATTCCAAAGGCATTCCATCAGTAACAGGCATTCCAACGGTAACACCATTCCAACGGTAAAAGGCATTCTAACGGTATTCTAAAGGCATTCCATCGGTAGCAGGCATTCCAACGGTAACACCATTTCATCGGTAACAGGCATTCCAACGGTAACATGCATTCTAACGGTATCCCAAAGGTATTCCAACGGTAAAAGATAGTCCAAACGACAAAAGGCATTCCAATGGTAAAGGGCATTCCAACGGTTCCAAATGTATTCCAACGGTACTCCAAATGCATTCCAACGGTAGAGCCTATTCCAACTAACGGTTGCGCATTCCATCGATCGAGCCGGTACCAGCTTACCGCTCACTTTCCTACGGCATAACCGGTTGCACCAACCGAGTTATCCCAACGGACAGTCCAATACCAACTCATGGACAGGCCACCCCACCGGGAACTCATCCCCTAACACAGAACACATTTCCAGCGGGTACCAAGTTACCTCACATCATAACACTCCATTTCAGGCACCCGCTGACCTTGACAGCTGATGTTTTCACTTGGGGGACTATATGAGGAATTGTTATTCGAACTCCCAGCCAAGTCCAATCTCCAACACGAACTTGGGGGACTATTACTGGAAACACATCAGTAACACTGGAGCGGAGGGGTGGGACTCGACATTCGAACGCCCGGTAATGAGCCCATCTTACTTGAGGAGTTGGGGGACTAGTGGGGGTGGCGCCCGGCAAAGTCACTCGGTCGTCACCCACGCTTGGCGGTACATGATTTTAACTCCCCAAGTAAGATTGTCTCTTACTCGGGAACTTGGGGGACTTGTTGACACTAGATATAATGCACCACCAAACATGTTCAACGGCCTCGTGGATCGTCCAACCGGCGCCATAGGTCCTACTTCCGGCATCCATCGGGTAGACCGACACCTCGGCTACATCTCCATTGTGGAAGATCACCGGTATCGCATCCGGAAGCCATGCCTCCGGACTCCGCAAGTAGCTTCGTGACCAGGAATACTGTGCCTCCGTCCCACATTGGAAACATGGTATAGGAGGAAGCCTTCCTTAGTTATAAAAGGAAGGCTTCCCCCCTTAGAATAGACTGACTGGCAATTGGGCATTCCACCCTTGTAACACCACCAGGCTTATTGGCCGATCCTAGTGAATTCTAAGTGGACGTAGTCGTGCCCTCCGGCGGCACGGCGAACCACTATACATATTTGTGTTCTTAGTCTTTATTATTGTGCTTCTGTCAGGCCTACGGGTTTAAACAGAAACAACATATATATATATATATATATATTCTTTATCAAATTAGTTTTTTAACAAAAATTTAAAAAGAAACTGGTAAATCGAAATCGAATTTATTTTGGACGAATTATATATGTATATATTTGATTTTCTTAAACGAATTTATTTTTTCTTAGAACCAATTATATACATATATAATTCGTCCAAAATAAATTCGATTTCGATTTACCAGTTTCTTTTTAAATTTTTGTTAAAAAACTAATTTGATAAAGAATATATATATATATATATATATATATATATATTCAAATATACTAGCTTTCAGTTTACATAAAAAAAAAGTATACTTTCAAAAATATTCAATATTCAAATTATATTTTGAAGTTTAAATATAAGAATTATTGCGATAAAAAGCAAAAGAAAAAAAAATTATAAATATGATTTTTTTTTATTGGAAAATTATATAATGATGGAGAACCGTTGGATCGAAAGGGATATGATTGTCTATTTACTTAAGAATGATTTGGCACGGCTTTTCTAATTAGTGATGTGTACGGATGACATTGCATGCCACATAGGATTGAGGCCACAAATCTAAGGCCTCATTGAGGCCCCATATCATTTTCCTACTGTAATATTGTAATCCCCTTTCGACAGTGGGCTAAGCAAAGTTTCCAAGTTGTTTAAGTTTCTTACATGGTTTCTTTTTAAGCCGGACATTCAAGTGAGATATTTTTACAGTTTTGATAGGCTAATTTCAAGCTCCACTATATTCCAGCTTTTACGGTTCCTAAGAAAAAAGAAAATACTGATGTCCATACCAGTATGGACGATGTGAGTCTGAATTCTCTCTAATTTACATATATTGGGCAACGTAATCAACGATTTTAACAGTTTAAAAGTTAAATTAATCAAATAAAGATCATCTCTGTAAAAAATGAATGTAAACAAATATCATTTGCTTAACCGATTGTATCAAACAAATGGACGGTTGATCATGAGACTCTCAACTTTCACTAGAACTGTTCATTTGTTTGATGCAATCGAATGAGCATACGATTTTGGTTTATTCTGAATTTTTACAGAGATGATGTTTATTGATTAATTCAACTTTTGAACGGTTAAAATCGTTGATTACATTGCCCAAGATATGCAAATTAGAGAGAGTTCAGACGCACACCGTCCATACTGGTATGGACACAAGTATTTTCCAAAGAAAAATTATAGCAATGTTATTACTTATTGGTACGCAGCTTAGAAATGTTTCAAGATATCTTGGTTGTTTTAGTTACTTTTGATGGACTTTCAAAGATTGTTACTTGACTTGAAAGTAGTTCATCCAACTCATAAAAAAAGTAGTCTGCATAATTTTTCTTTGGCGCATGCACCAACTACTTAACTTGGCGCACAGTTAATTGTTTGTTTTTTTATTTTATATTACAGGGGTAAGAGCAACTCCAACAACTTCTCTATATTGAGTTTTCTCTATTTTAGAAAAAAATAAAACTATTTGACTCAAAATAGATAATACAACCTTAATTACCATGGCATGTGGTTAATTGTTTGGTTAATCTGCTGCGGAAGTCACTAAAAAATTGAAATGAATTTTTAATACTTTTTAGACTTTCAAGAAGTTGATGTTAATCATTGTTATTCAGACCATTCAAGTTAGTAACTGTGGAGAGGCATGTGAACCGTGATAATATTTAAGTAACACAGACAGTAAATTAAAAGTACCAGAAAATTGAAGAAGAAAAAATCCAGATGGGAAAATGTTGAAGGGTTTCACTTTTCTATCATTTAAACGTATTAGAGAAACATATACATGGATATCAATCATTTTGCAGTAAGTACGTAGTTTTCCCATGCTGACAAGTTACACGATCTAAAGTCTACAGTCTTTGTGAAGTCGATCGAAGGTGATGTACGTATTCCTTGGAAGCAATCATCCACTGACTAAAAGAAAACAATGGATTTAGTCATTATCAGTAACAAATTGGAAAAATCAAGTCCAGACCAGCTAGCTATACTATTAAACGAAACAGCAACTTCTCCCAGATGCAGTTGAATCAACAAGAAATTAATACAGACTCTCAAGTCTCCAGTCACAAGTCTCACACACGTGCCGAGAAGGATGACCAGATGATTAATGATCCAGACTCTCAAGTCTCCAGTCACAAATCTTTTGTCGACCTCGATCTGATTAGTCTATATTCAGAAATGTAGCATATATTTGCTCAGTTCAACGCTGAAATGAAAAACCTTGTTCATGAATGGGAACAAGGTAGACTTCATTTTACAGCAGGTTCGATGGATATATATTGAGCTGCCATTGTGATCGAAGTCTAATCCGGACTCCGGATTCGGTACCACTCAGTCGAGTCTCTGTACTATTGGGGTCTGTTAATAATTTGTCAAAATAGTCATGGAATTAGTATCTGTACGTTCTTGACAAACCAAATTAAATACATCGAACTTGAAGCAACTTGATATCATCCAATTAAGTAGAGTAGGTGCGACCTAGTTGGCTAGTTGCTTAATTGCAGCATGCATGCACTGGCTTGCTAGCTTTAGATGTTGAAAAATATGACCCGTCTTCAACTGGGGTTTTACTGATCATCGAGTTTAGAGTACTTTGACCCTTCCTTGATTCCCAGCTAGCTTCTTCAACTCACCGATCTTATTCTTGACGTACAATACACTTACTCTTTAGTGGTTTCAAACAAATACTAATTCCGTTTTAATTAGGGTTTCACTGAAGCACTTGCATGCCATTACTTTCAAGTTTTGTCCAATTTAAATCTTGACCATTTCGAACTGATATTTTACATCTCGTTTCTTAAGATATTATCATTCTAAAATCAAGTTAATACCCGAAGACATATTCAGACGTATCTTAAAGCATATGACATAGTTTCAAAACAACAATTTTATATACAAAGAGAAAAGAGGATTCAATCTATATGATCCGTGAAAGATAGTTATTCAATACATACATAAAATTATAATACGTTAACACGTCATAAATCAAAGAGTGAAACTATAATCATCGCAACTGACTTAGTAGTCGACTGTCAGGTAGCTAGAAAGCCCCCCAATTTAAATTTGATTCACGACGTTGTCAAAATGGCCAGACACTATGTTGCTATACATAGTTTGAGTATTTCACATGCATCGAACTAGGGATTAAATCCTAATCCTAGAAAACATTTGGGTTACTTTAAATGAATAAATAAATAATAATAATAATTAAAAAAAAAAAAAAAAGGACCGCAACCTTAAGAGCTCACCCATCTCTTTTCTCACCGAGTATATTGCGTGCAGGCATTACGTACAATACACTCAATCCGAAAATCAACACTGAATCAAAGGGAAATATTACAATATTAATACTGTAATATTAATTAAAATAAATGAGTACGTCAGTGTGATAGACTCTCCATTTTCATATTTAAGGATGAGACTAAATCGTCTACTTCCAAGAAACTAATATCATTTAATTCATTATTTCTTAAAAAAAATATACAGCAAAAAAAAATTGCATATTGATCCTGCCCGTGGATAAATTGACAGATGTTTGTACAAGTACCACATTATACCAAATGCATTGAGTTATATTATTTATTTATATAAGAAAGAAAGGCTGTATACCCACCCATGTGCTCAAAACTTGATTAATTAACTAAGCAAAAGCAAACACGCATTATTCCACTTGGGGAAAAATTAAAGTAAGTGGCTAGTCATGGAGATCAAGTCCTTCAAGATTGTTAAGTTTAGACTAACAGGGTGGTTAAAGTAGGACTTTATGATTTGTAATTTGATTAATTGGACGGTGGCGTCACAAAAATGACGTCATTACACATAGTGCCCAAACTGTCCATATATATATATATAATAATCCTAGACAAGTACAAGTACTACACCAAGACTCAACCATAGACCATGACCAAAAAAATTAACTAAAACTAACTATGTGGTCAGTCCATAGAATTGAAGCAAATGAAGCACATATTAAAACTATGCCCGCGCATGTAATGTTGTCATTCATCGACAAATTCATCGACATAGAATTCAAAGATAGCCAAATGTGGTCTTACTTCAAAAGCACGTGTTTGAGAGTTGGGTTTGATCTGCGGGATGGGGATGATAAGAAAGAAAGAAAGAAAGAAAGAAAGAAAGAAACTAGAGAAAGAGACGAAGAAGAAGAATATATGGAGGATTATTTTTGACCTTGACATTGACTTTGGTAGAATGTCACCCACTTGTTCGTGTCGGCCATTGCTCGATCTTAAGGCAATCAGCCTAATTCACTAAACTTATATAGTGTACGATTACATGAGAACAGAAGGGCGGCTTAAAAGCTAAAGATGAGAAAAAATAATAGTATTTATTTTTAAGAGACTGTGAACGAGTGTATTTAGAGTATTTTCAAAAGATTCTTTATTATAATTTATTAGTTATTTTAGAGAGAATATTTAGTTTTTTTTTATAAAAAAAAATAGCAGTTATATCAGACTCTCTATTATAATTATATATTAATTTAATTTTAGCTATTCCGCTAGCTAAATTTGGAGAGCATAATAGCTAAAAGTTAAAACATTTAAATTTAATACATTCCTTATATGTAATTATATATAATTTATATTTACATTTAAACCACTTTTTATTCAATTAATAAATATTTTAAATTCAAATCAAGTTAAAATAGAGAGAACTATTATAGATGTATTTCTAAATTAACTAGTCAAAATGACTTTTTTAGCTATTTTAACTAAAATATAGTTAGTATTGATGAAGATGCTCATAATCAGAGACAAAATTTTAGTAAGTACATTAGTACAATGGAAGAAGTGTGAGAGAGAAATATAGGTTGTGAACTTGTGATATAATTTTTTTTTTGAGTTTTTTACCAATAATTACACTTTTGAGCTCATAATTACCAATAACAAGTCTGTTTTTTTTTTAAATTACCACTAGCAGGTTTCCATTTATTTAACTAACATAATCCGTTAAATGATAATTACGAAATTGTCTTTTTACTTTTTTTACGACATTGTTGAGGGTCAGTATCATTATACGATTTTAAAGGTCAATAGTATTACGTGATTTTTTCGGGTCAATAGCATTATGTGATTTTTTATAGTCAGTAGCATTACACTGAATGTAGATATATAATTACATACTAGCGCTCAGTAGTATACTGACCCTCAGTAGTACACTGATGTAAGTATAAAACTAGCTTGTTGTAAGGTAAATAAATAAAGTCTTTCATAAACACTATTGTAAGTTAAAACAATGCTTCTGAGGTACATATATCTTATATGCCAATATGTGAGTAGTTTTAAAGCTACTGAGGCTCACTATCGTTGGTAAAATACTACTGATCCTAAAAAATGTGTAATTATACTGACCATCAGAAATTCACAATGCTACTGACATTTAGTAGTGTCGTAAAAAAAGATAATTTAGTAATTTATGGATTAACGGATTCTGTTAGTAATGGATGAAAATCTGCTAGTGGTAATTTTAAAAAACAATCTTATTATTGGTAATTATAGGATGAAAATTGTATCTATTGGTAATTTTTTATTTTTTATTTTTTCTAATTAATAATCTATACTATTATTAAAAAAACAGGCTTTGTCAACCATAACTGATTTTTTTAACTTTTTCACCCTCGAAATATTAAAAAATATTCAATAACTTTTTATGTCTCAGAACACAATCGTCAAATTACAAGAAGAAAAAATAATAATAAAAAAAAAAATTCACTCTGCAACAACTTCCTCTTCACAACTTTCTCTCTACTTTTTTTCCTCCACACCCTACTTTTCTCACGTTCAATCTCACATTCAAAATTTTTTTAATAAAGATAATGTAGATACTAGATATATACAATTGAGAAATCTACTTACATGACTGCACAAGAAATTCTTCAGAAAATTAAAAATATAATTAATAGAGATATTTTTGTAAGAAACTGGTTCATCATATAAGAAACTACGTGTGTGTGGGCATATGCTAGAATTTAATTATCATAACTCCCCATGTGATTTTTATATTTATCAAATGTAATATTTTTATATTGGCTAAGAATACAGTAGCATTCATGCACTATCTTTTTATATTCAATTAAAATTGAAAGAGTTTGTAGGAGAAGTGGTTTCCAATGTTATTTTTCTACTCTTTCATCCTATATTCAAATAAATGTATTTATATAAGCAATTTAATAAATCAAGGGCATTACTGACATTAGGAGATTGACAGTTTCATAAGGGGAATTTCCTTAATTATATATATATATATATACAGTTCATATCTAGAGTGAAGGTTCGCTTTGAAATTAACGTGTGAAGTTTATTTTTTGACTCACTTTTCGATCACAATTTCACATCTCCACAGTTTAGATGTTAGAACCTAATGTATAGATCATCTTTGCAAAATTTCATCCAATTTGATGATCTTGAAGGTATTTAAATTGTATTAAATCAATGAACAAACCGAATATGTCTAACGTGAATTGTTCGTATAAATTATCATAAAGAAGATTCAAACGATCATAAAAAATTAGATAAAATTTTGCATAGATCTATACACTATGTTATAATATCTAAAATGTGGAGATGTGAAATGTGACCGAAAAGTGAGTCAAAAAACGAATTTCACACGTTAATTTCGAAACGAACTTTCGCTCTGAATATGAACTATATATATTTTTTTTTTTTGGGAATGCTAAGAATACATATTGTTTTAATAATGGACTCGGTTTAGATGCAATGCATGATATCAGCATCAATTGGGAGATGGATGGAGTTGTCCTTTCACAATCTTGACATCGTCAATTTCCTGAACAAAACTACAAAACATGTCAATTCTGGATATTATCTTTTTCTTTCTGTTCATTGTTGTATGATTGAATAAAACAAGTCGTGCATGTCTTGTCTTCACTCACAAATGATGTCTGGCCCTTATAAAATTCAATTTTAACACTTAACAATATACATATATGGATCTATAATTCTTGAAAAGAAAAGAGTATTCAATTCCCAAGCATTTAAATTACCAAAAACCTGGAGATAATGTGCTCAACTATTATTATATTGGAGCCGAAATAGGAACAGTGTTAATTTGTCCAACGCTGGAAATGAAAACGATTTAAATAGATAACTGCAGGCTAGGTCATCTTGCCAGAGGCTAGGTGACTACATGAGGGAAATAAGATCACAGCGTAGGTCACACGTTCTTCAATTGTAGAAGAAATGAATCACGTTTGAACATTTGAGTTTGACACTAGACCTGCTCGTACATGTGCTAGCTAGTTTTATTCCTAAATTTTTTTAATTTGTGCGAAATTAATCAACAACTCCGAACAAAATTAATCAACAGCTTTATAAGAGCATCCGCACCCATGAAATGGTCTTGCTCAAGCACCTGGTGGGCCCAGGAGCAAATTTTGCTCAAGCAAATGGAAATCAAATTTTGCTCCACCCAAATCGATTTTTTCACACACCCATTAACAATTTGCTTGAGCAACTCAGTTTTGTCTTGTTGTGAAATGATTAAATTTTTTTTACCGGATAGATTAACCACCAATAATAATGTGTCACGTATCATTATCGACTCGATATTATCCAAGATTTTCGATAAGATTTTCGATTAATAGATAATTGACACGTTAGTATATGCCTTGAACTAGTCATCTGGTGGCGCTGACAGAGGCGGGGATCTCGCTGCCCGGTCAGCGAGTCGGGGTCCAGGGGCGACGCGCCCTGGTTTTGGGGGTTCGGGGGCGCAACGTGACCCCCGATGGGGGTTCAGGGGCAACGCCCCCGAGGCCCACGATATTTGTTATGTTGGGGTAGGTTTTCCTTTTGGGTTATTATGTGCTTTTGAATCCGTTTGAGTTTAATTATTAAGCTTGTGTTCAATTTAAGTATGTGTGTTAATTTTAATATGTATTTCTATTTCATCTTAATAAATAAATTTTTTATTTCTCGAACAAATTAGTGTGAGTTGATTAAAAATTGAAGTAGTATTTATAAGCAAATTTTTGGGAGAGTTTTGAAATTTTTGGGATTTTTTTACTATTTTTTTTGGTTTATTTCCGTTATGATCAAATTGTAGCCGTTGCCTTTGAATTCTGACCGTTGGATCAAAATTTCAGATTGAAATGGAAGGCCCAGATTGATTTGCCCGTTTTTTATTTTTTGACCGGTCAGACTGCCACGTGGCAGCCTGACATTGGCTCGTTTAAAAAAAGGTACTGTTCATCGTCTTCCTAAATTTTCCCGCCGTTTTCCACCGAAACTTCCCGGCCTCCGTTCGCCGCCGTCCGGCCACTCCAGCCGACGTGCCACCCACCAAAATGATGGGCTCAAAGTGCTCTTTCATTTGGGACCGGTCTCAGGCACATTTTCGGGATGTGGGAGGTGCGGCAAATCTCGGGAGCCACGGCCACCGTCGAGTGCGGCGCTCGGCTTCACCTCCGGTTCGTGCTAGTGCTCGAACGTGCCGGCCACGAGCTTTTGTGCCTCTCCAACGTCCGAAAAGCCAAAGAAAACGGAGCCCGGCCCCACCAGCTGCTCGAGCAAGCATCGGAGCAAACTTTGCTCGAGCCTTCGCTCGAGCAGTTTGACTCGTTGACTGCTCGGCATCTTGCTCGCCGTTTTCGACCCCGGTGCGTGCTGTTTGAGCACCTTGCTCGAGCACCTTGGCCGGCCCCACCAGCTGCTCGTGCTCTTGCTCGGCATCTTGCTCGCCGGTGCAGATGCTCTAAATGGTGAGCTTAAATTATATGAAATTTACATTATTTTACATATTATATGTAAGCTGACGTATCATACACGTTTTTATATTATTAGAGCATCCGCACCCATGAAATGGTCTTGCTCAAGCACCTGGTGGGCCCAGGAGCAAATTTTGCTCAAGCAAATGGAAATCAAATTTTGCTCCACCCAAATCGATTTTTTCACACACCCATTAACCATTTGCTTGAGCAACTCAGTTTTGTCTTGTTGTGAAATAGTTAAATTTTTTTTACCGGATAGATTAACCACCAATTTTTCTTGAAATTGAAATTACATTGAAAATTGAAATTACATGAAATTGAAATTACATTGAAATTGAAATTACATGAAATTGAAATTACATGAAATTTAAATTTAGTACAATACTATAACTATCATGGAAATAACACACGACCCGGGTGATAACAATCCGAATATGTTTCATCGGTAGGTTGATCTTCACTAGCTCCGGATCCTCCTTCATTAAGGATTTCTAGTTTCCTCTTGGTAAAATACTTTTTTGAGATTGGGGTCATAGCCTCCAAATTCATTGTCATGATCCTTGTGTCATTTTCTTGTTTCTTCAATTGTAACTCTTCTTCCGCCCTTGCTTCCTTCCGCTTTTGAATGTCTATGTACTCCGCGTAATAGTTAAGCTCGGCCTCATTTTGCGCTAGCCTCTTGGTATGCCATGATGCTTGGTCACTTGCAATAGTATGCAAAACCTCAACTCGTTGCTCAATAGGAGTCTTACCATGTTTCTTTAGGCGCCTTGCTTCCTTTGCCGCCTTGGTTCCCATTGGTCTAGGCGGACTCGAGACAGCGGCCGTGTTGCTTTGAGGTGTCTCATTCAATTGGTCATCATCCAAATTGATGGCTGGAGCTGATTCGGTTGCGGAAGGAGTAGCATCGTAAGTACTTGCATATGAAGATGGAGTAGTGGGTAGGACGGGAGCGAAAGATGGATGATCCTTAACCACTTCCCAACATTCAAAATGTGTAAACTTTTTCTTCTTGGCACTATAGTAACATGATTGAGCTTGTCGTTCCTAATAAAAACGTATATTAGGTTCATATTTAATGACATAATTCCAACAAATTAGATACAATTTGAATTTAACCAAATTAGATATATTAAAAAAAAATAATGTAAACAATGCTACATATTTAAACAAATTAGATACAATTTAAATTTAACTAAATTAGATATAGTAAAAAGAAATAATGTAAACAATGCTACATATTTAAACCAATTAAATACATAAATCACATAATTTAATTAGATATATAATTGAATAAAAATTATAATATATCATAAAAGAATATAAACTTACTACGTCCATTAACGAAGTGCCGCTAGCTATACGTTGATGTGCCGCCGCCAAACATTCTCCCCATTTTTGCAAGAGTAGTTTGAACTTGTTGTAGTGCGAAGCGACGGCGACTCGGGTCCTCGGCTCCTTTGGAAGTTTCTCACCGGGTGCTAGCTTCCAATTTTCCATATAATCGGCAAAAATTGTCTCCCACAATTTGTCCCTCTTTTGTTTGTTACCGTCATATTCATCAACGCTATGACGGACAAAAGAGATGCACATTTGTAAATCTTCGGAAGGAAGCCAATGGGAACCCATTGTTTTGAGAAAAAATGCTAAACGAAATGAGAGAGGAGATGGAGGAAGATGTGAAATTTGTTGTGCACAAATTGGTGTGAGTTGATTAAAAATTGAGGTAGTATTTATAGGAAAATTTTTGGGAGAGTTTTGAAATTTTTGGGATTTTTTTACTATTTTTTGGGAATATTTCCGTTATGATCAAATTGTAGCCGTTGCCTTTGAATTCTGACCGTTGGATCAAAATTTCAGATTGAAATGGACGGCCCAGATTGATTTGCCCGTTTTTTAATTTTTGACCGGTCAGACTGCCACGTGGCAGCCTGCCATTGGCCCGTTTAAAAAAAGAAACTGTTCATCGTCTTCCCCATTTTTCCCGCCGTTTTCCACCCGAAACTTCCCGGCCTCCGTTCGCCGCCGTCCGGCCACTCCAGCCGACGTGCCACCCACCAAAATGATGGGCTCGAAGTGCTCTTTCATTTGGGACCGGTCTCAGGCGCATTTTCGGGATGTGGGAGGTGCGGCAAATCTCGGGAGGCACGGCCACCGTCGAGTGCGGCGCTCGGCTTCACCTCCGGTTCGTGCTAGTGCTCGAACGTGCCGGCCACGAGCTTTTGTGCCTCTCCAACGTCCGAAAAGCCAAAGAAAACGGAGCCCGGCCCCACCAGCTGCTCGAGCAAGCATCGGAGCAAACTTTGCTCGAGCCTTCGCTCGAGCAGTTTGACTCGTTGACTGCTCGGCATCTTGCTCGCCGTTTTCGACCCCGGTGCGTGCTGTTTGAGCACCTTGCTCGAGCACCTTGGCCGGCCCCACCAGCTGCTCGTGCTCTTGCTCGGCATCTTGCTCGCCGGTGCAGATGCTCTTATTCTTTCACAATTCAGTTATGCATCTCACTTGATGTACGAAATTTGTAAGTTTGTTGGTTTAAACATCTTATTCAGTATGTATAATTAAGCCACCAAGTGAATAATTTGAGACTGGAAGATTTGAACACACGCTATACCTTCTTCGACAATAGCTATCACGGCTAAACCAATTGGGGATCTCCTCAAAGACATAGACATATCTTAAATCTCCTCAAGATCAAAGGAATACATATGTTACTGCCTAATATTTTCAAAAATAAAGACATATCCTATATTATGGCTTCCGTTTTGATTGTCTGTCTAGAAATCATGTACTTGTGATACACATTTTAGGTTTGACGTGACTGGACCACACAAAAAAATAAATTGCAAATCTCCATCCCATTGTTACTTTTTTTTTTTTTTTTGGAGAAATCATCCCATAGTTATTTGGAGTAAGTAATAAATTTGAATCTAACTATGTTTGCTTTAACATTAGGTTTCTTGAAGTAGAATTGAGGTGAATAGGGTTGGAAGTAGAATTTAAATTGAAGACCTAATATTTGGGTTTTGCCAATATAAAATTAAAAAAAATAAAAACAAAAAAAGAGTGTAAAAATACTATTATTAGTATTTCGTGAGTCGAACTCACAACCTCCTACTTATACTACTATTTTATGTCATACACCCATAGACTATACCACTTATAACACATCTGCACTAGAAATTAAAACATACATATTAATTAGCTAGAAAACCAAATAAGCAGTTTTCATAGACAAACAAAATATATAGTGTACATGACCAAGTTGTCAACATGATAAAATTTAATTGATAAAGACCTCGTTAAAGTCTTGTTTAAATTAAATTTAGCAAGACAAAATTGCGATCATATATATCAACACTAAACATATACATTCACAGAAAGATACAACAAAGGATTCCTTAATAAGTAGTTTCATAATTCGAATTATCTTGAGTATATATATTCAATTATCCATAAGTCGTGTACACAAGTCAATAAGGATCTAAACTAGTTCCAACTTGTAAGGTCCATGTGTTTTGTCTGATGAAGTAAACAAATAATTCTACTTATAGTTTACTATCTGGAAAAGGACATGCATGATTTTATCAGCACGATCGTCATTAACTATAATTCTTATTCTACTTTGGTAATGCCAACGTTAATGAATATTTAGGGATCAAAGAACAGTCTCCCTTTTGTTGCAGAGCAATATTGATCGAGGAAGTCAAAATATCGATCCTTTGGTGTTTCAACCTTCGGCTACGGCACCGGGCCACCCACATGCACTGAGCTGGGGGGAGAACGGTATCAGGTCGGCATCTTCTTATGTTTACATGCATGTAAAGTTGCTAGGCATATGTGAACTCCGGTTGAGCCAGCAGCCAACTTTGACATCCGATACTGTCTCCTTCTTATTTTCTCTTTTGTTTTTGTTTTGATTCTTTGATACTCTTTTGTTTTACATGAATTTTTATCATGCTTCGAAGTATGTGGTGTTTTCATTAGATTTATGACGAATAAGTCACTATACTAGCTATAGTGTATGGGTATTCCTTTATCAAATAACGAGGCCTTCGAGGGAGAGCAAATAAGAAACCACCCTCTGGTCCGATCACCAACCCTAATCACCCCGGCAGAATATCATGCATCACCCGTCTGTCCCCATGAATGCCGAAAATAAATAACCAATCCTTTGATTATTATTATTGTATTATATTTCAAATAGAAATAAAGAACTACGACAAGATCGCCTATACAATTCGTTTAAAAAAAATACGAAATAAGAGAGCTTCTATTCATACCTCTAAAAACAACACTTGGACCTTTGTGCTTTATAGACGTCCAATTTACTTTTTCAAAGAAATAAAATGATATTTAGACCTCTATTATTTTCCAAAAATACCTATAGCCCCAAAAAATTAATAAAAGTTTTCTTTATAGAAGATTCTAAAGGAAATCTATAATTAGTTCTTTTTCAATTTTTGAACATCTAATAATCTTATTTTCTCATCCATTATTAATTTTGTTGAGACTG
This sequence comes from Potentilla sterilis, assembly GCA_963682095.1. Taxonomy (NCBI): domain Eukaryota; kingdom Viridiplantae; phylum Streptophyta; class Magnoliopsida; order Rosales; family Rosaceae; genus Potentilla; species Potentilla sterilis. The sequence continues at coordinate 25,796,026 of OY821754.1, forward strand.
TGAAGCTTGTTTATTCATAATCATTGTACAACTATTTACACGTTCTTTATACTAATCGTTGATTATAACAAATGCATTCAAACAAGCGAAACCAAAAAATGATCTAACCGAAAAAAAAAAAAACTAAAACTGATATAAATTGCATCATCTTTCAAAATTTACATAAAATTTTACTTCACCATCGATTGTGAATGATTATGGATTTATCGTTCTTGGACAACAGTAAGGTGAGATATTAATTAATTAATTTATTTTTATATGGTGAGATTTTTTTTTTGTAATGTGGATTTTTTTTTTGGTAAGGTGTGATTTTTTTGGTAAGGTGAGATTTTTTTAGTTAGATGGATATTCTTTTTTGGTAAGGTGAGAGTTATTTGGTAAGATGATTTTTTAGTAAATTTACATGCGTTGATAAAGTCAATACCAATTTGAAAATATAGAGAGGTCCAAATATTGTTTTTGGAGGTATGAATAGAAACTCCCTTGAAATAAAAGAAAAAAAACAAATACCATTTACAATCAATTAAAATATAACCCACCTCAGAAAGATCCTCATTCTCCTTATTAAGAGAAACAACAAACAAGCATGACATAGTCACATTCAATATCCAAGTCAAGCCAACCTTGGTGGATACGAGGGATACCAAAGATAGTACTTGCTATTCTTGTGGCTGGAGGCCTAGCAAATAGTTTAGTTTTCCCATACACTTACCCGTTGGGAGAGTCTACTTTACATCTGAGTAGAGACCGTGTGTTTTCTAAAACTGTCATTCAGGTGAATGCTTGTTTGTACCTAAACCCGTAGACCTGGTAGAGACAGATGAAACTAGGTGATCTTCTCCTGTAAACCTGCTTACTAAGGGGAATACCGGGCGGGCCGGTCTTCTCCTCTCCGATGCCTAAGTTAGTATAATTGGGATGAATAGATAACTTAAGCACGTATGATAAGCAGTTGGAAAGATCAGTTACCTATTAAAGAGGGTAGTTGAGGCCCTTATATAGGTGGCCGGGCGTGAGGTCTGGCCTCACTCTTCGATGTGGGATCGGTTTCCTTCTGTTTGTACATAAAAGGGCAGCTCTGGTGACCTCTTTGGCAGGCTGGCGCCCCCTGTCCCCGGGCCCTTGGTCGCAAGGTAGACTGCTGGACCTCGGGTCCGGGTGCTGGTGATCCTGCTCCGGACCTCAGGCTAGCCCCGGGTGCATTGGCTGCGGGTCTGTGGGGCTGCTGTAGCCCCTCTGTGGCTACTGTCAACAATGCTATACTCAAAGATGTTTGTTATCGTTGGAGTGACATTCATGCAACTTCTTTGGAATGGCTTGCACACTGTGCTAGGGAGCTGAGCTTGTTACATTTTGGGGAACTTATGTTTATTCTTTGGTCGGTTTGGAAGGAAAGAAATGAGAGAGTCTGGAATTGTTGGCTATGGATGTTAGGGCTCAACTAGAGGCACGCCTCAATGAGTATAGGTTTCATAACTCTATTGCTCCCAAACAAGTACTGGGGAGAAATTCAGTGAAGTGGAAAGCTCCATCCCTTGGTCTTTGTAAAATTAATGTAGATGGATCTTACCATCAGATGAGTCGTCAGGGGGGCTGGGGCTTCATAATTCGTGATCATTCTGGTAGGATGATGGCTGGAGGTGTGGGACCTTTAAAGGGTTTGGTCTCGGTGGAACATGCTGAGATCTTGGCATGTTGTAGAGTTGTTGCTTTTGCTGCGAATAATGACTTTTTCCCTGCAATATTGGAGACTGATGCTTTAGAAGTTAAACGTCAGTTAGAAGTATCAGATGTTTCGAATACATCGTGATTGGGACGGATATATGATGATCTAAAGCTACAACTTCAGTATCAGGGTACTTGGATGTTGTCTTATATTCGACGTCATGGTAACAAGGCTGCGCATTCTCTGGCAGCATATGCATGCTACTTAGATAGAGATGAGTTTTATTTTGCTACACTTTTTTTTCTTGAGGCTGTTATAACAACAGAATATTGTTCTACTTAATGTTTTATTCTTATCAATAAAGTTCTGTCATCTGATTAAAAAAAAATAAAAAAAATATACTAGCTCTTGTAATAATTGTTATTAATATAATTAAAGTCACATTAGACTATAGTATTATCATTTTCTAACGAAAAATGAAAGATATGGTTTCTATTTTATCATTGGGTTTGAAGCGCGTTGACAGCTTAGGACTTTGTAATTGAAACCATGAAAAACAGACTCGTTACGTCGATGAAAAGAAAAGACTCAACAATACTCCAAGAAATGGAACGTGCAAATTGCTCCTTAGTTGAAAACGTGAGAGAAAAGCAAAGACATGCACCTTTACCCCACTACTCCAACTACAAACTTTCCGACTGAGAAGGCTGGCTCCTCCTCCTCCTCCGGCGACAGAGACAGCATCGGGTCAATTTAGAACTTCTTCTTCTTCTTCTTCTTCTTCTTCCTTTTCTCTCCATCGATCCCATTATTTCCTGAATCACAACACATCCCTGTTCAAAATTTCAGATATTTTTTATAATTGGTTTTACATAGCGTGCGTGCGCCGTGCTTGACTTTTGATTTTTGCGCAAGGAATTCAACGTCCATGACCGACATGTCACAACACCAAACCAGTCCTTATTATATATATTCTTCCCTTTATAAACTCTATCAGAGACCATGCCACTCCCTTATATATAAGTAATAATCTTTGAACTCAAAGCTCATTGCCAGCTCTACACACACTGACGCTACTCGTTTATCTTCTTCTTCTCTCCTCCTCTCTTTCGACCCTGTTTCCTTTTCCAACTTGGGATACCTGGTCTCTTCTCCTCTCTTCTTTTTCTTTATAAACCTATCTAGGTTCGTTTCGGGTTCATTCAACCAATTTCACACACCTGTTGTCTAGCTTCATCATTCTGCTATAGGAAAGGAAGTGCCTTCAATCGTCCCATTGACCCCTGCCGTTTGTTTTTCTTGGTCAAGTTGAGATCTTTGCTTTGTGTTTCAAAGGATATTGATATGGACTACTCATCAGCTACTGCGTATGATACTTCTCTGGATCTTAACACCAGGCCTCTCCGGCTTTTCGATGATTCCCCTCCGGTATGTTTAAATGAAAGCTATATATACTAGTACTTAGCTAGTTGTGACTCGTATATCGATCACTCTGGTAGATTTCTGAAGTGGGTTTGGTTTGTTTGGTCATTTTCAGATCAAGAAAGAGGTGCATAGCAAAGTTTTGATCGACTTTGGAAGGGAGCTTTCAGCAAAAGATGAGGTGAGTGTCTGATTGTTTGTTAAAGATCCATTCTTCAATCCCCCTGGCCTTACCTTCTCTATCTTGTATTTGTGGCTGTCAACCAAAGCTAGCTCACTTTTGATTTTCAACATTTGATAAAATGAAAATTGGGTTGTCTTTCATTGGTTAGAGAAGAATTCCATCCTTTATATGTTAAAAATGGGTGCTTCAAAGTTCTAAGTACTTGATACTTGATAGTTCTCCATCAAAAGATACAGTTTGATAAGCAACAATAATTGTGGTACTCATAAAACTTTCATCTAGAGTTCTAGACTACATAATGAAGAAAGGAATTCACTTGTACATGAAATATAGATGCAGTAAACTTAGTACTGAAGCTTTTATGTCCTTTGATGTACAGAGTGGTGCTTTGGTAGAGGAATTGCATAGGGTGAGTTCCGAAAACAAGAAGCTAACCGAAATGTTGACGGTGATGGGTGAGAGCTACAATGCTTTGAGAAGCCAACTGTTGGAGTACATGAGCAAGAACCCAGAGAAGGAGCTCAGCCCAACTTCCAAGAAAAGAAAGTCTGAAAGCAGTAACAACAACAATACCAATAGTGGTAACAACATCCTCAATGGCATCAACAATGGAAACTCTGAGAGCAGCTCCAGTGATGGAGAATCATGCAAGAAGCCAAGGGAAGAGACTATCAAGGCCAAAATTTATAGGTCATATGTCAGGACCGAACCATCCGATACAACAAGCTTGGTAAGTTCATCTCTCATTGTAATGTTCCCTCGTTACATATCTTTCATGTTACATTGCCATACTATGGAGATTAAACATGTATTGACAGTCTAGTTGAAGTGTATACTGAGCAACTCTTTGTGTAATATGTATAGGTTGTGAAGGATGGATATCAATGGAGAAAATATGGCCAAAAGGTTACAAGGGACAATCCTTGTCCTAGAGCTTACTTCAAGTGTTCGTTTGCTCCAACCTGTCCTGTCAAAAAGAAGGTGAGCTTAGTTCGAATCAAGACCTGAATCCTCTTTTCTTTACTTCAGATATCAACTTGAGTAACTCCAGAAACTTTGTTATTTATCTTTCAGTCTTACTAAAGATGTTCTTTGCTCTTATTTTCTTATCAGGTTCAGAGAAGTGTTGAGGACCAATCAATTCTGGTGGCAACTTATGAAGGTGAACACAACCATCCCCACCCATCTCAACTCGAAGCATCATCTGGCTCAAACCGCTGCATGACCTTAGGGTCAGTCCCCTGCTCAACCTCTCTTGGCTCCTCCGGACCAACCATCACTCTTGACTTGACAAAATCCAAGTCCAATACTACTGATACCAAGAGTGTTAGCCCCAAAACAAAAACTGAAACACCAGAAGTTCGAAAATTTTTGGTGGAACAAATGGCCTCTTCCTTGACTAAAGACCCCAACTTCACCAAAGCACTTGCAGCTGCCATTTCAGGAAGGATTCTCCAGCAAAATACTTACTGATAGAAGAATTGGTGTAGAGGTCAATTAAGAAAATTGATTTTTATTCACTTGTTAGACTATTTTGAAGACTAGGTGTATTTGTAAATACAACATTGAAAAAGAGGAACTCAAACTTTCGAATTCACTTCACTCAGCTCATGCGGCTACATTTTCTCCCAAACTTGAATTGTAATTTGGATCATCAATACAACAGTGCTTGGTTATAAATCGAGCTACAGGTGTTGATCTAGTTGAGAGGTAAATATTGATGAAATTGTTTGTACTCATTAAACCTGTAATTAAGCAAGTAAGCTTTCTCCTTAAGAATTCAGACCACATTTGTTAAGCATGCATCTTGTAAAACAATTCTCAATTGGTGTCAATATTGCTATTTAAGATATAAATGATGTTACACACTAAGTGTCGTATTATGTAGTCAATTCCCCTAGTCTAAACATGTGACCCATTTAGTTATAAAATTTAGCGCGACTATGATGTCCACGTACGTGACTTGTAGCCTAACTTTCCACATGCTGCTGCTCGTCTTAATTTATGTCCTACCCAATTTGGCGTTAATATTTGTGGTGGCTGTTCATCGAGTTGTAATATAGGAATTGAGTTTTTGAACTTTTAGATGGTTTATAATGTGTGACTAAGACCATTGGATCTCAAGCCCCAACTACTATGAGAATCTTTTGGTGATTGAATTCAAGGAAGTGGGTGGTGCTGATGATCTTGGTCAATGATAGACCAAGGAGGCTTTCAAAGATATTGTCTTGCTGTATGCTGTTAGTATGAGTCAGAAGTAAGAAAGAAAATAATGAGCACTCAAGCCAAACTAGGTTTCCCAAACCATTTGTTACTTTCATTCTTTAACACAGCTAGGAAAACTCTCATACATCGGATCCAGTTCAGTACAAGATTCAGATGTGAAATTATTTGATTCATAGTACACTTAGGCAACAAAACTCTTGATCGGTTGCGAGTTTAGAACTTTCAAACTTTTATTCGGTTAACTACTAAAATAGACCTAACCGAAATAGAATCAAATAATGAAGCGAACAATATCATTCCGGCCTGAATTATTCATTTTCATGATCAATTTTTAAACAATTTTCAATTCGGCTGAAACTTTGAAGAAGAAAAATAGTGATTTTAATCGAGCAGCCCCCTTCCAATGAGGGATCCCTCGTCTTGGTCATTTTGAGGGATCGATCATTTAACCTACTTTTCGATCACATATTACCATCTCCACCGTTCAACTTTCATGTTTATATGAGTAGTTCATATATGAAAATTTTCATTCCATTTGATAATCGTTAGAGCATTCAAAATTGTAATTTACAAATAAAAACATGAACGGTTCAGGTTCGACATATTTCATATGTCCATTGATTTCATCTAATTAGATGCCTTAACGATCACTATTTTTGGCTAAGAATTTACAGGAATGATCTACACATATATACCTAGTAATTGAACGGTGAAGATATAAAAATGTAATTAAAAAATTAGTATAATAATTGATCTCTTAAAATGAACAAAATAAGGGATCGCTTAGTGGAATGTACCTCTTTAATCGAGTAGCCCAAAACTTAAAGCCTTGAACATAAGATGGGTGAGCCAAAGCTTCAACAAATCAGTCTTTGATGGATGAAATATGAGTATATAACAGTCCAAAAAGCCTTGTTATATATCCAACTATACGACCCCACTTATCCGATCACCTTCCACACAATCAAATGCAAACGTTAATTAACATACATGTCTTGTAACCCCATTAACAAGAAAAAGAAACCAGCGCTAAATTTACAGAAAGAATTAAGCTGTGCCATAATTCATGGCTACAACTTCTCTGCTTCCCAAATCCCTCTCACCATTTCTCACAAACACACCATCATTCCCCTCAACTCACTTCACCAAGCTCTCATTCTTGAACCCACTAGACCTGCCCCATTGCTCCAAAAGACCAAACCTACACACTACACATGCCAAGAAGAAAAACCCCTGGCTTGATCCCTTTGATGATGGAGAAGACCCCGACATGGAATACGGCTCTCTTTTCGCAGATGGGAAGCAAGACGAGGACGAGAGACTTCCCGAAAACCCTGATAACCCGTACGGCTTCTTGAAGTTCCCAATGGGATACAGTGTGGAAGTTGCTTCACTGGCATTGAAAGTGAGGGGTGATGTTAGGAGGTGTTGCTGTGTGGTTTCTGGTGGTGTGTATGAAAATTTGCTCTTCTTTCCAGTTGTTCAGCTCCTTAAGGATCGGTACCCGGGTGTTCTAGTTGATATTGTTGCTTCTGCTAGAGGGAAGCAAGCTTACGAGTTGAATAAGAATGTGAGATGGGCTGATGTCTATGACCCTGATGATCATTTTCCTGAACCAGCTGATTATACTGACATGGTTGGACTACTTAAGGTTGGTTGCTACATTTCTTTGATACTCAAGTCAATCAGATGCCTAGTACAGATTTCAAAATCCTAAAATTAAATAGTTATATCATGTACATTACCTTGTTGTTACAGGGTAGGTACTATGACATGGTCTTATCAACAAAGCTAGCTGGGATTGGCCATGCTACTTTCTTGTTCCTGACCACAGCCAGGGACAGAGTCAGCTATATTTATCCAAATGTAAACGCTGCAGGGGCTGGATTATTTCTATCTGAAACATTCACACCAAATAGTATGAATCTCTCTGAAGGTGGATACAACATGTAAGTTTTAGTATACAATGCAGATCGATGATTGTATCTCTTCCTGTTTATTATGGACGCTTCTGTGATTTTGCTACTTGCTTGAGACTTGGTATATTGAAGTTTCACAGTTTTCACAGAGCTAGGTTTTCTTTCTCCTTTTCAGGTATCACCAGATGGTTGATTGGTTGGCCCGGCCAACCAAGACTGTGCCACAGCAACCAGTGCCCCCACTTAAAGTATCAATCTCAAAGAAGCTAAAGCAGGTAGTAGAGTCAAAGTATAAGAATGCTGGAGTAACAAAAGGAAGATATATTGTGATTCATGGGTTAGAATCAGATTCGAAAGCCTCCATGCAGTCTAAGGGGGATACTGATAGCTTGCTACCCATCCAAGTGTGGGATGCAATAGCCAGTGGCTTAAGGTATGACATTTTGTCATGATTTCCTTTCATTATAGATGTGGAAGTTTACACCAGGTCCTCATGATCAGCACAATTCAAAGCCTAGGCTCTCTATAAATGGTGTTAATTCTTATAATTCAATCAAGCACATGATCTACGTATATGTGTTGATCAACCTGAACTACTATGCTTTAAAAGTTGGCCAGGAGTTTTATAACGTTAGCTGAAGTAGAATTGCCTTTCCTATTCTCCTATGCCAACAGGGAATTCAGGCCACTTTTTGTCATCCCACATGAGAAAGAAAGGGAAAATGTGGAAGAAGTAGTGGGAGATGATGCCAGCATTGTGTTCATAACAACCCCTGGACAGGTATGTATAGTCTCACTCCTTTCCAAACATACAACACACACAAAAAAAACTTTGGATCTCTGCCTGCCATATAGAAAATGGATGACCTATGTGCAAACTCTAATGATACGGCCTCCAACCCCTTTACAATCTCATATTTATTTCTGTGTGATGTAGCTTGCTGCTCTCATCAATGATTCAGCCGGTGTCATAACTACAAACACTGCAGCTATCCAACTTGCGAATGCTCGTGATAAACCCTGGTACATTACTCCTCAAGCTACTAATCTGCTATCGTTTAGATGAGTTCTTGTGTAAACATGTGTATTTATGCTTTCTTTTTATTATTGAACTCCCATTATTAAAATTCATATTTATGCTCTCATTGCCTTGCAGTGTTGCATTATTTGGCTCCGAAGAGAAAGGAAGACTCTTTGTCCCTAATGCAGAACAGAAAAACTGCGTTATCGTTTCATCCAAGACTAGAAGATTAAAGGATATTGACATTGAAGCTGTAAAAAATGCAATGCCAATATTTAACATATCCCTAGCTTTAGTCTAAGTGGATTCAAACGCACTTCCATTAGCTATTCAATTCTTTCATCATGTTTTAATATACAAGTTCTTTTTCCTAATCTGTAATTCTGTATACGAGACAAAATATAGTGCTGCTATTTTGCTACACAAGTTATCAATGATAACAGAGTTCACTATCAATGATAGTAGAAGTAACAATGTACACAAAGAAAATCAAATTCCCATATCTCTTTCACTATACAAATTTGACTTTCGAGTGGTTTCCCTTAATTTTCAGATTACATCAACGATCAAAGTAACACTATACATGTGATGAACTTTTCAACACATTTACACTGTGAGTAAGTCCATGAGATCAATGATCAAAGAAACAGTATACCTATTCTAAAATCTAAATCCCAGTTTAATGCAACATCTCAAATTCTCACAATGTACAGTGAAATCAATAGAATGCAAATATGTAGGAACATACTACTATAATCAAACCCACGAAAGCCAAAGTCAAAGAAGAGCCACCGTAATCTTCTGAACCAAGAATTTCTCTGATCTCATCGGCGGTAAGGTCATGAACTTCGCCGGCGACGCCAGGGTAGTCTGGGAAGAAGGTACTCAGAGGCAAGTGGTCTTGATCAACACTATCTACATTGCCATTGGAGAGAACGGAGGGGCTTGATTCTTGGACATAAAGCGTCGAATTGCTTCCGGAACTTACTTTTTCACCTGAAGCCAGAACAGAGTCAAGAATGCCACCAGAGACGGCAGCGGAGTGGTTGCCCTCTGGATTTGACGATGGTGTGGAGCAGAGGCTAATTTCATCGCTTCTTGAAGCGCCTCTTGGTGGAACTGCAGAAATCGCAGAGGTAACCGAAGCCAAAAGCAGTGTGAGCCCAAGAAATTGAAGCTTCATCGACATTGAAGTGGACATTGAGGTCTTCTTGGTGAGTTAGAAAGACGAAGTGAAAAGTGATTGGGTAAAATTTTGGGGGAGATAAAGTTTCTTTTTCTTTTCTGGGTTTTGTAAAAATGAGTGGATTCTTTCTCTGTTGTTTATTATTATTATACTTATATATAGCCTCCACATACCCGTACATTCTTTGGGCCATTCCAATGCAAATGGGCCGCTATCCAATCTGTTTTTTTTTTCCTTTCTTCTTTCCGATCATAGTCTAATGACTCTAATCTTTTATTGTTTTTCAAACGAATGTTTATATTCAAAGTTTAATCAGAGATTTGTTGTTTTCTTGAGTTTATAATACACATATATAGCCCCCTTCTAATGAGTGATCACTCATTTTGATCATTTTGAGGGATCCCTCATTTAACCTACTTTTCGATAACATATTAACATCTCCACCGTTCAACATTCATGTTTATATGGGTAGATCATATATGGAAATTTTCATTCAATTTGATAATCGTTAGAGCATTGAAAATTATAATTTACAAATAAAAACATGAACGGTTCAGGTTTGACAGATTTCATACGTCTATTGATTTCATCTAGTTAGATGTCTTAACGATCACCATTTTGGCTAAAAATTTACATGAATGATCTACACATATAAACCTAGTAATTGAACGGTGGAGATGTAAAAATTCAATCAAAAAGTTGGTCTAATAATCTATCCCTTCAAATGAACAAAATAAGGGATCACTTAGTGGAATGATCCTCTATATATATATATATATATATATATATATATATATAGTATTGGTAAGGAATGAATAATTTAATAATCAAGGGGTGAGCCCAAAACGCTTGGCCGAGAAAAGTACTACAAATATAGAGTATGGATCTTCAACTCAATCAAGCTAAAAAGAGTAACTGGAGATAAACAACTCATTAATCTACAAGGTGGAGGCCCTACAAGGCTACAACCGAATACAATAAAACAACAATAGCAGCAAATCTACCACACTATTTACGTATGCTCGCTCACTAGCATTGTCGTCGCCATCCTCTGCCAGCTACAGTGAGGTAATGAAGATTAAGTCTATAGATTAACCAGTAGTTGCTCTTGTTTCAATGGCGACGACAAACCTAGCGATTACAAATTTAAGTTCTACGTGTGGCGCTTGCTAGAAGAGAGTGCTTTTGTTAATTGTTGAATCTGTGAACTCGATCACATTAGCTCTGAACTAATCTGACTATTCCCAATATCTCCTCTTTCTCTTTATATAAAATCAATTGAAGAGTTAATCATTCTCGAACCCTATATCTCTTAATCATCATCATTCAGATACCAATTCACACCATTTTCTTTTTTGGTAAGGTATATAACTAACAACCAAGAAGTATTAGCTCAACCAACTACTCATGGTCTTGATGTCTCTACAACAAAAATCTCACCTTTTTTCCCCCTAAAACTTTGAAGCCCTAGATTTTGTCTTAGAGATCTTCATGTTAGCCACTTAGCCTAGTGTAAAATCAAGCTCCTTCATTGTCAAGCCAATTAGGCAAACATTGAGCGGCGAAATCATGATTAAAACCTCGGAGGTACTGATAAAGGGGAAAGATTAGGGTGTTTGTTGGTGCATATCATGCATCAAATTTATTTGAAAGTTGTAAAATTAGTGTTCAGGGTAGTATATTAGTCTTTAAAGTTGTAATTAAGTTCTTAAAGTTGTATTTTATTATTTATCACATGAGTCCTTAAAAGCAACTTAATTTGATGACTCAATTACCACTTTAAACACTAATATTATTATATTACTACTCTCTTTTTTTGAATAAAAAAAATAATTTTATAAATAAAATATGACTCATTCAAGAGAGTCGAATACAATAATATCGTAACACATCCATAAAACTTTATGGAGTGTCATCAAAACAAGAAGAACTTGTATTATCCAAAGGCCAGAGTGGCCACTAAATACACATCCGCTGTCATTGATAGACATAATAATGTGTGGTAGTACCCTCGGTGGTAAATGTCTCATGGTCCACTCATTGGATATTTCATGCTTCGCTATTAAGCTTGAATCTTCCTTCAGTACTACTCCAGAAGATCCGCTAGTGCAGCCGAAAAACTGTTTGAATTGGGAGAATCCTCCCGGGTCCCAAATGCGAAACCCTGCAATGGACACCAAAATTGGATATGGGCCACAATCTGATTTGGGCACCCAAACCCACGTGAGCATCTGAGGATGGCCATCTCTCTGCTATTGCATCCACCAACGCACCAACAACCACGATCTCCATGTCCTAAGCTATGCTGCTTTATCTCCGATGCATACGTCGACAACCTCGTCGTGGCCATGCAATTAGCCAATGCCACCGCACAAGCAGGCATCTCCACCGTTCCACCGACGAGATGGCGCACGGTGATGTACTTCAACACGTCCTCAAATCGGCACACCGAGAAGCACAAGTCCCATGATTGTATCTTCATATCCTCTAAACAATAGGGCTCTGCCATCACAAGTACTGATGTATCGTGCCACAAATCCCATCTTTTCTTCAATCGTTTTCTACCCGGTCAAATACCATCCGGATTTGCTGCTAGCAATTGCGAAAGACCAATCTCCTTAGGCTTTGGCACGAGATCAGGTTGAGATATCTCAATCTCAGTGGAAACAACAATTGGAAGAACATTCGGCGTATAAAGCCGACTTTGGATTGCTGTAGAGATACAACGAGAGGCAGACACAATTGATCTACTTGGTACAGGAAACGGGTACCCTTTGAGTCCCAAGCCATGACGGCTAGGATTTTGCAGAGACAGAGAGAGGCGGAGAGCCATGAGAGAGAGAATGATGTTATTACTTCAACAACAGTATGGTAAACGATTGAAGTGATATTATATTACTACTTTAATATTAGCTAGAGGAGGAGAACTAATTAGGTAGAATTAGGATGGTGTGCTAGGTCTCAATAGAATATGGAGAGAGAGAGAGAGAGAGAGAGAGAGAGAGAGAGAGAGAGAGAGAGAGAGAGAGAGAGAGAGAGAGAGAGAGAGAGAGAGAGAGAGAGAGAGAGAGAGAGAGAGAGAGATGATTTCATATGGGGTTATTTTTGTCATTTTCACGTCCAATAGCTGATGTGGACCAGATGATGTATCATAAAGTTTGCCATGTCAGCCATATAACGGATTTGTTAGATGAAATAGACTGAACTGTCGAGAAATAAAAGATTAAGGACTATTCAGTTTAATTTGAAAGCTGAGGAACAAAATTGTATTTTAGAGTAAGATTTAGGGTGTAACAAGTATTTTGTCTTTTTACTATTAAATTATCTATATTGTCAACTTGTTTTTTCTTAGATGATTTGATTTATTTTATATGAAATGCATGAAAACTTACTAGAGTCTAACAAAAACTTTACAGTGGAATTCCGTTATGAACTGGATAAAACCTATATATCTATGTTTGGGCCCAAATTGACATTTGTCCGAGATTATGGATCGAGGCCCAAGAGGTTATTTTGTTTAAGAATAATCTGATACATTAAATCTTTCCTTCTTAGAAAGGAATTGAGGTTCCTTTGGGAATTCGAGAAGGAGGTGGTTTAAGGTAATTGAATCTTGATTGACTTCCGAATCTATTATGTTGCTTGATAAGCAAGTATTAGGGTTTGACATTCTCTATATAAAGAATTCTTATACAACTTTGAAAGGGTTCACAACCATCTTACAAACACACAAGCTTTTGCGCATCGCAAATCTTGCAAAGTCTCCCCGGAGCATCTTACGCTCAATGCCTCCACAAACCGCAAACAACCACCATCCAACCTCGCTGCAACTTTACGTCCGCCACCGGTCACTGTATACTTGCACGGTTGTCGAAGTGTGTCTTGCATTCGTGTCGAGAGTCGCTAAGACCTATCGCTTCTAGCATCCGCATATCGTAGCACACCTGCACCATACGTACAGAGCCGCATACTGCGCCATACGTACAGAGTCGCACACTCGCCTCGTGTCTGCGTTCGCTGAAGCACCCATTGTCAGTCGCTACACCAGTAGAAAATCGAGTCGTTACTCCGGTAACAAAACATAAACCAATCTGCTATAGGTTGGAGGAGAACTATTCCCCGCGGTCTTGAATTATTGCTCTGCTTTGCATCACAGGATCGAAGTAAGATTACTCAATCTGCAATAGATTGAAAGAAAATCCTAATATACTTTTGTTAGGTCTTGCTCGAGCCTCTTACGCCGGTCTAGTCAACGCTCGCGTAACAGTCGCTTGGTCAAAAAGTCAGGAATTGGGAGCAGACAAATACACTCGCCAGAGATACACTCGCCAGAAGTACGCTCGCCAGAGGTCGTCCACATCGAAATTGTACCTAACTCAAAGGTACTGGCATGCTCGCGCACATCATAACATGACTCAAGTTGACCGTTCGCCACCCCCACGTGTTGACCGTTCGCCGGGTGCTAAATTCGCCACGAACATTTTGGCACGCCCAGTGGGACCAGTGTCAAGATTACGGGATCTAATCCATATCGGCGAATCATGCCTTCTTGTAATTAACCAGAACACAGGATGTGCACTCCGCACAACTCATCTGAGTGTAGAGGTTTAACAGAGGTGGAAACTTGCCTCAAATTCGGAGGCGTAATAACTAACATTGAGGATCTTACGGAGGTCGTCAATGTTGGCAAAGGGTTTCTGGAACTCCAGTAGCTGCTGGTAGCCAGAGTGAACCCACCAGCATTTTGAGTAAGAATACGGCTGATGCCTTAAAATCTTTAGAGATTTCTGAGGAGAATAACAGTGCGGTCCTTGTCGTTACATCTCCTGAAGATGTAATGGACTCGTTGATAGGAGCACAATGTGCGACGTTATTAATGTGTTATTATCTCTTATTTGTACTTTGTTAAGTCTATTTAGAGTAAGATAGAGTCATAATATAGTTTAGTGTCGCTTTGGTAGAGTTTTGGAGAAAATGTGCTTAATTGTCCGAAAAACGACTAAGTATAGAAATCTGAGGAAAAAGTGCAAAATATGTTGTTTTCGTGATTTTGAGGCCTGTGTTTGACTGACTTATTCTTTTCCAAATTTGATGAAATTTGGTAGGCATATATTTGGCAAGCTGAAGTATATTGTGTCAACAATTCAGATCAATTGGTGCTCGGAAAGTCACCCAAAAGATGGCTGCAACTTGGCAGTTTGAGCAAAACGATCCAGGGACTAACAGGATTTTCCTGGGACTGTGTCCTGACTTCCAAGACTTCTGTACAATGCTTCACTTAGAACCAGAGAATGTGCCTTTATTTGGATGGAAAGGCCTATGAGTCTAGTTTCTCCAGGACTTGGAATCATGACAATCGGAGCACTGAGGAGGGAGTTATGCTGGATTTACTGGAGAAATGTCAATCTGCCGAGAAACAGAGTGGTTTCCCGGTTGCACAAGGAAAGCTTTCCTTTGGACTTTTGATGCACGGATCAGCTGTGATGGACTTGAAGACTTGTTGGACATGTCCGTACTTACTTAATGAGAAGATTCAAGTGCAAAGTTTAGTCAAAGGAAGAGTCTAGAAGAGCCAAACTTGGCCAACAAGCAAGCAGAAACCGATTGGGACTAGGACTTGTGTAATCCTAATTGCTGCCGATTTCCTCCAACCTTTTCTCTACACATAGCATGACTTAAGGACAGAAAAATCATCTCTTCTCTCTCACTTTCACAAAGCCAAAACTCTGCCAAAATAGCACCACAATATCCAAAGAAAATCCAAGCCGAAACCATCATCCATGCATTCAAGATCGCATCTCCACCTCCATCCGAATCAACACTTGACGAGAGTTCTTCAAGGTTTCTTTTAAAGTGTGATTCACTCTTATCTCATGGCTTGTAATTTTCTGTATAGTTACTTAACTTTGTCTATGAAGTTTGTAAAGATTTGTGGATGCTTATTTGGTTTTATAAGTTATACTTTGGATTTCTGAAATTCTGTTATGTGTTTTGGTTTTCTATTTGTTTAATTTCTGAATATAACATGTAACTAATTAATCAAGGTTTTGTTGTATTAAAATTGCATGTTATCTTGTTCATACTTTGGTTTATTTTCTGAATTCATGTGCATTTAAATTGGTACATGAGGGCTGCCTAGATCAAGGCCGAACCTTATGTATTGGTTTCACTTGCCGAACACAACATGAGGTTGATTATACACTAAGTTGATTGATCTTGTGTTGGTTCTATGGGTTAGAGTAGTTCTGAAAATTTACATATCGATGTGAGATGAGGTGACGCCATACTTGCTAATATGTTTCCAATTCAACTCATTGTGCTTATGTGTTTCTTGGTTTAATTTCTACGCAGAGTGTCTTTAAACTGATTAGCACCATGTTTAAAATTATACGCAGAGTTAATTCTAAATAATTGAGGAGTTTTGAATGATTAGATAAACCGCAGAGGCTCTAATTAAATTGGAACTAAAATTGGATTTGTGAAGCATGCCGATTTGATACCTTATTACTTTGTGCGATTTGTTATGTGTTATGTGAGTTTTGTGTGTAGTGTTATGTGTGAAAGATGTTGATCATATGTATATATTAGTTTAGGTTTTATTTTCATACAGTAGGTTGTTAGATATAAATCCAAACCCCCCATATAATTATGTGATACTTCATGAGATTGAATGCCCTTGATTTCTCCGGATAGAACGATCCCTACTTGCCAATGCTACAATCGACACAAGAAGGGTAATATATGTATGAGATTTGATCCCATCACTCGTTGAACCTGATGTTGGCAAAGTCAGCATCAACCGATAACGTTCTTCAGAGGATTGAAGCTAGTTTGAAGAGCTGAGGACAGAACAGATTGGGAATTCAGCCGATATTAGGTGGTTGGCGAATCAGCAGAACAAAACCGCTGGCCAGTTTGCTTCTCATACTAAGGACTTCAATGAGCAAGTAAAGACACAGCAGGAGCAGATGACCAAAACCTCGGCTGCTATTGAACAGTTATCACTATTGTTCAGACAGAGGATAGAATCTGAGTTGCAGGAAACGGAGGAACCGACTCAGCCTGTGGTGGTAGGAAGAAGGCAAGGAAAGGGTTCTCCCAGCACGTTACGGCCACCTATTCAAACTCAGGGGCTTGATTTTTCTGGAGCTTCAAAATGGAGAAGAGGAGGTGGAAGGCTTAATAACCCTCCATCTGATGAAGAAACCGAGGAGCCAGAAAAGGAGGAAGTCCAGGTTCTAACTCTAGATGCTGTGAATAAGCTGTTTGAAGAAAAGATGAGGGTTATGCATGGTTTGCCAGATACCAACTGAACTTATGCTAATCCATTTTCCACAGAGGTGAATGCGCTTCCATGGCCGCAGAACTTTAAACACATCCGATTTACCCAATTCTCTGGGGATTCCTCGGAAGACGCTGAGACCCATATCACTCACTTTAACAACGAGGGTGGTCCTAATGCAGAGAATTCCATACTCAAGCTGCGAGTATTTGGTACTTCATTAACGGGTTCGGCATTAGCATGGTATAAGGATTTAGCGCCAGGGTCAGTTCCAGACTGGAGGACTATGGAAATCCTATTTAGAACCATGTTTGGGGTTGTTGAGGCTAAGGTCACTGTAAAGGTCCTGGCTGAAACAGAACAACAACCCGGAGAGTCAGCCATGGATTATCTGAAACGCTTTAAGTTGTAGTTAACCAAATGCAAAGCTAAGCTTTCAGAGGATACTATAGTGGACTTAGCTATTGGAAGACTGGATGAGGAAGTCCAGGCTGGATTTCAGCAGGTATATGTTACTAATATGGCTGATCTGACTATTAGGTTAGCCGACCAGCAACATTGGATTGATCGGATGAAGGAGAAAAGAGAAAGAAAGAAAGGCATCCCATTATCCTACTATCCAGGCTCTTTGAAGCCTAAGCTGGGTGTCCCTTCTGGTTCAAAGACGATCGTAACTATACAAGCAGAGTCATCTCCAAACCTAACTTGGGTTGAGGAGGATGAGGAAGAAGGAGTAGCGGTTGTAGAAGTGGTTGGTCGCCAACAACTACAATCAAAGAATGTAAGAATGACCAAGGAGCCAATCAAGATTGTGACTTCTGTGCCGACTAAGTCCGCTTTTGAGTCATATACTTATAATGCACACAAGGCTCCAGAGATCTTACATGAACTATTCAACCAAGGCCGGCTTAAACATGACAGCGGTTTCATTCCCAAGCCAGACTACTTGGCGGGTAAGAAGTATTGCAGCTTCCATAACATGAATAACCACTATACCAAAGACTGTGTCAAGCTCAAGGATCAGATCCAAATATGGACCAATGATGGTCTTATGAAGGTGGAAGGTGCCAAGGAACCTACTTGGACAGAATCTAAGCCGTTCCCCAATGTGAACAGGATAGATTTTGTCCCCAATCCATGTCAACAATTGGGATCTGGCAAGCGAATTTCCAAGTTTGCACATTATACATATGATGCAAATAAGGCCCCAGAGATTTGGGAATTCTTGATCCAGGAAGGGATGATTAATCCTGCTACCGCTCGCCTACCACAAAAGGAGACAACGCCGGGCGAATCCTATTGTGCTTTTCATCATTCTAACGGCCATCATACCTTCAGGTGTGTTGCGTTAATAGACCAAATTCAAGAATGGTTGAATGATGGAACTTTGAGGTTTTCTGAAGAAGCGGTGGCTTCTATACCTGAGTTTTGGGTAAATGCCATCGACGAGAATAAGTCAGAAGCAAAACAGCAAATTGACAACAATGAGCATCCGCCAGAAAAGGAAGAGATGGTGCTAGTACCACGTTCTGAGTTGTGCCTTAATTGTAAAATACGCTGTCATCTGCCTATAACACATGAAGAGTTGCAGATTGCACTTAAAGAGGCAGAACAGAAAGCCTTAGAAAAGGCCAAGCGCACTCATCCAGTGCACTCATCCAGTTCCTGAACGATCTAGGCCTGATGCTTACAAGTGAGCGAAGTATCATCATAATGAACGAGAAACTTATGCTAGCAAGCTAAGGTCTCGGCCAGACCCAGCACCTACTGGGGTCAGGTCTGTTCCAGTTTATGGTCCTCCCATAATATCGGATCTAGACATGACAAACAAACCTTACGTTCCACCAGCGTCAAGTTCAGAGATTAAGACTGACAAGTGGTATCGACAGCAGAATGGTAAAGCTGTGGAGGTACCTCCTAATCAGACTAGGAACATGCAGAAGCGGTATGGTAAAGGAAAGAGAACTCTGGATGCTTTGGCCAATGGGGAGTTGATCCCGGAAGAGCTTTCGGTGCCGGTTGAACACATACGAGAGACTTATAAGCGGTACAAGGCCAAAACCTATGTTGATAGTCGCTGAGCGCGAAATAGAGACACTTCACCGCCTCGTAGACAAAGTGTTCACGAGAGACTTTCGAAGTCACACCAGGCAACGGATGCACCTAGGAATTCAGCAAGGAGGAGATTAGTCTACTCCCCAGAAAGAGAGACCGTTAGATCTATCGCGTCAAACCGGTCAGATCCTTTACCCACAAAGAGAATCCTAGAGGCTGGGGTACAGCGGAACTCCGCCATTCTGAAGTGGAAACCTAAAGAGGCGAGTGTCACTCAAGCCACAGGTACAACAGGGGTTCCTGAGGGGCAAGCAATTGCCAAAGAATCCAAGCTCGCGAAGGCAGAGCCAAACAAGCCTATTATGATATTGGCTCGGTCAAAATCCTCGGGTATTCCTCCTGGCATGTCCCTGCCTCAATACGTGGCACAAAAGCTAGGTACTGACCCACCTTCGAGGAAAGCGGAGAGTGAGTCCAAAGTCCAGCCTTTGGACCTAGTGGCGGACGAAGATCTACCAGGAGCGGATGATGAGATACTGGAAGATGATGAAGAGTTCGTGGATGAGGATGACGTCATCTTAGACTGCAACATGGTCTCATTGGATCCAGAGGTGTTGGATTGTCACATGACCTTTATTTTATCTTCTGATTACGCCTTACCAACACCTATACCTACTTCTTAATTCATCCAAGAGGAAGGGAAGGACAGGCCAGTATACCATATACAAGAACCTCAAGATGAGGCAATGGCGAGCATGGAAAGAGAAAGATCTCAATCCACCAACAAACCTCCAGAGGGGTTGGCTGAACTTCTAAATCTAAATGTGGTGTTTCCAAAGCCTACATTTGCCATGTCTCAACATCTCAAACCTCTTTATGTATCAGCAGAGGTAACAGGTCTCAAAGTTAACAAAATTGTCATCGACACAGGAGCTGCGGTGAGCGTTATCACTCTTAGTACTATGAAAAAGCTCAAGATTCCTGAAGAAAAGATTATAGGTACCACTATGAAGGTTAGAGGCTTTGCTGGTGCGGTAACCCCAACCAGTGGTATCGTAATGCTCAAAATAAAACTTGGGTCTTCTGATGCTTTTCAAGGATTCATTGTCATGGAATCCGCCAATGCCCCATATAGCATGATCCTGGGGAGAGATTGGATCCACAAGACACTTTCTGTTCCATCATCATTACATCAAGAGATGATCATGTGGGATCCAGTGTCTGACATTCCGGTAATGATAAAGGCGGATGACCGCCCTTACACAATAGCAGCCTGTTCGCTTGAAGCAGACTACTATTATAGCTCTATTAGACCTCTCAGGGTTGAGGGTGATGACAACAAAGGACATCCAATTGGGGTGACCTAGAATGATCTCGCTCGGTGGGGTTTGACACAAGACAAATCAGACTGTTCCAGGCCCGTCTCCATCGACTTCTTATCAAATAATATCAATGAATGACAACCTCACAGTGGAGGAAACAACAACCTTAGCTTTTCTAATACAGCGTTTGGCTATTTTTAGAGAGGAGCAACTGGCTTGGAAGGCGGTCGCTCTAATTGAGTGTATCGAGGAAGATGAGACAATGACTATAGAAGAGGTGGAAGCTATACAACCAGCCCTAGCATCATTAGATGATACTCCACCTAAGGTACACGATCCGGCGGAAAAAGTTAATCTCGGCACTGCTGAAGAACCTATGGAAGTTGGGATTAGTCAGTACTTGGAACCAGAATTGAGGCAGCAACTAATTGAGTTGTTGCAAGAATTTAAAGACTGCTTTGCAGAAAAATATCAAGATATGCCAGGACTGTCAAAAGAACTGGTCTTGTCATTGGTTACCTATCAAAGAGGGATTCAGACCAGTCAAGCAGGCGCAAAGGCTGATGAATGCTGAAACTGTCATGGCGGTTAAGAAGGAGGTTCAGAGCATGCTTGACGCAGGAATTGTCAGGCCAGCACAATATTCACAATGGCTGGCGAACGTTGTTCCTGTCAAGAAAAAAATGGCAAAATCAGAGTCTGCGTTGACTATAGAGATCTCAATGCTGCTTCACCAAAGGATATTTACCCAATGCCTATTGCAGACATGCTGGTTGATGCAGTGGCAGAACACGAGATGTTGTCTTTCATGGATGAGACGGCTGGTTATCATCAAATTCCAATTTATGAGCCCGACATCCCCAAGACTGCTTTTCTTTGTCCTGGTTTTACAGGAGCTTTTGAATATCTCAGTATGCCATTTGGTCTCACCAATGTAGGGGCAACCTATCAACGTGCTATGAATCTAATATTCCATGATATCCTAGGGGGTATTTTGGAGGTTTACATTGATGACGTGGTGGTGAAATCAAAGCAGAAGAAGGACCATATTATTCACCTTCGAGATGTTTTCACCAGAATGAGAGGGCACCAACTTAGAATGAATCCAGCTAAATGTGTATTTGGGGTTCGTGCAGGAGATTTCCTGGGGTTTGTGGTGCACGAATGGGGTATTGAGGTGTCTGGAGATAAGGCACAAGTTGTTTTAGAGGCTCCAGCACCTAGAAACAAAAAGGAGCTTCAGAGTTTGTTGGGCAAGATCAATTTCCTCAGAAGGTTCATATCCAACTCAGCTGGAAAGATTGCTCCGTTTTCCTCTCTTTTGAAACTCAAAGACGGGGAGAAATTCAAATGGGGACCTGAACATCAAGCTGCATTTGATAAGATTAAGGAATGTCTGGTGAGCCCACCAGTATTACGACCTCCTTTACCAGGGATCCCACTCAACTTATACATTTCTGCTTCTAGCAATTCTATTCCAGGGTTGTTAGCTCAGGATGAAACAACCAGTGAAAGAAAGAAAATCGAGTATGCGGTTTATTACCTTAGCAGGACCTTGTTAGACGCAGAAACTAGGTACTCGCCAATTGAAAGGTTATGCTTAGTGCTATATTTTGCCGGTATCAAACTTCGTCATTACATGCTTTCTTTCACCACCATTGTGGTAGCTCAAATTGACTTGGTAAAGTATATGCTTACTAAACCTATCATGAGAGGTAGGATTGGCAAGTGGATCTTGGCCTTATCTGAATTTTTCTTACAATACGCCCCTTTGAAGACAATGACTGGATTGCTGATTTCTTGCTCCATCACACTCTTGAGGAAGAGATTCCAGAACAAAGTTGGTCTGTAGCCATGATCAGGACTCAACCTTGGATACTATACTTACATGGCAGTAGTACTGACACCTTGGCAGGTGCAGGTATTTGTATCCAAGGCCCAACTTGGACCAAACACTCTTATTCTTTTCAATTAGAATGGAATTGCACTAACAACCAAGTAGAATATGAGGCGTTAATCATTGGTCTGGAATTACTGTTGGATATGGATGCTAAGGAGATTGAAGTTTATGGTGATTCTTTATTGGTCATCAACCAGCTCACTGGAGCTTACAAATGTCTTTCTTTCCACCTGGTACATTATTGTGAACGAGCATCAGAATTACTTGAACAATTTGCTGATGTGGTGCTTGACTATGTCCCTCGCGAGAAAAACTTAGCGACTAATGAGTTGGCACAATTGGCAACAAGCATTAGCTTGGCTCATGGCGTCAGGGAAAGAATCTTGAAGGCGGAACAGAGAACTTCACCATCCTTTGCCGTTTGACGACAAGAACGAGATGAGTGGTTGGTGCGTCAGGGATATGGTATTCAATTTCTCCATTCTTCTCCATATTATGCTCAATCCAATGGCCAGGCAGAAGCTAGTAACAAGGTGATTATCTCTATTATTAAGCGGATGCTTGAAGATAACCTAAGGACATGGCATACTGAACTAGACAATACTCTGTGGGCATACCGCACATCTAAAAGAACTCCTACATGGACTACACCATATGCTCTAATGTACGGCCATGATGCAGTCTTGCCCTTGGAGATTAATGTGCACTCCCTTCGAGTTCAAGAGCAGCATCAGTTGATTGGTGATGACTATGTTCAAGCTATGTTTCAGGAACATGAAGACCTTGATACAAGGCGTCTAGAAGCTCTAGAGAATATAATCATGGAAAAGAAGAAGGTCGCGAGAGCTTATGATAAACAGACTAAGGGCAAGTCTTATGGAGAAGGCGATTTAGTCTGGAAAGCAATACTTCCATTTGGCGAGTGTGATACAGGTCGTGGTAAGTGGTCTCCTAAATGGGAGGGTCTCTTTGTCATTAACCAGATTATTGGAAGGGGCGCTTATCAACTCAGAGACAATATTGATGGAGAGGTTCACAAAAATCACATTAATGGCCGCCATCTCAAGAAATATTTTTCTAGTATCTGGGAATACGAGGAGCCACTAGCCATGGTTGAGGCTGGGGGGCAATCTTTTTCTTAACTTTACTCGCTTGGGGGGCAACCAGACTTAGTTTTCTTGGCTTCCCTTCACTCCACATTTCCGTACTCGCTTCAGCTAACGAAAACTGGGGGATAACATAGGGCAATATCAGTGCACTTACGTCCGCCAAAAGCCATAAGTGGTTCAACCCAAAAAAATTTGAAACTGAAAGAGTTTCATTGGGGTTTATTAATCTCGAATTCAACCCTTGGACCAATACCTGTGGTCATACTCTTATATTTTGTATTTTCATTAATGCAATTTAAAATACAAAGGAAGACAGTATATATGTCTTTCTGAATTTAAATTCATTCAAAGACTTTGCGGTCAAAGCTTTTAACAAAGCATAAAAGTTACAATATGAAGAGCTATTAACTAGCTCTGAAACCATGTCTATACTAAAGGACTTTGATCGATCATAAGGAAGGTTTGAATTTCTATTTTGAACTTTGTTTCAGAATTCCTCCGACAAAAAGGTGGGCTCGAGGCGGGTTCATCTCCTCGGCTTGTCGATAAGGGATTTCCTTCCTTGGATCTCTCTGCTCGTCATCCGCCTTGCCTTCTGAACTCAACAGACACAATATTCTTCATCCGCCACTTTTCCTAAAATGATACCCAAGGATGGAGTATTTCCTCGGTTGGCAGAAGAACAAAAGGCAAGGATTTTCCATCCGCCAGACCGGAGAAAGTTAGATGGTACCATCTTTCCTTCCGGACCTAGCATGGATGAGGGCGTCGGCCGAAAGTCATTCCCAGTTCTTCCCCTAATGCTGAGGAGCAACTGAAAGAATGGGATCACAAGGCTGACAGATGACACCTAAGTCGATACCCAGTATTATACCAAAGGAGAACGTGAAGAACCTGGCCAAACTCTGGCCAACCCTTTAGATATCACGTCGTCCAGAGGCATAATACCAGATTACACAACTTAAAGGTGTTCATAAGAACATGTGGCTGTAATCTGAGGGAAAAGATTGTGGAAGCCATAAGGGCTTTGAGGCGAAACTGGAGAGAAGAGTAGACAACATGGCGAGGACTGAAAGATTGATCAATCTCAGTAAAGGGGTTTTCTTTATATAGCATAATGTGTGTGAAATCTAGCAGATGGGATTGATTCAGATTTACCACGCGAACTACCAAAATTTATTGTACAGTTATCACATTCTACCGGTTTGCGTTAAGGGTGGTGAAGGGGTTTGAATATCGAATCCTTGGAATTAATGCCAGCAGTTATTGAACATTAAATCGGAGCGTTGATTGACGAAGTGGTTTAAGAAATGGGCCAGATAGGGCGGAGTTGCGTTCATTGGATCATAGCAGAATAAGATAATTATTTTTCAATTAAAGCCCAAACTATTTTAGAGGTGTTATCTTTAGTTCGTACAATTTCATCCCCAACCTTCTAATCTTGGACTTCAATAAATCAATATGATCTATGAGCTTCTCCTCTTCATTTTTGTGGTGTTGAGTTTCTTCCTGAAGAGTAGTTAGAAGTACCCTTTGCTCACTTGTGTGTTGAAGACGTTCTTGCTGCCTGGCCCTGATAGCAGCTATCTTCTGGTCAAGCAGCTCCTTCTCTTTCTCCAGGCAAGCAATCTCGTTTTCATCATCATCACCAACAGTGGATATAAGAGCGGAGTA
Organism: Potentilla sterilis; assembly: GCA_963682095.1. NCBI lineage: Eukaryota > Viridiplantae > Streptophyta > Magnoliopsida > Rosales > Rosaceae > Potentilla > Potentilla sterilis. The sequence continues at coordinate 25,820,992 of OY821754.1, forward strand.
GTTGTTCACGACACTGGTAAGAGCAGCAGTTGAGTCCTGAGTCTTGACTTGCTGATTTGGAAGTGCATCCAGATCATCTTGAAGGAATCTTAACAAGTTTGGGAGGTCTGCCAGGATTTTCTTCATTTTTGCCTGAACCTCAGCGGGCAAGCGGTCGACTTGCTTTTGCAATGCCTAAGTAGAAGAATAGATCTTGGCCGCCACCTTTACATCCGCAGGGTCTACTCCTCCCAACTGCTGCATTAAGCTCTAGGCTTCTCTCACTTCAGGGAGCTCTCTTTTTGGGGTTGGAAGCTTTAGGAGTGGATCTTTTCCTAGTGGAGGAATGGATAAGCTCATCTTTGGAGGTTGAGGAGTTGAAACCTTGATAGGAGATTCCCCAATCTGCATGTCCTGGCTGGGCAAATTTGCAACTGGAGTTTGCTCGCCAAAAACCTCATCATTCCTAGTTGTACTAGGAGCTTCATTTACCTATATAAACATAAATGTGTTGAGCATTATCACACTAAACAGAAAAAGCTCATAAAAAGTACAAGAGCCAAAAAAAATTAGGAGGTACCTCTGTCACTCGCGAGGTATCTGTTGGAAGCTCAACTTGTGTTTGCTCTTGAGGTTCTAAGGAATGGTCTAAGGAGGAACTTGAAAAAATGGTTGAACTCTCTCCAGCATCTGTATAGGTCCTGGTAGAGGTGGGCAGTGCTACCTCTTCATCTTCCAAAGTAATCACCTCAGGAGACAGAGGTATTTCCTCCTCGCTGACAGCTGCTTGGGATATTGAAACATCTTCTGATTGATTGCATCCAAGTAATTTCAAAATGTTGTCCGACATTCGCTACGTCTTCAGAGGCTGGTGTAGCTACGACCTCTTCAATCATGGGCTCTGTAGGGAGAGTTGGAGTGATCATAGGGATAATCTCGGTAGTGATCGAAGTAATCGCCAGGGGATTGTTTGGAAGACTAGAAGTACTTGTATCAGTAGGAAGAGATTTTAGTGGGGGTGCATCAAGAACAATGTTCTCACGAACCCATTGAATCTCCTTTCCAATTTGTTTAGTGATTCGTTGGATTTCAGCGAAATCAAGAGTATCTTGGCCTCTTGACTCATAATCCCCAAGGGAAGATGAATTATGAGGTGACTCAGATGACTCACCTGAAGATACTTCAATCACAGTAGCAGTAGTGGTTGAAGTTGGTCTATTCTTTCTCCTTATTAATCCCTGTGGGAGAAAATTTATTAACTGCATCAGATTTGGTGTGTTAACTTGTTATATCAATCAGTGGTGCAGTAACACAGTAGAGTAAGTACAGATAACTTACTGGCTCGTGATCCTCAGGATCTGATTCTTCAGCCACAGTTGGAGTTCTTGACCTCTTTTTAGCAGGTTTACTCGTAGAGGTCTGGGGGATATTCATTTTCCCTTTGCTCTTGCTTGGTTTGTTAGGGGTCTGTGATAGAGAAAATCAGTTAGTGGTCTTCACTTACAAATTAACATGTAGATCAATAAAGAATAAAGGGATACCTGCTCAGGGTCAGTTTCAGGATATAGAGGGCCTCCATCAAGTACTTTGACATCCTCTACAGTAAGATATGGACGCTGCCCGTTAAAAAGAGCTCTGAAGAAGTGAAGAGATTGCTTCAGAAAGAATTCTCCTCTAAGTTGAGTCCACCAGGTTTGGAAGTCCTTACTGACTTCTCCAGAAATTTCCAGCTCGGGGCATCGGTCTAGATTTGGGAAGTTGGCGGGTCGCAGGGCGGATACAAGATTGGCATCTTCATGAGCAGGGGTATTCTTGCTTGGTCGCCAGGCCGAAAACATGTTCAAGCTTTGGATTGGAGGATAAGGCAGAAGCTGAGATAAGCCAAACTGTCTGGCAAACAGTTGGGGGGCATACACTTCAACGCCTTGTTCACCCTTGTCAGAGGAAAAAAAGGGAAGATCCGCCATAGAGACACAGTGAAAGAATAGCCTCCTCCCTTCTTCACATTGGTCAGCAGAGGGTAGGAAACTATCCTTTAGCGCTTTTGGATGTGTCTTATGAAGAAGCATTTGAGCCTCTGAATAAAAGCCTTGGGCATCGGTGTTGAAGATTATATCAAAACATACTGCATAGCCTTGGCCATAGTTGGGTTTGCATCCGGCATAAACTAGCCCTAAAACTATGTTTTCTGCAATCTTGTTAAGCTCAGGGGGTGCCAATCTAGGGAAGTACATTTGGGACCATATCTCTAAGATCCAGAGAGGTCCAGCAACTTTGCAGTTTAGGGGTGAGGCAGACAAAGTATGTAGGCACCTATATAGGTGAGCTAACACTAATTGGCCAAGGCCAATCTCTTCGCGAGTATATATAATCTCCGCCATTCTATTATAGGTCTTTGTCATCTTATTGGCAGTTGAACAAAACACAAATTTGTTAAGCCAAAAATCTAGAAAGGCTATCCCACCTATATCGTCCTTATGGGCTCGAAATTTGGTTATCCAATTTTGCCAGCTCTGAATGGGGGGTTCTGGAAGGTCGATCGACGGAACATCCGATCCCGGATAATCATTGGCATCAAAGGGTTTTCTACCTAGAGGAAAACCTAGTTCAGCATGTATATCTAGCAGGGTGACACTAGCTTGCCCAAACTTTAAATCAAAAGCATTGGTGGATGAATTCCACAGACTGATCAAGGGCATAAGGGCACACATGTTTCCCCCTTTTGGGTTGAATGAGAAGCTGATATTGATGGCTTCGTCAATCCCTGCTGCTTGCCATCGACCTTCATCAAGTGACCGCCTTTCATGATACCACTATATCATTGTTTGAGTGGGCAATGGCCAGGAAGAAGACGCTACTGGGACCTCATAGTGATTAGAGGTTTGCCAGTCTCCACATGTAACGCCTCTTTGACGAAAGGCTACCGGAAGAAGTCGTGAATCATCAATAAACGGAAAGACGGAATCTTGGCGAAGTGTCTGTTGTCGCTGACCCAATCCGGCACGGCCGTAATCGTCGGGTGGCGTGAGTGAGGTTTGATATGCACTTTCGACCTCGATAATTTTGGAGATGATTCTTTCCTTCCCCCTAAGTGCTTGGGTGTATTGAATCTCGAGGGCCATGGTTTATATGGTTTGAGATGTTGGAAGAATGGAGGTTGAGATATGAATTGTCGATTCTTAATCTGGGTTTTATAGAATCTGAAAGGGGTTCTTCGAATTGGAATGGTAGGATTGACAGCGGTCGAGGGTTTCGGGAACAGTTCTCTGAGCTAAAATTGGTAAAGTTGCGATGTTAGAGGGAACGGCGCAGCGTTTCAGTTTTTAAATGGGTTTGGATTGGGCTTTCTAACCTTTATCAATTTCGTTAAGTTCTCAATTTCAAAGGCTGGGGGGCAATGTTTGGGCCCAAATTGACATTTGTCCGAGATTATGGATCGAGGCCCAAGAGGTTATTTTGTTTAAGAATAATCTGATACATTAAATCTTTCCTTCTTAGAAAGGAATTGAGGTTCCTTTGGGATTCCGAGAAGGAGGTGGTTTAAAGTAATTGAATTCTGATTGACCTCCGAATCTATTATGTTGCTTGATACGCAAGTATTAGGGTTTGACATTCTCTATATAAAGAATTCTTATACAACTTTGAAAGGGTTCACAAACATCTTACAAACACACAAGCTTTTGCGCATCGCAAATCTTGCAAAGTCTCCCCGGAGCATCTTACGCGCACTGCCTCCACAAACCACAAGCAACCACCATCCAACCTCGCTGCAACTTTACGCCCGCCACCGGTCGCTGTATACTTACACGATTATCGAAGTGTGCCTTGCATTCGTGTCGAGAGTCGCTAAGACCTATCGCTTCTAGCATCCGTATATCGTAGCACACCTGCACCATACGTATAGAGCCGCATATTGCGCCATACGTACAGAGTCGCACACTCGCCTCGTGTCTGCGTTCGCTGAAGCTCGTTACTCCGGTAACAAAATATAAACCAATCTGCTATAGGTTGGAGGAGAACTATTCCCCGCGGTCTTGAATTATTGATCTGCTTTGCATCACATGATCGAAGTAAGATTACTCAATCTGCAATAGGTTGAAAGAAAATCCTAATATACTTTTGTTAGGTCTTGTTCGAGCCTCTTACGCCAGCCTAGTCAACGCCCGCGTATCAGTCGCTTGGTCAAGAAGTCAGAAATTGAGAGCAGACATATACACTCGCCAGAGATACACCCGCCAGAAGTACGCTCGCCAGAGGTCGTCCGCATCGAAGTTGTACCTAACTCAAAGTTACTGGCACGCTCGCGCACATCACAACAGGACTCAAGTTGACGTCCGCCACCCCCACGTGTTGACCGTTTGCCGGGTGCTAAATCCACCACGAAAAATCTAAATCAAATTTTGAATGCATATGCTTGCTGAACAGAATGTATAAAAGGTTTCATCTAGTCTCATATATATGTGAGAATAATCTCATTTTCTAAGGAAAATATATTCATCTGTCGAGCACGTAATTTTTATACATAGAAATAAAAGGTTTCAGAAACCTACCCCTACTTCAAGATGCTCAAGTCCAGAATGTCTAAATTCCTAGAGAACTGATGAGACCCCCCTGATGGAAAGGTTGCATTACATTTACAAATACAGACATAATAGTATTTAAATAAATTAGGGATAATTGTATAATACGCTACCATGGATGTGGTGTAAACCATACAGTTCGAGCAGCTAATCTGGTAAGAAAATAGTCATTAGGAAGAGTAAAAGGTTTTATGCTCTTGTTTGTCATGGAGAACATCCCAAAGTCGCGCTTTGTAAACCGTGATCCAAAATAAGAATAATCGAAAGCAAAGTAAATGCAGTTTCCTTCTACTATCTTATGATTATGAGCACCAAGCAGGTCAGTTGCAGAGATGAATTTGTTGCTGGCGTTGCTCACAAACAATATCTGATCGCCAAAGTCGAATACCTCTTTCCATGAGTGCTCACTATTACGGTGATCAAACTTGAACACTTGAAATCCTTCAGTTTGAGGCGGAATAACGTAATTATCACTTAATGTGTTCCAAGGAATTACTGGATCATATTCATCAGCAAATCTGATTCTACGGAAAATCATATATAACTCCATCGATGCAGAATCTTTGGCTAGATAAATGACGTCATTTTTAGTAGAGTACTCGACTCCTTCTATTCGTCTAATATTTCGAAACGTGTTAGGCCGTGGATGAAGAATGACCAACCTCTCAGCGCTATAGCTAGGAGCATCTGGATCGATATCAAACACCATTAAAGCCAACTGTGTTGGCTGCTTCCAAGTTACAGCATATATTTTCTGATCAATTATTTCTATATCCCGAAAGGAGAGATCGATATTCTCATTTCCCAGATGGATGAGGGTCCATGATTTTTGAGTTGGTCTACAGAAAGCCAAATTGTAACGTACTGAACAAATGCCAGCCACCAGACATGAGTGCAGCGAGATCGTTGGTGGTGAAGAGGCTACTACCACTACTGCAGGGCACAAATGAAGCGACGAGGGAAAAGTCGTCGCCTCGGATCTATACCGACGAAAAGTCGTCGCTTCAAAGTCGTCGTTTCGATATCAGGCGACCAATAATGGGCAACTGGTCGTCGCCTCAGAATATCAAGCGACGACTGCAAACTTCGTCGTTCAGTATGAAGCGACGAATATTCTGTGTCGCTTTCTATCTGTAGCGACGAACTTTGATTCAAAATTCATCGCTTAGTATTACGTTTCACAGAAGGAAATATTGGAATATAACATGGAAGTGACGAAGGTTGCTTGTCGCTTCAGATTTGATGCGACAAATATGGATCAATATTCGTCGCTTCGTTCTGAGGTACAGATTGGAAATACAGGTTTCTGGTCAGTTTTGAACGCATTTGAAGATCGATAAAATAACAGAAAACCTACATTCAAATCACATATACCACACATCCAACATTACACACACACACATTACATTAGCAAACGTTTAAAATTTTATTTAAATCTACAATATGTTACAGAATTACGATGACGATAATCCTCGGGAATGTACTATAATATCCATCAAGCTACAAAGCTATTTTAGAATGAAAAAAAATTGTCCTAATCAAAGTCATCAGCGGGGATACCTAATGAAGCACATGAGGATTTGTCAGGGAGTGGAGCTGTTTGTACCGCAACGGCTTGGGCCGCTATCAAAGTGTGGATCTGACCCTCCATCTCTCTCATACGTTGTTGCATCTTTTGGTTCTGTTGGATGGCGGTTGCTAGTTGGGTCCTCAACTCCTCATCTTTTTGGGACACGCGTGCACCGCCTCTTGGTTTTTGCGGGCGTCTTAATGCACCCCCTAACCCTGCAGATATGGTAAAAGAGAAGTCAAATAAAAAACCATTTCGTATCTAAAAACTAAAACTTGCAAAAGATTTGGGTGAAAAAATAAAGTACCTCGGACCCTCGTCCCCGGCTTCCCACCCAACTCCTTCTCGACTATCGCCATCTGGTCGTCGACTCTAATGCCGCCCGTCACCTGACTGCCGCCCGCTTCATCACTCACTCGGCTAGCACATAGCTCGTCCATCTTCCTCTTCACCGCTGCCTGCAAATAAAAACAATTATTAGATTAGGGTTATTATACATTATAATTCAAAAAAACCGAAATCACAAGCCGATAGAGAAGTGACTCACGACTTTCTCTTGAGCATTCTGCGATTTTTGATAAACATCGCATACTGTCTGCAGTATAGGCGTAGGATGCCCTTTCTCCTCGTTTGCAGTGACCCGGTAGCTGTAGGGAGTGGTGCCGGAGTGGTGGTTGATTGCATACCCCTTCTCCTTTCCCTTGTTCCGGTTAGCCGCGTTCCGGACACACATCCTCTGCAAAACACAGTGAATCATATAATTAATATATCAGATTAGGGAGAAATTGGACTAAGCGTGTAGCTATAAATTAATATTCATTACCTTGTAAGCGTCGTTCTCAAAGTGGGCTTTGAGGTACTCCCACTGCTCAGGTCGGTGGATGAACTCCCAAGGCGTCGCCTTTGATACTTCGACGTAGTGAGTATGGCAATCGTACTTCCAATCTTTATAGATTTTTGTTGCGGTCTCGTCGATGTATCTCCAAATGTCTGTCTCGGTGGGAGGGAGGTCATACCACATCTAGTAGAAAACAATTGTTCAAAAATGCATTAGAAATTGAATATCATATTTCAAAATTAGAAATATTGAGAAAAAAAAAATCTGAAATTATTCTAAAATAGAAATTTTACCTCCATATAATGGGTAAGTGCATCTCGGTGCTCCTCAGCCAGCTCTGCATATGAAGGCGCCAGTATTGACACTTTGGTCCGGACGGCGCAGCCGATGTCTCGAGACATCAATGTCCTCCACTTCAACTCTTTCGGACCCTTATGCTCTTCCGCGTACACAACCTTCAGAGGTTGGTTATTATTTAGCCCCTTCAAATATGCCGTCTTTGTCCCCGTGATGATGCCAAGCTTCTCATTCTCCACTTCAACTCTTTTCCCCGTTGACATATTAACATTCTCTGCCAATATAATGCACAAATGAAAACTGAGGATGGACAAACTAATAGTAAAAGCTATGCCATGCCACAAAATCAAAAGTTCCCATCCAAGACTCATTCAATACATGCACTGCATATTTAACAATACTCATGATTGATCAACTCAGTTAGGATCATGAGCATTGTTGCATGAAATAAGGCTCAATTATACTGCATATATAGGTGTTGAATTCTGAAACCCTAGACATGATATTGTAACTTTCGGTTGTCTTGAATATTACTGCATATATAGGTAACTTTCGGATCTTCACTAATTTAATTCTCAAACTCATCCATGCGCAATATAAAGGCTTGCAATATTTAATCACCTAAGGAAAGCAAAACCTATCCAGCAATATATCTATTATACATAGATCCACTGTGAACAAATAGCAACTTTGCTATCCCCACAATTACAAGACCCTACCACACTTCTATAAGCTAACAAATTAAACATATTTGATTTGCAAAGATTTCTCCCTTTTGCCAACAAAGTTTGTATATATATTTCCCACTTGCTTGCAAAAGTATTTAAAACAAAGGTAATTCTATATTACCAAACATAGTACTTCACTGGATTATCAATCCAACACCACACAATTAGAACAAAAATCCACCTAATCAATGGTTAATATCAACAATGAAATCAACATATCCAATTTCAAAACGAACTTCGCCGGCACATCCAATAGTGCAATTATCAAATAATGTATCATCCAAACAAGCATCATCATCTATCATCGGATCCAGTGATCAATGCTGCATATCATATTAGAGCAAAAGACGATATATAATTTATAAATCAATGGAGATCGAGGCGTGGAAGCCTCTGCTCCAGCAAACTCGACTATGCTCAATGTAATTGATAAATGGTTTAAATACATTCATCCTTTTTTTGTTTGTATCTTTTGTTTTTATCTACTGGGCAGCTTTGTCAATGCATGGTTAAAACTGTCATGGATTCAAAAACCATCTGATCTGTTGTAAATTAAACTCGAATGAAATTCTGATGTAAAACCTGATATTATTTAACACTTTCATGTTTTTGTCTGTGTTATAATGGATCCATCTTATGCTGCAAAAGTATTAATCATGCATGCTTTTGTAGCCTGCCTATGTCATTTTTGTGTGGTAACTAGTCTTCTTCCTCTCTCTCTTTAGTTGAAATATTATAATTCTCTTTGCAGTGGGATCCATAAACGGATTTCGTCCAGCTCTACTGTGCTTAAGCTTATTACACTTATAATTTATAAATGTACATATTGTTGGGAACATATCCCATACTCTAAATTGCTGCATTGAATTGACATTGCTTTCAGAACTACCAGAGTTTAGAAATGAAGGTCACATTGTTAATCACATGTTTACTTGGATAGAAGAATGACTAGATTAAACACACTTTGAAGAAATGAGGGTAAGTAAAAATTATTAATCACATGTTTACGCTTACCCGGCTGCTTAGAACCCCTCTTGGTCCGAATGCGTAACGGAGGACCGACTTCGGTGTGCCCTTCCACGGCGGCAGCCCTGGCTCCAGCGGTGGCGCCAGCGCCAGCTCCGGCTCCGCCAGCGCCGCTTCCAGCAGGGCCCGACCCCAACGCGCCTGTTTCGTCCAAAGACAAGGCCGGTACCAAGGTCCCGACCGCCGCTCCCGTCATGTTTGCATTTGGCGTATCCGACGACGTCGCCGCCTCCATCTTCGCCGTAGAGAGATAATGTCGAAACTATATCCCAAAACTTAAACTTAAACCACATGAATAACAAAAGGATCAACAAACTCATGTTCGCCTAAAGTGTCCAAAAATGGGACAATTCGAGAATCAACAACCCATCTCGATCAACTAGATGCGTTGTTGATTCTCAAACGGGAGTTCTAAGCTGATAAACACCACAATTATATATAATACGAAACAATAAATTTATACACGGCACCACACTCCCTCACTAAGCCACTCGCATGTTTCAGAAACCCTAACTACCACAATCCACACACAACACAAACAAATTACATCGTAACATTCTAATTTCACTACATTTCACTCTTTCACAAAACTTCATTTTCACTATATTTGGATTTAACTAAATTTACGATTTCACTAAATTAAGCTGAAATTCAATTTCATTAAATTTCCCAATTTCACTAAATTTCCCAATTTCACCCAATTTCACTAAAATTCAATTTCACTAAATATAACAATTTCACAAATTAACTAACATAATCTCAATTTCACCAAAATCAACACCAACTCCATCATATATTCAAACACCCAACACAAAACACATTATAAACCAAATCCAACTCAAGATATCAAACACTAAATTAAACCAATCAAAACTAAATATGGTTATTACAATGAAGAGGAGAGATTATACAAACCTGTAAAGCAATTGGAAGAGAAGACCCAAGTTTTTGGACCCCGAAATTGAAGAAATCAGCAGTTTTGGAGATTTTTCGCAGCTGCTACAGTATTTAGAAATAATTTCTTCACCTTCTGTATTCTGTCTGACCCAAGGCTTTATAAAAGATTTCAAAAGTTGAAGCGACGAAGATTGATCAAAATCCGTCGGTTCGTTTATTATGATGCGACGACGTTTAAAAACTCGTCGCTACATTTTCCAAATCATGTTTCTCTTACGATCCGAGGCGACCTGAAACCATTATTCGTCGCTCCTTTTTTTTGAAGCGACGACTTTTGATCAATCGGCGTCGCTCAATTTTTTTGAAGCGACCATTTATATATTCGTCGCTTCGGAGTGCTGCGGCGACAAAGTTTGATTTACCCATTTCAATATTGGTCGCTTCAGTCCTTGATTATAAAATTTATGAGATTATACTCAAGTGTACAACTTTTCGAAGCAACTATATAAAAGAAGTAAAATTTTAAAAAACACTGTGAAATAACATTTGATCTTTATGATGAAATACGGTTATGGTAAAAAAATCACTTAAATCCGACAAAGTTAGAGCCCCGATCGACGCGGTCAACCTTATTTAAACTTATTTCTCTCTATGGGGAACCATAGTATCAGGAGGTAAAAGTTACCAAATTTTTACATGACTGATTACGTCTCATTTATTTGAGAGTTTAATGTTTAGAAGAGTCGACGAAACAAGGTCATCTAAAGGTACGTAATAGCGTTTTCGTCTGATAAGTTTTATGAAAATATGGTTGACCGTTTCGATTGAGCATCGAGATTTCACGAAATAAGTTGATTTTTCTACTCTATTCATATTTAACTATAACGATCACATCAGACGGTCAAAATTTTCATTTTGTGAATTTAGCCATTATAATGACAACATGCTTACTAATACCGTATAACTTGATTATAAAATTATACTCAAGTGTACAACTTTTCGAAGCAACTATATCAAAGAAGTAAAATTTTGAAAAACATTGTGAAATAACATTTGATCGTTATGATGAAATACGGGTATGGTAAAAAAATCACTTAAATCCGACAAAGTTAGAGCCCCGATCGACGCGGTCAACTTTATTTAAACTTATTTTTCTCTATGGGGAACCATAGTATCGGGAGGTAAAAGTTACCCAATTTTTACATGGCTGATTACGTCTCATTTATTTGAGAGTTTAATGTTTGGAAGAGTCGACGAAACAAGGTCATCTAAAGGTACGTAATAGCGTTTTCGTCTTATAAGTTTTATGAAAATATGGTTGACCATTTCGATCGAGTATCGAGCGTTCACGAAATGAGTTGATTTTTCTACCCTACTCATATTTAACTATAACGATCACATCAGACGGTCAAAATTTTCATTTTGTGAATTTTGCTATTATAATGACAACATGCTTACTAATACGGTATAACTTGATTATAAGATTATACTCAAGTATACAACTTTTCAAAGCAACTATATAAAAGAAGACAAATTTTGAAAAACACTGTTAAATAACATTTGATCGTTATGATGAAATACGGTTATGGTAAAAAAATCACTTAATTCCGACAAAGTTAGAGCCCCTATCGATGCGGTCAACCTTATTTAAATTTATTTCTCTCTATGGGGAACCATAGTATCGGGAGGTAAAAGTTACCAAATTTTTACATGGCTGATTACGTCTCATTTATTTGAGAGTTTAATGTTTAGAAGAGTCGACGAAACAAGGTCATCTAAAGGTACGTAATAGCGTTTTCGTCTGATAAGTTTTATGAAAATATGGTTGACCAGATTTTAAAATATGAAGCGACGACTATTGATCAAAACTCGTCGCTTCGTTTCATATATCAGCGACGAATAATGACGAAGGTTATCAACTTCGTCGCTTGAATTTTGAGTGGGCGACGAAGATTGAATTTTCGTCGCTACAGTTTACAAAACATTGTTCGTAGGCGACAACAAACCAATATTCGTCGCTTCAATAAGATGTGAGCGACGACTATTGATCAAAAGTCGTCGCTCTCGTTTTCTGAAGCGACAAGTCCAATATTGGTCGCTTCAATGTGTTGAGGCGACAAAGTTTGATTTTTCCGTTTCAATCTTCGTCGCTTCAGACCTGTTTTCCAGTAGTGTACTTTTTCCATAAAGAAAATAAAACTGCTGTAAGGGCATAGAATAGTAGATTGAGATGGGAGCATCACTTGGGCACCAGATATTGGATTCAAAAAGAAGTTTACGGTATTGTAAAAGTTTACGGTATTGTAAAGAGTACAGCTGGGATCATCATCATTCATAATAACATTCTTGGGACGCCATAGGTCGCTTTCTACCAATATCAACCACCCTTCAACTGACCCAACACAATAGCGAGCAGTACATATGGAACTGGAAGGGTTTGACAATTTGTAAATTTTGTCATCACTCAGACGTAAAAACCAATTGTCCTTGAGTGAGTAGGGACTCAGACAAAGCATGAGCCAAGGAAGCTGAGGAGCAGGAGGGCAGCACTTGCTGGCAATTGCCAGATCAACTGAGGCTCGCCAAGAAAGACAGACTCCACCACAGCGTAGATAATCCTGTATCGATAAACGTTGTAGAATCAATTGCAGAATCTCTTCTGGGATTTCCTTGGACCACCTACTACTATCATGAGTACTGATATCTTCTTTTAACTGCTTTTCCTTTTGTTTATACTTTCCAGTCCACCTTCTAATGGAGATCATACTGAAGAACAATATTGATAGGCGCCGGTAGCATGCGAATATAACCCTAAATATTCGGAAAGCTACTAGAGTCCATTTTATCCTTGTCTCTACAGGAACCTTAATTTCTAAGAAGAATGGAAACCCTTGTCTTCATATTAACCCAGACTAGGGCTGTTAAATGGTTCAAACGGTTCGGTTTTTACCCCGAACCGAAAACCGAACCGAAATTTTTAAACGGTTCGGTTCGGTTCGGTTCGGTTTCTTTACTTTTTTTTTTTGAAAACCGTTTTGAACCGGTTCGGTTCGGTTCGGTTATTTTTCGGTTTTTTTTTTTTTTCGAAAAAAAAAAATCTGAATTTTTTTTCCTTTACAAATCTAGCCTAAGCTATCGTTACCATTGCTGCTCGAGACTCCGTTGTAATTGTGAGTTGATTGATATATTCCACAAACAAACACACGAGAACAACATCAAACATATTAAGGATCTGAATTCTCCAACTTAATTAACACTACATTAAACCTAGTTTGCTCTAGCTAACGTACATTTTGCAGCTGGGAGGGCCAAGCTGGGGTGTTAAGATTGGAAGAAGAGATGCCAAGACTGCTAGCCTTGCTGCTGCCAATAGCGGTCTGATCCCTGCTCCTAATCTTAAAACTGGTCTCTATATAACTACTCAATACTTAATAATCACAAATCACATATTCAAAATTTTAAACCATAACAAATAGTCAAATACATACCGAATTAAAGTCCGAAAGTTATAAAGTCCGAAAGTTTACAACACAAATTTAAAGTTTCAACTTTCAAGTTTCAAATATAAAGTTATAAACCAAAGTTAAAAGTCTACAGTCCATTCGATAAAAAAAAATTACAATCCAAATATCACAAACACTTCATTCTCAAGTTGTCCACTCTTCTCACTTTCATAAACCTACAACACCAATAAACATTGTTAAGAATCAAACTATAGTACATAACTACATACTAAATAAGCAAATATTTTCGTATATAATAAAGAGAGATACTCAACAACATACCCAACAAGGCACCAACATCAAGCTTGATTGACACTTGTAGGAGGTCCCATATTTGATGAAGTCTCACAAAGTTCCTTACGGATTTCTACGTAGCAAAGTAACAACAAAAGACAGAGAAACAATTAAAATGCATAATAACAAAGCCAACTAATCAAATAAACAAATAAACGATATTCAAGCCATTCGTACCTTCCATTACAGTATCACAAAACTCCATATCATCAACCGTTGGTTCTTCATTTAAGGCAACATAAGTACCCGTTAGCCAATTTTGTGTACAAATCAAAGCCTCCACCATCTTTGGACTTAAGGAACTACGGAATGGATTGATGACACGACCACTTGTGCTAAAAGAAGATTCCGAAGCTATAGTTGACACCGGAATAGCTAGAACATCCTTTGCAACTTCCGTCAAAATGGGGTATTTAGAAGCTCCACTCACTCTCCACCACCCCAATATGTCAAACTTCTCATCCTCGTCTCCCTCAATGGCATCAACTAAATATTTCTCCACATCATTACTAACAACTCCAGCTTTCATTGCCTTTCTCCTTTGTTCCTTTTCAGCCAACCTTCTCTCTAATTTAGTGGAACCAACAACTGAAGCTGACAAGATCGGTTGAGAGCTTTGAGAACTAGAAGCACCATCTCCACCATTTGTTTGCTGCATAGCTTCATTCTCATACACTTTAAACAACTCAAGCAACAAATTCTTCACCTTCTTCAAATTTTCTTCAACCCTTTCATCAAACTCACCAAACAACTCATCAAAATAATCAGTGAGCTTCTCCATTTTATAGCGCGGGTCAAGAACAACTCCGATAAACATGCACGGATTAATAGTTGACAAATCCCCCCAATACTTGTCATACTTTTCTAGCATAGGCTTAGTAACTTCACCAAGTATGTCACTAGTGTTTTCTTGCAACAACCCAAGAATTTTAAACAAATCCTTGAATGTGGTATGGATTGTTGGATGACTAGAGCAACACACATGCAAAGTAACATCATAAAATGGCTTCAAAAAGGCAGCAAACTCATCTGCATAAAGCCAATCTCTAGAATTAGGTGGCCCCTCTCTCAATCTCACTCCTGTGTCACTCTTAAAATACTTACTGTAGTGACCATCATCTTCTATCAATCTATCAAATGCTTTCCGAAACTTCAAAGCAGATTCCAACATCAAAAATGTAGAATTCCACCTAGTCACAACATCCATCACCACAAGCCCTTTACTCTCTAATTTCACACTCTCAACACACTTCTTAAACATGTCTAACCTTTGTGAAGAAGATCTCACATACCTAACAGAATTACGGATGCTTGAGATGCAATTATTCATTATATTCAACCCATCATTCACAATTAAATTCAAAATATGGGCAACACATCTCATATGCAAATTTGCTCCATCACCCACAAGTGCATCCTTACATTTCCACTCACTAATTCTCCTCACAATATCTCTCAAAGCAACATCATTTGACGAAGCATTGTCAACAGTTATTGTTAGAACTCTATCAATTTCCCACATCAACAAACAATCTTCTAGAAGCTTAGCAATAGAATCTCCCTTATGGTTTGGAATCACACAAAAATTCAAAACTTTTTTATGCAAGACCCAATCATCATCCACAAAATGACACGTAAGCACCATATAATTTATATTCTGAACAGATGTCCAAGTATCTGTTGTTAAGCTCACCCTCTTTCCCCTCAAACTTTTCATTAACTTTCTCCTTTCAGACTCATAAAGATGATAAACTTTCTTTGCAATGGTTTGACGACATGGAATATTCCAATCAGGACAAGCAACTTCACAAAATCCCTTAAACCCATCCCCATCAACAATTCTAAAGGGCAACTCATCAATGACTATCATCCTAGCACAAGCCATAGTGATTTGTTGTTGAGTACTAGCTACAACAGCCAATTGACCCTTCTCCCTATAAACAAAAAAATTCTGCTTCTTTTTCTTGTTTATTTCAATATTAGGGAGATATTTTCTACAGCGAGAGAGGTGATTTCTAAGCCCAGATGTACCAGTTGACCCATGATCAGCAACAATTTTCCTAGTACAGTAATTGCACATACCCTTATATACTTCACCCACATATACCCCTTCAAAATGATCCCAAATATCTGACCTGTGTCTCTCCTTCTTTGCTAACAGTTTTTGCTCCTCAGTCATTTCAACCGTTTCAGCACCATCTTCTGATTCTTCTCCGTCATTATCCAAATCAACAAGATCAGGACATGCACTGGCACCATCTGTTGGCAATCGAGAACTTTGGGTTGACGTTGGTGTGGACGAGTCAATAACAGGGGGCTGCATAGAGTAAAAAAAATAAAACAAAAAGATTAGAATTCAATTGTTCACAAGCAAGAGTACAAGTTAAACTGTTGAAGGTTGAAGTTAAAGAACAAACCAGTGATTGAGATTGAGATTGAGATGATGAAGTCGCCATTTGAATTTTACCACGTTTATTTGGTAACTGCAAAGAACCTCGGGTCCTCTTCATTTTCTTCTCCTGTAAATCGCAAATCACAAACTTTTCAGTTTATACGTACAATACACAGATTACCCAGAAGTGCAGAACACAACATGAAACACAACATGAAACCCAGACCATGTCAACTAAGGTTAGCATCTGAAAAGCCACAAAGCTTTAATCAATGAAGATAGCCACAAAGCTTTCTTTGTGTTTTCCTTACATTTTCTGCATTTTAGCTTGATAAACCATGATTTCTAGCATACTAAATCAGGTCCAATTGGCACACACTAGCTGATATCAAAGATGAACTTCAATACACCAGCCCATAGGCCAGGAGTAAATAAATTTTCACAAGATCTTCTAAACTTGTGTAAGAGTCTATGTAGAATCTAGACTTATGGTTCCGCGAACATATATATCAATAATATCATGCAGCAATTAATATCGGTAGCTTCACATAATCTGACATATTTATTTTGATACACAGTAAGAAAGCAAATATCTAATATTCCCCAACCTCAGGCGTCAAATGCATTAATGGACTGACATATATGGAGTTATGAAGAGCAGAAGATCGAGAGTTAGCCCTCAAGTTAAATGAGAAATATGCAACTCAAGCACACTTGATTCGTGATCCACAAGTACTAACCAAAACCCATTACTATTTGATCTTAGGGGTTTTGGGGGAGATGTAGCCTCAAGCCCTCAATTGAGGTTGGCCATGAGCAACGTGAGGACAGAAAGAGAGCGACTTATGCCCAGAATTTAGATAGGTGGGAATAAGCAATGGCTCGTGAGAGACAAATGTTAAGCAAGCTGATCCCTAAATCCATCTAGTTGCATATCTTTCTGTAAATTCCAATCAACTGAAAAATTATTCTTTCTCTTCGTAATCAAACATTTATGAATCAAGATATAAACTTTATCATACAAAAACCCCAAATTTCACATAAAATCAAAGCATCAAACACAAACCAATCGAAGTCATGCGGCGGCAGGAGAAAGGTACCTGAAGAGATGAGGGCGTGAAGGTGAAGGTGTGAAGGTGAGGGCGTGAAGGTGAAGGTGAATCCCGTGAAGGTGAGGGCCGAGTGAGGGTGACCGGCGACCGGAGACCGGAGGGAGGCTGTGATTTGAGATTTTGAGGAACTCACAGCAAGTTGCTTGCGAGAGAGAGAGAGGGAAATGAGGGACTGAGGGTTATTGGGAATATTGGCTCTTTGGCTGCGCATCAACATTTTAGGGTTATAAGTTCATTAGTTCAAAACGTCAAAACTCAAAATGACGTCGTATTGGTTATTTCGGTTCGGTTCGGTTATTTCGGTTCGGTTCGGACCAGCAAACCGAAACCGAACCGAATATATCCGGTTCGGTTCGGTTATTTCTCTTTCGGTTCGGTTTTTATTCGGTTTCAGTTTTTTTCGATTACGATTCGATTTCGATACGGTTTTTTTTCGGTTTTCGGTTCGGAAGTCACAGCCCTAACCCAGACCCTTCTAATGGACATATTGAGGTCACTGCCAAAATGGGTGTTTGTGTTTGTGTTTGTGTTTGTGTGAGGCCAACAACAGAGAACAAGTAGAAGTCAAGGTAGGCAAGTAACATAGGAAAATCATATACGCATCTATAAGTAAATAGATGTATCATGTATCCTAGAGTCCTAGACCTAATCAAACTAGGAAACGTTCATAAGAACTTAATCGAACTACGATAAAGCCTGCATCTATCATATATATAGACCCTTCTAGTGAGGGATCCCCTATTTTGTTCATTTTGAGGGATCGATCATTTAACGTACTTTTCGATTAAATATCAACATTTTCACCATTCAACTTTTATGTTTATATATATATATATATATATATATATATATATTTAGAAGAAACTTTCATGTTTATATTAGTAGATCATATCTGAAAATTTTATTTCCATTTGATAATCGTTAGAACATTCAAAATTGTAATTTACAAGTAAAAACATGAACGGTTCATGTTTGACAGATTTGATACGCCCATTGATTTAATTTAGTTCGATACCGATCGTCATTTTGGCTGAAACTTTACAGGAATGATCTACACACATATAAACCTAGTAATTGAACAGTGGAGATGTAAAAATGAGATAAAAAGTTAGTATAATAATTGATTTCTTAAAATGAACAAAATAAGGGAACTTTTAATGGAAGGGCCTTGATATATATATATATATATATATATATATCAGTCCCAATCCAGAGCGGAGCCCCGCTCTGAAATTAAAGAGCAGGGCTCCTTATTTGACCCACTTTTCGGTCAAATTTCTACATCTCCACCGTTCAATATTTAGGTATATGCGTGTAGATTACTTATGCAAAGTTTCAACTCATTTGGTGATCGTTAAGGTATCAAAACGATAAAAAATCAATGAACAAATTGAATATGTTCAGTATGAACCATTCGTGTTAATCACGACTAGGAATGTTTAAACGATTATCAAATTTGATGAGACTTTGCATAATTGATCTATACACATATACCTAAATACTGAACGGTGGAAATGTAGAAATTTGACCGGATAGTGGATCAAATAAGGAACCTCGCTCTATAATTTCATGGCGGGGTCCCGCTCTGGATAAGGACTATATATATATATAATTCCTATTATATATTTTCTGATCATTTCACCTGATACAATTTTTTATTTTTCGTAGCTAACAATTATTGATCCATTAGTCGAAGTTGTCTCCTTAATCCTTATTAGTCCAACTTCCATTTCGTAAGTAGGATTTCTTTATCTAATTAGGAGATAATATCCCAGTTAAGTCAGGACTCGTATCTCGCCATTTTTGCCATTTTCATGAACTCTATCCTAGTGACTTCAGGAATCTTTATTCCATTAAAATTGTTACAATTTGAATTTTCATTTCTGATAATTTTTGCATCCTTGATACTCTTTAAGTTTTTTTTTTTTTAGGGTAATGAATAATTTCATTGACCAAACGTCATTACACTCATTGCTTATCAACTCCATGACAGATGGAGGGGGAGTAAGAGTAAACTCACTATGTTCTGAATTCAGAGCATCAGTTGCCAAACTATGAGCAACTCTATTAGCTTCCCGACGAATAAACTGAACTCATACTGATGTAAAGTGTTGTAGCATCTCTCTAAGATCATCCAAAAGGTAACCCAACTCTGACCAGTCCAGAGCTCTACTCCCCAAAGACTCCACTAATACCTGGCAGTCCGTTTCTATGATAAGAGGTGAGAAACCATGCTGCTGAGCCAGTTGTACCCCTTCCAAGAGAGCAAGGAGTTCCCCATATCGAGCCGAACTGGAGGCTGGAACATGACTACGAAAAGTACCCATACACATCCCTTCTGAATCTCGAGATATTCCTCCCAATCCTGTGACTCCTGTAGGAGACCTGAAGGCAGCATCCACATTCAACTTGATATACCCCTGAGAGGGTTTCTTCCACCTAGCTGAAAGTTTAGACCTCCTTCCTCTCCCCTTCAGATGAGGTAAACGAAACTCCTCCCACCAACCCAAGGTAACCGGTACAATCTCACTTGCCAACTTAACATCATTACGCCATACCTTAGCATTCCTGTTTTTCCAAATTGCCCAGACAAACATCATGAGAGCTTCAAACGAAGTTGGATGGTGAGCATGAGACTGAAAAAACCAATCAAACACACTCGAGACCGAGCTGGCATTTGGGAGCTGAGCTAAGTGCAGTATTGAGGCAGCATGGGGACAATCACGCAGAGTATGAAGAGGGGACTCCACTTCTTCCTCACAGAAAGAGCACTGAGTATCAATGTCGATTCCACGTTGACTCAGTCTGCTTCTTGTAAGAAGAACATTTGAGACCGCATTCCAAGCACATACCTTAACCTTTGCCGAAATAGAAGCACCCCATATTTTCGACCATAACTGAGAGCTAGAGTTAGGACATACCCCTACCTCTTGAAAGACACGACGACGAGCGAGGTGGTAAGCTGTCTTAACGGAAAAGACTCCCTTTTTATCCTCGCTCCATCTCCATCTATCAACAGGCCTGCGTCTACTCAGAGGAATGGCACATATCTGCTGAACAATGTGATCCGGAAACAGTTATTGTAATAAAACAAAATTCCAACCACCTGAGTTGTTAAACAAATCAGAAACCCAATGAACCCTAGGATCATAGTAATCCCTGAGACTGGCTCCCTCCAACCAAGGATCATCCCAAATACACGTTCGTGTACCATCTCCAATCTGACGCTGAACCCTACATCAAAGGATGTCCATCCCATCTAAGATACTCCTCCATGCATATGATGGTGATTTCCCCAACTGAGCCTCCCAAAAATTGCAATTCGGGAAATATATTGCTTTTAGCAATTTACCCGGTAAGAAATCTGGGTTCTGAATTAATCTCCAACCCTGTTTAGCCAACATAGCCAAATTAAATACAAATAGGTGACGAAATCGCATACCTCCTTCGGATTTGGGATGGCACAAATCGTCCCAAGCCTTCCAATGCATGCCTCTCTTCTCATCCGTTCCACCCCACCAGAAACGGGCACAAAGTTGATGAAGTTCTTGAATCAGATTCTGGGGCAGCAGATAATTGTTCATAGTATAAAGTGGCATAGCCTGAGCAACCACTTTGATGAGGATCTCTCTCCCTGCAGCACTAAGTAACTTAGCCCGCCACCCTGTAAGTTTTTTGCTAAGCCGGTCCTTGATGAAAGCAAAAGTGTCCTGCCTAGATTTCCCCACAAGAGTAGGAATGCCCAGGTACTTGTCATGCTTCTCTGCCAATTGAACCCACAAACAGCTAGCCAGCGACTGTCTAACAGGAGGAAGAACATTACCGCTGAACACAACATTACTTTTTTCTAAGCTGATCTGTTGACCAGAAGCTTGTTCATAAACTTTTAAGATTTCCTTTACTAGCAAACAATCCGTAATGGAGGCTTTAACATACAACATACTATCATCAGCAAATAAAAGATGACTAATAGTAGGAGCCCCTTGGCAAACCTGTAAGCCCTTCCAGAGTCCATCACTACCAGATACGGAAGAATAGCCGACGAAAATTTTTTCGTCGGCCATTCCATTTTTTCGTCGGCTATACCCTCTGCCGACGAAAATTTCGTCGGCCATAAGTCGTCGGTAATACGCCGTCGGTAATACCAATGGCCGACGAAAAAAAAAATTTCGTCGGCTATAGTTAAGTATGGCCGACGAGTCAAAAAATTCGTCGGGCAAACGTGGTCAAATAGCCGACGACTTTCGTCGGGTATTTTTGAGTATGGCCGACGAAATCCATTAAGTATGGCCGACGATTTAATAAAATTTCGTCGGCTATGGTGTTTTAACTATAGCCGACGATTTACCAAAATTTCGTCGGCTATGGTGTTTTAACTATAGCCGACGATTTACTAAAATTTCGTCGGCTATGGTGTTTTAACTATAGCCGACGATTTAATAAAATTTCGTCGGCTATGTTGTTTTAACTATAGCCGACGATTTAATAAAATTTCGTCGGCTATTTCCTTGAAATATATTACTATTTTATAGGTATTAATTAGTTATAGCCGACGAAATAAGGCACTTTTCGTCGGCTATACAAGTTATAGCCGACGAAAATTGGTAAAATTCGTCGGCTATACTTGTTATAGCCAACGAAATAATGCAAAAATCGTCGGCTATTCTTGCATTTGGAAAAAAAAAATTAAATTATTTTCTAAATTACCATTCCAAGCAAGCTGCAAATCACAAAAACAATTCATGCATTTGCACCAACAAGAAACACGTCTAAATACTATTTTTATTAAATTCGTTCCAATATACATAAAATATAACCCTAATTATCCCCTAAACTACTAAAGTCTAGGATGTCATCTACAGCATCAGGCGCATCATCCTGCTGACCGAACTCGGGAGGTTGAGGCATTGGAGGCTCCACTAACTGCTGAAACGGGAGCGGGGGTGGACGGCCTTCTTGTTGTGCCGCGAACATCTCATAAACCCACTGTTGCTGGCCGTCGTAGTTGTATTGCCGAATTCTGGCGCACTCAGCATTCCAACGGACCATATCCAACTGATACTGCTGGTACTGATATTGTCTGCGGCGCAGCTCCTCTACTGTCTGGGACGAGGTCGCCAATTCTGCGGCCAATCGCTGCACTTCCCCCCTCATATGTTGGGTCTGGCCGCCTCCCTTCTTTTGACCTCCCTTAGTGGTCTTCAGGAGCCCTTGTCCAGAACCTCCTAAACCCCGGCAGTAGTACTCGTTGGACTGGTGTGGGAAGGCTGCGTTGAACATCCTCGCCGCCGTTTGGATATTGGTGCGGTCGACCTGGCGCACGGCTTCTTCCAAATCTGCCTCTGAGATGTCCGGTTGTGTCTCCCGAACTATTTGCTGGAGCACCTCTTGTTCGGCCTGGGTCACCCGCTCCTAATTGGACGGGGAAAAAAAATTAATATTCTAACAAATGGATAGTTAAGTAAAATTAATAATTTAAATTTTAAAATCATAATGAACGACTTACGAGATCGTCTGTCGCTTGTGGATAAGCGATCTTGAACGTCTCCACGTAGGGGTTGCAATCAGGATGATCTCTGAGCGCCTCCTCCTGATATTGTGCAAACGGCCTTGAACCGCCGTGATGGAGGATTGTGTTACGGCGGCGGTTCTCCGAGTTTATCCGAGACCGTTCCTTCAAACAAATAATAAAATATTAGAAAAATGCATCAAAAAATATAACTGAAATAATTATAAAATATTTAAACTAATAATTAAAATTTTAATAAAATAAACATTTATAGTGAAGTTTAGTATTTACCATCATAGCCGGGTTGTCGAAGACTACGGTCCTCAACCAACGCCACTCGTACTCCCTGAACATGAACTCTCTGGGAGTACCCATACGACCACGGTTGCCGTACTCGTTATAGTGGGAACGGAGCTCGTTCTTCCACTCTTTGAACCTACGAAAAAAACAAAAGTGCATTAGAAATATGATTAATATCATAAAATATTTCTAATTATCAAATAAGACATTCCCAACGTACCTCGAGCTCTGTTGGGAGTCCGCCCAACCCCGCTTGTGTTCCGCAACCACAAAGTATGTCTGAAAGATAATATTTTATTAGTTTTATAATTATAAAAATACCGAAACTTTTTAAATATTACGATAACTAAATTAAATTTTTTTATTTACTCACCGACGCGGCGTTGTTCAACTCCATCTTGATTTCTTCGGGCACATCAGCCCACCGAGCCCACAACATAGGGACTCTGTCCCTAATGAGTGCACCCACGCAACCCGAGTAGTCGCGTTTCTTTTTCGCCCCAACCTCCTGATTAGGAGCTTCGTCAATCTGGATCCTCCCGCTCCGTTCAACCGTTCTCCTGAGCGTCTCAAAACTGATGACACCTCTGGTATTCCTCTGGGTTGAACTGCTAGCGCCTGTCTCTATCACATAAACGATGATTGGTTAATAAAATTAAATATTAGTGCGTTAATTTTAATAAAATATTTAATTAATAAAATCGAATGTTACCTGAACCCGATGATTCGGTTGCCGTCGACTTTCCTTTTCTCCTCGCCGAAATCAGGAGGTCAGGGCTCTCCCATGGCTGCTGCTGGTATGCCTCCGCAGCACTCACGAACTGAGGCATATCAGGCCACTGGGGCCGACCCTGATAGTCGACCTCGGGTATCGCAGGAATGTTGTAGGGGAGGAAGAGCTGGTTTGGGAGAGTAGGCCCCTCAGTCGAGTCACCAGCAGACTGAGTCGGACTCGGCATCGGCATCGGCTCCCGATGAACCTCAGGCATACGAACCTGAGGAACGTCGGCAGCTATCTCCTCGTGAAACAGCTGCCGACTAAACCTCGGCGCCACAGAGGGACCGACATTCGGAAGTGAAGTGCTCGACGGCCGCCCCGCCTGGAGAAGGGTCTGGTGCCGAGCACTCACACTCCGCCGCGGCTGGGCTGCATCCACACTCCTCCGCGGCTGGCTGGTGGTCCTCTCAGGCTGGCTAGCCGTCCTCTCGGAGTCTGGGGAACCCGCGGCATTTCCAGAACCGGCGGCATTTCCAGAACCTCTAGATCTAGAACGACGACCTCCGAACAACTGCCTAAATGCATCGGCCATCTAAAGCCAGACGCATTAATACATTAATTAATATTAAATTATATTATATTAAATAACAAATTCTAATTAATATAATACCCAATAATACTAACATATTTTAATATTTACCGATTTATATAATAACCAATTTATACATATAAATTATACAATTACACCTAAATTATATACAATTAAAATAAATTTTACAAAAATTACCTAAATTAACATAAAAACCTAAAAATTACATACATTAACATAAAAACCTAAGGGAAAATGTCTATTTGGTGCTAATTTGACCCCCTGACTGCCCATTCAAATGACAAACTTATTTTTTTCCCCTATTCAACATAAGGTAACAACTCTATTGCCCATTTGAACAAATCTTTTTCAATTCTAGTACAAATTTAATTTTTTTTTCTTCCATTTTTGTCCTTTTGTCTTATCTAACATATTTTTGAATTATAATGTGTTGAGAAAGTGGAAGATAAAAAAACAAACTTTGCCGAAATATCACCCAACTCCTCCGGCCTCCCATGGCCGGTCGCCGGAGCCTGGTCGCCGGATTCCGGGCACCAATTTTTTTTTTTCGCCGAAATTTTTTTTTTCGCCAGATTTTTAATTTTTTTTTTTTTTTTTTATAATCAGGTTATTGACGATGGTTACTAACCCTCAGTAAATAATTTACAGATTACAGTAAATAATCGATTATTGACCCCCGGTAATCGATTACTGGGAGTCAGTAATCGGTCAGTAATCAGGTTACTGACCCCCAGTAATCAATTACTGACTCCCAGTAATCAATTACTGACTCCCAGTAATCAGGTTACAGATTCCAT
This sequence comes from Potentilla sterilis, assembly GCA_963682095.1. Classification (NCBI taxonomy): domain Eukaryota; kingdom Viridiplantae; phylum Streptophyta; class Magnoliopsida; order Rosales; family Rosaceae; genus Potentilla; species Potentilla sterilis. Next base: position 25,846,142 of record OY821754.1, read on the forward strand.
ATTTTCCAGTAACCATGTTACTGACCCCCAATAATCGATTACTGACCCCCAGTAATCCATAACCAGAGTTCATGAAGTTGTAAAACTTTGATCACAAAACATCCACACTATACTGGTACTAAGATTTCATTGATAACTTGACAATAACATAAAGAACTTGCACATACAATACAATGAAACTCTACAGATTTCATGAAGTAATCAGGTTACTGACCCCTAGTAATCGATTACTGACCCCCGGTAATCGATTACTGACCCCCGGTAATCGATTACTGACCCCCGGTAATCGATTACTGACCCCCAGTAATCGATTACTGAGGGTCAGTAATCGATTACTGACCCTAACCAAGAGAAAAAAAAAAAAAAAAAAAAAAACCCTAGTTTTTTTTCTTTCCGTCGCCGTTGCCGCTAGCCTCACTCCTTCATTGCTTTGCTGCCATATAGTGATGGAGACCATTTTCTAGGGTTAGGGTTTTATCTCCCCTTCTCCTCTTCTTCTTCTTCTTCTTCTTCTTCTTCTTCTTCTTCTTCTCCATCAATCTCAGCCCCACATCTTCACTCCACACCCAAATCCCAAACCTCGATCAGCTCTACTCTCATCACTGCAACGAAAAGCAACACCACCCTCCTCCTCCTATAACCAGAAAAAGCCTATAAGAACACATCTCCCTCCCACAATACAACATATCTGAAGCCTCTGGACCCGGATCGCCGCCCCTCGACCTCGACCTCGACCTCGACGAAGAAGCCCATCGTCTGAAGCTCGCTGCAGTCCAGATATGGACACCCTTCGCTGCTCTTCCCCAATCCGACGGAGGAGGAACATGAGGCAGATCAGCCTCGTCTGAGGAAGTGGGCGGCGGTGGAGGCCGAGTTGGTGGAGCAAATGAAGGCATAGGTTGTGGTTTCCGGTGGTGAGGTGGTGGTACAGGAGAGGAGGAGGAGGGTGAAGTGAAACCCTAATTAGAGAGAGAGAGATTTATATATGGTTTTAGTATAGGGTAATTAGGTATTTTTATCAAGATTCATTGGAATGGGTAGGTAACATTGAAATGGGCAAGTTTTTCAAATTTTTTGTGCAAATGGTCTTTTTCCCAAAACCTAAATTATAACTAAATTAACATAAATACATAAATTATACCTAAATTAACATAAATACATAAATTCTACCTAAATTAACATAAATACATAAATTATAACTAAATTAACATAAATACATAAATTATATCTAAATTAATATAAATACATAAATTATACCTAAATTAACATAAATACATAAATTAACATAAATACATAAATTATACACAAATTAACATATAAATACATAAATTATACCTAAATTAACAATTATATCTAAATTAACAATTATATCTAAATTAACAATTATATATAATTTATTAACCATAATTTAATTTATTAACAATTAAATAACAAAAAAAAGAAAAGAAAAGGAGGCCGGCCGGTACCGAATCGGGGAAGAGGAGGAGGGGGAGGCGGCCGGAACAGGGAGGAGGAGGAGGAGGGTCGGCCGGGGCTGCCGGAACAGGGAGGAGGAGGAGGAGGAGGGGCGGCGGATCGAACCAAGGAGGAGGATCGGAGTCGCCGGGCTGCCGAACCAAGGAGGAGGAGGAGGAGGCGCCGGGCTGCCGGAATAGGGAGGAGGATCGACGGATGAAGGAGGGCCGGATTCGAGGAGGTTGTTTAGGGAAAATCGGGCAAATGGAGGCTAGGGTTCGGCTGCATTTTACTTATACCCGATAGTATAGCCGACGAAATCGCTTTATTTCGTCGGCCATGACATAGTATAGCCGACGAAATAAAGCTATTTCGTCGGCCATGATATAGTCTAGCTGACGAATACAGCGATTTCGTCGGCCATACTATGTCATAGCCGACGAAATCATTTTTCGTCGGCCATGCTATGGCATAGCCGACGAAATTACATAATTCGTCGGCTATAGTCTTCGTCCCTCAGAATCCGTCCGATCTCCCCTATCCAACGGTGGCTAATGGGAAGGCGCGGATCACCAGACTTTAGCCGACGAAATATAACTTCGTCGGCTATACTTTTGGTCAAACTATAAAGTCAAACCTCTAAACGCTGTAAAACGGAAATTGGGCCGTCTAAATGACGTTTTTTGGCCTGACCTTCAACAGAGAATAGTTTCAGATCGATGCGACGCATGTAATCGTATAAAAATTTCCCCCAAAATATTTACCGCCCGTCAGGCTACCCATAGGAAAACGGGAGTAAAAAACAGCAAACCGCAACATTCGGCACACAGATTTTGTCGGAATCTTCCCATTTTTGAACCGTAGCCGTATTTCAATATTTCGGTCATATCTTATTTCACGACACATTTGCATTTGAAGGGTCTACGTATAGTAGGTATTTGAAACTATACATTCACTTAAACACTTAGTAAACAAGTTAAGGAACATTAGTGCATATATTACGATTTTGAATCTAAAAGTTTGGAAAATCTATTTCAACCGTCAGATATCACCGTTAAGATGAAATACATGTATGAAAAAAAATCCAAGGTTATCGGACAACGTTAAAGGCTCGATCGGGACGGTCAAACTGCAAAGTCAAACCTCTAAACGCTGTAAAACGGAAATTGGGCCGTCTAAATGACGTTTTTTGGCCTGACCTTCAACAGAGAATAGTTTCAGATCGATGCGACGCATGTAATCGTATAAAAATTTCCCCCAAAATATTTACCACCCATCAGGCTACCCATAGGAAAACGGGAGTAAAAAACAGCAAACCGCAACATTCGGCACACAGATTTTGTCGGAATCTTCCCATTTTTTAACCGTAGCCGTATTTCAATATTTCGGTCATATCTTATTTCACGACACATTTGCATTTGAAGGGTCTACGAATAGTAGGTATTTGAAACTATACATTCACTTAAACACTTAGTAAACAAGTTAAGAAACATTAGTGCATATATTACGATTTTGAATCTAAAAGTTTGGAAAATCTATTTCAACCGTCAGATATCACCGTTAAGATGAAATACATGTATGAAAAAAAATCCAAGGTTATCGGACAACGTTAAAGGCTCGATCGGGATGGTCAAACTGCAAAGTCAAACCTCTAAACGCTGTAAAACGGAAATTGGGCCGTCTAAATGACGTTTTTTGGCCTGACCTTCAACAGAGAATAGTTTCAGATCGATGCGACGCATCAAATCGTATAAAAATTTCCCCCAAAATATTTACCGCCCGTCAGGCTACCCATAGGAAAACGGGAGTAAAAAACAGCAAACCGCAACATTCGGCACACAGATTTTGTCGGAATCTTCCCATTTTTCAACCGTAGCCGTATTTCAATATTTTGGTCATGTCTTATTTCACGACACATTTGCATTTGAAGGATGAAGCAATGGTTTGTCGATAGTGATAGAAAATGGAAACAGCTCTTTTTTTGTTTTTTTTTTAATCATAGCCGACGAAATCAAACCTAGTATTCGTCGACTATTGTTTTGTCGTTTTCTGTTAAAAACTTATGGCCGACGAAATATATAATGTTCGTCGGCCATTGTTCGTAATATTATTATTTTTTTAAAAACTTATGGCCGACGAAATAGTTATTTTTCGTCGGCCATTATTCGTAAATAATTATTTTTAAATAACTTATGGCCGACGAAATAGTTAGTTTTCGTCGGCCATTGTTCGTAAAATATTTTTTTTTAATAAATTATGGCCGACGAAATAATGAATTTTTCGTCGGCCATTCTCCGTTTAGCCGACGAAATAATGCATTTTTCGTCGGCCATTCTCTGAAAAAAAAACCAAAAAAATCAGTGGTTTTATACCTCTCCTATTCCGATGTCCTGTTCACATATAACCAAAATTGAACATAAAAAATCAGAAACCCAACAGTCAACATATTTCAAATTTTTGTTTAAGGGGTTTGGAACCCAGCCTAGCTGGGAGGCTCATCCCCACGCCCGTTCATTAGAAATGAGTTGATTACAAATGAAAGGATTACATCATTTAAATTACTTAATCCGTCGGATTGTAATCGGAATCATCGGATGAGTCTTCTTCGGTTTCTGAATTGCTCGATAGGGGTAATCTATGTCTTTCCTCACCACTAGAGTCCTCGTTAGTTTCTTCAATTGGATCAACATCAACAAGCAGTGGCTCTTCACGTCGAATTCGCACCGGCGTGTCTAGACGAATAAAAGAGGAGTCAGGAATACCGTTTGAGTTGGGCTCTTGATACGCGGTGCCCCCTTCCTCGTTCTCTTCGGCCACTCCAAGTGTAGACGCCCGGTAAATGTTGCGATGGTGGATAGTGTTGACTACTTTCCACGGGTCAGCCTTGGCGAGATCATCAAGATAAAACACTTGTTTCACCCATATGGCTAAAACGAACGGGTCGTCCTCATACCATGATGTACTAGTGTTCACAGAACTTACGCCGTATTGATCGGTTTTCATGCTCTGCGGCCGTGTGTCAAACCATCTACACTTGAAAAGGTGCACTTTCATGCCTTCCCCGTAATGCAGTTCCACAACTGAATGAAGAACACCGTAATAGTCAACTCCACCATCCCCACCATGTGCCATAACCCCTGAATTTTGTGTTTTCAGTCTGAGGTCTCTGTCTTCACATCGAAATAACACACCATTCACCTTGCACGTCGCATAAAATTTTGAATAGACCGGCCTCCTCGCTAAAAGTCTGAGTTCGTGCGACCAATTTGGGTGATTATCATTTGCAATAAGGTCCATCTGCAACCATCAGAATCAACTATAAATATGAATAAATATACACAATAATATATGAACACGTATAAAATAGTGTTAAAGGTACGTACCCAGCGGCCGAAATACTCTGCGAATGTCTGGTTGTGGTAATCGCGATCACTTGCTACTCCTTCACAGCGTAGATGTATGTCCTTCCAAAACTGAACTTCTGGACAGTTGATTAGTACCCACCAATGTGCAATGGCTACCTCATAATCTTTCAACTTATAGGAAACTGGTATGTTTCCACCGAGTACAACATCGTCGGAGAGTATGGAAAGATTGAACTGTGAAGGTACATCTTCCGGTATGCTTTCCTGTAACGCTCCGAAATACAGCTTCATGTAGGTAACGCACTCGTGCGCAATATATGCTTCAGCTATACATCCTTCAGGTGCGGATCTGTTTTGGACAAAACCACCGTATTGTCCAAGTTGCCTATAAATCAAGTTTTTAAAGTGTTATGATAATACATTAACACTATATCACATATATTGATGAGGAAATTAACATAAGGTGTAAAATACGTACCTTTCCATCGGATACATCCAAGTGAAGTGCACAGGACCGGTAAGCAACAACTGCCGAGGAAGATGGATCATGAGGTGAGGCATGATGTCGAAAAAATTTGGAGGAAATATCATCTCAAATTTACACATGATATGAACGATGTCTTGTTGCATTTCCCGGAGGTCAGATTTTCTCACTTCCCGTGTGCATACCTTCTGGAAAAATCTTGCCAACGCTACTAACGGCTCCACAACGTGACGGGGAAGGAACGGTCGAATGAAAACAGGGAAGAGACGTTGTAGCAGGATATGATTGTCATGACTTTTCAACCCGTACAGATTGTTGCATTGTCTGTTGACACACTTGGCTATATTTCCAGCAAAGCCTGAAGGATACTTGGCCCGACTTATCCAATGCAAAATTTCTGATTTATGCTCAGGCTTGACGGTGTAAGGAGCTTGAGGCATTTTTCTCTTCCCTTGTTTCAACCATAGTGGTTTTCTGATATTCATGTTTTGCATATCAGTGCGAGCCTTAGGACCGTCTTTCGTCTTCCCCTCCAAGTTCAGCGTTGTGCCCACCACACTTTCAGAAACATTTTTTTCTATGTGCATAACGTCTAGGAAGTGTCGGATCAGCAACTCACACCAGTACGGGAGTTCCCACAATATGCTCCTATGTGTCCAGAATTTGTACTCCTCAGGCCTTTCAGGTATTTCCGCTACAATATCGGGATGATTGCTGAGGGGCCCAAAATCGTACTCATTAAGTCTTGCTAAAATTTCTCTTCCTGTCCATCATCTGGGAGCACGGCCGTGTTCTTCAGTTCCATCAAATGCGGCGGACTCGTAACGCCAGTGGTGATCCGCCGGAAGGAACACACGATGACCCATTCGGCATATCTTGTTGTAATGAGGGGTGCTCCCATAATCGGTGAGGCACTCTGGACAAGCCTTGTATCCCCTGACAACGCTGCCCGACAACATCCCATAAGCAGGAAAATCACTGATGGTACCAATAACCATGGCATGCATCTGGAACGTCTCCTGCTTGTACTTGTCAAAAGTGGGATGACCAACGTCCCACAATACCTTAAGCTCTTCAATCAATGGTCTCATATACACATCGAGACATTTCCCTGGGTAACCAGGCCCCGGAATCAACAACGTCAACATATTATATTCCTTCTTCATGCACATCCACGGAGGAATGTTGTAAGGTACCAAAACCACCGGCCATATACTGTATGAAAGACTCATGGTGCCGAAAGGGTTGAACCCGTCAGTTGAGAGCCCGAGCCTGACGTTTCTGACATCTGACGCAAAATAAGGAAACTCATTGTTTATATGCTTCCAAGCCGCTCCGTCAGAGATGTGTGTCATGATATCTGTGTCTCCCGCGTCCCGCTCACCGTGCCACCTCATAGCTTTTGAGGTGGTTTCTGACATGTACAACCGCTCAAGCCTATCTCTCAACGGAAAATACCGAAGCACTTTCACAGGTTTCCTATTGCCTGCTCCCGTCAACTTATATCGGTCAGACTGACATATCGGACATGCGTCAAGGCTAGCAAGGTCATTCCCTTCTACATCTTTACCCCAGAAGAGAACGCAGTCAAATGCGCATGTATGGATCTTAATGTAGGAAAGCCCTAGATCTTTGAGGATACTTCGGACCTGACGGTGATTGGTAGGATTACGATGACCCTCCTCCAACAACGAAGAAGTGTACTGTAGATATTCATCCACTTGCCTGATAGTCGATTTTGTCTCGACTTTAATCCTCATTACCTCCATCACACTTTCAAGAACTGTCTTCTCAGAACTTGAACACACAGGGGTCTGTTGCAATGCAATCAGTTTGTTGTACTTGTCAAAGGCAGCAGTGTTGACAACTTGTGGGAACGGCTGCACCGGGTCTTGCATATATTGTTCCCCACGTACACCGCTTTCAAAAGGAAACACGTCGTTGACGAATGTCATTGTTGGATCGTTGGATGTACTACTACTGCCCGCCTCAAAATACTGCCCATGATCATGCGATCCATCTAATGATGGCTCACCGTGATATATCCAACGTGTGTACTTCGGCCAAAACCCATTGCTCTTTAGGTGCTCCCATACTGTCCTAATCGGAAATCGACACATATCACTGCGACACTTACATTTCTTGCACGGGCAATAATGGTACGGTCCTTTTGCATTTTCTTCGACGAACTGCATAAAATCCACAACTCCTGTAGTGTATCGTCGGTCATGCCTTGGAAGCGAAATCCAACTCTTATCTCGATCCATATATAGCCTGATAATAATATATATGTATAACTTTAATTAATAATAAATTAATTAACACATATATATTACAATATATATTATTATCAACATCAACTCATATATATATATACCATTAATTAACAACCATTATTTAAGTTCATTACACTATCAACAACCATTAATTAACATATTTATATATATTTTAACACTAATTAAAATAACATTATTAAATTAAAACACATAATTATACTCTAACTGAAAATCAACTCAACTACAACTCAAAATCAACATATATACATACATTCTAACACTAAAACAACAACAAAACAAAAAATCACTTACTATATCAAAATCACTAAAACTCAAAATCAACATATATATATATACATACCTATATATAGCTCCACAATGTAAGAGAGGACGGATTTCAATAATACCCACAGATTTTTCACTCTTTCTCCCGTTTTTTTTTAAAATGAGCAGCTTCTGTCCAGATCTGAAAATATAAAGACTTATAGCCGACGAAATTGCCAACTTCGTCGGCCATTCTTCCGAAAGTTATATAGCCGACGAAAACTTTAAATCGTCGGCCATTCTTGGATTATAACCGACGAAAAACTTTAAATCGTCGGCCATTCTATGTGTATGGCCGACGAAATAATGAATCGTCGGCCATTCTATGTGTATGGCCGACGAAATTTTTTTTTGCCGACGATTTTTAATTTTTACCGACGAAATAATTAATTTTCGTCGGCCATAAATGTAATATTTATTTTAAAAAAACTTATGGCCGACGAAATAATTAATTTTCGTCGGCCATTATTATTATAGCCGACGAAATGATGCATTGTTCGTCGGCTATTCTATGAAAAAAAAAAAAAATAATGATGATGTTAGTGACACTTCGGGTAGCATAAGTCATCTTTCTCGTGCTTCGATGAAAGGAAAACAGAATGCCAAGCTCTCTGGAGTTTTTATCAAAACAGAATGATGATCAGAAGGTGATTCAGGCTACTAAAATGTTCAAACCGAAAGATCCTTTTTTCGCAGTTATCTTGTAACCATTCGACTTCATTAACTACTTAATCCTCACCAGATAGCAGTTAATGAAGTTGAATGGTTGCAAGATAACTGCGAAAAAAGGATCTTTCGGTTTGACCAATTTAGTAGCCTGGATGACCTTCTGATCATCATTCTGTTTTGATAAAAGCTCCAGAAACCGTCAGATATTCTGTTTTCCTTTTATCGAAGCACGAGAAAGAGGACTTATGCTACCCGAAGTGTCACTAACATCATCATTATTTTTTTAACACTAATTAAAATAACATCAAAACCGATTACTCTTTAGGATTAAAATAACATCAAAACATATATTAAAACTCAAAATCAACTCATGCAACTAAAACCCAAAATCAACATATATACACATGTACGTACCTATATATAGCTTCACAATGTAAGAGAGGACGGATTTCAACAATATCCACTGATTTTTCACTCTTTCTCCCGTTTTTTGCAAATGAGCAGCTGCTGTCCCGATCTGAAAATATAAAGACTTATAGCCGACGAAATTGTCAACTTCGTCGGCCATTCTTCCAAAAGTTGTATAGCCGACGAAAACTTTAAATCGTCGGCCATTATAGGAGTATAGCCGACGAAAAATTTAATTCGTCGGCCATTCTTGGAGTATAGCCGACAAAAATAAAAATCGTCGGCCATTCTTGGAGTATAGCCGACGAAAATAAAAATCGTCGGCCATTCTTGGAGTATAGCCGACGAAAATAAAAATCGTCGGCCATTCTTGTAGAATAGCCGACGATTTTTACTTTTTACCGACGAAATAAAAATCGTCGGCCATTCTATAGGAATGGCCGACGATTTTTTTTTTTTAGCGACGAAAAAAAATTTTCGTCGGCCATTCCTGGGAATAGCCGACGAAAAATCATTTCGTCGGCCGTTGTTTTTTTTTTCGTCGGCAAAACTCATTTTTCTGGTAGTGCATTGGTGACAAATTCATATATCAATGCTGAGAGACCCTCAGCGCAAAGGAGAAATAGATAAGGAGATATCAGATCCCCCTGACGGAGACCCCGATGTGGAATAATAGAGTCGCATGGAACTCCGTTCACCAAAAAGGAGTACCGTACTGTGGATAGACAACACATAATCAGCGCAACCCAAGCCTGATCAAAACCCATCCGTAGCATTACCTGATGCAGAAAGTCCCATTCCAAACGATCATAGGCTTTACTAATATCCAATTTAAGAGCCATAAACCCTTCATTGCCTCATCGAAGCTGATGCATATAGTGAGCTAGTTCTGTAGCCACCAAGGTATTATCTGAAATGAGCCTATCCGGAACAAACGCGCTCTGCTGCTGTGAAATAATATCTGGCAGAAAAGTCTTTAACCGGTTGGCCAGAACCTTAGAAGCAATCTTATAAACAACATTACATAAAACTATAGGTCGGAGCTGAGACATATTCAGCACCTCTTTCACCTTAGGGATCAACACAACATGAGTATAATTCAAATCGTGAGGCATTTCCTTTGTAGTAAGAAAAAAAATAACTGCCTTACTCACATCCTCTCCAACAATATTCCAATATTTTTGATAAAAATAGGGTGACATACCATCAGGGCCGGGAGCTTTAGAGGGGTGCATCTGAAACAAAGCGACACGAACCTCTTCAGATGTATACGGCGCTAACAAAACCTGGTTCATCTTGGTAGAAACTTGGGGCTGAATTGCCCTAAGAACTGTTGCCTGAGCCGACAGATTACTCATTCACCAGTCTCTCAATACCGGCCTTGTCATCCTGCCATATGCCTCGACTTGATACTCTTTAAGCTTATATTCTCACCTTCGTGCTATAATAGCTATAATGCACAGAGCCATAATTCGATTTTAACTGGGACATACAAAATATCAAAACTCCATAAAATAAATAAAAAAATAATTCACAAAATATTATTATTATTATTTTAAAAGAATGACGTCAATCTTTTACAATGTAAAAGTTAAATAGAAATAGTTTAGCCAATAAAAGGGGCTATGACAAAATTTGTCAGTAATCGAGCGCTATCTGGTTTGGTTAGATAGTTTAACTAACATTGTTGAATTTATGAGTCCAAACAAAACTGTTGTACGTAAATGATTTCATAAAGGACGAGGAGAACACCATGCATAATAAAAAAGATAATTATATAAAAAGTATACATCCCATAATCACCGAGGTTGTTTTTTTCTTTTAATTTTTTTTATCGAACCAACGAGCGAGGTTGTTTAAATAAAGTTTATCAAATAACAAACAAATAAGATAATACAAACATACAAAAGATAAATAAAAAATAATAATAATAAAAGCGAACCACTAAAGATTAAACAAAAAGAAAACCACTTTTAGTTTTCTAATACAGTTAAACCTCTATAAATGAATAATTAATGTCAGGACTATGAAAAATTATTACTTTAGAGATTGCCAATTTACAGTTGTCAATTTATCAGGTCAAAGAGACTTGTGGTAAGAATGAATTGGTCTATGGTTGGCATTGATTGATTCATCGATTTTATTAAATATATATTGGTTTTGGTTGATTCATTTATATAGAGAAGGTTCGGGTTTTGGGTTGATTGTCGAAGGTGAGTCCTTGTAAGTAGCTAGGTGAGATATAAGTTAGAGATTAATCGAGATTGAGCTTCCCGAATGACGAGTTGATTTCGATGGCTCCACCATCAATGAGCCTTGCTGGCAACTCTTCCAGGTCGAGTAAGCGATGGAGACCGTGAGGCAAGGTTCGGTGGCGATTGGGATTTAATCTAAGCTTCTTCGGGTTAACGCGGAGAGCATATAGAGTCAAATGCAAAAGGAGGCAAAAGAGTACTGTCATTTCTGAATTATCTTGTTGTTGAGTAGTTTTGATTTGGGTTTTGATATCAATGAATTAGTTGCAATATGATTTCTTATTCAATCTTGTTGATTTTGATAGTTGTACTTAATGGAATCTTGTTGGTTTTGATAGTTGTACTTAATGGTAATGTTGTAGTAATTTGTAGTTTGAAGGTGTCGATGTTCAACCGAGCAATTGAGTAGTTCGACTCTTGTAATCTAGTTATAAGTAACTATCAAAACCAAGTATCATCTTACTAACTATCAAACTAACTATAATCTTAGAAACTATGTTACTAACTATGTTACTAACTATCTAAATAACTATCATTTTAGTAACTATCTTACTAATTATCTAAATAACTATCATTTTAGTAATTATCTTACTAACTATTTAAGTAATTTTCTAAGTAACTATCTGACTAACTATGTTAGTAACTATGAAAGTAACAGTTCTTGTTTGTTCAAAAGCTGAGAACTATCTAAGTAACTATCACAGTAACTATGAAAAATAAAAAAATTACAGGACAGAAAAGCAAGAGCTTAAAAATCGAAAGCAACTGAACTAAGAATGAAAAATGCACAACACAATGCAGCGTGCCGCTGCACCGCACCACGGCAGCGTAAATATTAAAGTAACATTTTTTGTAACTATCTTACTAACTATTTTACTAACTATCTAAGTAACTATCATCTTAATAACTATCGTACTAACTATCTTACTAACTATCTAAGTAATTATCATCTCAGTAACTATCTTACTAACTATCTATACAGTTACTAACTATCTAAGTAACTATTATCTCTACTATCTTACTAACCATCTATATAGTTACTAACTATATAAATAACTATCATCTTAGTAACTGTCTTACTAACTGTCTTACTAAGTAACTCTCTTACTAGCTAACTATCTTAGTAACTATCAAAGTGACTATTATCTTAGTAACTATCTTACTAACTATCTAACTAACTATCATCTCAGTAACTATCTTACTAACTATATATATAGTTACTAACTATCTAAGTAACTATCATCTTAGTAACTATCTTACTATCTTATTAACTATCTAAGTAATTATCATCTTAGTAACTATCTTACTAACTATCATCGTAGTAACTATCTTACTAACTATCTTACTACCTATCAAAATAACTATTAAACTAACTATAATCTTAGAAACTATCTTACTAAATATCTAAGTAATTATCATCTTAGTAACTATCTTACTATCTTACTAACTATCATCTTAGTAACTATCTTACTAATTATCTAAGTAACTATCTTACTAACTATCTAAGCAACTTTCATCTTAGTAACTATCTTACTAACTATCTAAGTAACTATCAAAGTAACTATCTTACTAACTATCTAAGTAATCATCTTAGTAACTATCTTACTAACTTATCTAGGTAACTATCTGAGTAACTGGACAAGTAATGACACGTTTACTCGTTCAGTTGTTTGCAAAGGTTCTTGATTGATGTCTATATCACGTTCATTTGTTCACAACAATAGATTTACTATGTCCTTTCTTCGAGCCAAACCCAAATTCACAGAAATTGGTGTGAAAATTGAATTTAAATTGATACTACTAGTCCAAAACTCCAAATCGATGTTAATAAGAAATGTTAGTTAGCATCCTGTGGGATTGTCGTGAACTAGTGAGTGATTATGATGCAAATCAATCAATTTTTAGCAATTGCCATCAGACTAAAAAGATTTAAAAGAAACTGCCCACACATTCCTGATGTACTTGGCAACATCCCTAGAGGTCAATTCAAGCAATCCATATGGAACCAAATTACTTGATTCTAAAGAAAACCAGTCTTGCTAACAAGTTAAAGCAGACACATATACCAAACTCATCTCATAAGTGTCCAAATTGGAAGCCAAAATTGAAGCCTTCAAATTATCAAAAGAATTAACCAGGGCGGCATCTCCACCTCACAAAATGACAGGCAATAGAAGTCTAATAGAAAAATTGAAACAAATCCATGTATATGTAAGTCATGCTAAAGACTAAAAAGACAATTAGAAAACTACTCCCACTTGAAAATTACCCAGCTCCATATCACTGTCAAAAGACCAGAGACAAAGAGGAAGACAACCTTTACAACCTTTTTCTTCCCCCCACTCCCTGTACTCTTCTCCGCAGTATCCAGCGAGGCCAAACGCCCTTCACAATATCATCAATGTAGGTAAAATCCCTCGCAACGGTCCCATGGTTAGCAGCCTCAAATATCAGAATCGTCTTCCCCTTCAGTATGTCCATAGTGAAAAAGAAGTAAGCCATGTCCGGCCTACCCCAGGGACCATTAAACCGTAAAGAACCTCAAACCGGTAAGCGAAAGGCCATAAATGTGGCTATAAGTATGAGCTATGTCCTCGCCGGCTTTCTCAGTAGCGGCATACAAACTAGCAGGCTGATCAGTCTGGTCTCGTTCCGAAAAGGGTACCTTAGTGTTGAAACCATACACAGAGCTAGAGCTAGCCCAAACTATAGCAGGTTGAGGATTAGCATTCTTACAAACTTTCAGAAGATTAACAAGACCAGCTATATTACTATGAACATAAGACCCTGGATTCTCTTTGACACGGTTGAATGCAATGATCATATGCCACTCCCACAAGTTTCAATTTCTACCATTCAAGTTAAACAAGAAAAACAGGGTGCTCACTACACGTACCACTCTAAATAAACATCCTGGTTGAATTTCGAAGAGAACACAGCCCCAAAATTCCCAATCTCAATTTCGATCACCAAAACCTAACCATGGCAGCAACTTTCGATGACTTCCAACTCTTCCAATTCGATCAAGACTCCGATCAAGAATCCCTTTGGAAATTCATCGACATATCCGATGCCGACTCCGAGCCACCGGAGCCACTACACCACTCCCGACACACAATCGGGTCCTCCGATGTGCTCGTCGTCTCCGCCACCACTCCAATCGCTTCGCCCGTCTCCTACCTGACCCGGGCCCACAGCCGCCGTCGCGAGACCCGTCTCGTCCGCCTCATCAATCGTCCTTTCCAGACTCTGTCAATTTCGACGGAGATGACGTCAGCGGATACGAGGACGAGGATGAGGAGGAGGAGGACGGGTATGGCTTGGATGACGAGCTGGTGCCGTGGTCGGTGACCGAGAAGCTTGGGCGGGAGAGGATGAGGAAACTAGGGAAGAGCACGACGAGCTTGATAAACAGAGAGAGTGTGGGATCTTGTGAGAGAAAGAGTACTTAAAAAAAACAAAAAAGGGTATTATAGTCACAAATAAAATTAAAAACAGCCCATTTATATTATTTAGTAAAATAGAATAGACTCTTTTGTGATAAATATATAAAAAGTATGTCCTGTTGTAGGAGAAACAATAGATGAGTAAAGCGTAGCTTTATTGATAGATAAAGAGGTCTTTATATAGGCATTACATCAAGTATTCCGGCAAATCTGAGATTCCCTATTTACTAAAGAATCTTCTATTCTAGTCTAATTAGGTCAAGACACACAGAGGAAGTTATAGAATTATCATTCCTTGAACACTCCCCCTTGTGTCGCATACCTAATGTGACACGGTGCATGACATGTTGCCTAGCTAAAACCTTGCCAAGTAAAACAAAAACCACTTGGGTAAAATAAAAACTTGGTCGAAGAGAAAAGAGCACAACGCACTAACTACAATTGAAGATTACATGTGAGGTAGACTCCCCCTGATGTCTACAAGACAACTCCCCCTGATTGGTAACCCAATCTCATAGTTTAAATTAATGGCGTATACAAACGCTCCTCACAAGCTTCAAAAGTAGGCGTGGCCAATGATTGAGTCATTGAATACGGTCACATTATCCTTGTATTAGACCAGCTACACTTAGCTTTACTTGGTCTTAAGGAAGAAGGTTGCTTAACAACTCAAAACTAGAGTTCGCGTTGAAAATCAGATTCACGCGTAGCATGACCTTCATGTACTTCAATAGTCATAACTCGTTCGATACAGTAGGTATGAACAAACCGTAAAGAGTTCTAAAAGCTAGATACCCATATATTTCCAGTGATATAAAGTACATAGTGTGATTCGTTTTGAGCTGATCACAAAGCTCTGTCGAAGATGACTGATCTGCAAATTACCAGATAGATTCGTCCTACTTTGCTAAAACAGCAATAACTCACGCAATATGATAGATATGATCAAATAATTGGTGTCCCTGGAAAGTAGACACATAGACCTTTCCAACAGTACCAATTTCACCATTTTATGATGAGTGGGCTGTCCTGTAGGTCCCGGGGAAGTCAACATACAGAACCAGGAAGATTCTGGAATTGCCTATTGATGTGTCTTTCATGATGGGATCGAATGAGCCTAAACCTTTCACACTTGAAAGAAAATACTACCATATATCATGGCATTACGTGGGCGCGTCTAGCCATTACCTTGGCTTTATAAGTTTATAGCGAATGAGATGTCGTGTCGAGCATATTATGACAAGTACATGATTGCGCACATGGTACTTAGATGGAGTGTTTCATCTCCCAAAACTTCTCGTCATATGGATGTAACAAGTCTTCTCAAGACATCGACTAATCATGGGATACATATAGGCTTTTGTTTAACGTCCTTTAGATAGCCATAAACCGATTGATGAGTAAGTTCATCACTAACGGTTCTCACTCTCGAGACCAAGTATTCCCAAGATCTTTTCATTCTTAATGTCAGATTAGTGATACTTCAATCACAATTCATCCGAAGTTTACACACAAATAGGCATGATTCTTTACATCCCAACTCCAATCAAGTAGTCACTGAATCATGGTTTTTGCTTACTTGACTTGGGTCAAAACTAATCCGTTCTGGATGTTTATGTATATCTCTTTACTTAGTCCCAATAGAGATGATACAAGTTGCATGTTCAGTTTTTTAGAACTACCTAACTGACAAGGTAGTGGAGTGTAATATGACTCTATTACAAGAGCATATGTCATCGTAGTCGATTCCAGGGCGTTTGTGAGAGACCTTGCGCCACAAGGTGAGTCTAGGCTCTTTTTCTCACTACGCTTTCCATCAAAGATTATCGATAGGGTTTACACTTACGGTGTCGGCATCACCGGAACAATGACCTATATCTTTGTGTAAACTGGATCGCATATCTTTCCGTGTAGGCTAATTCACAACGTTGGTATTTGCTTCAACGAAGTGAGTGTTCGATATCTAACTCATAGACCACGTACTCATGTACACTAGTGTAATTCGTATTTGTAGAGATCTCCATATGGATTGGCTTTTCATTGAGGTGTCTCCCAATGATAACCATAATCCAGAAAATCCATGAGACGAATGAGTTGTCATTGATCCAAAGATCAAGTTGTGCTATACTCGCATTCGGCGAGTGTATATCGAACTAAGTGTCCTCTTTACACTTCTTGTGAGAGTCACGGCCTAGTGACACCATCTACCACTATTGTAGAGTCACCATGTCACCATCTATGAGTGACAATATGTCCATTTATCCGGACATCAATCCTTACAGGCATGTTTGATACAAGAGGACTATTCAGATCTTTTCCTTGAAAGACCAACAGTTTACTCTTTGCAGCATGTATATCAAGTCTCGTCACTTTGATTTATGAGACTTTGGGGAACATGAAGAGGCACAGTGCGGACAAACCCCGGCAATGTCAAGTCGTTCTACTTGAACAAACTTGTTATTCTCTCCTCCTCACGACGGGAAGACTGACTCATCAAAAAGTGACATTAACGAGATCGCCTGTTAAGGTTTTCGTATAGCGGACTATAGGTGGAAGCTTATGTCTTATTCAAAGACAAATAACCATCATTAAGGGCTTGTGGTGGCGCAATATGGCACATAAAGTATGTGGACGATAAAGGGTATTGATCGTTAACACTTATACGTTAACAAGATGCATTCCGTTACAAAATGTAACATGCATGTATGCTTACTGGAACGTTTCACTAAGTTCCGGGAGACCAAATGCTACCAAATTTTAAAAATAGGTAGGCACGAGTGTTAGGATTCTAACGCCGCTGCCTCATTGCCGGAACCGGGCGGAAACATACCGGACTAGTCGAAACAGTCTCCGAAGTTCAATGAACGTTTGTGTCGAGCGGTTCAGCACCTTTCAGGTGTCCAAGGCCTCTGAAATTTTATGAACAGGTAGCCATAGATGTTAAGAATCGGTGGACCAAATTTCACGTCAAGAATAAGCCTAAAAGTAGGTGAACCGGTCCGTCCAATGACAAGTTCGCAAGCTGGAAAACTGCGATTTCTAGGTTTTTCTCAACTTTTCAATCATTGTCAAGGTGCTTCTGTAATATCCTGATTTTTTAAGTAGGTCAAATTCTATTTTTCTTTAGATAAATAGAAATTAGAGGTCGTCACGAGTTCGTCATATTTTTCGGTGAATTATTTGAGTTCCTGAGCTATTTTTAACAATTTTTGGAAGTTTAATCGAGAGATAATTATGTGATGACGTGGCGAGCTCCGATTGGAGGAGAGACTGACACGTGGCAGTGGGGGAAAGACCAGCTGACTGCTGACCTCATTGATGACATCAGCATCAACATTAGTCATGTGCCATGTGTCACATGGTGGCAATGGATAATGTGGCTTTGTGTGATGTTGTCATGTGACATGAAGCCAACTAATGGCTAAGTGACAAGTGGCAATATTATTCCTATAAATAGGGATCACCCCCCAATTTCAGTCCGTGTTTCTCTCTCTAAAATTCTCTCTCAACTTTCTCTCTCTAGAATTATTATTTTATTAGATTTGTGACGAAACTTCCGCGGATTATAACTTTTGATCCGTAACTCCGATTCTGAATCCGCGAGTGGCTACGAATTCGTATTGACGCGATCTTTCTATCTATGGTGGTTGGAGTTAGACCCAACGGTGATTTCTAGAAAGCTCATTCTAGGTCGCTCGATTTACGATCTGGGTGTCGATTTGGTTCGTCGAGGTGAGTGGTTTATGTAATGTGTTTCAAATATTCTTATATGTTTTTAAAATAGTCGAAAAGCATGTTTTTGATCTATTTGTGAAATATGTGGAAATTATGTATATTATGATGTTGGATCAATTGTTTAGCATTGTTTGTTATGAATGTTGGTTATATATGTTTGGTGATATTTATATTCTTGATTGGTTGTTACGTATTTATGAATGTTGGAAAGCATGTGTTTTTGCTTTGAATTATATTACCTGATCATGCATTTCATGATGGGATAATGGTGAGATTGGAAGTTGAAGGGAACATAAGTGTTGGGAACTATTATTGGAAATAAAATCTTTTGTGTAGTTGAGTTAACTCATGGGGACATCCAGTAGCTATAATCAGCCCATATATGCATGAGTTTGGGGAAAGTATGCCCCTTCGACGCCAGAAGTCGATAAAATGATCTATTTCGGGTTTCGGAACTGGGGACCATGAGTATAATAAGAAGACTAACAAAGGAAGAAAAAATATATATTTGGGGAAAGTGTGAGGAGGAACATTACATGCATGCATTGTTATTATGTTATATGATTTGGTTCGCTTGTGTTGTATGATATACATATTTTGTAGCGTGCGTAAAATGACATAGCTTTGTTGGCATATTACATAGGGCACTCACTGAGCGCGTGGTTTTGCTCACCCACCCATTTACTTGCTGTATTGCAGAAAAGTGTTTAGTGCTTGTCGAATCGAACTGTCGGACGAGTCTAGGGTCAAGAGCCTAGAAAGAAGTGTTTTTATCTTTTTATTTACATTCCGCTTTGTAACACTCGATCACACCTCGGGATTGGCGCCGGGACCAAGGCGTGACAGCTTCATAGCATCTAAGTGTTATGGCTTGAGTTTAACCAATAGGTGGATCACCAAAGTATCATTATGTCTCAAAAATTGAATCATGATAGGGCATTCAGGCCATCATCTAATGTATTATTTGTCTTTAGCGTTGGAGGGCGTTACTCCGAAACTTTACTAAAGATTAGGCTTCCATATAATGAGCATAGCGAATGAAGGATCATAAGAGGGGGATCATATGCAGTATTAAATGCATAGATGGTTCTTCCATTGACTTGGAGGAAGACTTTGGTGACGTTAATGTCATCTTTAAGCCTAGAGCATTGCTCATGACGCTACCAAATATTCTTTTGGTAATCTTTGTTCTCAATAGCTTCTTTGCTCAAAAGAAACGATGTCCATGACTTACTTGCATATGGATCATCAAAACATGTCCAAAATTCCGGACGATGTATGGAAGAGTCTACATGAGTCGCCGATTCAAAGAATCTGAATCATAGTATACGTGAAAAACATTCACAATATTGACTCATAAATTATGCGCATTCATTAGAAGCGATACATAAGAAATTTCTTCAATTTTCACAATGAATTTCAAGATGATAAACGTTGGCACGAATATCTTTAAGTAGTGAGCAATGTTCGATTGCTTCTTTATGCATATATAGCATATGTGACTTTGAATCATAATGTCATAAGACATGGAAACTTTGAGCATGAGAATGCTCTATGATTATGTGTGATGATCTAGTCATCATAGTCACAATGGATTTATGATATCCATGAAGATTAGCTACACACTCAATGTCTTTATGATACATTCATAAGAGTGTAGAGACAAGATTTTATGCCAAGTCATATAAACCAGAATATATACTCAATCCCTATAGAGTGCGTTACATGGCGTGTAGATAAAACATAGGCATGCTTCAAGGCGTAGTAAATACATCCGTTAACCCTCAAAGATAGAGCTGGAAAACAACCAAATGAGCCAACATCGATACTATATAGACATAAATATCTAAAAACAAAGTATCAAGGACTGAGGCCATGAGCTAGCTATCCGAGGCCGAAGCAAGGCAGGGGAGGGCCGGGGTAAATCATAGGTGCGTCCAAGGCTAGCCAAGACCGAAGCTGAGGTAGTGCATGGGCGGGCCTAGGCCGAGCAAGTGTCAAGGTACGCCAAGGCCGAAACCAAGGCGTGTCGAGGCAAAGGGCTTGATGTTGGAGTTGAAGTCATGCGAGTTGCTGATGGCTAGCCGAGGCCGAAGCTAAGGCTTACGGAGGCATAAAGCGAGGACCTGACGAGGCTGAGGCTGAAGCCAAGGCATGTCGGGGCGTGTGCATGGGCTTATAAGGTCGGGATGGGCTGCGGGCCGGGCCGTGTGCAGGCCAACGCCGAGGCCGAGGCCGGGGCGAGGCTAGGCGGGCCCTTGCTCAGGCCAAGGTCTGGAGACCGAGGCGGCGACAACATGTGGTTGTGGCGGAGTTGTTGGCCAAGCGGTGTGCAAGCCAAGCCAAGACCGAAACCGAGGCGAGGCTAGGCAAGGCAAGCTTTGGTGTGTGCAAGAGTGCCGAAGCCGAGGCCGGGCAAGGCGCATGCATCCGCGCATGTACGCAAGCATGTCTAGTTGTTTCTTGACGAGCATAGGCTCGTTTATCTTTGTGATTTTCGAGTTAACATCACCAATTAGATTGGTGAACTCATATCAACATGCCATGTAAATGTGTAATGCGATACATTACATTCACATATAGCTAGTTAGGAGATCGAACCATGTATGCATCATACAATTCTCGTCCGTTCATTTACTTGAACAATATGAGAGAATTAAGATTAAATGCCAACGTAGAACCATATCAATGACATGATTCTTTTTTTCTTTTCAATGGCCCTTTTCTCTTTTTTTTTTCTTTATGACATGGGGGTTTCGAGGCGTAGCCTCCCCCTCTTTTTATGGGGGCATTTTGAGGTCAATTTTTCTTTTTCTCAAAAGGACAAGAGGGAAGGTATTGAATTTAGGTCGAGATCAAGAATATGGTAACTCAATTCAATATATGTTGTGACAATTTCCGTCACATATCGATGTTACAGCGACAATTTCCATCACACATCATGAGTTTGTCCCTTTGTGACTTCCTTAAGATCGTCACAAGCATCGACAATATTATGTCAGAATCGTGATAAAATAGTCACGAAGAGTTGTGGTTCACAGTAACATCACAGCCACAAGCACAACTTTGGATGATAACATTACAGTTACCATTTAAATACTGTGATACGCTGGGGTGGGTGGGGCCCTTTTGTATCGTCCTGAAAAACACACAAGTTCCAACACACAAGTTCAAATAATTGAAATTGCGAAAAACGAGAACTTTTATTAAATCATACTTGCTAGTTCGCCAAATGAACTGCGTAAAAATATTAATTGCGCTTGAGGACTCGGTTCTGATCCTTGTGCAAATTTGAGATGCTCTTCCATGTACGTGCAACGAAATAATCCTCGTAATTCCATCGCGATGCATCGTGCAATAAGTTTCATGGAAAAGAAAAACATATGGTTAGTCATATTCACCATATATAGGCAGTAAAACTAATTAGAGAATTACTGCAGTTACTATTTTAACCCGTATGGTAAAAAGTTTTTATCTGAGGTAAATATTATTTACCATTTTGGTCGGATAAAAAAAAGGGGATCCGGGTTGAGCCGAACCGGGTAGAGCATATTTGCAGACGGGTTAGGTTCAGGCAGACGGATCAGATGTTCAATTCAGGTCAAGAACGTCGGGGGTAGCGCTCGTCTGCGTTTCATGCAGAGGGCGTCGGGCCGGGCGCTGTCTTCTATGATGATGGGCTGGGGCGGCGCCTATCGCACTTTCGATCTTGGCCTCTTCGATCTGCGCAGTAGCCGTCGGAGTGGAGGGAAGGGTCGCCGGTTTTGGGGCTACACGGGGCTAGCTGTGCTAGACGGGCTGGCGTCATCGAGCAGAGGCCGGAGGAAGCCATCGTCCTGGGTGACAGGACGGGATGGCATGTAACAGCCCGGCACACTTTGAGATATGGGAATCACCCCTCACGGTTTTGTTTCTGGGAGCTCACAAGCAACTTCCCCGTAGG
Organism: Potentilla sterilis; assembly: GCA_963682095.1. Taxonomy (NCBI): domain Eukaryota; kingdom Viridiplantae; phylum Streptophyta; class Magnoliopsida; order Rosales; family Rosaceae; genus Potentilla; species Potentilla sterilis. The sequence goes on from OY821754.1 coordinate 25,868,502, forward strand.
TCACCCATCCTGGGATTGCACGGGACGAGCAAGCTAACTTCTGAGTTCCTATCCCCTCCGAAGCCACTGCGCCCCCAAAACGCATCTCCTAGAGTAGCTGCCAGTGCCCTCTGAGCACCCACTCACTCCCAGCTAGATATCGTCTGCTATGGGCCCACATGCCACTCTGGCACCCCATAGGTCCCTCATGGATTTGTTCTTGGGAGCTCACCCGCAACTTCCCAGTAGGTCACCCATCCTGGGATTGCTCTGAGCTCAGCAAGCTTAACTTCAGAATTCTCATCTCTTCCGAAGCCACTGAGCTCCCAAGACGCGTCTCTAAGTATTAACCCGACTATGTACATATAAGCACATCATCCACTCTTCCCCGGGCGATGTGGAATTTGTGACCTGTCTACCTACTAGCTTCCCTAGCCAGGTCAGATCAGGGTCATCACAATCCACCCCCGTTAGGGTCCGACGTCCGCGTCGGCACATTTTCGGCCGGAGACAGGCTCTGATACCATTTGTAATGGCCCGGCACACTTTGAGATATTGTCCGCTTTAGGAATTACCCCTCACGGTTTTGTTTTTGGGAGCTCATAAGCAACTTCCCCGTAGGTCACCCATCCTGGGATTGCTAAGGGATGAGCAAGCTTAACTTCGGAGTTCCTATCCCCTCCGAAGCCACTGCGCCCCCAAAACGCGTCTCATCATATTGTGCTAACTCTGCACATATAAGCATCGCATCCACATTCCCTCGAGCGATGTGGGATTTGTGACCTACCTACCTGCTAGCTTCCCTAGCCAGGTCAGGTCTGGGTCCACACAATCCACCCTAAGGCCGGGTCATCACATGGCATGGGTGCCCAGAGAAAACTTCAGTCTCTGTTGACAAAACTGTCGGCAGAATGTAATTTCTCTGATTCTTTTCTCTCCCGACAAAATGGTTGTCGGCTGAAGAGAATATCTTGGGTTGGCCTTCTTTGCCGACCAAATAGTTGCCAGCAAAAACACATGAATAGGGTTTTTCTTTGCCGACAAAGGAGTTGCCGGCAGAAAAATATTAGAGTTTTGGTTTTTTTTGTTTTTCAGGAACAAAACCTAGGGGTTATTTTTTTTTTCTTTCAGGGCTATTAGACGGAGGCTAGAGCCACGTGCTGATAACGTGTTGTAGGAGAAACAATAGATGAGTAAAGCGTAGCTTTATTGATAGTAAGGAAGCCTTTATATAGGCATTACATCAAGTATCCCGGTAAATCTGGGATTCCCTATCTACTAAAGAATCTACTAATCTAGTCTAATTAGGTCAAGACACACATAGGAAGTTACGAAATTATCATTCCTTGAACATGTCCTTTTTTATTAAGTGAAAAAGAATGGGTTTTTTTTCTTCTTATTCTCAAAGTGAGATGGTCTTTTTTTTTAATATGTTTTAAAAAAAAAATTAAAAGAAAAAAAACAACCTCGGTGATTATGGGATGTATACTTTTTATATAATTATCTTTTTTATTATGTATGGTGTTCTCCTCGATAAATGAATATAAATTACTTTATAAAGAGTTTTATTGGTAGTTCTAGTTGAATTGCATAATTTAATGCAGTTTGACTACGTACGTTGTCTATTTCTATATCTAGATTCATAATCCTATTAAATTTATTTACTTTTTAATTTTGGTATAATGAAAGCGCCGCCACCAAGAGAGCGTCGCCGCATGCACAAAACCCTAGGAGGGTTTCGGTCTTTAGCTCCGAGAAGGACATAGCGTTTTTGTGGGGCTTGATGAAAATATTTTACGACTAATAAGCAAATCTTGAATCACTAAACTCATGACAAATGTAAAAGCTAGTTACATGAATATTATCTAAATGCAATAGAACCTCGATAATTTAATACTCGATAAAATAATGATCTCGATAAATTAATATTTATTGCCGGCCCCAAAATGAGGAATTAGTGCTAAATTGACATCGAAAAATTAATAATCTCGATTAAATAATAATTTTTACCGATCTCGAGATTATTAATTTATAGAGGTTTAATTGTGGGTTAGTACTGTAAAATGACGGTAACTTTTTACATTTGTCAACAAAATAAAAAATAAAAAAAATCTCACATGTAGGAGTTAATAAATTGGCAACTGTTTGACAGTCCCAACATTTCCTAGTTTTGGTTCATATCAGTAAACACCTAAAATAGTCCTTAAATCATCACTTAGAGAAATGATTTCTTAGATAGCTTGAAATTGATGCGAGATGTATCAGAAACAAAATACCTTGAAAATTGGATATCATGCAGGGTAAATTAAGTTACATCACTAACATAATGTTATGGCAGAAGACGAAGAGAAACCAAATTCCACACGAATCAGGCTGGACCAAGGAAAAGAAAATTGTACTGCCATCTCAATTGATCACTGGTTGGTAATTGTAAACATGACTGCTTCTCTGGTCTAACTCACTTGCTGAATCATGACAGAGGCTTTGCACGAGTTGCAGGATCTTCCTTGGATTCAACATGTATCATAAACACATATCCCAACGTCCACAAGAAAATGTATAGAAAGGGTACCCATGACAGACATGCAAAAAGACTTAAGATGCTTCCAACATATTGTGGATCTTTTATATACCCAAATGGAAATTCTGTCACCCAGGGAATGTTCTTTCCAAACCGAACTCCATAGTAAGTACCAGATTCGCCTAACAACTGATAAACCCTACAAATTCAGGATAATCACATATAGATATAAGAGACATGATTAATTTTCGGAAACCTCAAAAAGGACTTAAAGCCCCAAATCTCCAACAACAGTACGCTTGGAGAAAATACATATATAAGAAAAACAAACTTCTGTTAACAACAGAAGCATATAAGTGCAGGACTGGGAGTCCACTGGACTTACAGACAAAAAAAGAAACGAAACAACTAGAACATACAAACAACAAAAACATATCACAGTTGCATTCCAACCATAATAAAGTATACCCTGAAAAGAGTATAATCTGAAGAGAGCAACACAAAGAAAATCCAATCATATGGCAACAATACACGTATATTCCAGACTAATCCATCAATATTTTCTCTTTCTGTTGGTTGACATATAGTTCAGGCTGAGATAAATCTAATTCGTATGATGGAGAAAAACTAAAATTTCATAATGAACTTCAAATCAAGCACATCATGTACAAAAAACCAATTGAAACCGGAGTCCATCATTGCTTGTCCTTACTCAATTCTCCAAAAACCTATCTTACGGTATCCTTACTTCTATTCTCAATATGCCTGCCATCATACAAACTTCTCATTTCCTCCACCTCACACTTTAAGATAATATGGTAGACAAGTTTTCCCAGGTTAATTTCCGGATAAAAAGTCAGATATGTATTACTTTCATTTGTTATTAATGTCTTATTAAAGTGGGAAATAGATCAGTAATTGGCCGCGGAGGTGGTAAACTTGTGATCCGGTATTATCTTTAGGGTCTAGAATAAGTTCAGTATGATAACTCTCAGTAGTCTCTTCTCCTTGTCTCCGAATATGTCACTATGCTGCAAGCCTAACTGACAAGGACCCTGCTGAATTAAAACACAGGGACATCAAACGAGACTAGACATTTAAGCGCATTGGTTTTTGTCACAGATACTTATACAGGGAAAATCCTATTGATGATTTTGTGCATTTTAAGTTTGTCTGACTCCTTACAGCTCCCATTTAAGCGCATCATGAAGACCAAACCCTTATACATTTCACTAGCCTTACGCGATTATTTCATTCCATTGACATATATGATCTTATAAATTCAATGATGTCTTCTTTTTCTCCCAGGTACACAGAAGAAACCTGTAACTAATTGGAAAGAGCTGGTTCCAATAAGGATAACCTAAGGAGATGCTTGTTTATCTATACTCGAAGCTAAAGTAGCATCTTGAAATGTTCATATAAATGATAACTGATATCTCTAATCATTTTCTTTATTATTGTATCACTAACATTAGCTGAACCTAACATAGTGCCCTTATTAAAATTGAAGAATATGACATTGGTAATCATCATTTCATCAATAATCAATCAAGGAGATTCACTCAAAAGCATCCAAACCATTTCCCTGAACCCTTAATCTAGAACAAGAGCTGATTAAGGATGTCAATCTAAACCCAAGAATAAAAGGGGGGGGGGGGGGGGGGGGGGTGGTCTTCTAAAAGCTATCTCTGAACATGGCCAAGAACCTTAATGTTCAACAACCTTAAAGTTCTTGGAAAGTATCATTTAAACCCAATTAATTCCAGCAGTAGAAACACAATGTTTCACCAACTACAAATAGCTCACCAATTTCACATCCAAATCAAATCAAAATCTTCACATTACCCAAAATCATGTCAAATTAACACTAAATGCTAAGCAAGTTAGTTCCAACACCACAGCAATCAAACATTTAAAGACATGAATGAAGAACATATCTGCGTACGGAAACACCATCAATAAATGTACAGACCTGAAGTTGAGAAACTGGCCAAAGGCAATGAGGGGCCAGAAATAAAGAGGAGGAGGCAAAGAGATGGTTGAGACTGAAAAGAGAGAGAGGAACTGAATCAGCTTCAGGAAATGAGATACATAGGCCATCACTTTGCAAGGGTCACGCCCTTTCCCACAGAGAGCAACCCATGTTTGTGGGGAAGTCCATAGCCAATAGTAGAACGGGAATGGTGAGAGCACTCCTATTGCTGCTGCTGCTATCCCCATGGTTCTTTCCCAGTATTTCTCACACACTCTCGAAGAAGTGGTTCAGTGTGAGCTTTGATGCTGAAAACAACCTGAGTCCTAGTACGGGCCATTATTAGAGCCCATTGTGTAGCAGGCTTTTAGTTTTGACATTATATGACTACAAATTTTGTACTATATTTATACCCTAAAACAAAATGGATTTTTCGATCAAAAACCCTCCTCCACAAAGAAAATATTCCCTTAGGATATGTCACAGTAAAAAAAAAATTATTGAACAACATTATGATTACTATATATGCCAAATGAGAAGCAACATGGGTTCACAATGATCTTGATCCCAAAGAGGCCAACTTTGGTTTGTCCACAAAAATTGCCACAAAGCTAGCTAGGTTATGAAACTTATGTTTTCATATAGGTGTCTTGACCATGTACGAAGTCGATAAATGAAGACTTCGTAAAGGGAATGATTGATGAACTAAGACTTTTAGCTACCCGCGAACTTGAAATCTATCTCGATGGAGATGATAGAGCAATTGTAAATAAAGGACAATATCCTAATATGTTACTCTTGAATAAACGAAGATCGACTTAACAGCCCAAAATTCACCATGTTAGGAAATTGTTCACTAAGGTTGGGTTTTTAATAGGTCTCCTATTATTCGAGAGTAAACATATGAGAATAATTTTCCTCTTTTACATTTACTCTATTTCGGATCAAGATCCTTAGAGAATGATTTATCACCCTCCTCCACGTTTTAATTGAAAATTTCACTAGTTCTAACGTATAAACTAAGTGGTTTGCAGGAGCTGTTTAGAAAGACTGGATCTATAGACAATATATACAGGAGGATTAATATAAGATACAAGAATAGTATGCTGATAGTATTAAGAATTAGTTTGTCTTACCATTAAGAACACCATTATTTAAAAAATAGGTTATTAGGTCCTAAGTTCAAGTCACAACAAGGAAGTGTGAAGCTCTTAAATCTTCTTTATAAAAAATTTAAAAAAAAAAAAAAAATTAGTTCGTCTCTTTAGGAAAGTTTTTCCTAATGGGAGAGTGTTCGTTATATTTCCTCTAAATAATACAGAAGCAAATGACCTTGAAGAAGTAGGAACACAGAAAGTTTGCCAAGTAGGAAATATTAAGCAGTAAAGCAGGTTGCTTAAGCCTACGTGAAAGTGATTAGCTTTTTAAAACTCGGAGCATTATAGCAAATGCCTAACAGGAGAAAAATAAGTGATTAAGTGGCGACACATACCAGATATGATATATCCAATTAACAGTTCTAACACGAAGGATCGATAACAATATATATCACAAACTAATTAAGATGATTTGATGTTGTCCCTCATCAAACAAAAAGAAACGGATGCCATCAAGGCATCAACTTCAAGCATCTGTTTGAAGTGACCTTTAGAATGGGAAACCATAAAACACATATGTGTTACGTTCAATGGCAAAGCCAAAGACTGACCTGCTAGGACCAAGGATTATGCAAAGAAATACAGAGTCAAATTCACACTAGTTTTTTTTTTTTTTTAAATATAAACAATTCACAATCAATACTCTCTATTTTATTTATAGCTAGCTACTTCAAAATTTTCTTCTTATAATAACCTTTCAATTTCTTTTTTCTGGGCATAATTTTGTTAACTACTCTTTGAAGTTCGATCAAGGGAGGATTGCTACAGATTGGCGACAGGAGTAGTTAATTATTCAGGTGATGAACAGCTTGTCCCATTCATGTGATCCCAGGTGCCAAGGAAAATGCCTTACCTTTTTTCCCCCTTTGGAGTATTATAAACACTACTGCCTGCCACTGCATGCATTCTGGGTTTAATGTAGAAATCAACCAGACTAGATCGATCATGCATCCACCATTAATCACCCTTCGGCCAATGCTTATCTCTAGTTACTAGCTTTTTCGGGTCTGATTCTCTAGCTAGCAATATTATTCGCAGGAGTTTCTAGTTGCTTTACAAGTTTCCATTTTAAAACCAATATATATGGATATCATAATTTACATGAAATTAAAATTGATAATAATCTACGTACATATAGCAGTAATGCTGCAATTGGAAATCCAACAACTCTGAAAGCATATCCGCCATCCCATCAGATACATCTATGAGAATATGTATCGATCGTCATCTTCTGAAATGACTGGAAGTATATATGAGTTTTGCAACTTGGTTTATTATTAAGACACAATTAGGTAAAGGTATGATTAGCTGAGAACAATGATATGAACCTTTATAAATACGATTTATCACATTACAGACTAAACGTTATTGGATTGTTTATCATATCAGTTGGAACTTGGAATCTCCAAGTTCTCCAATCATTTGCTTTGAGGAATGAATTAGAACCATGCGATCCAAACGTAGAGATGCTATATAAAGCAAAATTGAATCAATTCCCAGGTATTTTACCTTGGATCCGGATCCTCTACTGTTTTTTTTTTTGTCTGAGCTGATCTGAGCTCTATCTGACGATGGAGAGGCCTTGCAGGGGGAGGTGGGCTGTTGGATCAGCTCAGCAGAGGATCCGAGTCCTTTTGCCTTTCACTTGCTTGTTCATATATAACTCGATCAATAGTTCTCGTCGACATCAATAACATCAATCAAACTTCATTCTCAGCTTTAGTTGATGATTTTTGTTTATGTGAGAATCATTTCCTAGCCTATACGCCATTTCTTTCACTTTGCCTGCCTCTAGCTAATTAATGTGGAATATTATGAAGTTCCTAAGATATAGTCAACACCACAATTCTTTAGTTGTCATGAAATCTTAGACTCAGATGTTAAATTATATACTTTATTTTCAGAAGCAAATTGATTAATTTATCTAAGCAGCGGCCTAATTGAACACCACCGTAGTGGTGTCATAGCACTTCGATCATGATACTTAGTACAATATTCTGTCTAATTAACATCACTAGCTAGATTTTATTATTCTATCCACAATAAATAATAATTTCTATAAAGATTATATGTCAATTACATATCACTCTTTCTGTTTATGTGTCAGTACTAAAACTTATCGAGCATTTTGATCATGTTTGTACGTACATATATTCAACATATTCCAATAGTAATAAAAGGGTAAAAGAAGGCATGGAATTATCAAGATCATGTTTGGTGCGAGTTAGATTATTCCCAGACGATCGAGTTTGGTTACCCTAATTAACCTTATTTCATACTTAACCTATAAACAACGTACACTATCTTTCTATTTTACATATATTGTACCTCACCCTAACCCTAGTTCTCTTAATTAAGGGTCTACCTGTGATTTGCCCTATTCTATTTTGCATTGTTCATCTTTATAGGGCTAGCTTTTTTCGCTTGTTTTGTGCTACTTTGATTTTACTTGTTTTGTGCTGCGCGCTAGCTATTGTTGTCCATACCTTACACTACTGCAGCAAAGCAATGAAGCGACGAAGAATGAAATAGGAAAAGCAAAAGTCGTCGCTTCAACACACCCAAGCGACCAATATTGGTTTTATTCAAAACTCGTCGCTTGGATGTGTTGAAGCGACGAATAATGAAATGGCAAAAGCAAAAGTCGTCGCTTCAAAACATCCAGGCGACCAATATTGGTTTTATTCAATACTCGTCGCTTGGATTTGTTGAAGCGACGACTTTTGCTTCAAATTTGTCGCTCACAAATTATTGAAGCGACCAATATTGGTTTTATTCAATCTTCGTCGCTAGATAAATATTGAAGCGACCAATTTTGTAGACTTCATCGTTGTACGATAAGTGAAGCGACGAATTTTGATCAATATTCGTCGCTTTTTTTTTTTTTTTTTTTTATAAACACGTTATACTTCCTCTTAAATGACAGTTGTATATATAATCAAAATTTGACTTCTTTTATATAGTTGCTTCGAAAAGTTGTATTCTTGAGTATAATCTTATAATCAAGTTATACCGTATTAGTAAGCATGTTGTCATTATAATGGCTAATTTCACAAAATAAAAATTTTGACCGTCTGATGTGATCATTATAGTTAAATATGAGTAGAGTAGAAAAATCAACTCATTTCGTGAACGCTCGATGCTGGATCGAAACGGTCAACCATATTTTCATAAAACTTATCACACGAAAACGCTATTACGTACCTTTAGATGACCTTGTTTCGTCGACTTTTCTAAACATTAAACTCTCAAATAGATGAGACGTAATCAGCTATGTAAGAATTTGGTAACTTTTACCTCCCGATACTATCATTCCCCATAGAGAGAGATACGTTTAAATAAGGTTGACCGCATCGATCGGGGCTCTAATTTTGTCTGATTTAAGTGATTTTTTTACCATCATCGTATTTTATCATAACGAACAAATGTTATCTCACAGTATTTTTCAAAATTTGACTTCTTTTATATAGTTGCTTCGAAAAGTTATACACTTCAGTATAATCTTATAATCAAGTTATATCGTATTAGTAAGCATGTTGTCATTATAATGGATAAATTCATAAAATGAAAATTTTGACCGTCTGATGTGATCTTTATAGTTAAATATGAGCCGAGTAAAAAAATCAACTCATTTCGTGAACGCTTGATGCTCGATCGAAACGGTTAACCATATTTTTCATAAAACTTATCCCACGAAAACGCTATTACGTACCTTTAGATGACCTTGTTTCGTCGACTTTTCTAAACATTAAACTCTCAAATAGATGAGACGTAATCAGCTATGTAAGAATTTGGTAACTTTTACCTCCCGATACTATCGTTCCCCATAGAGAGAGATACGTTTAAATAAGGTTGACCGCATCGATCGGGGCTCTAACTTTGTCTGATTTAAGTGATTTTTTTACCATCATCTTATTTTATCATAACGAACAAATGTTATTTCACAGCGTTTTTCAAAATTTGACTTCTTTTATATAGTTGCTTCGAAAAGTTATACACTTGAGTATAATCTTATAATCAAGTTATACCGTATTAGTAAGCATGTTGTCATTATAATGGCTAAATTCACAAAATGAAAATTTTGACCGTATGATGTGATCATTATAGTTAAATATATGTAGAGTAGAAAAATCAACTTATTTCGTGAACGCTCGATGCTCGATCGAAATGGTCAACCGTATTTTTCATAAAACTTATCCCACATCGAAACGGTCACCCATATTTTTCATAAAATTTAAAATATGAAATTACCTAGTGAATGATCCACATTGAGTATGTCGATTTTATTTCATTCAATTAAGGGTAGATAATTGACACTAATTTAGATTTGTTACTTTAATTTAGCATAATTAAAAACATCTTAAATAAACATCTAAATTAGGTAATTAGAAATTTACATATATGTAGGCTGGATATATGGATCAATAAGGTAAGAATACGTTGAAGATATATGTAGTACTTAAAAATATCAAATATGTCATATATATATATATATATATATATATAGGATATCCATTAATAGTAATTAATAATATTAAGATATATTGTTTTATACCTTTTTCTTTCTTAGGGAATATTAATCTTAAACATGAGCAAGAAAAGGAAAAAAAAATAGAAAAGGAAAATCATAAACAATGAACAAATGTCCAATTAAATGATAAGGTGCGGATCGACTATATCTACCGTCAGATTTTCCAAATCCAACGGTCTCCCTATTGCAACCCTTCTCTTTCTGTCTTCCTCTTTATCACATCTCCTTCATTATTGCTCTCTATTGCTCTCTCTGTCTCTCGATCCAGATCTCTTTCTGTCTTCCATCTCTATTGCTCTCTCTCTCTCTCGATCCAGATCGGATGCCTCTCTTCCATCTCTATTCCATCTCGATCCAGACCAAAGCTGAGGTAAGTTCTCTTCCATCTCTATTGCTCTCTCTCTCTCTCTCTCTCTCTCTCTCTCTCTCTCTCTCTCTAGATCGGACCAAAGGTATTGTTTTATACCTTTTTCTTTCTTGTATTCCCTTTCTCACCACCATATTTGGATTTGATATCTTCAGCGCTGGGTGTCTGGGATCCGAACCGGGTCGCGGGTCTTGATGGCCTGGAGCAAATCGTGGAGCTTGGCGAGGTCGGGGTGCGTAGGTGTCTTCGTCGAGGACCTTGGGGTAGGCGGCAGAGGTAGGGTTTTTTTGGGGGGGGGGGCGGAGGAGGAGGAGGAGGTAGGGTTTTTTTAGGGGGGGCAGCGGAGGAGGAGGAGGAGGTAGGGTTTTTTTTGGGGGGGGGGGGGGGGGCAGCAGAGGAGGAGAAGATGTAATCGGAGATAGTGGAGGTGGAGTGTTGACAAATTTGACAAACTATTGTGGAGAAAGGTGGAGGTGACAAACGGTGGTGGTGGTGGTGGTGGCGGTGGCAAACGGAGGTGGTGGTGGTGGCCTGGACCCCAAACCCTAAAATAAAAAATGAAATTCCTAAAAAGCATTTAAATTAAAATAAAAAATAAATTAATTAATAATATTGAATGAATATTCAATTATATTAAAGAATTAAATTTTAATAAAAGAGAAGAATTTTATCAATATTCGTCGTTTTAATTTTAATTTATAAATTTTATGTCTTCATTGAAGCGACGAATATTGATCAAAATTCGTCGCTTCATTCTGAAAACAACAGTTCAAAATTTGTCGCTTGAAACTTGAAGAGACGACCAAAAGTCGTCGCTTCAAGTTTCAGGCGACCAATTTTGAAGTCGTCGCTTGGAATTTTGAAGCGACGACTTTTGGTGCAAAAGTCGTCGCTTCAACATTGAAACGACGAAAATGAGGCGACGACTTCGAAGCGACGACTTTTCGTCTCTTCAACATTGAAGCGACGACTTTTGCTCTGAAACGACGAAAAAAATCGTCGCTTCAGTTTGATTCTGCAGTAGTGTTAGATTTCTTTTGTTATCATTGTTCAATCGGGTTGCAATCACTCAACATCTCTCTTAAGAAGTTAATATCGTTTAATTCTTTATTTTTATTATAAAAATTAAAATTAAAATTCTCTGTCGCGGCTTCGATATATTCTACTGTCATGTAGTACATGTATATGTACATATATGAATTTTTTTTTTTTTTTTTCAGTACTACCTTGCTGTTTTTGTCCCCCGAAATTATACCCGTGCTATGGATCGGAGTTCGATCATCCATATGGTACGTGTTTGATCACTATAGTGAAGAGTGATTTTTTTTTTCTTGCCCGAATTGGTGATCGTAATATTTTTTTTTATCTTACCATCTACAGTATCCCATGATTGTACTTCAATGCTTACGTACTGTCCGCATGCAAATTAAATTTTGGGGTGCAAATTAAATTTTGGGGTACAAATACTATAATTCTATCTACTTCCATTATTGTTCCCTTCCTTTGAGACGATATACACAATTATATGCATTAATGCATATGCATGTTCGTATTTCTCCTCTGTACGTCTACATATGCATGTCATTATTCCCCAACCCTATTTTTAGATAGAGAACTCAGTTTCACCGAAAAGATAGCGATGAGAATTCTACAGATAAAAGAGTTGATTTTGTCTGATGGAGGTTGTGGTGTTAAAATCGCCAAGTTGAATGGTTCGCTTTCAAACCCTTTCAATTAGGGTAACTGAGCAACTGAGCAAAAGCTGTTTTAGAGAGTTGCTCAGGGCAGGCCAAAACAACAAGGAAAAGAAAAATTAGACAATAACTTGTCCGCATCGATCAAGGTGATCAAAATCCAATCCAAAACAACAATTACCACTGGTGTGGGTCACAACCGAAGCGACGAATTTTTGTCGTCGCCTCGTCACAAAACTCGTCGCTTCAATACCCTACCGACAACAAGTCGTCACTTCGAGATCGTCGCTTCAGACTCGTCGCTTCGATTCCAAGCGACAAATAATGATTCAAAAGTTGTCGCCTCGATATTTCAAGCGACGAAAACAAACTTCGTCGCTCAAAGAGAGCGACGACTTTTGACTCGTCGCTTACCAGCTTTTTCGTCCGATTTTGACTCGTCGCTTACCATCTGTGACGACCAATTTTGACTTATCCCTTACAATCTGCAGTTTCTTCGAATTCTATGCGACGAAGTTTGGGTTGTCGCCTCAAGTTTTTAGCGACAAACTTTGATTCAAAAGCTGTCTCTTCATTTCATGTTTAATAGGAGAAAATATGAGATAATAAAAAGGAAGCGATGAGCTTTAGTCGTTGCATTCAAATCTAAGCGACGAGCAATGATCAATGTTCGTCGCTTCATTGTTTGTAACAGAGAAGGAAAACAACATCCTGGTCTGGTTTCATTCACATCTAGAACCTCCATTTCATTCAAATCACATATCCAACATACATTTCATTCAAATCACATATCCAACATAACACAAACACTATAAATACATACATTTCATTCAAAACTACAATATGTTCAAATTACAAACTAACGAAATGGTCATAATCAATATTATAGTCGGGGATACCTAATCTAGGTCATCATCGGGGATACATAATGAAGCACATGAGGATATATCGGCGACTGGAGCTGTTGCGGCGACATTGTCACCCGGATTGCCTTGGGCAGCCATGAAAGCTCAGACGGTAGCCTCCATCTGGGCCATACGCCGCTTCAGGTCTGCATTCTTGCCTTCCACAGCTGCTAGCTTGCTCCTCAAATCGTCATCTTTGAGGAACACGCGTGCACCGCCTCTTGGTTTTGGCTGGCGTCTTAATGCACCCCTAGCCCTGCAGAAATGGTAAAAGAAAAACATCAGTCATATTAAAATCTAAAAACTAAAACTTGTAAAAGATTTAGGTGCAAAAATAAAATACCTCGTCCCCGGCTTCCTACCCAGCTTCTTCTCGACTACAGTCATCTGCTCCTCGACGGGGACGGGAACAGGGCCCGTCAACTGACTGCCGCCCGCTTCATCACTCGCTCGACTAGCGCACAGCTCCTCCATCTTCCTCTTCACCACTGCCTGCAAAAAGTTTTATCCAACATGTTTGTGTTAGAATAGTTTTTAATTCAAAAAAATAAAAATCAGAAACTAAAAACCAAACTCTTGCATCTAACTCGTCGTCACTCACCACTTTCTCCTACGCATTCTGTGATGATAGATACACATCACAGACTGTCTGGAGGATAAGCGCTAGATGTCCTTTCTGCTCGTTTACAGCGACCTGGTAGCTGTAGGGAGTGGTGCCGGACTGGTGGTTGATTGCATACCCCTTTTCCTTTCCCTTGTTCCGGTTAGCGGCGTTACGGGCACACATCGCCTGCAAAACAAAATACAAATATATAATTAACATATTTCATATCAGAATAGGCAGAAATTGTTATATGAAATGCGAGAACCTATAAATTAATTTTCATGACCTTGTAATCGCCATCCTCAAAGTGAACTTTGAGGTACTCCCACTGCTCAGGTCGGTGGATGAACTCTGCCGGCGTCGCCTTTGATACCTCAACGTAGTGAGTATGGCAGTCGTACTTCCAATCCTTGTAAATCTTGGAAGCGGTCTCGTCGATATATTTCCACATGCCTGTCTCGGTGGGAGGGAGGTTATAGAGGGTCTAGTAAAAAACAATTCAGAAATAACATATTAGTAGATAATGTGGTATGTTAATTGGTTTTACAAAATTATTGTAAAATAATATTTTAACTCCATATAAGTGGTCAATGCATCCTGGTGCTCCTCATCTAGCTCTGCAAAAGAAGTCGCAAGCATCGGCACTTTGCTCCGGACGGCGCTCTCGATATCTCGGGACATCAAAGTCCTCCACTTCAAGAGGCGCGGACCCTTGTGCTCTTCGGCGTACTCAACCTTCAGAAACTGGTTATTGTTAATCATCTTCAAATACTGGGTCTTTGTGCCCGTGATGATGCCGAGTTTCTCAGGGTTCCGCCTCTTCACCTTCTCCCCCGTTGTCATATCAACCAACTCTGCATATCAACAAAACTAAATTAAGACTATGCATAGCTAACAAATTCTCATAAAAAGCACACAAGCACACAAGCTAAGTTTGGAATTGAATTTGCAGCTAATGGTATCAAATTGGATGATCTGTTGGTGCTTAGTTAATTTATAGGATGATCTGTTGTCAACATACAAAGAGGATTAACAGATAGGGCTTTGAAGTTTGCATAGAATAGTAGCAACAGCTGCATATCTTTGTCTAAATTTAGAGTTGCTTCTTCTGGTCTGTACCACTAGTTAACACATGAGTAACGAAATACACACATCAGAAAAATTGGTTTTGCACAAACATATTTGATCTATTTTATTTCCATGCAATTTCTCACTTTCGTTTTCTTTTTTGTCTGCTTCAGTTTCTAGTGTGGTGTTGATCATTGCTCTTACAGCCATCATCTGTGCCATTATCCACTGTGTGAAAAAATTCGGTAATTCTATCCCAATTTCTGCCAAGATGACGAGTACTAGAGCGAGTACCGACAATTACTCTTCCAACAATTTAGCAGTGGATTTGAGACGTGATCAAGTTCCAGTAGTTTTTGATTCCAAGGCTGAGTTTCTTATTCTCCAAAGCAAATTGCAGAGTTCACACAAAACTATAGCTACACCAACATTTTAGGTTCAAGTGGTTTTGGAGTTGTATATAAAGGGATTCTCGAAAAGGAGTAAAGTGGCTGTCAAGCTCCTTACCAACAACCATGGGGGTAAGATAGTCGAAGAGCAGTTTATGGCAGAAGTTGGAACCTTGGGAAGAACTTACCGTGTCAATTTGGTTAGACTCGAGGGCTTCTGCTTCGTACCCGAAATGAAAGCCCTTGTCTATGAGTACATGGAGAATGGTTCTCTTGACAAGTTATTGTTCAGTGACAATGGAGAAGTAGATCTTGAGAAGCTTCATGTTATTGCAGTACAAACTGCAAAAGGATTGGCTTATTTGCATGAGTGTGAACAAAAAAAATCATTCACTATGATATTAAGCCCGAAAATGTGCTTCTGCATCAGAAACCAAGTTATCTCTGAACGGTTGGCTTTGATGTCGCAGGGTCTCACCCATACTTTTCTACTAAGTCTAGTTCAAATTGTGATTATAACCAGTAACAAGTCACCAATTCTAACACAAACATAATCAACAACAACCAACAACATATCAACCAACACTACCAGATCCGAGGGCATAGCCGACGAAAAAAATTTCGTCGACTATGCCGAATTTTAGTCGGCTATTCATTCTGCCGACGAAATTTTCGTCGGCTATACGTCGTCGGGAAAACTGTGTCGGTAATACCAATGGCTGACGAAAATAACGAAATCGTCGGCTATTCTCGGGTATGGCCGACGACAGTGCCGACGAAAATTAATTTTGTCGACCAAACCTAGGCAAAATATCCGACGAAATTCGTCGGCTATGCTCGAGCATGGCCGACGATATCGTAAACTATAGCCGTCGAAATTCGTCGGCTATTTGTTCTATAATATAGCCGACGATTTCATCTATTTCGTCGGTTATTTCGTCGGAATATATTAACATTTTAATAGGCATTAATTATTTATAGCCGACGAAATAATGTCATTTTCGTCGGCTATAGAAGTTATAGCCGACGAAAATTGGTAAAAATCGTCGGCTATAGTGCTTATAGCTGACGAAATAATGCCAATATCGTCGGCTATTCTTTCATTTGGGGGAAAAAAAATTAAATTAATTTCTAAATTACCATTCCAAGCAACCTGCAAATCACAAAGACAATCCATGCATTTGCACCAACAAGAAACACGTCTAAATGATTTATTATTTAATTTGTTCCAATATACATAAAATATAACCCTAATCATCATATAAACCACTAAAGTCCACCATGTCATCCTCAGCATCCTGCTCGTCATCATCGGGAGGTTGAGGCATTGGAGGTTCAACTAAAGGCTGAAACGGGGGCGGGGGTTCAAGGGCGTGTTGTTGTGCCGCGAACATATCACACCACCAGTTTTGTTGGGCGGCGTAGTTGTGTTGCCAAACTCTGTCGCATTCAGCATGCCAACTGGCCAGATCCAAATGATACTGCTGTGTTCTGTGGCGTAGCTCCTGTGATCTCTGGGACTCGGCCTCCAATCTTGCGGTCAATCTCTGCACTTCCCCCCTCATCTGTTGGCTGTTCCCGCCTCCCTTCTTTTGACCTCCCTTAGTGGTCTTCAGGAGCCCTATTCCAGAACTTCCCAAACCCCGGCAGTAGTATTGGTTTGACCGGTGTGGGAATGCTGCATCGAACATCCTCGCTGCCGTTTGGACATTCGATCGGTCGACCTGGCGCAGGGCTTCTTCCAGATCTGCCTCTGAGATGTTCGGTTGTGTCTCCCGAACTACTTGCTGGAACACCTCTTCTTCGGCCCGGTTCACCCTCTCCTAATTGAACGGAAAAAAAAATAATTAATATTCTAACAAATATATAATTAAGTAAAATTAATAATTAAAATTTTAAAATCGTAATCAACGACTTACGAGCTGTTCTGTCGCTTGTGGATAAGCGATCTTGAACGTCTCCACGTACGGGTTGCTATCAAGATGATCTCTAAGCGCCTCCTCCTGATATTGTGCAAATGGCCTAGAACCACCATGATGGGGGGTTGTGTTACGGCGGCGGTTCGTAGAGTTTACCCGAGACCGTTGCTTCAAACAAATAATAAAATATTAGAAAAATGCATCAAAAAATATTAGTGTAATAATTATAAAATAATTAAACTAATAATTAAAATTTTAAAAAAATAAACATTTATAGTTAAGTTTAGTATTTACCTGCATAAGTGGGTTGTTGAAGTCTACTGTCTTCAACCAACGCCACTCGTACTCCCTGAACATGAACTCTCTGGGAGTACCCATACGACCACGGTTTTTGGCCTGACCTTCAACAGATAATAGTTTCAAATCGATGAGACGCAACTAATCGTATAAAAATTTTCATCAAAATATTTACCGAACGTCAGGCTACCCATAGGAAAACGGAAGTAAAACACAGTTAACCGCAACATTCGGCACACAGATTTTGTCGGAATCTTGTCGTTTTTCAACCGTAGACGTATTTCATTATTTCGGTCATATCTTATTTGACGACATATTTGCATTTGAAGAGTGTGCGTATAGTAACTATTTGAAACTATACATTCACTTAAACACTTAGTAAACAAGTTAAGGAACATTAGTGCATATGTTCCGATTTTGAATGTAAAAGTTTGGAAAATCTATTCCAACCGTCAGATATCACCGTTACGATTAAATACATGTATGAAAAAAAAAAATCCAACTACATCTGACAACGTTAAAGGCTCGATCGGGACGGTCAACCGGGTGAGTCAACCCTTTAAACGCTTAGAAATGGTAATTGGCCTGTCTAAATGACGTTTTTTGGCCTGACCTTCAACATATAATAGTTTCAAATCGATGAGACGCAACTAATCGTATAAAAATTTTTCTCAAAATATTTACCGAACGTCAGGCTACCCATAGGAAAACGGAAGTAAAACACAGTTAACCACAACATTCGGCACACAGATTTTGTCGGAATCTTGTCATTTTTCAACCGTAGACGTATTTCATTATTTCGGTCATATCTTATTTGACGACATATTTGCATTTGAAGGATGAAGCAATGGTTTGTCGATAGTGATAGAAAATGGAAGGTGGTCTTTTTTTGTTTTTTTTTTTAAATCATAGCCGACGAAATCAAACATAGTACTCGTCGGCTATTCTTTTGTCGTTTTTGTTCTAAAATAAAATATGTATTTTTCAATATAGTTTTGGCCGACGAAATTACGCATTTTTCGTCGGCTATTATGAGTATAGTCGATGAAATGAGTATAGCCGACGAAATAATGCATTTTTCGTCGGCTATTCTTTGAAAAAAATAAAAAAATCAGTGGTGTTACACCTCTCGTATTCCTATGTCCTGTTCATATATAACCAAAATTGAACATAAAAAAAAAAACAGAAACCCAGCAGTCAACATATTTCAAATTTTTTTTTAAGGGGTTTGGAACCCAGCCTATGCTGGGAGGCTCATCCCCACGCCCGTTCATTAGAAAATAGTGGATTGCAAATGAAAGGATTACATCATCTAAATTACTTAATCCGTCGGATTGTAATCGGAATCATCGGATGAGTCTTCTTCGGTTTCTGAATTGCTCGATAGGGGTAATCTATGTCGTTCCTCACCACTAGAGTCCTCGTTAGTTTCTTCATTTGGATCAACATCAACAAGCAGTGGTTCTTTACGTCGAATTCGCACCGGCGTGTCCAGGCGAATAAAAGAGGAGTCAGGAATACCGTTTGAGTTGGGCTCTTGATACGCAGTGCCCCCTTCCTCGTTCTCTTCAGCCACTCCAAATTGTAGACGCCCGGTAAATGTTGCGATGGTGGATAGTGTTGACTACTTTCCACGGGTCACCCTTGGCGAGATCATCAAGATAAAACACTTGTTTCACCCATGTGGCTAAAACGAACGGGTCGTCCTCATACCATGATGTACTAGTGTTCACAGAAGTTATGCCGTATTGATCGGTTTTCATGCTCTGCG
The DNA here is from genome assembly GCA_963682095.1 of Potentilla sterilis. Classification (NCBI taxonomy): domain Eukaryota; kingdom Viridiplantae; phylum Streptophyta; class Magnoliopsida; order Rosales; family Rosaceae; genus Potentilla; species Potentilla sterilis. The sequence continues at coordinate 25,887,679 of OY821754.1, forward strand.
GCCGTGTGTCAAACCATCTACACTTGAAAAGGTGCACTTTCATGCCTTCCCAATAATGCAGTTCCACAACTGAATGGAGAACACCGTAATAGTCAACTCCATCATCCCCACCATGTGCCATAACCCCTGAATTTTGTGTTTTCAGTCTGAGGTCGCTCTCTTCACATCGAAATAACACATCATTCACCTTGCACGTCGCATAAACTTTTGAATAGACCGGCTTCATCGCCAGAAGTCTGAGTTCGTGCGACCAATTTGGGTGATTATCATTTTTAATAAGGTCCATCTGCAACCATCAGAATCAACTATAAATATGAATAATTATACACAATAATATATAAATACGTATAGAATAGTGTTAAAGTTACGTACCCAGCGGCCGAAATATTCTGCGAATGTCCGGTTGTGGTAATCGAGATCACCTCCTACTTGGTCACAGTTTAGATGCATGTTCTTCCAAAACTGAACTTCTGGACAGTTAATTAGTACCCACCAATGTGCAATGGCTACCTCATAATCTTTCAACTTGTAGGAAACTGGCATGTTTCCACCGAGTACAACATCGTCGGAGAGTATGGAAAGATTGAATTGTGAAGGTACATCTTCCGGTATGCCTTCTTGTAACGCTCCTAAATACAGCTTTATGTAGGTGACGCACTCGTGCGCAATATATGCTTCAGCTATACATCCTTCAAGTGCGGATCTGTTTTGGACAAAATCACCGTATTGTCCAAGTTGCCTATAAATGAAGTTTTTAAAGTGTTATGATAATACATTAATACTAAATCCCATATATTGATGAGGAAATTAACATAAGGTGTAAAATACGTACCTTTCCATCGGATACATCCAAGTGAAGTGCACAGGACCGGTAAGCAACAACTGCCGAGGAAGATGGATCATGAGGTGAGGCATGATGTCGAAAAAATTTGGAGGAAATATCATATCAAATTTACACATGATATGAACGATGTCTTGTTGCATTTCCCGGAGGTCAGATTTTCTCACTTCCCGTGTGCATACCTTCTGGAAAAATCTTGCCAACGCTACTAACGGCTCCACAACGTGACGGGGAAGGAACGGTCGAATGAAAACAGGGAAGAGACGCTGTAGCAAGATATGATTGTCATGACTTTTCAACCCGTAAAGATTGTTGAATTGTCTGTTCACACACTTGGCTATATTTCCAGCAGAGCCTGAAGGATACTTGGCCCGACTTATCCAATGGAAAATTTCTGACTTATGCTCAGGCTTGACGGTGTAAGGAGCTTGAGGCATTTTTCTCTTCCCTTGTTTCAACCATAGTTGTTTTCTGATATTCATGTTTTGCAGATCAGTGCGAGCCTTAGGACCGTCTTTCGTCTTCCCCTTCAAGTTCAGCGTTGTGCCCACCACACTTTCAGAAACATTTTTTCTATGTGCATAACGTCTAGGAAGTGACGGATCAGCAACTCACACCAGTACGGGAGTTCCCACAATATGCTCTTATGTGTCCAGAATTTGTACTCCTCAGGCCTTTCAGGTATTTCCGCTACAATATCGGGATGATTGCTGAGGGGCCCAAAATCGTACTCATTAAGCACTGCTAAAATTTCTCTTCCCGTCCATCTTCTGGGGGGACCACTGTGTTCTTCGGTTCCATCAAATGCGGCGGACTCGTAACGCCAGTGGTGATCCGCCGGAAGGAACACACGATGACCTATTCTGCATATCTTGTTGCAATGAGGGGTGCTCCCATAATCGCTGAGGCACTCTGGACAAGCCTTGTATCCCCTAACAACACTGTCCGACAACATCCCATAAGCAGGAAAATCACTGATGGTACCAATAACCATGGCATGCATCTGGAACGTCTCCTCCTTGAACTTGTCAAAAGTGGGATGACCAATGTCCCACAATACCTTAAGCTCTTCAATCAATGGTCTCATATACACATCGAGACATTTTCCTGGGTAACCAGGCCCCGGAATCAACAACGTCAACATATTATATTCCTTCTTCATGCACATCCACGGAGGAAGGTTGTAAGGTACCAAAACCACCGCCCATATACTGTATGAAAGACTCATGGTGCCGAAAGGGTTGAACCCGTCGGTTGAGAGCCCGAGCCTGATGTTTCTGACATCTGACGCAAAATGAGAAAACTCGTTGTTTATATGCTTCCAAGCCGCTCCGTCAGAGATGTGTGTCATGATATCTGCGTCTCCCGCGTCCCGCTCACCGTGCCATCTCATAGCTTTTGCGGTGGTTTCTGACATGTACAACCGCTCAAGCCTATCTCTCAACGGAAAATACCGAAGCACTTTCACAGGTTTCCTATTGCCTGCTCCCGTCAACTTATATCGGTCAGACTGACATATCGGACATGCGTCAAGGCTAGCAAGGTCATTCCCTTCTGCATCTTTACCCCAGAAGAGAACGCAGTCAAATGCGCAGGCATGGATCTTAATGTAGGAAAGCCCTAGATCTTTGAGGATACTTCGGACCTTACGGTGATTAGTAGGATTACGATGACCCTCCTCTAACAGCGAAGAAGTGTACTGTAGATATTCATCCACTTGCCTGATAGTCGATTTTGTCTCGACTTTAATCCTCATTTCCTCCATCACACTTTGAAGAACTGTCTTCTCAGAACTTGAAGACACAGGGGTCTGTTGCAATGCAATCAGCTTGTTGTACTTGTCAAAGGCAGCAGTGTTGACAACTTGTGGGAAAGGCAGCACCGGGTCATGCATATATTGTTCCCCACGTACACCGCTTTCAAAAGGAAACACGTCGTTGACGAATGCCATTGTTGGATCGTTGGATGTACTACTACTGCCCGCCTCAAAAAACTGCCCATGATCATGCGATCCATCTAATGATGGCTCACCGTGATATATCCAACGTTTGTACTTCGGCCAAAACCCATTACTCTTTAGGTGCTCCCATACTGTCCTAATCGGAAATCGACACATATCACTACGACACTTACATTTCTTGCACGGGCAATAATGGTAATCATTCCCGTTTGCATTTTCCTCGACGAACTGCAAAAAATTCACAACTCCTGTAGTGTATCGTCGGTCATGCCTTGGAAGTGAAATCCAACTCTTATCCAGATCCATATATAGCCTGATAATAATATATATGTATAACTTTAACTAATAAGAAATTAATTAACACACACATATATATATATATATATATATATAAATCCTTAATAATTAATTACATTACAATATATATTATTATCAACATCAACTCATATATATATACCATTAATTAACAACCATTATTTAAGTTACACTATATATCAACCATTATTTAAGTTAATTAATTACACTATATATCAACAACTATTAATTAACATATATATATATATATATATATATTTTAACACTAATTAAAATAATATCAAATTAAAACACATAATTAAACTAAAACTCAAAATCAACTCAACTAAAACTCAAAATCAACATATATACATACATTTATATTCTAACACTAAAACAACAACAAATTAAACAAAATATCACTTAATAAATCAAAATCACTAAAACTTAAAATCAACTCAACTAAAACTCAAAATCAACATATATACATACATTCTAACACTAAAACAACAACAAAACAAAAAATCACTTACTAAATCAAAATCACTAAAACTCAAAATCAACTCAACTAAAACTCAAAATCAACATATATACACATGTACGTACCTATATATAGCTCCACAATGTAAGAGAGGACGGATTTCAACAATACCCACAGATTTTTCACTCTTGCTACCGTTTTTCCCCTTTTTTTTGAAATGAGCAGCTGCTGCCCAGATGTGAAAATATATAGACTTATAGCCGACGAAAATGTCGACTTCGTCGGCCATACTTCCAAAAATTTTCGTCGGCTAATGTTTCGGAGAAATGCCGACGAAAATACAAATCGTCGGCTGAAATATGAATATAGCCGACGATTTTTTGAAAATACCAACGAAAAAAGGTTTCGTCGGCTATGGTTGAACTATGGCCGACGATTATTTTTTTTTACCGACGAAAAATAAAATCGTCGGCTATTCCTTAGAATTACCGACGAAAATTTTAATTCGTCGACCGTTTTTTTTTTTCTCGTTGGGAAAACCCTTTTTTCTGGTAGTGCAAACCTGGGAAAAAAAATTAAAATCGAAAAAAAAAAAATTTACCCGGCTCCTTAGGACCCCTCTTGGTCCTAATACTTAATGGCGAACCGTCCTCCCCTTCCACAGCGGCAGCTCCAACATTTGATGATTCGCCACCTCCAGCAACAGAATTGAAGCCCGAAGGGGTGGTTTCTTCCAGAGACGGGATTGGCACCAGCGTCCCCGCCTCTGGTCTCGCCGTCGTCTCCGCCACCTCTGGTCTCGCCGTCGTCTCTGCCGCCGCGGCAGCCAATCTCGCTGCAACTTCGGCCGCCCTCCTCTCCCTTCTCGCCTCGAGCTGATTCTTCCTCTACTGGGCACTAGAACCTTGTGCCATGGCTGAATCGGTGAAGGAAATGAGGGAAATTTTGGGATCGAATTTAGGAATTTAGGGTTTGGGGGTGGCGGTTCGTTTCAAATTTTAGGGATCGCGCTAATGAGGAAGAAGGAGCCAAGTCTTGGTCCTTATAATCAGATATGAAGCGACGAACATTGACAAAAATCGTCGCTTAGATATATTGAGCGACAAATATTGACAAACATCGTCGCTTCGACTTTAAGTTGGCGACGCAAGTCAAAAGTCTGTCGCTTCAGAGAACTGAAGCGACGAAGTTGTACCTCACTAGGTAACCTATTGAACTTAGTGTGTCCTCTTGGTAAGGCTTTGTGATTTGATTCCCTGAAAGAGGCCTGTTATCTTCTGTTGCAAGTACTTCGGCACTGTATACATTTCGGTGTGACATTTCTTGCACCACCTTCCACGTACCACCCGCTGCAGGATCGTCCAAGTAGAACACTTGTTTTGTCTTGATAGCAAGACAAAAAGGTGAATTCTCATAGTAACTACTGTTTGTATCCACAGATATCAAATCATGATCTACCTTGACGGTGTCAATTTCTTCGGCATCCTGATCGTCAGTGGTGTTGTGCCATATAACTTTGAACAACACGACCGACAAATTGTCTGGATAACATACCTCGACTACATAGTCAAGATGGCCATAGAAGTATTGGGACAGGTTTCCAACATTCGTGCTTAACATCACCCCGCTATTTTGAGTCACGAGCCTTTGATCACTATCGAATGAGACATACTTGATACCGTTCACATAGCACGCCTTATAAATCTGGGTGAATTGCAGACCTCGAGCCAATGACCATATTGCCCTGTTAAAATTAGGGTCTTCAACATCATTTCTTCTCTTGGCCTGAAAAATAGATGGTGTTAGTTTTATACTATTTAGGGTTTAGGATCTTTGTACAAGAAAAAAAGGCTCATTTTCGTACATATTTTAAGAACCATTGATGAAAACTCCTCCTCATGAGGCTCTCGTCGTAATCGTCACCATGTTTTGCTATGTACATCTGTAAATGAGCGTCCATGTAATATTGAGCTTCTTATGTATCCGTCAAAATTTGCCAGTGAGCCTCAGATGTTTCCTCCTTTGTTAACCTGATATTTCCGGTGGTATCCATAATACCCGGCTGAACTAACTGAGAAACACAACTAATATTCTATATTGGGGGATTTGGCTCTTCATGTTCTTCCAATTGTAAATACGACTTACAGTACGTCACCGACTCCCATGATATGTACCTTTTTGCAATACTCCCCTCCGGATAATGTGTATTACTCATTGACTGTTTATAATCACCTAATTGCCTATAAAATGATGAATATGATTAGTGCATATATAAATTTAGTGTAAATTTAGTTTTAACAAAAAAAAAACATATTTGGTTAGTGCATATGTAACAGCCCGGCACACTTTGAGATATTATCCGCTTTGGGAATCACCCATGACGGTTTTGTTTCTGGGAGCTCACAAGCAACTTCCCCGTAGGGAACCCATCCTGGGATTGCTACGGGACGAGCAAGCTTAACTTCGGAGTTCCTATCCCCTCCGAAGCCACTGCGCCCTCAAAACGCGTCTCATCATATTGTGCTAACCCTGCACATATAAGCATCGCATCCCCACTCCCTCAGGCGATGTGGGATTTGTGACCTACCTACCTGCTAGCTTCCTAGCCAGGTCAGGTCTGGGTCCACACAATCCACCCTAAGACCGGGTCATCACAATCCACCCCCCTTAGGGTCCGACGTCCGTGTCGGCACATTTCTGGCCGAGGACATGCTCTGATACCATTTGTAACAGCCCGACACACTTTGAGATATTGTCCGCTTTGGGAATCACCCCTCACGGTTTTGTTTCTAGGAGCTCACAAGTAACTTCTCCGTAGGTCACCGATCCTGGGATTGCTACGGGACGAGCAAGCTTAACTTCAGAGTTCCTATCCCCTCCGAAGCCACTGAGCTCCCAAGACGCGTCTCCTCATATTGTGCTAACCCTGCACATATAAGCATCGCATCCACACTCCCTCGGGCGATGTGGGATTTGTGACCTACCTACCTGCTAGCTTCCTAGCCAAGTCAGGTCTGGGTCCACACAATCCACCCTAAGGCCGGGTCATCACAGCATATACCTTTCTGTCGGATACATCCATGTAAAATGTATTGGGCCTGTAAGCATAACTTGTTCGGGAAGGTGAACCATGAGATGAACCATAGAGGTGAAGAAATGTGGAGGAAAAATCAACTCCAAATTGCAGAGAATGGTCACTATCTCATCTTTCATCTGTTGGACATCTGCCTTCTTCAACTCCCTAGCACATAATTTCTAAAACCAATTTGGCAATGCTATCAATGGCTTCACGACGTTATTTGGCAAAAATCATCGGATAACCACTGGAAGAAGACGTTGAAGCAGAACATGGCAATCATGCGTCTTGAATCCATAGAACTTTTTCTCGGTTAGTTTCACCTTATTTCTCAAACTTCCCGCATAGCCAAGTAGATACCTAACACCGCGAAACCATTCGAATACTTCTTCACGACAATCCTCTTGAAATAAAAAGGGTGCATGACGAACCTTTCCCGTCCTCTTTTCAGCTTCCGATTGATGTTGACTTTTGCGTATTCTCCTCTTCTCCAAAGCTTCGCGAGCCCTTGGACCATCCTTGGTCTTCCCTTCAATTGCAAGAATGGTGCCCAGGATATTGTCACCCACGTTCTTTTCAATGTGCATGACATCTAAACAGTACCTGTATAACAACGATGACCAATAGGGAAGCATCCAGAGTACGCTCTTGTGTGTCCAACATTGTCTGTTGTGTGCTGAGTAAGGGACATGAAAATCTGGATGCTGGCTAAGAGTGGCGTAACTGTGTGACCTAATTTCCTCCAAAATTTCATCTCTGTTCTTATGAGCTGGTCTTTTTCCCCACTCTGGCTTCCCGTTAAATGTCAAACTGGATCGCATTGGTGAATTCTCGTCGAGCCATTTCCAATGCCTTTCATAAACAATTCTCCCACAAATATGCTCCGCCGTCAGCTCATCTAGACAAATTGGACATGCCTTGTACCCTTTCACCGTTGAGCCCGCAAGCATCCCTAAACCAGGAAAGTCACTTATAGTACCCTTCCAACTTCTGCCATAAACTGCTCTTCGACTATCTTACCCCTATGGTTGTTGGTAAGGACCTTGACAACCACTTTTACTCCATTTTCGAGAATCCCTTTATATACAACTCCAAAACCACCTGAACCTAAAATATTGGTGTAGCTATAGTTTTGTGTGAACTCTGCAATTTTCTTTGGAGAGTAAGAAACTCAGCCTTGGAATCAAAAACTACTGGAACTTGATCACGTCTCAAATCCACTGCTAAATTTTGGGAAGAGTAATTGCCGGTACTTGCTCTAGTACTGGTCACCTTGGCAGAAATTGGGATAGAATTACCGGACTTTTTCACACAGTTGATAATGGCACAGATGATGGATGTAAGAGCAATGATCAGCACCACACTAGAAACTGAAGCAGACAAAAAAGAAAACGAAAGTGAGAAATTGCATGGAAATAAAATAGATCAAATATGTTTGTGCAAAACCAATTTGTCTGATGTGTGTATTTCGTTACTCATATATTAACTAGTGGTACAGACCAGAAGAAGCAACTCTAAATTTAGACAAAGATATGCAGCTGTTGCTACTATTCTATGCAAACTTCAAAGCCCTATCTGTTAATCCTCTTTGTTTGTTGACAACAGATCATCCTATAAATTAACTAAGCACCAACAGATCATCCAATTTGATACCATTAGCTGCAAATTCAATTCCAAACTTAGCTTGTGTGCTTGTGTGCTTTTTATGAGAATTTGTTAGCTATGCATAGTCTTAATTTGGTTTTGTTGATATGCAGAGTTGGTTGATATCATAACGGGGGTGAAGGTGAAGGGGCGGAACCCTGAGAAGCTCGGCATCATCACGGGCTCAAAGACCCAGTATTTGAAGATGATGAACAACAACCAGCCTCTGAAGGTTGAGTATGCCGAAGAGCACAAGGGTCCGCGCCTCTTGAAGTGGAGGACTTTAATGTCCCGAGACATCGAGAGCACAGTCCGGAGCAAAGCGCCGATGCTTGCGCCTTCTTTTGCAGAGCTGGATGAGGAGCACCAGGCTGCATTGACCACTTATATGGAGGTAAAGCATTATTTTACAATAATTTCGTAAAACCAATTAACATACCACATTATCTACTAATATGTTATTTCTGAATTGTTTTTTACTAGACCCTCTATAACCTCCCTCCCACCGAGACAGGCATGTGGAAATACATCGACGATACCGCTTCCAAGATTTACAAGGATTGGAAGTACGACTGCCATACTCACTACGTTGAGGTATCAAAGGCGATGCCGGCAGAGTTCATCCACCGACCTGAGCAGTAGGAGTACCTCAAAGTTCACTTTGAGGATGGCGATTACAAGGTCATGAAAATTAATTTATAGGTTCTCGTATTTCATATAACAATTTCTGCCTATTCTGATATGAAATATGTTAATTATATATTTGTATTTTGTTTTGCAGGCGATGTGTGCCCGTAACGCCGCTAACCGGAACAAGAGAAAGGAAAAGGGGTATGCAATCAACCACCACTCCGGCACCACTCCCTAGAGCTACCAGGTCGCTGTAAACGAGCAGAAAGGGCATCTAGCGCCTATCCTCCAGATAGTCTGTGATGTGTATCTATCATCACATAATGCGTAGGAGAAAGTGGTGAGTGACGACGAGTTAGATGCAAGAGTTTGGTTTTTAGTTTCTGATTTTTATTTTTTTGAATTAAAAACTATACTAACACAAACATGTTGGATAATATTTTTTGCAGGCAGCGGTGAAGAGGAAGATGGAGGAGTTGTGTGCTAGCCGAGCAAGTGATGAAGAGGGCGGCAGTCAGCTGACGGGCCCCGTTCCCGTTCCCGTCCCCGTCCCCGTCGAGGAGCAGATGGCTGTAGTCGAGAAGGTGCTGGGTGGGAAGCCGGGGACGAAGGTCCGATGTACTTTATTTTTGCACCTAAATCTTTTACAAGTTTTAGTTTTTAGATTTTAATTTGACTGATGTTTTTCTTTTACCATTTCTGCAGAGCTAGGGGTGCATTAAGACGCCAGCCAAAACCAAGAAGCGGTGCACGCGTGTCCCGCAAAGATGACGATTTGAGGAGCAAGCTAGCAGCTGTGGAAGGCGAGAATGCAGACCTGAAGCGGTGTATGGCACAGATGGAGGCTACCGTCCGAGCTTTCATGGCAGCCCAAGGCTATCCGGGTGACAATGCCACCGCAACAGCTCTAATCACCGATATATCCTCATGTGCTTCATTACGTATCCCCAATGATGACCTAGATTAGGTATCCCCGACGATAATATTGATTAGGACCATTTCGTTAGTTTGTAATTTGAAAATATTGTAGTTTTGAATGAAATCTATGTATTTATAGTGTTTGTGTTATGTTGGATATGTGATTTGAATGAAATGTATGTTGGATATGTGATTTGAATGAAAGGCAAGTTCTAGATGTGAATGAAACCAGACCAGGATGTTGTTTTCCTTCTCTGTAACATACAATGAAGCGACGAACTTTGATCATTGTTCGTCGCTTAGATTTGAATGCGACGACTAAAGCTCGTCGCTTCCTTTTTATCATCCCATATTTTCTCCTATTAAACATGAAATGAAGAGACAACTTTTGAATCAAAGTTTGTCACTAAAAACTTGAGGCGACAACCCAAACTTCGTCGCATAGAATTCCAAGAGTCGAGTCAAAATTGGTCGCTGCAGATTGTAAGCGACGAATCAAAATTGGTCGCCACATATGGTAAGCAACGAGTCAAAATCGGTCGCAAAAGATGGTAAGCGACGAGTCAAAAGTCGTCGCTCTCTTTGAGCGACGAAGTTTGTTTTCGTCGCTTGAAGTATCGAGACGACGACTTTTGAATCATTATTTGTCGCTTGGAATCGAAGCGACGAATCTGAAGCGATGATCTTGAAGCGACGACTTGTTGTCAGTAGGGTGTTGAAGCGACGAGTTTTGTGACGAGGCGACGACAAAAAGTCGTCGCTTCGGTTGTGACCCACACTAGTGATACTGGGAGTTTCTCTGTTGAGACGATTAGTGGCAACAGTGGTCGTGTGTCTTTGGGTTTGTGCGATGTTGATCTATCCGGCGGCGATAGCGGTTATAGAATGTCAAGGATTGGGCGGTCGGTGATCGACACGGAGGACAGCGAATCGGAGACGCTGGTTGTGCGCTGTCAGCTATGGCGAAGTCTAGGGTTTTCCTAGACTGGGCCTTGTGGATCTCTAAGTTGGTGTGGGCCTTTTTTGGTTGGATCAAAAGCCTTATTTGGTTTTGGTTTTGGGCAATTTGGGTATCTTTTCTTCGAGAGGAAGCATTTCCTTTGAAGATGGATGCAGAAAAGACTGAATTACGGGTTGAGGCTTTGGTCTCCGCACCTAGGTTTTTTTTATAACGGAAGATCAACAGAAAGACAGGGCTGCTGCGGTTCGATTTTGTGTTATTTTGTGGTATCTTTTGTCTTCTTGTTTTGGTTTAATGCCTTAGAAGGTGGATGTACTCTGAGTTTTTTGATTTCGTTGGTATGTTGGTGTGAGGAATGTACTAGTTAGGTTTTTCTAGCTTTAAGTAATGACTTTTTCTGTCGGCCCCTCGGGCAAGTTGTTATTGTACTTTTCGCTGAGGTTCATTGATGGATGACCTCCCGTTTTTTTTAAAAAAAAAAAAAAAAAGGGGAAGAACATAAGCAGTAAAGCATCCCTAAACCCTTAAAAGTGATTAGCTTTTAAAACATCTTCAGCAGACTCTCTATTATAACTCCTTACCTACTTTGGAGAGCATATTTAGTTTTTTTGTGAAAAATAACAGCTATATCAGACTCTCTATTATAACTCTATGTTAATTTTTAGCTATCTCGCTAGCCAAATTTGGAGAGCGTGATAGCTAAAAGCTAAACATTTAAATTTAATACATTCCATATATGTAATTATATATAATTTATATATACATTTAAACCACTTTTTATTTATTTAATAAAAAATTTAATTTCAAATTAAGCTAAAATAGAGAGAACTGATACAGACGTATTTCTAAAATTGCTAGCCAAAATAATTTTTTGGCTATTTTAGCTAAACTTTAACTAAAATATGGCTAACATTGCTGAAAATAGTGATGAGAATTCTACCGAAAAAAAAAAAAAAAAATCTTCTCTGATTTGGAAAATTGCATCAAGTTGAATGGTTCGCTTTCAAACCCTAATATGAGGATCCTCATTTATCACAGACAAAAATGTAAACGTCGGATAACCTCAAGATCACTACTTCTATAAACGTCCAAAACAATTGTAAACGCATAATCTCTCACTCTCGGTTTGAAAAAGAAAAATTAAATTAAATTAAATTCTCTGAAAGTCTCATTAGGGATAGTGTAAGCATGAAAAAACTCTTCAAATAATACTCTACGACTCTACGTCGCAAATTGGTATGGATCGGATCTATAATCGCCAATTAATTTAACTGTATAATCCAATGGCTGATCCTCACCGGAAAATGTCAAGTTTTCCATCTCCTCGATCTTTGCTGCAAAATTAACACGTACAACATGTTTTAGCTGCAATTTCATCTATCAAAGGGATAAGGTCGACGACTCTTGAATCTTTCTCGAGTCCTATTATATTTGTGACTAGCTGCTATTTCATTTGTTTCTTCATTTGGTGAGAGGGCGCATATAATGGTGCAAAACAGATGGCGCGGGACTAATGTGTCTCTCTTGTCTTTCCAGTTTGGTAGATGCATTCATGTGTCAACTTCTGATTTCGGCCTTTATCAATGTCGACATTCTCATATCTGAATGTTATAGCGTCTCTTTTCTGTTTTCGAACCATTGCCTACAACAATTCTAGTAAGTAGTAACCAAGTCGAAGCATCAATTTCAGATCAAATTGTGCTTCCCAAATTAGGTTTGTCCACTCAGAAAAATGTAGCCTCCCCTTTCAGCTAAAACGTGCTTCTTGTCCAAGTGCTTTTGTATAAAATATCATGTTTCGCATTTAAAGGACGAAGTAAGCTTCCAAAAGAAGGAGCACAACATCCATGAGCTTAATTAATCTTTTGGAGGAGGAGATCGAAGGATAGAGGAGCCCCCTTTGGCTTAGCCAATTATGTAGTAGCTAGTATACACTTCGATCACTGTGGAGTTGATAAGCATCGTCTTTCTCTTTGTGGTGGTGATGATCACACTCACAGGACCATTCACATGCTCCACAACCAAGTGGCATGGTATTCTCGCATGCTCCTCTCACTTCTTCAACCGATAATTGGTGGAAAAGGAACCAGTTTTATATATATATATATATATATATATATATATGGCTTATAGGAATAATAGTCTCTATAGGAGTCATAAGCTTTTGCAATCATACATGCACTTTGGGCATTTGATAAAGCACAAGAATCTGGTTAATTTAGAGTAAAAATGATGCATAATTACGTTAAATACTTATCCATCAGTACGTTCGTTTGTTAAAAATCTTCTCCCTAAAATGCTTCTCTTTTGTTTTCACTTCTAGATAACCTTTATCCAAGTGAGATATATGCCTTATGGTCGACAGAGGTCAAATTTAGGGAGTTTAGATAATTTTAGCAGCATTGCTAGCTGTATATATAGGAAAAAAAACTTGTGTGCGTCGTCCATATTCTCTCTCATTTGGATATTTTGGGCAATGTTATCAACGATTTTAACCGTTCAAAAGTTGAATTAATCAACAAAGATCATCTATGTAAAAATTCGGAATAAACCAAAATTGTATGCTTATTCGATTGTAATCGATTGCTTCAAACAAATGAACAGTTCTAGTGAAAGTTGGGAGTCTCATACACAGCCGTCCATTTGTTTGATACAATTGAATACAATTGAATACAATCGAATGAGCAAACGATTTTGGTTTATTCCTAATTTTTACAGAGATGATCTTTGTTGATTAATTCAACTTTTGAACGGTTAAAACCGTTGATAACATTGCCCAAAATATGTAAATTAGAGAGAATATGGACGCACACGTTCATACTGGTATGGACACAAGTATTTTCCGTATATATATATACTAATAGTTGCTACTTAATTATATTATTGACTGCCAACTCGATCTGCAAAAATGAAATGCATTTTCCACCAATATCTATTAATTCAAATGAATTGAATCCTTATCGCTTTTGTGTTTGTCTAATACTGCTGCATATATATATATAGTACAACTGCAGATTAGAGATATACAGTAGCCATCCATATCAAAGTTGACGACAATCCCCTAAATATATAATTGGTGATTATTAGCTTTCAAGGTTTTATGACATTTTCCCAACAAATTGGCAGTAGGATTGATGCAATGATGTATAACTTTAATAGTACATTTGTATGATTAGTAACTATTGATCGATCTCCACCATCATCATTGTCTTCATATAGTGATCATATATGCTGACACACTACTCTACATGATAAATACCATGAACTTTTTCTTTAACTTTTAGTTTAAAATTTGGTTGTATATTATGTTTTTATTTTATTGCGACTGCAGAAAGGAGGGTATATAAACACGTCCCATTTGAGCCAATAATTGGAACAATATATATCTGGTCAAATTCACCAAAGGAAAAGATGACATAGTGGTGGGTGCGTGCTACATCAGCTCACCTGTACTTATAAATAGAATGAGAATTGAAGCATAGAGAAGCACAACTTATAGATCGAAGATAATACTAGCTAGTACTTGGTGATAACTATGGTGCTAAAGGTAGCTGCAGAGGACTCACCATTAGCTACAGTTGATGAGGTGGTGGTGGTGAGAGAATACAGTGAAGAAAGCGATAAGGTGGCGGTAGAGAAGATGGAGAGGCTGTGCGAAATGGTTGGGCAGCGGGGAAAGCCTTCTCTTGTCACTGATCTCTTGGGTGACCCTAAATGTCGCATCCGGCATTTCCCAACCCACATAATGCTGGTAAGACTAATATCCATCCTGAATATATGTTCTTGTAATCGGTTAATTTGATCTTTATAATAGCTTAGGGTTTCGAATGTTGTTTAGACGTAGAATAATGATGTATACAGTATACTAGCATTGGAAATTTTAACTAACCAAATTAGTGAAATGAACCATGCAGGTTGCACTGTACGGAGAACAAAAGGAAATTGTGGGTGTCATCAGGGGTTGTGTAAAAAAGGTAACAAGAGGAAATTCAGTGTTTGTAAAGGTGGCTTATATCTTGGGACTAAGGGTCTCTCCCATGCACAGGTTCCTCTCTCTCTCTGTCTCTCTCTCTCTCTCTCTCTCTCTCGATCAGTAATACTTCAGCTGTACTGTTCTGTAGTTCTGCTACTATTATAGCAACTTAGCCTAAACAAATGGTATTATCATGTCCATAATAATGTTCAGCATCTTTTGCTTCGTTTAGTGATCGGCTACCATTGGAAATAAAAAAAACACGTACATGCAGTTCATCTCTGTACTTACGGGCTGGTGCTGACCGATTAACCAAGTTCTGGCTTCTGTAACCCCTGTGTTGCTCTCTCTCTCTCTCTCTCTCATGTAATGAAAAACAATGAAAGTGAAAGCTAGCTAGCAAGGGAGAGGATTCTAATACCATTCATTCTAGCCCCACAGAAAATAAACTGTTAAGAGATACACAAAGAGATTAGATTCGCAGATAAAAGAGAAACGAAATATTATGTTCCTCGTAGCATGGAAAATATAAAATAGCATGCAACTAGCTTAACCTGGCCTAGACACATCTGTCCACCAACGTTCCCTTTTGAACTAAACAAGTCAATTTGGGATATATGATGTACCACATCTTTAACTCCACAAATCAGTTCGTACTGTGGCATATATATATATATATATATATATATATATCTGGTTTCTTAATTCTTATTGTTCACACCAAAAGGAAAAAAAAAATGACTTAATGCTGGTTCCTTTGTTCCTCATCCACACAGTGCCATTCACCACTGCTTTTACTTATGCTGGTTCCCCTTTTATTATTTGTCTTCTTCGCTACTAGATAAAGTGTCCTCTTGAATGTCACACCCTGCAAATAGATCAATATTGCTTTCAATTCTTTGGTCTGAAATTGCTATCAATACTTTAGAATCATGGTTATCTATGAGAGTTGCTCTTTTTCTTACTGTTGTTTTTTCATATACGCAGGAGGCTTGGCATTGGTACAAAACTAGTCAGACATTTAGAAGAATGGTGCAAGCTGAAGGGAGCTGAATATGCATACATGGCCACAGACTGCACCAACGAGGCTTCAATCAATTTGTTCACCCTGAAATGCTCATACCAAAAGTTTCGCACGCCCACCATCTTAGTCCAGCCAGTTCACGCTCACTACAAACCAATACCTTCCACCATTGTCATTGTTCGACTACCTGCCTTCCTAGCTGAGTCGATTTACCGTCAAATCTATGCCCACTCTGAGTTCTTCCCGGAAGACATAGATGCCATTTTATCTAGTGCACTAAATTTGGGCACTTTCATGGCCCTGCCCAGAAAATACCTTCGGAAATGGGACCCTCAGAAAAGCACTTTTCCCCCTAGTGCTTTTGCCATCCTCAGCGTTTGGAACACCAAAGAAGTGTTCAAGCTACAAGTGAAGGGAGCGTCGAAGTTGACACAAGCATGTTGCGTGGGAAGCAGACTAGTTGATGCATGGTTTCCATGGCTGAGACTGCCTTCATTTCCAAACGTTTTCAAGCAATTCGGGGTGTATTTTATGTACGGGTTACATGCCGAGGGCAAGCAAGGGTTGCGGTTGATGAAGGGTTTGTGTAACTTTGTGCACAATGTGGGTAGGGATGACCATGGATGTGCTGCTGTGGTGGCGGAGGTGAGCCAGAGAGACCCAGTTAGAGAGGCAATCCCACATTGGAGAAAATTTTCATGGGCTGAGGACATGTGGTGTGTCAAGAAGTTCACAGAGGCCAAGCAAGGAATGCTGTCGCCATCGGACTGGAACAACTCTCGACCATCTTCAACGACGATTTTTGTTGACCCTCGTGACTTTTAACAAGGACTAGTGATGTTCTTAGTATGTTTAATCTTCACAGAATGCCAAGTGTTTATAGTCTTAATTACTTATTATTAGTTTGGAAGTGGTAATCTTGAGATCCAAAAATGAATGAAACTAGCCAATAATTTCTATCATTATCTTTGGGGCAGATAAATTTGTTGGGTGGTAAAAGTAAAACAATGAGATTGTTCACTACTTTTTTTTTGAGGGAGAAGACGTCAAAATTCATTAAGAAAACTTAAACAGTACAATGGAGGGGCATTCCTCCACCATGAAGACTGAATACCCGAATCGAAGCAAACTTTGCTACCTTAAAGTGTTGGCTTCCCTATAAACATGAGTAAATCTAGAACCTGGCAAAGTGTTGGAATCCATGTTAGAATTCACAATACTTCTCGTTGCGCACTGGCGAGTGTGATCAGCAACCAATTCGACGTAGCGAATGAAGTATATCACACTGTTCACTTGGTGAATAGTGTTTGAAGAAGAGTAGATGAACTGAACTTATGCAGTCTTTTCTTTAATCTAAAATTCTCAGAGATTACAGTGAAAACACTTCCCTTTTATAGGGATACAAAGTAACCTACAAAATATCTTAAGGTAGGTAAACTAGAGATTAACTTGACAAATTATAGTAATATGATACTACAAATATCTAGATGAAAAATCTCAGTGGAATGAACAGTAGATAATTGCTGGAAAGCATATAAACTTTTCAGTCTAACTCCTAGTTCACCCAGAAAAACATTAACTTTAACACAACGCTGTCAAGGTAAAAGAAATATCATCAACAATTCGACCCAATGTCGAAGTATCCTCCACCAACGAATCGACTGCTTGCACTAGTTGTAAACAGTCAGATTCAAAAATAATTGGACCAAGAATATGCTCCACAATCAAAGAGCAGGCCAAACGAGAGGCCTCTGCCTCAACCACAAGTGGAGTCGTAACATCCACTATAGTAACAGAAGCACCAGCAACTATATGACATACATGATCTCTAACAACAACCCCTACCTCTCCTTTGTGCAAGAAACCATCAAAAGCACCATCAATATATACTTTCAACGAACCTGGAGGAGGAGAAGACCAATGAGACTTCATGCGACGTTGCTTAGGGAGTTTAGGTTTCTGTACTGCCATATAGGAATGAAAAGAAGCTAAAGTTTGACAGAAAATCTGTGAAACAGAACATTATGTTCTATTCCAAAGCCTTTGGTTTCTCTCCTTTCATACTCCCAAATTAACATCAAGAGGAGAGCAAAATCATTAACTGAAATGGAGATTCCAGCTGCAACCAACCACTCTAAAAGAGAACTCGAGGGCAGAAGCAAGACACCGCGTAAAGAGGGGACTAAGCTGATCACATCTCGAAGAAAATATAGCAGTCTCTAGAAATATGATCTAGAGTCTCCTCCTCTGCGTTGCAAAAAAAAAAGCAACCATTGACGATAGAAACGCTCTTTTGCCGGAGTTGCGATGCAGTAGGTAGAATGGAAGAACAAACCTTCCATATGTGGACCTTGACTTTGCCAGGAACCTTAGCATCCCAAACCTGACGCCAATGACTCGGTTCAATATCGTTACCCGAACTGGAACTAGTAGCTGACACCAATTGCGGATGCAAAACAGAAAAGGCTACCTTATATGCACTCTTTGTTGAAAAGAAACCCTTCTTATCATAGCGCCACACCAAACGATCATGAACCACACGTCGACTTAGAGCAATTGAGTAAATCAAATTCGCTTCCTCTTCCGGAAAACTAGTAGCAATCAAATCTTTATTCCAGACTCCATCATGTAACAGTTCATCCACAAAAGTAAAGAGAGGAAGGACCATACTGGACTGGACGAAAAAGAGTTGGCCTAGGCAACCAAGGAGGAGGCCAAATCCGAACCGACTGACCATTACCAATCTGCCACCTTGCACCACTGTTTAAGACAACTTTAGAGGCAAAGATGACTCTGCATCCATGAAAGAAGCATTGGGGAAGGAGCGAGCTTTAAACAGACGGCTCACCAGAGAGTCTGGATGCTTCACAAACCTCCAACCCTGCTTTGCAAGTAAAGCTAAATTGTGAGCATATAAAGCACGAAACCCCATACCCCCCTCCTCCTTAGATCGACACAACCGCTCCCAAGACATCCAATGAATTTTTCTTTCATTCGATTTACAACCCCACCAATACTTGACGCACATTTGATAGTAGCTCACTACTTAAACCACTTAGGTGTAAGTTTTATTCAACAATTTTGGCCGATATGTATGTTTTGTGGGTGTTTTACCTTTTAACGTCTTGTCATGAAAGATAAACGTTGCGATCTTTACAGAAAATATAATATGGTGTAGCTAAAGCAAAAGTGGTGAGTTAACTAAATATTTATTTAGTTCCAGTTCCATTCTAATTTGGAATTGGTCGTGGTGCTAGTCATATGGCTACTGTATATATAGCATATATTTGTTCTCATGTGGTTTGCTCTCCAACAAATGTGCCCATCCAGATATCAAGAAATCCATCTTTTATAGCACTACCAATGTAATTCCAAGTGAAAAATTATCCTTCTTCTAGGATGCGTTGCAATCTAAGAAAAGGGTTACATCCAGTATTATGCCTTCAGCTTCAGTTCATAAGAAGTCGCGTACATATTCATTCACCAGATGATGCTAATCTTCATAGAAGTCAGGCAGCTACGTTAAACCCTAATATTAATTGGTTCCCAAGTCACGTTGAGGATTATGCAAAGGTACTACCTTAGTACCTTGCAGTAATATAGCTTCTATTGAAGGTCAAACTCCCCCATCGCTAAAAGTCAGCAATGAGAACAGCAGTACTTGCTGGGTAATCACATTGTAGACGCTTTAGCAAAACTGGAGAATCGGGAGAACTCGTTCAGTAGGAGAGCCTGCGGATTTCCTTGTTCAACCTACAGAGGGGGCAACCAAGGAGGTATAAGGATTTTTCAAGAACATCTTGTCTGTAAATTTAAAGGACTTGGAAGGTGCAAAATATACTCCACGTCATCACATAGCATGATAAAATAGATAATTACCCAAAACTACAATTTTGTACTCATAATTACCAATTACAAGATCTGATTTTTTTATACCACTAGCAGGATTTAACACTAACAGACTTTTAATCCGTCCAATGTTAAATGACATAATTAACCCTGAAAATCTAAAAATTACAACATATGCCATCTATATATAATTAAAAAAAAAAAAAAAAAACCCACAAATCTCTCATCTGCTCCTCAAAACCCGACCCAAACCAAACCCTAGATCTGAGATTGAGATTGGAGGCGGCGAAGGGAGGCGGCGAGCGGCGAGGCGGGCGGAGGCGCGAGGCCGGCGAAGGCACGAGGCTGCGAGCGCGCGAGGAGTTGATCCACTCCTCCTTCTCCTTCTCAGTATCGGCGATGAAGTAGATCTGAGATTGAGATTGGAGGCGGCGAAGGGAGGCGGCGAGCGGCGAGGCGGGCGGAGGTGCGAGGCTCGGTGAGTGGAGGGGGTGACGTGGGAGTCTTTGAACCAGAAGAGCTTGCCTTGCTTGAGGACGAACCAGCGGAGGCTAGGTGAGGCGAGGCCTGGCGCGGGGAGGCGAGGCAGGCCGGAGCAAGGTGCGAGGGGAACTGAGGAGCGACGACGGCAGAGGCGCGAGGCGCCAGCGAGCGAGGCAGAGGCGCGAGGCGGCAGCGAGCGAGGCAGACCTCTCCTCTTCTCCTTCCCGATCTGGAGCCACCGACACTCTCCTCCTCCTCTCCTTCCCGATCTGAATCTGGAGGCGCGAGGTGGAGGCGCGAGGCAGCGACATGACGACGACGACAACCACTGCTCCCTACTCCCCCACCTCCGCCGACCTCCCTCTGCCGCCGCCGCCAATCTGAAGCCTCTCTCTCTTGCGTGTTGTTTGATTTTTGTGTATTGGAATTTTTGTTTGTGTGTTGAATTTTTGCTTGTGTGTTGGTTAGGGTGTGGTGGGATTTGGTGGTTGGGATTGGATCGGTGGAGGCCGGTTTGTGGAGGAGTGAGGGATCTGAATTTTTTTTTGGGAGAATTAGGGTTTTGAGTGGGAGATATTGAGGGTCAGTAGTATTGGAGCGCGGCGGAGGACGGTGGAGCTACTGAGGGTCAGTAGTATTGAAGCGCGGTGGAGGACGGCGGAGCTACTGAGGGTCAGTAGTATTAAGACGGCGGAGCTACTGAGGGTCAGTATATTAGGTTGACTTCTGAGGGTCAGTAGCATTAGGCTCACTGAGGGTCAGTAGTATTAGATTGAGTTCTGAGGATCAGTAGCATTAGACTTAATGAGGGTAATTGTGTAATTTAAGACTTAACTGATTCTGTTAGTTTTGGATGGAACCTTGTTAATAGTAATTTAAAAAGAGGACCTTGTTATTGGTAATTATGTACC
Organism: Potentilla sterilis; assembly: GCA_963682095.1. Taxonomy (NCBI): domain Eukaryota; kingdom Viridiplantae; phylum Streptophyta; class Magnoliopsida; order Rosales; family Rosaceae; genus Potentilla; species Potentilla sterilis. Next base: position 25,908,724 of record OY821754.1, read on the forward strand.
CAAAATTGTAGTTTTGGGTAAAAACCCCTATTACTACTTGTAACAAATAACATCTTGTTGTTGCACCGAAACATATATATGTAGACTAATTTTATTTTCTCAACTGGATTATGGCAAGTTTTGTTTCATTATATGTTTGCTCTCAACTATAAAGTAAGGAAGTATTCATCATTGGGGACACAATCAAACTACCAAACACATGCCACATGAGCATTTCGAAAAACGGTTTTCACTTTTCTTTGATACATATTTATATCTTCATGCATATTTCTGGAATACAATAATGGAAAAGATCCATATGACTTACCAGGATACCATGATCTAGGATCATGACATTATCCATACTCAAAACAGTGGAAATACGGTGAGCAATTGTGATAACTGTCATGCCTCTGCATTCACTAGATATGGTTTTTTGTAAGGTAGATGCTGTTTGAGTGTCAACACTAGCTGTGCATTCATCCAAACAAAGGACCTGAAAATTTAGTGTTAGTCTTCATTTGTAAATAATATTAAGTATTTGTTCCCAACAGGAACCATGCAACAGAGCTGCTCCTGCATAACCACATCCAAAGTATGTCCACAGTCCATGTAAAATGTTTGGGCTTTTATTGCAAGGCCAAACTGTATCTATTTACAACTAAATTTGTATATTGATTAGAGCTTTAGAAAGCACTCTCTATTTAGATTCTCAGGGTAACAGTATAGAAATGTAAATTTGAATTAAGTCCAGTTTAAGAAATTTTGGTTGCTCAGAGAGAAGATTGAAAAAAGGAAGTCTGAAATCTAGAAGTTCATTCAAACAAAGCACTTTTAACCAGATTGAGATGGTTGCGAACACGACTAGGGCTGTGCCACTGATTCATGTTAAATGGATCCTTGGTGAAACAAAAGCCCTGATTCATCCATACACAGAGAAATAAGGAAGGTACTGCCTATAATCAAGAAATCCATTGTATAAAATTGAATAATTCAGAAACTTAGGCAAGTGCTTTGATATAAATGGCAATTCACGGTATGGTTATTTTATATTTCTGTTCCTCAAGCATTATTGCACTCTCGTTAGTGTAGAAAATGTGGAACATCTTACCTTTGAAGATTTGAGAAGTGCACGGACAAGGCAAAGAAGCTGCCTTTGCCCTACGGAAAATGACATTCTAGATTCACGTAGGTGAATATCCAGACCTCCTGCTGTTTCTACTTCTTCTTTGACATGGCACCTCTCCAAAGCCTTCCATATTTTCAAGTCATCACTCAGCCTGAATGGATCCAGATTGTCCCTACATATTTGGGAGACATACATGCAGATTTACTGATTAATGGTACGAGTATCTTATAAACAAACAAAATGTATTACAGTTCATAGGCTTTTAGCTAAAAGAAATTATAAGACTCAGCATTCAGTATCAAATGAAATTAAATAACCAAAGTACATGACACTTCAAGTACCTTAATGATCCTTCAAATAAAAAAGGAGTCTGAGGAACAACAGAGAAATGCCCACGGAGATCCCTGATAGGAGCATTAGCTATGTTTATATCATCCACAAGAATACATCCTGTACATATTGGTGTAAGGCGGAAAAGGGCATTCAAAACACTAGATTTTCCAGCTCCCGTTCTTCCAACAATACCAACCTGATTGATAATCAAGGGAAAATTAATAGACCGCCAAGCGAACTTTGACAAGCAAACACGTAATCATTCATTGAAATATTTTGACAAGATTAATTCAATATCAGGCTAACTATCTGCTCTTACATGCATCCCTCCATCAATAGTAAAACTAATATCACAAAGTGCAGCGGGAAAAGATGGCTTGTATCTCAAAGTAACGTTTTGGAATTCGATCCTTCCTTGAAATGGCCAATTGCAGTTTAAAGACTGAAGCCCATGAACTTCTTCTTGAGGAACCTCCATATACTGTTAAGTGTTAACTATAAGTCATAAGTAATTAGTAGGAACATATATTAGACGAAAGTTCATCTCTGTACCTCAAGAGCTCTTTCAATGGAAACCATTTCTTTCTCTGTTTCAGTAAAACTTGTCAAAAAGCTTCCCAGTAAATTCACAACTGGAGCTGCATAAGATAGAGCCAAACCAACCTATAAAAGAATGTGCATCCATCAATTCTCATTTTAATTTGATACGAGGGTAATGATTACAAGACTTCAGCTTTTCATTGTTTTTGTCTGTTTTATTGCTTTTATTTCCCCCCTCCTTTTTGATAGGACATACTGTGTCAAATATATAAAGTTCATAAGAGCTTACCAGCCCTGGGGTACTGAAACCGATTGGTATTTCCCCATGAGATCCGAGAACAGCCATAATAGCAACAAAGGAGATGATAAATGCTGCTAACAACTGAAAGAACCTCAAATGTTAGTTAAAAATGTTGTGATAAACTGTATTCGGATACCATTATACCAAACTATTAGGGTGTGGGCAAAAAAATATTGTATAGTCTAAAGCTCCCCCTAAAATCTAGGTATCCCGCTACTAGAGCTGATCATAGGCTCTAACTCACATTGTATTTTCAAGGATTAACGATTTCTGTGGTTTTACCACTGCTTTTAACAGGTGATATTTAATCTATTTTTACAAAATTTAAAGACTATACGTACCACTCTTCTTTTAAGCAAACAAATCTTAAGCATCATAGCCATCCATATGCTCTTAGAAACAATGATGAGTTGCAACTAAATTTGAACCCAATTCGCTTTAGATGATAGGAATAAAGCTTCATACTTCAAATGTGTAGTACTTATAAATTTGGCAAAGTAAAATAAATATTAGATAGAACAATTATACCTGAAGACGTAGGGAAAGCCACAAACTTGCATTTAACTCTGTGTAGGAAGTTTGTTGATACAATTTCACCTGGTCAGTGAATCTGGCCAAAAATAAGTCCTGTCCACCAAATCGAAGAAGCTTAAGCTGTTAGGAAATGGGTCAACAATGTATATCAAGGTATTATCCTAAGAAAAATCCCACCTTGCATCTTGCAAATCAACAAAAGGAAAAAGGAGTAAGGATCGGAAGTTTCATACAGAAAATGTCCTACCACTAGAACTTTTATACCATGTTAAAGAACCCCTCGACCACAAAAGCTGTAGCTGCTAGGAAGTCAATATTATTCATCACAATCAAAGGATAAAACTAACAAACAAGGCGGCATTAGCAGTTCGCAAAAAATGGTACACTGTGCACTATAAAAAATATTTAAAAAATAAAAGGTGAGAAGTTATACTCGACCCATGTTATACTAAAGAACTAGAATAAGTTGTATTGTTCTATTGATACCTTGAAATAAATTCATGAAGTGAAACACAATAGTATTCAAATAGGCCCAAAATGTGTGCAGTCAACACTACTTCCACTAGGGCCATTACGAGCTCTCTCAACCTTGTCTCTAGATCACCTGTCAATCTTCTTTTTCCCAGGCTCGTTGCCTGGGACTACTCAAAATTCATGATAGTAATAAGCTATGTCTCCTAAAAACATATAACCTATCAAGTTTAGGGTGGTGGTAGTGCACCTGTGTGCATGGGCACCCATGAGTTTTTTTTTATTATTGTACAATCTAATGCAAGACATCAGTGAATGAACAATGTTAGTTATTACTTGTCAGCCAGTTCATGATCTACCTCAGACTTGAATGCCCGTATAGTTGATGATCCATCAAGTGTCTCTGTGAAGGATGTATATATGGGAGATCGAGACACACTGTCCAGTCTTCGCAATTCTCTAGATGTTGACCTGTAGAAGAACTGTAAAATTTGTCTGGTTACACAAGTGTAGAGTTTTCATTGATCAGACAGCTCTAACTTTTATTCTAGTTTAAAATGATTTCTCAGACATTGACAAGATCTACAATATCTTCAAAATCAGAGATGCAATCTACACATTTGTAGGCCTAATCAGATCAGGGCAGTTTTAGATTTAACTGCCAAATTTATGCTCCATCACTCTAACCAGTGTAATCATGTTGGTTTACCATACTTCCCAGAAATTGGAATCTTGGATTTATTTCTTCGTTATATTTCCATTTACCGAGAATGAAGGTTCAAAATCTTGAAAGAATAGTTCTGCAAAAACTTTCATTGAAATTTCTGCTCCTTCACCTATTATGCAGTTGCCTAAAATGTTAAAGATTCATTATTCTTTACATAAAAATACTAAAGGCCAACCTGGGAATATCAAGGGACAAGGGTCATTAGTTAGTCTACTATAAACAGAAGCTTGTGAATATGTTGAGAGTCAATGATCATGTTTTATAAATACTTTTTTTTTTCCAGAGTTCATTTATTTCCACCTATCAGAGTCCGTTGATTCTTCTCCGATGCAATGAACTTTCCCAGACTTGTTTAGAAAACTGTAGGTCCCACCTCTAATGGCATTTGGATAATCAATAATTCTCATCCTACTGGGAACGATCACACTATTTCCTCTGATACAACATTGATGTTCTATTAAAGGGACACATTCCACCGAGTGTGACGATACTGTTTTCTATTAAGTATAATTTTTGAGATGCTGAAGACGCAGATTAGGATCCACTTGATTTGTTTAAGGCAAAAAGAGGAATATATACATATATGATTACAACAATCTATACTAATTACTTACTTTGTCTGGGTGAGGCGGAAAAATGATATAAAAAATTCAAAATATTTTGCATCTTGTATTTGGAAAATAGGTAAAGATTACAAGTGCATTTCATACCATAATGTACTAGGAAACCGATTTCCACCACCTACCTCAACATTTGGTTGAAAGTGAAAAGTTTTTTATATAAATATTTTACATTTCCCCCATGACCTAGAACAATGCATTTACCTAATTCACAAAGCAAACAAGGATGTGTAGAATTTTTCCAGGTGTTGAGCTTGAAGATTCATATTTTAATTAAATGTTCAAAGGTTAGCATGGTTTGAAAAGTTTGTATATGGACCTGGCTCTATCAATGAAATTAAATAAAAGACATGAAGAGTACCTGAAGTTTGGTGTAGATATACCAAAACGGCAATAGGAAAAGCAAGAAGAAGACCTACAGTTGGCATAAACCCTTTAGGACAACATTTCAATGATCACAATGGAATTTATTTTTCATAATTCTAAAGAAAAAATTGAGATAAAAATAACTTTGATCTTCAAAACACTCTATACTATACCTGAACATATGATAAAACTATTGCAATTCCCAAGAGGCCCACAAAATTGGCTAGGAGAATGTTAAGCATGAAGGGAAGAGAATCATCAATTGTGTAGAGATCTGAAGATAACCTACAAAATAAAAAGATAAAGTAGAATATTCGAGTACAGAAGATAGATAAGTAACAGAGGAAAGTAATTCTAACCTGTTTAGTATCCTTCCACCTGGTGTCCGATCAAAGAATTGAATTGGTGCATTGATAAGCCTTTTAAGCAGTGTATCATGCACCTTAACTGCAGCTCTTAAGCCGCCATATGCAAATGAGAAGGCTCTCACTAATGTAAGAACTGAATTTGCAGTGCAAAAGATGCACAGTATAACCTGTATAATTCAATATTTCAGAGGGAAAAAAAAACATCAAACTAACAAATCCAGGTTCCAACATATTCCTTTCAAATAAATGCATTATCTTTTATCCAGATTATCAGTGTAAAAGGTAAGCTTCACCATTCCTTTCAACCGAAAACAGTAAAGGTAATCACACAGTAAATATGACTTAGTTGAAAGATTTGTTCTATACGATCTTACATGTGTTCTTGACAGAATTACATAGTAAATCACTATTGCATAATGCAAGGGAAAAAAATTCATGGAGATACCCCCCTTTTTATTATTGAAGTGCTAAACGATAGGGAGAGAACCATGGAGAACCATTGAAAGAATATTTGCATCCAAATTTGTTTAGGGGGTGTTCTCGTTTCCTACTCCTAATTGTAATTACCATTTTAACTTTTTATACAGTGTCGACAAAAAATGAAGCTACACTATTAGAAGACGGCTCTAATTTTTTAATTGTATTTTGGAATCGTAATACTAATTTAGTGGAAGAATGATATATTTGAAAATAATGTTGGATTTTTTCTTTTGTTTTTCATTGGTTACAAAAACTGGAACTACAGGGACCCACGTAGAAAATACTCAAAATAGCCACAATCACAGGAAAAAAAATTAGAGGCAGACAGTGTGACCAAGTGCCTGGTTTTATTAAAAATTAATTTTTCTTATACAACCTCTGCTAAGACAAGTCTGTTTATTTGATAAAACTGTCTTGCAAGAGCCTGATAGTTTATCTTTGAAGTCTTATACAATATGAAAAAGTGAAAAGGTACTCTAGAAAAAGCTTTTAACCCATCTGTCTCAAAGAAATGACAAAATTGTGCCATAATAAAGAAAACAGGGCTAGCTGTGTACCAGATAAAAGGATGTAGAGTATCCTTCCCCACTACTTCTGGTTGCATCAACCCAATATGACAGCCACAGATCATTTCCGTTACGAGAAGCTTGCATTAGGATTGCTGATAGAAATATTACAACAGAAATGAACCAACCAGTAAACGTGGCATAATTCCTGCAAGAAAATAATGCAAATTTGAAATTGGAAAATGCACACTATATCCACAGCCATAACAATCGTTTCCATTATGTAATATCTGACATGAAGGAATTCCTGCAAGAAAATAATGCAAATTTGAAATTGGAAAATGCACACTATATTCACAGCCATAACAATCGTTTCCATTATGTAATATCTGACATGAAGGAGTGTTACCCATAAACTTTCCTAAAAAGTAAAATTACTAACAAATCATCAAAAGAAAGTAGAAACTAATAAATGGTGAAAATATTGATGTTAGAGTATTAATTTGCGAATTCTTTTTACTTACTTGTAGACAGAAAGTTCTACTTTTCCTTCTTTCCGCGCCTCAACTTCAACAGTATCTTGTCTTCCCTCTGAAGCAGGCACAATATCTTTCTCTGAGGGAAAGTTTTTTTGGTCAACTCTGAGAATATCTGCAGCTACATTGCACTCTTTTCCTTCATTGGGTAAGAATTTATCAAATTCATTCACTGGAGAGAATGCTGAATATGAAGAAGCTGGCAAACACGCAGAACGTCCCACCCACTTTACATGTCCTTTTTCCATAACGACAATTGTATCAGCAGAAGATATTGCCTGTACAATCAAAACACAGTTTTTGAAAGTTTCAATTAAATGGAAATATACACCAACCAGTTCAAGTTGCTACTTGCTAATCTACTCAGCATTCAGCTTCCTAAATGATACAAGTAGACTAAAATACTAGATACGATTGGGTTTGTATCTAGAAAATTGTCCACAGCAAATACCAGCATATGAAATAAGAATTAACCCATTTGGGAAGCTGGACCTTATATAAACAACAATTTGAAGGAAAGGAAATAAGCCTACTTATCAGACTGTGAAATTAATCAAATTTATAGATTTTTCAGTAGAGAATTCCAACACCATTATTATGCTTAAATTGACAGTCAATATTCGATTTTCTAATAATACTAAATTGGAATCATCTTTTGTGGTTCTGATTTAAATTTCAAACTGCATTCTTGAAAAATAGTAAGAAATTTCAAAGACAATCAGAGAATTGCCGTCGTAGTGATCTTTCTATGTTCATATTATGTAAACTAAAAAGATAAATAAAAAAAACTAGAAGGGAAAAAGCAATAAAATAAAAAAAAGCAGCGATAACCTGAACGTCATGCGTACAAAGCACACGAGTTTGTTGTTTCATTAGTGGGCCCAAAATTGCATTGTATAAAATACAACGAGCAACTCTTGCATCAACTGCGCTGAGGACATCATCAAGAATAAACATATCGGAGCCATTATAAATAGCCCTGCAGTAATGTACAAATTCATTGAGTCGAGAAAAAACTTGGAATGAAGGTTAACGGGGCTTGGAGCTGATTCCTAGCTAGACACATTTGCTATAAAGAGTTGATGTAACCTTGCCAGAGCAATTCGGGCTCTCTGTCCACCTGACAAGTTGACTCCTTTTTCTCCAATATAAGCCATGTCACCTCCAACCATCATTGAAATATCAACGTCTAGAGCACTTGCTTCTAAAGTATCCGAGTATCTATTGATAAAAAAGAAGGTTCATGGTTAGTAAATTGGATAAGTATTCCTTTGGAGACAAGTATAAAATCATATTTGCTTCACAGAAAAATGAAGAATCATGTTCCGAATTAGGAAGTGAATGCCGAGTTACCCTAAATTGTTGAGTCAAAAATCTCTGGAGCTAGGTATTAATATCTCCAATATATGCAGTGGAATTAAAAATATCTCCAATCTTTTATATCCAACAATCCAGTTCTATGATTAGTCATTTCTCTTTTTTAATTGTCGTAGTATTATTTTAAATCTCCACATGAGTAGTTCTTTCAAATGATTGAAAGTTATTTCCAAGCAACATAGAGCAAAGAATTCTAATAATTTATTGCCCTAGTCCACAAAAGTTCAGCAGCATCCTGCTATCAATTTCAAACTATCAAAAACGAGCAGGATTCTAATTTGTGTATAGAAAAAAAATATACAATATAAGGAAATCCAATGACTACTGGAACATACAGTTAGAATTATTGATTTATTTTGGGGGAAAGGACAGATATCTGGCAAGTTTATTATTGGAAAGAATCATACCTTTTGGGATCATATTGCTTTCCGAACAGTATATTGTCACGGATTGTTCCTGACAAAATCCATGGGACCTGCAATCGCAATTTACAGAGGCAAGCTTGATGAAATTATTTCACGAGAACTGAGGTTCACAAACAACCCTTGGACTAACCTACAAACCTGTGGTACATATGCTATAGATCCACAAGAATAAACTGATCCATGGACAAGTTGCATTTCCCCCAACATGGAATTCAACAATGATGATTTGCCTGAACCAACCTGAGAAATGGTAAATGCAATATATGTCAAACTCAATCCTAAATGCCAGAAGAAAAGTTTATTTCAAAAATGATATTCGAGAGAACTTTTCAGTTATGAACGTACTAAATTTTGTTATTATTAACAAATTGTGTGAAAAATTTTCTTGCCTAAGCCAAAGCCTCAATTTTTACAACTATAAAAGAGTATTGCCTAATTGCTATACAAGTTCATCAAAGAACTGCGCAATAGGGATAATAAGTCCAAACTATTATCACTAGTTAACAGTTGACATATATAAGGTACCTACACTTTGTCATTGTTCTGGTCTCTTAAGCACCAAATTGCATCTTCAGAACCTTGATGACATAAAAATTCACTCTAGCATCGCAATTTTTAGGTTTCACATGGAGTCAATGGGAGATAATTATTGAAACACACTATATTTTTATCTTAATTTAATCATAAACGATGGTGAAATCAAGCCTAGTCCAACAGTGCTATTTAAATATAGTGGAAGATGATGAAAACATGTCCGACTTATGATAGAAGACTTTTGGGAGACCAATAGTATTTAAAGTTACCAATACATTGTTTAACGCATTCCAACTAGTTACCAAAGATGACGTTATCAAAATTTAATCACTTTTCCTGACCTCTCCGATTACTGCAATGAAGGAACCCTTTGGAATGCCTAGAGTCACATGATTGAGCACCAAATTCAATTCCTTTTCGTCGCTGCTTGACCAGGAACAAGATGAATCATCAAACACAACAGCCATATCTTCAAAGGTAAATTCAGACTGATCACTGGAGAAATATGGTGAAGATGAATTGGCTGGCTTTTCGAGCTTTGACTTGCGCTCAGAGCAAGACAGGAACCTGCTCAACCGTCTGACAGATATGACTGCCTGTTATAGAGTAAAGAGAAGTATGAATTCAATACATAATTGCAAAAGGGAGAAATAAAAATAAAAATAATAATAAAATGATAACAATTAAATAAATGAATAAATAATTAAACAAATAAAACCTTCACTTCAGACTGAAGGCAATATGAAAACTTACATCAATTAACCCATTGATGACCCATGGAAATGAGTTTAGAGGAGATATCAAAGTATTAAACAGAGCAACACAAGTGAAGACCTGCAGTTGGAATTTTGCAGAGATAAGCTTTTCTTCAAATTTTACTAGGCAGTGCAAACAATTATAAGATATAGAAAGGATAGAACTTCAAACTGTAAGTGTTCTAGCACTGAAAGAGAAATTAGAATAACTCCTGCCTCAAACTAATGCACTTAGGAATTCTTAAAGACATGTCACATAACTGGCAACACTTGATCATTCAACATTATTTAAAAAAGAAAGAAAATCAAAATCAAATGAAACCTAAAATTTATAAATCAGTAATTAACTTAAATTATTGGCACTTGGCTCCCACACCAAATGCATAGAAAGTAAAATATATAAGATCCGAGTATGTAAAAGCTAGCAGAAAAGTTAGTACCGTTGCAGCGTCAAGTTGATGCCCCATCAATGTGAAAAGTCCAAATGTAAAAAAAGAAAAAAGAGTTGGTGTTGTGGCCCAAAAGAAGACACACCAGGCATCCAAGTACTTGCGCGTCTGAAAAGTGTAAGGAAATCAAACATTATTTCATGCAACTAATTCAAGCATAAAAAAGAGCAATATATCATTAAGTATATTTCTCTTGGCTACTCCAAGAAAGTAGAACCATACAGTTAAGTGCATAACTTCTGCTGATCTCGTCTCCATCAACCAGCTAGAAAACAGGAGCTCCCAGCCATACATTTTCAAAGTGCGGATATACGTCAAAAGTTCCCCCGTCCTTCTGATCCTGCGGAGGAGCCCAGAAACTAACGTTAGCCTAATATGTAGTTTTGGCTCATTGTCTAGCAGCTTACACTTTTAGAGTCCAGTGAATATCAGAGATAGGCACAACATTGAAACTACAAGAGTGGAAGTGAAAAATAAATAAATATGACACATCAATGTTTTCTTCAAATAACACAACAGATCTTGTAAACATGTTCCAGGGTCATTTTATTTTAAAGGTGAGGAGAGGTATTTCAACAAATTTGGGAGTCTGTCAAAACATAATAAAAATAAATAGAAAAACCTTATGTGAAAGGATATATGAATATTGTATTCAACTCAATAATAACAAGAGCATGCTTAACCACCATAATCTAAACTAAATGTGACCTGATTCCGTATTGAAAGAGCTTTCAAATTACAGTGATCATGGAATTCACCAATTGATTTGTGTTGGCCTAAAGGCTCAGATGCATTGTTCTTTTATTAACTTAGGCCTTAGGGGTAGGAAGCAACTTAGCTTGGTATCAGGGTTGTTGTTAGATGTTTACAACCTAATCATCCTGGTAACTATCTGAGTTTAATATTTCATTTCCATTTCAGGTGTGTCTCAAGACACATGCATTTCCAAGCCTACAGATGAGGTGGGATTGGTTGTAGCAGTTTGCCTTTCCTTGGTTTTGATATACAACGTTTGCCCGGCTCCAATAAATTAAGTAACGTAACAACTATCACTGCATAGTACAAATCTAATTTCCTTGAAGCAACCACTAAGTTTTAAGCAAGCTTATACTGTCACATAAATGAGACAAAGCAAAGAAAAAGAAAAAAAAGTAGTACCTCTCATCCTTCTGCTTCATCATTTTCACTGTAGCACTTGCAATCAATGTAGATATCCATTTATTTACTACAGAAGATAAAAGAAAAAGAAAAAAAACACAAAAAATGTTCAATCAGACCAAAACTACATCTAGTGATTGGCTCCACTGTTAACATAATTCCAAGTACCAATACATTTAAGCACCATCCACGGGTAAAAAGGATTTAAGTCCACTATGTGATGAAGATTATGTTCCTAAACTAAAATCCACCCAGCCATACAATAACTCTTACTACAATGCAAACCAAGCTAATTCTTTACATATTAATAGAACTTTTTTATCCACCCGCAGCATACATTACTTTCTATAGAAACTTAAATGATCTTTTCAAGGCTGGATAAATGTTTTGCATCAGCTCAAATGATTTAATAACTAAAAACCTTTAATAAATCCAGAAATGTGGCCTGCCCATCCCAAAATGTAAGAACTAATGGCACCTGGTATTAATGCGATGGTGATTGCTAGCCCAGATACAAATGCAAATTTGACTTGTGTATACAAAAGGAACAAAGCCACCCCAATTTGTAAAGGCAAGCTGAAACATATATGGAAATAGGGTGGTCAGTAAACCATACATAAGCTATCAGGCCACTAATTCACAAACTTCTCTTAAGGAAACTGTAAACAAAATAGCCTAATGAATTTATCTCACTAAGTGCAATTATAAGCCATGTTATAATATTAAGATTCTCAGTAATTTGACCTTATAATTTACAAAGATGAGCATCATTAGTAACTGAACAAAACTACAACTGGTAAGCTACAATATTAATTCATATCAGGGTCTACACATGTTGACCTTTGCAGAATGGTGATTACAACCCAATGGTCTCTTCACCTTTTCTCAGTAGCTATTAGAGCAATTACTACATAAATCTTTGACTGGACAGAATAGAAAATAACAATTTGCCATAGGTGATACTCTTTTTTGACATGGTTGATAGGTGTAGAATATCATTACACATTGTAGCAGGTATCTTATAACATGTTAGTTGTCCAGTGCTTTTTAAGTAGCACTTGAGTATACTTTGTTTTCGTAACATACTGTAATCGTCACTTTATTTGTAACCCGGTACTGAGGCCAATGACAACATGTGCCACTTTCAAGCTCTTTTTCCATTTTCCAAAGACCAACCTCAAATAAATTGTATAGTCAAAACAACCTATGAACGCAATTTCTTGCCTTGGCATAGGATCTTGTTGCTTATAATTTACATGAGGCCACATTTGACACTCCAGTTCACTAATTCCACTGACGGAATTATCTAAAGGAGAATGCTAAAATACATAAAAAGGGAAAATAATATAATTGTAGGTGACATGTTTAGATCCTCCAGTATAGCAATCTTCGACTTTAGAAGATAGGGCATTATAGAATTTAAATTAAAAAATAAAAACAAAAACAAAGAAGAAGAAAAACATCAAAATCAAAAATAAACGAGGATTGAATAAACATAAATAAAGGATACATTAGTTATACCTTAGCAGCGAAAGTGTAGTGAAAGGACATCCAAAAAGTAAAGGAAATAAGATCTGTGACAAATGGAATAAATGAGCTCTTACCTCCACATATCATGAAGACTATTACTTAAGTTGACAATACGATCAGAATCTATTGCCATGAATGTCTGAATTTCGCCCTCAGTAAACTTTGATCGCTCTGCTAGGTGGATACAGAGGCACTAGGAGACAAAATAAACTTCTTTAATTCTAAAGAGATACAGCTTTATTGAAACAACACAAAAACGCACAGTAGAACAAAGTAGACAAGGAGTCCACAAAAGAAAAGCTAAACAACCATCCTAGACAAAGATCCTAGCCTACAGCTGCTATCCAATCTAACGAAATAGATGATCAAGTAAAATTCTTAAAACTCCCTGGAAACAGAAGCCCAAAGGAGATGTCCAGAACCCAACACCCCTTCACCACTATAAGCTTCAAAAAATCTCTCATTTCTTTCCATTTAAACCACCCAGAGCATGCTAATACCCCACCACACTAAAGGACTTTGGCCAATTTTCCTCTGCCAAAAGCAGAAGGTTTCTCGCTTAACAAATCAATCCTCCCTACTGAAGTGACCGAAAATAAACTTGAGATAAAGCAAGGTTTAAGAATATCACTCTTCAGAAAAGATTGCATACCACAACAACAGAATGATTTGATTCACCAAATCACTTTTTGGGTGAATGGAGAGTGCGTTCAATAGTAATTTAAATGATGAGGTAGTTATCTTTTCTCAGTTGCCAACACCCTGTTCACTTTCTTACATCATGATTTTTGTTCAATAAAACTGTTTATCTTCCAAAAAGAAAAACATAGCATTAAGACTGTGCACGAGCATTTTCACTATGAAAACTGTTTATCTTCCAAAAAGAAAAACATAACATTAAGACTGTGCACGAGCATTTTCACTATGATTGCATGTCTAAACAATTAAAGGAACGGACAGAGAAAATGCTTACCTTCTGATAGATAACTGTCATGATACTAGATCGTAGCTTTAACCTCAGTTTTGAAAGATGAAAAGTATATTGTGTATCCAAAAATGATCTGAAAATTTTGAAAAAAGGAAAAAAAGAAGTATTTAACTTTACTGTTAGAAAAAGTTGTATGTACAAAGAAAAAGGCATTTTTTTTATAGATTTACTGTAAGTATACATCTAATAAAGTATGAGACATCAAAAGCAGTCACTCTTCGGAAACAAATTTGGAACAAAGAACTAGGAACATTGGGAGAATATGACCAAAAATAAAAAGTAGGTTTAGTATAATACACATATCACTTTTATTGGTAATATAACTAAATAGGCATTCAACAATAATTTAATTTGTGCAGGCTACGCCAGAAAGTGAATTTACCTAAAGGTCTATTGCACCAATAACAACCTAAAGATTTGAAACTCCATTCACCAAAGATGGGGGGCTTAACTGATAAGGGAGGGCTCTTCAAGAAAACCTAAACTAGAGAGTTCAGCCTTCAAATGGTATCACATGCACTTAAATTGGTCTTCTTTACACCCATGATAAAACGCGAAACATGGATGTACAGCTTGTAGAGGTTGACAATTGCCTCATTCTATAATATTCAGTAAGTAACAGTAAGACCAGAAAGTGCTCTGTGGATCTGATACCATGAACTAACCAAATACAATCAACTACAATCATATCTAATGGAATTACTCACTTTCTGCTGCATAATAGAGATCCATTTTTGGCTTCAGTAGGTGCCTGATTGACTCATGGGATGCTATAGATAACAATTACTATGTACCCTATATTTCCTAAGATTTAGGCATTATGTCCTCTTGCACTCTACTATTCATTTATGGAGGCTGGACCGGTTTCCAGCCCTTATTTCAACAATAGATATATAAGAAAAGAACTATATCTGAGGTATAGGGCACTCACACTAGCTGCAATATCAAAACAGAGATATAGGGGTTAGGATGAGGTTGGAATATACAGGTAAAGGGGGAGGGCAGGAAACAAGGACAGAGAAACAGTATAAACTAAATTAACCATGTCATCAAAATTTTAAAAATAGAGTGTTACTTAAAGATGGATGTCAGGCCCAAGGATACAGCAAGAACATAGCCATCCAAACTCTGAGAACCTGAAACAAACAGAAAAGTGACAAATTCTGTAAACAAAAGAGTAACGTTTTATAACAAATGTTTTTCATCCAAAAGATGAGATTATAATTAAATTTAACAATTTATGAAAAACCTTGTTGAAGGAAGCGAATTAGCTTATTGAGAAGCAACGGTCCAGCAAAACCAACAGAATCATTAAGCACCTGGAGACTGACAATTCAGAATATTATATTTTTATGAAGCTAAGTCTTTTAATTTACTACTTATGAAAGTACATAGGAAATCGACAACATTAAGATTATAAGCTTAATGTTTCATTAACAATTAGATTCACTCCAAAAGTTCACTATATTAAGTAGCAGCCAAGTTTGTTTCAATTGGTCAGCATATTAAACAGAAAAGATCCCTATAACCAAAACAGACTGCACAACCTTTAAACCCAATCCTTGGGTATCCCAGTAAGAAACAAAAGGAAGGCCAAAACACAAGTGCAGAGTCTTATAATTCTGTCAAACTTTATAATGAAAAGAAGAAATAAGTAGGAAACAAATTCTACAACTAACAACATGCAAAGATCATAGTTATGCCAACAAAAAAAGTTTCTGAAAGCAAGAAAGTTTGAAAAGTACACTTAACTTTTAACATCATAAAGAAAGACTTGTCATGAACTAAAAGCAGCGGCAAATATCTACCATAATATTTACAAAACTATATACACTTCCACTTATTATGCTAATTGAACGCAAATAGGGGAGAATCTCATTCGCAGAAAATTTGTACCTTTAACAAGCCCAGACGAACGTATGGCCATCCATATGCAGAACAGATTGCCATAAATAGGGATGGGTCAGAGCAACTACTCTGTTGGGATTTCCAACAGCTAAATAATGCATCATGACAGGAACAAGGGTCCATATCAGTGGGAAGTTGAAGCAAATCTTCAAATTCAAGCTGCTTTGTGACACCATGATTCATCACAGAAGTGATGGATCTGAATGTCATAAGATCGAAATAGCTTTGACCGTCTCCCTTTGAAAAATAACAAGATGGTAAGTATGAGCTTGCTATAAAAGAAGACTAAAACAAATAGCACGGTGGAGGAGGCATCTCGCTCTTTACAATTTCAGCTCAACATCAAACAGCTACTAAAGTACATATATAGGATTAAATTTTTCAGATTAATATTTCTTGATTGCCTGGAAGTCCTGAATGTAATGTATTTTATTTATTTCATTTTTGGATCGAATTACTATACAAAAGTATGTTCCTAAACTTTTCTCGTCATATTTCTATTTTCCTCCTTTTAATCAATAGGAGTAATGATACATCATTCTTTTATTTAAAAAAGACTCATGGAACTACTAAAAGAAGAAATCACAGTCTTGGACGACCATATTATATCTTATGCTCACTGATGATTGATGTATGTGTACTATAACTCTTGCAGCTATGGTTGATTTGCTGTTCTTTATGCATTGACTCCAAATGTACGTTACAAAATGCTAAAGCAATGATGCATTCATCAAGAATAGCCATTGTTATGGAATTTGTGCTAAAAGCATATCAGCTTCTACCTATGTACTTACCTTACTGTACAGCAGAACCAGAAAACAGCGTACTAAAACCAAAGGGAAAAATCAAATCCTTAAACTTACAGACTTGGTCAAAAATTTATGGAATCCAAGGAAGAGCTTCAGGGAGAACAACAAAAGGACATTATGGGAATGGCAAGAAAGTAAGTAATATCACTTGTATCTAATTACAAAGTACCAGACAAAAAGAAGGTTACTCTAACACCATTATATATAACTGAACAAGACAGAGAATAAGATCTAGTAATTTGGTGGCATTGAACTTACAGAGTCCTTACGAGAACCTTCCTCGAGGTCCATGTCAGAAGAAAGTAGTGAATCTTCCATTGAACTGCATTCAGTTGAAGGATATCACTTTAAGAATGCAATGATGAATATGCTACAAAATACAAAAACCACAGAAAACATGATATAAAATATCATAGAAATATAAAAAGCATCTTTGCAACAGAAAATGATTACCAATCATAAATTACAATTATTATATTACCCCCAGAAAACTTGCATTCTATTAGGAAATTTAACAAATGAATGATATAATTCGAATTTTGTACAGATGAATAAACATGCTTGTAGAAAAAAGGAAGCTATAAGTACTCTTCAACAAGGTAAAATACAAAAACACTGAAGCAACCCAGATTATGAGCCTGCTGGCTACCAGAAATTAAAAGTTTTAACTTTTCCATTGGGGTTCAGGAGAAAAGATGGTATGATCATAGTCTAACTCATCGACTGCAATTACAGTAATATATAGGTCGTCTAGACAGGTTCTTTATACAATAACACGGGTTATGCATATGAGTTAATCCTGTAACTGGATGACAATTGTAAGATAAGATCTCAATCAACCCAAACTCTATGAGGAGCTGGGAGGTATGAACATTAGGCTTTATCCTGATCTTTTCCCACGATATCATTGATGTAATATAACCAGTATTCCAATATACATTGGGAACGTCAATACTGTGATCCTAAATAAAGGGCTCAGGGGGGGGAGTACTAATATTTAAACAGCTCACACCTTCTGTTGGATGATGCCTTCTTCCTTCTGATGATGTTAATTGATATACCAAAAATGACGTCCAATGAAACAATACAGATCTCTTTAAGAGACAACAAGACCTGTCAGAAAAAGAAAAAAGAAAAAAAGGAGAAAAAAAAAATCATAAATTAAAATTCGATCAAATTACACTTCTAAGCCCACCAACCCCCATCCCGTACCAGGTTTCATGATTAAACATATGTAATATGAAGTCGAATAAATTCAACCACACAAATCAATTGCATCATAAGTGGTGAAAAGCTAACTGTTCTGAATAGATCTTATATTCAAAACTCACCGATTACGAAATGGACAATTTCCAGACGGCATTCCTTAAACATTATAGTTATATAATATCTTCGTATAAACTTACCAGCCTTTTACAGCCCACCATAGACTAGAATTCAACCAGCCATAAGAAGTTCTACAAAACAATTATACCTTGAATGAAGGGTATGTTGTGACCAAATGAAGCATTGCCAAAAGCATTTTCACAAGCCACCAGAAACACATGATACGGTTGCAAAAAATGTCGCAAGCATTGAAACACATTGAGAAGAGTATGACAACTGTCTGCATATTTGAAATAACCAATGAATCAGATGAAAATTCTATTTAACAAAAAAAACATAACACAATATTACCGGGTAATAGAGCCCTTCCACTAAGTGATCCCTTATTTTGTCCATTTTAAGGGATCGGTTATTAGACCAACTTTTTGATTGAATTTTCACATCTCCACCGTTCAATTAATAGGTTTGTATGTGTAGATCATTCTTGTAAACTTTTAGCCAAAATAGTGATCGTTAAGGCATCTAACTAGATGAAATCAATGGACGTATGAAATCTGTCAAAGCTGAACCGTTCATGTTTTTATTTGTAAATTTCAATTTTGAATGCTCTAATGATTATTAAATCGAATGAAAATTTCCAGATATGATCTACTCATATAAACATGAAAGTTAAACGGTGGAGATGTTAATATGTGATCGAAAAGTAGGTTAAATGATTGATCCCTTAAAATGGACAAAATGAGGGATCCCTTAGTGGAAGGGGTCTATACCATGTAATTCCTAAAAAGTTATAACAGGAAGACTCTCCTTACCCAGACTGCAAACTGGGAACATCTGAAAAACCATTCATGTTGTGCAATTAAGACACCACTACTATCTTTCTTCAACAGTAAAGCAAAGTCAAAAAATGCTAAACAAGCTCCGAAGGCAGGAAGCACGTGCAAGAACAGCCTCTCGGAGAAGTTCATCTGAGTAAATTTCGCAAGGCCATCAGTACATACATGTAAGTGTAACAATCTTCTATAGAAAGTGAATAAAATGACAGTACCCAAAACAGAACTCTTCTACAACAAAGCATAACGACGAAATAAAGCTAAAGTGAGAGTTCACAGCAAAAATCAATACAAAACCCACCCTCCAACTTCTTCTGCCAGTCCTTTGAGTGATTCCAAGCACAAAAATCACACCAAGAGTGACTACATTCGCACCAAAACCTAACAGAGTAGGGATTGTAAATTAAGGAGGAGCAGCTTTCATCATATGAAACAGAAAACACACAAGACAGAATATATGTAAAAAAAAGGATATATGTCCCCGTAGCACTTAGAAAGTCCATTCCCATCCCACACCTGAACCAGATACCACCAAAATCCACAATCAGCAGCAAAAAACTCAATCACTAATTTATCTCTACTTATCATGTTAAAAATATTTCTACGAAAAAAAAAATTGAGTTTCACCGCTTTTGTGAATTAGAGAAAATAAAAATTAGGGAAGAAAAAAAAGTGAAAGTCACGAAACTGTGGACATGAGGAAAGAGAGAGGGAGGCTTACGGAGGGAGAATCAGGGCAAAACGGGTTCATGAAGGCGTCCATTTCTGTGCTGCTTCAGTTTGCACAGAGAGAGAGAGAGAGAGAAAGCGTCAAAGGCTTAAAGCTGCGAAGTGCGCCATTTGCATGCACTTTAAAACACAAGTGATCAGGGGAAGTGTGATCGCACGTGGACGCCCACTTCTGATTTCCCAAGTCGGTGAGAATGAGAAACTGAAATTTCAGAGCATAGAGGCTTCTCTTTTCATTTCTTTACATTGTGTCGTGTAATAAACTTTTTCTTTGGCCGTATTTGGTTTTGTTGAGTGTTTGAGTCGGTGGGTAGTCAGGTAGTGCTTTTCATGGGTCTCAGAATCGCAGAGTGACTTTGTAGTACTAAATATTTTTTAATCATTTTTCTTCGGTTTTTTATTTTTTCTGTTAACTCAACTACAATTTTTTTTCGGCAAATGACAAAAAAAAACCATTTACATTCACTAATGATAATTACATCACTCCTTTTTTTGAAATGTTAAAAAAGTCAGCTCTATTTATATCAAATGATAAAATTGTCTAATTATTTTATATCAAATGATAAAATGGTCAGAATTTAGTTTTTTGTATGACTTTTTTACCCCTGGTTATAACTGCTCCACTCTTTTCTCTAACAGAACCCGATCTCACGCTATTTTCCTTTCTTGGCTCCCACGCTATATTCTTTCTTTCCTATTTGAATTCTGAATTTGCGTTCGTCCCGATCTCAATTATCTCCGCTGCCTCTTCCTGCTCTTGCTCCATCACTACCAGTGCTCAATTATCTCCACCGTCGACAAATCCTCCTCATCTGCGCGTCCTCGCCTACGATCGCCGATCTGGATTTTGATTTCATTTGTTGCCGCACTCGTCGTTTTTTATTTCATTTGTCGATTTTGATTTCATCAACTTTGATTTCATCTGCGCTGTCCTCCCCGACGATTGCCGAAATCGATTTCATTTGTCGCCTTTTCCTCTAGCTATTTCCCCTGACGTTCTCCGGTTCTTCGTCGCCTTCATCGACTAGGTCAGTTTCCTCATTTTTCTTATCTCTCTCTCTTTCTCTCTCTCTCTCTCTCTCTCTCTCTCTCGTGTCTTGCATGCCTAATGAAACCGCTGCAAACTTCGATGAAGATTCGCAGCACTACTGAATAGAATTGGTATATACATTATATGATCTTTTTCAGTGATACAGAATTCGTATAAATATAACAAAATAGATCTACGTTTTCAGTATGATGTTTATAGTCAGCAACAGGTACATCAGTAGTTACAGAATTACTTTTTATAGGTACTTTACTAGTTACATAATTCTTTCTTATTTGCTTGTAGTTACACCATTAGTTACATAAGCAGTTACATTTTATAGGTACATTACTAGTTACATGAAATTAGGTGTTTATAGTTACTTTTTATAGGTACATTACTAGTTACATTACATCAGTAGTTACAGAATTACTTTTTATAGGTACATTACTAGTTACATAATTCTTTCCTATTTGCTTGTAGTTACACCATTAGTTACATAAGCAGTTACATTTTATAGGTACATTACTAGTTACATGAAATTAGGTGTTTATAGTTATTTTTTAAAGGTACATTACTAGTTACATTATATCAGCATTTTTTTTCATTTCCAGTTACTTTTCCTTAAGAAGTTTTTTTCTACATATATTCATTGTGCAGCGGAACGTTGCCATTGCGGTGCAGCGGCACGCTGCAAAGTTTAAAAAAAATATATGAAATATATAAACTCTAGAAATCTTATAATGTTCATGTGGTGAATGGATTTGTCAAGGATAGTTACTGCTAGTTACATTTATAGTTACATTGCTATTTACTCTATACCCAATATAGTTACATGTACTGTTACAACAATAGTTACATTGCTAGTTACATTTATAGTTACTTTGTACCTAGGATAGTTATGTGCACAGTTGGCACTCCAGTTACACTGCTAGTTACATTGTAGGTATCTACTTAATATAATTTCATTGTGCAGCGGCACGCTGCCCTTGCGGTGCAGCGGCACGCTGCAAAATTGAAAGGAAATATATGAAATATATAAACTCTAGAAATCTTGTAATGTTCATTTGGTGAATGTATTTTTCTCAAGGATAGTTACTGCTAGTTACATTTATAGTTACATTTACAAAAGCGATTACAAAAGCAATATACCATGCACAATTACTTTTTATAGGTACACTACTATTTATATTATTATTCCTGGTTGCTTGTAGTTACAGAAGCAGTTACATTTTATAGATACATTACTAGTTACACTTTATAGTTATATTTTTATGTTTTGTTTTTGCAGGCGCAATGGACTTTAACTACACAGCAAAGCTTGTATGTTGTGGTAAAGGAGCAGCAGTTTCATTCTCGGATAATTGCTCGTTTTTAGATTTTTGCAAGCGTGTAAGAGATCGCTATCCAGATTTGAATAGAATAGTCTTCAAGCTTCGATTTACCATCCATCCTGATGTTACAGTATATCAATTGGAAAATGACATTGATATGAAAATACTTTGTAGACTTATGTCACGTTACAACTCAGACCTTGTTGATGTTGATGTTTTATATGAGGATTCCAGTGTTTCTGGTTTAGAGAGTGTGGTTAGTAACAATTATATTGATGAGAGCAGTGTTTTGCTTGAGGAAAATCAGTATTTGGGTTGCTATACGCGGGAGGAGCCGAAGGTATATCGCACTCATGGCTGGGAGTCTTTTATTCATTCAGTGGGTCAGATTTTTGAGGGTGGGGTGGAAGATTTTAGATTGAAGCTGCGTATGTATGCTGTGGAGGTTGGATTTGATATTCAGTTTCTGCGGAATAATAAAGAAACTGTTGCAGCTTGTTGTTCCAAGAAAGTTTCTGACGGCTGTGGCTGGTTTGTGAAGGCATCCTTGTGCAGGTACATTAAGTTCAGTTACTAAAGTTATAGTTACAATCATAGTTACATTAAGGTTAGCTTTAGTTTTGCTCTGTTACTTTTTGTAGCTACAATACTTGTTAAACTTATAGTGACAATATCGGTCGCATGAATTTTAGCTTGAGTTTTGATATGTTTACTTTGCATGGTTGCACAAGTTGTTACACTTATAGTTACATTTTGAACTGCATGATTTTCAGCTTTAGGTCTTATGTGTTACTTTTATTGTTATACATATAGTCACATTTTGTGGTGAAATCAATTTATTGGATTCGATTTTATTGTTACATACATAGTTACATTGGTAGTTACATGAACACTTTGTTTTATATTTGTGCAGGTTCAACGGTTTTTTTCAGATTATGAAATTGGTGAATGAGCATAGCTGTTGTAGTGTTATTCGTCTTCAGAGTAGTAGGATGATGGGTTCCAAGATTATAAAGTATGTGATGCTTGACAAGCTTCGAGAGAATCCAAACAAGACGGCTGCAGATGTATGTCGAGACTTAAAAACTGATTTTGGAATAGATGTTCCTTATCGTACAGCATGGTATGGTAAAGAGCGTGCAAGGGAAGCTGTGATTGGTGATGAAGGAGATTCGTATTCTGAGTTAGTGTGGTTTTGTGAGCGAACGGTTGAATCCAACCCTGGTTCTAGAATCGAACTGAATATTTGCTCTGAAACTAAAAGTTTTCAACGGATGTTTGTTTGTTATTCTTCTTGGATGAAAGGTTTTCTATCATGCCGACCCCTTTTGTTCATAGACGCCACATTCATCACCAATAAGTATCAAGGTCAGCTTATTGCTGCAACAGCAAAGGATGGTAATCAAGGTACTTGTGTGACTTTCTTCACTTCCTTCTTTGTTCAATTTCTTGTGTGACTTTGTTCAGCTTTCAGCTACATTATTTATTTCCATTTACCACTTCAGTTACTTTAATAGTTACAGTTTTCTGCTGAAAGTTACATTATTTTATTTCCAGTTACTTGTATAGTTACAAATTGCTTTTAGCAGTTATCCTGACAGTTACACTAGTAGTTACAGAATCAGTTACATGCACAGTTACTTTTGATAGCTACGACAATGCACATTATCAATTGCATGACATGACCAGTTACTTGTGTAGTTACATAGTCACTTACATGACCAGTTAGTTGGGGTTACAAAAATCAGTTACATGGGTTGTTACATGACCAGTTATTTGTGTAGTTACAAAGTCAGTTACATGACCAGTTAGTAACTTGTTTCACTTTGTTCACTTTCTGCTACACTAATAGTTACACTAATTGTTTCACTTTGTTCACTTTCACTTACTGACATCATTTTTTTTTTCTTTCCAGGTATGTATCCAGTAGCTTATGCTATTGTGGATTCTGAATCTGAAATCAATTGGACATTTTTCCTCCAATGCTTATCTGAAGAGTTGGCTAGGTATTCTACAAGGCGGGTCACTTTTGATTCCGATCGTAATAGTGGCCTTCTTAGTGCATATCCAAAAGTGTTTCCTAATAACCCTTTAGGATTTTGTTTTAGGCACCTTCTTAAGAATCTGACTCAATTGTATCCTAAGGATTGCTACCTAAAGCAGCGGATCCCGCAGTTGTTTATGTCTTGTGCTTATTCTCGCACACCGGATATGTATGAGAGCAATATGGCATTGTTGAGGGCAGAAGGTGGCAAACCAGTTGAAGATTTTTTGAAGGATCTTCCGAAGGAGAGCTGGTGTGTGGCTTTTTTCAATGGGGACAGGTTTGGTGAAATGACATCGAATCTGGCAGAGTGTTTTAACAATTGGGTGTTGCCTTTGAAATGTCTTCCTATTGTTGAGATGAATGAAGGTATTCGTGTGAAGAACATGGAGATGATTTCTTCTCGAAAAGAAGAAGCAAAAGAATGGTTTTCTTTTTTGTGTCCGAAGATGGAAAAGAAGCTTAAGGAAAACTTGGCCGAAGGAAGACATTGGAAAGTTAGTAGATCAGATACTAATCTCTATGAAGTTCATTGTCAGAAATATAGAGTTATAGTGAATTTGGCAACCTCATATTGTTCGTGTGGTGAATGGAGCTGTCATGGTTTTCCTTGTTCGCATGGTCTTGTTGTTATGCAAAATGCTGGTGCCTCAGTTTATTCATATGTCACTCCGTTTTACCAGGTGTTTTTTTCATCCTTGTTCATCTTGTTAGTTTATTCCCCTTTTTTTGTATAGTTACACTAGTAGTTACATATTCAGTCACATGAAAAGTACTGTATAGGTACATTACTAGTTACATGAAATTAGGTGTTTATAGTCAGCAACAGGTACATTACTAGTTACACAGTTACTTTTCATATGTACATTACTAGTTACATTTATTTTTCATGTTTGCTTGTAGTTGCAGCAGTAGTTACATAAACAGTTACATTTTATAGGTACATTACTAGTTAAGTGAAATTTGAAGTTTATAGCCATCAACATGTATGTTACTAGTTACACAGTTGCTTTTTCTAGGTACATTACTAGTTACATTATTATTCTTGTTTTCTTGTAGTTAATTTTGAGCTAATCATTCTCTTCTTTTTTGCTTCAAGGTGGAGAAATACCGTCAAACCTATTCTTATACAATCAATCCTGTTTCTTCTATTGCCAAGCCGTTGGAGCTTCCAAAGTCTAGTATTTTTGTACAACCACCATTCACAAGGAGACCACCCGGAAGACCAAAAAAACAAAGGTTCAGAAGTAAGGATGAAGTACTGAGAAAACAGATAAAGTGCGGCAGGTGTGGAAAATATGGCAGGCACAACAGAACGAGTTGTAAAGATCCGATATAGCGACAGTTACGCTGACATTTACATTTGTAGTTACGCTGATTGTTACATTATAGCTATTTATTATTCATGTTTGCTTGTAGTTACAGAAGCAATTTACATATATTCATGTTTGTTTGTAGTTACACCAGTAGTTACACCAGTAGTTACAGATACAGTTACTTTTGTTAGCTACATTACTAGTTACATGAAACATCTCTTTTTGTCACTTTAATCAGTTATAAGATGAAACGAAAATGCACATAATCAGTTGCATAACCATTTAGTCTAGTTACATAACCAGTTACTTGAATTCTTACAAGTCAACAATTTTAAATAACTATGAGTATATATAACATAGTTCCCTAAAAGCTTATGAAAATCATTGAACAGTCTACTTAAACGACACTTTTCTTCTCCTATCTTGTATCGATATCCAACTTTTGTGATGATTCAGCAACTTCTTGATCACTTCAGCTCGAAACTTTGTAATATCTGGTTTGTATTCAAAATCTCTCTCATCGGCAAGCCTGTTCATGTAGTACATTACAAATGCGCCGCAATCTAATCTGTTTGCCAAAGAAAAAATCTTGTCAGTTACATATGTAGCTACAAAACAAAACCTGTTACTGTAAAAGTTAAATTACACAGTTACATACATAGTTACACAGTTACCCTGTCAGTTATATTATTAATTTCTAGTTACATCTTCAGTTACATTTTTTCTGTATGAGTTCTGTGCATAGACCTCAACTTATAAGTTGAAAAAAAACCTTTACTTACGAGTCGGGTTGTTGTTGAGGTGGGCTTTCTCCTTTTATTGTTTTGAACTTATGGATACTGATGTTGCTCTCTTCAATATTTGCTTGGATGTATCTGATCGTATTCACATCTTTTGCAGTGAGCTTCTTTTTCTTCAATATCAATTCTTCATGGGTGCTTGAATTGTGATACTTCATCCTAGAACCCTCGTTAAGCATTTCCTCTGCTTGATCTTTTACTGCCATAATCCAAATTTCAATCATTTTTGCCTGCAATTTAAGTGTCATAAAACAACCATGAGAAAACTAAAGAAAATACTTTCTCGTTGCATGCAGTACATATTAGACTTGGTCAAAATCTGCTTACCATTTTTTTTGCATCTTTCCAAGTGTTGTCACGATTTATTCTTCTTGGCTGCAATGAGTCGAGGTGGAAAAATTGGGGCGGATCCGTTTGAAACATTAATAATGTGTGGTGAAATTGATTCTGATGTGTCATCGGGAAAAACAACATTGTTGATTCTCCTAAATGTTCAAACAGCTTCTCGCACATGTAATAGTGAAGGTTCCTTGTATGTAGATTCTCCACCGAATGCTAATTCAAGCAAAACAGTTACACAAAAGTATAGTCAGCAACATGTACATTACTAGTTACAAAAACACTTACTTTTTATAGGTACATTACTAGTTACATTATTTATTATTTATTACTTGTAGTTACACCAGTAGTTACAACAGCAGTTACATTTTTTAGGTACATTACTAGTTACATGTAGTTAGGTTTTTAAAGTCGGTAACAGGTACAACACTAATTACACAGTTTGTTTTATATTGGTACATTTCTAGTTACAATATTATTCTTTTTTGCTTGTAGTTACATTTTTCAGTTACATTACTAGTTACACCAGTAGTTACAACAGCAGTTACATGTAGTTAGGTGTTTCCAGGGCCTTACCCATGACAAGCTTGGCATACACCTTGGTGTAGGGTGACCTGAAGAATCATGTACATAATATTCGTCGTTCAAAACACCTCCATAGCCGTCTATCACGTTCATTCCAATTGCTCCATTCTCTATCAACAACTCTTTCAGATCATGTTTTGAAATTTCCAACCCAGGCATCGTCCCTTTCCAAACGAATTCCCTACAGAGACGAATTATAGTAAATATTAGAAAGGACAGTTTCGTTGCGAGTAAAAAAAAAAAGTTTAAACCGAGACTTCAAGTTTTTACCCATCTGGAATAGTGTTCCATAATCTTGTCCATTTCCTCTTTGTGCTATCATCCATGAGATTAAAAACTGTATAGCTCGTCCAGTCCTCAATTTCTATGTGTCTAGGCTTAGGGATTTCAACCTCACTGTCGCTGATAACTTCTATTATATCTCCTTTTTCATTGATTTCATACTTCTTTTCATTAATATCCTTGCCTCCTTTTCCCTCTTGTTTGTCTATTTGCTGTTTCATCTTCTTTTGGAGTTCTTCTCTGTTCTTTGCTTTCTTCTCTCTGTCTTTCTTCACCTCTCCCCACCAATATATTTTTTTTGTATCCCTTGTCTTCACCCTTTTTCTGCTCTTAATCCGTGCTATATATGAGTATGAGTACAACCCCATCGACTCTGCAGTCTTGCCAGATACTTCATCTATTATCTTCAAACGGATCTCTTCTTTCTTCTTCGGTACCACTTCCTCAGGATACATATAGCTGATAGGAGATGGTGTTGCAACTATTTGGTAATTTTGCGGCTGAGCCTCCATGTTGCTGATTTCAGGTGCTTGTGGGGTTTTCTATTGCGGCTGAGCATCCATGTTGCTGATTTCAGGTTCTTGTGGGGTTTTCCATTGCGGCTGAGCCTCCATGTTGCTGATTTCAGGTGCTGGTGGGGTTTTCCAAGATGCCCAAGGAGAGATAATGCCTGGCATGAGATCAAATGTCGGCATTTCGGTCACTGGTGTTTTCGGTGACCATCTAGCTTCTTTGGGAATTGATTGAGGTGGAGATTGTACTTGTGATTTCATATTTTCCCCTGTGCAAAGTAGGGAACACTGTCAGTTACAACAACAGTTACATAAAACTAGAGTTATTAAATTAACAGTCCAGTTACACCAACAGTTACGCTAACAGTACAAGTCAGTTACAAAAAAGTCACAGAGATAAAACAAGTTAATTAACTCATAATAGAGTACTATATTAAAAATATTAAGAACAAGCAATCACCTTTTTCCTGTGCCTCTTGTTCAATACTTTTGACAACCTCAGAAATCAACGTATCTATTTTTTCTGTTGTCGTGTAATCTGCAGAGTAAGGAACACCAACAGTTACTAATATAGTTACATATTAAACAGACATAATATGACCAATTACACTGTGAGTTACATAAATAGAGATAGACCAACACCTACAGTTCCATGCCTTCTTCACACAGATGCAAATCACAATTTTTTTTTTCATAGATAATTACATAATTTAGCATGGTAGATTTGATGAATTACATACCATTCTCAGTTTCTCGCTGTGCTGCCTTTTCCATATGATCCCGCTCGATTTCTTCCATAAACTCCAACACCTCTCTTTCTAGATCTTCATCCATCGAGTAACCTGCAAATTAAGGAATATTGACAGTTACTAATAGAGTTACAACTCTAGTTACACTGACAGTTACAACTCTAGTTACACTTAACAGTTACAACTCTAGTTACAACTCTAGTTACAAAATTAGAAAGATAATCCCAACAATAACAAAAAAGTTTTGAGATTACCCTCCTCCTCTGCCTTTTTCTGTCCATCTTGTTCAAAAGTTTCCTCTAGATCTTCATCCCTTGAGTAACCTGCAAATTAAGGAATATTGACAGTTACGGATAGAGTTACAATCTAGTTACACTGACAGTTACAAATCTAGTTACAACTCTAGTTACAAAATTAGAAAAATAATCCCAACAATAACAAAAAAGTTTTGAGATTACCCTCTTCCTCTGCCTTTTTCTGTCCATCTTGTTCAACATTTTCCTCTAGATCTTCATCCATCGTGTAACCTGCAAATTAAGGAATATTGACAGTTACTGATATAGTTACAACTCTAGTTACACTGACAGTTACAACTCTAGTTACACTTGACAGCTACAACTCTAGTTACAAAATTAGAAATTTGAGATTACCCTCCTCCTCTGCCTC
This sequence comes from Potentilla sterilis, assembly GCA_963682095.1. Classification (NCBI taxonomy): domain Eukaryota; kingdom Viridiplantae; phylum Streptophyta; class Magnoliopsida; order Rosales; family Rosaceae; genus Potentilla; species Potentilla sterilis. The sequence goes on from OY821754.1 coordinate 25,938,089, forward strand.
TTTCTGACCATCTTGTTCAACATTTTCCTCAGTTCCTTTCTGAATACAATCACCTGGACAATTGCCAATTACATATCAAATATACACTCACTTAACATAAATAGTTACATATGCGTCAAAGTACAGTTACATATAATACTTGATTTAAAGTAGATTTCAATACTTTATACTTGATTAAAAAGTTAATTAAAATACCAAACCAGAAATTTGTCTAAATACAACTCTAAATAAAAATAGAAAAAGAACACATAATCTAAACAATCTATTCAATTTGTTTCCGTTTTCTCCTTTGGTACGTCTTAGATCAGAAATTACCCTTTTTCTTAGGTTCCTCATCCTTTTGCGCTTCAATTTCTTCGGCTTGTTGTGAGTTTTGAGAGCTGGACAGTGCATCAATAATTTTGTGTAAGTTTTTTATTTCTTCATTCTTCTTTTCAATTTCTCTCAACATATCTTCCTTTGTTCTGCTCATCTCTTCTTTGTCCTCTTTCAGCTTCCTGATCTCTTCCTTTTGCTTCATCATCTGTTCTTGAACTTCTTTGTTGCACATCCCCAATGTAATCTCATTCAGACTCCTATTTTCCAACCACAACTTCTCATTTTGCGCAACCAACTCTTCAATCTTTGTCTTATTTTCTATCCAGTCTTTCTCCAAGTTTTGGTTGGCGAGAAGTATTTCTTGAATAATCTTATCCTTTTTTCGCAGCTCTGCATCCTTAACGGTCAAATCCTCATTCAACTTTGATCCGGGATTTGGCTCTTCATTTTCATCATCGCTGTCTTTAGGATCTGGTTTGGCATTGGTAAACAATCTCTGAAATAAATTGCAGCAAGCAGTTAGTTTGCAGGAATTGTAGTTATCAGGGTAGTTACAATGCTAGTTACATTTATAGTTACTTAATACCCAATATAGTTACATGCACGGTTTACCACACTAGTTACAATGTTAGTTACATTTATAGGTATTTGATACATAGGATAGTTACATACACAGTTACATTGCTAGTTACAATGCTAGTTACATACACAGTTACATTTATAGTTTCTTCATACACAGGATAGTTACATACACAGTTACATTGTTAGTTACATTTATATTTTCTTAATACCCATGATAGTTACGTGCACTAGTTACAATCCTAGGTACATTTATATTTACTTGATAGAGAGTAAAAGAACACTTACTGTGTATGCTTTGAGATCATAGTTCATTAACTTTTTTGCCAATGCTCTAAGGTCCCATTTCCTCATCAAGTGTGTTTCCTGTTCTCTTCCCTCAATTGGCGCCACAACTTTTGTCTTCTCGCATAGCCAATACTAGAAAGTAAATTAAAAACATTTGTTAGTAGTCAATATGTGGCAGTTACATTTATAGTTACAAACATAAAGAAGTTTATAGAATTGAAAAAAATTACCAGAATCAGGAAGACACATCCTCCAGAGTTGATGCTTTTTGTTATCACACGCTTGTTTTTCTGTCGTAAGATGGTCTTTCTTAAAAAAGCTCCAACTTCAACAGCCCATGCGAAGTTTCCATAGTCACCCCAAATAGCTCTCACGAATTTCCATGAAAGAAATCCAGAAACATTAGGGAAAAGAAATTCAATGCATATCTCCAAAACCACAAGTCTGGCCAGATTCTTAATCTTTCTCTTTCTATCTTCTTCACTTTCCGGCTGCTGATCATGTAGTTTCTGAATAGCTCTTTGAACCATGTCTCTTTGAACTCTATCTTCTTTTTTCTTCCTCTCACCAAATAACTGAACCAACATATCTTCAACTTCTTGGTCCAATTCAGCAGTTTCTACCCGATCTCCATTCTTTGGCAATCCAAGAATTTCAGATGTAATGGTGTCGGTAATTCTGTACTTCTTTCCTCCAAACAGAAACACCTCTTCTTTGGGGTCAAATGCTTCCAAAATCAGCCACACTTGCCTGTCGACTTTACCAACCACCTTGCTGCTTACTTTTTGTTCATGAAAGGCTTCAAACAACTTATAAAAAGGCCCTTTCCTTAATTCTTCAACCACCTTTTCATTTATTCCGTTTTTGAAAGCTGCAAAGTTTGGTAGACGACAGCGGTACTGTATGCTTTCTATTTTCCCCACTTTTTTGTCTTCCATTTCATCTTCTTGCTCATCCTCAGTACTCTCTTCTTTTGTTTCTTCCTCAGATCCTTTCTTGTTCATCATCTTCTTCTTTTTCTGTTGATTTTCAGCATCTTCTCCATCACTACCATATTCTGCAACTTTTCTTTTTCTTGTATCAGCAACTGATTTTTTCTTTAATTGCAATATCCTTGGTGATTTTCTGGTTCTGGAATCATTCTTCTTTTTGGTTCTATTTTCGTAGTCCGTGTCGTCATCGGATTCAATGTTTTTACCTTTTGTTTCTGTCATTGCGTTCCTGAATAGTACAAAAAGCAAATAATAGTTACAACGATAGGTACACTAAGAATTATATGTCCAGCAAAAGAGAATAATCAAAAAGCACAACAGTTGTTAATCACAAACAAACTTAACAACAAGATCAAATAGAGATTACATCAGTAGTTACAAAAACAGCTATTTGACATGTAGTTACACCAGTAGTTACACCAGTAGTTACACTAGTAGTTACAAAAACAGTTTCTTGACATGTAGTTACACTAGTAGTTACACCAGTAGTTACAGCAGTAGTTACACTAGTAGTTACAAAAACAGTTATTTGACATGTAGTTACACCAGTAGTTACACCAGTAATTACAAAAACAGTTTCTTGACATGTAGTTACACTAGTAGTTACACCAGTAGTTACAGTAGTAGTTACAAAAACAGTTTCTTGACATGTAGCTACACTAGTAGTTACACCAGTAGTTACACTAGTAGTTACAAAAACAGTTACTTTATATGTAGTTACACTAGTAGTTACACCAGTAGTTACACTAGTAGTTACAAAAACAGTTTCTTGACATGTAGCTACACTAGTAGTTACACCAGTAGTTACACTAGTAGTTACAAAAACAGTTACTTTATATGTAGTTACACTAGTAGTTACACCAGTAGTTACACTAGTAGTTACAAAAACAGTTTCTTGACATGTAGCTACACTAGTAGTTACACCAGTAGTTACACTAGTAGTTACAAAAACAGTTACTTTATATGTAGTTACACTAGTAGTTACACCAGTAGTTACACTAGTAGTTACAAAAACTGTTATTTGACATGTAGTTACAGTAGTAGTTACACCAGTAGTTATACTAGTAGTTACAAAAACAGTTATTTGACATGTAGTTACACTAGTAGTTACACCAGTAGTTACACTAGTAGTTACAAAAACAGTTACTTGACATGTAAAACAAACTCGGTCCTTTTGAAAATGCAGCAGAAATGTCTCTTTCAGTAATGTATACTAATCAGGAAAACAGAACAGAATGCAGTTTAGGGGTCCACCTTCCTAATATGACCGGGAAACAAATCAAACAATTCGATCGCAACAATCGCAGAACACTGATCCACAGATGGCATGAATACATATGAAGCAAACCACAGGATAATATTTTTGAAAGAGGGGAATCTCCAATACGACTACTTGACCTTAGCAAAGTAACACACATACGACTACATGACCTTAGCAAAGTAACACACAGTTTCTCAACAAAAATGATACAACTTCACACTGAATCAAAAACTATCATATATAATATGACATTTTAGTTCCACAACTGCATAAATTCGTAAACAAACCTTCCACATTGTATGAGCCATGCCAAAATCTGAATGTTTCATAAACAAATTGAAGTGGAAATTCAATTTGAAAACAAACGAAATTCATATGCACCAAATCTCACCAAATCAGATACAAAACAAACCGAAATTCACATTCAAAATTAAATTCGAACCTAATGTAACCGAAATTCACCAAATCAAAACCTAAAGTGAATCCCTAAATTGAATTCAAACCTTAGAAATCCCTAAAGAATGAAATCAAACTCACTTGCTGGACTTGAGGACGTCGGTGTTGGATTCGGGCTTGGTTTTGACGCGGCCGAGAAGGATGATGAGATTGGCGTCGTTGGATTCCGGCTTGGCTTGGACACGGTCTGCGAAGGACAGTGAGTTTGTCCCGTCGCAGTATTAGAGATCGGAGATTGGAGACCTTGCCGTCGGGTTTGGCGACGATGATGCTACACCTCGAAGACGACGCCGGCGCTGGGGAACGATAATTATGGAATGGCAGTTACTGAAATCAAAACTGAGTTCATTAATTAAAAGAGACGTTGTATGAAATTTGGATTCGGAACAATATATCGTGCAGTTATACACAGTGGCACAAGTTGTAAATAATTACAACTTTGTGGGCAACGGTTTAAGAAGTTTAGTTAACTGACCTAATTATCATTATGAAACAGTTATTGACCTTTTTATCATTAGTTATATTAAATTTGACTTTTTTATCATCAGCCCTTTTTTTTTGTATCTGAAAAATACACTCCCCATTTTACAAAACACACTCCCTTTCTAACTTTTTCCAATGAGAAAAGACCAAACTGCCCTTTTTTTTATTCCTTTTAAATTAACAATATTCTGTTTTTACTTATTTTCCTTTTTGACGGAGCGTGGTGGGCCCATAATTTTGTTTACTCAGCATATTACATATATGTAATTTATCCTATGTACTCGAAGGTAAACAGTTAATTTTAATTCATTAAAGTATTTCTTCACAACGTTTAATTTATTTCGAAAATATTAGAATCACTGAAAAAGAATTAAAAGACAAAAAAGAGAATGAAAAAATTAAAAAAATTTAGAGAAAGGTTATCCAGACAAAGACAAGGGTATTGGGAGATAATTTTTAGATTTACACAAGTCATCCATATTTTAGAAAGACAGATTGTAGATCTTGAACAACTTTTAGAACAAGAACAAGAACCTCTTGAAATTTTGAGCCACGGTTAGAAACCGTTGGTTAGATCCGCCTCAGTTGGTATCAGAGTCTGTTTTGCTCAAAAACAGGTAAAGAAAAAGCTTATGCCACAAAGTCGGCTTCTCTTAACCAGTAAAAGAGAATCAAAACTCAAAAATTTCCAAAATTTTTGCATAGAAAAAGAAAAAGAAAAGTGGAACTTGTGTTTTCACACAAGACATATTCAAGAAAACCAGTACTCCATTGAATACGCTTGTAGAGTCTTAAACACTCTATACGACGAGCATATTCATCTCCAGAAAGAAATTGGAGTAGAAGAACTTGATCCAGCTACACCAAGCATAATTGAATTTCTAGATCACATATCTAAGGAAAAAACTACAGAAAAAGTAAAAGAACAACTCGAGAGATTTAATCTTAGGATTAATCAACTCGAAGAAATTCAAACAAAGATATCAAGGCTTGACAATAAGCTTGATTATCTTAAAGAAAAACAATATCTTTTAAATATTGAAAAGAAATTAGTAAGAACTGAAAACCTTGCGAACCATATTCATCAGCAAGCAGCTGATTTAAAAAGTACGCAAGAAAACTTAAAGAAACTTCTGGAAACTCTCATATCCAGAATAGGATGAAGCAAAAAGTCGAGCTAAGAGTAAAACAAGAAGACTCGAAGGCTATAAGTATTTATCTTCCAACAGAAAAACTTGCTGAAAACGTAGAAGCAATAATCCATCAGCAAAATTACAGCAACACCTATCTTCAAGAAATAGGTAAAGAAATTGAAGAACAATTTCAAGAAATAGCCACAAAAATCTCTAGCTTGCAGAAAAGTATAGAGAAAATGAAAGAAAATACAATCGTTGAAAACTTCAATGAAGAAACACTAGCACAAACTTTAGCTAGTAAAATTATTATACCTCGACCACAGGTTGAAAGTGGGTTCAAATTCAGTGAACCTAAACTGTTAAAATGGAAAGCATCCAAAAGAGATACAAAAATGCTAAGTAGAGTATTTAGCAAAAGACATACTGTACCAGCAGTACAGCTTATAAATGCTCAAGAATTTGAGTACAACGAAATTGAATCTAGTGTAAAAGAAGCCTCAGCACCGAAATTTAGATTCAATGAGATTTATAAGAAAGGATCCTTTATTATGGATTCTCATAGATTCAAGATACTAGAACTAACCATACCAGCAACTGGTGGTGAAACAGACATCAGGCTAATCACTTCTAGAGAAGTGAGTGAAGCATTCCAAAGAAAATATTCTTACATGCACATTGGTGCAGTCCAAATTTCTATAAAACTCTTAGCAAGAGATGGTATAGACTGTTCGGTCTTGTGCATTCTGCAAGACGACAGAATAACAGATTTCAAGAAAAGCCTGTTAGGAACAGTAGAAGCCTCACTATGCAACCAGGTTGCATATTTTAATGTCTTCCCAAACTTCACCACTCATCTGAAAGACGCAGCACACTGCCTAAGACTGAGAATCAAAACAGATGGGATTGCCATGAAACAAGGCATGATGGAACTTGTCGTTGACTACAGAATCTATTATAAACTAATGAGCTCCAATGTAACACCAAACACTAGATTTGTCAACAGCCCTGGTATTATCACATCTGTCCTTACTAATCCTAGAAATAAGACCCAGCAAAAGCACATCACAAAATGGGATGAAGTATCATTCCCTAGAGAATGGAACTTAGCACCTCCTGAGAGGCAGATACAAAGCTCTAATGCTTCTATCTATGAAGACACTGGAGGAAAAATAAGTCTCCAGTTTCATAGGCATTCTTTTGCTAACTATGAGCAAGCAAGCACTTCAGGAGCAATCCCTGAAGAATCTTTTGAGGAAGAAGAAGATTCGAAAAGACCTATAAGAATGCTTAAGGTAGAAGGCTTGAAGGAGCTCTATAAGCAAGCAGAGACATGTGAAACCATAGAAAGGTTAGAAGAAATAGTTAAGAAAATTTCTTTAGTCCAAACTAAAAGAAAAATTCTGCCCTTACCAAGCGGCAGAAGGTGAAGCAAGCACCATGGATGCTGAAACAAGTACCATGGAGGCAGAAGCAAGTGCTAGCCAGCCACCATTGGCAGGAAATACTATCATCAACAATATTACAAATAACCCTACTAAAATCATTAGGGAAGAGAAAATCAAACTTCCTAAAGGACAACCTCCTACAGGAAAGATAGGAGAACGAAGTTCTCAAAAGTACATCCCTACTGAACCTCACTGGGGACAAGCAATCTCTGAAAGAGGAGTTTACCTAGACCTCGATAAAGTCGGAGACAAAAGAAAAACTATAGATAACTGGGTAGCCAGTTTAAAGCTAACCCAAGCCCTGGATCTATCCAAATTCCACTATAAAGAAGCACATGCTTACTATGAAGCAACCTTAACAGGAATAGTCCAGAAATGGTACAATTCCTTTAAGAGAAGTAGTAGTTGGGCAGATTGGGAAGCAAAACTAGCCAAGACAAATGACCCAATGGATTTCGCTATCCCTATATATGCACAATTTTGTGGAGATATAACGGGACATAGTGAGCAAACCAAAGAAAGAGCTAAAGCAAACATACAAACATTAAGCATCTGCAATATGAGGTATTTTGAAGAATACACAAATGAGTTCCAAAACTACTATTGCACGATAGGAGATTTGGAAAGCATAGATCTTACTAGAACCTATTACAGAAAATTGCCAGAACCCTGGAACAATGCTGTAGCACAGTCGCTTGAAGAAAATCCTTTAGAATATTTTTCTATAGGAGGAATAGCATAAAGAGTTAGAGACATGTTAAGAAAACAGTGCACAGAAAATCAAAAGTCAAAAACTGCTAAGAAACAACTCAGAGGAGTTGAGAACATGTGCCCTAAAATCCTAGATACACCAACACAATGGGGATGTCATCTCTACAATGAAAGAAGAAATAGGAGCAGGTTTAGAAACAAGAAGTACAACAAATTTACTTCTAAAAAGAAGTATAAGTTCAGAAAAAGCTCTGAACAAGATAAAGAAAAAAGATCTCCTAGAAAGAGATTTTTTTAAAAAAGAAATCCAAACCCAAAGAAAAATATTTCTAGAGACACAAAGCCATGTAGATGCTGGCTTTGCAAGGCTGAAGGTCATTATGCAAACGAGTGCCCTAAAAGGGATAAAAGATCCTCTAAAGCCCTTCTAGCAGAATACGATGAAGCCATAGAATACGCAAACGTAAAGGGATTTGAAGTGGCCTATTCTGATGAAGAGAATGAATCTGTATATTCTCTCGAAGATACATCAGAAAATGATACAGAAAGCACCTCAAATAGCTCTGAAGGAGAAAGTGAATATAACTGTCGACCTATATTCATGTTAATCTAAAATTGGAATCAGAAAACTACTGATAGCATCAGTCAGTTTACCCCAAAGCCTGGAGCTTTCACTTGTGATTATTGCAAGTGTGAAGATAATAATATAGTACCTATGTACTGTAAAGAAACAAAAGAAACTTATCATAAAGAATGTTTCATAGCAGAAGTAAGGAGAAAAACAAAAGACCCTGATGCACATACATTGGTAAATCAAGAATATGATATATTTCTTGATCAGCTCCAAAACCAAGATCTTGAGAAAAACCTCGAGAAAATGAAGTTAGAAACTTCAAAAATTATAAAAGAAAAACCAAGTCCCTCAATAGTGATACAAGAAAGTAGTCAAACGAAGGTAGAACCTGAACCTCTACAAGAAGAGGAAAGAAATATAAACCCTTTCACAGAATTCATTAGAAAAGAAGATACAATCCAACCAGTAAAACAAGTTCAGACAAGTATCTATAGCAATTATATTACTGTAGGTCTGAAATTTCCCAAATATAAGAAATATCATCTACATGCTTTTGTAGACAGCGGTTCAGGATATAGCCTAGCAAAGAAATATGCTATTCCTGAAGAATACTGGGAAAAGTCTGATAAAGTAGCTACTGGAATTGGAATGGGAGATAACGAATTCACAATGAGCTACGTAGCCAGAAATATTAAAATATCGCTCGGTGGAGGAACTTTTACGGTCCAAAGAATTTGGCAAAGTGAAGCCCAAGGGGCCAATATGCTAATAGGAAATGATTTCCTACTTCAGCAAAGAATAGTGCAGACCCCCGAAATGATAGGGTTTCAAAAGAATAACAAGTTATATTGGGAATCCAGATTACTTGATGCAGTTAGCATTGCAAGTAAAGGATTCACAGAATAATATCAGAAGTCACGAGCCAAGCGTGGTGATCAACAACCACCTTTTGAACCAGTTATGCAACCGGTATTAGCACTTCAAGAACATCAAGAAATTGTGCAAAACGAAGCAACAACTTCGGAAGAATCAGAATCAGAGGAAGAACCTCAAGATTCAGACAACTCAGATGGTGAAGAAGAATTCATCCGAGAACACAATCTAAAAGTATACATAAATAAAATAGAGCAAAAGAAAATCCCAAAACTAGTCGAGATAGAAAATCTGCTGAAACCTATAATCAGTGAAGATCCTCAATTATACTGGGAAAGAGACCCGGTATATTGTCAGCTAAAAATGCATGATGCCAATGCAATATGCCATGTCAAAGCCATACCCCATTATAGAGATGAAGATCAGAAAGAAATGGAAAGCCAAATTCAAGAATTGCTTGAAAAGAAATTAATTAGACCCTCAGATAGTCCTCATCATGCTCCAGCATTCTTGGTTAGAAACCATGCGGAACAATTAAGAGGAAAAACAAAAATGGTCATAGACTATAGAGATGTCAACAAGAAAACCGTCAAAGATGGTTATCAGATTGCTCAAGTAAGAGTCTTGATAAATAGATTAAAAGGAGCAAAGATATTCTCAAAGTTCGATGCAAAATCAGGCTTTTGGCAAGTGAGAATGCATCAGGATTCCATAGCCTTAACGGCCTTTGGAACTCCTCAAGGACATTACGAATGGCTTGTAATGTCGTTCGGCCTTAAGCAAAGCTCCGTCTATCTTCCAAAGAAAGATGGATAACATATTTAAGGCATATTCAGATTTCTGTATAGTTTATATTGACGACATTCTTGTCTTCTCTAAAACTATGAATGAACATCTGAAGCATCTTGAGCAGATTTGCAAGCTCATAGTTCAGAAAGGAATTATCCTTGGACAGAAGAAAATTCATCTTATAAAAGGAGAAATTGACTTCCTTGGTATACACGTCAAAGACGGAGAAATTCATCTTCAAGAACATATAGTCAAGAAAATAAGCCAATTCCCTGACAGTATCCCAGATGTAAAGTTTCTACAGAGATTTTTGGGAGTTGTCAACTTTGCAAGAGATTTTATTCCTCAAGTGAGCGGCCTCACTGCTCTTCTCTCCCCAAAGACAAGCACGAAAAAGAAATGGTTATTTACAGCGGATGATAGCAACACCGTTAAGAAAATTAAAGAACTTACAAAAAACCTCCCCCCTTTGCAGTTACCTGAAGAAGGTGACATGATTATTTTGCAAACAGATGCAAATGATTATTATTGGGCAGGAGTAGTTTTAGCAATAGCACCCAATACAAATCAAGAAAAGATCTGTAAATTCCTTTTAGGAAAATTTAATCCCGCAGAACTAAATTATTCCACAGGAGATAAAGAAGTTTTAGCCCTAATTAAATCCATTAAAGGAGCCGAAGCCTTTTTAGGAAATAAGTTTATGGTCAGAACAGATAATAAGAGAGTGAAAAACTTTAAGAACTATAAGCTTACAGATGCAGCTGATAGAGGAAGAGTTCTTAGATGGCAGATGTTTTTATCTCAATATGAATATGATGTTGAAATGATTGCAGGAAACAAGAATTATCTGCCTAACGCTCTCACTAGAGAAATGGCAATGTTCGAAAGAGATGAAGGCCGTAACCCAAGAAGCAGAAGGCCCGAACCAGAACCAGAAATCAAAGAAAGAAGAAGGCCCGATTTGGGAACAAGAGCTAGACCTGAAAACAAAGGATCAAAAGACAAAGCCCTACAACAGAGATACAGAGATGGAGATAAGACTGTTGGACCATTACATGATGGACCAGGCTACCAATATCTGGTATCCTATTCTCCTGCGGGATCCAGCAGTGCCCCTGAAAAATTTCAGCCTGGCCCAATAAAAAAAGAAAATGATCCGGAAGATAAGCAATCTTCCAACACAGAAGAAGAAACTGTAAATGAATATTTACAGCATCCCAGAGCCACAGTCACAACTGACTGGTTTCAGAGAAGACAGCTCTATAAGGCAAGAACCACTGACAGGATAGCATCCTTCAGGTTACCAGCAGAAAAGGGACTGAGAAAAATCTTTAATCATCCTATGAGAATTTATGAAAGACCGGTGTTCAGAACTAGCAGAAACTTGCAGCTCAATCAGAGAATTATCATGGATAACATTTTAGCAGCATCTCGAGAGAATAATGAGGCACTTGTTCTTCAAGCCCTAGAAACTCTAGCTGAGGAATTCTGCAGCTATGAGCCAGAGAAGGATCAGAAGCTCAAAGGAAAAATGGATATTCAATACCTTGAGAACCCTGAAAGTGCTAAAGTCCCACTTTTAGCCCTATCTGAATCAGAATGGTTCATTTTCCATAATCTCTTAGGAGATTCTAAGAACAGAAAGGCTCTTCCATCAACCTTGCCAGTAGTAGCAGGCCCTTATTATGGAAGATATTTGGTTGATGTTCAAGCAGAGCATCCTCAAAAGAACAAGCTATGGTTGATTGAGAATGGATTTGTCCATAACCTTTGGACAAAAAACAATGAAGACCTAGAAGGTCTCCCTGAAGCAATTTATCAAGCAGTCAAGAATATTAGACCAGTTGGTTGTACTCTGAGATTAAAGTTCATTTCAACCCCTCCTGAATGGACAAGAGAAGAAGGGAGAAAGAGTTATATTTCTCCTTATCACTATGTCAGAATTATCCAGAGTTGTGCTTCTCAAGCACACAAATGGTCATCAAGCAATGGAAGACCTAATCAGAGCATCCCGTGGATGAAGGCAATGGCTGTAATTCGCATTCAGAATCTAATTCAGAAAGATGATGACGCTACCCTCCTGGCCAAAGGAGAAAAGATTATAGTGGCTAGCTATAACCATCCTCACCCAGAGCACTGTGATTTGTATAAAGCCCTAGAAAGGCGAGAAATTGATGGCACGTTAGCAACTACCACGTGGATAGAAAAATTAGAGAAAGAACCAGAATTCAAAGACCCGTATGATTCGGATATAGAATCCAGAGTCGAAGAAAATGATGACTCTGGAGCCTCTTTTGATGATGAGGAAAGGCACAACATCGATAATATGATGGAATATTAGCTGCCGACGCATCAAGACAAGTAGCTTTAGGTGAGTGGAATCCAGATAGTGGAAGCCAACTCAAGTGTAAGATAAGTAGATAAAATAAAGTTGTTGCCGACGCTCGAAGACAAGCTACTTTAAAGATAATGGAAGTCAGCTATCAGGATAAGGATTCCTCCTGTCTGCTTTTCTTAATGGAATTCAATTCCAGTTTGAAATCCGGAGGCTATATAAGGAGGATGAAAGCTTAAGGAGGGGCATTCGAAAATCAAGGAAGGAAGGAGTAGTCTGAAGCTTGAAAGCTTGTGAGAGGTTTGTGAGTGTTCTAAGTATAGTAAAATAAGAGTGAATAGTGAGAGAGTGATTTCTTGCTAAGTCATCTAGTGTGGAGTACTTTATTTTACAAGTAAGTCTGTATTTTAATACCAGCATGAGTAGCTAAATAGCTTTTAGCTGTTTACCCAAGAGTGAGGCTCTGAGTTATGTATATGAAAGTATGCTTGAGTAAATAAACTTATGTTGATGTCCCCCATATCCGTCTTAGTTTAAATTTCTGTTTTTTTTTTTATTTCTGTATTCATTTAGATTTCTCAAACCCCAGGTGGAGGACTACCTCCTAGGAGTGGTATTTGAGATAGGAATGTCTGTCATTTTCCTGTTTCCTGCTTAACTAGAGCTTAAGAATTCTTATTTATTTATTTTACTAGAACTTAAGAAACTTTTCAAAGTTAAGACAACAGTGATTCCGCCAGAATAGTAGTCATTGAGACAGAGAGTCGTTAGGTGAAATTGGCATGATGAAGGTTAGTTCTTAAAATTGATAAGTAATTAGGATCTAGTAGACAAATAAGTAGTGGGTAATTAAGTTCTAGCAAAAAGGTGGAAAATATAAAAAAAAAAATCAGACTTAGAGCTAAGGGTATTTTGGGAAACCTATAGACTAAGGAGTGTGGATTTCAATTCTAGGAGTGTGAATTTCAATTTCCTTTTTTTTTTAATGTTCATTAATATATTCATGCCAAGATGGCCACTACATACACACCCGGCTATCACCTATCTTTCTTTTTTTTTAAAAAATGTTCATTAATGTATTCATACCAAGATGGTCAGTACATACACACCCGCTATCACCTATTTTCAGGATAGAACAAGGCGTCTAAAAGACAATTAAATCTACTGTGGTACATAAGCTAGACCAGCTATTAACGAAACTGCAGCCCATTAACAAACATGGCAAATGAAACACCACTAGGTGTTAAATCCTCATGACAAGAGAATAATCTAAATAGACAAAAGCTAAAAAAATTAGGGTTAGGACAAACCCAACATCATGTTAAGACGAAGCTCAACTTACTGTTGAGACAAGCCCAACATCACATCCTACAAAGTAGGGAATTATTGTAAAGCAAAAAACTAAATAAAAACTAACTAAGCCCATGGAGCCCAAAGAGCAAGAGTCAGGCCCAGATCCAACAAAGACAAACCCTGATTTGGTAAAGGGAAAAAAAATCAGCCGTCGCCGCTACCCTGTACGCCTTGCTCCGACGCCAGTCACCCAAGATACCACCATGCGCAAGCTACGAGGACCAAAGCCACAGTCCAGCCGACACCACCTTCCTCCCCTTGCCGCATGGCAGCCCCAAAAACTACATCACTAGCCCGGAAAGCAAGAAACATGAAGCCGCATCTGTTAACAGTAGCCTTAGAGAGGCTACCCAGGCCCCCAGACCCACAGCCAGGACTCCTAGACCCGGTCTAGGATCCCGGGGCCAAAGCATGAACACCTGCACTCGCGCCCGGGCAGGTCTTACATGTGACCTAGGCCCTGGAACCGGGGTTGGCAGCTCCCCAAACAGGGGCCGAAACAGTACAGTAATATGTGCAGAAGGGGGCCAGCCTCACATCGAAAGGTGAGGCCAGTCCTCACACCCGGCAGCCTATATATGAGTCCCAACTACCCTCATTAATAGGTAATCAATACTTCAACTACTCATTCCCGCTTAAGTTATCAGTTTATTCCAACTATACTGACTTAGGCATCAGAGCGGAATAGACCTGCCCGGCCCGGTATTCCCTTAGTTAGCAGGATTTGCAGACAGGAATCACACCAAGATACACCAGTATCTGTGAGTCTACGGATTCAGACAGAAACAATTGGCGCCGTCTGTGGGAACAGTACAAAAAGTTTGTGTTGTCGTACGAGCGGGAATGGAATCGATCAATCTACGGGTCGCAAAAAAAAAAACCATGTCCTAAAGCACAGGAGAAAAGAGGGAAGGAAATCTAGAGGACCGGTGGGTTCTGGAGCTGGTGCTAGTCCAAATCCCGGGGGCGGGACAGGGGCAGCCCGCTGGAGGTTGCAGTCAGACCGCTGCCGTTAGCCGAGATCAGGACGGAACCATGGGCGAATACGACAGGGTTGCACGCGGGAAGGACCCGGAAGAAGCCCACCAAATCTTGAGCCTGGAACCCGCACCGGCGCCCCCCGAGGCCCCAAACAGAGGGGAAGATCGGCTGCCCAGCAGCGACAGCCCGGACGATGTCTCCAGTCTAGGCCAGTATGATATGGAGGGAGAAATAGAAGAGATGCGAGCGGAAGTAAACCGCTTGCGGGCAGAGAGCGATCGGGACAGGGCAGAGGTCACCACCAGGTATCAAGACATGGAAGCGGTCAATGCCGCACTGGTGGCTGTCTTGGAAAGAGGCCAACAGCGCAATGCTGCGCTGGCAAAGTCATTCGCACCGCCCACAAAAGAGCCTCCCCACCAAGAGGTGGGCCAGTCATCGGGAGGAGAGAGGGACACCAACGTGGCGGGAGACGTGTTCCCGGCGGACGCGGTACCACCAAAGATAGTCCCAGCTCCTCGGAGGAATAGCGGCTCGTTCGAGGAAGATACCATCACCTCGACCGCACGGGCACTACAGATACTATCTGACTCAGTGTCAGAGATGAAGGCCCAGATGGAGGCCAACGAGAGAAAGGCTGCGAGACCGCCGGAGAGCGCACGATTCAACGAGCGGGCCGGACCCTTCTCACTCCGGGTCCTGGAATCCGGAAGAGCGGGCACCCAAAAGTCGCTAAAGCTGACATACTCAGGAGCCGGCTGCCCATACCAACACCTGGACAGCTTCCTGTCCCAAACGTGTGCTAAAGGCTACTCCGACGCCATTTGCTGCAACATATTCCAGGAGACCCTGTCCGGGGAGGCACTTAGCTAGTTCTACAAATTGCCGGCGAATTCGATAGAGGCATTCGAACAGCTGGCCGATAGATTCGTGGGCCGGTTCATATTACGGGTCGAGGGGACCCGGACCTCGACGGTTCTCTTCAAATGCAGGCAGGCGGACGGCGAAGAGCTGTGAGCTTTCGTTAACCGTTGGCAAACGACCACAACCGGGGTCAGGGACTTGGACAAGGGGATTGCCGAGTCAGCCTTCAAGCAAGGTCTATGGTCTGGAAAATTCTCGTACGCTGTGCGGGTGGAGATCCCGCAGGGTTACGATGAATTAATGGCAATGGTCATTAGGCACACCCAGGCAGACCACGAAACTTATGGGTCTCGCCAGCACAAGAGAAGGCAGGAGGAACCTGACTCCGCCCGGCAGGAGGCAAGAAACTGGCAGCAAGGCCATGACCGAGGAGCCGCATCCGACAGGAAGCCAAGGAGTTGGCCGAACCAGCAGCGCCGGAGGGATACCTTTGACACCCCCCAGCGAGGTGGAAAGCCCCCGCCCTACCAATAAACCCGCCCCCTCACAATCATGCCAGCAGGATGACAAGAGGTATTCTCTACTTTGACCTCCTCCTACGAGGACATCCTGTATGAGAACGGGAACAACATCCCCCCTCCACAAAAAAGAAAGCACCCAAAGGGGAACCTGACCAGGGCATAGACCGGTAAATACTGCTCCTACCACGATGAAGCCACACACCACACGAACAATTGCCTTGCCTTGAAAACAACGATTGAGGGCCTAGTCCGCCGCTGCGACTGCAGCGGTATCAAGGGTAACCCGGACAGTGGGGACCTCGCGGAATCAGGATGTCTATCCCGTGACACCAAAGCTCATACAACCGGTCGAAATCTTAAACCCGTATAGAGGCTCAGCGGTCTAACAGCTAGTCAGCCTAAGTACGATGCTAGTTTTTTCTTTCCTAAGCACAACTAACTAGGCATTCCAACCAGTTCGGCAGGTGTAATTTCAGCAGTTGTTTATTCCAACTTTGTGTCCAACTAAGTACAAAGGGCAATCTATGGGTAGCCAAGTCAGGCAAATTGAAAAAGACACAACACAAGCGCAGGCAAAATATCCATTCATTCTAACTCAGGGCAGCGTATACCAAAAAAAAAAAAAAAGGGCGGGAGTGTACAAAGTCTGGAGCCTGGTAGGGCACTTCCGCCTGCCCCCCCCCCCCCCCCCCCCCCCCCCCCCTTCTTCAGCAGGAGCTCCTTCAGCAGCGGTTTCACCAACGGCGTCTTCACTGGCCAGCTCTGTGTCACCCTCCTGAACCTCTTCCTCATCCACCTGCGGCGGCGGCAGCTTTGAGACGTCAAGGTAGCCCTTACTCTTCCAGTCGTCATAAGCATCGGCTATCCCCGCCTCCCGGGCCCGTTCCAGCAGATCAAGAAGCTCATCGCTTTCCTGATACTTCTTCACTACCCGCTGGTACAACTCCGGGTTATTTTCATCGACCGCCCCGCCGGCAGATGCGGATATCGTTGCCACCTCCCGCTGGAGCTCCTCGACCTTGGTCTCCAGCTCGGCCCTCTCCTCCTCCAGGCCCTTCTTCTCCTCTTCAAGAGCCTCGACCTGGGCCTTCAGCTTGTCCACCTGCTTCCTGGCCCTCTCCTCCAAGCGGGCCTTCTCCCGTTGGAGCTTGGATTTCTCCAACTCCAAGAGGTCCCGAGCGCTTGTCAACGCCGCCACCTGCTTCTTCAGCTCCGACAGGTCTTCACTTGCATCTGATTGATACAAGTGATATAGCAGTTACAGTTTAACAGGCACCGGTTAGAAAGCAACAGAGCACGAAATAATGAACGAATACCAGTGGCAAACTATCCTTACCTGGAGGGCCACCTCTTTGGTTTTCAACCGGTTCTCCTCCGGTCGCCCTCCCGGAGCCACAATCTTCTCCAGCTTCATCCCCTGCACATCCATAAGCAGCCTCCGGGCGAACGAGTTGTCCGGGCAGCCATACTGCGGGCCTGGCCCCGCCGTAGGAGCCTTCTTCACCCCCTATGCTTCTGTGCCGGCAGCAGCAGAGCTAGAGGCCGCAGGAACATCGCCTTGGGCGGTAGTGGGGCCACCACGCGTCAACTTCAGCCGCTTGGCCAAGTTCTCACCAACGGACCGGCCGATGTAGGTAACAACCGATGAGGCCGGCATCTCCCGGGACCTCTTCCTCCTCTCACCCAGGTCAACCTGTAAAGGAGAAGATTGGACGGCAGATAGTGAGGACCTACTGACAATTGGCACCGGACCCAACCACTGTGGAATCCTTGAAACACCACCCGGGGGCTTTGACGGCCCACCAATAGTCTTCCCCGGTCTAGAAGCCGCTTGGGGTCCTGAAGCGTGAGTCTTTACGCGCATTAAGCCGTAATCCTCTTCCGCAACGTCCAGCGAAACCGGTTTGTCATGTACGGTCAACCCCCCGATTCTCCGGTCCCTTTTCCTTTCGTTTCGAGACTAGATCATGATTGTCCATTGACAGCGTCTCGTGAGCTTTAATTGCCAACCGGGATGATACACCTGCAGAACACAAGGCAAACATATTAGTCAACACCAATACGCTCAACGGGATCAGAGATACATCCTACATTCCACCACCCACCAGGATTCCCCCGCAGATGACATAGTTTCAGCACCTCCCGCCGGATAAAGTTGTAGGAACTCTGCTCTAGGTCCGACCAGCACCCAAATACCCGGGCAATCCTATCTCTCTCCAGCTCAGATAACCGATATGACTGATCGTCGATCCGCTGAAAGGCACCAGGCACCTGGTAAGTCCTACTCCTCTTCTGCCAGCCCCCCCTGCCATTACCACCTTCTTCCTCCAATTATTGTTGAGCCAGGAGGGCAAGCGGGTTATCACCGGCTTAAAGTCCCGAGCAGAAAAGCTTACACACCCCCGGGCCTTACTCTTCTTCGAGTATGTCACCCGATACAAGGCCCGAAATTCATTCACCGTTGGGCAACTCATATCACTCAGCCAGTAGAGACAGCCCAGGCTTAGTAGTTGCCTCCACTGGTTCCCGGGAAGCTGTGTCGGTGATATCCTGATGGCACTCAGCAGGTACTGCACAAAGTCCGGTAGCGAGAGCGATTGCCCATGCAGGAATTGGTCCTCATGAATGGCAACCCAACCATCCTCCGGGTTGCAAGCCGACTCTCCGGTATGTAGAGACCATAGATCTACTTCTCCAGAAATATTCCACCTCGCCCGAAATGCGGCAATCTCCCCAGGAGATAATGAACCCTCCGGCTCATAACAGCTTATGGTTTTATCCCTGTCCACAAGTATGTGGCGCGAGGCCCCTCCTGGGTGGGCAGTGCCCAAGGACACTCCATAGGGAGCATCCTCATGTCCCAGAGACCCGGACGTCGACGCCTCGCCGGTCGAGCGAGCGCTGGCGTTCGGCCCTGAGGAAGAGGAGGTAAAAAGAAAACCATGTAACTTAGAAAAAAAAAACCCCCTTGCCCGATCAGAAACACAATCTAAAAAACAACCACCGCAGGGCAATCTGAAGCATATAGTGCCTCAGCACAGCCCACACCGGCCGCTAGACATCTCAGCCAAAAAAATCCCGGTTCTCACAGAGATCCGGTACTAAACGGGTCATATCCAAAGGGCTAATCTAGATACCACCAACTGCCTATCGGATGCGCCCACGAACAAAAAATGGGGGAGGAGAAACAATTTTAGAATCGCAAAGGACTGGGACTCACCGATTAGTGTGCACGACGACGGAAACGCAACTGTTGGAAAGCACCGAGCAATTGTGTTGAGCGAGACTAAACAAGGGATCAGTTCTCAGCCAATCGAAAAACACATGAAGAGGCAACGATTTATATGCAGGCCCAACGACCTTGAATTCCCCCCCCCCCCCCCCCCCCCCAAACTACTTAGTAGGGCAAGTAAACCGCCCGCGGATCCGGGCCATCCATCTCTGACCGTCTCCTACCGGCACGTGTCCCAGTATTGGTAACTTCTCAGGCTATCATAACTTATGGGACTAAATGAATATCCCCTTCAATGCATGTCAGCCACTTGCCTCGCATGCAGCGGGTAGTTGAAAGAGCAGGGGAAATACTCGAACCGTCCCGCCTAGGGCCTACTCCACCTAACGCTGAAGTACTCCAACAAATCGAGGTATCCCACCGGAAGAACTCTTCCTCTAACACAGGAAACTTCTTCCTGCAGGCTAGAAACCCTGCAGGATTATTATTTTTACCCCTGAAATATTCCAACAAGTACGGGGCATTCTAACATATATTCCAACGGTACGGGTCATTCCACCGGCTGAATTTATTCCACATTTACAGCCAAAACAAAAAACGGCTCGGTATCCCATCGGGACAAGTCTTCCTCTAGCACATGAAACATCTTCCCGCAGGCTAAAAACCATGCAGCAATAGTATGTACAGGCTACAATATTCCAACCGTAGTGCCTGCTCCAGTTCAACAGTTTCCTAGTCCTCAGTCCATCCAGCTTCGACTATTAGATGCGGTATCAGACCGGCCATGATGGCATTTGCTTATCGCTCTCTTATGGAATAACCAGTTCAATGAACTGAGACAGTTGTGTACGACCTACCGGATCCAATGTACCACCGGGCTTTATAAACCCGGGAGACTTGATCCTCTAACACATGACAACTCTTCCCGCATGCTAAAAACCTTGCACATACATCCCACCTGCAGGGAACAATTACAGCGACGTTGGGACGGCTACCAAGGACTACTCCGGGCCACGCCACCCACCGAGAGACTTGATCCTCTCATACAGGACAACTCTTCCCGCAGGCTAAAAACCCTGCACATACCTCACGCCTATACGACCAAAGGGTATGAAAAGATTGGGGATGTCTCCGATACCAACACGGGACCACTCCACCCCGGGAGACTTGATCCTCTCGTACAAGACAACTCTTCCCGCAGGCTAAAAACCCTGCACATCCTATATGCCTGCAAGAAAAAGAGGTTGTGTGACACGTGGGAACGGCTGCCCAGTATCACTCCTGGCCACGCCACCCACCAGGAACTCCTATAACACAAGGCACGTTTCCCGGTGATACACTCTCACCTCGCCATCCACCGCTTTAGTCAACCGGTGCCCTCTGCGGATACGGTTCTAAAACGTGGGGGACTCGTTCATCCCATTCGCTATATTCACCAGGTTATCCGGGAACATAGCTTGGCAGATTTCAACGTCACATCATCTCATTCTCTATATTCACCGGGTTATCCCGGAACATAGCATGACGGATTTCAACGTCACATCATCCCATTCGCTATATTCACCGGGTTTTCCCGGAACATAGCATGGCAGATTTCAACGCCACATTATCATCTCACGTACTACATCTTGTACCCATATGCAACTGTCAGCATCAACATCATAACCATGCACTCATCACATTATGCATCATCATAACAGATTTATTCGAACTCCCGACCAAACCCAATCTTAAACGCTGACTTGGGGGGCTAGGGTACCGTTGGATAAGTGCCCCAACGGGTCTGCGGGCCTATAAAGCATGACATATTTAAGTCTCATTCAAGATGGCACTTGACCGGGAACTTGGGGGACTTGTTGATAGTAGCCTTAGAGAGGCTACCCAGACCCCCAGACCTGCAGCCAGGACTCCTGGACCCGGCCCAGGGCCCGGGGCCAAAGCATGAACACCTGCACCCGCGCCCGGGCAGGTCTTACCTATGACCTAGGCCCGGGAACCGGGGTTGGCAGCTCCCCAAACAGGGGCCAAAACAGTACAGTAATATGTGCAGAAGGGGGCCAGTCCCACATCGAAGGATGAGGCCAGTCCTTACACCCGGCAACCTATATATGAGTCTCAACTACCCTCATTAATAGGTAATCAATACTTCAACTACTCACTCCCGCTTAAGTTATCAGTTTATTCCAACTATACTGACTTAGGCATCGGAGCGGAATAGACCGGCCCCGCCCGGTATTCCCTTAGTTAGCAGGATTTGCAGGAAGGAATCACACCAAGATCCACCAGTATCTGTGAGTCTACGGATTCAGACATAAACAGCATCCAAGCACCACCAACGACGACCCAGACCACAGCTATAATCCTTGTGATCCGGCGAAATTGCATCGTCCTTACAACACGTACAAACATCGAGAGGACACCGGAACCCAAGACTGCCATCAAGCTTACCTCCATGAAGCCCAAGCACAAGAAACTTGTCAAAAAAAACTTCGGGCTAGTACCATCACCCGTCCGGCAGCCACCCCTTTAACACCCGTTGAGGCCAAAGACCCAAGAAACAGGCATCGAGTGTGCCGCCAGACGAGTATCACCACGACAGTAGAAGTCGGCTGCTAGGGTTCTTAGAGAGAAGAATGGGGAGGTTTTGAGTTTGACTCACACTTCACTCAAACTACATATAATCTATATTATTATTAAAATTTTATCAACTAAAATGGATGTGAAATGACAAAATCATTTTATACTACGGTAGTTTACAACAGCTTTTAATATATGGAGGATAATATGGTAAACAGCAAAATATTAAATAAATAAAAATTTTGAAAAAAAAAAAGGAAAATTATACGGGTATGTAACTTCTGTCCCACTATTCACACATAAATTCCCACTATCTTTTTCAGAATATAAAAAGAAAATTCTCACTATCTATATAATAAATATATCCTCTAAAAATTAAAAATAAATATTTCACACTTACTAGCCCACTTACTTTTTAAGTTTAAAAACAAAGAAAACTAGAAAGTGAGGAGTGAGACAATGAGTCGTCTTTGGGTAAAAGGGGTATCTATAGGTGTCGATGATATTACTTCTTAGCGAATGACTGTAACGCACCGAGAGTCTGCTTGGCTTTCTTCTATGTTTGAATGCATATGGTTGAAACCAGTTTAAACGAAAAGATAGGTCTTTGGGCAGGTGGCGCCGACACCGCAAGTCTTTGTTAGAAAGTGTAGTGAGCAAAAGAGTTTAGACTCACCTTATGGCGTAAGGTCTCTCACAAAACGTCATGGTATCAACTACGATGACATATGCTCTTGTAATGGATGTCATTGCGCTCCACTACTTTGTCAGTTTGGTAGTTTCCGAAAAACTGAACATGCAGCTTATGAATGTGGTCACAACATATTTCTAGGGGGATCCAAATCAAGAGATATACATAAAGGTTCTAAATAGACTTCATCCCAAATCAAGTGACTCTAGACCACGGAGCGTGTTTTCATAAGGATTTGAAACGCTCACTATGTGACTACTTGATTGAGAAGGGATATGGTGAATTATGTCCTTGCATATTTATTCTGGATTTACAGACTCTTGATGAAACTAAGATATCTCACTATGTATCGAAAATCCGAAGTTAAGAAAGAAAAAGATCTTGGGAAGACGCGGTCTCGAAGGGACTCGAGGATTGTAATGATGTTGATTATCCATCACCGACTTAGGCACTCTAAATGATTAACGGAGGCCTTCAAATACTCTCATGATCAGCCGAAGTCTTTACTCTAAAAGAGAGATCCGTCTCGTCTTAAGGAAGACGATAAAGAAGTGATTATGAGTACAATTGCGCATTATTTACTTAATACTATACATAAGAATCGACCTCTCATTAGTTGTGAAGCTATGAGTAGCTATGTGCCCACGCAACGCCAATGGAATGGCATAAATACATTCTTTCTAAGGGGGCATTTGGTACATGGGATTGACTGGGATGGGACTGTCTTACATAACAAAATAAGACTCGTCTCATAATTGGTTAGAGTTGGGACTAAATTTAATGGACTATGGAAGACCAAAAATGCCCCCCACACAGTCTTACACAAAGACGCCAAAACACTGAGTTTCCATAAGCACGGCTTATCGAAGAGAAGAGGTGCTCTGTAGTCGTTCTAAAGGCTGAAACTCGTCTCCTCAGTTTTGCTCCAAATTCTTAAACTACTCTTGTCCAGGTGTAATCTCTAGTCTTTCTCATACTCTCTCTTGAGTTTAATCTTCACCACTCTCGTCTACAACCCTCTTATTTGCCTCTCTTTTTCCTTTTCGATCTGAAAATTCACTAAAGATTGATTATCTGTTGATGAATGTTTATGGGTTGTAGTTTTTTACAGATTGATTAAGGATTTGGTGTATGGGTATGCTAGGAATTGATCAATTTTATGGTTGGGTTTTTGTTTTTGTTCTTGTTCTTGTTCTTATAAATCGTGGTGCTTATTTTTTTTTTCTGATATTTTATCGATTTGATTGTTTATGGGTTCTTGGTTGGGTTCTTGTTCTTATTCTTTTAAATCATTGTCCTTAATTTTTTTTTCTTTTCTGATATTTTATCGATTTGATTGATTATGGGTTCTTCTTAGAGCGAGCTAGCTAGCATGGTGTCCATACGGCTAAGATTAACATCACGTACCTTTTTGCACAAGAATGAGAGTGAAACTCATCTAAAGTCCATAATAATTATGCACACTTTCTTTCATAGTTAGAGACTAGACCAGACCTAAATTATGTTTCCTGCTTTCCATGAAATTAATTGAACTTAAACTACGTACTTGGTAGGATACTCCACCTTTGCACTAGAAGCAGCTTGAGTATCCAGACTTGCTCGATCTGCAATTTGGATTGTACTACCTACTTAGTTTTCTTCGAGTTTCCTTGCTGCTTATAGTAGAAATTAAACAGGGATGACATATTTGCACTTATCCTAGTTGCAGGCAAGTTTCTTCCAAAAAACACTGAAAACTCGTATGATGATTGTTTTGTTGAAGATCATGCATCAGTTTCTTCAAATCTACGTTTGTGCTTTTTTAGTTTTCTTTATCTGTTCTTTTATTTAATCTTTATGGGTTTCTTCTTCTTTAAAATGTTTGTGGTTATTTTGTTTCCCCTAATTGTTCATTGATTTGAATGTTTACTTGAAAATTAGATATGGATCGAAGACAAATTATGTTGCTCTTATTAGTGGAATTGTGGCACCTAGAGACAGTGTGTGCTTGCACTATGCTTATGTTAATGATGTTGAATTGGAGAAGGCGACGTGCTCAAGCACATGTCCTGCATAGTCGTTCATTTGTTAGACGTGAAACTCGTTTAAATTATTTAGATAGTATCATAGGTCGTAGTGATACTGAATGTGTAAACGAGTTAAGAATGGATAGAAGAACTTTTTGTCTATTTTGTGAACTATTGCGCACAGAGGGTAGGGTAAAGAGTGATGGTTTTGTGTCTGTGGATGAGCAAGTATGTATGTTTTTACATATACTTGCACATCATGTGAAAAATCGTACTATTAGAAGTAGATTTTTTCGATCCGGAGAGACTGTTAGTAGGTACTTCCATTCTCTACTACAAGGTGTTTTGCGATTACAAGGTAGTTTGTTGAGGGTACCTGATCCAGTATTTGTTGATTGCCTTGATTGTAGATGGAAGTGTTTTCAGGTTAGTTTATCATCGGGACTTCATTGTTTTTTTTATTGTTAGTTTTCTGGTTGATTTATATCTATGCACTTAATAAATTTTATGAACTTTTTCTTTTAATAGAATTGTTTGGGTGCACTTGACGGAACTTACATTAGAGTACGTGTGCCTGCAAGTGACAAACCAAAATATCGAACAAGAAAGGGTGAAGTTGCTATAAATGTATTAGTTGTTTGTTCTCATAACTTACAGTTTATATTTGTTTTGCCGGGTGTGGAGGGATCGGCATCCGACTCTAGAGTTCTTCACGATGCAGTCACTAGGCCTAATGGATTAAGAGTTCCCACTGGTAAGGCTATTGGCCAACAGTGTTTAGATTCAATTGAGACTGTTTTTTGTGCCTTTACACACACTAATAGGATTCTATTTTTGCTATTAGGTTATTATTACCCTGTAGATAGTGGTTACACGAATGGTGAGAGATTCCTTGCACCATATAGAGGAACAAGGTATCACTTATCGGAATGGGGTGATGCAAATCTACCTGGGGATCATGTCGAATATTTTAACATGAAGCATTCCAAGGCAATAAATGTAATAGAATGCTGTTTTGGAATGTTGAAAGGAAGGTGGGGAATACTAAGGGGTCCCATCATTTTATCCAATAAAGACACAATGCCGAATAATTACGGCTTGTTGTCTTTTACATAATTTGATTAGGAGAGAGATGTCAATTGATCCAATGGAGCTTATAGTTTTTCCATTAGATCCACAAGATGGGGAAGACGTTAATGTGGCTGAAGTTCCTGCTGATATGGTGGACGAGAGTAACAATGAAGATGACATAGAATGTGAGAATGATACAAGTCCCATATCAATAAGCAAAGATGACAGCCGACAATCTCAAGCTAGTCAAAAGAAGAGGAAAAGAACTGATGAAGACTAAGTCTTGCTTGCATTGGATAGGTTGTTTGAAGAATCCGGAAAAAGAATGCAATTGGTGACTCATGCCATAGTGAAAAGTAACGAAAATCGATATGATATTGCTAAGGAACTTAAGAATATGGGACTTTCGATTCTAGATCAAATTGAGGCATTGAAAATAATTTTAGAAAAACCCCAAAATATCTCTGTGTTCTTGTCCTCAGATGATGAAGCAAGAAAGGTGTATGTAGATACTCTCCTCGTCGGCATTGCTAGATGATCTACCTATCTTCTGACTTATATTACCGCATCAACGCATGTTGGACAAGCCTCAAGGGGGTGATGAATTCTCATTTTTGTAATTATTAAGAGCATTGATGTTTTTGATACTTTGTTAGCATTGTACAATGCTATTTGAGAGTTCACACTTCATTGTTATAGTAATTGATGGACTTGTCCTTGTCAATGTGTAAAACTATTCACTCTTATTTTGAATGTGGTGGCTTAATTAATGTATGAAATTATGAAAATTGCATCGTTACACTTGTTGACTTTTATGCTTGAAATTTGTATGTTGGGATTTACTTTTTAGGGAAAATGTCCATTTAGTACAATTTTTGGTCCCTCATTACCCATTTCAATGAACACCCTAATTTTTTGCCTTATTAAACATAAGGTAACAACTCTTATTGCCCATTTGAACAAATCTTTTCAACCCTAGTACAATTTTAATATTTTTTTTTCATTTTTTGCCCTCACTTCTTATACACTCATATGAAGAGAAAGTGGAAGATAGAGAAAACTTTGCCGGAATGTCACTAAACTCCGCCGGCGTCCAATGGCGGGTCGCCGGATTCTAGTCGTCGGATTCCGGTCACCAAATGTTTTTCGCCAGAATTTTTTTTAATTTTTTTTTCAATATTAAATTACTGACTCTGACTTTAATAATTTTTTTTTTTGCCCGATTTCAGTCACTGGACTCAGGTTATTGACCCCCACTAAGCAATTTACAGATTCCAGATTTCCAATAATCAAGTTACTGACCCCAGTAACCAAGTTACTGACCCCCAATAATCAGGTTACTGACCCCCAGTAAGCAACTTATAGATTCCAGATTTCCAGCAATCAAGTTACTGACCCCCAGTAAAATGATTACTGACCCCCAGTAATATGATGATTACTGACCCCCAATAATAATATTACTGACCCCCAATAATAATCTTTCTCTTTCTAGTTGATGTTAGATCTGATGAGAGAGTCGAGCTGATCGAAGAAAGGCCAGGTGGAATTGAGGCCTGTAGAAACCCTACCTTTCTCGACCTTGTACTTCTTCTTAATCGTATCGATTCGATTCTTGCACTGCACATCGGTGCGGTGAGTCTTCTTGTTGTGGCCGTGAAGAGCGTTGACGGCGTCGGTGACGTCCTGCCAGTCCTTCTAGAGGAGGTTGCCGCGGTTGAGCTCTACATAACGGCGGCCCCAGGCGTCGATGAGAGTCGACGTGGCGTCCTCGCTCCAGCAGTCCTCGCGAACCGGCATGGGCCTAGGGTTTGAGGAGGAATTGGGGGTGGGGGTGGCCGTTGACGGCGTTAGGGATTCCGTTAGGTCGCCCATCGGGAACGGAGCTGAGAGAAAATTAGTGGGGTTTGGGTTTGTGGTTGGTTTTTAGGAGAGGAGAGAGAGAGAGAGAGAGAGAGAAGTGTTATGAGAGGTTGCGTCGGTGGGAGGAGAGTGTCGGCTCATTCGGCGGCGGCGGTGAGGCAAGATGGTTGATATAGGAGTGGGTATGAGATTATGATCGGAGAGAGACGGAGAGAGAGATAGAGAGAGATATTTAGGGTTTAGGAAGGAGAGATGGAGTGGTTTGTTGATATAGAAGGGTATGCAAGTCTTTTATCTAAGAATCATTGGAGTGGGTAGGTAACATTGGAATGAGCAATTTTTTCCCCTTTTTTGTGCAAATGGTCATTTTTCCTACTTTTTATGTTTACAGTTTGGCTTTGTCAAAGTTATGTTATTCCTATTAGTTAGGAACCAGTAGATAGATTGACTCTTTCAGTAAATAATACCATGTTTTTAGTTAGAAGACGTGCTGCAATGTTTTTGAATTCCTTACCTTGTAAGGCTAGGCCTCATCATTAAGCTCGCGGATCAAGTGGGCCGATGGAGGCCAGCAAGCCCGATGGGCTTCAAACTCGGCCCGGCCCGGCCCATCCAAAAGCCCGTTTAAGCCCGGCTCGGTGGGTAGAGGGCCGGGCTTAGTTTAGGGGTTAGAAACTCGGTCCGGCCCATAGGCCCGGCCCATTAAGAGCCTGTCAAGCCCGCTACATCAAAAGCCCGTAAAGCCCGGCCAGTATAACCCGTTAAAATTCCTACCCCGGGTCTCTACGGGTTACCACACGAAAACGCTATTACGTACCTTTAGATGACTTTGTTTCGTCGACTCTTCCAAACATTAAACTCTCAAATAGATGAGACGTAATCAACCATGTAAAAATTTAGGAACGTTTACCTCCCGATACTATGACTCCCCATAAAGAGAGATAAGTTTAAATAAGGTTGACCGCATCGATCGGGGCCCTAACTTTGTCAGTTTTAAGTGATTTTTTTACAATCACCGTATTTCATCATAATGATCAAATGTTATTTCATATCATTTTTCAAAATTTGACTTTTTTATATAGTTCTTTTGAAAAGTTGTACACTTTAGTATAATCTACTAATCAAGTTATATCGCATTAGTAAGCATGTTGTCATTATAATAGCTAAATTCACAAAATGAAAATGTTGACCGTCTGATGTGATCGTTATACTTAAATATGAATAGAGTAAAAAAATCAACTCGTTTCGTGAACGTTCGATGCTCGATCGAAACGGTCAACCATATTTTCATAAAACTTATCACAGGAAAACGCTATTACGTACCTTTAGATGACCTTGTTTCGTCGACTCTTCCAAACATTAAACTCTCAAATAGATGAGACGTAATCAGCCATGTAAAAATTTGGGAATGTTTACCTCCCGATACTATGGCTCCTCATAGAGAGAGATAAATTTAAATAAGGTTGACCACATCGATCGGGACTCTAACTTTGTCGGATTTAAGTGATTTTTTACCATCACCGTATTTCATCATAAAGATCAAATGCTATTTCATAGCATTTTTCAAAATTTGACTTCTTTTATATAGTTGTTTCGAAAAGTTGTACACTTGAGTATAATCTACTAATCAAGTTATACCGTATTAGTAAGCATGTTGTCATTATAATAGCTAAATTCACAAAATAAAAATTTTGACCGTCTGATGTGATCGTTACAGTTAAATATGAGTAGAGTAAAAAAATCAACTCGTTTCGTGAACGTTCGATGCTCGATTTAAACGGTCAACCATATTTTCATAAAACTTATCACACGAAAACGCTATTTTGTACCTTTAGATGACATTGTTTCGTCGACTCTTCCAAACATTAAACTCTCAAATAAATGAGATGTTATCAGCCATGTAAAAATTTGAGAACGTTTATCTCCCGATACTTTGGCTCTTCATAGAGAGATATAAGTTTAAATAAGGTTGACCGCATATCGATCGGGGTTCTAAGTTTGTCGGATTTAAGTGATTTTTTTATCATCACCGTATTTCATCATAACGATCAAATTCCATTTCATAGCATTTTTCTAAATTTGACTTCTTTTATATAGTTGTTTCGAAAAGTTGTACACTTGAGTATAATCTTCTAATAAAGTTATACCGCATTAGTATGCATATTGTCATTATAATGACTAAATTCATAAAATGAAAATTTCATAAGCCACATATTTATAGGGTATATTTATAATAGAAAATCAATTTGAATTTAGAGTTTAGGGTTTAAAGTTCCCGGTGATGATGCCGGGTTCCAAACCCTTTTTGAAAAATAATATTTGATATTTATTTATTTTAATTAAAGCCAGGCCTGGCCTCAAACCGCCGAGGGTTATTCGGCCCTGCCCGCAAAAGGCCGTCAAACCCGCCTTGTATGGATGGGCTTGGATCCTAGAATTTCTAAAGAAGCCCGGCCAGACCCGGCTCGCTATTTCTAAAATACATTCTAAAACCCAGCCCGGCTCACTCTATGCCCGTTATGAATGGGCCGAGCTGGGCCCGGCCCGTCCCGTTGACGAGGCCTATGTAAGGCCATATATATAAGTCTCCAGTTTGTTTTCAATTAGAAGTACGATATTATTCTAGTTTGAGTGAGTTTATAGCTTTTGAGTGTTCGTGTTTTCTACAAATACATCAATCTTTTTTTGTTAAAAGGTTGAAGTCTCTTCTGTTAGTGGGTAATAGTTTGCTAAAAAGAAAAAAGAAAAATGCAGCCCAAAAAAATTGTGGTATCCAATTAGTACAAAACTTCACCAAACATGTTGTCATTGTTATGTTTTTTAGTCCCAAACAGTAACAAACATGGGTCAGGTATTAATTTGGAATAAGCCAGGTTAGTAGATGTCAGCCTTGCTTTAGAAATTAAGCTGGGACATCACAATCCCATGTACCAAACATACCCTAAGGTATGAAATAATTAGGCTTATTCAATCCCTAATAGAACGGCATGATAGTATGGATACTATCCACGCCACCGTTTGCCATAAGGATAAACACATTCAAAGCAAAATTAGAAAATTTGTCCAGTTTCGTAGGTCAACTTCAATGGGACCTACAGGACGGCTCACTCATTGGAAAATGGTGCTCATAGGAACTTCCAACTATGTCCGCTTATGTAGAAACTTTGACAGACGATCTCTTTACCGCTATATTTGCGGACACTACAAAAATTAATTCAGATAGTGACGGCGGAGCGCCGTCGCCAAAAGGCTCTGCCGTCACCAAAAGCCTATACGCCGTCGCAAATCACCAATGACGACGGCGTGGCGACGACAATTGCTTTGTCACCGTTGTCGCGGTCGCCAATACATCTAGCAACGACAAATAGCCGTCGCAGTTACACCGTCGCTAAAAGAGCAACGACAGTCAACGACTGAAAGTGCAGTCGAAAAATACTACTTTGCTACGGCCTTTACCGTCGTCCTAATAACTTTTAATAATTTAAAATAAGTTGCGACGGCAATTTTGCCGTTGTTAAGTTTTATTTAAGAAATAAATAAAAAATGGCTAGCAAATTTTGCAGCCTTTTTTTTTTTTGGGTAATAGATTCAAAAAAAAAATCAAGCATATTAAAGAGAAAATAAATATTTTAATGATACTCATGTTTCATAAATGTTACAAAAGAAATAAGCTCTTACACAAGAGTTTACAAGATAGTACAAAATAAGGTATATTTCTTTCTCTACTTCAAGATAAGCTTTACAGGATCTTCCTCCACCATTTACTTCAATGTTATTGACTTCCTACATTAGAATTTAATAAAAATGCAGTTTAGTCCAGGTCATGTAACTAATATAGAAAACTATGTCTAACAACTAGCAATAAACTGCATATCACAGCTAGTGCAAACAACTTAACAGAAAAGCTTTTCAAAATCAATGCAAGTGAACATTATTTACCTGTACTGATGGCACTGCGGTGCATCACTTTGTAATGTTTTTTTTTTCTTCACTTCTAGCATATGACTAGCTACCTAAACAGAACAAAACGAAGTGATGAGTATATAAGTAAACAAAGTGATGAATATTAGAACATCTATTCCCAGTTCTACAACATAAATAGTAGATTATTAGCACAGCTAGCATAAAGATATGTTCTACCCTGAAAGCCCTCCTGACCAAGAGAGTGGAATAAACAAGGTCACTTCTCCTGAACACCAAAGAGCAGCAGCAGTTTCACCTGCTACTTTATATTTCTGCATAAAAGAACATGGCATAAGCACAAACAAAGAAATTAGAATGAATATAAGCTAACAAACACGAAGAGCATGTGACTTTTACCTTACTTCTAAGGGACTTATCATGCTAATTTATAATTATAAAATGATCATAGACATGTAAGAGGTTAGGAAAGCGAAAACTTTGATATGGCTCCAACTCTTTCCCCCTCTCCCTGCAAGGACCAAATGGTAAGGCTCATATAGGTAGGTTACTCGGTATATGCCACTGTAGCCAACAAAATTACTTATGTCGGGCTAAAAGGAGAGGGGAGATGCCAGCCATGCATTGAACATTTATAACTAGTTTAAATTGACCTCTGGATTCTTATTCGAAATACAAATGCAATATCTATGTGGTATGCCAGTAGCTGTCAAGTACTCCTGCACTCCATAGTGCATACAGATAATGCAGATCTCTGTGATCACTTGAAGGAATAGGGATTCTCTTTTCTAAGCTAATGAAGGGATAAATAAAACTTCTGAATCCTCAAAGCCAAAAGAAACAGAACATCTCTATGTTTAATCAACACACCTGAAGCATGAAGGCTAGTTACAAGAGAAACCAAGGCCGATGCTCTCGTCGGGTTCAAAGCTTCAAGTCGTCTTTTTAACTCCTCCAGTCTTGAAAACTGAGTATTGCTGCTTTCTTGTACCTGTTAAAAGTTCAAAAACACTGTCAACAACATTTGCTTAGACATACGACTGAACAAAGGCTATAGTAACAAAAGATGATGTACCAGACTATTTAGTCTTCACATAGCTTCTGCTTGATGGCTTCCTCATCCTTAACGACCTTTGCTGCTGCTTCCCACGCCTGATATATATCAATATGAATAACCATTAGATGCTATTGGGAACAACTGTTTCACTTAATTATAATGGTTTGGAGAACCATCAATTACACAAGCATCAAATCTGTATACATTCAGCATAGCTAGAGAATCTGAACCAAGTCAAAAGAATCAGTTACTCCTAAATAGACAATACCGCACCAAGTTTCCTTGAAAAATTTGATCTTTAAAAGCTCTAGGTCAGTTTGCTCAAGTATTCAAGTTGCAAAGGGGCAAACCTTTTCAATAATTAAAAGGGACTGACCTTTTTGGCTTGATCTTCCTTCAGCTTCGTAGCATGAATTCTCTCTGTTGCCATCTCTATTTTCTTCTTCAAGTGTTCAAGAGCTTAAAGACACATACACAAATACAAAAAGGAAAAGTAAGTTTTCAAATCATAATAAAATGAAGACATAGTTCCACAGCATTCCAACATGAAAGCAACTAGCAATATTATTTTAGCAACCTGATTTTTTTGGCCCAGCAGTGAGTTTCATCTCCATTGAAAGACTGGCAAACTCTTGTTCAACATCGCTGATTTTAGAGTAATTTTCTTCTATATATCTGAAAAGGTTTAGCATTTTCACTCATAAATTTGTGGATCCTATAAAGCTACCTGTTTTCTAAGAGCAATCTGCAAAGCATTTGAGGATCAGACAATAAAAGAATACAGACCTTAAGATCTGTCCCTGTTCTAAACTACTCACTACTGCATTTCTAACTTAAGCACAAGCACACCATAAACAGATACCTCCCATTTTTCTTCTAGACTTCCTAAGTTCCTATACCATTGGTTCTTGCTTCTCATCATTCGACAAAGCTAATCTCTTCTAAGTCAAATATAAGCTAATCTCTTTACTTAAATCCTTCAAGATTATCAAGAAACTATTAAACTCATTCATACTTGTCCAACAATTTTCTTTTCTGAGCAATCAAACCTATCATCACCGATCACTAAATTCAAGATTCACTATATGATTCATATCATCTATCACAGCACTATAATGCATTTCTGTTCCAACACTCAACTCTACCAACTCGAATTCCATAAACTGATACATAAATCTTACAAAACAGATTATAAACCCTAACAGATCGCCACAGAGAACGAAATGTAAACGTGAGATTGAATTAAAACGGTACTCACTTTCTCAATTGATGCTGTTCTTCCTCGATCACCTGAAACAAAACCATCACACTTCAAGAATCCACCAAAGAAACTCGAATTTGATACAGATAGAGATAGAGATAAAGAGACGTACTTTCTCAGTGTAGGTAATGACGGAGGCCTCGCGAGCAAGGCCGTCGGGACCGATATCCGGCAGCAGAGACGGATTCGTATTCGAAGCCATTGCGGATTCTTCGCCGGAATTTGAACGCAAGGGACGTGGCCAAGAGGTCGAGAGAGAGAGAATTGGGAACTAGGTTCCCAAGTTCACACCCACCTTTGTACCTGTGTGTAAAGAAAGTCTAGTTTACCCTTGCAATATAAACTCTAAACGCCAAACGCCAAACTCCAAACTCTAAACCCTAAACTCTAAATTCAAATTGATTTTCTATTATAAATATACCCTATAAATATTATGACTTATGGAACTTTCAAAAATCATAACTAATAGCTCAAAATTCTAAAAAAAATCCTGAAAATTCTCACACTCGTGGAAACGAATTGTATCAACGTATGTAAATTTTTTTAACAAACTACAAAAAAGTGCATGACAATAATTTGTTTAACAAATAAATCACATACATATTTAATTGAACAAATTAGGACAAAAATTTATAAATAAATACCATGTGCATAACAAGCTGCCACATGTTATTAACTAATTTACTCTTTTGTCCTTAATATTTACAAGCATGTATTTAGTCCTAATTGCTGCTACTGTCTATTACAAAACTAGCTGCTACTGTCTATTACAAATCTAGCTGCTACTGTCTATTGCAAAACTAGCTGCTACTGTCGACTAGGAAACTAACTGCTACTGTCGACTTGGAAGACACCTGCTACTGTCGACTTGAAATGTACCTGCTACTGTCGAGCATGAAAGTAGCTGCTACTGTCGATTTGAAAGGTGCTACTGTTGGCTGAGAAGGTCCCTGCTACTGTCGATTATGTATCTAACTGCTACTGTGGGAAGGCACTTGCTACTATTGACTATAAATCTAGCTGCTACTGTCGAGCATGAAAGGAGCTGCTACTGTTGATTTGAAAGGTGCTACTGTTGGCTGGGAAGGTCCCTGCTACTGTCGATTATGTATCTAACTGCTACTGTGGGAAGTCACTTGCTACTATTGACTATAAATCTAGCTGCTACTGTCGACTGAGATACTAACTGCAACTGTGGTTTTTGGTGAGCAAAATTCGAAATTTCAAAATTTCTCAAAACATATGCAATATGGTACTTAAATGAAAGCCCATGACATAAGGAACAACTTTATATATTGGCTCACCTCCAAATTGCTGGTGGTTTAGCCGGAAAATTTAAATTTGCTTGAAAAAAACTTAAAAAATGAGGAGAAAGAAACTTGTTAGATCTGGGTGGCAGTTGGTAATTTTCACGAAAATAAGGGTATTTTAGATATTTTTATATTAATTACTTAATCAATTTTGATCCACTTATTTTTTGGGCTTGGACTTATGTCCTAATTTGTATAAGAAATATGGAAAGTGAGTTTTTAGTTAATTCAAATGTGGTCAGGTACTACTAAGTAATTCTCTAAAAAATTTTAGAGCGTTTATATCCTCATGGTAGGGCTCCCCATAGAGAATGCGTTACTTTATATTTAGTTGACTTACTTGACCGAGATGAAAATAAATGCCAACCGGGTTTATTTTCAACACGACACTTATCAATACGTATTAAATACATGTGTAATATCAAATTTATCAGTTTTTATTTTTATTACTTTGATCGCACAAAATCCTTATATGTCTACTAGTGCTCTCTAACATGTCAAATGGGTATAATACCTTTCAACATGAACAACATATAGAAAACATAATTTGACAAATTCAACCGTTAGATGTGATCATTATAAGAACATAAGACTATGGTTGAAAATTTGCATTGTTTCGTCATCGTTTTGGTCTTATCAACATAATTAACTATATACACTTATAACCCCTTGTACTAAAACGCTAATATCTATTTCCTCACAACTTATTTTCTCAATTCGCAAGCGCTCACGTAACTTGTAGAAGCCATGTGTATCACCGTATGTAAAAAAATTGGAACCTTTGTGATAGGGCTCCCTCTTATGGAAGATGACTATATATTGATTTGACCAAGTTTTATGCCACGGCAGCTTAAAGACGTCGTAAAATGTCATAACATTTGCCACGGTTTTCGGTAGCCGTGGTAGTATTTATAATTTTTTGCCACGGCCGTATCTCGCCGTCACCAACTTCCCAGATTTTTGCGACGGTTAGGCATCGCCATCGCCAAATTCTCACCTTTTGGCGTCGATTTTCTGTTGCCGTCGCTAAATTAACGACAGTAAGAATGCCGTCGCAGCGCCGTCGCAAAAATTGGACCAACGACGACGGCAAATCTACGCTGTGGCTATTTGCAGTGGCTAATTGAATTCTTTTTTGTAGTGGGATTGTCACTAAAATGAGACAGTCTTCTCATCGTTAGGGGGAGATAAGAACAAGAATGTTTAAGTGGAACAACTGAAATTTTCGTGGTTTGTCCTCACTGTGTCTCATTAAGATCCTCACAAATCACAATTGAAATATTCGATCTCCAATTCTCCATAATGTAGCAGATTCGATGTCTGACTCATTCACGAATATCTGGAAAGTGACAAGATCATATAAATCTACTGCAAACATGCCTGTAATGATCAATATCCTATCAAGAGGACATGGCGCTACCCAAAGGGAATTGGGCAATGTGCCGCCACCATGGATGGTGGCATGGTAACGCCATAAAAATGGCTACATGACGTCACAGGTCGTGGCTCCTCAAGGGAATAAGGGAGGCCCTTAGGTTCGGTAACTACTCGCCAAGGAAGAAAGCAAGTTTGGCACAACTTGATCAACGAATCAATGATACTCAAATCCGTCTCATGAGATAATTCTAGATTATGATCAATGGGGGATGTCTCGATCAATCCTTAAGGATATATAGATCTCTAAAAATTACACTAGTGTACATGAAGACGTGAAAAAATGAGTCTAATATCAAACCATACTTCGTTGAAAATACAAATATAGTAGATTGACATAAATGGAAAGACACGAATCAGTTTAAACAAAGAGATATGTCTTTGGGCAGGTGACGCAGACACCACAATTGTAACCCCTTTCAGATATGTCTTTGTTAGAAAGCATAGCGAGCAAAAGAGTTTAGACTCACCTTATGGCCCAATATGC
Organism: Potentilla sterilis; assembly: GCA_963682095.1. Taxonomy (NCBI): domain Eukaryota; kingdom Viridiplantae; phylum Streptophyta; class Magnoliopsida; order Rosales; family Rosaceae; genus Potentilla; species Potentilla sterilis. Next base: position 25,974,955 of record OY821754.1, read on the forward strand.
TCTCGTAATGGATGTCATTGCACTCCATTTCCTTGTCAGTTTGGTAGTTTCTGAAAAATTGAACTTGCAGCTTATGAATGTAGTCACAATATATCTCAATGTCCTAAATAGACTTCATCTCAAATCAAGTGACTCTAGACCACGGAGCACGTTTTCATAAGGATTTGAAACGCACACTAAGTGATTACTTGATTAGGAAGGGATATGGTGAATTATACCTTTGCGTATTCATTTCGGATTTATATAGACTTTTGATGAAACTAAGAGATCTCACTATGTATCAAAAATACGAAGTAGCTCAATTGGTAAAGAGCACCATTAGCTAGGAAGTAGGTTTATTAGGTCTTGAGTTTAAGTCATGACAAGAGGGTAGGTGTGAAACCCTTATATCCTCTTTATAAAAAAAAAAAATAATAAAAAAATTCATATGGTTAAAATGACCACGTACCGTCATTAGGGGTGAAACTAGTCAGGGGCTCACCCTGGCTTAAGCCCGGCCTGTTAACAATATTGAGGGAAACATGCATGCATGATGTTGAGTTGGTTCAGTTTGTTAGGATTTCAACTTACCCCAACAAGGTCACGAGTTCGAGCCCCTATAAATGAAGTTATTTGATAGTGTTAACTATACCCTTGCACACACCAAATTCAAACAGTAAAACTAGCAACACAATATATTAAGAATCACAAAATTTCTCAACAATATAAAAAACAAACATTCAGGCTTCCATTGAAGCATTCAACAACAATTCAAAACCTGTATTGACCAGCACCAACAAATAAATGAGCTAGTTTATCTCTCTTTGTCATATTTATACAAATTCTTCTTGGATAAAAGTCTCACAAAACCCTTCTCGATTCTAAACCTCAGCTGAACAAATCTAAATTATATCTAATAACATTGCCACTAAATTAGTTATCCAATGATACAATTCCTTAAATTGCAAATGATCAATATTAGTCAAACTCTAAGCAATAGGTTGATACTAAGTTTATCCCCGTCTCGATCGATAGTTAACAAATGCTACGAGGGCACTAGAATGAGTGAGACCTAGAATACGTACATCAAGAATCTGAACATTCACCGTAGTTAATTGATCTTTGCATGTTGAATAAATTGGATTTTCTACAAAGATGACCATTCACCGTAGTTAATCTTAATTTAGAAAAGGAAGATAAGTCCAATGACCAAAAGGAGTGGTTAATTTCTGATTCCTGGCTTGCATTGCATATGTTAAAATCGAAATCAATAGCTAGATTTTGTGTGTTAGTAGTTAATCGCATCACTATCTCTTCCATTCATCTTTTCTTGAGCTTGTGTTATTTGATGTCGATCACCCCACTATGTAATTGAATGAGATTAATATAGGTTAAACACCCTTACTCCCTGGTTTAAAAATAAGTGGTATAAGTATAGATTGTGCCTAACATTGAGAGAATTAAGGAAGAAAATGTTTAGTACTAAATAAATAAAAGATAATAAGAATGCAATAGACGAAGAATTGAGAATTGAACTCAGGTGAATTTGGTTAATTATTTCACCAAACCAAGCCTGTCAATTCGACCAAAATCTACCTCTAATTCTCACATTATACTATGCGGTCTTGCCTATGAAACTTACCGGAACCGACAGAAACACCTTACATAAACCCATTGACAAGGAAAATTCTAGTATGCAGTGCGCTCGTGTTGTGCACGTGAGCAGGATCTGAAATGGGAAAACAACTGTCAACCACAAGATCTTTATCAACGGTCCTTAATCAGTGACTGGCTACACATTTACCCCTCTCTCTCTCCCCTTTCAAGTGTGGGTTTGTGCATGTGAGCAGATGACGCTCGGATATACCACTTCGACCCAGTTCCAACCTCCGCCAAGCTGAACTAAGAGAAGAAGTTTGTTGTTCCAAAGATAAGAGCATGAGTTTCTCATAGATTTTAATTGCTTCAATCTGATATAATGAATTTGGATAGGACTTGTTGGCGGTAGCAACAACTAGGCTACCGGGTTTGGATAGGACTTGTTGGCGGTAGCAACAGCTAGGCTACCGGGCCCACGGACCCGCACAAAGGTCCGGGATGGAAGCCCATGCACCCGGGATCGAGGCCTGACAGTCCGGCGACCAGTAGGGAACGGGATGACCGATGGGGGAAGCCCACGAAGAGCGACCCAAGAAAGTATTTAGTTATGCAAAAAGGGGCGTTGTCCCACATCGAAAGATAGGTTTAGCTCTGGGACCTAGGAACTTATATAACAAGCCAACTACTTTCTTTATAAGGTAAGAAACCAATCTCAAGTCTAAACACTTTCTATTATTCAATTATTATCTTTCACCTTACTGACTTAAGCATCAGAGTGAAATTTTCCGATCCCCATCGGACTTTCCTAGTAAGCAGGATTGTATCAGGAGAAAGTCAACCCGGGAATCAACAGTACCTTTGGACCTGCGGTATCTTCGGGCCAGATGATTTAAACACTAACAATTATGTATTGGCGCCGTTTGTGGGAATCCTATACGCAAAAGTCACGTTGCAAAGTATGGATGGAGGTTCAGAAGTAAAGGCACACGGAAAGGGACTGGAAGAAGTTCGACGGGTTCAAGATTTCAAATCCGTACTTACTCCCGCAGAAGACCCAAATGCGGTTTGGGTAGAGGAACCGTCCGATGACAGCGGTCTGGACGATATCGACGACCCCGATTGGGACGATACAGACTGGGAGTTGCAAAGAATGAAGGCAAAAATTGCCCAGCTTCAGGAAGAAAGCGACCGGGATCGGGAAAGAGCAGAGGCCCGATACCAGAAGATGGAGGAGGTAAATGCCATGCTATTGGCCGCCTTAGAGAGGGGACAACAGCAAAATGCAGCACTAATGCAGGAGTTAGCAACATATTCCAAGAAACGCTGTCGGGAGAGGCATTAAGCTGGTTCTACGAGTTACCGATAGACTCAATAGAGTCGTTCGGGCAACTGGCGGATCAATTTGTCGGCCGGTTCATTCTGAGGGTCGAGGGGGACCAGACCTCGACCGTCATGTTCAATTGAAAGCAAGCGGAAGGCGAGAGATTAAGGGCGTTTGTTAACCGTTGGTAAACAGCCACGACCGGGGTCAGGAACCTGGACAAGGGAATCGCCGAAATGGCATTTAAACAGGGGCTTAGATCAGGGAAGTTCTCTTATGCCGTGCGGGTAGACCGGCTGCGAGATTATGACGAGTTGATGGCCATGGTGATCAGGCACGCCCATGCGGACCACGAGACCTACGGCAACTGGCCGCAAAAGAGAAGGTCCGACGAGCCGTTCCTGGTCCGCTAGGATAATAGGAACTGGCAGCAGAGCCAAGATCAGGGGTTCTCTCCCAACAAGAAATCCAAAGACTAGGGAAACCAGCGGCAGCCTCAGAGTAACTATGGGAGCCCGAAAGGAGGAAGAAGGGTTGCGGGTCGCCAGCAGGAGCGACCCCTAGCAATCATGCCAGCGGAACGAAACCTAGCGATCATGCCAGCAGGGCGAAATGAAGTTTTCACCACCCTGACCGCTTCCTACGAAACTATCCTAAGCGAGAACAGGAATAGCATCCCCGGTCAGCCAGCAAGGAGGCACCTAAAGGGAACCCTCACTAAGGAAGTGAGCGGTAAGTACTGCTCCTATCACGACGAGGCCACGCACCAGACAAATGATTGCGCGGCCTTGAAGACGGCAGTGGAGGAGCAAATCTGGAATGGGAAATTGCAGCAGTACAAGGGAGGCGCCCGGGATGTAAGAGTCATCCGGACTTACGGGCAGGACTGGATTGATGTACATGGGAGCATCAATATGATCCACAGAGGAGCCCACATTGATCAACTAACAAGGAAAATGTCATGCCCCGGTCCCGGCTTCGGTGGGGTTTAGGCACCCGGCACCGATCCCGAGGTGTGATCGAGTGTTACAAAGCGGAATGTAAGTAAAAAATAAAAACCCTTATTTCTAGGCTCTTCACTCTAAGCTCGTCCGACACTTTGACTCGACAACCACTAAACACTTTTCTGCAAAACAGCAAGTAAATGGGTGTGTGAGCAAAACAACGTGCTTAGTGAGTGCCTTATGCAATATGCCAGCTAAACCATGTCATTTTACGCACGCTACAAAATACGTATATCATATATTTCACGTCGACCATAATACAATTGGTCACATCGCACAATCCCTTTTTGTTAGGCATCCTTCAATTTAGTGATCTCCCACGGGCACCTAATGACCTTCATGCCCAATACAACCGTGTGTCACATCCTTACTTCGGCATAACCCAATTAAGAAGTTCACATGTTCTATGACTTTCAAACAATGGATCCAACACCATAATATATATAAACTCCGCATATTTCACAAATCGACATGCTTCACTTGAAAATAGAGAGATATTTCATAAATATATCAAAAACATACTTTTTGACTATTTTAAAAGCATAGAAGAATATTTGATACACATTACATAAACCACTCACCTCAACGAACCGAATCGACACCCAAATCGTAAATCGAGCAACCTAGAATGAGTCTTCTAGAAATCACCATTGGATCTAACTTCAACCACCATTGATAGAAATATCGTGTCGATACGAATCTGTAGCCACTCGCGAATTCAGAATCGGAGTTACGGATCAAAATTTATGATCCGTGGAAGTTTCGTCACAAATCTAATAAAATAATAATATTGTAGAGAGAAAGATGAGAGAGAGAGAGAAAACGGACTGAAAGGGGGAGGGGGCTGATCCCTCTATTTATAGCCTTGAAGTGCCACGTGTTATGCCAAGTTTGGTTCCTTGGTGACACATGTCAACATTACACAATGCCACACTACACAAGACCATAAAGTGACACATGTCAGCTGACTAAGGTCTGATGATGACATCATCAGGCCACATGGATGATGTCAGCATCGCTGGTGTCTCCTCTCAGCGCCATGTGTCATCTTCTCCTCCAATCGGAGCTCGCCACGTCGTCACATAATTATCTTCCGATTAAACTTCCAAAAATCGTTAAAAATAGCTTGGGAACTCAAATAATTCACCGAAAAATATGACGAACTCGTGACGACCTCTACTTTCTATTTATAAAAAGAAAAATAGAATTGACCAACTTCAAAAATCTAGATATTACAAAAAAAAAAGAAGCAGTGCCTACGGTCGAGAAGGGGGAAGGAAGTATGTGCTTTCGGAGAGAGAAGCGGACAGGCGGCAAAGACCGATTGGAAGTCCGTAACTTTCTACGAGGAGGAATAGCCGGAGGACCTTATCCAACCTCACGATGACCCCTTCATCATTACTGTACAGATCGATTACTGGATAACTAGCAGGATGCTGATCGATACCGGTGCATCGATTAATGTCATGTTCCGGGAAGCTTATAGTGGACTGAACCGAGGAAAGAATAAGTTGTCTCAAGACAATGAGCCCTTAATAAGTTTCTCAGGGGAGGTAGTCCAGCCGCTGGGGTCGGATTATCTACCATTAATTTTTGGGGAGGGAGACAAGACAAGGAAGCAACATTTGGAGTTTATAATAGTCGATTGTCTGTCCTTCTACAACAGTATAATCGGCCTGCCAGGTCTCTGGAGGCTGAAGACATTCATTGCCGGATACATGCTAATGTTAAAGATGTCGTCCCCCACTGGATTCATAACCATTCAAGGAGATCAGAAGATTGCCCGAAAATATTACGCAGAGGCTGTAAGCGGCGGAAGAAGGCGAGCTGAGGACTTTACGACAGCTCACCGGGTATCACCATCATACCCGATTATTGATCCACGGGACGACACAGATTCCGATGAGAAAAATCGAAAGAGGCCATCAGCCGCGGATAAAATAGAGGAAGTACCAATCTTAGAGGAGCAACCAGACATGACGGTAGTGATAGGTACGAAGCTGGCACCGGGAGTGAGGAAAGATCTCATCGGTTTCCTCAAGGAAAACAGCTCGGTGTTCGCATGGTCTTATGAGGACATGCCCGACATATCACCGGAGATAGCCACGCACGAGCTGCACATCCTGCCCGGAAGCGTACCGGTAAGGCAAAAGAGAAGAGCCTTTAACTCGGAGAAGTACGAGGCAATAAGGGGGGAAGGGCAGAAACTAAGGACGATAGACTTCATCCGGGAAGTCCAGTACCCCCGGTGGCTGGCGAACGTGGTCATGGTTCCAAAAAAGAATACCGGGCAGTGGCGCATGTGCGTGGACTTCACAAACCTGAACAGAGCATGGCCGAAAGACAGTTTCCCATTGCCAAGAATAGACCAGCTGATAGATTCAACTTTAGGTTATAAGTTGCCGAGCTTCATGGACGCCTATGCCGGGTACAACCAGATAAGGATGAATCCAGCGGATGAGGAGCACACGTCATTCACGACTGACCGGGGCCTCTACTGCTACAAAAGAATGCCTTATGGGTTAAAGAACGTCGGAGCCACCTACCAGCAGGTGGTGAACCGCATGTTGGAACATGAGATGGGCAAGATGGTAGAGGTATATGTGGATGACATGCTAGTCAAGAGCCTTACCTCCGGTGCACACGTGCGAGACCTGGCGGTCGTAATAGGCAAGATGCTCATATACGGTATGCGTCTGAACCCAAAGAAGTGTATATTTGTGATTTCAGAAGGATTATTCCTGGATCACGTCATCAGCCAGCGGGGGATAGAAGCCAACCCTGTTAAGGTACAGGCTATTTTGGAGATGGGATCTCCAACTGAGCGAAACCAGGTGCAATCCTTGACTGGGCGGTTAGCTGCATTAGCAAGATTCATTTCCCGGCTAACTGATAAATGCACTCCTTTCTTCAAATTTCTAAAGGCCCAACAATTTAAGCTGATCAACTGGTCTCCGGACCATGAGGCAGCATTTCAGTCGATCAAGGCTTATCTAGCAGCGGTACCACTCTTGTCAAAACCAGTGCCGGTAGAAATGCTGTACCTCTATATCGCCGCATCAAAAACGGCAGTGAGCTCAGCTCTGATTAGGAAAGAAGGAACCCTGGAGCTAACGGTGTACTACGTGGGCAAGGGATTCACTGACGCGGAGAGTAGGTACCCAGATATCGAGAAGCTAGCCCTGGCACTAATAGTTAGCGCTAGGAAGCTAAGGCATTACTTCCAAGCTCATTTCATTACACTATATACTAATCACCCTCTACGGAAAATTCTTCAAAAACCAGCGGGAGATTGGTCAAGTGGGTTGTGGAGCTAGGGGAATTCGATATCACATACACCCCCAGAACAGCCATCAAAGGACAGGTAGCCACAGATTTTATATGCGAGCTGGTACTGTTGGTAAAAGAGGGGCAACTTGATGAGGCAGAAGGAAGCGGTACAGGGGACATCAAATCTGAGCCTGCAGGAGAGGCAAGTGGATGGAAGCTTTATGTTGATGGCTCGGTCACGAAAAAGAGGAGCGGTGCCGGTGTCATATTAACCGCACCAGACGGCCATACATACGAATATGCACTAATAAGGTTCCTATTCAATGCCTCCAACAATGCCACTGAGTACGAGGTGCTCATAGCAGGCCTACAACTAGCCAAAGAGATGGGGATCCCAACCGTTGAGATCCATAGTGACTCAAGCCTGGTGGTCAACTAGGTCAACGACGTTTTCGAAGCAAAAGAGCCTCAAATGGGATCCTATCAGGCACTGGCCAAGGAGGCCCTAATGGAGCGGTTCGAGGGAGCAACCATCCAACACGTCCCCTGTGAGGAGAACATGCATGCTTATGTCCTGGCGAGATTGATCACCGGAGATTATGCGCCGGAGTACAGGAGGGCCAAAATCGAGAATTTGGAAAAGCCTAGCATAGGTAAAACCATTTCTGAGGTATTTGCGGTTGAGGAAGCACCGCCGAGCTAGATGGACCCGATCAGGAAGTACCTGACCGACAAGATAAGCCCGGAGGACAAGCAGGAAGCAAGGAAGCTGCACCTCCGGTGCACGAGGTATAACTTGATCAATGGAAAGTTGTACCGAAGGGGGAATTGCTTCCCCCATTTAAAATGTGAAACGGAAGACACCGGGGAAGCAATCATGTGGGAAATTCATAAGGGAGTATGCAGCAACCATTCCGGAGCTCGGTCCCTGGCCCATAAGACGCTCCGGGTGGGATATTTCTGGCCCAACATGGCAGCGGCTTCAAGAAAAATATCAGGAAGCTGCCACAAGTGCCACATGTACGCCACCGTTCCGCATGACCCGGCGATAGCCCTATCCATCCTGATGGCGCCCTGGCCATTTGTACAGTGGGGACTCGATCTCATCGGCCCATTCCCAACGGCAATTGGACAATTCAAGTACGCCATTGTGGCCGTAGACTATGAGACGAAATAGATTGCAGCGTAGCAGCTGATAAAGATCACAGAGGAAACAGTCAAGAAGTTCCTCTGGAAAAACATTTACTGCCGCTTCGTTGTCCCGGAGACCATAGTGACAGACAACGGGAAGCAATTCAACAATATAGATCTCATTGAGTATACGACATCCTTGGAGACAAAGATGCTATTTGCATCAGCGGCGCACCCACAGACCAACGACCAGGTCGAGGCGGTCAACAAGATCATCAAGAAGCTTCTCAAGAAAAAGCTTGATGACAAGAAAGGCTTATGGGCAGAGGAGTTGCTCGCGGTGTTATGGGCAATCCGCACAACCGCAACAAGAACAACGGGAAAAACCCTGTTCTGCATGGCATTTGGGAGTGAAGCAGTCCTCCCGGTAGAAACCCAAGTATCCAGCGGTAAAACTGAAAATTACGAGGATGAAACAAACACTGAAGGTTTGCAGCTCAACCTAAACCTCATAGAAGAGCTCCGAGATCGGGCACATTTACTAAACCACACGTACAAACAGCAAGTTGCCCGCTACTATGACAGCCGGGTTCAGGAAAAAAAGTTGTAGGCTGGGGACTAGGTGATGAAGACAATCCAAAGGAAGGTGCTAGCTCTGGAACCAACCTGGGAATGGCCCTACCAAATAACAGAAGCGGTGGGACCGGTAACCTTCCACATCAGAGGCACCGATGGAGTAAACCCACCCATGGAATATCGAGCACCTTCGGTATTACCCAAGGTAGACCAGGGCAAGGATACTTTGTGTATTTTATCCCCGTGCGGTTATAACTTAAGCACATATGCTTCCTTTGTTATGGATAAGTGTTAACCAACACAACACAATTAACAAAGACATTACAACGGTTAAATGCATACCACCAGGTTTTATTGTTAATTATTCCAACACAATTAACAAATATCTCAAGGCATAACATCGGGCGTAAGTCAAGGCTAATTATTCCAACACAATTAGCAAAATGACAAATTCTAAAATAAGACAACATGGGCATGGCAAGTCAAAAATATTTCCGGTTGGTTAAAGAATGTCAAAATTACACCAACCTGAACTACCAGGCTATATACCAATCACTGGTATCAACAAAAGGGCACAAGGCCATGGTTCACAAAAATAAAAAGAACAAAAAAAAAGGTGAAAAGGCTAAGGCTATTGTCCATCAGCGGGGAGTGGGAGCAACTGGCAGTAGGGCTTCCAGGACCACTGGCTTTCAGAGACCGCAGCTGTTCTTGCCGCTTCTCCTCCTGTATATCATTGTGCATCCGCACAGTGTCAAGCCAGCCCTTCCGCTTCCACTCATCATAGGCCTCGGTCATGCCTGCCTCCCTGGCATCCTCCAACAGTTCATCAAACTCTTTCGAGTTCTTGAACTCAGCAATGAGCCGATCACCCAGCTCCCCCCGGCTGGCCTAAGTAAACTTTTCAGCTTGTTGGCACACCGAGGCCACCTTATCCAGCAGCTCCAGATTCTTGGCTTCCAGCTCGACTACCCGACCGGCGGACTCACCAAGTTTGCCCTCCAGATCAGTTGCCCGCTGGTCAGACACAGTTAGCCTGGCTTACAAAGCCTTCATATTCTCTTCATTCTTGGCTGCCTATGCCTTCGCCCGCTCCGCATGCTCCACTGCTTCTGCCTTCTCCTTTTGCAGCTTGGCCTTCTTGGTCTCCAGGAGGGACCGGTGGCTGGTCAGGTCTGCTACCTGCTTCTTCACCGCATGTAGCTCTTCGTTCACCTCAGCTAGGTAGAGACTGTAAACAGTTTGCAAAAAGAATTGGTGATCAAAGAAAATATATACATGTGTAAATATATACATAAGCAGCGGTAATGACTTCTTACCGGCATAGCCATTTCCATGGACTTCTTGCAGTTTCCTCCGGTGGAACATCTTCAGCCTGGGCCCGGTCCAGTCCAAAGTCCTTTAGTTTCTTAAGCATGGATCGAACGAAAGGTCCATCCCCAATACCGCACTCATCTACTAGTTGCCTAGTGGGAGTACGTTTTCCAGCCGGTAATGTCTGAAGGAGAACGGGAAATCTAGGAGCCTGGAGAGGAACGGTAGAGCGGAGGGGAGAAGAAACTCGGGGCTGCTTGGCAGTACCATCACCACTGGACCTATCTGTGATGATATCAGTAGCAGCTCGTCTCTCCCAGACTCTCTTCCTTTTTTGCCCCGATTCACCGACCGGAGCAGAGGTAGCGACCGGGGCTTCAGGACGAGTCACAGCAGTCGGGGGAGAATCCACATCAATGGTCTGAACCAGCACCCCATCACCGGAAGCCTGCTGCACATGGGTGCAAGCACTTTGAGATTGGTGGGCCGAGGTTGTATCGACACCACCAGGAATTTGTACCATTACGGTATCAGCACCGCCAACAGCCTGCTGCACAGGACCATGAACACTGCGAGAATGGGGGCCAGGTACTCTGTCATTACCACCAGGAGGACTAGGCAGAGCAGTAGACGCCCTGCCATACTCCTTATCCGGGATCTCCATTGTCACTGGCCGGCATGCATAGTTTTCTCCTAAGTGTCGGGATCAACAACCGTCCTCGCAGCGACTTCTCCTCTCTCCGTCAACTTTTGGACAAGGGCCTCCTCATTCATCTCGATGGTCAGATCCTTCGCGACAACCAACGGGGGCGGAACGGCTGAAAAACAATAAGTAAGGGGGGTAAAAAAAAAACCCACCAGGAGCCTTCCCCATCTCAAAATTATCAAGGACCTTCCACCGGATGAAGTTGTAAGAACTTCGATCCAGTTCGCCCCAACAGCCAAGGATCCTAGCGACCCGACGCTTCTCCAAACCGGTCAGCCTAAAAGACTGATCCCCGATGGGTTGAAAAGCCCCTGGGACCCGATGAGCCCTAACATTTTGCTGCCATCTTCCCCCGGCCATCACTACCTGCTTCCTCCAGGTGTTAGCAACCCAGAAGGGGAGATTGGTAATAGGCCTGGTACTCCGTGAGGTGAATGTCACGCACCTGGAGGCCTTACTCTTCTTGCAGTATGTCAGCTGGTAGAGGGCCCTAAATTCATTTACTGTTGCCCAGCCTATATCCGACAGAGTGTACAGGCAGCCAAGGCTGAGCAGCTGCCTCTATTGGTTGCCAGAGAGCTGAGCGGGGGAGATATTTAACATGCTTAGCATGTATTGGACGAACGGAGGCAACATAAGAGAAAACCCGTGCCGGAACTGGTCCTCGTAAATGGCAACCCAGTCTTCTTCCAGGTTGCAAGCCATCTCACCATCCCTTAAGGGGCGAAGATGGATCCTTTTGTGAATACCCCACTGGTTCCGGAAGGCGAGTATCTGCGCGGGAGTCATGTTTTGCTCCGGTTCGTCGCAAAATATTGCTTTACCACGATCGGTAAAGTGATGCTTCCAACTGGGATTCCCTATCGGCACACACCCCAGGGCATCGCCTAAAGCGAACGGTAACCGACGGTGAGCCAATCGAGATGCCCCCGGTGGCAGAAGAATCAACCGCCCGTTGGGTAGACGATTGGCTAAGCCGGGTTTCCAACCGAGGGCTAGCATCATCTACCGGGCGTTCAACAGCAGAACAGGTAGAAGTAGGTAGACTTCTAGAATCCATTATACCTAAAGAGAGAAAAAAAAAACCCTACAGTCGATTAGATCAAGGGGGCTCAGAAAGCGGTCAGCAAACCGCGAGCAGCAAAATTTCAACTAACACTAATTTCACACCAAACCTCCACCCCCCCCCCCCCCCCCCCCCCCCAACATCAAAACCCAGAAATCCCACAAACACAAATAGTTTTCGGCAACAAAAAGTATGAGTTAAAAAAAAAACATGCAGGACCAAGCCTGAAAACCGACCCTTCAGCCCCCCCAAAATTTATTAGAGTATTTTAAGAAAAACGAGGAAATCTCGGACGCACATCTCTGCCTCAAAATAATGCCACGTGCCCCACTATCAGTAACTTCCCGAGAAAGCAGTAAATGAAGTGACTGATGGACTCCACATTAAATGCGAATTAGGAATAAGCCGGCATCGGTCACGCATGCGCAGAGTTAGGTGAAAGGGCAAGTCGTCATAACCGAGACAAGTTCAAAAGCCAAGAGGCACTTATCCATTCCCGCATGATGTTTAACCAATTGACAACACCGTGCGGTATTCCATCGGTAGAGCCAGTAACAACTTATGGCTGCGGTATTCCACCGGTAGAGCCAGCAACAACTTAAGGCTGAGGCATTCCACAAGAAAGGTATCCCCCGAAAACAGGATATTATTTCCCGTAGGCCCAAAAAAGTCTACTGCCACAAAGCCATACGGGTAAGGCTCGCTACCTTGTCTCGCTAGCCCGAACCAAAGTACGAAAGAATGGGAAAATTCAAACGCCCGCCCAACACGAACTTAAGGCTGTGGCATTCCACCGGGTAGGCCAGTTGCAACTTAAGGCTGAGGCATTCCACCGGGTAGGCCAGTAACAACTTAAGACTGAGGCATTCCACCATGAGAGCCAGTAACAACTTATGGCTAGGCACTCCAACGGTAATATCCGAACGCCCGACCAAGTCTAATCTCAAACGCAGACTTGGGGGACTACATAACCGGTGGCTTGAGATGCCAACGGGTCCGTGAACCCGCAGAACAAAATACAAATTAAGTCCCCATTCAAGATTACACTTGACCGAGAACTTGGGAGACTTGTTGGCGGTAGCAACAACTAGGCTACCGGGACCCACGGACCCGCACCAAGGCCCGGGACGGAAGCCCATGCACTCGGGCTCGAGGCCTGGCAGTCCGGCGACCAGTAGGGAGCGGGATGACCGATGAGGGAAGCCCACGAAGAGCGACCCAAGAAGGTATTTAGTTATGCAAAAGGGGGATCTGTCCCACATAGAAAGATAGGTTCAGCTCTGGGACTTGGGAACTTATATAACTGCCCAGCTACTTTCCTTGTAAGGTAGAAAACCAATCCCAAGTATAAGCACTTTCTATTATTCAATTATTATCCTTCACTTTACTGACTTAAGCATCAAAGTGGAATGGTCTGATCCCCATTGGACTTTCCTAGTAAGCAGGATTGTATTAGGAGAAAGTCAACCCGGGAATCAAGGGTACCTTTGGGCCTGCGGTATCTTCGGGCCTGAGGATTTAAACACTAACAAGACTTCTCTTCGATTTAGGCGATATTTGGATATTGTTCTCAATTGCCATCTTCAACTTCACAACGTCCCGATCGAGTTCCAATTCTTGACAATTGAATAGGAGAGGTATTTGATGAACATGGGCCCCGATGGCTTCTGGGGACGAATCATTAGAATTAAGAAGTCGTGTTGTATCTCTACCGATAACACCTACCTTTTGAAATCCTGGAATGCAAGTTTTTTTGAATATGATGTATATCTTTCTCAAATCAATGAAGGAAAGATCAAAAGTATATTCAGGTAAACCAATCCACCTTAAATTGTGTTGTGTGCGCCGTCGTGCAGATC